>CP139506.1:310014170-311415082 GCA_021014915.2 Artemisia tridentata subsp. tridentata | reverse complement strand
GTCTTCTGCGCGGCTTGAGTCGTTTTCGCGGTATACGAAGTCACCTGGTCTGAATGACGTGCTGCGTACTTTGGCATCATAATATCCTTTCATTCTTGACTTGGCTTTCTCTTCGCGTATTGCTGCGCGTTCACGTCGCTCTTCCAATAGATCTAAGTCTATGCGCCGCTCATCATCATTGGTTGCCACATTAACTTCCGCAGTGCGGATGGTTGGCATTCCGATTTCAGCTGGTATTACAGCTTCTGTCCCATAGACCAAAGAGAAGGGAGTGTCCCCGTTGCTAACCTTGATGGTTGTTCGATGCGCCCAGAGAACATGTGATAGTTCTTCTACCCATCTTCCTTTGTGTCTGTCTAGGCGCGCTTTGATTCCTTCGCCTAGGCTTCTATTTGCACGTTCAACCAGACCATTGGTTTGTGGATGAGTTACTGACGCAAAGTGTTGCGTGATGTTCAGCTGTTCGCACCAATCCTTGAACGGGTTATCACGGAATTGTTTTCCATTATCTGAGATAATTTCGCCAGGTAATCCAAAGCGACATACTATGTTGTCCCACACGAATCGTTTTATCTGGTTACCTGTTATGGTCGCTACTGCCTTTGCTTCGATCCACTTAGTAAAGTAGTCTATTGCTACAATAAGGAATTTCAATCCGCCTGCGGCAATAGGGAAAGGTCCAGCGATGTCGATACCCCATTTGTGGAATGGCCATGGCGATGTAATAGGCGTTAGCTCATGCTGTGGTCGGCGCGGAATGGGTCTGTGAACTTGGCAATCACTGCACTTTCGTACCAAGTCTCGCGCGTCACGGTGCATAGTTGGCCAATAGTATCCAGACCTTAGTGCGCGCGCTACAATGGACCGTGGTCCTGAGTGCATGCTGCATGAGCCTGCGTGGATCTCTCGAAGTACATAGTCTGCCTGGAGAGGTCCAACGCACCTGAGCCATGGTTGTAGGAATGAGCGTCTATATAAGACGTTATCTCTAAGCTCGAAACGCTGCGCTGTGCGCCGGATTCTTCTAGCTTCCTTCTGTTCTTGGGGGAGTATGCTCTTACTAATGAAGTCAATGATTGGTGTCATCCACGTAGGGCCTTCTTCTTCTATCACTGTGGATATTTCCATCTCTTCAATTGACTTATTTTTCAAGGTTTCCACCAATACTTGTTTCGATAAATGTGCGAAACTGGTGGATGCAATCTTGCTCAGCGCATCTGCTTTCCTGTTTTCACCCCTGGGAACCTGTTTGATGGTAAACCTATCGAAGTTCTGGATCAGAGATTTGGTTTTTTCGAGGTATTGGATCATGTGTTCCTCCTTTGCTACATACTCGCCTGACACGTGGTTAGCAACTAGCCGTGAATCGACGTTCGCTTCTAAGTTGCGTGCCCCCATTTGAATTGCGATGCGTAACCCAGCCAGGAGTGCTTCGTATTCTGCCTCGTTGTTCGTGGCTGTGAATTCAAAGCGCAGAGCATATGTGAATTCAGCTCCTTCTGGGTTAGTGAGAATAAGGCCACCTCCTGATCCATCTACGCATGAGGATCCATCAGTGAATAGGATCCATGGTTCTTGAGGTTCCCCCTTGCTTGTCGCAGGTGTAGTGTCAGTATCTGGCTTCTCGATGATAAAGTCGGCCAATATCTGCCCTTTAATTGCAGTGCGCGGTCTGTATGATATGTTATGCTCACCCAGTAAAACGCTCCATTTTTGTAGGCGTCCCGATGCGTCGGGTTTTGAGATAACTTGTTTGATGGGTTGGTCTGTGATAACAGCTATTGGGTGCGCCTGGAAATACCTGCGCAGTCTTTTTGCTGCAAATACTAAAGCTAGGACCAACTTTTCCATTGCAGTGTAGTTAATCTCCGTCTTCTTGAGCGCCTTGCTAACGAAATAGATGGGTGTTTGGACAGAGTTCCTGTCAGTCAGTAGTACTGCGCTGACTGCTCCCTGAGTCGCAGATAGGTACATGATCAGCTCTTCCCCTGGTCGGGGCGCGACAAGCTTTGGTAGGGCTGCTATGTGTTGTTTGAGCTGTTGGAAGGCTTCTTCTGCTTCCGCGGTCCACCTGAAGTCTCCCTTTTTTGTACACTTCTTGAGTGTTTTGAATAAGGGAAGTGACTTGTCCGCTGATTTAGATAAGAATCAGTTCAGTCCGGCTAGTTTGCCGTTTAGGGACTGAACCTCCTTTAGTGTGCGCGGTGAGGGAAGGTCAATGACTGCTTGAGTCTTTTCTGGGCAAGGCTTGATTCCATCGGGTTCTATCAGATACCCAAGAAACATGCCTTCTGTAGCGCCAAACGTACACTTCTTGGGATTCAATTTCATGTTGATTCTCCTCAGTGTTCTGAACGTTTCCTCCATGTCGCGCACTAGTTCTTCCTATGTATGGCTTTTGATGACGAGGTCATCGACGTATACTTCCAAGTTGCGGCCTACTTGTTTCTCGAACGCAGTGTCCACCAATCGCTGGTATGTTGCTCCTGCGTTTTTTAGGCCAAAGGGCATCTTTGTATAGCAATAGACCACTTGACTTGTGTGGAAGGCCGTTTTTTCTTCATCTTCCTCCGCCATTTGAATTTGGTGGTATCCCTTGTATGCGTCCAGGAAGCATTTGAAGGGATATCCACACAGAGATTCGATCTTCCAGTCTATCTCCGGTAGCGGGTAACAGTCCTGTGGACATGCTTTATTGAGGTCTGTGAAGTCTACGCACATTCTCCAACTGCCATCGCTCTTCTTTACCATTACTGGGTTAGAGAGCCAGTCATGGTAGTACACTTCCCGCATGATGCCTGCGTTTACTAATTTGTGTACTTCTTCCAGGATGGCTTTTGCGCGGTCAGGGGCTTGTCCGCGCTTTTTCTGTCGTATTGGAAGATATCCTTGTCGGATTTGTAGCTTGTGTTCCGTGATAGAACGTGGCACTCCTGTCATGTGCTTTGGCTCCCATGCAAAAATATCTAAGTTATTTTGCAAGAGTGCGCATATAGCTGATTTGCCTTTGTCAGACAGAGACCCGCCAATAGATACTTGTTGATCCGGGTAGTCAAGGTGGATGGCGACCTTTAGGTTTGGGACTTTGATTGCGCGCTGTTCTGGAGCATCGCTTACGTCGTTTGTCACTGCGTTGCATTCTTTGAGTGGTATGGTGGTATTGTAAAGAGTGACAATACCTCCTTCCACTGGGAACTTTAGCATCCCGTGCGCTGTGGATGGCACGGCGCGGATAGATGATATTCCAGGTCTCCCGATGATGCCATTGTACGGAGAGGGGGATCTGATTATCATGAAGTCCATCCAGGTGACTGTAGAGTGTGGTTTGTCACCAACTTCTACAAATAGACGCAATTGCCCCATGGGCCATATCTTCTCCCCTGTGAAGCCAGTGAGCGGTGCTGTGGCTGGGATCAACTGACTCTGTATCTCAGGTCGCAGTTTCTTGAAACAGTGTTCATATATAATATTAGCGGATGCACCTCCATCTATATACATGCGACGGATGTCGTGACCCCCCGTATGTATTTCAATGGTAAGTGGATCCACCACTGCGTTGTTCGCAGTCAGGGAGGGGAAAGAAATCTCGTTTTCCTTAGAAAACCGTTGACTGACCTTCTGTCTTGTCGCACGCTGCCATGGGTGTATCATGTAGATGATATCTGCCTTTTCTTTTGATGTCTCCTTCTTGGCCCCTGGTTTTGGTTTGTCTTTCCCTTCTCTGATATTTTTTACGAGGTGGTCCATCTTTCCTTCCTTTACCAATTTGTCAATCAATTGGCGCAGTTGGACGCACTCGTTAGTTGTGTGGCCTTTTTGTCCATGGTATTCGCAATAACCATTCCCTGTGCGCCGATCCTCTGGGGTGCGCATTGGTGGTGGTTTTGGGAAGTTCGCCCCTTCTGTTGCGAATATCTCTTTTAGAGTTTTTGTTAATGGGGTATACTTGTCGTTTCCCCTTCCACCGCCTTGATTGCGGTAACTCCTATTACGATTGCCGCTCTGGTCATTGGATTGTCTCCTTGACTCTTCTTGCGACCTATGGTTCGAATAGCCTTTTTTGCTATCCGCAGCGGCTTCTTCTCCTTGGACGAAAGACCTCGTGCGTTTCATGAGTTCGTCAAAGGTTAGGGGAACCTTATCGTTTAACTTTTTTATCAAATCTGGGTTATTGATTGCATTCATAAAACCCGATATTTTTAGTATCTCTGGACACGCCTTGACTTTCATACATTCGTCCTTAAAACGTTCCATGAAAGCACTCGTGGGTTCCCCTTGTCGCTGTTTAACCCTAGCAAGTTCGACAGGGTTTTTAGCGCACTTCTTCCTTTGAGTAAAGTTTAGGCGAAACGCCTTGCGCAACTCTTCAAACCCATCTATGCTTCTACGCGGAAGCTTGCTAAACCAGTTGCGCGCATTCCCTACTAACGTAGAGTTGAACATATGGCACCACACAGGTTGTGGCCAATTTTCGATAGTAGCTGCTGATTCGAAAATTTTTAGGTGATCATCAGGATCACCCGTCCCATCATATGTTTTGACGTTAGCAGGCATGCGCCTCTTCTTATTCTCCGAAAAGTCGCTGATGCGCCTAGTGAACGCATCAACCTTTTGGCGACGCCAGGGAAGAGACATGTCTTCGTCTTCCTGGTCGCGGTATTTTCCTCTTGATTTCCAGTGTCCAGTCTCGCTGTCCGAGGAATCTCTTGAAGATGAGCGAACTCTTTTGTGACGCTTGCGTCGACTATCATCAGAGTCTGAGCTTGCTCCTCTGCGGCGCTTGCGCCGACTATCCTCAGAGTCAGAGCTTAAGGGGCTTTCACTTGGGGAGCATCGTCGCCCAAGCCTATCTTGGATCCTGCGACTGCCAAGTCTAGCGTGGACATTGGCGCGCCGCTCCCCCTCTTCGGGCTCTTCCAGATGTTGAAGGTCGGCTGCTTCATCGTCCACAACCTTCCTTCCAATCCTGGCAAACACTGGTTGTTTGCGGCTATCCTTCTCGCGTCTTTCCTTTTGGTAGCGCGGAGGAGATACTTCGTGCACAGGGTCGAAGTTGAGTCTGCCGTGCAGACTTTGGCTTGACCTCTTCTTTGCCTCCTCTCGCATGAGCGCAGTCAAGGCTTCGTAGTTTTGGGATACAAAGTCGCTTGGCGCCAATTCGGAAGTGACTCCTTCTAGCGCGATGGAGTCTGTTTCCAAGGTAGGATCCTTGTTTCGGATAGGCGCGTTGGGAGGTTCAGTGAAGTTCACCTCTGGCATGGCAAGAGGAGTGCGCTCCAGTTCTACCGCGCTAGTACTTGTTGTAATAGCTGGGGTAGTTTTGGTAAGTGATTCTACCGCAGGAAAGACCAGATCTGAATACGCTCCTAAGCTTCTAGGCGTGCTGGTTGTCCCAGTGGCCTGCTTAGGGGGCGCATCTGTTTGATGCTTTTTCCCTAGTGAGTCATCATGCGCTTTCTCCCCATGCGGACTCTTGTAACTTCCGTGTTTCGTCATTCTAGTTCTTGGTAAAATTCTTAGTGTAGGGTCCCACGGATGGCGCCACTTGTTGATACAAAAGTTGGGCGTTCCTTGTGAGGACTTCTATTCTCGTACCAATTAACTCTTAATGCTTGATGGAACCTGCGCACTAAGAAAAAGAACAAACACCGTTAGGCTTATCGAGGGATTGTCTCCCCCGATTATCCTCCGGCGTGAGAGTAAGTAATCGAATTTAGGGTTTTTGCGAAGAGTTAGAGTTTTCAGTAGATCGTACCTTTACCGAGGGCTTGGGTGCCCTTTATATATGCATGAAACCCTAGTGGGTTTCGTGTTCCCTACTCCTCGGCGTGTTAGCCGACATCGGATATATAGTATATATCATCTCTTTTTAGAAGATATTCCATATCTTATCTAAAGATAACTTTGGGCTTGGGCCTTGTCGGACCCAGCCGCATAACTGGTAGTCCAGTTGTTGCCGTAGCGGCCCATACGTGGTGGGCTTAATTATTAGTATTGTTTACTAATCGGGTTCGCGACCCGGGTGTAGACTATACGTCATCAGTAGTTGTAGTGAATTGAGAACATGGTTCTTCATTGCTTTGACTTTGGAATATCAACCTGTTTTGAAGAGTGCCTCCCAATCTGATTTTTAATGGAGAAAAGGCTGCAAAGGATCAAATTACCCTTTGTCATGAAAAGCTACTGATCAAGTTTTTGAAAAATATATTGTCATGAATATTAACTGTTAATAAAACATACATAATGTTTTTAATAGAAACTCTAAAAAAGGAGCAACACCATAAACCAAAGATGAAGTTCCTAATCTTAAGCATTATATTTTGGTCCAATATAAGTTCAAGGTATTCAATTTTTCTTTTTCTCAATCTAAAGTACCGAGTTTTTTTTTTTTTTTTTTTTTTTTTCAATCTAAAGTACCGAGTTTTTTTTTTTTTTTTTGGCAATGTAAGGTTTTTTGAATTTTCGTAAGAGGTTACCGGTCATAATTCTAACCAATATAACTTTTAAGAGGTTACCGGTCATAATTCTAACCGATATAACTTTTAAATGTCAAAGTATAATGATACATCGCTAAAACATGACTAACATTATATTTTTCAAAAAGTCAAAAAATCCTTAGAAAACATTAAATTGTACAACACTTCTACTTCGATACCTTAAATGTTTCTTAAGGGCACATAAAACAAATGCGATTATGTGAATGTAACCATCCTTTCTAGTAATAATCAGTTGTTCACAAAATGTATGTATGAAAGAACATTAGAAACACAAATATATACTCCATCTTTTTTGTACTCACCTTTAACTGCATTAAACAAGATTGTGTTGTTAAGATCCTGTCACAAAGTTTGAAAACCAAATAAGAATGTTGCCAACAGATAAAACTAGAAACGGAAAAAGGAACATTGGGAATATCATGATACGGTGAAGTTTTTTTTTTGTTTTTTTTTTTTTAAATCAAGCTTGCCGTAAAATTCAACAATTGAAGCATTGTTTTAACTTTTTAAACACAACTGTCATTTTCGGAAATAAAAAAAAAAAAAAAAAAGTTCTGTTTTCTATATTTTTGAAGGGTACAAGTGGCTTGTGGCCTAAGTAGAAACTGGCCTTGTCCTATTTGTTGGGATTTGCTAAATACATGCATAAGTCAAAAAAGGTTAAATTAACAATTTTCCTTAGTTGGTACCTTCCAGCCACAATATTTTGGCCTTAGGCTATGCAGAGTCCAGCTGCCACATCAGCTTTCTTTCTCTGGTAATCAGACATGATCAAATTGTCACAATGGTGATCGACTTTTTTTTTTTAAATTCAAATATTTTAAAAACAAATTTAAAATTCATTAAAAATAAAAACATTACAATACTAAATTAAAAACTTAAACATTACAATACTTATTAAAAACTTAAACTAGTAATCTAAGTTGTAGTGTGCCTTGATTGTTGCCTTAAGCTGCAAAAGTTCTTCGTTGTCGTTCGGGCAAATTTAGGTCGATTGCTGAATTGTAGAAAATCAAGTCTTGCTCCCGTTTTGTGATGTCCATGATTTCCACTTGCTTTCGTTGGAGTTCAATTTTCTCTTTTTTCATCGCTAGCTCTTGTAGCACGTCGCGAAGGCTTCTTTGGTTTGATGGGTGACGTTTCTTGGACATCGTCATCGTCTTCAACAGGCATGGAACCGTGTTACGAACCGTGGTAACGAACCGTGACCGAACCTTGCCCCATCGGAAGCATCTTGACTCGATAGTTTGGTCGAGTATTGTTGAGTCGAATAGTCTGCCATATAACCCTCCAATTCCATTTCAAGATTAGCACTACGAAGCGGGGAATAATCTTGATATGGTTGGGAATAATGCAAGAAATCCATGTTAGGACGATACGACGACCCACTTGGTTCTTGGTGATAATCCATATTAGGACGAGATGGATTGACGTATGGACGATTAACGTAAAACGGGTTTTGATTTTGATTCGGTTGTGGTAGTCTTGAAGTATATTCAAAAGCGGGTGCACGAAAGCGAATACCCCGATTTTGTGGTGGTGTTATGCCGGTTAATTCGAAGTTGTTTTCCGGCGAGAAATTCAAATTCAGGGCATTTTGGGGTAGTCGGGATTGTCGGCCTTTTTATGTGGGAGTTTTTTTTTTTTTTTTTTTTTTTTTTTTTTTTGACATGGTGAATATGAATGAGAAGTTGTTTGAATTGTGTTTGAAATTGTGTGTTTAGAAGTGTGTTTGAGGTTGGTATTTATAAGGTTGTAAAGTGGTAAAGTTTTTTTTAATTTTTTTTTTTTTTTTTTTTTTTTTAAATATGAAACGGTAAGATTTTTTGAAATTAGAGGGTGTATACTATCGGTCGAAATTGAAACCGATAGATATTTTTTTGAACATCGACCGATATTTGACCAACTTGTCGGGCTCGACCGATATTGAAATCGGTCACCCAATTAACTCGACCGATATTTCTCGGTCCACTGTGGTTAGCCTTATAGTTCGGTTTCGGACTTTCGGTCCAGATAACTCCAGAAACCATATTTTTTATTGTTAATGTTGTAATTCCTTTTCATGATTAGATTATTCTTAATAAAACTGAAAATTTTGATGTCGATATCCGTAGCAAATGTAAGAGAAACAATAGTAAAACATGATAATGACACTTAAAAGTTCATACTAACTTGAGATAATTTCAATCTAAAAATAAAAATTGAGATTCTCTCAACTAGATACTTTCTGCATCATTTTGCTCATGTGCTATTGTCTTGATCTGTGGATATTATGTGTACCACATAATTACCTAACTACTGATCCCTTGTAATCTCTATATGATTCTAAGAATACAACACGAATCATCGCGTTATTTTGTTTTAAAGAGTTTATATGTTTAAGCAAGTGATTAAGAACCATAACATACTCAGAAACAAAAACGCGAAGAAACCAAAAAAGAAAAACACTAACCAAATTGAGAATAGAAGAAGCTCCCCAGCTACAAGTTCCATAATCACACTTTTGAGGAGGCTACCAATCCAAAGTAGCACAAATGAAGTCTTCATCAACTAAACCAATAGAAGTTGTCCCATTTACAAACACCATACCCTCATTAAAACCAACATTCCCCAAAAGTAAACTTCTTAAGCCATGGCTCAACACAAACACCACAACTAGACACAACCCCGCTGTTATAACGAATAAACCTAACTCGAACGCCATCAGTCTCCGTCGGGTTACACCTTTCTTAAAGTTGCAAAACATATCCGATCCTTGGCTTGTTTAAAAGTTGACACACACACAAACACAAAGAGAGAGGGACTTAACAAGGTTTTTATTATTGGGTGGTATTGATCAAACTATCAAAGGTTTATATAATAAATCATTTGACTTTGTTTCAACCGAATATAAATTAATATATAACTTTGGTTCACAATACCCGACATTCAAAACTTCCAAACTATAGATTATTAGCTTTTAAAGGGTGACCATTGGCAGTAACGAGGACATAAGGGATTTTTTTTTTTTTTTTTTTTTTTTTTTTGAACGGTGACTTTCATTTTGGATTAGAGTCGCACCCGTCACCTCGGCAGGCTCTCATCCTTCACATACCTAGACTATATTGTCTTAACCGGGTCCATGCTGGCGTAGTGGGGATTTTTAACGGCGTCCGCCCGAAAACCGTACCGCCTCCACACGAGTATAATTCGCTGGAGTAACGGCCGGATGAAAACCGAGGCCGGCTCGGATTCGAACCTGCGCAACTATTGGCTTACAGGTTCTCCTCTTCATTGCCTAATATCAACAGAGCTTGTGGTCCACAAGTGAGGACTTTTCGATAGGTCACCCATACCGGTACTACTCTCACCCAGGCACGTTTAACTGAATAAGCATATTTTTTGCTTTTTAAGTTAATAAGGAAAAGATATTGTAAAGATATATAAAAAAATTAAAAAGTTCCATGCATTAAGAAGGATAATCAACTTATTCGTTTACTTATAACAATCATGTCCACTAGTGGCCATTCAGATTCTGGCAAAAGTTGGTGGTATTAATCATTCTCTTTATATTCTGCCGGTAAGTTCCCTAGCGAAAATTACTGCAGAGGACTCTGCAGTAATGTGTTGCCTTTTTTAGGGCGGGTTTTTTTTTTTATTCTCAAAAAGGCCACATATTTCGCTGCAAAGTATACCAGAAATTCAATACCAACACGTGTCAACATCTCGTCATTTTTAGAATAAAAAATTATAAAAAAAAATGTACTTCACATACCCTTTGTAGCGAAATACAATGCAAAGGGTCCCACCACTTACTTACTTCTTTTTTGGCCCACCCGAATATTAAAAAAAAAAAAAAAAAATTGTATTTCTTGGTCAATTTGCAGCGATTTATCTCTCTCTTCTCAACTTTGGGGCCTTTGGGGCCTACATCACACTGCCAAGTCACCATTTCACATACATATTGTAGTGAAATGTATAGAATACCAAAAAGTTCAAAATTTACCCTTCAACTTTTTGATATTTACAACCTTTTTATATAACAAACTTTATTCGTCGAATATCTATAAAATGTCTAGCTAATTCGCTAATAAAAAATATACCTTTGCGAAGAGCTCTGGATTACGAACAAAACCAACCCAATATCGATATGCTTTTGACGTACGTTTTATTTTTCAAACTTCAATATTTTTCAATTTCAAAGTTTAGGGTAATTTTGGTAAATTTTATTTTTCAATTTCAAAAAAGTTTTGATATATATATATATATATATATATATATCAAACTTCAATATTTTTTATAAAATCGTACGTACGTCAAAAGCATATCAATATTGGACTCGTTTTGCTCGTAATCCATAGCTCTTCGCAACGGTATTTTTTTTATTAACGAATTCGCTATATATTTGCTAAATATTTGATGAATAAATTTTTTTATATTAAAAAGTTATAAATATTTGATGAATTCGCTATATATTTGCTAAATATTTGATGAATAAACTTTTTAATATTTATAACTTTGGGGCCTACATCACTATATATATTTGCTAATATTTATAACTTTTTAATATAAATTTGATGAATTCGTTAAATATTTATAACTTTTTAATATAAAAAAATTTATTCATCAAATATTTAGCAAATATATAGCGAATTCGTTAATAAAAAAAATACCGTTGCGAAGAGCTATGGATTACGAGCAAAACGAGTCCAATATTGATATGCTTTTGACGTACGTACGATTTTATAAAAAATATTGAAGTTTGATATATATATATATATATATATATATATATATATATATATCAAAACTTTTTTGAAATTGAAAAATAAAATTTACCAAAATTACCCTAAACTTTGAAATTGAAAAATATTGAAGTTTGAAAAATAAAACGTACGTCAAAAACATATCGATATTGGGCTGGTTTTGTTCGTAATCCAGAGCTCTTCGCAAAGGTATATTTTTTATTAGCGAATTAGCTAGACATTTTATAGATATTCGACGAATAAAGTTTGTTATATAAAAAGGTTGTAAATATCAAAAAGTTGAAGGGTAAATTTTGAACTTTTTGGTATTCTATACATTTCACTACAATATGTATGTGAAATGGTGACTTGGCAGTGTGATGTAGGCCCCAAAGTTGAGAAGAGAGAGATAAATCGCTGCAAATTGACCAAGAAATACATTTTTTTTTTTTTAATATTCGGGTGGGCCAAAAAAGAAGTAAGTAAGTGGTGGGACCCTTTGCATTGTATTTCGCTGCAAAGGGTATGTGAAGTACATTTTTTTTTTTATAATTTTTTATTCTAAAAATGACGAGATGTTGACACGTGTTGGTATTAAATTTCTGGTATACTTTGCAGCGAAATATGTGGCCTTTTTGGGAATAAAAAAAAAAAAAAAACCCCGCCCTAAAAAAGGCAACACATTACTGCAGAGTCCTCTGCAGTAATTTTCGCAAGTTCCCTATATATGCACGTGACAAGGTCAAACCATGAAATGGATTCAATATCGGGATGAATGAAGGATCAGCAGAGGGACAAACTAATTTGTAAATGAAAATGCGAGATGCTTGCACAAAATGAAATAAAATGCATACATGGTGATGAAAGAAAGTTTACATGGCTATTGAGACGAAATTAAGATTTTGCTTTAAGCCATAGCAAAAAAAGTGTTGCCACGTCAACAAAAGTTTCTATGGCACCAGAAATTTTATGGCACCACATTCTGACCGTTACCGTTAGCACCAGAAAATGTTACATAAAAATAAAAAACATACACAATATTAAAAAAAAAAAAAAAAAAAAAAAAAAAAAAAAAAAAAAAAAAAAAAAAACATTACATTAATTAAAAAAAGTTACATAAAAATAGAAAACATAATACGTAAACAAGAAATAAAAATTACAAACAAGCAATTAAGGTTCCATACATGCTCCACAAGGTCTTGTCGAAGATCGTCATGCACTTTTCTATCTCGAAGTTCTTTGTTTTTTATAACATGTAAATCACATCTTTCGGTCCAAGTCTCTGGAATGTTCGGCCTTGGATCAACGAACAAATCTCTTAAATTCACATCGAATCCTTCGTCTTCCAATATCATGTTGTGTAACATTATACAACAATACATGATTCTTTTCAACGCGTTGATTTCGTAAGCACGTGAGGGTTGTCGTATAATTCCCCAACGACTTTGTAGGACTCCGAAAGCTCGTTCAATATCTTTTCTAGAACTTTCTTGAACTCTTTTAAATTTCAACGTTTTTTCATTCCTTGCAACAGAAAACGTTTTGACAAACACGGACCATGCCGGATAAATGTCGTCGGCTAAATAGTAACCTTTCTTATATGTATGTCCGTTTACTACAAATGGACATTTCGGAGCTCTACCGGCAAGTTCATCATCAAATAACGAGGAACCATATAACACATTAAGATCATTATTTGACCCCGGGACATCAAAATATGCATGCCAAATCCATAATTTTTTATCCGCAACCGCTTCTAACATAAGAGTTGGGTATTTATGATCACGTCTTTTGAATTGAGCTTGTAAGGCCTTTGGGCAATTTCTCCAATCCTAATGCATACAATCAATACTTCTGAGCATTCCCCGGAGTCCATGTTTTTCTTCATGCAATGCATATATTTTTTCAACATCCGCTGAAGTGGATTTTCTTAAATACTTTTCAACGTATAAAATATGTATGCATTTAGTAAAATGCTCTAAACATTGTCGTGAACAACGTTCACCAATTTGCAAGTACTCATCAAACGCATCAGGCGCAGTACCGTACGCCAGTTGGCGGATGGCGGATGTGCACTTCAAAATAGGACCAATACTTAAACGACCGGTAGCATCGTAACGTAGTCTAAAAAAATAAAAGTACTCAGGAAGAGGATGAACATCATAACTTAAAATATCGTTGAGTATTTTATTAAAAAGTCTAGAACTCATACGATACATTCGCCTAAAATTCTCTTCAGGATATTTAGGAGGAGTCTTATCGTCGCCAAAATAGTCGTCGATAAAACATTGTTCCGCCTCTTCTCGTTCACGTGGTATGTATGCCCTCGTCCTCTTAGGACCCGATCCCGATCCCCCGGCTTCTTGATCACACAGAGCTACAAATTGTTCATACGCCGCATAATCCCGAAGATATCGCTCCCGGTCGTCTTTAAAATAAACATCATAAGGGTCGTAATAGGTGTCGTTGGGATTGTTTGGATCCATAATTGAAAGAAAGTTGAGTATTATTGAAGTATAAATTAAGTTGGAAGAGTGTGTGAAAAATGATAGAATAAGGAGGTATTTATAGGATTTTTAAGGGGTAAAAAATTTTAAAATGAGGTATTTTTTGCAAAATAGCCGTTGTCCAATGTTCATAATTCAAAAAAAAAAAAAAAAAAAAAAAAAAAAAAAAACCCAACGCGTGGGCTGGCCACCACGGCGCGAGCAGCCATGGCGCCACCCACGGTATGGTGCACCATCATCAATTTTGGTCTCGTGGCCATGGCGCCACCCATGGCTCAACCATACCTCCTGCTCTTACTAAATCTATCGACTACGTGACATCACGACTTTAACATAATATATTCTTATATCATCAGATTAATTAGTCGATCATTTTAAGATAGCTATACACCGTCGTTTTGCGCGAGTATACGTCTAGTTTTTTAAAGAGAATTTCTAACTTGTGCTACCTTGTCAGAGGTTTAAGAGGCGTCAAATGAACTCAAATTACCATATTTTCTTGTTAGTTGATAATAATAATTTCCTTATTTATGATGTTTATCAAAATTACGCATGTTTTATATGAAAATTAAGTTGTTTAAAGAAATATGTGACTTCATTTAACACCTTTAAGCTTGTGCCACCATAACACAAGTTAGAAAAAACCTTTTTTAACTGCGGTAGAGATAAATACCAGTTGACTTCCATAAAAGATTGTTGATAACTAAAAGTCGAAACATTGTGTGATGGCTTGATGCATCCCACTATTAAACTTCCGTTTCTTACCAAGAAAAATATATACAATATATTTATATGATGAGATGATGTGAACGGAATTGAGTGGGATTTTTTATGGTTTAGTGGTGGGTTACCCTTATCCTCTCTTGTAGTGACGAATTCTATATACTCTTCATTCCTGGTAAGTTGAAGATGGAGATATATATTCTAGTTATTTATTTGTGAAAAGCAATAGTTAGAACTTAGAAGTAATGAAATGAGATGAAATTTGGTCATTTGAATTAGTCAAATAGGATAAAAGTAATGCAACAACAACAATAACAAATTCATTAAAGCCGAGTAGGAGAGAATTAGAATGTAGACAATAGGGCTGTAAACGAACTGAACGTTCAGTGAATATTTCATGAACCGTTCGGTAAAAAGTTCGTTTATGTTCGTTTATTTATTAAATGAACGAACATGAACAATATTTTACGTTCGTTTAGTTAAATGAACGAACATAAACAAAAGTCGCGCCCGTTCATTTATGTTCGTGAACGTCCGATTATGCGTTCATTTATGTTCATTTATTTATTTATGTTCGTATATCATATATCTTTTAATTGTATAATTTTAAAATTGGTTTGTTTAAACAAAACAACACTTATAAAACAATATATTGTACATAATTTAATAAAGTTTATATTTGTTTGTCTATGTTCATTCATGTTCGATCGTTTATGTTCGTTTAGCGTTCGTTTAGTATTTTAATGAACGAACATGAATAACTCATTTTCTTAATAAACGAACATGAACAAGAAAATCCGTCTGTTTAAGCGTTCGTGTCAGTTTATTTGTCCGGTTAAAATTAAACGAATGAACATGAACAAGGCTCCGTTCGTGTTCGTCCGGTTCGTTTACAGCCCTAGTAGACAAGTATATATACCTTTACTAAAAGATAAAAAGATTGTTTAACCAGTTTTTTCGGGACATTGTTTTATACGTTTAAACAAGTAAACTTTATATTCATTAAATTAAAAATAACATTTAATTAAAGTAATTTTTAAGTTTAATTAATGTGTATTAAATATATTTTCTAATCAAAACAAAATTTTTTGTTTAATTAATACATGATAAACTCAAAAAAAAAAAAAAAAAAAAAAAAAAAAAAAAAAAAAAAAAAAAAAAAATCCTAATTCTATCAAATAGGATAAAAGTCAAAGTCAAATATTCCATGTGTCCTAGAAATGGAAGATTAGTAAACAGGGTTTAAATATAGCATAAAGGCACCAATTCAGTATACATTTGGTGAATCGTGTATCTAGAACAGAAAGAACGGTTTAGAAATTAGAAGCAATTATGTCAATGAACCTCTACTCTTTGCAAGTGGTTCTTTAATATAGAGTATGTTTGGTAATAGTAGTTATTGTTATAAGCCTTAAGCTATAAATTGTACTACTACAGAAAAAAAAATCATTAGGTACGGTTTTTAGGCCCTTTTGGTACGGTTTTTAAACCGCACTAGATAATGGCGTACCAAAAAATGAAACATTTTTTGGTGCGGTTTAGAACCGTAGCAAAAAATGATTTTTTGGTACGGTTTCTTTAATAACCGTACCAAAAAATGGTTAATTTTTTGTACGGTTTCTAAATAAACCGCACCTAAATCTGTTGATTTACAAAAAAATATATGCATTTTTCTTTTCCAAAACCTGTAACCAAACACTACCAAAGCAATATCATTCGCATTCGAAGACCTAAAACATTTGCATAGCATACACAAACAATATTCAACAAACTTAACATTCTATATATATATCAACCAACCAATGTAACAATCTGAATTCGACAAAAGGGTTATGCATAACAATTGCTTAAACGACATCGTCATGAAAATATAAAACCTCTAACTATTCGGGGGCCGATGTATCTAAAGGAGCAACAACCCTATAAAACTCGCTCAACGTCATAAGAGCCACTTGATCGATCTCGAGTTGTTATAGACAGCGTGTATCATCCTAAAGCTATAAAACAAATACAAATATATTAGTTATAATTTTTTGCAATAAATCCAACAAAATGTATACAACAATTTTTTGGTATATATTGGCTGCATATCAGTCAACAATTTTTGGGATATATACAGCAACATGCCGCATCAGGTGATTCGGGTTATAATAGACATAGCACATATAATTTCAGTAACAATGAAAAGTCAGTTTCATTCCGGCAGCAAAACTTGTGCTACACAAGCAAATGCAATAGCAAAACAAAACATATCATAACAAACCATGGACTCCAGTAGCAAAATATGAACTACATTAGCAAAACATAATTTTAGACTTTTAGTAGCAAAACAAGAATTGCAGCTAGCAGTGTAGCACAATTTCAGTATCAAAACCAATAGTGATCTTTTAAATTACTAGTATGCTAAACGACTAAACAAACCCCGATATATATTGTAACTTGTAAGTCTATAACAGTTTTCCTTGCAACTATTATAATAGGTAAGGAAAAAAAACAAGATTACTATCACGGGCATCTACTCCCACATATGGTTTGGTGATGGAGATTCTACATAAGTAATTTGTTGTTGTTTTAACTGTTTATAGAACTTATTAATGAAGGCTTCAGCCACTTTGTCTACTTGACTGACACTACACATAGCACATATAATTTCGGTTTATAATACAAATAGCACATATTACCCACACCAAAAATGACCCATTTTGACCTAACCCACACCACAAATTACCCATTTTGATCTGGACTTGTTTCTACCCGCACATCCCATTTTGCCATGCAAGTAGCTACTGTATGCAGGACCCGTAACAGTTGTGAGCACAACCACATGACCCCAAATGAATGTTTGGTACCTACTTCTTGTTGGAATATGTATATCATAACAATTATATAAAACATAAACACATAAACATCAAAGCATGCAGCGAAAGAATAGATCTAATACTTGTAATTAATTAATCAAATAAAAGAATATGCGTACATTAGATTTCTAGCTAAACAAGAAATCGAGTATCCAAGAACAAGTTAAACCCTAACTTAGGGTTTATAGAACTTGACTAAATACAAGTCGAATGGGCAAACTAACACAAGCAAAAGTATGCTTGATCTTCGTTCTTGTACACACGTATTAGTAGTGTTTCAATGAGAAAAGCTAGGTTCTTGATCACAAAACAAACCCAACACTTGTATTGAGCTCAAGAAAATCGAACCCTATGGGATTAGGGTTATATGATCGGCAAGAGCACAAGGGAGGAGAAGAAGAGAAGAAATTAGGGTTTGCTTAGGAACAAGATTAGAGAATAATGAATATAAGGGGTTTGTATTTATAGGCATCTCAACTTGTTCCCCAAGCTAGGGTGAAAACCCTCTCCTCTTGATGGGTCGGCCAAAAATCACAAGCCCAAGGGGTTCTAGATCCTTCTTGGCTTGTACTTTCATCTCTAGTCCCTTAACTTGATATTTAACGACCGTTAACTAAACTTCGTTAAATACTAACGGCCGTTAAGTGTTTATTCGTGAAATTTAAAAATTAAACATAACTTATTATATTAATTATTAAAACATTGAAACTCATACGTAATGTGTGCAATCCCGAAGTCTCGTGTTCGAAACTGGTCATACGTATATTAATTTATATCCATAAACTTAACAGCTCCCACTTGGATATGCATTAATATAGTAATGACATTGGTTAGTCTAGCATAACACCCCAATGCCCCCAGATCGACCCTGAGTGTGGTTTCCTGGAAAAAACCTTTTGATGATTCATCATCATACTTATCCTTTTATTTCTAATACCACGTTAATATGGATATGGATCTAAGTCATTCCATAATTAACTATTCTGTTTCTCGTTATTTATAATTGATCAAGATTACCAAATCATCTGAACGTATTCCAGATAGACTTTGGGTATGGCCATACAAACATCTTGTCAACCCTATGAGAGGCCCAACAGTATTATACTTCAAAACAAATTTGAATGAACAAATTCTTTCTTGACTACAAGCATAACCCTTGAACTTTGCATCACCTCCGAAAATAGCCCTTATAACTACCAGTTACGGATAGCGTTAGACTATCTTACAGAAAATGAGCTACATCCTCGGCTGTTATCTGGTATCTCAAGTCTGAGGATAAATATTCATGATTTACTTTAATGACAAAGATCCATAAATTACAATCATGTGGTTGGGATCTGTCCTATATTCAATTTATCCATTATTGAATATCATGTGAATTTGGCATGTGTTAGTGCAAGCAGTCTCATTTGTTTTGATTGATGACAAACATGTAACTTGGTACATAACGTAAAATGTACGAGTTACTTGTAATCATATCTTGTCTCAACATACATTCAACACCTCTCGAGTCCTCGTATGATACAACACAGGTTCGTACATGTTTGTTATGTGGCATTATGATCAAACCCTTAACAAACCATTTAGAATGTTTAAAATACGGCTAGGTCATAAATTATTTTAAAAAGGCTAACCATTCTACTTAGAACCTCATTTGTCATGTTTCCTAAGATAAATAGGATAAGTACACTTTAGGTGTCAAACTAACATGATACATACTGGTAAACATATATTAGTTAAGCTAGTAGATACATGCTACATGATCACTAGGATACATGTTACATACATATATACATTTAGATTATTTACATTTTAAATCTTAAAACGGAAATATACACATGGCATACCTCATTAGAAAATCTTAGGAAAATTTGAAATATATTTTGGAAAGATTCTTAAGTAACAAAGTTGATTTTGGTAACAAAGATATGGAAAGATTTAGGTAATATCTTGTATAGATCTTCAAGCTACTAAGTTGACTTTGAAAGATCTTGATGTGACTTGACAAAGATATGGAAAGATTGTGCAAGATTTGGAAAGATTTGGAAATCTATTAGTTGGCCTGCACCGACGGATCCAAAGCCATACACTGGCGGATCCAATTTATGGGATCCGCCGGATCCGTCACTTGTTCATTCAGTTTGCCTATAAATAGAAGCTCATTGTTTGCCCATAGTTTTAAGCCATTAGAACACACATTCCCTTTACTCTTTTCACACACTTAAATCAGTAGAAAACCATGTAGATCCATACATTAATCACCCTTAACATAATGATCATAATGTTACTAACTTGCATTATGTTGTAAGCATACATTGTTAGTGATCCTATGAAGCAAGCTCAAGATCATGAGACATCATCCATAGCATACTTCCTGATCCACCAAGAAGATTTCTCATTTGAGAAGCTCATGTAGATCTCACTTGCATACATGAAGATCCATCACAACAAGTTTAGGGAGCTTGTGATCTTCATACATTGAAGGCTTCCTATCAATGGAAGTTCATTTAGATTAGCCATTCATATCCATGACCCATTTATGTCATGGATCATCATTGTAATCCATTCATATTAGATTAGGTGGTTTATGTGTTTGTGCCATAAAACACAAGGTTTCTATATTGGGCCATAAAACATAGCGGGGGTGGTTGTACCCGTGTAAAGAACTCGGTATCTAGCTTAGTACCGGAAAAAGGTTAAGCGACGTAGGGAGTGGTTGTACCCTTGGTAAAGAACTCGACATCTAGCTTAGTTTCGGTAATTGTATAGGCGACGTTAGGTTGGTTCTACCTCGAACTAGAACCCGGTATTTAGCTTTGTACCGGAAAAAGTGTAAGCGAAGTGTGTAAGGTTTTCTCCGCCTAGAAGGGAGTTTGTTGATCTAGTGAAGTAACTCTCGAGTTGGGTACTCGGGGAGTGGAGTAGGGCGGAGAGGAGCTCCGTGACCGAACCACTATAAATCATCGTGTTCGGTTTGTGCTTTCTTTTACTTATCGCTTTACTTTATGTTTGCTTGTGTTGTGATTTGTTGATCATACATGTGTGACAACTTGGTTAAGTGTATACTGATCATAAACTACACTTAACATCTTTCATATTAGAACAAACTTAGACGGAAATTTGATACAACAAGTTTTAAGATTTTAAAACGGAAAACGTATTCACCCCCCCCCCCCTTCTACGTTTTCACAATTGGTATCAGAGCCACGTGGCTCTCATTTTCAAAACAAATGGTTTTTAAAATGAATTACGATCCATGTATCAAATTACCATTGAAGCAGAATGTAATATGAAAAATGTTTCGCAAAGTATACTTAGAAATTTTGTTGTTAAATATTACTTTGTATACAAGCTTGAAGATGTCTTTGAAAAATCAAGAGAAAAGATTTCTTAAAAAGATTAAGTGTCAAATTATGTGCGTAAAGCTAATTTATGAAAAACACGGGTTTTAAAGGAGCGTTTGGAATAGCTATTAATGTAGTTGAAAAATCTCTTCGTAAATGTTTAGATAAGTCACATAATTAGAAATGTTGTTAGATATGTGTAATATATGTTTAATATTAAGTCTAGCAAGTCCTACACATTTTCTTTATGTCAAAATGCGAGTTTAGGTGAATCTGGTACAGGTCCCGGCAGATCCAAATCACACAAAGGGCGGATCCCTCAAAAAGGATCCGCCAGATCCGTCTGTTCAGTGTACAGTTTTTGTCAAACTTCAAAAAATCATAACTAATTAACCGTAAGTCCGTAGGAGTCGTGCCACCTATCATTTTGAAGGGAATTAAGTCTACTTTCATTTAAAAATAATATCATGGCCTGAATCTAAATTGAAATAGGTAAAATAAATTAAAAGCTACAACCTGTCCAAAATATTAAGTTTAATTTTAACACAATAACTTAAACTTTTACGTCGGGCAATGTAAGTTGGTTTTCTTTGAACATTGATATGATTTCTTTTGAAACTAAAGTATTTGGTAATATAAAGGAAACAAATCAAGCTTGGCATACATCATCATATTTAAACGCAAAATGACGAAAAGTATCTTTTCATTTATGCTATGCTATGTGACTGTTTGTTCTAAGTTATTTGCATACATGTTGTTTGCTTGTTGAATGTTGTGATTACATTTGTTGATTTGTAATACATAAGTTTTTGCCATGATAAGTTATTTGCTTGTTTATCAATTGCTCGTTTTATGCATAATAGGAAATTTGCTAGATATTGTGCAATAAGTTGATAAACTGTGTTTGTTTCACTTATAGACTTAGATATTTTTGTTTACATATGTTATATGAAAACCTTGCATAACTCACTTAAGAATGATAACTAAGTAAAACTAGTTTAGTGTTTTGAAAAGTATTATCTTCAAGCGTTAAAATGTGTAAACATGTAGTAACTTTGAAAAAGAGTGTTTGGTATAAACAAATTGAAACAATGATGTGTTGAATTGTTATGCCTTTAGGATATTATCTTGTTGTTAAACCTTTATGTGTACTAACCATGTCATACAGGACGATAACACTTTGATGTTATCAGGTTTCCATGTTTAAGCCACTGTTTGGCTTAACATCCATTTATGGTAAGTTACTATCATCAGATTGATCGATGTGCAAACGTGTGTTAGAATATGTGTTTTTAGTTTTACTTTATCACATATTAGTAGTTACATATGTCTTAGGAGAATTGTAGCAACCGCGAATTTTCCAAGTCTTTACTTAACATTTAAGACTCAAAATAATTTATTTGTGAAGTCACATATTTCTCTTGCGTATAACTTGTAATTAAACTACACGAACTGAGAGAAAAATACCACACGCGTACCGACACCAGATTAGTAATGGTTCAAATTTTTAATTCATTTTCGGAGTTAATAAATTTTACTTGATGTCAGTTTTATAAAAACGACTCTAGATTTGTGTTTTCACATTTATGTGAAACCGGGATACCACAATTGCACCTCAGCTCAACAAAACACGGGGTACACAAGATACAGTTTATATAATAAAACACACCCACACTTACAATTGATGTTATCTTTTCTCTCTCTCCTAATATCACCACAAAACCGATCCACATTCATTCTACCTTTAACTTTCCTGTTTCTTTTCCCCAACTCCCCAAAAGAAATTCTGATCTATCACCATCAACATCCCAGATCGATGTGCTTTTCTATACTCCCAATAGTGTTGTCGTTTCACAAAATATTTTCCCTAGGAGTCCACAGTCAACGTGAAGAAGATTGAGAAGGATTTTAGCTGAAATTGGATGATCTACAATCCCCTATGTTCTAAAGTGTAACCAAGAAATTTCCTTAACGTTTTCTTTTTATGGACTACACGATCCCAGTGGATCCACACACTTCTCATCTACAACCAATCGGTTGCAAGAGGAAGGCTTCAAGGGTTAATTGAGAACCGAAGGTGTGTGGGTTTGCTTGGAATCGGGTCCAATCCGTGTCAAATCAGTGTCCCTCGTTTGGTATTGTAAGCTCTTGAATTTTTTTATTGTGTTCGACCTCTGATGTTTATTTATTCGATTAATGAAAATCTGTTAATGAATGTTATGGTAAAGAAAGTGTTGATTTGACTTTAAGAATGATGTGTTTGTTGTGGCTGCGGTGTGGTAAAGATTAAATCCGAAAATATAAAACTAAAATCGAAACTAGGATTTGGCTCACAAACTGGAAGTGTGTTCGATTGTTTAGATGTTATTTTTGGTCGAATGGTCTAGACAGTTAAATATACAGTAATGAAGACCTGATACTGAGTTGGACTAGATATTTGAAATATTAAGTATGCTATGTTTGTGGTTGTGTTAATACTTATACTCGAAGTTGATTAAATTTACACACGGGTCATGTTTGTGTTGTGTTTGCGCTTAGGTCTTATTGGTGTTTGTACTTGAGTGATAACAGTGTGAGTAATGGGGTTCGATTCCTCGTTTTTGTTTTGCGTACAATGGTGCTCGGATTTTGTTGTGTTGTTCGGCCAAGAGGGTCTCAAACGCCCTCGTAACGAGGACACGTTTCGATCAAATTCAAGTGTTGAGTTTCCCCCACGTATCTCACACAAATGGTTATAACACAACCCAACTTATGATTTGAAATCTGGTCGAAACTTGGTTCTTAAAGTTTAAAAAGAATTGTGTGCCCATTTAGTTTATACAGTCCCTCAAATTGTTCTTAACTAAGTCCAAAAAACTGATGAACACCCAAACTAGGCTTTCGTTTTTCTGTGGGGGCAAAATATACCAGTAACACCAACAAATACAGGATATCAATTACATCAAGAAGATAAAATTAGTATCAATAAGGGTTAATGCAAAAGTGCCAACAATAGTTGAAGTATTGCTTTCACAAAAAAAGGGGTAATAGTAATCACAGCAACTAGTAGTTGGAAACTTGGAATATTGCATTATTTTCTTTTATGCTAGTAACAAAGAAAATCATTAAACGAAAACTATATTATGTGCTTTCACCTTTGAATTTTTACATCTCCAAAATAGTTGGGCCGAAGCCCATGCATTAGTTTAAGGGTCCGTTTAGTTTATACATCCCATTCCGCCAAAACCCCTACATAAGTGACGTATAACATGTTTTGGAACCCGAGGTGTTGTCGCGACTATCCAAATAATCCCTCTCGGTTAATTCAAACTTTATACTCCATGACTTAGAAAATACTTGACATATATCGACTAAAATCTCGTTCCACATATATATTTCAAACCATGCAATATATTTAAATAACTCGACACAACTTTTATAAACAAATCGGCCAAGTTAGTTTTGCTTCACAAGTCTTCTATACATTTAACAACAAAGAAGAAAGTGAAAAACATGCGTGGCTTTTATCAAAATTTATAAACAAAATATTATATATATATATATATATATATATATATATATATATATATATATATATATATATATATATATATATATATATATATATATATATATATATATATATATATATATATATATATATTTATATATATATATATATATATATATATATAACCTCTATAAACTAGTTTTACAATACAAATCAAACCATGATTAGTCCTACACTTCAAATATATCGTTAGTAAATATTTCCAAAAATAACTACTTATATACTTGTGTAGCCACTATTTTTACACCTTTAAGAATAATGTTCACACATTCCGACATGTCTAGTGCTATCCGTAATCATCCTTTCGTTCGTCGTCTTTCGGTTATTGTCAAATTTGAAATCTTAATAGTCCTTGATATTTTATTGTCATACACTTACGCACTTCCAAGAGCCAATACCTACGAAATTGTTTTAAACTTAAAGGCTGCCACACCAGCAACAACAACGTAAACACTATAAAACTTTTAACTTAAATTCGTGAAGTCTTGAACTTAGTCTGTGAACTAAAACATGTCTTACTAATCTAGGTCGCGTGTCGGTGCCGTACACTATTGTTACTTGTTTTATTCACTTCAGACGACTATTTCTGAGGTGAGTTTTCGTAGCCCCTTTTTCATTATGTTTTCCTTGGGGGAAAATGGTACTCAAATGATATTTTAACTGTTTTCATGCTGTGATTATACTGTTTTCAAGTTTTTGGACAATATGTGTGTTTTGATTGCAATATGTGCCTTACTGTGTGAATTCAGATTGTGAGACTTAGCTTAAATGTGCGCAACTGTTTTGTGATACATTGTTGGTATAATTTTGGGAAGTGGCACCCAGTATATAATTTTGGGAAGTGGCACCCAGTATATCAATTTAGGAAGTGGCACCCAGTATATCATTTGGGAAGTGGCACCCAGTCTATGTGTGGATAAATTAGGCGTGTCTGCAGTCTGTGATAGTTTGCGACCTTTACTATGTGCTCACATTTGTTTATCTTGCTCACTATTTTCCTATGCTATTATTCACAGCTTCGTGGTTTAAACATCTAAACCTACGAGCTCACCAACTTTATGTTGACGTTTTCTAGTACCATTTTCAGGTGTTATTGAAGCTGCTTAGAAGGTTTAGTATTGACTGGCTTAGCAAGACTTAAGACAAGACCCTCCCGGGTTATATCTCGTGGAGTTGCATTTGATATTCCCTAGTGACGTTGTTTAACTTTGAGACTTATGTTTATTTTGGATCTTTGCACTTATCCCGTTTGTGGGAGTTTGCGACTATTATCTATTCTATGTTTTACATTTAGTATTTCTCTATCGTGACACCTTGTGTTCTTGGCAATGAGGTCATACCCCGTAAATGCCATTCCGCTGCGCCATTTTTGGGGTGTGACAGATTGGCATCAGAGCCTTGGTTATAGAGAATTAGGTGGTTTAACCTAGACTATAACCTAAGAATCCTCATATAGTTTGCATTATAGGAACTACGTGTGCAATTATGCGTATAGTATGACACGAAGTGATGATGATAAGTAAATGCATCATGATGCTATCTTAAAAACGCCTGGCCAACGTTTTTACGATAACATGATGCGGCATGAACTTATCAAATTCATGGACTGTCAGATAGGAAGTTGAGTGTAGTAGTACGACACGTATACCGACCCATCCTACCTACCTCCTATCTAACGTCTACCAATGTCCTACCTTGTAGAATCATGCCTCCAAGAAGGTCGGCTCGAGTTAACCGAGGCATTCCATAATCGAGGGGTGGAAGGACTGGTGGGCGAGGAGGTAGAGCAGGTGGTCGCGGCACCGAGAACAACGGCAACGACAATGTGAATCCTGACCTTTCCGCCATGATCGCCGAGCAACTACAAGCATTGCTACCCACTATTGTCACCCAAGTTGGCGACCACATCAGTAATCTAGGAAACAACGGAAGCAGGAATGACCATGTAGACGATGGCATTGGTAGTGACCACAACAATAATGGCAACAACAACAATAGTGGCAAGGGATGTTCGTACAAGGAGTTTACAGCATGCAAACCAGTGGACTTTGACGGCAATGGAGGAGCGTTGGTGTACACAAGATGGATTGAGAAAATGGAAGCAGTAATGGACATAAGCGAGTGTGCAACCCACCAGAAGGTGAAGTACGCTGCAAGCTCATTCACGGGAAAGGCTCTGACCTGGTGGAACACGCAAATCCAGGCCAGAGGAAGAGAAGCCGCCATGGGAATGAGTTGGGATGACCTTAAGGCATTGCTAAAGGAGGAGTATTGCCCAAACAACGAGATGCAGAAACTAGAGCATGAGTTCTACAACCATGCTATGGTAGGTATTGGTCACGCGGCTTATATTGATCGATTTCATGAGCTTGCTAGACTGGTACCTCACATGGTCACTCCTGAATCCAAGAGAATTGATAGGTACATCTATGGTTTGGTCCCTGAGATTCGCGGGATGGTGAGAGCGACCGAGCCTCCTACAATTCAAAGAGCGATACTGAAAGCTGCAACCTTAACAGACGAAATGGCCAGGAACGGGACGTTGTCCAAGAGTGGCGATAAGAGAAAGGTCGTGAGTGAGCCAAGTGAGCAAGGAGGTGCAAATGGTGACAATAAGAAAGCTAAGGGAAAAGGATTTGCGGCATCTAGTGCCGTCAAAAAGGAGTATCATGGTCCTTTCCCAAATTGTGCCGAGTGCAATTACCATCATCCAGAGACTAGGCCATGCCAAGTAGTATGCTTTAACTGTAAGCGACCTGGCCATATGGCAAAAGATTGTAGGGCAATAGCTAAACAAGTGACACCAGTGAATGTTGTTAACCCAAAGACTTGTTATGAGTGTGGAAGCCCGAATCATCTTCGTAGTATGTGCCCTAGGTTAGGTAGGACACAGGCGCCAGTGCATAACAACCAGAATCAGACTGTAGCAATTGGTGGAAACAATGCTAACCGTGTAAACAATGCAAACCGTGGGAACAATGGCAACCCAGCTCATGGTCGGGTATTTGTGATGAATGCTGAAGGAGGACGCCAGGACCCGAACCTCGTGACGGGTATGTTCTCCTTAAAAGGATATTAGACTATCATGTTGTTTGATTCCGACACCGATTGTAGATTTGTTTCCACTTAGTTCATGCCTCTGTAAAAGGTGAAGCCTAGTGTCCTAGCTCCTAGATATGAGATTGATATAGTGTATGACCAAAAAGGTAGGAACCGATAAGATAGTTAAAATCTCCACCACCTGGTAGCAAGACCTTTGGGTGCTGAAATGCCACCCGTTCATTTTTGAGCAACCCCAAACTCTAACCAAAAAATAATAATAATAATAATAATAATAATAATAATAATAATAATAATAATAATAATAATAATAATAATAATAATAATAATAATAATAATAATAATAATAAAAATAAAAAATAGCATTTCAACAACTTTTAACTTAATTTCATGTCAGTTCTTGTTTGATGAGATGCGAGGTTAAGTTTAAAGTTGCTACTTAGCTTAATTTTTTTTTAAAAATGATTTTGCTCAAAAATGGACGAGGCATTCCATGAAGCCTAATCACTCGATAGTTACTATAAAACCACCTATTTCATTGCGCCTAGTAGAACGAGCAGAAACCCAAAGATACCTCGCGTGCTTAAGATTTCCCTCGAGTATTTCATAAAGACCTAACAAGATTTACCCCTCCTTGAAGAATTGAGATACGCATCAACTTAACTCCCGGAGCGGCACATATTTCTTTATATGCGATACATCTCGAAGAAAGATTCCGAACCCGAATATCATTAGTTGAGAGTGCACAAGACTGACGACCCTAAAACCGCGTTAAGAACGATATACAGGCAATTCGAGTTTTCAGGATAAGTCCTTTGGTTTGATCAATGCCTCCGTAGTATTCAAAGATAAGAAATCCAATTAAAGCGACATACATGAGGAGCGCCTTACCTATTATGTCGAATCATGACAGACGATACACATCGCGATTTTGGTAGACACTATAGGACGCATTAGGAACACAGTTGGAGTGAAGTACGACCTACCATTCCTAGACTGATGGTCAGGGTGAGCATACTATCCGACATTAGGAGATATACTTAGGGCATGCACTATTGATTTTGGAGGAAACAGGAAAGCACATCCCTCTTAGTTGAATCTCCTCTTTAGATATCTACTAGCTTGTTTATTTGAAAGCGATCCCAAAATTGGGTCAATCCTTCAAAAATGTTGAGTTTCCTTTCTTACAACTTGATACCTAACTTAATTTCATGACAGTTCTTGTTTGATGAGTTGTGAAGTTAAGTTAGATTCAAGTTGTTACGTAGTTTAAAGTTAGGTTTAATCTCATGACAGTTCTTGTTTGATGAGTTGTGAGATTAAGCTGAAATCAAGTTGTTACTGGGCTTAAACTGTGGTTTAGTTTAATCTCATGACAGTTCTTGTTTGATGAGTTGTGGAGTTCAACTAGATTTCAGTTGAGGCTCAACTTAAACTACCGAAAGGATACCTAAGGTTTTTGAAGGATTTACTCAAGGATGGGAAAGCTTGCCTTACTGTGTGATTATTATGTGGTTTCATTTGTGTGATTTCTAGAGGTTAGGAAGTATTGATAGTACCAATTGGGAAGTAGCACCCGGTACTATTTGGACTGACACCCACACCCTTACCTTCTTGTGTGCAACCTAATCGAAGGGTGAATACTATCCGAACTAGCTCAGACCCTTAGTCAACTGAATTTTGAGGATAAAATTCTGTTAACGGGGGTAGACTGTAGCAACCGCGAATTTTCCAAGTCTTTAATTACTCTTTACGTCTCAATTTAATTGTCCATATTTCCTTTTATGAATGTCTCAAATTAATTGTCCACTTTCCTTATTTAGTAAAAACTAGAGAATCTAAAGGAGGAATATTCCATTTTAGTGGTTGAAAATTAAAGTAGCCCCACTTTTATTAAACTTTGTGTTTTCTCTCTCCTGACAAATAAATTGAGACGGAGGGAGTAACATTTAAGACTCAAAATAATTTATTTGTGAAGTCACATATTTATCTTGCGTATAACTTGTAATTAAACTACACGAACTAAGAGAAAAATATCACACGCGTACCGACACCAGATTAGTAATGGTTCAAATTTTTAATTCATTTTCGGAGTCAATAAATTTTACTTGATGTCAGTTTTATAAAAACGACTCTAGATTTGTGTTTTCACATTTATGTGAAACCGGGATACCACAATTGCACCTCAGCTCAACAAAACACGGGGTATACAAGATACAGTTTATATAATAAAACACACCCACACTAACAATTGATGTTATCTTTTCTCTCTCTCCTAATATCACCACAAAACCGATCCACATTCATTCTACCTTTAACTTTCCTGTTTCTTTTCCCCAACTCCCCAAAAGAAATTCTGATCTATCACCATCAACATCCCGGATCGATGTGCTTTTCTATACTCCCAATAGTGTTGTCGTTTCACAAAATCTTTTCCCTAGGAGTCCACAGTCAATGTGAAGAAGATTGAGAAGGATTTTAGCTGAAATTGGATGATCTACAATCCCCTATGTTCTAAAGTGTAACCAAGAAATTTCCTTAACGTTTTCTTTTTATGGACTACACGATCCAAGTGGATCCACACACTTCTCATCTACAACCAATCGGTCGCAAGAGGAAGAGTTCAAGGGTTAATTGAGAACCGAAGGTGTGTGGGTTTGCTTGGAATCGGGTCCAATCCGTGTCAAATCAGTGTCCCTCGTTTGGTATTGTAAGCTCTTGAATTTTTTTATTGTGTTCGACCTCTGATGTTTATTTATTCGATTAATGAAAATCTGTTAATGAATGTTATGGTAAAGAAAGTGTTGATTTGACTTTAAGAATGATGTTTTGTTGTGGCTGCGGTGTGGTAAAGATTAAATCCGAAAATATAAAACTAAAATTGAAACTAGGATTTGGCTCACAAACTGGAAGTGTGTTCGATTGTTTAGGTGTTATTTTTGGTCGAATGGTCTAGACAGTTAAATATAGAGTAATGAAGACCTGATACTGAGTTGGACTAGATATTTGAAATATTAAGTATACTATGTTTGTGGTTGTGTTAATACTTATGCTCGGAGTTGATTAAATTTACACGCGGGTAATGTTTGTGTTGTGTTTGCGCTTAGGTCTTATTGGTGTTTGTACTTGAGTGATAACAGTGTGAGTACTGGGGTTCGATTCCTCGTTTTTGTTTTGCTTACAATGGTGCTCGGATTTTGTTGTGTTGTTTGGCCAAGAGGGTCTCAAACGCCCTCGTAATGAGGACACGTTTCGATCAAATTCAAGTGTTGAGTTTCCCCCACGTATCTCACACAAATGGTTATAACACAACCCAACTTATGATTTGAAATCTGGTCGAAACTTGGTTCTTAAAGTTTAAAAAGAATTGTGTGCCCATTTAGTTTATATAGTCCCTCAAATTGTTCTTAACTAAGTCCAAAAAACCTGATGAACACCCAAACTAGGCTTTCGTTTTTCTGTGGGGGCAAAATATACCAGTAACACCAACAAATACAGGATATCAATTACATCAAGAAGATAAAATTAGTATCAATAAGGGTTAATGCAAAAGTGCCAACAATAGTTGAAGTATTGCTTTCACAAAAAAAAGGGGTAATAGTAATCACAGCAACTAGTAGTTGGAAACTTGGAATATTGCATTATTTTCTTTTATGCTTGTAACAAAGAAAATCATTAAACGAAAACTATATTATGTGCTTTCACCTTTGAATTTTTACATCTCCAAAATAGTTGGGCCGAAGCCCATGCATTAGTTTAAGGGTCCGTTTAGTTTATACATCCCATTCCACCAAAACCCCTACATAAGTGACGTATAGCATGTTTTGGAACCCGAGGTGTTGTCGCGACTATCCAAATAATCCCTCTCGGTTAATTCAAACTTTATACTCAACGACTTAGAAAATACTTGACATATATCGACTAAAATCTCGTTCCACATATATATTTCAAACCATGCAATATATTTAAATAACTCGACACAACTTTTATAATCAAATCGGCCAAGTTAGTTTTGCTTCACAAGTCTTCTATACATTTAACAACAAAGAAGAAAGTGAAAAACATGCGTGCCTTTATTCAAAATTTATAAACAAAATATTTTATAAATATATATATATATATATATATATATATATATATATATATATATATATATATATATCTATAAACTAGTTTTACAATACAAATCAAACCATGATTAGTCCTACACTTCAAATATATCGTTAGTAAATATTTCCAAAAATAACTACTTATATACTCGTGTAGCCACTATTTTTACACCTTTAAGAATAATGTTCACACATTCCGACATGTCTAGTGCTATCCGTAATCATCCTTTCGTTCGTCGTCTTTCGGTTATTGTCAAATTTGAAATCTTAATAGTCCTTGATATTTTATTGTCATACACTTACGCACTTCGAAGAGCCAATACCTACGAAATTGTTTTAAACTTAAAGGCTGCCACACCAGCAACAACAACGTAAACACTATAAATGTAACACCCCAACCCGGCAAGGGTAGAAGTGTCACGAAAATGGTGACATATCAAAGGCAAGCATAACATACGACTTACATAATACAAATGGTTTATAATATTACAAAGGAAAATATACCAAATCTACGTAGTCATACATAAATGAATACTAAAACTAAGGTATCGTCTTCATATGCTAATCTCTCATCCCAAAGCAAACCCAAGCTCCTGGCTTCCTACTAAAACCTGCCGCAGGAAAAGAAATGCGGCTGAGCTTAAAAAGCCCAGTGAACAGATATATAATAAACAGAAACCAAAATCAAATGGAAATGAACAGACATATCATAATGAATGAGATATAGGAAAAGGAAATAAAGAGTAAGGTTTAGGACAGTCATCCACCACGAGCCCATATCATAACATATCACATATCATATCATATCATATCTTCAAAATCATATAGAGGGGAGACCTCTCAGATAATCAGATAATATGAGGGGTGTCCTCATTCTTCAAATGGAGTAGCTAGCTCCCATATTTTGTGAAAGGAGTGGATTGCACCCAGCCCCAGTCACCATATCATATCATATCAAAACATATCATATCAGAACATATCTAGGATGCATCCATTCGCCCCCCAAACAAATCATATTGGCCATATCAAATCATATCATAGTGAGCTCATATCATATCATAATGGGGACGGTGTAACCAAATCACTAGGGCTACACACTAGTCATGCCATTGGTGCATCAATGACACGGCCATGTTACCTTCATGGCTAGGAAACATATTTTGGCTCGTAGTATCAAACTGGGGTCAAGGTCAAAGGATCATATCAAAGCAAAGGTTCATATGGTCAAATCATAGTCCAAATATCCAGGTTCATATCAAGGGTTCATATCAAAGGTTCAGATGCCAAAGGTTCATGTCAAAGTCAAATCATAATAAGAGAACGAAGGCTCCTTATAAAAAGGGCAGAATATCTGTACCTTATTCCAAAGCAAAGCACAAACCAAAAGAATAAGATGCAAAGGATCATGTCCTCTCCTTCTTCACACCTAGAGGGGTAGAAAAGAATTACAAACCTTTCCATTTTAAGTAACTTTCCATTTTTAGCAGGTTTCCATATTTAGTAAGTTTCCATAATTAGTAAGATTTCCATATTCTCATTTAGGTTAAGTTATTATTGAATCATAATATGGCTTTAGGGTGCAATTAAACAAGTCACAAAAATTTAGGGTTAAATATGACAAGTTTTCATAGTTCAGGGTTATAAACGTAACTTTACCAAAGTTCAAGGTTTAAAATAGAAATCTCATAATTTACCATTCGAATACTTTATTTTCCAGAATTACACATTTAGCCTCCAAGTTTCCAATATTTACGAATTACACCCCTTTACTTTATTAATTTACAAATTAATCTTATACTTACATAACTTACAAATTTAACCTTTACAATATTCATATTACACATCAAGTCCTTTTGTTTCTTCAAATTACAGAAATTAACCTTCAATATAATTATGTTACAAACAGCCCTCAAAGTTTCGGTAATTTACACATTTGGTCCTTATACTTTTTAAATTACAAATTCGAATTATATAATTTACTATAATTACATATTAAACCCTTAATTTACCAATTTTACATCATGAGTACTTATTTTAGCATGTTATACGAATGCTCCTTCAAATTTCCATAATTTACACAATAGGTCCCTCTAGTTATCAAAGTTACATATTTAGTCCTTTAAATTACAATTTCAACCTTTAATTATTAACAATTACATATTAAGCCATTAAATTACCAAAATTACACATAACACCCTTAACATGTTTAAATACATGAATACACCTTAACTTTCTAGAAATTACATTTTTAACCCCTCTACTTATTTAATTTCCAAACCGAATTACATATTATCAAATAAATCGTTTTAATCCTTTTAAATACAAAAATTACACATGACACCCTCAAGTTATATTTTATACGAATTGTACCCAGTCCAATTAATGTTCTAAAAATAACCCATGCATTTTAAAAGTTACAAAACCTACCCTAAACATTTTAATACAAATCGGTAATCCTTTTAAAATCACGAAATCAAACCCTAATCTCTCCAAACCATTTTTAATCATTACTTACTCATTAAAAACTGTTTATAATCATAAGAACAAACTCTAGATCCTCATATTCAAATCATACACGTTTATATATCTTTTCTACGTTTTTAATATAAAACCCGATTATACAAATTAATTCAAGGTAATTAGATCTAGGCCATGAAAATTCTTCCCAATATTTTTCCAGGTCATATAACATTATAATACATCCAAATAATTTATACTTGTAGTCCAGATAAATGGGATAGTATATATTTGATTTTAGGCACGATTTAAACACCAATATTCACTACGACATATCTAGACCCCCATAAATCATTCCATCATTTTTCCCAGATCCTACACGTCATATAAGGTCCAAATAAAATAAGCATGACCCTCAGAAAATTCATTAACATGAATTTTGGAAAATAGGTGTGTTTTAACCCATTAATTCAAAACGCCCCAAAAACACTGCATGATTCGAGTTTCTTATTTTTCTCAGGTTATATTTGAGCCATAGATCACTAGAAAAATTCCAGATAATTTTTATAACGTATGGAAACAAGATTCACGAATTATACCTCAAAATGACACTCGACAAGAAGGAAAATTGCCAAGATCAAACCAAGCCACGAACACCTCTAACCTTATTTTTCTAGCACTCTTTAGACGTCAAGGATCACAGGAAAAATTGCTTGAAGGCCTGGAAAAATCGCATGCAAGGGGGACGAATTGTTTGTGGATTTAGGTTTTACTAGTATTCGGTTTTGTGTTTGATAGAGAAGAAAATGATAAGTATTGATATAAATGGGGAAATGCCGTGTAGGAAGAGGGGGTGAGGCCACAAAGATCGGGGCTAACTCATGACCAAATCAATCCTCATCATTTGATTTGAATTTTCCATATTTAACATATATTTGTATTTTATAATTGATTTTAAATGTATACATAACATAAAATTCGGCTAGGGTAATTTTTAAAGTGTCCACATGATATTTTTAATGTGTTATAAGTGCCACAATATTATCTTGATTGTTAGATTATTTATTTGCCAAAATCTGTGATCAAAACGGTATATTATAAGCTCATTTGCCAAAGTTTTAAATTGTAGGGGTATTTTGGTCATTTCACACATTTAAGATTTTTGGGTTTTACAATAAAACTTTTAACTTAAATTCGTGAAGTCTTGAACTTAGTCTGTGAACTAAAACATGCCTTACTTATCTAGGGCGCGTGTCGGTGCCGTACACTATTGTTACTTGATTTATTCACTTCAGACGACTATTTCTGAGGTGAGTTTTCGTAGCCCCTTTTTCATTATGTTTTCCTTGGGGGAAAATGGTACTCAAATGATATTTTAACTGTTTTCATGCTGTGATTATACTGTTTTCAAGTTTTTGGACAATATGTATGTTTTGATTGCAATATGTGCCTTACTGTGTGAATTCAGATTGTGAGACTTAGCTTAAATGTGCGCAACTGTTTTGTGATACATTGTTGGTATAATTTTGGGAAGTGGCACCCAGTATATAATTTTGGGAAGTGGCACCCAGTATATCAATTTAGGAAGTGGCACCCAGTATATCATTTGGGAAGTGGCACCCAGTCTATGTGTGGATAAATTAGGCGTGTCTGCAGTCTGTGATAGTTTGCGACCTTTACTATGTGCTCACATTTGTTTATCTTGCTCACTATTGTCCTATGCTATTATTCACAGCTTCGTGGTTTAAACATCTAAACCTACGAGCTCACCAACTTTATGTTGACGTTTTCTAGTACCATTTTCAGGTGTTATTGAAGCTGCTTAGAAGGTTTAGTGTTGACTGGCTTAGCAAGACTTAAGACAAGACCCTCCCGGGTTATATCTCGTGGAGTTGCATTTGATATTCCCTAGTGACGTTGTTTAACTTTGAGACTTATGTTTATTTTGGATCTTTGCACTTATCCCATTTGTGGGAGTTTGCGACTATTATCTATTCTATGTTTTACATTTAGTATTTCTCTATCGTGACACCTTGTGTTCTTGGCAATGAGGTCATACCCCGTAAATGCCATTCCACTGCGCCATTTTTGGGGTGTGACAAGAATTTCTGGGATTTGAGCGGGTAACGCAAAATATGCATATCTCTCTGTTAAGAATTAAGACTTCCACATGGCGGATATGACGGATCCTAAATTTTGGTTCCGTCTTTTGTACACTTTGGCTCCGCCATTCCTCACCCTGCGGATTCTGCGGAACCCAAATATGGGATCCGCACTTGTTTTCGATTGGATCCGTCAGTCTCAACAGTAACTTTTTCATAATTCCCGACTAATCCCGATTCTTAGATTATTGATTCTAGTTCTTAGGATTCTTATTAGTGATGTTCTCTCAAATTAGGATTAGGACATCTCACTAAACACCAAATAGGATAATCATATCTAATCATAGTTTCAATTTTCATGAAAATGCTCCAAGGTACCTTTTTGGTAAACCACTAAGTATTTATGATCATTTCACACATTCATTTCATCCTCCTATCCTTTACTCATTCACTAGCTTGATTTGTAAATTGACAACTTCCAAACTAATCCAGACTCACTGTTTACATATATATCATAGATTACAAACCCAACTCATGACTGTGGATATTGTCCAGTTTTCACATATGTTGCCTTACTTGGTTAACATGTCATTCTTCAAGACGATTATGATTTACATCGAGTCATAACTCACACTTAGGTTATAGATGTATTATCAAGTCTTATCTCAACAAAGTAAGATTGACAACTTAAGTATTTCATCTGAAATATTCAAGTAAATTTGACTTACGATTGTAGTCATTAAAAGTTGTTGATACAAAAGTTGGGCGTTCCTTGATAGGACTTCTATTCTCGTACCAATTCGAATCTTAATGCTTGATGAGACCTGCGCACTAAGAAAAAGAACAAACACCGTTAGGCTTATCGAGGGATTGTCTCCCCCGATTATCCTCCGGCGTGAGAGTAAGTAATCGAATGTAGGGTTTAGTTTATGGTTAGGGTTTATTGAAGATCGTACCTTTTACCGAGGGCTTGGGTGCCCTTTATATATGCATGAAACCCTAGTGGGTTTCGTGTTCCCTACTCTTCGGCGTGTTAGCCGACATCGGGTATATAGTATATATCTTCTTTATTTAGAAGATATTCTATATATTATCCGGAAATAACTTTGGGCTTGGGCCTTGTCGACCCAAGCCGCATAACTGGTAGTCCAGTTGCGGCCCAAGCGTGGTGGGCTTAATTGTTAGTATTATTTACTAACCGGGTTCGTGACCCGGGTGTAGACTATACATCATCATGTCCCCCCAGTCTAGTGTGCGCAGGGTAAAACCTGCGGACGCTAGACTAGAGTCATGTCGAAATTATTCCCCACGCGTACGCGGGAAGCTTTCAAAAAATATACCGCCAAAAACACACGTTTGATGTATCTAGTCCAAAAAAGTGCAATTTGGGTACCTTGGGAAGTGGAGAGTTTGCCCACTTGCCTTGTACCGTCATTTATCCTAGCCACACGATTTGAGCTAGTGGGGCACACGTGTCAATCATCTGTGGTGGGTAGGAAAAGTATATAAACAACCGCCTCCCATTCACTGTGACGTCCACAGTTAAAAAATCACAATTCCGCCATTTTCACATCTTCAAATCTTCTTCGAAAAACAATAATTCAAAGGTAATAGCGCGTGCGCCCATATTCTGATTCACAAAATGGTAGCGCAACTGCATAATTTCCATTCTAACATAACCGAGGATGAACTGATTCAGTTTACCTCGGATTATTTTATCCCTATGGGCCTGCGCCCTGAGGTACCAGGCCCAAATGACACCATCGCGGATTTCCCTGCTGGGAAGGTGGGGTTATATACGCGCTTTTTCGAGTGGGCGAATCAGCGCGTCCCCATCTCCGTGTTACTGAGTGACATACTCAATTATTACAATCTCCACATCTCCCAGTTGCATTGTATTGGTGCTGGGAAGATTGCTAACTTTGAGGTAAACTGTCGCTTGTTGGCGATTCACCCAACCCTCCACTTATTTCGCGCGTTTTATCACGCAACGTGGTCAAATGGGTGGGTTACCTTCTCGAAGCGCGTTGGAAAGTTACAGTGTTACGTGCAGAAGGTAGATAAGCTCAAGGATTGGAGGGAAAAATTCTTTTGGGTTGATGAAGCCGTCTTCCCTGACCATTTTCCATTTTACACCCGTGCCGATCTGCCCAAGGATGAGCGCCCCCCTGAGACGTGGTATAACGCGGATCATGCGGCGATCATTGATGAGAACCGTATTCCCATCAAGCCATATCCGGAGGCGTTCCTGGTGCATATGGGCATCAGTCGCAACTACTTCGAGCATGAGACGGAGGTCCCCACATTCTTGAATGCGGATGGCACGGGTGGGTGCTCCTTCTGTCGCCTTACTGTCGTTATTAGTGTAAGCGCTTCTTCTTTTTCCATACTTTATGTAACTTGCTTTTCTTTGTTTACTTGATGCGCAGATATGGATCTGTTCGCTGTTGTGAGGCTGGAGAATCCGCGTTCCGTGGCGGTGGGAGTGCGTCCTCTGGGGGACGGTGAGCAGACTATTCTGCAGGCGACGGCAGGGCGCGTCGTGGATTTGGTTATCCCAGATCCCGAAGGCTCCCCTGATGTGATAGCGGCTGAGCCAATACAGGAGGTGGCTCCTCCTGTGCAGCCAAGTCCTGACGCTGCGCAGCCTCCTCTTCCCGAAACGGTGATCCATTTAGAGGAGACTGACAGTGAGATGGAGGAGAGCTCCCCACTGACGCGCAAGAGAGCGCTTGGCAGTGATGGTGAAGGGCCGTCCAAGAGGCCGCGAACTGATGCTGGGGAAAGCTCGTCTCTTGCTGGGGTGCAGATGAAGTAAGTACTTTAGTAATGAACTTTTGTCAAGTTATATTTTGTGCTAACTTCGTTCCTTCATGTCTTCAGTGTGGATGTTGAGAAGTCTGGTGGAGGTGCGTCCACGACTGAGACTGAGAAGGAGAAGGACGTGTCCTCGACTCCTCCCCCCATGTAAGTATTATTTAGCATTTCCTTAGTATTTTGTGTATGATTGACCGTGCACTAACTTTGTCTCTTGATGTTTTTTGCAGCGAAAAGCCTGTGGAGGACGCTGGCGTCTTAGATGGGAGTGCGCCACCCGAGGTGAGTCATGCTCTGGACGGGGCGCGTTCACCGAGGGACGTTGAAGTGGAGTCAAGTCCGTTTGACTCTACGATGGAGGAGCTTGCCTCCATCGCTGTGCGCCAGTCTGAGCTGGTGGCGCAAGCAAGGGTGCACAAGTCTGAGGAGGTTTCCCGACTGCAGGCGCAATTAGCGTCTGTGCAGGTTGAATTAGCAAGCTCTAAAGCTGAGCAGCTGAGCTCCAAGGCTAAACTGGAGCGCGCAGAGGCGTCTGCGCGAAAAATGGGTGAGGAGAAGGTCATGGTGATGGCTGAGTTGGAGCGGGAGCGTGCTTTTGCGGACCGTCAGAGGCGTAACTCTTTGTGGGCGTTGAAGTACTTGGAACAGAATAGGAGCAAGCACTTTGCCAATATTGAAGAGTTCCGCAGCCGCATTGAGCTTGCCCTGAAGACGCAAGAGGAGAAGCTCCGCCAGCTCAGCATTGAGTACGATGAGGAGCTGTACCCCCATCTGGTTCAGTCTGTGGCTGAGCGCAGGTATATGTCGCTTCACTTCTTTATAACTTGTATATATCGAGACCCTCTTTCCTATTAACACTTGTGTTATTTCGTAGGTGGTTGATCAGTCATGGTCTTCGCCTGGCCGCCATGTGTACGCTGGAGCATCCTGAGGTCACCGCATCCTTTGGGAAGGTTGTGAATTGCGCTATTGCGCACGGTGAGACCTCGGCCGCAGACAAGCTTGCGGAGGCCAAGTTGCTGACTGTGCCGCTTGCTGAGGTGCCTGGGTATAAGGCGGATGCCCATGCTGAGCTTGTTGCTGCCATGGAGGAGCTAAAGAAGCTCGAGCTTCCGCATATCGCTCTCTTGGAGCGTGATCAGGACCAGCCGATCAGCGTGATCATGGCGGGGCTCACTCTTCCTAGGCATCTGCAGGATGATGCAGATCAGCAGGTGGACTTCTACTTGAAGCCTGATGTAGCGCAGTTGAAGGTACCCATTTTTGCTCAGCCTCGTGACATTCTGAATCCTTTCCGTCTTGAGAAAGAGATTTCTTTGCAAAGATCGCTAAATGCGCATGTTTCCAGGGTCGCACGAAAGAAAGGCGAGAAAGGAAAGGCCATTCTGTGCGGCATAGGCGCTGCGCATCAGCCTAGGTCCGATGGTGTGCCAGTCTGTGTGGCCACTGTTTCCCTTGATGATGCAGAGTTATTGAAGAGGCTCGCGGATGCAAAGGAAGCGGCTTTGAGTGGGGGCTCCAGCCAGTTAAGGCGTACATATAGTATTTAACTTTTTTGTACAAGTCTTTTTGTAGAAACGTATTCTATAAATAAAAAGTTGCTTTTGTACTTGGTGTTTTTATAATTTCTAAGTACTTATGCTTTTTGAACTCGTAGTTCTTTGTGACTCATGTATCCTTTCGTGAAGGTATCTTTAAGTGTTTAAGCGTACTTAGAAAATGAGGATCATAATCGTGTATGAATTTCCTTAAGGACCGTAGTCGTGTGTTGAATTTTTCCAACTTAATCATAGTCGTCTATGTATTTTTGTAAGTTTACTTGTCGTATTTTACTTTAAAGGAATCAAGAGTCTTGATTTCCTGAGTTGTTAAACGCGCACAGTGTGCTCTATCGCGCATCCGTCGTGGGGTGCGTGAGGAACTTGCGCCAACGTCTTGAGCGCAAGGTGTTTAACAAGGATTCGTGATCCGGTGTTGATGGGTTTGCAACCCTCTTACTCAACGAGTAGTTTATTAGGTTTACTCATCCTTTCTGCCATCGTGGGTCTTAGTGTGTGCATGCACGCCATGTAGGCAAGAATATAACAATATTGAAACATGATAATAAAAGATGCAAACAATAAAGTTAAATGTGTTATGGAGTTAGCTAGAAACCATAACGTTTTATTAATACTTGCAAGTTTTGAAAAAGAAAAATGTTTATCTAGATAATTCATAAAAATAAAATTACATGGATCTTTATTGAGGGCACTTTCTAAAGCGCAAGAGTGTCCATGTTGGGCCGTAGCCTTCTTCAAAGATAGCACCGTTTAAGGTTGCGGACATTCCATGTTCGCTGTAGCTCATTTCCGTCCTTGTTGCGTAACTTGTACGCTCCATTGCCAAGTGCTTCTATGACCTCGTAAGGTCCTTCCCACTTTGGTCCTAGCTTTCCAGTGTCTTCTGCGCGGCTTGAGTCGTTATCGCGGTATACGAAGTCGCCTGGTCTGAATGAAGTGCTGCGCACTTTGCTATCATAATATTTTTTCATTCTCGACTTGGATTTCTCTTCGCGTATTGCTGCGCGTTCACGTCGCTCTTCCAATAGATCTAAGTCTATGCGCCGCTCATCATCATTGGTTGCCGCATTAACTTCCGCAGTACGGATGGTTGGCATTCCAATTTCAGCTGGTATAACAGCTTCTGTCCCATAGACCAAAGAGAAGGGAGTGTCCCCGTTGCTGACCTTGATGGTTGTTCGGTGCGCCCAAAGAACATGTGATAGTTCTTCTACCCATCTACCTTTGTGTCTGTCCAGGCGCGCTTTGATTCCTTCGCCAAGGCTTCTGTTTGCGCGCTCGACCAGACCATTGGTTTGTGGATGAGTTACTGATGCAAAGTGTTGCGTGATGTTCAGCTGTTCGCACCAGTCTTTGAACGGGTTATCACAGAATTGTTTTCCGTTATCAGAGATAATTTCTCCAGGTAATCCAAAGCGACATACTATGTTGTCCCACACGAATCGTTTCACCTGGTTACCTGTTATAGTCGCTACTGCCTTTGCTTCGATCCACTTGGTAAAGTAATCTATTGCCACAATGAGGAATTTCAATCCTCCTGCGGCAATGGGGAAAGGTCCAGCGATGTCGATACCCCATTTGTAGAATGGCCATGGCGATGTAATAGGTGTTAGCTCATGCTGTGGTCGGCGCGGAATGGGTCTGTGAACTTGGCAATCATTGCACTTTCGTACCAGGTCGCGTGCGTCGCGGTGCATAGTTGGCCAATAGTATCCAGACCGAAGGGCGCGCGCTACAATGGATCGTGGTCCTGAGTGCATGCTGCATGAGCCTGCGTGGATCTCTCGAAGTACATAGTCTGCCTGGAGAGGTCCAACACACCTAAGCCATGGTTGTAGGAATGAGCGTCTATATAAGACGTCATCTCGGAGCTCGAATCGCTGCGCTGTGCGCCGGATTCTTCGAGCTTCCTTCTGTTCTTGGGGGAGTATGCCCTTGCTGATGAAGTCAATGATTGGCGTCATCCACGTAGGATGTTCCTCTTCTATCACCGTGGATATTTCCATCTCTGTGATTGACTTGTTTTTCAAGGTTTCCACCAAAACTTGTTTTGATAGATGCGCAAAACTGGTGGATGCAATTTTGCTCAGCGCGTCTGCTTTTCTATTTTCACTCCTGGGAACCTGCTTGATGACAAATCTATCAAAGTTCTGGATCAGAGATTTGGTCTTTTCGAGGTATTGGATCATGTGTTCCTCCTTTGCTACATATTCGCCCGACACGTGGTTAGCCACTAGTCGTGAATCGACGTTTACTACTAGATTACGTACACCCATTTGAGTTGCGATACGTAACCCCGCTAGGAGTGCTTCGTATTCTGCCTCGTTGTTCGTGGCTGTGAATTCAAAGCGCAGTGCATAGGTGAATTCAACTCCTTCTGGGTTGGTGAGAATAAGGCCACCTCCTGATCCATCTACGCATGAGGATCCATCAGTAAATAGAATCCATGGTTCTTGAAGTTCCTCCTTTCTTGTCGCAAGTGGAGTGTCTGTGTCCGGCTTCTCGATGATGAAGTCGGCCAATATCTGCCCTTTAATTGCAGTGCGCGGTCTGTATGATATGTTGTGCTCTCCCAGTAACACACTCCATTTTTGTAAGCGCCCCGATGCATCGGGTTTCGAGATAACTTGTTTGATGGGTTGGTCTGTGATGACAGCGATTGGGTGCGCCTGGAAGTACCTGCGCAGTCTTTTCGCTGCAAACACTAAAGCTAGGACCAACTTTTCCATTGCCGTGTAGTTGATCTCTGTCTTTTTGAGCGCCTTACTAACAAAATAAATGGGTGTTTGGACGGAGTTCCTGTCTGTCAATAGCACTGCGCTGACTGCTCCTTGGGTCGCAGATAGGTACATGATCAGCTCTTCCCCTGGTCGGGGTGCAACAAGCTTTGGGAGCGCTGCTATGTGTTGCTTGAGCTGTTGGAAGGCTTCTTCTGCTTCCGCAGTCCACCTGAAGTCTCCCTTTTTGGTGCACTTCTTGAGTGTCTTGAATAGGGGAAGTGACTTGTCTGCTGATTTGGATAAGAATCGGTTCAGTCCGGCTAGCTTGCCGTTTAGTGACTGAACTTCTTTCAGTGTGCGCGGTGAGGGGAGGTCAATGACTGCTTGAGTCTTCTCTGGGCAAGGCTTGATCCCATCGGGTTCTATCAAATACCCGAGAAACATGCCTTCCGTCGCGCCAAACGTACACTTCTTGGGGTTCAATTTCATGTTGATTCTCCTAAGTGTTTTGAACGTTTCCTCCATGTCGCGCACCAGCTCTTCCTCTGTATGGCTTTTGATGACGAGATCATCGACGTATACTTCCAAGTTGCGTCCCACTTGCTTCTCGAACGCAGTGTCCACCAATCTTTGGTATGTTGCTCCTGCGTTCTTTAGGCCGAAGGGCATCTTTGTGTAGCAGTAGACTCCTTGACTTGTGTGGAAGGCCGTCTTTTCTTCGTCTTCTTCCGCCATTTGAATTTGGTGGTAGCGTGTAGCAGTCCTGTGGACATGCTTTATTGAGATCTGTAAAGTCTACGCACATCCTCCAACTGCCATCGCTCTTCTTTACCATCACTGGGTTAGAGAGCCAATCATGGTAGTAGACTTCACGCATGATGCCTGCGTCTACTAGCTTATGTACTTCTTCCAGGATGGCTTTTGCGCGGTCTGGAGCTTGTCCGCGCTTTTTCTGTCGTATTGGAGGATATCCTTGTCGGATTTGTAGCTTATGTTCCGTGATGGAGCGTGGCACTCCTGTCATATGCTTAGGTTCCCATGCAAAAATATCCAAATTATTTTGCAAGAGTGCGCATATAGCTGATCTGCCTTTGTCAGACAGAGACCCGCCAATAGATACCTGTTGATCCGGGTATTCAGGGTGAATGGCGACCGTTAGGTTTGGGACTTTGATTGCGCGCTGTTCTGGAACAATACTTACGTCACTTGTCACTGCGTTACATTCCTTGGGTGGTGTGGTGGTATTGTAAAGGGTGACAATACCTCCTTCCACTGGGAACTTTAGCATCCCGTGCGCTGTGGATGGCACGGCGCGGATAGATGATATTCCAGGTCTCCCGATGATACCATTGTACGGAGAGGGGGATCTGATTATCATGAAATCCATCCAGGTAACTGTAGAGTGTGGTTTGTCACCAACTTCTACAAATAGACGCAATTGCCCCGTGGGCCATATCTTCTCTCCTGTGAAGCCAGTGAGCGGTGCTGTGGCTGGGATCAACTGACTCTGTATCTCAGGTCGCAGTTTCTTGAAGCAGTGTTCATATATAATATTAGCGGATGCACCTCCATCTATATACATGCGACGGATGTCGTGACCCCCCGTATGTATTTCAATGGTAAGTGGATCCATCACTGCGTTGTTCGCAGTCAGGGAGGGGAAAGAGATTTCGTTTCCCTTAGAGAAACGCTGACTAACTTTTTGTCTTGTCGCGCGCGGCCATGGCTGTATCATGTAGATGATATCTGCCTTTTCTCTTGGCGTCTCTTTCTTGGCCACTGGTTTTTGTTTATCTTTCCCTTCTCTGATGTTTTTTACGAGGTGGTCCATCTTTCCTTCCTTTACCAATTTTTCAATCAATTGGCGCAGTTGGACGCAATCGTTAGTTGTGTGGCCCTTCTGTCCATGGTATTCGCAATAACCATTCCCTATACGCTTATCCTCTGGGGTGCGGATTGGTGGTGGTTTCGGGAAGTTCGCTCCTTCTGTTGCGAATATCTCCTTTGGAGTTTTTGTTAATGGGGTATACTTGTCGTTTCCCCTTCCGCCGCCTTGATTACGGTAACTCCTATTACGATTGCCGCTCTGGTCATTGGATTGTCTCCTTGACTCTTCTTGCGACCTATGGTTCGAATAGCTTTTCCTGCTATCCGCGGCGGCTTCTTCTCCTTGGACGAAAGACCTCGTGCGCTTCATGAGCTCATCGAAGGTTAGGGGAACCTTATCATTTAGCTTTTTTATCAGATCTGGGTTATTGATTGCATTCATAAAACCCGATATTTTGAGTATCTCTGGACACGCCTTGACTTTCATGCACTCGTCCTTGAAGCGTTCCATGAAAGCGCTTGTGGATTCCCCTTGTCGCTGTTTAACCCTAGCGAGTTCGACAGGGTTTTTTGCGCACTTCTTTCTTTGGGTGAAGTTTAAGCGAAATGCTCTGCGCAACTCTTCAAACCCACCAATGCTTCTGCGTGGAAGCTTACTAAACCAGTTGCGCGCATTTCCTACTAATGTGGAGTTGAACATATGGCACCACACAGGCTGTGGCCAATTTTCGATAGTAGCTGCTGATTCGAAAATTTTTAGGTGATCATCAGGATCACCTGTCCCATCATATGTTTTGACATTAGCAGGCATGCGCCTTTTCTTATTTTCAGAAAAGTCACTGATGCGCCTAGTAAACGCATCAACCTTTTGGCGACGCCAGGGGAGAGACATGTCTTCATCATCCTGGTCGCGGTATTTCCCTCTTGATTTCCAGTGTCCAGTCTCGCTGTCCGAGGAATCTCTTGAGGATGAGCGGACTCTTTTGTGACGCTTGAGTCGACTATCATCAGAGTCTGAGCTTGCTCCTCTGCGGCGCTTGCGCCGACTATCCTCAGAGTCAGAGCTTGAGGGGCTTTCACTTGGGGAACATCGTCGCCCAAGCCTATCTTGGATTCTGCGTCTGCCAAGCCTAGCGTGGACATTGGCGCGCCGCTCCCCCTCTTCAGGCTTTTCCAGATGTTGAAGGTCGGCTGCTTCATCGTCCACAACCTTCCTTCCAATCCTGGCGAACACTGGCTGTTTACGGCTATCCCTCTCGCGTCTTTCCTTTCGGTAGCGCGGTGGGGATGCGTCAGGATTAGGGTCAAAGTTGAGTCTGGCGTGCAGACTTTGGCTTGACCTCTTCTTTGCCTCCTCTCGCATGAGCGCAGTCAAGGCTTCGTAGTTTTGAGATACGAAGTCACTTGGGGCTAATTCGGAGGCAACTCCTTCTAGCGCGATAGAGTCGGTTTCCAAAGCTGGATCCTTGTTTCGTACAGGCGCGTTGGGAGGCTCAGTGAAGTTTACTTCTGGCATGGCAAGAGGTGTGCGCTCCAGTTCTATCTCACTAGTACTTGTCGTAATAGCGGGGGTAAACCTGGTAAGCGATTCCACTGCAGGAAAGATCAAGTTTGGGTGCGCTCCTAAGCTTTGAGGCGTGCTGGTTGTCCCAGAGGCCTGCTTAGAGGCTGCATCAGTTTGATGCTTCTTTCCTAGCAGGTCGTCCTGCGTTTTCTTCCCATGCGGACTCTTATGACTTCCGTGTTTCGTCATTCTAGTTCTTTGGCAAAATCCTTAGTGTAGGGTCCCACGGATGGCGCCACTTGTTGATACAAAAGTTGGGCGTTCCTTGATAGGACTTCTATTCTCGTACCAATTCGAATCTTAATGCTTGATGAGACCTGCGCACTAAGAAAAAGAACAAACACCGTTAGGCTTATCGAGGGATTGTCTCCCCCGATTATCCTCCGGCGTGAGAGTAAGTAATCGAATGTAGGGTTTAGTTTATGGTTAGGGTTTATTGAAGATCGTACCTTTTACCGAGGGCTTGGGTGCCCTTTATATATGCATGAAACCCTAGTGGGTTTCGTGTTCCCTACTCTTCGGCGTGTTAGCCGACATCGGGTATATAGTATATATCTTCTTTATTTAGAAGATATTCTATATATTATCCGGAAATAACTTTGGGCTTGGGCCTTGTCGACCCAAGCCGCATAACTGGTAGTCCAGTTGCGGCTCAAGCGTGGTGGGCTTAATTGTTAGTATTATTTACTAACCGGGTTCGTGACCCGGGTGTAGACTATACGTCATCAAAAGTCATATCCGAAACAATCAACTCCCAAGTATTTTAACAACGTATGTTAAAACACTTATCCTGTCTAGAACATTTGTTCTTCACATTCAGTCCCTAGGCACTTCATCCACTAGTGAACCACAAGAATCATTATTCATTCTTGTCATCTTCAACATTCATGAAACTTAAGTACACTTGTACTTTCACCATCATTCCATCGCATTCACTTTTGTGATATGTCTCAGCCCTTAAGTTTTAAATCAACCACTAGTTATACCAACCAATGGATCATAAGAGTTAGCCTTCATCCTTGTTGTCCTCAACATCCATAATTGAACAAACCCCTACAACATCACGATCCTTACCATCATTGAGTGCATTGCTTAAAAAGCCCTTAGTCTAAACACTCATATCAAATCAAGTATGCGTTAAACATATTCAACCATACTTTATCACCTATAGGATTAGAACCTTCAAATGAGCATGATGTTCACATTCAATGTTTATCATTGTTTACAAGGTTTAAGTAGTACAACTTTCACAAGTAATCAAAGTATTAGTAATACTTCGTCACCAAGCTTCTGCTTATGTCTCAAATCAATATTTTAACAACATATGTTAAAATGCAAAATCTCAAAGAAAACCTCATGCACCCCAAGTAACAATGACTCTTGAGGAGTATACATAAGAAACTCAAGTGAATTCTTCGTGTCATCCCCAAGTTTATTTAAGACTATCAAACAATTTGGCTTCATTTAGGAAAACATAATGTTAGGGAAAGCATCATGCCTTAGAAATCATGCGTTTAGGATAATGTATATCCTATGCATCATTCTCTCCTTGCAAACATGAATGGTTATGTTACAAGAGATTTCATTACATCTCATCTGCAAGTTCTATGAACACATCTCTTGGTCTTAGATAATCATTTCACATAATTAAACTCAACATAAAAGATATCTCCCTTTAGATCATTCAATCTTAGATTCCAAACACAAAGATTAAAATCTGTTGACACATATTTGTCAAATTCCCGTGTATAACATGACATCTTCATCACCTTAGTTTTAATAGAAATAGTTGAGTTTCATTAAGTCATGTATTGGTGAATTATCTTGTCTTAGGAATAATAATCAATCAAGAAGTAGATGTGATTTTTCTTAGTAAAATCACTTGCATTACATATATATATATATATATGTGTTGATTACATGTTATGTGTTTGATATGTTTAAATGTCTTGACATAATCATGATAATTATTTTAATGATAATCAAATGTGTAAACCTTGGAATGGAATTGTCTGCATGCGTATATGCTTCATGTTAACAAGATTTGAATAATATGTTCATTCTTTCGTTATATGCTATTTCGCAAGATTAACGTATTTACTTGTTAACTCATGATATGTCATCTTTATATGATGTTTCTATATTTGAAAACTCGTGTCTTTTGTTGACATTCTTTGAGTCTTTTTCGTAGGATAGTCTAAATGATGTATGCTTCTAAAATGTTAGAATTATTTGTATGAACCTGTCGTTTCATTATTTTCGTGGTCATGTCACACTACTTGATTGCCATGGGTGCACTTATATGTCTAAGTGCTTTTTGGTATGATGAACATTTAGAAGTCATTTTATTTTACACATAGATCATTGTGTTAATTAATAAGTAAGTATGCTTAAGTGACTAAGCCTAACTTCAAAACAATTTCACAATGTAGTATCTAAAACAATGTCATGCTATCTTGCAATAGGATTATTTGTCTTTATGCTATGTGGTAGATTTTTGTCTAGTAGATGAATATTTTTCTTTTTGTTTATATAAGATGTTATGATTTCTATGATCTTCACATCTTTTGTCATTAAGACTTTTGTCTTGTAGATTGACAACAAATTGTTTGTAATTTCTCTTTGTTATGCTTATTTTACATAATTGTTGTCCCATTATTGCTACTTAGACTAATAATATGTTTATGGGATCTACTTTCTTGCATATAGCTTTAAAAGCTAATAGGATTAAATTTTAGAGGTTTGAAATGTGTGTTTGGGTATCTTTCAACATACCTCTCTCCAAATCGTATTGTTGCTTCCGCTTTCCTAACAACATCTCCATCATCCTTTAGTTATAACAATATACCTTTCATGAGAAAACCACATGCCTCGTCGTACGATCATCTTGCATTGATAGAGAAGAGCTACATAACTTCGAGGATGAAGTATTTTGTATGCTAACCAACATCCGCAAAAACATTACTAAGCTCATTGCTTTCGTTAACTTGCTTCATCATTCTTAACATCACACATTATGATGGATGTCCACCGATTAAGGGGGAGAGAAATTCATTCACATAACTGCCTCTTCACATTAAAGAACATGTACTCATGTTTCTTACATCCCCAAGTACCAACACTTAGGTTCACACCATTTAGTTAAAATCAGCTCACAAAATCACAAAGTGATTCAAACCTTATTAACCCAATATCACAGTTTTATACCAATACCTCGTCAAGAGAAAACACATTATGTGTTTAACGAATCTCTTAAATGTGAACCATCAAGTCTCATTAGACTTTAGTGAAACCAAATCCATAGTTATAAGTGAATAGACCTTAGTTTGAACCCTCGTTTGATCAAAAACGACAAAACATGACCAAATCAATGTTTGGTCACACGGTACCCTTCGATAAGAAGGACGGAACCAAAAATTTGGTTCCGCCAAATCCGCGGGTACCAGGTTCTGCTTTTAAACATCCATAACAAACAACCTTCTCACAACCAACGATTCGAGGATTTAGTTTCACATCATCATTCTCTAGAACAACTTCATTGTCTAGAATATCTTCTAGAACACCATCATATGATCTCATCCTTTTTCATTCTTGATTCGTATCAAGCACGTCATTGTCAGTGCAAACAGAACCATCATTCTCAACACGTTAGTCCAACCAACACTCTCATTATATGATGACATTTTCATCCTCATATAGGTATCCATTATTCATTGTAGTTGCATATGGAATCTTTATTCCAAAGTGATCATTGTCTTCACTTCCATTCGAGCACTTATTATGGCACGATTCATCATCTTTGGTAGATGATAATATCATAACCTTAATCATCTTCAATACCTTTATAGCATTTGCTATACATTAGAATTTTTGTATTCATTGCATTCATTAAAACCACCACCTTTCATCATCTTTTTCACTAATCATCAACCCCATGGATTAGCGAAAGACCTACTTGCATCAACCCTTAGTTATCAATTAAGTTATCACTAATAAACTAACACCAACACTAGCATCGCTAACTTTAACTCCACTTCATATCCTCATCATAGGCATTGTTTTGTAGGAGTGTATTCTTGTAAATTTAATTCTTATTAGAAGATTACACACTTTATAACATGGTTTACTAGATAATCACGATTGATATCACAATTGGTATGCTGCATCATATTTTTCTTTGATTAGACAATCACAATAGGTAAGTTGCTTGTAATTAGATTATTAATATGTTGCATAATATTTTTCTTTGAGATAAAATATATTGCACTAACCATTTCATTGTAGGTTCATCATCATATACGCTCGATCGTATATAGCTTACTCATCATAGGATGAAGTTTACATATATTATTTTTCTTCTTTTATAGGTTCATCTTGACGCCCTAGAGCAAGGGGAGTTTTCGTCAAGCATTTTTTAGGATGCATCATATATACGCATTGGTGTATATCACATACTTGTCCTTGGACAAATATTGTTTTATACTAACCTTTATTTTGTAGGATTCTTCATCCTTGGATCATATACGTCGTACCTGAGCAACGGGAGTATAGATCGAGGGAATATATCATATACTAACTCATCATTTTTGGCATTTCTCATCCTTGAACCGTATACGTTGATACTCTAGCAATGAGGAGTATACATCAAGGGGGAGCATATCATAGTCTAACAATTTGTTTTGTAGGATCATGCATCATATCATACTCTTGAATTAATATACATTGGTACTCTAGCAATGAGGAGTATACATCAAGGGGGAGCATATCATATTCTAACAATTAATTTGTAGTTCATACATCAAATCCTTGTTACTCCAATTAGGGGAGTATAAATCAAGGGGGAGCTTTAAATTTTCTCATAATCGCATTCCTCTACACATATCTTCTTTTTGTTACGACAAAAAGGAGGAGAGAGGTCAACATAGTCCAACATTGCTTACCACATGTATCGTTGGCTATATGCATTTCATTCATCATGCATTTTTCATATATATTCTTTTTATGTTGCACATCACTAACCTTGATGTAGGTTAAGAGTCTAGTTTGATCATGGATCCGCTAACAACCTAGGGACGCAACAACCATAGGAGATTGGAGTAGTCTATTTAACTTCACTAGGGATGATGCAAGCTCGCCATTTTGGGAGAAATGAAGTTAACTCCAAGACACACCCTTTTTGCTTCGACAAAAGGGGGAAAAGGTGTAAACGGAAAGTAATAGCTAGAAGAGTTGAGAAGTGTAAACGGAGAAGTAATGTTAAAGGTAGTACGAAACAAGTAACTTTTACATTTTACTTTCTATCACGTTACTATTTTGTCATCATCAAAAAGGGGAGATTGTTAGTGCAAGCAGTCTCGTTTGTTTTGATTGATGACAAACATGTAACTTGGTACATAACGTAAAATGTACGAGTTACTTGTAATCATATCTTGTCACAACATACATTCAACACCTCTCGAGTCCTCGTATGATACAACACAGGTTCGTACATGTTTGTTATGTGGCATTATGATCAAACCCTTAACAAACCATTTAGAATGTTTAAAATACGGCTAGGTCATTAAGTATTTTAAAAAGGCTAACCATTCTACTTAGAACCTCATTTGTCATGTTTCCTAAGATAAATAGGATAAGTACACTTTAGGTGTCAAACTAACATGATACATACTGGTAAACATATATTAGTTAAGCTAGTAGATACATGCTACATGATCACTAGGATACATGTTACATACATATATACATTTAGATTATTTACATTTTAAATCTTAAAACGGAAATATACACATGGCATACCTCATTAGAAAATCTTAGGAAGATTTGAAATATATTTTGGAAAGATTCTTAAGTAACAAAGTTGACTTTGGTAGATATGGAAAGATTTAGGTAATATCTTGTATAGATCTTCAAGCTACTAAGTTGACTTTGAAAGATCTTGATGTGACTTAACAAAGATATGGAAAGATTTGGAAATCTATTAGCTGGCCTGCACCGACGGATCCAAAGCCATTGTTAGGATTTGTTCGATATACACGTAAGGTGGTTAAACCTTTATCGCTTTGTGTATGTGATACTTGAGTTAATATGATCAAGTACGCGGAATTTACTTAATCACACTTAGAAGGTAATTTGTTGTATGGAAATGGAACAATGGTGGTCGTTTGAATTTGATAAAGAATAATTTAGAGTTAACACCAAACGATTAATATTATTGATAATGATACAAAGGTTTGATGTTGTTTGTTGTTGATGCTTATGAAAGTTCTATCAAGTTCTAAGTAAACACTTATTTGAACACACACTATTCGACTTACCTAGACCCTTTTAAGAACTAGTCTAAGATCTTCTTTTATAGTCCAAGAAGATCTTTTACTATAAGTTAAAGTCTTTGTCAAACTACTTGCTAATTATCTTGAGTGTGTCAGTACATAAGATACAACATGTATCTAAGAACACAACTTGTAATTGATCACTTTGTTAAAAAATATTATCTACCGTATATACTTGACTTTAGTACACAAATATCTTTTCAATACTTATCCAACCAGCAGTTGTATATGTGACAATTATCTACTCAGCAGTAGCAACTAGCAGTCCCTTCTTTGTACTACCAGTACCAACATCAGTTAGTACGGTTAGTTATAACTTGAACAGTCCTAAGATATACACTAGCAGTTGGAACTGTTAGAGTATTTTTCACAGCAGTTGGAACTGTTAGAGTATTCTTCACAGCAGTTGGAACTGTTAATACTTGTAATTCTTGATACTTAATCTTCAGAACATTTAATTCCCAACAATCCTCCCCTAAACATGTGAATCCATTTCAACTTGTTTCTGAATTAAATTATGGATTGTGAAGATCTTTCAAACACTTCATAGTCAGACCCTTGATCTGAACTTTCTTCTGTTCTGTGAGATTGAATATCTTTCTCAGTAGCTCATCTGCTTTCAAATCTTTGACTTCAACAATATCAATACATTGCTCCAATCTTGAACTAAAAGATGGTGCAATTTCCTTGGATGGAGGAATTATAAGAGGCAATGATGTTGTGTACCTTTTATGCTTGTTTCAACAAGTGAAATCATCTATCAGCATGCCTTTGCAAGTGATGAACAAACGTGGTAAACTGAAATTGAAACTTTTCTTCGTTTGACCTAGATAGAACTTTCTCCTTTGGAATGCTTCATCCCTTCTGAATATATATAATACTCCAGAATCAGCTCTATTCTTGTCATTTTCAACTTCTAGGTCATCATCTTGTATGCTCTTGTCTTTTCCTCCCTTTCATTGGTTAATCTTCCTTGGGCTTTATTTCCTCCCCTGAGATGTTTCCTCCCCTGTTTGGAAGATCTCTCACCGTCATCCCATCATTTTCTGATCTACCAATGTGAGCTTGTTTTCAGACAATGTTGTACATGAAGCCATCAATTCCTTAAGAGTTTAAGTTGCTGCCCTCATCACTTCTAGGTGTGTTAACTCCTATGAGAGGTGATTCATTGGACATTTGACTCATGGTCCATCAATGGATGGTTTTTGTGAGTCTCTTTGAAAATCCTTTTAAGAAACTTTTGCCTTAGCAGTATGTAATTGATTTTATTATGAAAAACCATACTGCTTTCAACCATTTTGAAGGGATTAAGTGTATAACAGATACTTAATCAAAATTTTAGTTTAATGCAACCTCTGGTTGTGTGAGAACCAATGTTTTCAGTTATAAATAACTGCCTGTGTGCAGATAAACCTATTCAAAAGGCTTTCTTGACAGGGTTTCCAGCTCATAGTAATTGTTGCCTCTAACACAAGTGTTAGATTCACTTTTACTAGCTGTTCTTTCTATCAGATGTCCTTAGACTTGCTCATTATACTTTGAAAGTATAAAATGATAGAAAGTGAGTTAAGTCTGTTACTATCTGACCAACTAAGTCATCAATTCAATGTGAAATATCATAATCAAGCTTCAAGAAAGAAGTTTTAAGGAGGTTTGAAATTCCCAAACTCTTTCTATCATAAACCTATTATGTTAGCAACTTTGTATAACATTCTGCTGCTTCCATTTCACTTGAAACTTCCTTTTTTCTCAATGTTCATTCCTGAAAATGTTAGTCCAAAACCAAGAAACAATATGCAAAGCATATGTCTTATAGCAGCATTATCATATGACTAACAGAATAAACTTTTGCAATTTACTAGTATCATTACCAGTAATTCTGAAACCTATTCTTTCTTTGATGGTAACATATCCAATGATTTAAAAATGTGATATGTTGTCAGTTATGTGACTTGAACATTCATTATTTGAGTATCCATGATATCCTTGTTGAGCATTTGAATGTTCCTGCACATGTATAAAGAAATTAGTTTTCTTTGAGGATCCAAGCCATTACTGACTTGGATCTGCCTCTTGCATCAATGTAATCAATCCCTTTTAAAATGATTGATGTTTAATTGGTCTCCAAACCCAACATGCTGAGGACTTAACAACATTTGCCCTATTTTTCCAAGCAGCAGTATTAACTACTTGCCTAGCAGTATTAACTGCTGGCTTTGCAGTTTTACTCTTTGGTTTCCAAACTTGTTTTTGGACCACTGCTTTTAATTGAATGGGCCTTGTAACAGTTTTTGGTGCATGTTTTGAAGTTATTTTTGCACTTTTAACTGTTGGTCTTGGATTAATAGTCTTAAATGGTCTAGCAGTTGAAACTGCTTTTGAAACTGCTCTGGGTTTTGTTCTATTAAAATTAGAACTAGAGTGAAAGAGAGTTTGAGGAGTTTGCCTTTTGAAATTCACCCTATTGTTTGTATACCCAGTTACCCATTGGTTGCAGAAAGCTGTAAGATGGTCAAAACTTCCACAAGTGAAACAAGCTTTGTTGTAAAATCCAAAGTCATCATTTTGGTGAGACTTAAAGGTATTCCATTTTCTATGGTCACCTTTGGGCTTGTTTGTGGACCTATATTGTTCACAATATCTTACTGGTTGCCTAACATGTTTTACATTGGACTTAGGCCTATCAGTATGATTTCTAACCAACTTAGGAACACTTATTCCTACTTTCTTAACCACTTCAGGTTTAGACATAACCAGTTCATCTTCTTCATCATCAGATACCCAGTCTTCAATGACTACTCTATCTGATCTTCTATCAGAGGACACCTTGTCCTCAGAAAGTAAAGTTTTACTTAAACTTTCACTTACTTTCTTAGGTTCATCAACAACTAGCTTAGTTTTTGGTTGTACACCATATTGTAGCTCAGGTTGTTGAAATTCAGGAATACTTGAATTTTCTAGGTCAATCCCTGAGGGTTTAGGGATACCTCTGTATGGAGGTGGGACACTCTTATATCCTACTCCTGACTTAGCTCTATTAATCACTTGACATTCTATTATGTTGTGCACACCTCTAGAAGCATGTTCTAGTGTCTGTGTAGTCAAGTGAATGTTTCCATTTTCCCTTTTGACCCTATCAAAAGCCTCTCTCAAAAGCTTAATTTCAACATCTCTAAAGAATATGTCCTGTCTTAGGAGAGCTTTGTCATCAGAAAAAGCTAATTCATTTTCCTTATAGTGTGTGATTTGTTTCTCTAGATTCTCTAATCCACACTTGTAGTTTAAAAGTTTTGAAAAGTGCTGCTTAGCTCTTTCTTTTGATCATCATATTGTTTGATTAAAACTTGTAGAGCATTAAGAGCAGTGCAAGTATTTGAACAAGCTTTATAATTTTGTACCTCAGTAGCAGAAAAAGCCATAAGTGCCATCTGAGTAGGAGTTTCTTCTTCATCTGACATGAAGCTCCAATCAAAACCTAAGCCATCAATAGCTATCATAGCTTTTGGCTCAATAACCTCCTCTGTTTTGGATTTGCTTCCAAAACCTCTATTCTTGCTATCTTGCTGCCTTGGCCTTCTACATTCTCTTGAGAAGTGACCCATCATGTGACAGTTATAGCACTCTATCTTTGACTTATCAAAACCAGCAGCATCAGTGTTGCTGATTATGAGCTTCTTCCCCGTCCTTTGATAGAACTTCTTGGCTCTCATGCTAAGAAGAGAAATTTGCCATTTTAGATCCATTTCCTCCAGATCATCATCATTGATCTCTTGGAGGTCTTCATAGGTGAGCATGGACCCATTATTTTGACTTGTAAGAAATGCACAACAAGTCTTTTCATTTAAAATACCTATGGTACTGCTTGATGAACTAGCAGTACCAACACCGTCAACAACTTTCACCTCTTCACTTGATTTTGAGGTACTAGGAGTTGACATAAATGCCTTGTTCCCAGTATTAGAACTAGTACCTCCATTCTTCTTCAAATCTTGCTCCACAATCTTAAAGTTGCTATACAAGTCCATCAGTTCCACGGTGTCTAGGTCTGGCTTGTTCTTCCAGACAACAACATGCATAGCCCACTCTTCTGGTAAGCTTCTCAGAAATTTTGAGTTCAAATCTTCTTGAGGCATTTCAATCCCAAGAATAGCAAGTTGGCTCACAATATTCTGAAGCCTATTAAACATATGGTCAAGAGATTCATTGTATGTAGAGGAGAAGTTTTCAAACTGCTGCTTGAGCAGTGTCTTGTGGGTTTTCTTGGTGGCTTCATTTCCACCATATCTGGCAATAATAGCTTCAAATAATGACTTGGCATCTTTGAACTTGCTGAAGTTTAGAAGTTGATCATTGGGAATGGTCATCATCAGCATGCTTCTTGCCTTCAAGTCATTTTTCTTCTTTATTCTTTCTTCTACAGATGTTGGCTTCGTCTGCAGACTAGACACTACTTTTCCGTCCACTGTTGATGTAGTGGTGGTAGGCTGGTAAGAGTCTCCATCTTCAATGATTTCCCAAAGTGCATAATCTTGCACTTGGAAATATTGCTCTATCCTCAGCCTTCACATCTCAAACTCATTCTGTTTGAGAATGGGAATCTTCGTAGCAACATTTATCTGAATAGATTCAACGTCCATTTCTTCTTCTTCTTCTAAATCAAATATCAACCTGTGCTCTGATACCATTTGTTAGGATTTGTTCGATATACACTTAAGGTGGTTAAACCTTTATCGCTTTGTGTATGTGATACTTGAGTTAATATGATCAAGTACGCGGAATTTACTTAATCACACTTAGAAGGTAATTTGTTGTATAGAAATGGAACAATGGTGGTCGTTTGAATTTGATAAAGAACAATTTAGAGTTAACACCAAACGATTAATATTATTGATAATGATACAAAGGTTTGATGTTGTTTGTTGTTGATGCTTATGAAAGTTCTATCAAGTTCTAAGTAAACACTTATTTGAACACACACTATTCGACTTACCTAGACCCTTTTAAGAACTAGTCTAAGATCTTCTTTTATAGTCCAAGAAGATCTTTTACAATAAGTTAAAGTCTTTGTCAAACTACTTGTTAACTTATCTTGAGTGTGTCAGTACATAAGATACAACATGTATCTAAGAACACAACTTGTAATTGATCACTTTGTTAAAAGATATTATCTACCGTATATACTTGACTTTAGTACACAAATATCTTTTCAATACTTATCCAACTAGCAGTTGTATATGTGACAATTATCCACTCAGCAGTAGCAACTAGCAGTCCTTTCTTTGTACTACCAGTACCAACATCAGTTAGTACGGTTAGTTATAACTTGAACAGTCCTAAGATATACACTAGCAGTTGGAACTGTTAGAGTATTTTTCACAGCAGTTGGAACTGTTGTAGTATTCTTCACAGCAGTTGGAACTGTTAATACTTGTAATTCTTGATACTTAATCTTCAGAATATTTAATTCCCAACAGCCATACACTGGCGGATCCAATTTATGGGATCCGCCGGATCCGTCACTTGTTCATTCAGTTTGCCTATAAATAGAAGCTCATTGTTTGCCCATAGTTTTAAGCCATTAGAACACACATTCCCTTTACTCTTTTCACACACTTAAATCAGTAGAAAACCATGTAGATCTGAGGAACTCAAATAAGTACATTTTATTATCATCATTTATCCTATTTATTTGACTTGTTTTATTATATTATATGTGAGAATCGATACATTAATGTTTACTTTAGTAATTCTCAAGTAAAAACAAGCATTATGTGAAACTTGGCGATTTTGGACTAATTATGGAGCAAAACAAGCGAGATGTCAAAAGTCTACTGAAATGCGCCATATCTCACTCAACAGATACGACGCAATATCATAGTTAGATGAATTCGAAGACCATTGCCTGACTTTGAAGAATGCGCCGCATGCAATTCTGTCATGCGCCGCATATGAAACTTTGGTCAAAGAAGAAGATCAAGCTCGTTCTACTCCAGATACGCCACATTATACTTCTAACATACGTCGCATTATACTTCTAACATACGGCGTATCACTATCAATATTTCACCAGTTACAATCCAAGACAGCTAAAGTACATGCGCCGCATACAAAGATCAAGTTACGCCGCATCTGAAGACGGTGTACGAATATTCCAGAATATATTAATCTTGGACCCCACGCGAAGTTAAGTCAATGCGCCGCATCTATCAACTCAATGCGCCGCATCGATCCCTCAGATAGAAACTATAAATACCCCAAGAGGAGAGACCGAGACCTAGACTTTAAACCTTTTGTATAACCCTAGAGCCGAATTCAGACGACCAAGCAGCACAGGACACACCTCAAACAAAGATACAAGAGTTGTAAGAAGGTCCTGCATGTATTCAATTCATTAAGTAGTTTTGTTTTATTGTTTTAGTACGCTTTAATTCATCAGGATTGATGGGCTTGTGTCATGTGACTACGGAAGATCATGCACTCCCCTTAATATTGCTTTCCCATTAATTAAAGTTTATATGTTGATGTCTTTGGTGACTTTTATTAGTGCATTGATAACCTCTGTGTCTAGCTGAGTCTTGCTTGGGTCGCCATGCCCCTTCCTCGCCTATTTATTCTAGCATCTCTAGAAAAGTAGGATAGACATAAGTAATCATTAAGGGTTTACTCGCCGATAAGATTAGAGCCAACGAGAAAGGTTTAATTATATACACTTCATATAAAACTAGCAATAAAACAAGTGACAAGCTATTTAATTATCAGTACAGGTCTTCTTATTGTCTCGAGTATCTATCTGTGTACGTGTGTGCTAATCGCTGATTCGTGCTCATTAGTTTAGTTTTCTATTTAATTATAACCAAATCGTGCCAGTCTCTCAGGCTGAACCCCCTTGCGTTAGATTAGGTTGTATAGCTAACTTAGGATATTAAAATACTGATTAGAATAACTAGATAATACGTTCCACTCTTAGTGATCGACACTCTGCTTACCATTATATTCATACTGACCGGGTACACTGCTCGTTAAGTGTGTGTGTTATTGATAAGTCGGCTAAATATAAATTTAAAACTTGAGTAGGCATTAATACTGCTAAACCGCAACGACACATCATGCGCATCAAGTTTTTGGCGCCGTTGCCGGGGAGTGAATTGTTATTATCTGTTAATTTGATTAAGTATTTTAATTAGGTTTTTCTTTTTAGTTTTTTTTAGATTCTAACCACTAACCCTGTTGTATATTAGATAGATTGCATTCATTGTATAATTTGCATATTTACTGTTTTTGTGTGTTTTTGTGTTATGTAATTTTTGTTTCTTTTTGTTTGTTTTTATTTTTGTTTTTCTTTTTTCTATTTTTCTGCATTCTGCTGTCGTTGTATTGTGCTGATACAAACGATACGGCGCATCTGTTTTCACCGATACGGCGTATTGCGTTTATTTTTTATAAAATACAACGCGTTTAATAAATTCGAGTACGACGTGTCTTTCCCCAAGATACGGTGTATTCTGTTTTTAATAATAAATTTTTCTAAACGCTAACGCCATACGACGCATCTGTTTTAACAGATACGACGTATTTTCTATTAAAATTAAAAACAGTTTTTCGAATTATTAAACAGAAGCGACGCATCGATCTTTATCGATACGGCGCATCTACTAAATCAAAAATCTTGTATTTTAAAACGTAACGAAAATACGGCGCATTAGCTTTTATTAATACGACGCATTTAATTTTAATAAATATAATCGATTTTTGATAATTTAAACTTGATACGGCGCATTCTAATTCATAAGCGGTGTATCTGTTTTCTGAATAAAAGTCTGATTAAATTTTAACGTAATAAGATACGGCGTATCCAACTTTCTGGATACGGCGCATCGTCCGCAGATATCAGACATTTTTATTCTTTATATTCGTTTCTCAATTCATTAATTTCTCTTCTAGCGAACAGATCCTACTGACGATTTTACCTATGATGACAGGTTTTACTATGGAAGATATGTCAATGAACAGATATCTTGCTAAGGAACTTATGAATGATAAGCACAATGAAAAGTCCCGCACCAAAAAGCCATTAATTCTGGAAAGTGATGACGAGTGTGATAACTATGAAGTTAGCTTGAACAAGTTTCTAGCATTAAGCATTACTAAAAGCTCAGAATTGGAAAAGGAACTCTTGCTTTCGGATTCATTTGAAAATTTCGATGCTATTACTTGCAACTTACCTACGATCGATGCTTTACTCAAATCCGTATCTCAAACCAACATGCCCTTCTACTCTATGGAAGTTTATGAAGATGTCAACTTCAATTTACTCACGATCGATGCCGATTTATTTTCTTGGGAAACTCCTCTTGAAGCTACTTATATGGAATTCAAACGTTTATGCAATATTGAAGAAGGAGAAATTATGGATATACCTAGAATCAATATGATCAACACTAAGAATTATGATGAATTTGAAGGATATCCTAGTTTCTGTGATTATGGTAGAAAGATCCATGTAGATTGTGCTTATAATTTACAATTTCCTTGCATGATAGGATTTAAACAGATTTCACCGTGGTGGAAAACATGGATGCTTATCGTGATGTTGAGATGGGTGACGTGATCGTTGGGAAACCATTTTGTAAGGAGGTCGAAATTAACGCTAAAAGATTTGAAGGAAAGATCACCTTTAAAAGTGGAAGCAACGTTATCACTTACATGATGCCTCGTGCTCACCCAAGGTTTAAACATGCCCCTAACAAATTTTGTTACAAATTTACACCATTTCTTTTTGTAGATGAAAATGACACTGAGAAAGGGATCGAGTATCCGTACCAAAAGATGAAAGGATTCTACAAAGGTGTACTTGAATTGGGGCCGGAATATGTTCGTGACGAAGTAATTCACAACTACATCATGCACGGACATGTGGGGATCAATAGAACGAAATAAGGAGCTGAACGTGAGTCTAACTTGAAAACTCTGGAATAAAGACAAGTGCTGACCGGGAGACAACCCGAAGGAAATTTTTTTAAATTTTCTGTTCTGTGTCGAGTCTGTCAGACCTGCAGAAGATGCGGCGCATCTCCATCATAAGATGCGATGCATCACCTGCACTGGTCATATCTTATTTCATTTTCTGCATTTTTATTTTTTTTACTTTAAAACTTTCTGTCAGTTTATTTAATGCGGCGCATCCCTGGTTAAGGATGCGACGCATCTTTTATTCTGATTCGTACTTATTCCAGGCTCGATACGGCGTATCTTCTTCCGTAAGATACGGCGTATCGACTGACCTGATGATTTACAGTTTAATTTTTTTTAGGTTTTATTTTTACTAACTACTAATGTATTATTTAAGTTTGAACCTTCTTAACTCAGGTGTGTTAAAGTTTAAATGGTATTATAGATTCCTGCATTTTTGTGGATACATCATTCATGAAGCTTAAACGTTCTCATCCACAAGAAAGTTGATTTTTGCTCTTATACGAATAATGGAGGATCATACCGAGCAAATCTCAGGGGAGTTTTTCTGTTCTAATTCTTTTATTTTCCAGTTTTTAACCTTTGACACAAACAACGAGGACGTTGTTTAACTTAAGTGGGGGGATGGAGAATTAGAACACTTACTTGTCCTAAACTTTTTCAAAATATGCTTAAAATGCGCTTAATATATCAAAATTTAAATTTTTTTTAGCATGTTTTTGTTTAAAGTCTAAATTACATAACCGCACACATAACTCTATTCTTTCAAAAATATTAAAACTTTAGTGTGCCGGTCACTTGTAAACTTTAGAACTTGGCTTGTATACTATTCGAGACCACCATAATGAGTATTATCTATATAATTGGAGTGACTTGTCTAAATTGGTAAATTTCTAGGATTACACCCAAATAGCCTTTATATGTTATGTGATATTAACTAACTACACTGGTTAGTTAACCCCCGTATAAACCCTTTGTTTACTCTCACTTTTAGAGTAAGATACCCCTAGAAAAACCCTCAGAGCCATTCCTTTCGTTTCTTACACATTTGTTATAATGTTTCGATACACCCTTACACCTTAGCCTACCCTTTAGATTAAAATCCGTGGTTAATTGCTTTAGGCAAAGTGTGTTTCCTTACATTACCTGTGTTCGCGTGCGTAATTCATTATCTTTGGTTAGGTCGGGAAATTGCACAATGCAATTGGTATGAAAGTAAATATTGTATAACTTTTAGTTTATTTTTCGTGTGTTTGCTACTTTCACTATTACAGTTATTTCTGAAAGTATGAAGAGTATGGAAAAATTATCCGGAAAAATAGTGATAGAAAAGTTGTGAAATTTTACACATATATGTTGATGTCAAAAAAAAAAAAAAAAAAAAAAAAGAAGTTGGAAGTTTGTTTTAACCAACTTATGTAAAGTTTTGTATTAAGTGGGAGATATCACCACTATTTGTTGTTGTATATTATATTTATGGATTGAATGGGAGTTGGCCGTTAAGGGAACGCCAACTAAGGTTATTCTTTGATTGAGATTTTGTTGAGTATAATTCGTGTCTACCTAAAGCGTGTGTTTCAAGTGTTAAAGCGTGAGTTATTCAATGATATGAGTCTTATTCATGGGATGGTTGGGAAAGTGATTAACCACACTTAGGATTTTAATTTATCTGTTTTGTTTATTTTTCATTTTACACCAATTTGTATCCCAAATATTATCCATACCCTATATCATTCTTCATCCAAACCTTTGATTTATTGAGATTAGGGATTTGAGCAATCTTAAGTATCGTAGTCGTGGATTCGGCTATGTATTTATGATTTTGTCACCCTTTTAGATATAATATTATTGGTGAAGATTACTTGGTCCTATCTTTAGCCCATTCGAGTTAAGGAATTGAGCAATTGCAAGTATCGTGGTCGTGGATTCGATCATGTATTTGTAATTTTGTCGCCTTTTCGGGAATATGAGATCGATAGAGATTAAAAAGGATGATCAACCCTTAACCAAAAAACCCTTTTTACCGCTTTAGACTTGTTACTCCTTGGCTTTAGTGGGGGAGATGCGTATACTTGCCAAGCCTATGATAGAATATTCGTCACGACTAAGCAACTAAACGATTTAGAATTGTTTTACATTAAAAATTATTTTGGTTTCTACTTCGTTAAGTGTTTGGTTGTGTGATTATGACAAAACGAATACGTGCTTAAATATAAAAATAAATCCTAATATCTTTTAGGATACATTTTCATATGATTAATTCTAAGGTTTACTTGGGGACAAGTAAAGTTCAAGTGGGGGGATATTTGATGAACTCAAATAAGTACATCTTATTATCATCATTTATCCTATTTATTTGACTTGTTTTATTATATTATATGTGAGTATCGATACATTAATGTTTACTTTAGTAATTCTCAGGTAAAAACAAGCATTATGTGAAACTTGGCGATTTTGGACTACTTATGGAGCAAAACAAGCGAGATGTCAAAAGTCTACTGAAATGCGCCATATCTCACTCAACAGATACGACGCAATATCATACTTAGATGAATTCGAAGACCATTGCCTGACTTTGAAGAATGCGCCGCATGCAATTCTGTCATGCGCCGCATATGAAACTTTGGTCAAAGAAGAAGATCAAGCTCGTTCTACTCCAGATACTCCGCATTATACTTCTAACATACGCCGCATTATACTTCTAACATACGGCGTATCACTATCAAGATTTCACCAGTTACAATCCAAGACAGCTAAAGTACATGCGCCGCATACAAAGATCAAGTTACGCCGCATCTGAAGACGATGTACGAATATTCCAGAATATATTAATCTTGGACCCCACGCGAAGTTAAGTCAATGCGCCGCATCTATCAACTCAATGCGCCGCATCGATCCCTCAGACAGAAACTATAAATACCCCAAGAGGAGAGACCGAGACCTAGACTTTAGACCTTTTGTATAACCCTAGAGCCGAATTCAGACGACCAAGCAGCACAAGACACACCTCAAACAAAGATACAAGAGCTGTAAGAAGGTCCTGCATGTATTCAATTCATTAAGTAGTTTTGTTTTATTGTCTTAGTACGCTTTAATTCATCAGGATTGATGGGCTTATGTCATGTGACTACGGAAGATCATGCACTCCCCTTAATATTGCTTTCTCATTAATTAAAGTTTATATGTTGATGTCTTTGGTGACTTTTATTAATGCATTGATAACCTCTGTGTCTAGCTGAGTCTTGTTTGGGTCGCCATGCCCCTTCCTCGCCTATTTATTCTAGCGTCTCTAGAAAAGTAGGATAGACATAAGTAATCATTAAGGGTTTACTCGCCGATAAGATTAGAGCCAACGAGAAAGGTTTAATTATATACACTTCATATAAAACTAGCAATAAAACAAGTGACAAGCTATTTAATTATCAGGACAGGCCTTCTTATTGTCTCGAGTATCTATCTGTGTACGTGTGTGCTAATCGCTGATTCGTGCTCATTAGTTTAGTTTTCTATTTAATTATAACCAAATCGTGCCAGCCTCTCAGGCTGAACCCCCTTGCGTTAGATTAGGTTGTATAGCTAACTTAGGATATTAAAATACTGATTAGAATAACTAGATAATACGTTCCACTCTTAGTGATCGACACTCTGCTTACCATTATATTCATACTGACCGGGTACACTGCTCGTTAAGTGTGTGTGTTATTGATAAGTCGGCTAAATATAAATTTAAAACTTGAGTAAGCATTAATACTGCTAAACCGCAACGACACATCACGCGCATCAAGATCCATACATTAATCACCCTTAATATAATGATCATAATGTTACTAACTTTCATTATGTTGTAAGCATACTTTGTTAGTGATCCTGTGAAGCAAGCTCAAGATCATGAGACATCATCCATAGCATACTTCCTGATCCACCAAGAAGATTTCTCATTTGATGATAACACTCAAATCTAACATATTTTTAGTAGCGTTATTTGTGCTTTTATGCATATATATTGATCACCTTTATGAACTTATGGTACTTAATGGAGTATAATTTATGTTTTAGGTTCATGGAAGCTCAAGTACAAGAAAACGAAGAAAAAGACGAAAAAATGATTAATAAACGAAGATTTATGCATGTATGAAGAATTCCCGATAAAAGCGAGTCTCTTGGAGTATATTCGAGAAGATAAAGTCATGAAGTTTTCACTCCAAAGACTCAAGAATAAAGTACAAGAAGGAAAACGAGGAAAGAAATGAAGAAAAGAAGCTAAAATGAAGAAATAATGGAAGACTCGTTGTTTTCGACATACCTTCACCATTTTGGCCATATCTTGAGCATACGAACTCGGATTTAGTTGATTCAAGCGGCCACGGAAAGCTAAGAGAAAAATCTACAACACAGGTGTATCCAACCGATCGATATGGGCCCGCAACCGAATCGGATGGAGCTCCAACCGATTCGGTTGGATGAAATACCGATCGGATAGAGTTGACTGCTATGCCATTTCTTCACTACTAAGACTCCAAACGTGTACAAGCCAATTCTAGATCCTTCCCAAGTGTATTCTAGGCTATTCTACTCTGCTTGGAGGCCAAGTTGAGCATTAATACCCCTATGCCTTGAGAGTAGTATAAATAGAACCATTTGGCTAGTGTTTTCATATACCATTCTCATCCAACTATTAATCCAATTCATGTAATCTCTAAGAATATCTCTCTTAACCACCCCTCACCCTTTTCCAAAGGTGTTGGGGGGTTGGCTTGGTCGTTTGGCTATGGAGCAAGGCTAGGACTTTGTATTTCATCTTATGAACTTTGGTATTCTCTTTTAATATTAAGCATGTTTGTTTCTTTAATTGTGTTGATTCTTATTTGTCTTGTGAATGATGTCTTAGTACTTGTTTGGTTTATATGATAACTTGTGATAATAGGATGTTTGGATAATATTAGTGTTTGTTTGGATTATGATGATAACATCATATTTGGTTAAATTGGATCTTGTTATTGTTTTTTTGTTTTGATTAATTATTGTTGAGTCTATATGTCGAAAGGATTCTCAATAGTGGTTGATTTCAATTCATTAGTCGACGAATGTTTTGGTCTTGTACTTTGTGACGATTGTATGAGAAACTTAATAAACATAACAAGTAAAGGTTTAATTTGGATTAAAGGTCGAAAGACATCTTTTGAATATGTGTTCTAATCATTATCTTTCAAGTAAATGGAACTTCACAAATTGATGACATTAAAGTTATGGGTCGAAAGAACTCTTTGTTTGTTGTTGGTTTAGGCATGAGTTTTATGACATGACCAATTGGTTAAAGCTTATGTATATTTGATTTATAAAACACTAGACTATTATAATTGGTTCTATAGGTCGAAATGATTACCTTTGATAATATGTTTTCCAAACTAGTAAAGGCTTACACCAAGTCCTTACACCAAGTCCTAGTAAAGGCTTACACCAAGTTCTTACTCACTTATTATCATTGCCAAACATGTATGTTCTTTGTGTGCTTACACCATGCTTTTATAATTGCTTTTCTTGTTGGTTTGATCCGTGACAATCATAACCATCAACTTGTTACTTACTTAAACAAACAAACGACACTTGAGTGCAACCAAGTCTCTTGGGACGACCTTGACTTACCACAACCTCTATACTACAATTGACTAGGGTATACTTGCCCGAATGTGTTCCTAGTTAACCGGTAATTCATGTTTATAAATTTAAAGCTCGGTGAACGCATCAAGTTTTTGGCGCCGTTGCCGGGGACTTGTGTTGGTATTTTCGTGTTTGTTTGTTTGTTGAATTGTTTGCTTGAAATGTTCGATTGTTTGTTTACTTTCTTGTTTTGCTTAATCGTGATGTTTGCGTTTGAATACTTGTTTCTTTGCTCTTGTTTGATTGCTTGCTTGCTTGTTTGTTCATGATAATTGCTTAATTTCCTCCCTTGCGTTTTGTTTCAAAAATTCTCATCTTTTGCTAAATGATCTTGGCATCAAAATCAAGTATTTTGGTGTTGGGATTTTGGTTTCATTTGTTCTAAAAATGCCCATTTCATTGTTTGCTTCATAATTTTGCTCAAAGTTTTTGCGGAAAAAAACCACCGAAACCACCCAAACCATCTCAACCGATCGGTCACCACCCGTAACCGATTCGGTTGGAGGCTTCTGTCCCATTTTTTTTTGTAGTTTGTGTTTTTCTTGTTTTGTGAGTTTTATGTTTTATATGTTATGTGATCTCTTGCATGTTTTTGTGTTTCTTTTTCTTTTAAGTGTCTTATTATGTTCTTGATGTTCTTTTAGTACATATATGTTTATGTGTTTTACTTGTGTTTAATTTCGTGTTCGTTACGTTATGCGTTCTTGTTTTATTTTTTCAATAAAAAGTTTTAAGTAAAACTTGTTTTCATATTAAAAAAAAAATAAAAAAATAAAAATAAATAAATAAAATTACCGAGCCTTACAACCGATCGGTTAAATACCCTGACCGATCGGATGAAGCTCTCGGTAAATATTGGCCCAACCCAACCGATTGGATGGATACCCTGACCGATCGGATGGACCAATCGGTAAAAAAAATAATAATAAAAAAAAAAAGTTATTTTCATTTTTCTTATTTTGTTCTTGTGTGTTTGTGTTTAGATCGAATAAGTTTAAATGTCTTTTTGTTTTTGCAAGAGTATCATTTCTTTTATTCTACTTAAATTTGTTTTTCTTTTTTTCATTTTAAATTTTGTTAATTTAGTACATTGTGAATAAATAAGTACTCCCTCCGTCTCAATTTAATTGTTTATATTTCTTTTTATAGATGTCTCAAATTAATTGTCCACTTTCCTTATTTAGTAAAAACTAGAGAATCTAGTGGAGGAATATTCCATTTTAGTGGTTAAAAATTAAAGTGGCCCCACTTTTATTAAACTTAGCAATTTATCTCTCATGACAATTAAATTGAGACGGAGGGAGTACTTGTTTTTAAAAATGTTTTGAACTTTGTGGGTATGTTCACTGGAAACCCTCACGAGACTTTACTCGTCCACTCGGGCCACCGAGGGGTTTAAAAGGCTTGTTGCATACGCTAAATGCAACCGTGATGCCTACGAAAGTGAGTTTTAGGATTTTATGTGTTTTTTGTAGTTTAGTTTATTTTTGCAGATTTAATAAGCTCTTGGAGATTGGACTGTTGGTGATATTATACTTGGTGTGGAGATGTTTTGTTGAACGAGAAATCGCGTAAGCTTAAGCTAGCATTTGCTTAGCACATTATCATATGGAGTTCGATCACGATTTCTTGGCCCGGGAAGTTTCATTTCTCTTGGACTATTTATTTACTCATTTATTTTCCCAACTTTACATGCTTTGAAGTTTATTTTTCACAATGAGTATAATGCGTTACTTAAGTGTGGGGGAAAGTTAGATGGTGAAAAAAACGAAACTGCTTTTCAAATTTATAATTTTTGGGCCAATTTAAAATTTTGTATACTTGTTTGCCCTTGTGATCTAATTGTTTTCATGCTTTTAGGATAATATATTAGAATAACTGGATCAATCCACTGGTGAAATCTGTAATTTTGAAAAACTGAGATGTGTCCCGATTAATATTGCAATCCATTCTGGGATCGATAACATTTGCTAGCACATATTATAGCCCTTTCCACTAAATTGTGAGGATTTGAGCCTGTTCTATGTATATAGCATACATCTTTTATGCTTGGATCTTTTGCTATGAGTGTGCCGGTGATTTTATTTATTCTAGAACTTGTACTTGGAAATCATTACCAGACCGCAGTGAGATCGCATTCGTGTGATATAAGTGTATATGTGTGATAAAGAGGCACCCCTAGGATTAAACCAAATGGCCTTCCGTTTACATCTAATGATATATTAGCTAGCTACACTGGCTAGTTAACCACCCATATGGACCCATTCGTTAGCGTTTATCTTTAGCGCTAGATACCCTTAGTTACACCCTCCGAGCCATCCTTTTCATTTTTGATTAACTCCAGAAAAATACAAAAATATTTTACACTTTAAACCTTAGCCTAACCCATTGTCAAAGTCTAAACGGTTGGTTGCTAGTTGCTTGAAATGTTGGATAATTTTTGATGATTATTGGTTAGCCACATTTTGTCATTCGTGTGTGCCATTCCGACAAAGACGAAGGATGCATACTTCTTATTTGTATTTTTTGTGGTGTATGCTTATGCGAAGTGTGGGGGAGATGTGATGTATGGAAGAGAGGTGTTGAAAAAAAAATGTGAAAAAAAATAAAAATAAAAAATAAAAATATATATGTGATGACAATTATAGCCAATGCGCTATATTATTATGAAGATGAAGGAAGATGAAGTATGTTTGAGATATCGATTAGCCAATGTGCTAAGACGTGATATACATATATATTTGGTGATCGATATGTGAAGAGGAGAAGATCGTAACTATAATCATTTACGGGTTTGCGGATTGTTTCGTGACTAGCAACATGGGTATTAGACTTGACTTTATTTTTCTTTTAAAACCAATTTCATAAATACTCCCATGCCTTATCCCTACCCTTTTGGATTTGTGAAATTATCAAGTGTATTGACATGTAGTGACCATCGGATTTCTTGAGGAATTAGGTAGCGTTGTTAGCTATCTAAGGTTATCCTTAGTGACCATCCGTTATTTGGTGATGCAAGAATTCGTTGTTAGCGAGCTATTATGTTTTGCACAAGATAGTTGCACGTAAGTCTGATATAACCCTTTAAGCCTTAAACCCGAATAAAAGACCTCTTTAGATGTTTACACTTGGTGCTTGCGCCTCGTCGGTGGAGTTTTGTTTCTTGTACAAGCCTATGGTAATAAACGGATCATGACTGAGCAATGAGTGTGATTTCTCTTTTATATACTCCGCTACCTTAATAAATGAGTGATTGAGTGAATTATACTTCGTTTCTTTTTCGTGAGGTGTTTAGAAATGTTACTCAAGCAAGAAAATCTTCATACATCTCGGTTTTCACCATAACGCTTAAAAATGATGAATCGTATCTTGTACTTGTACTTGGTAGATTTGCATCATAATTTTTATAATTATTTTTCATGCACCATGTGGGATCTATTTTTCTTAATATTTGCTTGAGGGCAAGCAAACCCTTAAGTGTGGGGGAGTTTGCGCTCATTTTCTTATTTCCGCGCTCATTTTCTTAATATTATCTCATTCTCCCTTTTTAATTGGTTTCAAAAAAAAAAAAAAATATTTTACCGATCTGTCTAACCGATCGGATGTGTGAGCATCCGATTCGGTTGGCGGGTTGCATGTTTTTACGAATTGTCCATCCGATCGGATGGAGATGCAAACCGATCGGATGGATGCCTCGTTAAAGTTTTCAAAAGTTCAAATTTTCTTTTCATTTTGTCATTTAGGTTTGAATTTTAATTTTTCTTTTCTTAGATTTGCTTGAGGGCAAGCAAAGTTCAAGTGTGGGGGATTTGATAACGCTCAAATCTAACATATTTTTAGTAGCGTTATTTGTGCTTTTATGCATATATATTGATCACCTTTATGAACTTATGGTACTTAATGGAGTATAATTTATGTTTTAGGTTCATGGAAGCTCAAGTACAAGAAAACGAAGAAAAAGACGAAAAAATGATCAATAAACGAAGATTTATGCATGTATGAAGAATTCCCGATAAAAGCGAGTCTCTTGGAGTATATTCGAGAAGATAAAGTCATGAAGTTGTCACTCCAAAGACTCAAGAATAAAGTACAAGAAGGAAAACGAGGAAAGAAATGAAGAAAAGAAGCTAAAACGAAGAAATAATGGAAGACTCGTTGTTTTCGACATACCTTCACCATTTTGGCCATATCTTGAGCATACGAACTCGGATTTAGTTGATTCAAGCGGCCACGGAAAGCTAAGAGAAAAATCTACAACACAGGTGTATCCAACCGATCGATATGGGCCCGCAACCGAATCGGATGGAGCTCCAACCGATTCGGTTGGATGAAATACCGATCGGATGGAGTTGACTGCTATGCCATTTCTTCACTACTAAGACTCCAAACGTGTACAAGCCAATTCTAGATCCTTCCCAAGTGTATTCTAGGCTATTCTACTCTGCTTGGAGGCCAAGTTGAGCATTAATACCCCTAAGCCTTGAGAGTAGTATAAATAGAACCATTTGGCTAGTGTTTTCATATACCATTCTCATCCAACTATTAATCCAATTCATGTAATCTCTAAGAATATCTCTCTTAACCACCCCTCACCCTTTTCCAAAGGTGTTGGGGGGTTGGCTTGGTCGTTTGGCTATGGAGCAAGGCTAGGACTTTGTATTTCATCTTATGAACTTTGGTATTCTCTTTTAATATTAAGCATGTTTGTTTCTTTAATTGTGTTGATTCTTATTTGTCTTGTGAATGATGTCTTAGTACTTGTTTGGTTTATATGATAACTTGTGATAATAGGATGTTTGGATAATATTAGTGTTTGTTTGGATTATGATGATAACATCATATTTGGTTAAATTGGATCTTGTTATTGTTTTTTTGTTTTGATTAATTATTGTTGAGTCTATATGTCGAAAGGATTCTCAATAGTGGTTGATTTCAATTCATTAGTCGACGAATGTTTTGGTCTTGTACTTTGTGACGATTGTATGAGAAACTTAATAAACATAACAAGTAAAGGTTTAATTTGGATTAAAGGTCGAAAGACATCTTTTGAATATGTGTTCTAATCATTATCTTTCAAGTAAATGGAACTTCACAAATTGATGACATCAAAGTTATGGGTCGAAAGAACTCTTTGTTTGTTGTTGGTTTAGGCATGAGTTTTATGACATGACCAATTGATTAAAGCTTATGTATATTTGATTTATAAAACACTAGACTATTATAATTGGTTCTATAGGTCGAAATGATTACCTTTGATAATATGTTTTCCAAACAAGTAAAGGCTTACACCAAGTCCTTACACCAAGTCCTAGTAAAGGCTTACACTAATTTTTTACTCACTTATTATCATTGCCAAACATGTATGTTCTTTGTGTGCTTACACCATGCTTTTATAATTGCTTTTCTTGTTGGTTTGATCCGTGACAATCATAGCTATCAACTTGTTACTTGCTTAAACAAACAAACGACACTTGAGTGCAACCAAGTCTCTTGGGACGACCTTGAGTTACCACAACCTCTATACTACAATTGACTAGGGTATACTTGCCCGAATGTATTCCTAGTTAACCGGTAATTTTTGTTTATAAATTTAAAGCTCGGTGAACGCATCATTTGAGAAGCTCATGTAGATCTCACTTGCATACATGAAGATCCATCACAACAAGTTTAGGGAGCTTGTGATCTTCATACATTGAAGGCTTCCTATCAATGGAAGTTCATTTAGATTAGCCATTCTTATCCATGACCCATTTATGTCATGGATCATCATTGTAATCCATTCATATTAGATTAGGTGGTTTATGTGTTTGTGCCATAAAACACATGGTTTCTATGTTGGGCCATAAAACATAGCGGGAGTGGTTGTACCCGTGTAAAGAACTCGGTATCTAGCTTAGTACCGGAAAAAGGTTAAGCGACGTAGGGAGTGGTTGTACTCTTGGTAAAGAACTCGACATCTAGCTTAGTGTCGGTAATTGTATAGGCGACGTTAGGTTGGTTCTACCTCGAACTAGAACCCGATATTTAACTTTGTACCGGAAAAAGTGTAAGCGACGGGTGTAAGGTTTTCTCCGCCGAGAAGGGAGCTTGTTGATCTAATGAAGTAACTCTCGAGTTGGGTACTCGGGGAGTGGAGTAGGGCGGAGAGGAGCTCCGTGACCGAACCACTATAAATCATCGTGTTCGGTTTGCGCTTTCTTTTACTTATCGCTTTACTTTATGTTTGCATTATATATGTTTGCTTGTGTTGTGATTTGTTGATCATACATATGTGACAACTTGGTTAAGTGTATAATGATCATAAACTACACTTAACATCTTTCATATTAGAACAAGCTTAGACGGAAATTTGATACAACAAGTTTTAAGATTTTAAAACGCTAAACGTATTCAACCCCCCCCCCCTTCTACGTTTTCACAGCATGTACCACGCATCAATATTGATGTGTGGTTTTGCGACCTTACAACAGGTTTTACCTCTCGAGGGATCTCGAGAAGCTTGCAATCCCCACCAGGCAGTGTACCTGACCGATGTAGTATAGTGAAGTGACAAGTACCGGGGGATTGATCGTTCTCTAGGGGAATAGTGTTGTTAGGATTGAAAAACTACTCTAATAGGTCTAAGGGTGAGGGAAGATTCTTTTTGTATTTTTATATTTTTATGAAAGCAAGTAAAATCTCGGGTTTGAAGGAGTGGGCGGAATTAGTTGCTAGTCAACTAACCCAAATAACTACAAATGCAAATAAAATAAAATAACTGAAAATAAAAAGGTCGTGGAACTTATATGGAGAGAAATGTGTTTACTTAGATTTTCTTACTCCCTAACTATCTTTTACCGGTTGATTAGTGTGTATTAATTGCGTGGATGACGGGTGTATTCCTTAATACCAATCGTGGGGTGGCGTACGTACTTCCCCAACTCTATAAGCTCCTACTTCACTCCTATGTCGAGCCGGCTAAGAAGCTCCTAACATGGGATCACTAGAATTTGCTCATGCATTAAATACAACCATAAAAACCTTAGTACGCATTGGTTCATGTTTCTTAAGACGTTCAAGCAAGTTACCGTATAGGAGGTTAGCCAGTTTTCTTAAGCCTAACATCGATAAACAATCATCCAATACAATTAATAACACACCAACAACTAATAATCAATAGTTAGGTTTCATTAGATCTAAGCAAACACAAGATAAATCTAGCCTAGCATGTTAAATAAAAGACAAGAACAAGATATAATCAAACAACACATAGACATATTGAATGATTAATTGATTATTTATCTTCAATTGAACATGGGAGATCCAAGGGTATAAAACCCTTAAAAATGGCAGAAAAATCGTCTAGGGTTTCTCCTCACAAAGTTGTACACTAATGACTAAAAATTATGAAAGTATATATAGGAAAACAGATCTGACGGCGTCACCCTTTGGGTCGTGACGCCGTCACCTCGCCGCGGTTAGGGTTTCTTGATGGCGTTCTTGACGCCGTCCCCCTTTAATCTTCCAAAATCCTCTCTGGCTTATCAAGGCTTGACGACCTTCTTGACGCCGTCCCCCTTTAATCTTCCAAAATCCTCTCTGGCTTATCAAGGGTTGACGGCGTCACACTAGGGCTTGACGCCGTCACAGGTACTTTTCAGCAGATTTTTGAGACTTTGTCGTTTTCTTCACTTTTATGCTCCAAAAACGTCCAAAATGCTTTCTTTTCCAGATTTCTTCTCCAAAGTACCTAAAATGACAAAAGGAACGATTTAGGGCAATATTTGATCAAATAAATACGATTTAGGGCTTAAATGACCCCCTAAAAGCGGTACACTTTTCGCTTCATCAAATACCCTTACACTTGAGATTTGCTTGTCCTCAAGCAAATGCGCTTTTATTCTAATCAAAATACAATTTAGGGGTCATTTAACGTTAATATAAAAGTAATTACAACAAATAGTCGTTCCACTTTAATCATAATAAGCACGGAGATTACACACTAGCACCTCACAAGTAGTGTTTAGATACTTACATCTCTCAGGTGTCATAAAAGTATATCTCATAAATGAAAACGAATAATATCTCTCACTACTTGTCATAGCAAATAGATTACTATAGGCTTGGGAAAGGATCAAAAACCTCCTCCACTAGGCGTAAGCACCTAAGATAAACTATCAAAGAGGGCTTTTAAACGGGTTATAACGTTAGGTGTAGGGATATGATAAACACGGTTTTGTTGGATAAAGGATCTTTTACTGGTGGCGAGTTAAAGATCTTGATTAATTACATGTAAAATATGGCGTTGCTAAGCCAAGACTAGACTCGACTTAAGCTAATGAAAGAAATAACAAAAAGATAAAATAAACATAAAATGAAACGGGATGGTAGTCCGTATGTTTTTTCTACTTTTCTTTTTCTCATTTTTTTTTGTATTTTTTCTTTATTTTTTTCGATTTTTTTTTATTTTTTATTTTTTTTTTATTATTTTTATTTTTTTGCATACACTCTTGCCCTACCATCCAAAATAATACATCGTAGGGGCGTTGCATTCCCCTTACACTTGAACTTTTACATAACTTTACAAATAACTATTCTAATGACTCGAATTAAGATAATCGAAACACTTGGAGTACTTTTAAAATATTTAGCACATATGGGGGTAATAATGTTGTTCTTCCCCATTACTCCATTACACTAGTACTTTACCCATGAGTCCCAATCGTCCCAAAACAATATGTACAAGGATATGACTCGACTTAGCAACCATGTAATCAATTAGATAATTAACTTGGGGTTTAAACAAATGTTGTCACAATAATGCACTAAAAATGAGTGCATACAAGGTAGGCTAAGGCGATTTGGGTGTACATTTAAGTGGGGTGTAAACAAATTCTTACTTTAAGTAAAATGCTTAAAGTTAGAAATGAAAAGATAGGCTCTGAGGGGTGTACTAGGGGTATCGTGTACTAAAAATGAGTACAACGCAAAGGGTGTGGGAGAATTACTTGACCAATGTAGCCAATGTAATTATAACAAAAACACAGGTGTAAAACAATGGGTTAATCCTAATGCCTCTTATCATGTAGTAAATCTAACTACACGAATGTAGTCTCACTTGTGGCCTCGGAATGGTCCTAACGCAAGTTCTAGAATCTAAGTGCTACCGGTACACACATCATAGCATAAATGCTTTTCCTACCAATTCTAGGGGCGAACCTCACATATTTGGGGGTGGAAAATTTTTTAGTGGTACGGTTTTGTGCTAGTCATATAACTCCTATCCGTGAGACGCTCATTAAGACCAAAGTTTCACTCCTATATGTTGTAAAAAAATTTAAATTTGGCACTAAAATTGCCTTAACAGGTATTTCTCTCAGTTTTATTACACATCTACCATTAAACAAACGAAAAATCAAGCGTAATAGCATTCTCTAAAGTATCGTACTTTACCCCCCTTACACTTAAGATGAACATTGTCCCCAATGTTCAAATAACAAGATGTAAAAGTAAATAAGGTAAAAGAATGAAATCAAATACTCCCCTGATTCGCTCGGTGGATAAATAGGTAACATGGTTAGATCTTCTTCCAAGGTAATGTTGAAGCTTCAAGATTAAAGCAGCGCCAAAAGCTAGATTCCACATACATCTCCTTGTCCAAAATAACCTGTTAAACCTGAGAAAACAAACACGAAAACCTGCATAACATCGGCGGGATAAATCTGTATAAGGATATAATGCTTGTGGAATGATTATTTTGCAGATTCCTGGAGTTTATAAGTTTGAGATTTAATAAAGCATTTTATGATTCCGGAAGAAAAACAAAACTTTAAAAAAAATATTCCAGAAAACTGTTCCTGACGCCGTCAGACTGGGGTCTGACGCCGTCAGAAGTGATCTGACAGATTTTTCATGTTAAGTTTCCGGAAAATTTCTGGAAAAACTCAATCCTTATTTCCTGGAAATCCTGAAAAATATCATTATGACTCGATACAAGCATTTGACTCAAACAATTACTAATATGTATGTTAATTTAATATTGTTATGATTCATGTTCATTTGTTCTAATAAACCGATTTGGATTTCCCTTACACTTATCTTTTGCAAAATACCTTTATATGTAGTTAAGACGAAGTTAAAAACAAGATAAAGCATTTTCACAATTTAGTTTCGAACATGAATCAATAATAATAAAAATTAAACATACATACGGAAGCAAATAAAATCAAACAAACAAATAAATAAACACACAAAGCAAATAAAGCTTGGGTTGCCTCCCAAGAAGCGCTTTTCTTTATTAACGAGTCTTGTAGCTAGACTCAAAGTCCTTTTAACCTATGTAAGTGAGATCGTCTTCGAGGACATCTTTAGGGTTAAGCTTGGATTGAAGTTTTCTATTGGTCCGCATAGTACGATATATCTTTTCAAACCTCTCTCCATCCGGGTCATACAATGTCATCTTAATATGCCATGACCCATCTCCATCTTTGGGTGGTTTGTCCCAATCCCACTTATGATCATCGTCCTCACAAGTCCACTTATTCATCCCTAGGTTAATTGGCAAAACTCCTAGGAAATCAATCATCTTCCTAAAAACTAGAGGGTCTTCAAATGGATCCAATTCGGTGTCCCTAGCCAAGAGTTGCTCTACCGCATGTGTTCGGCTCACAAAGTCCTCTTCTAGATAAAATGGGCGTTGGGGTCCTATGAAGTCTCCATCTATCCATGGTCCATATCTAGATGGTCTCCTATTTAATTCTAACCAATGGGGTGTTGGTTCCTCACTAGTATCATAGGCATGTTTCTTCACATCATAGACTGACCAAGTATCACCTTCCCCTACCGCTATCTTAGATTCCTTACAATCAATCATAGCACTAGCGGTCGCCAAAAATCCTCTACCTATCAACAAGGGGCATGTAGGGTCGCTAACCATATCAAGGACGTGGAAATCGGCTAAAATGGTTAGTTTTCCTATGTGTACTAACACGTCCTTGACTACTCCAATCGGGTAAGCAACACTTCCATCCGCTAAGCCTATTATTACCTCGGTTTCTTCAAGTTTCCCTAGTTTTAGAGAGGTGTAGAGAGGTAACGGAAGTAGGTTAAGGCTTGATCCAAGATCGGCTAATGTGTCATAAGCCTCCGAATTACCGATCTTGCAAGGTAGAACAAATAAGCCCGGATCATCTAACTTCTTAGGTAGCTTGTTTTGAACAAAGGCGGTCCCTTTTTCGCCTAACTTGAGCTTCTTCTCATCCAACACATCAATAACCGGACTTTCAAGGTGGAGCTCCTTGAATTCTTCGTCAAGGTTTTGAGTGGGAGGTGTTTCAACTATGTTGTTGACCAATTTAGTGTTGGATATCATAACTTCTTGGTCATTTTGAACGACTTGGGTTTGTTTGAAACACGAGCTCATGGAATTGACCGAATAATATTGTGGACAAGAACTAGGAGACGAAACTGATGAAATGGCGTTGACGTTTAGTTTCGGGTTCTTGACAGTGTTGCTAGGGAGTGCTCCCATTTCTCGGTCATTGAGGGCTTTCAACAAAGTGTCAATCTTATTGGTCATCTCGCTTTGTTTTTGTTTGAAATCGGCTTCAAACTTTGCTAAACGAGCTTCTTGAGATGTCACGAAGTTGGACATCAACCCTTCAATATTATTGATACTATCATAGTTGGAAGGATTGTTGTTGAAAGTACGGTTCGAGGATTGATGTGCGTGGTTTTGTAACCTTACAACAGGTTTTACCTCTCGAGGGATCCCAAGAGGCTTACAACCCCACCAGGCAGTGTACCTGACCGATGTAGTATAGTGTAGTGGTAAGTACGGGGGATTGATCGTTCTCCACAGGGAATAGTGTTCGTTAGGTGTGAAAGGCTACTCTAATTAGGTCTAAGGGTTGAGGAAGATTCTTTTTATGTTTTTATAATTTTTATGAAAGCAAGTAAAATCTCGGGTTTTGAAGGAGTGGGCGGAATTAGTTGCTAGTCAACTAACCCAAATTACTACAAATGCAATAAAATAAAATAACAAAAATGAAAATGTGGTGAGAAACTTATGTGTAGAGAAATGTGTTTACTTAGATTTCCTTACTCCCTAACTATCTTTTACCGGTTAATTAGTGTGTATTAGTCGCGTGGATGACGGGTGTATTCCTTAATACCATTCGTGGGGTGGCGTACTTACTTCCCCAAACTCTACAAGCTCCTACTTCACTCCTATGTCGAGCCGGCTAGGAAGCTCCTAACATGGGATCACTAGAATTCGCTTGTGCATTAAATACAACCATAAAAACCTTTAGTACGCGTTTGGTTCATGTTTCTTAAGACGTTCAAGCAAGTTACCGAATAGGAAGTTAGCCAGTTTTCTTAAGCCTAACATAGATAAACAATCATCCAATACAACTAACAACACACTAACAACCAATAATCAATAGCTAAGTTTCATTAGATCTAAGCAAACACAAGATAAATTTAGCCTAACATGTTAAACAAAAGACAAGCATAAGATAGAATCAAACAACACATAGACATATTGAATGATTAATTGATAACTTATCTTTCAATGAAACATGGAAGATCTCAAGGCAAAAAGCCCTGAAAAAGTAGCTAAAATCGTCTTAGGGTTTTATCCCAAAACTCCACACACTAAGCTCTCTTTAATGACAAAAGATTAGAAAACTATATATAGATTTTTGGATCTGACGGCGTCACCTTATGCATTGTGACGCCGTCACCTCGCCGCTTTTAGGGTTCCCGGGTGACCTTCTTGACGCCGTCCCTCTTTAGCTCTTCAAAAATCCATTCTGGCTTATCAAGGCTTGACGCCGTCTAACCCTGAACGTGACGCCGTCCCCTTATGATTTAAGCCGTGACGCCCTTGATTTAGTTAAAGCGTGACGCCGTCAGAATTCTCATGCTAACTCACTGGCCCGTCATGAGTAAATTTCACATCCAACTTTTCTTGCCAAGGCATGACGCCGTCAAGAGATGATTCTGACGCCGTCAAAGGTAAATTTCAGCCGATTTTGAGACTTTGTCGTATTCTTCACTTTAATGCTCCAAAAACGTCCAAAATGCCTCCTTTTCCAGATTTCTCCTCAAAAGTACCTAAAATGACAAAAGGAACGATTTAGGGCAATATTTGATCAAATAAATACGATTTCGGGCTTAAATGACCCCTTAAAAGCGGTACACTTTTCGCCTCATCAAATACCCTTACACTTGAGATTTGCTTGTCCTCAAGCAAATGCGCTTTTATTCTAATCAAAATACAAGTTAGGGGTCATTTAATGCAAACATAAAAGTAATTACAACAAATATTCGTTCCACTTCAATCATAATAAGCACGGAGATTACATACTAGCACCTCACAAGTAGTGTTTAGATACTCACATCTCTCAAGTGTCATCAAAATAAATCTCATAAATGAAAACGGAAAATATCTCTCACTACCTGTCATAGCAAATAGATTACCATAGGCTTGGGAAAGGATCGAAAACCTCCTCCACTAGGCGTAAGCACCTAAGATAAACTATCAAAGAGGGCTTTTAAATGGGTTATAACGTTAGGTGTAGGGAAAAGGAAAACACGGTTTTGTTGGATAAAGGATATTTTACTGGTGGCTAGTTAAAGATCTTGATCAATTACATGTACTATACAATGTTGCTAAGCCAAGACTCGACTCGATCTTAAGCTAAAAACGAAATAACAAAATAACAAAAATATAAAATAAACATAAAATAAAACGGGATGGTAGTCCGTATTGTTTTTTCTATTTTTCATTTTCTCTTTTTTTTTTGTTTTTCTTGATTTTTTTTTTTTTTTTTTTTTTTTTTTTTTTTTTTTTTTTTTTTTTTTACATACACTTTTACCCTACCATCCAAAATAATACATCATAGGGGCATTGCATTCCCCTTACACTTGAATTTTTACATAACTTTACAAATAACTATTCTAATGACTCGAATTAAGAAAATCAAAACACTTGGAGTACTTTTAAAATATTTAGCACATATGGGGGTAATAAATGATGTTCTTCCCCATTACTCCATTACACTAGTACTTTACCCATGAGTCCCAATCGTCCCAAAACAATATGTACAAGGATATGACTCGACTTAGCAACCATGTAATCAATTAGATAATTAACTTGGGTTTAAACAAATGTTGTAACAATAATGCACTAAAAATGAGTGCATACAAGGTAGGCTAAGGCGATTTGGGTGTACATTTTAGTGGGGTGTAACAAATTCTTCCTTTAAGTAAGATGCTTAAAGGTCAAAACGAAAAGATAGGCTCTGAGGGGTGTACTAGGGGTATCGTGTACTAAAAATGAGTACAACGCAAAGGGGTGTGGGGGAATTACTTGACCAATGTAGCCAATGTAATTATAACAAAAACACAGGTGTAAAACAATGGGTTAATCCTAATGCCTCTTATCATGTAGTAAATCTAACTACACGAATGTAGTCTCACTTGTGGCCTCGGAATGGTCCTAACGCAAGTTCTAGAATCTAAGTGCTACCGGTACACACATCATAGCATAAATGCTTTTCCTACCAATTCTAGGGGCGAACCTCACATATTTGGGGGTGGAAAATTTTTTAGTGGTACGGTTTTTGTGCTAGTCATATAACTCCTATCCATGAGACGCTCATTAAGATCAAAGTTTCACTCCTATATGTTGTAAAAATTTTAAATTTGGCACTAAAATTACCTTAACAAGTATTTCTCTCAGTTTTATTACACATCTACTATTAAACAAACAAAAATCAAGCGTAATAGCATTCTCTAAAATCGTACTTTTACCCTCCCCTTACACTTAAGATGAACATTGTCCCCAATGTTCAAGTAATAAGATGTAAAAGCAAAAAGTAAAAGAATGAAATCAAATACTCCCCTGATTCGCTCGGTGGATAATGAAATTACACGGTTAAATCTTCCTCCAAAGAGAATGTTGAAGCTCCATGACTAATGCATCGCCATAAGCTTGATTCCATAAACATTTCCTTGTCCAAAATAACCTGTTAACCTGAGAAAACAAACACGAAAACCTGCATAACATCGGCGGGATAAAATCTATATATAAGGATATAATGCTTGTGGACTGATAATTTTGCAGATTCCTGGAGATTATAAGTTGGAGATTTAATAAAAACTTTTTATGAAAACAAAACTTTCAAAAATTTCTGGAAATTAAATCTGACGCCGTCAGGTTATAACCCCTGACGCCGTCAGAAATGACCTGACAAAAATTTTCATTTTAAGTTTCCGGAAAATTTCTCGAAAAACCTTTACCTTACTTCCTGGAAATCCTGCAAAACATCATTATGACTCGATACAAGCATTTGACTCAAACAAACACTAATATGTATGCTAATTTATTATTATTACGATTCATGTTCATTTGTGTTCTAATAAACCGATTTAGATTTCCCTTACACTTATCTTTTGCAAAATACCTTTATATGTAGTTAAGACGAAGTTAAAAACAAAATAAAGCATTTTCACAATTTACTTTTGAACATGAATCAATACTAATAAAAATTAAACACACATACGGAAACAAATAAAATCAAACAAACAAATAAATAAACACGCAAAGCAAATAAAACAAATAAAGCTTGGGTTGCCTCCCAAGAAGCGCTTTTCTTTATTAACGAGTCTTGTAGCTAGACTCAAAGTCACGCTCATCTAGTGTCGCTTATGCTCACGTATCCGAGTGTGAGCCATCTAATTGTTGCCTCATCTTTCTTGTATTCATCATTTAGCTCCAAACATCCATGATAGTATCTCTTATTTTTCTCATGTGGATATTTGAGCCCCTTCCCCTTATCATTCTCACTTAACAAGTCGATAGGCATAATTCTATTGCAAGCTTCAATGGGGTAGTTCTTAAACCTAGGATGTGCTCGGGGCATTTGATAGACAAAATCTTCATCCCCATCCGAGAATGTAATTAACCCGTCCACAAGTTTTTCGTCAAGGTTGGTCAACCTTTTAAAGGGTTCTCCAAAAATGACTTGGGTTAATTTGTCATCGATAAATTCTCCTAAGTTTTCCATAACCATAAAATCCACCACATACACAAAACTTCCTACGAACACGTGTAGTGGCTTAATCCTAGCAACAATGTTATCTCCTTGATATTCAAGCTCGTCTACCATGATTTTATTATAATTAGCGCGAGAGATAATGTTCATAGGCAAAGATGAGTTAAGATAAGCATAAAAGTCATGATAACCAATTTTACACGGGAATTGCATGTTAAAGAGGCTATCCTTTTCGATCTTAGTCCTAGGGTCAACATACTTAAAGGGATCAATTTCCTCTTTTCCCCATTCCTCGTTAACTACTTCTCCATTACCGATATCCTCATCGGAGTCTGAGTAGTAAAATGGACTAACATAGTCATTCTCATGGTCAGACTCCTCCATCTCAGAATTGTTACCAAAGTGGTGGTCGGGTGAAAGGTTGTTGGTTGCTACTGTGGGGGCGGGAACGGGTAGTTGAAAATTTGCACGGCGAAAAACACGAATAACAGGGATCAAATGACCAATGTTACTCATGAGGTAAGTGGAAGGTATCACAGACAAAAGTACAAAGAAATAAGATAGACTAAAGAAAACCTAGAAAAATAAAACAAAAATCTCACTAGAAAGGAATCTAGTGAGTAGACCTAATAGAAATAAAAATTCAACCTAAACAATAACTATTCCCCGGCAACGGCGCCAAAAACTTGATGTGCGTGGTTTTGTAACCTTACAACAGGTTTTACCTCTCGAGGGATCCCAAGAGGCTTACAACCCCACCAGGCAGTGTACCTGACCGATGTAGTATAGTGTAGTGGTAAGTACGGGGGATTGATCGTTCTCCACAGGGAATAGTGTTCGTTAGGTGTGAAAGGCTACTCTAATTAGGTCTAAGGGTTGAGGAAGATTCTTTTTATGTTTTTATAATTTTTATGAAAGCAAGTAAAATCTCGGGTTTTGAAGGAGTGGGCGGAATTAGTTGCTAGTCAACTAACCCAAATTACTACAAATGCAATAAAATAAAATAACAAAAATGAAAATGTGGTGAGAAACTTATGTGTAGAGAAATGTGTTTACTTAGATTTCCTTACTCCCTAACTATCTTTTACCGGTTAATTAGTGTGTATTAGTCGCGTGGATGACGGGTGTATTCCTTAATACCATTCGTGGGGTGGCGTACTTACTTCCCCAAACTCTACAAGCTCCTACTTCACTCCTATGTCGAGCCGGCTAGGAAGCTCCTAACATGGGATCACTAGAATTCGCTTGTGCATTAAATACAACCATAAAAACCTTTAGTACGCGTTTGGTTCATGTTTCTTAAGATGTTCAAGCAAGTTACCGAATAGGAAGTTAGCCAGTTTTCTTAAGCCTAACATAGATAAACAATCATCCAATACAACTAACAACACACTAACAACCAATAATCAATAGCTAAGTTTCATTAGATCTAAGCAAACACAAGATAAATTTAGCCTAACATGTTAAACAAAAGACAAGCATAAGATAGAATCAAACAACACATAGACATATTGAATGATTAATTGATAACTTATCTTTGAATGAAACATGGAAGATCTCAAGGCAAAAAGCCCTGAAAAAGTAGCTAAAATCGTCTTAGGGTTTTATCCCAAAACTCCACACACTAAGCTCTCTTTAATGACAAAAGATTAGAAAACTATATATAGATTTTTGGATCTGACGGCGTCACCTTATGCATTGTGACGCCGTCACCTCGCCGCTTTTAGGGTTCCCGGGTGACCTTCTTGACGCCGTCCCTCTTTAGCTCTTCAAAAATCCATTCTGGCTTATCAAGGCTTGACGCCGTCTAACCCTGAACGTGACGCCGTCCCCTTATGATTTAAGCCGTGACGCCCTTGATTTAGTTAAAGCGTGACGCCGTCAGAATTCTCATGCTAACTCACTGGCCCGTCATGAGTAAATTTCACATCCAACTTTTCTTGCCAAGGCATGACGCCGTCAAGAGATGATTCTGACGCCGTCAAAGGTAAATTTCAGCCGATTTTGAGACTTTGTCGTATTCTTCACTTTAATGCTCCAAAAACGTCCAAAATGCCTCCTTTTCCAGATTTCTCCTCAAAAGTACCTAAAATGACAAAAGGAACGATTTAGGGCAATATTTGATCAAATAAATACGATTTCGGGCTTAAATGACCCCTTAAAAGCGGTACACTTTTCGCCTCATCAAGGATGAACCGCTTGATTGAAAACGATTAGGTGGGTTGGAAGAATTGGGTTGTTGTGCGTTTTGGTTTTGTTTCCACCTAAGGTTTGGGTGATTTTTCCATGAGGGGTTGTATGAATCACCGTAGGGGTTTGGCTCGGGTTTAAAAGTGTACCACTTGTCTCCCGCTCCGTTGGTACGCGAGGATGCGTAGTCCGCAAAAGCTTGTTCGGGGAGTTCCATGCAATCACGAGTGTCGTGGGGACCACTACATAATTCACACGAAGAAGTGATTTTGTTCACTTGGCTTGAAGGTTTAGGAGCCTCGTAGGATTTCATAAGAAACTTGACTTGGTCTTCAAGTTCTATGATCCTACGGTCGAAAGTGCTTGAATTGTTCGAAGGCAAAGATATTGCCTTGACCGTTTTATTCAAATCACGGGGATCATTCCAACTTTCGTTGTCATAAAGAGCAAGATCTTCTAGGAGAGCCCATGATTGTTCCGCACTTAGATCACGTAGCTTACCACCGGCCGATTGGTCAATGGTTTGCCTCGTGGAGAGATTGATGTGGTCATAGAAGATTTGGACTTGGAGCCAAAGTTCTATGCCATGGTGAGGGACTTTTTGGAGTAAGTCCTTGAATAGAGTCCATGCCTCGTAGAGGGTTTCGCCTTGACGTTGTTGGAACATCAAGATATCATTCCTTAGCTTGGTAGTTCTTCCTGGTAGGAAAAACTGAGCAAGGAAACGAGTGGTGAGATCATCCCAAGAGGTGATGGATCCTGCGGGTAGACGCTCTAGCCATTGACTAGCTTGGTCCCGCAGAGAGAATTGAAAGAGACGCAGTCGGGTCGTCTCTCGAGTGGCAACATCAAGGTCTATGGAATCAACGATTTTGAGAAAGTCCTTGAGATGTTGATTAGGATCTTCGGAACGAAGTCCATGGAATGCGCATCCGCTTTGCACCAACCGGATGGTGTCGGATCGCAAGGGAGTGACATTGGCTCCTTGAGTGAGCTCAATGGTGTTTCGATAGCCATGGTGGCTAGGACGGGAGTAGTCTCCTAAGGTACGGGCTCTAGGAGGTGGGTGTTGTTGTGGTGGTGGGTTGTTGGGATCGAGGATATTACCACCTTCCATGATGTCGGATGGTAATGGTTACGAACAAAGAAACGAAGAAAAAAGATAGACTAAAGAAAACCTAGAAAAATAAAATAAAAATCTCACTAGAAAGGAATCTAGTGAGTAGACCTAATAAAATAAAAATTCAACCTAAACAATAACTATTCCCCGGCAGCGGCGCCAAAAACTTGATGCGTGGTTTTGCGACCTTACAACAGGTTTTACCTCTCGAGGGATCTCGAGAAGCTTGCAATCCCCACCAGGCAGTGTACCTGACCGATGTAGTATAGTGAAGTGGCAAGTACCGGGGGATTGATCGTTCTCTAGGGGAATAATGTCGTTAGGATTGAAAAACTACTCTAATAGGTCTAAGGGTGAGGGAAGATTCTTTTTGTATTTTTATATTTTTATGAAAGCAAGTAAAATCTCGGGTTTGAAGGAGTGGGCGGAATTAGTTGCTAGTCAACTAACCCAAATAACTACAAATGCAAATAAAATAAAATAACTGAAAATAAAAAGGTCGTGGAACTTATATGGAGAGAAATGTGTTTACTTAGATTTCCTTACTCCCTAACTATCTTTTACCGGTTGATTAGTGTGTATTAATTGCGTGGATGACGGGTGTATTCCTTAATACCAATCGTGGGGTGGCGTACGTACTTCCCCAACTCTATAAGCTCCTACTTCACTCCTATGTCGAGCCGGCTAAGAAGCTCCTAACATGGGATCACTAGAATTCGCTCATGCATTAAATACAACCATAAAAACCTTAGTACGCATTGGTTCATGTTTCTTAAGACGTTCAAGCAAGTTACCGTATAGGAGGTTAGCCAGTTTTCTTAAGCCTAACATCGATAAACAATCATCCAATACAATTAATAACACACCAACAACTAATAATCAATAGTTAGGTTTCATTAGATCTAAGCAAACACAAGATAAATCTAGCCTAGCATGTTAAATAAAAGACAAGAACAAGATATAATCAAACAACACATAGACATATTGAATGATTAATTGATTACTTATCTTCAATTGAACATGGGAGATCCAAGGGTATAAAACCCTTAAAAATGGTAGAAAAATCGTCTAGGGTTTCTCCTCACAAAGTTGTACACTAATGACTAAAAATTATGAAAGTATATATAGGAAAACAGATCTGACGGCGTCACCCTTTGGGTCGTGACGCCGTCACCTCGCCGCGGTTAGGGTTTCTTGATGGCCTTCTTGACGCCGTCCCCCTTTAATCTTCCAAAATCCTCTCTGTCTTATCAAGGCTTGACGACCTTCTTGACGCCGTCCCCGTTTAATCTTCCAAAATCCTCTCTGGCTTATCAAGGGTTGACGGCGTCACACTAGGGCTTGACGCCGTCACAGGTACTTTTCAACAGATTTTTGAGACTTTGTCGTTTTCTTCACTTTTATGCTCCAAAAACGTCCAAAATGCTTCCTTTTCCAGATTTCTTCTCCAAAGTACCTAAAATGACAAAAGGAACGATTTAGGGCAATATTTGATCAAATAAATACGATTTAGGGCTTAAATGACCCCCTTAAAGCGGTACACTTTTTGCTTCATCAAATATACTTAAGTGTATTATACCAAAACTCAGATTTGCCTTAATTCAATAATACTCCCATATTATTGATTGACAACGGACTATTTAGAATAACATAAGTTATTGATGGATTTAAACATGCAAATATAGGATACAATATTATAAATGAAGATAAACATAACAAAATATTTTATTTCATTTAGATAACATTGTTTACTTTATCCTTTATCCAAATACTAACCACAGATTTACATGAAACTACTAGCTAAACAAAGTCCAATGCCATTGGCATGTTGAGTAAGCTTTTCCTTAGGTAAAGCCTTTGTAAAGGGATCAGCTAGATTGTCATCTGTGTGAACTTTGAGTAAATTGATTTCACCTATTTCAACTTGTTCTCGAACATAGTGATATCTTCTAGGAAAGTGTCTGGCGCCCTTCATGACTCTAGGTCCTTGGCGAATGTGATTGCAACAGAATTGTCACAATACACATTGATAGGTAATTCAATTGACGACATAACTCCTAGCCCCGAAATGAATTTCCTTATCAAAATATCTTCCATCGTAGCTTCTGATGCAGCAATATACTCAGCTTCTGTAACAGACATAGCTATCGTACTCTGCTTCTTGCTCTTCCAGTCTACTGCTCCTTCATTAATGACAAATACATAACCCATATGAGACTTCGTATCATATTTATCCGTTTGAAAGGACGCATCGCAGTAACATGTAACACCAAGTTCTGCATCTGGATTTCCCCCATACACTAGAAATATTTTTTTTGTATTCCTCAAATACTTAAGAATGTTCTTAACAACATGCCAGTGGAGCTCACCTGGGGTTTGCTGATAACGACTAATCATATTTTGTGCAAACGCCACATCTGGCCTTGTGCATCTAACTGCATACATGATAGATCCTACTGCCGAAGCATATGGAATTTTCTTCATGTGTGCCACCTCTTCAGGTGTTGAAGCACATAGTTTGCTACTTAAGCCATGTTCTGCTTGCATTGGCAAATATCTCTTCTTGGAATTTTGCATATTGAATCTCTTTAATATTTTATCAATGTAAGCACTTTGGCTTAATCCAATCAACAACTTTGATCTATCCCTGTAGATCTTGATTCCAAGGATGTATGCTGCTTCTCCTAAATCCTTCATAGAGAAACATTTACCCATATCGGACTTAACCTCATTAAGGCTTGGTATATGATTTCCCATGATCAATATGTCATCGACAAATAGGATAAGGAAAGTAACATTACTCCCACTAGCTTTGTGGTATACACATGGCTCATCGAAATTCTGAGTAAATCCAAACCTTTTGATTTCTTCATCAAATTTCTTATTCCATTGTCGTGATGCTTGCTTCAATCCATAAATGGATATTTGAAGTTTGCATACACGGTTTGGAAATTCTGGATTCACAAACCCTTCAGGCTGCGCCATATAGATGTCTTCATCTAGGCGACCATTTAAGAAGGCAGTTTTGACATCCATTTTCCAAATCTCATAGTCATAGTATGCTGTTATAGCTATGAGAATCCTAATAGCTCTAATGTCAGCTACAGGAGAAAAGGTCTCCTCGTAGTCAACACCATATGTTTGGGTAAAGCCTTTACCCACCAAACGAGCTTTATAGGTGTGTACATTTCCATCCATGTCTTTTTTCTTCTTGAAGAGCCACTTACTCCCAACTACCTTAGCATTGGGAGGAAGGTCTACTTCAATCCAGACTTCATTGTCTCTCATGGATTGCATTTCCCCATTCATAGCAACCTGCCATTTATCCTTTTCAGGACTATTAATGGCAGCCCTATAACTAGTAGGTTCATCAAGATCCCCTAGTATAGTTTTCTCGCACTCTACGTTAAGACATAGACGTTCAGAAGCTTTCACAGATCTTGCAGATCTTCGAATGGGAACCACTTCACTTCAGGTGGAGGACCTAGACTTTCAGGTTCCACAGGAAGTGTGCTAGTGTTTTCAGAAGGTGATGTATCTTCTTGATCATTTTCAAGATCATAAACTCTCCCACTGAATTCTTGAGATATGAGATTCTCCTCAAAGTATTCTCCATACCTAGCCACAATGACTTTATTCTCTGGTGGAAAGTAAAAGTAGTAACCCTTTGTTTCCTTAGGGTATCCTACGAAGATACACTTAACAGATCTCTGTTGGAGTTTATCTGGTGAGTCACGTTTAAAATACGCCTCACAACCCCAGACCTTTAAGTAAGAAAAGTTGGGAGCTTTTCCAGTCCATAACTTATATGGAGTTTTATCAACCTTCTTAGTTGGAACCATATTCAATATGCGAACAGCAGTTTCAAGGGCATAGTCCCAAAAGGATAAGGGAAGAGTTGTAAGATTAAACATAGATCGCACCATATCTAGCAATGTACGATTTTTCCTTTCAGATACACCATTTTGCTGTGGAGTATAAGGAGATGTGAGTTGCTGGACAATTCCACACTCAGCTAGATAATCTTTAAACTCTTGGCTTAAATATTCACCACCTCTATCGGGTCGAAGAGCCTTAATCTTCTTACCGAGTTGTAAGTCTACTTCAATTTTAAAAACCTTGAATGTCTCAAAGACTTCATGTTTATTTTTAAGTAAATAAACATAACCATAACGACTGTAATCATCCGTAAAGGTCAAGAAGTAGCTAGCACCGCATTTTGACACATGTCTAAGTGGACCGCACACATTAGTATGTATTAATCCAAGTAGATCTGTAGCCCTTTCCAGTTGATGTGAAAAAGGTTTCCTTGTCATCTTCCAAGATATGCAAGATTCGCATTTATCAAATGATTCATCATTGATATTTTGCAAAAGCCCATCATGTTGCAGCTTTTCCATGTGTTTCTTGCCAATATGTGCAAGACGACAGTGCCAAAGATAAGATGAATCCAAGTCCGACTTGATTCTCTTATTGCTAATGCTATACATAGAATTATTTCTATTGGACACATGATTTTCCATGTCAATTTCAAACACACCATTAATAGGAATTGCATTAAAGTAAAAAATATTATTTAAAGAAACCGAAATTCCATTATTAGTAAATGTGTGATCAAAACTAATATCCAACAACAAAGAAACTGAAATGACACCCCTAATGATAGAAGGTGCATAATGACAATTATTCAAAACTAGTATTAAACCCGAAGGTAAAACTAAATCGAATGTCCCTATGGCTTCAACTGCTGCACGTATGCCATTGCCCACGGACAAGTAGCTTTCTCCATAGGCCAGCTTCCTTGCTCCTCTAAGCCCCTGCGATGTGTTACAAATATGAGTACCACATCCCGTATCATATACCCAGGCATTATGCTTACGAGGAAAAGAAAATAATTCAATCATAAAAATACCTGAAGTGCTCGCGACATTCCCAGCCTTCTTATTTTTATTCTGACGCAATTCCTCTAGAAGCAATGGACAATTCCTTTTCCAATGTCCTGGAGTGTTGCAGTGGTGGCAAGCAGCCAAATCCTTCTTGGGATTCTCCTTCTTCTTAGGAGGATTCTGCTTCTTAGGCATTTGCTGGTAGGACATAACTTGTTTACCCTTTTCATTGCCTTTACCCTTCTTGTTCGCGTGTTGCGGTTTGTTGGGCTTAGTAATCCTACCACCTTGTATTGCAAATACAGCGGGTTTAGGTGCCTTCTTTGACAATCCTTTCTCAAAGTCAATAAGCATTGCATGTAATTCACTTATTGTCTTCCCTGTGCAATGCATATTGAAGTTGTGCACAAAATCACCAAACAATTCCTCGTTAAGGGATCGATTGATGAGGCCAACACATAGATCTTGCCCGTAACCACAACCGAGTGTCTCCAATTGGTCCAAATAACTTTTCATTTCCAATACATGGGCACTCACTGGTTTACTAGCATCCTGCTTACAACTATGCAGAGCATCTATCAAGTCATATAACTCTGCAGTAGGTGGTTTCTCAAACATACGTTTGAGCTCATTGATCATGCCCATGGAACCATAGTTCTCAAATTGCTTTTGTAATTGAGTGTCCATCCCAGATAACATAAGACAAGCCACATCATTGTGCTTCTCATACTCAATGTTATATTCTTCATGGTCTGCATTAGATGCAGTACCAGCAGGAGCAGTAGGAAGAGGCTTGCTAAGATAATCAAGTCTTTTGGCCATTCGCAGAACAATTCTCAAAGAACGGTACCAATCATTGAAATTCTTTGTCCCAGTCAACTTTTCTCTTTCAATCATTTGCTTGAAAGCAGAACTCATGTTGTTCATGTTAGTGTTGTCGGGTTGGGCCATTTCTACAGAAAAAGTTCAAAAGTTAGTACTTTCGATAATAAAATTTTTTCAAGAAAATTAAACACCCATGGTAAATAACATTTAACCATTTAATTTTCACTGAAAACTAGGATCCAAATTGACATAGTTTCATCACATCAGCTTTGGCTGCTAGTAATGAAAGTACTCAATAAGGTACGAGTCAAACTCAATTGCCAATCTCAATTGCAATTCCTAGAGTTATGGGATTTACATATTTTGCCAACCTCAGTTGCAAATGTAAGCATGTTTTATCCCCATCTTTATGCCTTGAGTGACTAGTCCATCTTACTATCAACTCAATTAAGTTAACCAACTTAAGAAACTGCAAATCTTTCCATGCTCGTCCCACGACAAATGAAGATTTACCCTTTGTATCCATGCTCGTCCCACGACAACTGGAATTAGTAATCTCAGGTGTTTTCGTTTCATTGGATGGCATATAACTTAAATTAAGGGTATTTATTTTGATGTGTGTAATCAAAAAAATATGTACAAAGATGTCATGAATTCATCTTGTATCGTATGTTTCATGTAAAAAACTTTTACTCATTTAGTTTCTTTACTAAGCTTAAATCAACAAAGTTTTAATTGATGGCGTTGAGAAACTTACAACTTTGCCTTAAGATGCTTCGTACATGTAAAATGGTTGTACTTGGTAAGTCTAATTTGACGCACAAGCGGGCGGAGAGATAGAATGGTGTCTCTTTAAGGCCACAATTTAATGCGAAATCAACCTTAAACCAACCTTATAGTTTGTCGAAATTAGGTCCGCCTTTCGACCAATTTTGTACAGTTGCATCAATCAATTAAAAGTTTAAGATTTTTAAAGCTTAAAACCATGTTTCACCATTATTAAGTCCAGTTTAATTTTTATTTTAAAATTACCCTTTGCTTACTATCATGTCACAACATATATAAACAAATAACAATTAACAAAAAATAAACGACATAAATAATGGACATGCTAAATAAATCAATTAACATGTATATATTGATCCTAAGACTCCTATTGGTTTTCGAGCTAGGTACCAATGGACCACATACACCAATTACTTGGTTGCGTAAGTCTTATGATAAATATATACAATAACACACATAATTGATTGTGACGATTCAAATGGGGTCTTCCCTAATGTTAGGTCTTCCCTAATTACATAATTAATTAACTTTTTAGTAACTTTAACTTGTCAATACAATTTATTACTGCCTAATATATAGCATGTAATAAAAAAACACGTAACAATTACTACAATTCAAATATAATCCATGACAAAACATGCATGTTTTCATCATGGATTCCATATAGCACTTATTATAAACATAATCAAGTCTAAAGTACGCATATCAATTAATGACATATCACCAATATTCATTAATTATTCACATAAAAAATTGCATGCAACCTAGGGTTTCTACAAGTTTTACAAAACTAAAACCCTAATTAATAAAATTAAGGGTGATCGACCCATATTAGAAAAAATTAGGGTTTACTAATTTTTAAAACCCTAGAACACCATAAACATGTAATAATCATAAAGATCCAATTTTTATGTGTTTTGATAATTAATTACACAATATTAACGGCTCTTGATGCCACTGTTGGAATATGTATATCATAACAATTATATAAAACATAAACATCAAAGCATGCAGCGGAAGAATAGATCTAATACTTGTAATTAATTAATCAAATAAAAGAATATGCGTACCTTTGATTTCTAGCTAAACAAGAAATCGAGTATCCAAGAACAAGTTAAACCCTAACTTAGGGTTTATAGAACTCGACTAAATACAAGTCGAATGGGCAAACTAACACAAGCAAAAGTATGCTTGATCTTCGTTCTTGTACACACGTATTAGTAGCGTTTTAATGAGAAAAGTTAGGTTCTTGATCACAAAACAAACCCAACACTTGTATTGAGCTCAAGAAAATCGAACCCTATGGGATTAGGGTTATATGATCGGCAAGAGCACAAGGGAGGAGAAGAAGAGAAGAAATTAAGGTTTGCTTAGGAACAAGATTAGAGAATAATGAATACAAGGGGTTTGTGTTTATAGGCATCTCAACTTGTTTCCCAAGATAGGGTGAAAACCCTCTCCTCTTGATGGGTCGGCCGAAAATCACAAGCCCAAGGGGTTCTAGATCCTTCTTGGCTTGTATTTTCATCTCTAGTCCCTTAACTTGATATTTAACGACCGTTAACTAAACCTCGTTAAATACTAACGCCCGTTAAGTGTTTATTCGTGAAATTTAATAATTAAACATAACTTATTATATTAATTATTAAAACATTGAAACTCATACGTAATGTGTGCAATCCCGAAGTCTCGTGTTCTAAACTGGTCATACGTATATTAATTTATATCCATAAACTTAACACTTCTTACTTTCTTGTATTAATGCAGGAATTTCTATTTAGGTGGAAATACTTACATTTTTGGAAAGTCAGCTTACTTTTTTATAACAAGGTCATCCATGAACTTCATCAAATAATATCCACATTCCCATGTACCCTCTTGTTGGAAACACTGAAATTAAATAAACAAATAGTTACACAAATGCGACAACAAACTCAATTATATATACACACAAGAACAAGTTTGTTAAATAATTAATGACTACCAGTTAAGGCCAACTCTTTGGAATTTGAGGATGCAATGCCACTTGACTTTCCAACTAAATCAGAAAACAATTTGGATATATCAACTCATTATACACAAACACACACATAATTATCAAGTATAATGATTGAAGGACTACCAAACTCATATAACCCCCGGTTGCCATTTGGTGTTGGAAGTCATTAAATCTTCTTCTTGCATTAACAAGACAACTTATTATATCAGCCTTTGATACACCTCGCTTACCACGCATCGACATTGTATTGATACCTAAGATGTTGAGTACCTGAAATGCATAGTTCTAAGTTCTCATTATTATAACGTATACACAAACAACATGCTATCACACTGCATTAACCACTTTGATTAAAAGATTCATCAAAACAGAACCATTAAACAAACTACCCTTCATGTCCATATAATAGCATGTTAATGTAATAAACAAACTTGATATTAATTGCACAGGTCTTTATACCCACCCATCATATTACATAGTAAACAAACTTGATATTTTTGCAAGGTTCTGTGTATCCGTCATCCTAGTCCTAGCTCACAAACACAATTCAATAAAATCAAGCACGTCAGTTGCTCCTATTTCGCTTATATCCTCTTAAAAATCTCCTTTTCCAGTTTCAGGAAAAAAAAAAAAAAAACTGATTTCAGTTAAAAAAAAAAAAAAAAAAAAAAAAAAAAAAAAAAACTGATTTCAGTTAATGGTCCCCACGAATATGAAGAAAAAAAGCATGAAATCTAATAATGAGTATAAATAGTGTCCCAAGAAGATAAACTAAGAAACTTGAAGAAATTAACCCAAATACACCTTCAAACTCAAACCCTTTTTTGGGCTAATAAATCTGAAATTTGGTATTTTTGTGGATGATTTTGTGATTTAAGAAGTTTCAATAAGTTTATGGAAGTTTGGCTGTCAAAATGATAGTGAAAATTGAAAGATTCAGTGGATAAATTGTAGGGTTTAGAAATTTTTTAGTGTTTTTTTGTTCATCTGAGTAACAAAGGGAGAGGGGGAAATTGGGGGGCGAGTGTTTGTATAAAGTGTGAAGTGAGGTTGTGGTAGCTAGGGTTTAGCCGAGTGTCAGAAAAAAAATGAAAGTTTGAAAAATGTATGAATTATTTTTGGCGGTCCAACTAAAAAAAGTGGGAGGGAAATTATACCATCTAAAAATTTTTCTGAAACAACATAAGATTATTCTGTGAAAAAAAAAGTTATAGCCCCCATAATCTCTCATAATCTGCGTCACCAAACACAGCCGTAAACTAAATAATGAATACTATATAAGTTAAAGGTTTACAAATTTCTTGAAATAAATTGATAAACTAATAAACCTTTTCTTAGAGGGGAGTCCGCCACACGCCTTAATTTAATTTATAGTTAATAATAGGAATTATATAATATACAAACCTTCGTTTGGCACCGGGTTTATCAACCCATAATCCTTCATCATGGTCGGATCGTAAGTATGTGGTGTCACCATCTATCTGTGGAATACCCACTGAAAATGGTGGTAGCTCGTCACACTGATCGTATTCTTCCTCGTCAACAACATTATCAACACCAATTATATGTTGTTTACCAGGCTTAACAACGTGCCATCTTGGATTTCTCGGGTCTTGATCAAAGAATACTTGTGTGTATTGCTTTGCGAGAATGAAGGGTTCAGATGCATAACCGTTAGTTCCAAGGTCGACAAGTGTGAAACCATAGCCGTCAACTTTAACACCCGAGCTATTATTTACTCAATTACACATGAATAACGGTATTTTGAAAGAATAATAATCAAGCTCCCAAATTTCTTGTATCACACCGTAATACGAATTTTTGGCAATCCGTGTGGATGCTATCATTGTAACTCCGCTATTTTGCACGGTACTCTTTTCATCTCGCATCTAAGTGTAAAATGTATAGCCGTTAATGTCGTATCATTGATATGTTTTGACTACCAAATTCGGGCCCTCTCCCAACCTTTCCACTATTTTATCAACATTTGGTTGACCCACGTTTGCTGCCACATTGTGTTTACGCCAATTAGCAAACCCCGTGAAGTTTTCCCACATGACGAGTTAGAGGAATGCCAATACTTTTGATACCATCCAAATAGTTCGTATAAAAGTCAATGACCTCCTCGATAGCTATCCTTCAACAATACTACCATCGGGTCAAGACCGGTTCCTTACATACCCTTTCACGAATATTTGTTATTAATCTTTCTCATTTGAGGGGAGTCTGCCACATGCCTTAATTTTTGTCATCTTTACGCTGATCGAAATGGCAACACAACAACTTAGCCTCGTTTTTGTTTTCAAATAACCGTTTGAGTCTCGATATGATGGGAAAATACCACAATAGCTTAGTCGGGGGTCTATTTTTGTCACATCATCATCATTTTCATCCGGTTCTTTTTTATACCTTGATGTTTTGCAAGTAACACATGCATGCAAGTTTTTGTACTTATCAACCCTATACAATATATAGTCATTCGAATATGCATGTATTCTTTCAATTTCTAGTCCCATTGGACGCATTATTTTTTTAGCTTAGTATATAGAAATAGGTAACTCATTATTCTCGGGAAGCACTATGTGTAAAAACTCTAATAGGTTCGTGAAGCTTTTATCACTCCAACTACTACTTGCTTTTAATTTTAACAACTCCAAAACAACTGAAAGTACGAAAAAAATTCTTACAACCATCATACACTGGTTAATTTCTCCGCGTCTTCAAACAATTGTTGTAAATCTTCTAGATCATTATCAACATCATTAGCCTCCCTATCATGTAACATCTCTTTTAAATTTTCATGTCTATCATTAATGCATGAATCATTGTTTACATTAGCATTTAATACATGACTTGATGTGCTATTATCAACTAGTGATTCCCCATCATCAACACAAGTGTGAGTTATAATTCGATGTAAATCCTTATCGTCTTAGAAGACAATATACGGAAATACGAATGCATAATGAAATCAGCCAACGTATAAGCACATAAGACACTTATTGGGTCATGGGTTATGGACTTTGGGTCATGGGTTATAGACTTTGGGTCATGAGTACCCAACATGACGTCATGCATGATGTAATGCACATAGGCCATGGGTTTTGAGTCATGAGTCATGGGTATCCAACAAGAAGTAAAGGCCATTTTATTTAACTATTAATTTTCCTAACACATATATATGTATTATCTAGTTGAAATAAAATGTAGGTAACAAAAGTTACTTGAAAGTGTTTTATGAAAATGATTTTGCAAATTATTATCTTAGATGTATTTGGTAATTTATTTGTATAGCAAAATGTAAAATGAGGTTTGAAAGAGAATGATTAACTTTTTAAATACTTAATGACTTTAACAAGTATTTTAAATATTCTAAATGGTTTGTTAAGGGTTTGATCATAACGTAACATAACAAACATGTACGAACATGTGTTGTAGCATATGAGGACTCGAGATGTCGAGAGGTGTTGAATGTATGTTGAGACAATAAATTATTACGAATAACTTGTACATTTTACGATATATATTACAAGTTACATGTTTGTCATTAATCACAACAAACGAGACTGTATAGATTAAATATCGAAATATTTACACTAACAATAGATAATGTTACAAATAACAAAAGAGTTTATAAACTCACCTTATGATCCAATTTTTTTTTAAATGTGTTGAAAAGCTCTAGTTTATTTTTACCCAATACACTAACAATAGATAATGTTACATATTTTTTACCCAATACAGGATCCAACAACTAACGTGAAAAAAATTAAAAAATGATTTTCAGATAGATCTTCATTTATTTTTCATTACAAATACTCACATATACTTGCAATATTTTAGTTGATGGAACAACTTTTATCTTTGGCTTTGCCATTTTGTTTTTACATTACTATGTAGATGATTGCTTCGTATGCATATTTTCTAGAAATTCTTGAGCAATCTATGTATTCGAGAATCAAATTTTTACATTCCTAGAAGGAACCTTCTATGCCAGTACATCCAGGAAAATTGTCCATTCAATAATGTCCAAATTCAATAGGGACCATGCAGTCAAAAACATTGTTACATGACAACTTGTGTGCTCTTTTTTTTTTTTTTATCTATAATACTATAAGATTAGGCCCTCTAATTTATTGTGGAGGCGTCAAGATTGCATAGAGTACAAGTTACCTAATGCTCGGAATTAAATACAGAAAATAGAGTTTCATTATGCGGAGGCTTCATGCGTAAGTACCTTGATTTAATGTTCATGCTTAAGTGGTAAGTACATATGAGCTATATTTAGTGTTTCAAATGTAAATGATTGAAACCATACGAAGTGTTGCTAGCCTTTATTTTCATTTAATCATTTGCTCCTTTCATTTGCCTTCAAATAAATGTACAAACCCTTGAACCACCATCATTGAATACTATAAATAACACCATTTGGTCTTTGTTACTGATGTGTGTGTGTGTGTGTGTGAAACTTTAATTTGTGTGTAGTTTGATGATTTTTTATGAATCACATGTTTGTTGTTAGTTTATTATTGTTTGTGTGTAAATTCAGTGCAACACCAACTAACCAATTTCCTTTTGATCTCTACTTTTTGTTTCTAGGCACATGATGAGAATGAAATGGATCGCATGCTAGCAATTGATGGCATTGAACTCATTGGCATCAATAACCGTAACCTTGGTATGTACCCCATCTGTTTTTATGGCTCAAGATCTGTGAATTAACAAGCTTGCTAATTAGATAAATAGTTTTGAAATAGATATTGACATGATCATATTTTTCAGTCAATAGTTTTTCCATATTTTTTCTTATAGTGTGATAAAGTTCTTTTTGGTGTAGCTTCTCACCTATGGAATTGAATTTAGTTGGTTAATGTAAAATTTCTCCGTCCAATGAAAGTGTACTATCCATATTAATGTTACGTGCAATGGTTCATGTAGAAATATTGACTTGATTAACGCAAGGGGGTATACGTGCAAAGGTAAGCAAATGGTTAACTTTCTTGCATGTGAAGTCGGTTGATAGTCCAGCTTTGAAGTTTATGGAAGACAAATGGATGTGTTGTTGCCTGAGAAGGAACCGAGGGTTAGATCTGCTAACCTATTTTAAAATTTTGGGTTGGTTAGTAGTTTATTAATGTTATTCTTGCAGGTATTGATAAGTGGTTAGTGACGCTAACGGGGTATATCAAGATGTTGATAACAAAACAAAGTGGAAGATGGAGACGGAGTGGATAATATCTCCACATTTATGAAAGAACTGTCAAAAAATTAGGCATGCAAGATAATGAAAATCATATGTAAACAAGGTTTATAATTAGTGTGACAAAGCTTTGTTGAATATTAATGGTGGCTTGAATCTTGCTTTTATTTTATTTTTCCTTCTACTTAAGCAGTTTAAGAGGTTGCAATGTATCCACCCCATGACATTAGAAATAATACAAAATCAAAGTTGAATTGATGGAAAGTATAACTAGACAAAATTAATATTTTGAGAATTTATTTTAATCTACGTTATTTTATAGGGATTTGAGGGTCTCTTTACCAATGGTTACTATATGGTATTAATTGAAGTTCACAAATTATTTGTTTTAATTTTGATCTTACAAATATGTATAAAATTTGATGTTGTTATTAATGAAAAGATGAGTTTTGGAATGTTTGTAGGGACATGAAAGTGAGAATGTGTCGTAATTAGTGGGAAGGGGTAATCTTAGGCTCCATTTTTTGTATCGAATTCATTTTAATGTGGAGTAATCAAGATACTCAAGATGGAGTCCCATTGCATATAGTACAAGATAGCTAATACTCGAAATTCAATGCAACCTCATAATAACTATACAATCATGAAAGGAGATGAAGTGCAAGGGTTGCCCGAATTGATCACATGGCATTTAGTATAGAATTAAAGTCGGCTAGATGAAGTGCAAGGGTTGCGAAAGGTTGCAAGAATAATTAATGATATAACCTAATTCATGCCTATATAAACCGGCCAAAATCACATTTAGTATGTACAGATTCACACATCTTTTAGATCTTTGATTGTTGGTAGCGGTATGTAAATTCTCTTTTGCAACATTTAGGACATGATTCACACATCTTTTAGATCTTTGTAATTAACCCGGCCTTCTTTTTTTCTTAATTTAGTTATCATACGCAGGTACCATGCAACTCACACAAGATAATGCATGCTCAGATAAATGGAACCAAAGACTGGGATACCAACTATTTTCTTTGTTTCATACATATTTAGGTGATCGTTATAGATAAGCATATATATAGATATATGTATTATGTTAATGCATTTTCATATACAAGTAATTTATGTGCGTTTTCTATTGATGTAGCTCACATGTGCGAATTGATTCAAGAAAATGTACACGAGCATGTATGTAAAGCAACATTTAAATGGTTAAATGATACTTTTTAGTGTGATTAGTTTATGTAAGTAGTTGCTTTCAAATGCTCTTTGAGAAATATTAGAATGAATTTATTGTGTGCAATTGAATTATTATTGAAAAGAAGAAGGTTCGCGCATCGCAAAGTGTTTTCTTTTTCTATATGTAGAATCATTAGTAAGAAACCAATATTGACGCCCATTAAATGAGTTTGCCATAATAGAAAAATACAACATATTAAAAATATCACATTGAGTAACGAATAGAAAGGAAAAAATACATAATTTTGACTTAAAGCCATTTGTAAATTATAATATCAAATAAAAAAGTTGAGTTTTAAACATAAGCAAAAGTTCAAACTTTTATCGAAAAACAAAACCAGTGCATTTAATGTGAAGTATATACAACATCAAGATGGAAGTGCAAGACTTGCCGGAATTGATCACATGATATTTAGTAATTAGTAGAGAATTAAAAGTTGGTTATTGATTGAGATGAAGTTGAAAAGGTTGCAAGAATAATTGATAATTTAACCTAATGCAATATATATAGATATATGTATTTTGTTAATGCATTTTCATATACAAGTAATTTATGTGTGTTTTCTATTGATGTAGCTCACATGTGTGAATTGATTCAAGAAAATGTGCACGAGCATATATGTAAAGCAACATTTAAATGGTTAAATGATATTTTTTAGTGTAATTAGTATATGTAAGCATGCAACTTGAATAATGAATATAAAAGGAAAAGTACATAATTTTTGCTCGAACCCATTTGTAAATTAAAAAAATTAAGTTTAAGACATAATAGTGGAGTCCAAAAGGTTTTAGGAATTATTAATAGTGTATTAATTAATATTCATTTGGTTAGCTATTTGGAATTGAGTTTATTGATAAAATTTATTAATATTAGTTAGACTTCAATGTTAATTTCCAATGAAATTAGTTGTACAATAAAATAAGATGAAGCTAACTTTAGTTTTTAATCATAAACTTTATAAATAAATACTAATATGTTATAAAAATATTAAATATAAAAATCACCAAACAACTAATGGCATACTTACAACAGATGTAATACAATCATAACTTACGAACCTAATAAAAAAAATAATTAACGCAAATTACACTATAACAAATAAGAAAAAGCCAGTGTGCTTCGTATTACCATGCAAAAATCATATAATGCAAAATTATTGTTGGGTTACGTAATAGGCCAAAACAATCAAAGGAAATTACATCAAGCGTATGACAATTTAATAACGACAACCCCATTTAGAAAATATAAAGACCAAAAAACCAAAACAATATCAACCATTTTTATATTTTTAAACAACAAAATAAAAATGTTTCATACAACATACTAAACTAAAAATACAAATTCACTCGACAATACACAAAAATAATACGCGCAATTAACAATTAGATTAAAAGCCTGTGCGTAGCACGGGTTCTGCATGCCTCGTTTTTTATTTAATTTAAATTAATCCCTTATTTAAACTTCGGAGTTATTAGTTATTTCTATTATTGGTGTGATATTTTTATTTGATACAAGTGGAAAACATTATAAATTTGTGGACTTTTCGTATATGAAAGTGGGCACTAAGTACAACTATTCCCTGCTAAACAATGTCATGTTGCCTAAACGTGAAGCAACATTACAAGCATATTCTAGTTAAGTGGACTTATAAAAATGGTTGTTGATACAAAAGTTGGGCGTTCCTTGTTTTCGTATCAATTGTATCTTAATGCTTGAGACCTGCGCACTAAGAGAACAAAAAACACCGTTAGGCTTATCGTGGGATTGTCTCCCACGATTATCCTCCGGCGTGAGAGTAAGTAATTGGTTTTAGGGTTTTAATGAAGAGTTAGGGTTATGATATGATACCTTTAATGAGAGCCGAGATGCCCTTTATATACACACGAAATCCTTGTTGGTTTCGTGTTCCTTACTCTTCGGCGTATCCCGCCTTATTTGGTCCATTGATCCTTATCCCGTAAATAAGAGATCCTATATCAAGGCCAATAATAGACTTCAGATTTGGGCCGTTGTAAGCCCAAATCTTTATCGTGATAGCCCACGCGTGATGGGCTTGAGTATTGGTCGGGTTCGTGACCCGAATGCGGACTATATGTCATCATGTCCCCCCAGTCTAGTATGCGCAAGGTGAAACTGCGGATGCTAGACTAACAACTATAGCCAAAAAATATTCCAGAATGCGTAGAGGGGAAGTTTCAAGTGTTTCCCGCCTAAAAAACAATACGATGAATCTAGTCCAAGTAAATCCGAATATCCCTCGTAAATTGTGAGGGGTGGGTGAAAAAGTGTTTCACCTCTTGATCTCCCAGCCACCCGATTAGAGCAAGTGGGTTACATATGTCAATCATCCATGAGAGCATGTAACCCTATATAAAGTGTTGTCTCCATTTCACTGTGGCTATCACAGTAAAAAGGTCCATTGCCACCATTGTTAAAACCTCTAAACAGCGAACAAGAAATCAACAATTCTTAAGGTAATAGTGCGTGCGCTGCAGAATCCATTGAATTCTAACCATGGTTCTTCAATTATCTGACTTTACATCCGATATAGCCGAGGACGAACTTCGTCTGTTCACATCGGATTATTATATCCCGATCGCGTTGCACCAGGTGGTTCCGGTGGCGACTGCGTCCATAGCGAACTTCCCTGAAGGGAAAGTAGGGGTATACACACGCTTCTTTGAATTTGCTAACCAACGTGTGCCCATTTCTCTATTCTTGTGCGATGTTTTAAACTACTATCGCCTCCATATTTCCCAACTGCACTGTATAGGTGCAGCAAAAATAACAAATTTTGAAGTAAATTGTCGCTTGTTGGCGATTAACCCCACAATCCATCTGTTCCGCGCATTTTATCACTCGTCGTGGTCAAACGGGTGGGTATCTTTTTCCAAGCGCGCAGGGCGACTGCAGTGCTATACGTAAAAGTTAGACGCACTTAGGAATTGGAGGGAGAAATTCTTTTGGGTTGATGATGCATTTTTTCCATGGGATTTTGAGTTCTATACCCAAGAGTCATTACCGAAGGATGAGCGCCCCATCCCCGGAGCGTATAACGCAGATGATGCGGAAACGATTAATGCCAATCGCATCCCTATCAACGCTTACCCAGAAGAGTTTTTGGTGCATATGGGCATTAGTCGCAACTACTTCGGAAGTCCTGACGAGGTGCCAACCTTTTTGGATGAGAATAACCGGGGTGGGTGCTTGTTCTTTCTTCTCCTTCGCTCAGTAGTGTAAGCGCTCTTCACTATTGTAACTTTTGTAACCATCTTTGTGTTTGTTTGTGGTTTGTTGCACTACAAAAAAACAGGCTTTCAGAGACTGAAAAATCAGTCTCCGATACACCATGATCAGTTACGGATGGTCTATCAAGGACTGATTTTGCTAGTCACTAATCAGTGATAGAAGCTTAGTTACGGAAAGTGACGTTATCAACTGAAATTCAGTCCTTGTTGTATCGAACCAACGAGGACCAGAGATCAGTCACCAAAATAAAAAAGTCAGTCCTTATTTCTATGGGTTGGTATCATGTTATTTCAGTCCCCAATGCATATTATCGGCGACTGAAAAGTCAGTCACCAATACTATGTTTGATCAGTTACTAACACATGGATTTAGGGACTGAAAATTAGTCCATAAACATTGTTTATAGTCCCTAATACGTTTCGTTGTTTTGTAGATCACCGTACCAAATCAGTCTCTAATAATAGGATTTAAAAACTGATTAGTCTCCGATGAAAGTCTTTAAAGACTGATTGTTAGTCACAGAATACAAACGATTTCAGTCTATGATTTGCTACTTTTGGTGACTGAAAATTAGTTTCAAATCATCACCAAATCATTCTCTGTTAAAAGGCTTCGGTAACTGATAATTAGTCCCAAAAATTAGGCAATTTTAGTCCTTAGTTTTATCTTTTTAGAGACTGAAATTTAGTTTTAAATCAGTCTGCAATAACAAGATTTAAAGACTAATTAATAGTCCCAGAATTCGGACGATTTCAGTCAATAAATTGTTACTTTTTGAGACTGAAAATTAGTTTCAAATTGTCACCAAACCAGTCTCTAATAAACGGCTTTAAAAACTGATAATTAGTCACAAAAACTAAACGTTTTCAGTCCATAAATTGCTTCTATTAAAGACTAAAATTTAGTCTCGAATCAGTATCTGATAAACAGATTTAAGGATTGATTATGAGTCGCAAAAAACAGATGAATTAGTCCTTAATTTGTTTTTCTAGTGACTGAAAATTAGTTTCAAAATATATGTTAATCAATACAAAATAATCTCCAATATGATGGCGCCGTTCCATTATATTTCTAAAACTAATCACACAATTTCAACATATTCAAGAATGGGCTTGTGGCCTGTAGCTATACCAAACGCACTTGATAGACTCCCAAACTACACACAAACACATTCACCCTCTTTTTAATAACCCAAAACGCACACCCTAAATGATTGACTTTAACACACAAACACCTTTAACATTTTGAAAACGAATCCAAATGACCCTGTTGTTTTCGTTGAGCTGAGACAAGCAGTCAAACACTCGACACCAAGGTTTTGTTGAGTCAAGACACGCAACAAGATAGGCCCAAGACCACATTCTGTGGTCTTCTCGCCTAGACTGGACAAAAAACACAATACACTCTAATGATTTTTTGACCTTAAGCCAAACAAAGCACACCCTACTTGGGTGACTTCTTATGACCGATAACCAAAACAACAAACACCCTAAACGGCTCACTATTACCGCAAGACAAGCACATCCAGATTAAAAACCATTTTCAAAATTATCAACATATATGAAATTAAATAGATCCAAATCCAGATTCACGACACGAATGAGCCAAAACAATTTACCAAACACCATTTTCAATTTTCTTACCACACGAACCATATATCAAAACATTTTTAGATCCGGCTTTGATCCATGTTTAGATCCACAAAAACAATAACAATTTTATCAATCGGTTTATAAATAACAAGAGTAACCAAAACAGGTTTAGGGTTTGTCATACCAAAATAAATGAGAAGAAGAAGAAGAAGAAGAAGAGATGGAGAAGGGGGCAGCGATGGCGAGGTGATACATGGTGGTGTAATGGTGGCGACCAGTGGTGAAACGGCGGCTTGATAATGGATATTCCAGTTCTGCTAACATAAAGATATCAACTCCACATTGTGTTGACAAATGATGAACATTACAAGAACCATAGAACTCCCATGAAGTAGATAGATCATAACAAGGAAAGTTCCAATATACATATGAATCAGAAGAACTTGAAGAACTTGTAGACAGCACCATCCTAGCAGATCTTTTGCCCTTGGACCTCTTGACTTGTGTCTCCAATTTCCTCACTCTTAACACCAATTTTGTGTAGACAAGGGCAAAGTTCCTCTTGTGACTTTTTAACTCAGCTTCCAAAGATATCACCTTCTCAGACAAATTGGAACATAAAACCATCAATTCCTCTAGTTGCTTGCTGCCCTCATCACTTCTAGCTGTGTTACCTGCTAGGAGAGGTGAATCTTGGGGCATAGACTCAGTTTCTTCCCTAGTTGGACTAGGTAGTACTCCTGAGCCACCCATATGTTCCATGTGGCTTGGGGTTACATCACATGTGGCAAGTCTTGAAGGACTTGGCACATTAGATGTTGCCATGGTAGGGGTCTTAATGATGTTAACACTGTCATGCCCAGCTACTAAGCCTGAAGCAGTAGTGTTAGCCCCATCCATACTATCAAAATTGATAGCCTCATCTGCTACAATGGGTTGAGGAGGAGAACTAGGCTGAGGGACCATAGTTTCCTGTCTTGTTCTTCTCTTATAGGTGTTGGTTACAGGGGGTGTGTCCGCGCGTTGCTACAGAGTTGTATTTAATCTTAAAAAAAAAAAAAAAAAAAAAAAAAAAAAAAAAAAAAAAAATTGTTATTAAGGACTGAAATTGCAAAAGTTCGCTAACTGGGGACTAACGGTGCCATGTACAGCTAACCTGAGGGACCATTTTTTGTAAATTCGTTAGGAACAGCACACGGCCTGTTCACCACTGTAGCAGTACTATTATGAACTGTTTGGTACTGTAGCAAATGTATTTTCAGTTTTAGTCCCTGAAAGTGGCGGTTTGTTGCAAAGTTAGTCCGTAGGGACTAATGGTGAAAATAAAAGTTAACCTTAGGGGTTTTTTCTGTTTAATATTTGCACAGAAACAACCCCTGAAGTTATTGTTCCGTTGCAAATTTAAGTCACAACTGTTAGGTAACGGCCGTTAAGGACTAACTCTGCAATGGATCAATAACCGCAGGGTCAAAAAAAAAAATAAATAAATAAAAAATAAAAAAAAAAAACATTTTTTTAAGCGCTACAATGCAGCACAAACAGTGTATAACGGTGCAAAACAAATGCTACAGTGTATTACAGTGCCAAACAGTGCACCACTTGCTTTGGGGGGACTGTTACACGGGTTTTAGTATATATATATATATATATATATATATATATATATATATATATATATATATATATATATATATATATATATATATATATATATATAATTTGTTGCCCATGTATAAGACGTTTATGTGGGACTGAAATTCAGTCACAAATAATTGTCTCTCCAAACCTTTTTATTTTGCATACGTATTTGTAACTGAAATTTAGTCATAGCTATGATGTCCATGTATTAGGGACTGAGTCGTGATTGAAATTCAGTCACTAACAAATTTCCCTCCAAACCTTTTTTATGGCGCAGACATATTTGTAACTGAATTTTAGTCTTAGGTATGATGTCCATGTAATAGGGGCTCAGCTGTGACTGAAATTCAGTCACTACAAATTTTCCCTACAAACCTTTTTATTGTGTAGACATATTTGTAACTGAATTTTAGTCTTAAATATGTTGCCCATGTATAAGAGGTTTATGTGGGACTAAAATTCAGTCATAAACAATTTTCTCTTAAAAGTTTTTTTATTTTGCATACGTATTTGTAACTGAACTTTAGTCTTAGCTATGATGTCCATGTATTAGGGACTGAGTTGGGATTCAAATTCAGTCACTAACAAATTTCCCTCCAAACTTTTTTTATTGCGCAAACATATTTGTAACTGAATTTTAGTCTTAGGTATGATGTTCATGTAATAGGGACGCAGCTGTGACTGAAATTCAGTCACTAAAAAATTTCCCTCCAAACCTTTTTATTGTGTAGACATATTTGTAACTGAAACTTAGTCTTAGCTATGATCTCCATGTATTAGGGACCGAACTGTGACTATAATTCAGTCACAAACAAATTTTCCGCCAAAATTTTTTATTGCGCAAATATATTTGTAACTGAAATTTAGTCTTAGATATGATGTACATGTACTAGGGACTGAATTGTCACCCTTATTCAGTCACTAACAAATTTGCCTCCAAAATTTTTTCCCGTAAAGGCATATTAGTAACTGAAATTTAGTCTCAAATATGGGGTCACTGAATCGAGGACTGATTTTTAGTCGCCGCAATCAGTCAATAAAAGGCCAGTCCTTAAAAGTATCAGTAACTGATGTTTCAGTTACCGATGCTATGTATCAGCGACTGATATATCAGTCCCTAAAAATTTAGTCTCTGAAAGCCTGTTTTTTTGTAGTGTTGCGCAGAGATGGATCTATTCAGCGTGGTGCGCTTGGCGAGACCCAAACAGGTGACCGTAGGAGTGCGCCCTTTAAGAGAAGGTGAGGAGCCAGTTCTGGAGGCTACCGTGGGGCGCACTATGGAGATCGTACAGGAGGAACCAGAGGATGTCCCCCCAGTTGTTTTAGAGGCGATTCCTATTCGCAGTTTTCCAACTCCTGGGGTACAAGGCCCTGTGGTAGAGCCATCGCACACAGACTCGTCAAAGAGTGTGGGGATTGCCATGTCTGAAAGTGGGCCCGAGGAGGCTAGCCAAGGGGTGAAGCGCAAGAAAACTTCTGGTGATGATGGCGCGGGTACATCTAAAAGAAGGCGCCATGTTATCTCTGGCGGGCAATCATCAGAAGAGGATGCGTCGCCACCTAAAACTCCTCCCCCCAAGTAACTAATGAGACTTGTATCTTTAGATCTTCAGTTCTTTATTCCGCGTTAATACTATAGAGTAACTTTGTTATTTGCGTGCAGTGTTGAAGCTGCTGATGATGATGCTGCGCGTGTTGGGAATTCGCCACCCAAGGCGAGTCCCTCACATATTGATGATCTTGCGCAGAAGAGCCAAGAGACTGAGCCGAAGGCATTTGAGGATGTGCCAACGGACCATCTGATAGAGGAGCTAGGTTTGGCCGCTGCGCACCAGGCCTCCTTAGTTGCATAGCTACAATCAAGGTTTGCTGGTGAAGGTAGCCGCTGTGTGCAGAAAGATGAGGAGATTGCGCTTCTGAGAGCGCAGTTGGCTGATGCTCAGGCTGAGGTAAAGGCAACAGATGTGTATGCCCAGAAGCTTGCTGAAGAGAAGATGTCATTACTTGCCCAAGTGAGCCAAGAGCGTGCTGGGTTAATAGATTACAAGGCCACTTGTCTTTGGGTCTTGAAGTACATGGAGCTTAACAAGAATGCTCACTTCTCTAAATTGGATGAATTTCGTAAGGCTGTGGAGGGGGCGCTGGAGAAGCAGGAAGTTAAGCTGCGCAATCTCAGTATTGAATATGATGAAGAGCTGTACCCACACCTGGTATCTTCAATTGCTGAGCGCAGGTGGCTTATCAGCCATGGTTTGCGCCTTGCTGCTTTGAGTACTCTGGAGTCTCAAGAGGTGAGGGAGGCATTTGGGGATGTTGTTGAGCGTGCGTTGGCACGTGGCAAGGCGCAGGCTATAGAGGAGCTTTCCGAGAGCAAGTTATTGACAGTGCCTGCCGCATAAGTACCAGGTTATAATGTTGATGCCTATGATGAGCTTGTCGCTGCTATGGAGAAGATGAAGCTGTTAGATCTTCCTCACATTGCTCAACTGGAGCGCGATCAAGATTACCCCATAGGTGTTATTATGGAGGGGTTAACCTTGGCTAGGCACGCAGCAGAGGACGCAGAGGCACAACCTGATTACTTTCTTAAGCCAGATGTGTCGCAGCTGCAGGTACCTATCTTTGCTCGTCCTCGCAACATCTTAAATCCTTTTGCCCTCGAGAAGGAAATCCCGCTGAAGGAATCCTTAGAGGCCCATGCCATGAGGCTTGCGAAGAAGCAGGGTGTGAAGGGGAAGGCCATCCTTTGTGGTATTGGTGCTGCACATATTCCAAGATCTGATGGAGTACCTGTTAGTGTACCGGTAGTGTCGCCCAAGGATCATGATCTTCTAAAGAAGCTTGAGGAAGCTGGGAGTGCTGCGTACCATGTTAGCAGTTCAGAGCTTAGACGCTCTCACAGCCTTTAGATTGTTTTGACTTGGTGATGTTTTGTAATAGGTTAACATTTTGTTGCACATGTGTGTAGGTCACGATAATGATCTCAAACACACACTCGTTAAGACTAAAGGACACACGAACTACTATCTATAATAAGCTACGTATGAAAAGCAATAAGCTAATAAGCTAAACTAGAGAAGAGAAATAAGACGAGAAGAATAAGAATGGTCGGCTTTCAATTACACAAATGTTACACGAACATAGCTTCCGCACAATGACATGAAAAACCAACAACACAAATGACTCCCTTGCCTTGTATTTATAGGCATTGGGAGGGGAATAATTCTTAGGAATATTCCCTTTACATGTGATAAGGATTAATTAAATAACATGGCCGGTCCAAGGACTACTATTGAACCGGTCCATAAATACAAACAATATAGTCCTAATTGTGCAACATTAATTAAATGAACAAGACTTGTAAAATATTTAAAACGTGTTCCTAACAATCTCCCCCTAAGTCTTGATCATCAATGTTGCCCGACGTCTTCTTTGCTTCTTAGGCTTCCGACGTCTTTATAATCTTTGTTTCTTTGTTCTTGTGTAATGATGATATGATGTTGTTTCTATCTGCCAATCTCCAACGTCTTCTCGTCTTCTCCATCATGCTCATATATCTTTGATTTGTTTTCTGCAACATGTTCTCACTTTTCAATCTTAATCTTGTGAAAGGTTGAGATGCTTGAACTTTTGACTTTACAATTTCATATGTTGAACTTTTGATGTTACTGAGTCTGTGAGAGAACATTTCTTCAAGATATGAACATGATGGAGTCTTGATGGTCGAACTCCAGCTCCTCAGCAGCAGCAGCAATAGCAGCAACAGCACGAACCAACCGGTACTTACAGGCTCAGACTTGAGATCATCAACAGCATAGTGTGAAGACTTTCTCAAATCCTAACCCAGACCGTTCTGAACCGGATTCCCCCGAAAGGGATTACACGGACACACCGAAGTGCACCCACGATTCAGTGAGTCGCTGGAGATCACCCCACGACTGTAGACCGTTTTGGAGCAAAAAACACTAAGCGTAACCCACAAGGAGTTACCGAAGTGACCTGCTGTCAGAGTTGTTTGATGTTGTTCTGGCAGGATTTCCATTCAATCATTGATAATCACAAATGTGACTTTTCTCATGAATGTTCTCGGCAGATTGCTAAGATCTGCGAAGGACACTTTTCCTAAATTTACAACTGATGCCCATGATGTAGAACACCAGAGTAATTCTAAGTGTACCTAAGAGATCTTTTGGTGAATCTCATGGCTCTAGACTCAATTAGTGCACATTTGTTTGGTCATCAGAGGCGAGGAGCAGATTGCCTCCTTTTCAATATCAACAATCTCGTAATGAGATGTCGATAGATTATGAAGGGTTCTCCGTGTGAATGAAACAAATGTCTTTTGAGAGACACTTGAGTAGCTTAGAAGGTTTTTTAGTGCGTCACTGGGTCCATGACGTCTTTGGTCTTCAATACCGGTGATGCTCATCAACCAGTAGATTATGAATTGAACCCGGTGTCTGCCCTAAGGTTGAACAAATGGAGGGCTATTTCTTTTCACCCTTTTCTTTGCTTTTCTTTTTAATTCTTCAACCCCTTCTTTCTCCGTACATTCATTTTTTTTTTTTTTTTTTTTTTTTTTTTTTTTTTTTTTTTTTTTTTTTTATCATACCTAGGACTTTCTAGTCTAAACTAGTGGTATTGTCCTTGGGTAGATCCCTCCGGCTCTGGCGGATCATAGGACGGTTTTCCCTAACCTTAGTCACCTTATAACTCCATGACTATCCTAATGATGCCATACAACCAAAACCATTGAAAATCTCTCAAAGTGTCGATAATTTGTAAAGACATTTTGTTGACACCTTGAGAGTTTGATGATTTTCAGAAAGACTCCCCCTTAACATGTGCGCATAAGTAATAAATTTGAAATTTGCACATGCCGGAAGGAGTTGGCACTTTTGAATTGATTGACATTCAATGAACCTGATCGTCGCGAGACACGCTTACATCACCAGTTAGACTGGCTTGAAATTATTACCCGTCCAGATCAGATTTAAAGATATCGCTCGAAATCGGTACATTCTACTCAGACACGTCCTTTGCGAGACACGCTTACATTACCAGATGAACTGGCTTGAAATTATTACCCGTCCGGGACATGTCCTTTCGACTACTGACTTTCCTATTCGTCAATTCGAGGGTCAATTCTGAGTTTGAGCACACGAGATTCCAGCAAATGAGACATCATATTTTAATCATCTGTTTCTTCTCCCCCTCAAAAATAGCATACTCATGATGTTTTTGGAAAAACGTTTATGATTAAAATATGCTGTTTTTGAGTTTTAGGGAAGAAGTTTCAAGAATTTTGATACTTCTTTTTGAACAAAGATTATATTTTTCAAATACTCCCCCTGGACGAGGGAATACTTGTCCTTATGAGCAGAATGTTTGAAAAACGTTGTAAAACATTCTGATTTTAATTCTGCTCATAAGTAAGAAGCTTTCGCTCCTTTTTCAGGATTGAGGCACTGAAGCGTACCTCAGGGTCCTTTCTTTGGGGTCCGGGTTGTACACTGTTATTTGTGCACAAGCCGTAATGTACAGGCCAATTATGGAAAGAAGAATGATATGATGAAATTTGAGAATTGATTCTTACATCATCCACCTTTACCAAAAGTTGTGAACACTGGGTCAGTTCGCTGAAATAGTCTGATGGCGAATGGCGGACGACCCCCAACATAGCTCTCTAGCCTCCTCATCTGATCCCTATGGTATAACCGTTCTTCCATCTTCCGAATAAATTCCTTGACTTGTCGCAGCTCCCTTGAATTCCATCTTCTCGATTTTTCCAACATCGAATCTCGAACTCTATTAGCTAGCCCATCACGTACACTCTTTAATGTATCGTCACAGAACTTATGAATTTCATTGAGTGCCATGAAACGATGAAAATCAGTTGTGCTTCTGTAGACGAACCCAAAAGTTGGACGATGTAGCATGGTGTACTGAGGGTCCTTTTTGCTGTGTAGAAGGAACTGTGGTTCAATAAGGTTAAGCTGAGTCTGATAACTTTCCACACCAAGCTGGAGATCTTCTACACGTTCTTTGATGATGGTTCTCCTGATGTAATGACAGAGGGAAGTACTAAGTGCATATCGAAGCTCATTGGTCAGGTGCTGCAGTTTGCCTTGGACCTTCATCAGATACATGTCTTCAATATCATTTAGATTTAGATCAGGAAAATCCGCCTCAGAGAATTTGTAAAGATTGTTATCGATTCTTCTTACTGTGATCTCTTCTAGAAATATATAATCACATCTTCTAGATCCGCTTACGTTGATGACGGCCAATATTCTGAGGTCACTGTAAACTGGTTCTTTGGATTTCTGGAGGACAAGTTTGTACATGTACCAGCTTTGTCTTTTAGAGTACCAGTGATGAATCCCTAGCTCAGCATCACGATCATATTTGACGAGCCTTTTAACAAACAGATTGCTGTTAATAGCTACTTCTTCAATGGCTGATTGTGTGTAATGAGCGGCTGGTGTGAAAGTGATAGATGTAGCGTACTTTGTCGTCCCTTGAGCTCCATTCTTTAGAAGTTCCAGATCTTTGTTGAAGAACATTTGAAAGGGAATTTCCGAGTGATGATGTCTTCGAATCACGGTCAGTGGCTTGGTCCAATCAGTGATGAATGGTTGATTCTTGCCAACTTGCCTGACAACGTCTGGACTAGCCCAGTTGAAGTCACTTGACATTGCCCGTGCAATGTTTTCAAGGTGATATTCGAGCTCTGCTGCGCTATTGGATTTGTTCTTTAGAAGAAGGAAAGCATCATTCTTGATCCGACGAAGTTCCTTTTTGGTCATTTTCTTGATATTGAGAGTTCTTTTAATTTCTTGAGTAACAGCAAAGGTGCTATCTTCAACTCGTGAAGCTTCGTCAGTATGAACTTGAGCGCTTGCTAGATGATCGAACCATTCATTTCCTAGCACATCCGTATCATTATCCAGCCATGTGACAACTGTTGGTCCGGTAGATGACTTTCTGCTGTGTGAAGGCTTGGACTTGGATGGCTTTGGTTTTGGTGATGGTGATGGTGAATGAGGTTGATCATCGTGTGGCTGGAATTCCATATCTTCAGTTGTAAATTGCTCATGGTGATGCTCGGTTTCAGTGGGACCAGAGGATTGATGTTTAGAAGGTTGAGATGATGGTTTATGTTCCGTTGGCTCCTGAATGTGAATCCCTGACCCGCCTTTGTGTTTCTTTTGTTCGGGTTTAGGGTCCTGATCATCCTCATCATCTTCTCGAATGCGTTTTCCTTTGTCAGCAGTTTCCTTGCATGACTTCTTCTCAATATGTGCTTGAAGAGCTGCTATCAGGTTAACTTCTTCTGGAGAAGGAGAGGTGATTTCAAAGAGTCGATCGAGAAGCACAAGCTCGAGATATTCAGTAGTGTGTTCTGGAAGTGGTTTGGTGTGGGAAGAAGAAGAGACAGCTTCTTTGATCTTTTCGTCAAGTTGTGCATCAATGTGTTCATTTATGTTTTGCTGAAGATCGGGAAGAAATTGCTTAACAAATTTCTTTGCCTTGCGTGTCATATGATCTTTGATGTTGAAACCAAGGAATTCATCTATCTGCTTCTTGCTTTCCTGCATTTCTTCCATTTGTTGAGACAACTTCTTGACTAAGTCTTCCATTTCAGCCAATTTATTTGTAGCTTGGTTGTCTCGTTGTGCTTGTGCTCTCTTTACTGTCCTTTTGAGTTTCTTTGCTGCAGGAGTCACAACCTCAACTTTCGTAACATGGACGATTCTTCTCTTGCTCTTTCCTTTGTAGGCCTTTAGAATATTTTCAGAAACTGATGCTTTTGATTTAGATTTTGGTGATGAAGATCGTGAGGATGATGGAGTGAGAGAAGGGATTGGATCATCAGATTGAGTATTTGATTCCTTTTGAGGTGAGGGTGGAGGTGTTGGATTCTTCGGCGGTGACCCAGGAGGTGTCTTGGGTGAAGAAGCAGTCGAGGACTGAACTGGTGGTTGTTCTTGCTGCTGTTGTGGGTTATGTACGACCATAGCCAGATTAGATTCTTTTGTGTCCTTTGGAGGGGAAGGAGGAGGTGTTGGAGTGTGAGAACGAAGGTAGCTATCTGCTTCCAGGTTAGCTTGAGCTTCCTCCTTACGTTTCCTTTCTTCTTCCTGTTTAGCTGCTTCCTCAAGATCTTTGGCTGCTTTAGTTGTTTGGTCTCCTAGAATGTCTTTTTCTTCTTCTAAGTTCCAATCTTCATTATCATCATTACGTGTTTGTTCCTCGGGATTGTCATCAAACATGGAATCAGAAATATCCTTATCAGATAAAACAATGTTGCTATCCTGATCTTTTTCCTTTTCCTCCTGAGTTGATGCTCCCAAGTCGGGTTGATTAACCGAACTTGTTTGCTGTGAAGAGACCTTTGTTGATTTAGCTCCAGACCCACCGGGTTGATTAACCGGATCATCTTGGGTCATGGCTTCTTTAGGAACAGTTTGTGATCCTCCAACTCCATGCGTTCTTTCATACTCCCTCTGTTGTTCCAATACTTTCTTTGCTCTACGCTCTTCATCTGCTTTCAATGATTTGAGACTTTGTTTTTGTGCATTCTCCTTTGAGATCTTATTGTGAAATTCAGCTTCTTCTTCAGTCATAAAGACGTGTTCCTCTTCAGATTCAGATGATTCTGAGTTAGATTCTGTGTCTTCATCAATGATTCTATTTGGTTCTGGTTTTGGCTGGGGTTTGCTGGGTACTCTTCTCTTGATAAATGTTGTTCGAGGATGTTTTTCTTTTGGTTTAGAGACACTTGAGGCACTTCCTGTCTTAGTCTTACCTTTTGAACGAGTCTTTGAAGACTTAGGTTCTTCAACCATCTTGGCAAGACCTACACGACGTTCACGGTATGCTAGATCGTAATCATGATAAGCTTTTGTTTCTCTTACCTCATCAGGCATCAAAAATTCTGGCAACCTTGAACCTTGCTTTCGCGTGCTTTCTTTTGGGAAATAAACTTTACCCAATGTTTTATCCATGCTATACTCATGAACTTCTTGATCTGTAGGGCGCTTATCAAGGTCTTCATGTTGATCAAGTAGATAGCTGATAAGAACTTTGGTGAATCGAACAAATGGGATTTTCTTGAACATTTTACGCTGTAAGTACATTATGTCGTCCCAAATAAGAGCAGCAAAGTCAATAGGTTCTTGGTTTAGAAATCCCCACATGACTTGAAGATGAGACAGTCTTGGATGCTCAAACCCACTATCTCTTCCAGTTATTGAATGTGTTATGATGAAGAAGATAGTCCTCCAGGGTTGAGGGATGTATCTGGCATTAACCTTGGAGATTGTGGTTAATGGTGTATTAGGTTGAACATCATAACCAATATCTTCCAGGAATTGCATGACCTCTGACTCTGAAGGTGTTGGGTGGAATCGGGCAGCAGCTTCAGGTGCCTCTGGTAGTTTCAAGGCTTTTCTGAGTGTAGCAGGTGTAACTCTGATTTGCTTCCGATCAAGTGTGCAAGTAAAGTACTTGTCATCATTACTCTTAGTGAAGGTATCCCAGAATTGATGAATATATAACTCTGGAATGGTGTCTGAGCTGTCAAGAATATCCCTGCATTTGTGAGCTTTGAGAATCTCTACAGCAATCTGACAACTTGGATCAGAACATTTGATCTTGTCCAATTCTACCCGTGAATTGTTCTTCCCTATTTCCAGAGTATACCCACGAGGAAAGACTTCTTCTTTGGTAAGAGCAGGAAGTGGTTGTTGTTGGGAAGATGCCATTGATGTGTTTCTGAATCAACAATCATATACAAGTATACAGAATGCATGTTTGTTAGAAAAATTTGTAAGCTTTTAAGAACAACACATGGCATCTTATTGTATCATTGATTGTTTGTTACATGCTTGGTTAAAGAATTTATCAAAAATTAGCCAAGTTTTATAAAATTTTGATTAATTTGAATAAGTATAATGGATATACTTAAAGAAATTGATCAAAATGTTATATCAGATCACAATTGCGATAAATTATGTCAACTGCGATAATTATTGTCAACTGCGATAATTATTGTCAACTGCGATAATTATGACAACTGCGATAATCATTTAATCAAGATAAGTATCTTAATTGAATAATTATCCAACTGCGATAATCATCTCAACTGCGATAATCATCCCAACTGCGATAATTAGCTCAACTGAGATAAATAGCCCAACTGCGATAATTATCCAACTGCGATAATTATCCAACTGCGATAATTATGACAATCAAGATAATTAAGTCAATCAAGATAAAATCTTAACTGCAATAATTATCCCAACTGCGATAATTATCCCAACTGCGATAACTATCTCAACTGCGATAATTTTGGCCAACTTCGACAAACTCTTATACAAGAGTTTACGAACACTTTTCTCAACTGCGATAAATTTATTACGATGAACAAACACTCAAATCTTTATCGTGTTTCAGTATAACTCATGATTTGTGTCCACAGATATTCTCAATCAACTTAGATGACTATTATGAGCATTTGGACTAAGTTATAACAAAAACTAACCACACGTATGCAAGAATCAAACTGCTATTGTTCATGTTCTTCATAAACCCTAAAACTTAATCAAATCACTTAATGTGTTTCTGGGTATGATCCAAGCATGGAAATATTCAATTAAACATCAGACAACAACTTTTCAGTAAACACATTACACAATAACACATTCACTAAGTTTTCCCCAAATCGTTGCTTAAACCCTAAAAATCAATTAGACTAATTTGTGGTTTCTGGGTGTGATTAAGCATGCAATATGGGTTCACTATCATTGTAAAAGTATTATCGTACAACCATTTACAACACAAACACTCTAAATCAACATCCCCAATTTTAACGCAAGCCCTAGAACTAAATGTCTCAATTTTGGATGTTCTAGCCGTTGGATCATGTTTTCGTTCAAAACCATCCTTTATAATAATAGTAGAAACATAATAAGACTCACAATAATCAAAGATCTTGTTCGGATTAGCAGGTTGAATGATAGCCGTCGATGATGGTGGGTGAGGGTTATTAATTTCGGTTGGTGAAGATGACAGGTTGAATTAACTGCGGTGAAGTTAATGTTGTGATATTTTATATCTTTTTAACTATTTTGCATTAATATCAACTTTAGTCCCTTGACCTTAGAAACTTTGAAATCCTAGTCCTAAGCCACCATCAAGCTAACACTAAGTCTCATTTATCACATTTAAGGCACACTACATTTCTATCTTAACATCTTATCACCAAAAACTTGTGAAGCAGTAATTTCTGAAAACATATGCAAGTACAATTTTAAAGATTTTGGGAAAAAAAAATTATGTCTCCCCCTCAACACGTGTTAAACAATAATTGTAGACATTGAAAAAATAAACACCGTGTTGGATGAGAGATCGTACTTGCTTTTTTTTTTTTTTTTTTTTTTTTTTTTTTTTTTTTTTTGAATATTTACAAAGATAGTTATGGAAATGTTTGACGTGGTTATTTATTTTTAAGAAACTTTTCCAAATCATTTGGCGTCAAACATCTCATACCAATCCGGTGAACCAAAACCACAAATCTTGCATGAGGCAAGGCTTTTGTGAACAGATCTGCCAGTTGGTGTTCAGTTCCCACAAAGTATAATTCAACAGTACCCTTTTCCACGTGTTCCTTGATGAAATGGTACCGGAGATCAATATGCTTGGACTTTGAATGCTGGATAGTGTTGCATGAAATGGCAATGGCACTCTTGGAGTCGCAATACATCGGAATCTTGTTGAATGTGTAACCGTAGTCCATTAGTTGTGATCTCATCCAGATGACTTGAGCACAACAAGCAGACATGGCTACATACTCAGATTCTGTTGAAGACAGTGAGGTGCAGTCTTGTTTCTTTGATTGCCAAGAGACAAGCTTGTCACCCAAGAATTGAACTCCCCCTGATGTACTCTTGCGTGTGTCTAAGCATCCTGCATGGTCAGCGTCTGAAAATGCAACAAGTTCAAATCCAGAATCCTTTGGATACCAGATCCCCAAATTAATGGTTCCCTTTATGTATCTAAGGATTCTTTTAACGGCTGACAAATGCCGTTCAGTCGGTCTAGACTGATATCGGGAGCAAAGATAAGTGGCAAATACAACATCCGGTCTGCTAGCTGTGAGATACATGATCGAGCCAATGATACTACGATACTTCGTAGGATCAATGAGTGTCCCATGAATGTCAGCATCTAGCTTCGGGGATGAGGAGGACATTGGGGTATTATAGGTGTCACAGCTGGTCATACCATGCTTTTTTAGGATTTCCTGAGCATATTTTGACTGACTTAGAAATATACCACGGGGTGATTGATGAACTTGCAATCCTAGAAAGAAAGTAAGTTCACCCATCATAGACATCTCAAAGTTTTGTTTCATTAGTTTAGAAAAAGCGTTTGAATATTTTTTATTGGTTGAACCAAAAATAATATCATCCACATAAATTTGTACAATGAGAATGTCATCCCCGTGTGTTTGTATAAATAAAGTCGGGTCAACAGTTCCAATGGTAAAATGATTAGCAAGGAGAAATGCGGACAGTTTATCGTACCATGCCCTCGGGGCTTGATGAGGCGAAAAGTGTACCGCTTTTAAGGGGTCATTTAAGCCCGAAATCGTATTTATTTGATCAAATATTGCCCTAAATCGTTCCTTTTGTCATTTTAGGTACTTTTGTGGAGAAATCTGGAAAAGGAGGCATTTTTGGACGTTTTTGGAGCATTAAAGTGAAGAAAACGACAAAGTCTCAAGAATCGGCTAAAAGTTACTCTTGACGGCGTCACAATTAACATGGGACGGCGTCATGCCTTGGCAAGAAAAGTTGGATGTGAAATTTACTCATGACGGGCCAGTGAGTTAGCATGAGAATTCTGACGGCGTCACGCTTTAACTAAATCAAGGGCGTCACGGCTTAAATCATAAGGGGACGGCGTCACGTTCATGATCCGACGGCGTCAAGCCTTGATAAGCCAGAATGGATTTTTGAAGAGCTAAAGAGGGACGGCGTCAAGAAGGTCACCCGGGAACCCTAAAAGCGGCGAGGTGACGGCGTCACAATGCATAAGGTGACGCCGTCAGATCTAAAAATCTATATATAGTTTTCTAATCTTTTGTCATAAGGGAGAGCTTAGTGTGTGGAATTTTGGGATAAAACCCTAAGACGAGTTTAGCTACTTTTTCAGGGCTTCTTGCCTTGAGATCTTCCATGTTTCATTGAAAGATAAGTTATCAATTAATCATTCAATATGTCTATGTGTTGTTTGATTCTATCTTATGCTTGTCTTTTGTTTAACATGTTAGGCTAATTTTATCTTGTGTTTGCTTAGATCTAATGAAACCTAGCTATTGATTATTGGTTGTTAGTGTGTTGTTAGTTGTATTGGATGATTGTTTATCTATGTTAGGCTTAAGAAAACTGGCTAACTTCCTATTCGGTAACTTGCTTGAACGTCTTAAGAAACATGAACCAAACGCGTACTAAAGGTTTTTATGGTTGTATTTAATGCACAAGCGAATTCTAGTGATCCCATGTTAGGAGCTTCCTAGCCGGCTCGACATAGGAGTGAAGTAGGAGCTTGTAGAGTTTGGGGAAGTAAGTACGCCACCCCACGAATGGTATTAAGGAATACACCCGTCATCCACGCGACTAATACACACTAATTAACCGGTAAAAGATAGTTAGGGAGTAAGGAAATCTAAGTAAATACATTTCTCTACACACAAGTTTCTCACCACTTTTCATTTTTTGTTATTTTATTTTATTGCATTTGTAGTAATTTTGGGTTAGTTGACTAGCAACTAATTCCGCCCACTCCTTCAAACCCGAGATTTTACTTGCTTTCATAAAAACTATAAAAACATAAAAAGAATCTTCCTCAACCCTTAGACCTAATTAGAGTAGCCTTTCATACCTAACGAACACTATTCCCTGTGGAGAACGATCAATCCCCCGTACTTACCACTACACTATACTACATCGGTCAGGTACACTGCCTGGTGGGGTTGTAAGCCTCTTGAGATCCCTCGAGAGGTAAAACCTGTTGTAAGGTCGCAAAACCACGCACATCAAGTTTTTGGCGCCGTTGCCGGGGAGTAGTTATTGCTTAGGTTGAAATTTTATTTTTATTAGGTCTACTCACAAGATTCCTATCAAGTGAGATATTTTCTTTTTATTTTGTAGCTTTCTCGTAGTCTATCTTTTCTTTGTGATTTTGTTTGTAATTTGCTTCAAATGGACCTTTCACTTAGATTTCTAAGATTGCAAGATATGGTTGAGTGGCTAGAACACCAAGAAGTTCAAAATACCTCATTTAGAGACACTTATGAATCATATGAGCCTTCACCTAGGATAGATTCTTATGAACAACCTCCATGTTTAGGATCTTGTTTTAGTGAGGCTAATAGGAAAAGCGACCTAGTTTGCCAAGGAATTGTGGATAGAGCCGTATCAATAAACCATAAGTTGGATGAAGCACTAGGTTTGTTATTATCACTACCTAAGAAAATAATTGACGAGGATATAGGTGATCTTGACACGTGGAATGATGAGGTCAATAACATAAGCCCACAAAATACTCAACCATCATTTGAGGCACCCACACCGCCCGTGACTTACCCGGAAGAAGTAGAAGAGACTTTAGGAATCCCGATGGAGGTAGAACCCTTGGACCAAGAACAACTAGAGGATATAGGATTGCACACTTTTAGTGATGACCTTACTCATAGTTCTAGGGAATTTCCTAGTGTTGATGAATTGGAACCTCAACCTTTACACAACTTTTCATCCTTAGATTTACATCTAGGAGAAAAAAGAGGAACTGACCCACCCATCAACCAATATTATCCGGGTAGTTTTAGGATGAAGGAAGCCATTCACTCACCCCCTTCACCTCACGTGGCATATTCACACCCTAAGGGTGTGTATCGCTACTTTCACCCGCACTTAATCCTAAGTGTAGGGAAAACCTCCCCTATTTTTGTTAAATAAGGGTAGAGTCAGGCTCGTGACTCGAACAAAAACAAGCGCTTCTTGGGAGGCAACCCAAGCTTCATTTGCTTTGTGTGTTTATTTATTTGTTTATTTAATTTTATTTGTTTCCGTATGCATTTCTTATTCTTTTTGTTTACTGTTCATGTCTCAAATATAAATTGTGAAAATGCTTTATTTTGTTTTTAACTTCGTCTTAACTACATATAAAGGTATTTTGCAAAAGATAAGTGTAAGGGAAATCCAAATTTGTTTTTAAGAACAAGATTGAACATGAACGATAACAATGAGATATAAGCATGCATATTAGTATTTGTTTGAGTCAAATGCTTGTATCGAGTCATAATGAAGTTTTGCAGGAATTCCAGGAAGTAAGGTATAGGTTTTTCCAGAAATTTTCCGGAAACTTAAAATGAAAATTTTTGTCAGGTCATTTCTGACGGCGTCAGGGTTTATAACCTGACGGCGTCAGATTTAATTTTCAGAAATTTTTGAAAGTTTTGTTTTTAAAAAGTTTTTATTAAAATCTCCAACTTATAATCTCCAGGAATCTGCAAAATTATCATTCCACAAGCATTATATCCTTATATATAGATTTATCCCGCCGATGTTATGCAGGTTTTCGTGTTTGTTTTCTCAGGTTTAACAGGTTATTTTGGACAAGGAAATGTTTTCAATCAAGCTTTTGGCGATGCATTAGTCATGGAGCTTCAACATTACCTTGGAGGAAGATTTAACCGTGTAATTTCATTATCCACCGAACGAATCAGGGGAGTATTTGATTTCATTCCTTTACTTTTTTCTTTTACATCTTGTTATTTGAACATTGGGGACAATGTTCATCTTAAGTGTAAGGGGGGGGGGGGTAAAAGTACGATTTTAGAGAATACAATTACGCTTGATTTTTGTTTGTTTGATAATAGATGTGTAATAAAACTGAGAGAAATACTTGATTAGGGTAATTTTAGTGCCAAATTTAAAATTTTTTACAACATATAGGAGTGAAACTTTGATCTTAATGAGCGTCTCATGGATAGGAGTTATATGACTAGCACAAAAACCGTACCACTAAAAAATTTTCCACCCCAAATATGTGAGGTTCGCCCCTAGAATTGGTAGGAAAAGCATTTATGCTATGATGTGTGTACCGGTAGCACTTAGATTCTAGAACTTGCGTTAGGACCATTCCGAGGCCACAAGTGAGACTACATTCGTGTAGTTAGATTTACTACATGATAAGAGGCATTAGGATAAACCCATTGTTTTACACCTGTGTTTTTGTTATAATTACATTGGCTACATTGGTCAAGTAATTCTCCCACACCCTTTGCGTTGTACTCATTTTTAGTACACGATACCCCTAGTACACCCCTCAGAGCCTATCTTTTCGTTTCGACCTTTAAGCATCTTACTTAAAGGAAGAATTTGTTACACCCCACTAAAATGTACACCCAAATCGCCTTAGCCTACCTTGTATGCACTCATTTTTAGTGCATTATTGTTACAACATTTGTTTAAACCCAAGTTAATTATCTAGTTGATTACATGGTTGCTAAGTCGAGTCATATCCTTGTACATATTGTTTTGGGACGATTGGGACTCATGGGTAAAGTACTAGTATAATGGAGTAATGGGGAAGAACATCATTTATTACCCCCATATGTGCTAAATGTTTTAAAAGTACTCCAAGTTTTTCAATTATCTTAATTCGAGTCATTAGATTAGTATTTGTAAAGTTATGTAAAAGTTCAAGTGTAAGGGGGATGCAATGCCCCTATGATGTATTATTTTGGATGGTAGGGTAAAAGTGTATGTAAAAAAAAAAAAAAAAAAAAAAAAAAAAAAAAAAAAAAAAATCAAGAAAAACACAAAAAAAAAAATGAGAAAATGAAAAATAGAAAAAACATATGGACTACCATCCCGTTTCATTTTATGTTTGCTTTATATTTTTGTTATTTTGTTATTTCATTTTTAGCTTAAGATCGAGTCTAGTCTTGGCTTAGCAACATTGTATAGTACATGTAATTGATCAAGATCTTTAACTCGCCACCAGTAAAATATCCCGTATCCAACAAAACCGTGTTTTCCTTTTCCCTACACCTAACGTTATAACCCATTTAAAAGCCCTCTTTGATAGTTTATCTTAGGTGCTTACGCCTAGTGGAGGAGGTTTTCGATCCTTTCCCAAGCCTATGGTAATCTATTTGCTATGACAGGTAGTGAGAGATATTTTCCGTTTTCATTTATGAGATTTATTTTGATGACACTTGAGAGATGTGAGTATCTAAACACTACTTGTGAGGTGCTAGTATATAATCTCCGTGCTTATTATGATTGAAGTGGAACGATTATTTGTTGTAATTACTTTTATGTTTGCATTAAATGACCCCTAACTTGTATTTTGATTAGAATAAAAGCGCATTTGCTTGAGGACAAGCAAATCTCAAGTGTAAGGGTATTTGATGAGGCGAAAAGTGTACCGCTTTTAAGGGGTCATTTAAGCCCGAAATCGTATTTATTTGATCAAATATCGCCCTAAATCGTTCCTTTTGTCATTTTAGGTACTTTTGAGGAGAAATCTGGAAAAGGAGGCATTTTTGGACGTTTTTGGAGCATTAAAGTGAAGAAAACGACAAAGTCTCAAGAATCGGCTAAAAGTTACTCTTGACGGCGTCACAATTAACATGGGACGGCGTCATGCCTTGGCAAGAAAAGTTGGATGTGAAATTTACTCATGACGGGCCAGTGAGTTAGCATGAGAATTCTGACGGCGTCACGCTTTAACTAAATCAAGGGCGTCACGGCTTAAATCATAAGGGGACGGCGTCACGTTCATGATCCGACGGCGTCAAGCCTTGATAAGCCAGAATGGATTTTTGAAGAGCTAAAGAGGGACGGCGTCAAGAAGGTCACCCGGGAACCCTAAAAGCGGCGAGGTGACGGCGTCACAATGCATAAGGTGACGCCGTCAGATCTAAAAATCTATATATAGTTTTCTAATCTTTTGTCATAAGGGAGAGCTTAGTGTGTGGAATTTTGGGATAAAACCCTAAGACGATTTTAGCTACTTTTTCAGGGCTTCTTGCCTTGAGATCTTCCATGTTTCATTGAAAGATAAGTTATCAATTAATCATTCAATATGTCTATGTGTTGTTTGATTCTATCTTATGCTTGTCTTTTGTTTAACATGTTAGGCTAATTTTATCTTGTGTTTGCTTAGATCTAATGAAACCTAGCTATTGATTATTGGTTGTTAGTGTGTTGTTAGTTGTATTGGATGATTGTTTATCTATGTTAGGCTTAAGAAAACTGGCTAACTTCCTATTCGGTAACTTGCTTGAACGTCTTAAGAAACATGAACCAAACGCGTACTAAAGGTTTTTATGGTTGTATTTAATGCACAAGCGAATTCTAGTGATCCCATGTTAGGAGCTTCCTAGCCGGCTCGACATAGGAGTGAAGTAGGAGCTTGTAGAGTTTGGGGAAGTAAGTACGCCACCCCACGAATGGTATTAAGGAATACACCCGTCATCCACGCGACTAATACACACTAATTAACCGGTAAAAGATAGTTAGGGAGTAAGGAAATCTAAGTAAATACATTTCTCTACACACAAGTTTCTCACCACTTTTCATTTTTTGTTATTTTATTTTATTGCATTTGTAGTAATTTTGGGTTAGTTGACTAGCAACTAATTCCGCCCACTCCTTCAAACCCGAGATTTTACTTGCTTTCATAAAAACTATAAAAACATAAAAAGAATCTTCCTCAACCCTTAGACCTAATTAGAGTAGCCTTTCATACCTAACGAACACTATTCCCTGTGGAGAACGATCAATCCCCCGTACTTACCACTACACTATACTACATCGGTCAGGTACACTGCCTGGTGGGGTTGTAAGCCTCTTGAGATCCCTCGAGAGGTAAAACCTGTTGTAAGGTCGCAAAACCACGCACAGTTCACGTACCATGCCCTCGGGGCTTGTTTAAGGCCGTAAAGGGCTTTCTTAAGCCGATATACATGGTTAGGATGATCTGGATCCACGAAGCCTTCTGGTTGTGACACGTACACCTCTTCTCGGAGTTGACCATTGAGAAATGCCGTCTTCACATCCATTTGATAGACTGTGATATTCTTGTGAGCTGCGTATGCCAGAAACATTCTAACTGCCTCAATCCGAGCTACTGGAGCAAATGATTCCTCGAAGTCAATACCCTCTTCTTGGCTGTATCCTTTAGCTACCAGTCGGGTCTTGTTACGAATCACTGTACCATCTGCACCGAGCTTGTTTTTCCAAATCCATTTCAATCCAACCACATAAACTCCATCTGGTCTTTCAACTAATTCCCAAACTTCCAGACGTTTGAATTGTTCCAACTCCTCTTGCATGGATTCAATCCAATTGTCGTAGGTAAGGGCTTCTTTGATGTTTTTAGGTTCAGATTGACAAACAGTGAGTGCATACATGCAATGTTCACTGTCTGAATGAAGTTTATGTCTTGTGAGGACTGGATTGTTAGGATTGCCAATTATGTTTACCAAAGGATGATCTCTTGTCCATTTGTGGGTGGATGGAAAATGTTGAATGTTGTTATGATGATCTGACGGGTCCATATTGCTCGAGGAGGATTCTCCTGATTCTGGAATGGTTGGTGGTGGAGCAAATGGATTGAAGAATGCGTTCCCGTCATAATCTGATGGTGTGGAAACCTGATTAGAAGTGGGGGATGAATCTTCAACTGCAGGTTGAGGTGTTGTCTCCATTGATGATGATTGTTCAGGTTGTGGTGCATCGGCAACAACTACGGTAGAAGTAGATGCTGATGGATCAGGTGCTTGTAGTATGACATGTTGAGCAGCGGAACTGGTGGAAGCATCTGAGGCACTAGGAACACGAACGTCATCAAACATTGGTGCAAACAAATCTTCCAAATCCTTCCTGTTGAAAGGTAGGGGTGCAGATGAAGATTCAGGAAAGTTCAGACGGTTATGTGCGGGTTCCAAGCGGTCTTGCTCAGAAGCCATTTCAGTGAGTTCATCAAAATTAGCGTGTATGGTCTCTTGAATTTCCCTGGTCCGACGATTCCAGATTCGGTAACCCTTGGAGTTCTCACAGTATCCCACAAATATCCCAATATCTGCTTTAGCCTTAAGTTTACCAAGATCATCCTTATCATTCTTCGGATAACACAATGCTCCAAAGACGTGAAAATAGTTGATGTTTGGTTTTCTTCCTTGTATAAGCTCATATGGTGTTTTGCTGTGTCGTTTGTTGATCATGGCACGATTCTGAGTATAACAAGCAGTGTTGACAGCTTCAGCCCAAAGATAATCCGGTAATTGAGCATTGATCAACATAGTTCGAGCTGCTTCCACGAGCGTACGGTTTCGTCTTTCAACTACACCATTTTGTTCTGGAGTGCGAGCTATTGAAGTCTGATGAACAATACCCTGTTTCTCAGTGAATTCCCGAATGATTTGATTCTTAAATTCAGTCCCGTTGTCGGTTCTGATGATGCGGACGGTGTTGCGGACTTGAACTTGAATCTTGGTGAGAAACGTGATGAGAATAGAAGGAACTTGATCTTTAGTCCGCAGAAAATAGACCCAAGTCCATCTTGAGTAATCATCAATTATTACCAGGATATACTTCTTCCCGTTAATACTCTGAACTCGCATCGGACCACACAAATCCATATGAAGCAGTTGTAGGACATGATCTGTGCTATGTTCTGTTTTGGGAGAAAAATGAGCACGGTGACTTTTCCCTTGTTCACACGCAGAACACAAGTGATCCTTGGCATATCTGAATTTTGGAAGACCGTCAACTAATTTCTTCTTGGCAAGGTCAGTGATGGTTTTAAAATTGAGATGAGACAGTCTTTTGTGCCATAACCAAGCCTTTGTGGGATGAGCCTTGGAGAGTAAACAAATGGGAGTAGACGCAGTCATTCCTTCAAGGGAGATAGTATACAGGCTGGTTCCGCGTTTCCCTTTCATGAGGTCGTTGCCTTGAAGATCACGAATAAAGCAAGTTTTCTCCCTGAATGCTACTTCCAAGTCTCCATCGCAGAATTGTCCCACGGAGAACAAATTATGACCAAGACCTTCAACATAATACACACGGCTGATTTCGATGTTCCCATTAATATAATCCCCATAGCCCATAATTGCAGCGAAGTGATCATTCCCGAATCTGACCGTTCCGATAAACTTTGCAACAAAGTTCTGAAGAAGTTTGAGATTGCCGGTCATATGTCGGGAGCACCCGCTATCAACAATCCAGAGGACGATTTGAATCACCTGCATCACACACATTGGAAACAGGTGGAGAATTGATAACGGTTGGATCCGCTGGGTTAGTTACACAAGAGGTTAGTATTTTAGGTAACCATTTAAAATCAAAAGTGTTCTGTAACCAGTGTTGCCAGGTCCAACTAGTCTCTGCCTTTTTCCTAAGGTATGCACTAGGTGATTTTTTGGTCTTGGATTGGGGCTTTTCTATTTTCTCCTCAGAAAGATCTAGTGGGGGCATTCCTAATATGGATTTTGCAATGGTTTTAAGCCTAGAGGAAGCGCGACTAGTTCGTTTCTTTCTCTTAGTCAGCAAAGTTTTAGCAACACACTTTGTATGATCACCAGATAGTATGCTATGACGACAAAAGACACAAGTAGCATCAACCAAAACATCTTCATTAATATTTAAAGAGTTATCATTTGTTACATCATTCTTAGAACTAGACGCTGATAAGTGCAACTCTATTCCTGATGTTACATTTATTTTATTCAAACTACTTTCTGGAACTTCTTCAGACTTAGATACTTCCTTCCTAGATTTCTTGACTCTATTCTTCCTCTGTTTCTTGTGAGTCTTGGAATGGTTGATCTTAGAGGTGGTTTCTAGTCCTGTGGAAGTACAAGTAGTTGAATTAGTGGTTGTGTCAGATGCTTGAGTATGTTCTTTGTCCACTACATACATTCCTGGAGCAATCTTATGAATGTTTGCTTTGCTCTTGTCTAAAACTCTGATCTTCTTCTTCAAATCAATAATGATGTGTTGGAACTCTTGATTTTGTGAGTCTAATTTCCGGTTTAGGTAGACTGTGTCATTTCTGTTTTGAATAACTTCATCCAAATCTTTTTCATTTTGAAACAGTTTAACTTTTAAAAATGCTTTTGTTTCTTTGTTCTGTTCATGACTGTCTTGAAATGATAGAGATTCCATGAGATTTTGAAATTTGAGTTCAAATTCAAGACTTCGTTTTTGACACCAGTCCAACCTTTTTTGAAGATGAAAAACTTTGTTTTCCACATCACTATTGATCTGTCGAAGATTCTCATTCTCATGTACCAGATTATCAATTTCCATATTCAACATCTTAATATCCACAGCATGATCATTCACAATTAAAGCATTACCAGATTCATAGAGCGAATTCATAATCACAGAGACCACGTCATAACACAAGACTTTTTCCAAGAGTCGATCATTTTCTTTTGCTAAAAATTTCTTTTGAAGTTTTTGACGTTGAACCTTGTCATCTTTAGCTTTGAAAATGGATTTCATAGATGCTAGTTCTGTATATAACTCTTTTTCCCATCTCGTTGCACCCTTTTTCAGATTTCTGACATGAGGAAGAATTTTCTTTTGAAGAATCTCCTTCTTTTCTTTCTGAACAGGAGAAAGAAAAGACGAGATAGGAATTTGAGAACTGAACTCAATTTCATTCTCCAAACGAGAAATGTCATCCATAAATGTCTGAAAATATCAAAGAACCCGACATTCTTTAGGCATTTGTAGATCAACAGGGTCCTCTGTCAAACAATCTTTAAATTGTACACCAGTCGTAGGATCAGAAGTTATAGACGAGGGAGCACTTATGTTTGTGTATGTTAACGTTTGTTCTGGATGATCCTTAGGAGGAACAAATGATTTGCTCAAATGAGGTCGTGCATTATAATCGTAATGTACTTTTGAAAACTTTGTTTGTGACGTTGATCGACCCTCAATCTTGTTTTCAAGAAAATCAGTTTCTTCATCAACAGAATACATAACAACACGTTGAAAGGAATCATCTAACAGAAATGTTGCATTGTATAACTTAGGATTCTCTTTGAGTGCTATGTGTAATTTGCGGGGTGTATCACTGCCAAGTGCAAAACTTACTCCTTTAGGACTTGGTTTTACAACATTTTTCTGAATTTGTGTTACAGAATTACCCGTTTTATACACAACGTTTTGAAAATCTTTGAGTTTGGTTTCCAAATCTAGAATTTGATCAAGATACGAGTCAACACATTTCCTAGTGGCTTTCTTTTCTTCAAGAAGATCCTTTTGAGATGTTGAAAGCTCAGATTGAGTTTTTAACAACTCAGAAGTTAAAGCATCAATTTGTTTTTTGAATTCAAATTGATCTTTTTCTTTTTGTGAGAAAAACTCAGCTTTGGCAATGGTTAGCTCACGTACTTGACTTTCTAAATTTTGAACCTTTACGTATTCTTGTTGAAAAGCTATTTCAAAACCTTTTTCACGTTTATCTTGTTTAAGATATCCTGAAAGTTGTTGTTGGTAGCACTCATTATCCTTTGTTAACAATGCAATCTGTTCTTTGAGCTTTTGATTGATGTCATTGCATTTTTCTATTTGTGATTGGGTGGTCAATAACAAGGCCTGTAATTCCGAATCTTGATCAGTCAAATGATCAGTTTGATCAAGATGATCACAATTGTCATCATCAATGGGATCATCAAATGAAACAACGGTATCGTCATCATCAAATGATACAACCATGTTGATTTGATCATCGAATGTTGATGAGAATGAATCATGTTGATCAAACGTTTCATTTGTAGATGAAGATGCAGCTGGTAAAGCAATTTCATGGATGAGACATGTAGAATCAGGTACCTGAGAAAGACCATCGGTATCATATACCGGGCCTGACTCGGAGATGTTCATTTCTTGCATATTAGCCATAAGCATGACTGCAGCATTTGCCTCTAAATCTTCCATTTCATCATCTGATTCCACATTAGCCATAAAACTTTGATCATTCTGAGTCAACCTTCCAGCAGCTTTTTCATCTTTGAGTGCCATCAAAAGAGCCTCTTTGTGATAAGCACTGCCCATTGTTCTTGGCTTCGGACAAGCATTTGCCATGTGACCGTTCCCTCCACAGTTATAACACGTGATAGATGTATTTGCAATCCCTCTCTGAACATTCCCAACATTCGAATTTCCTCTCTGAGCATTCCCCATACTGTTTCTGTTTGACCCTGCAGTACTGAATCTATTTCCTCCTGACTGAACCCTTTGATTACCATATCCACGATTTCCCGAACCATATCTGCCTGAAGACCTGTTTTGAATTTCTACTCTGCCATCATTAACAACTGCCTGATTCCTTGTATTTGAAGATGAACGAAGACGGTTGTTGGATTTTGTGAATCTGCCAAATGTATTAGCAATCAATCCAAATGCTTCATTCAGAGAGTTGAAAGCATCCTCTTCTTCATCATAATCTGCATTTGAGTACATCATAGAATCGGTGTTGTTGTATGGAACCAGCTGGTTATCAGAGTATTGTTGTGGTGCTTCATAAGGAATGATTTGAGTATGAGGTTGGGGTGGAGGACTTGGTTGATACGATGAGTGGCCAAATTCCTGTTGTGGTAAAGAGAAGTTAGATTGAGCAACGAGAGCAAGTGAGTTTGATGTTGGTGCGGGTGTGAAACCTCCTCGTGCTGCAATTTCTTTATCCACTTCTGATTGATGTTGTCTGAGGTAATCATACATGAGTCCATATTTGACATCACCAATTTTCATTGTCTGCCTGACAAAAGTTGCATACTTCTGCCATTCAGGACCAAGACATCCAAGGAATTTTGAGTTGACAGCAATCTTTGGTAACTTTATATCATGACGATCAAGGTCATTGATAATGTTGGTGAAACGGTGATAGTAAGATTCAATGGTTTCCCCTGGTTCCATTATGAAGTGAGTGTACTCCATATACAATTTAGACTCAAGATCTTCTTGGTTTAGCTCTGTTCCTTCCATGAGAAGATGAACATGTTCCCACATATCTTTGGCTGTCTTTTGAGCATCAATACTTCGATAGATAAGATTGGGAATCCCTTGAAGTATGAAAGACATTGCCAATTGGTTTGCTTCTTGTTGTAATGTTTGCTCAGTTGTATAGTTTGCAACAGGAGTGGGAGTGCTTGTTTCTTCTCTCTCTGTAGTTGCTGGAACCACAGTAGCTGGAATAGGATAGGGTCCTTCTTCAATGACTTTCTTGAGGTAGATACCATGAGGTTTTTTCAGTTCAACGAATCTGAGAAATCTACTAGCCCATTGCACGTAGTTACCCGGAGTTAGCATTGGTGGAGTTTCTTGACTTCCAGCTTCATGACGTGATTGCTGACTACTAATTGCCTCACACATTTTGTTAAACCAATGTGGTTCTCTGGAGTAGGAAGAATAATTCTGCAGTTTTTGATTCTGTTGCATGATATGTTGTGGGGACACTTGTGGTGGAGAGAGAAATTGATGTTGTTGTACGAATGCTTGTTGTTGTTGATACTGAGGATGAAATTGCTGTTTTTGTTGTGGGTGTTGCTGTAGCTGATAGTAGTAATTGAAATGAGGTGGTTGAGACATATCTGGATCTTTTAAGATAATTAAGATATGTGTTGATGATGTTAGTTAAGTTGGTTTATAGATCAAAGATTTTGTCCAAATGCGATAAAGTACTGTTCACCAAATGCGATAACACAGTTCACCAAGTGCGATAACCAAGTGCGGTAATGACAGTTCACCAAGTGCGATAAGATCAGTACACCAAATGCGATAAGGACAATACACCAAATGCGATAACCTTCAATAGCGATAACGAAGTAGAAAGTGCGATAAAACTATCAAGTGCGATAAATAATGACAAGTTAAATATGTTATCTTAAAGTGTGATAATTTATTGCAAATTGCGATAAAGTATCCAACAGCGATAAGATAATATATCAAACTGCGATGATTTATGGCAAATGCGATAGATTTATTACAAATCCAAGTTCGATAAATTCTCAACTCTTGTACAAGAGAAGAGAAGCAACTAAGTCGAAGTATTACTACTTTCTAATACAAGAAAGTCTAATACTGAGTCCCAAATGCGATAATTGAAGATCTCCCAAATGCGATGAAACCCTAATCTTTCTTGATTTGAACTGCGATAAAACCCTAAGTTATCTTGATTGCCAACTGCGATAAGACCCTTCAACTGCGATAAAACCCTAATTTGTCGAAGTTCACTCAGAGATCAAAAACTAGCACTTTTCATCAACTTTTTCAAGACGCTAATAATACGGATTACTTCAAAACGTTCAAATAACCAATAAACTCGATTGTTTTTGACCTTAAACGATTAGTAATCAATAGATTTAATGAAGATGAAGCTTTTTAACGTAGAAAATGTGAAGATTAGTGAAAGTTTAGACGAAATCAAAGCTATTTCCAACAAAAAACGAGATTTTTCACGTTGAGATGTGAACAAAACTTTTCGAAAAAACAATAAAACCAACGTAAGTAACAAAACTAACGACTCAAACACACTATCCTAATAATCCCTAGGCGAATGATACCACTTGTAGGTCACGATAATGATCTCAAACACACACTCGTTAAGACTAAAGGACACACGAACTACTATCTATAATAAGCTACGTATGAAAAGCAATAAGCTAATAAGCTAAACTAGAGAAGAGAAATAAGACGAGAAGAATAAGAATGGTCGGCTTTCAATTACACAAATGTTACACGAACATAGCTTCCGCACAATGACATGAAAAACCAACAACACAAATGACTCCCTTGCCTTGTATTTATAGGCATTGGGAGGGGAATAATTCTTAGGAATATTCCCTTTACATGTGATAAGGATTAATTAAATAACATGGCCGGTCCAAGGACTACTATTGAACCGGTCCATAAATACAAACAATATAGTCCTAATTGTGCAACATTAATTAAATGAACAAGACTTGTAAAATATTTAAAACGTGTTCCTAACAATGTGCATGTTAAATCTATACGTTGTATGAACTCGTAGTCCATAATAAAATGATATTTTGAAAATGCGATTGTACGCATATTGTATGTGATTGTGGTTATGATGTTGTACTTAGTTATCTGTCTTTGCGTACAAGACGTCTATGTTATGTCTAAGAATCAAACCGTTATATAAACGCACTTAAAAAAGATTACAGGAATCTATAATCACTTATAACATAATCGTGTATGAAATTCATGGCTTAATGTCAAGCGCGAATATATATGAAATTCACAAGTGTATGGGCTGACATGCAGCGTACTGCGAATACCATATCAAGGGGTTAAGAGTCTTAACTCCTAATTTGTTAAACGCGCACAGTGTGCATTGTTGTGTATCCGTCGTAGGATGCACAATAAACTTACTCCAACGTCTTGAGAGTAAGGTGTTTAACAAGGATGCGTGATCCGATGTTGATGGGTTTGCAACCCTCTTACTCAACGAGTTATTTGGTAGGTTTACTCATCCTTTACCATCGTGGGTTTTAATAAGTGCATGCACGCCATGTAGGCAAAGGGTAATATAACAACAATATTGAGATATAAATAATATGTAAACAACAAAGTAAAGTGTGTCGCGGAGTTAGCTAGAAACCGTGACATTTAATTAATACTTGCAAGTTTTTGGAAAAAGAAAGACATTTGCCTAGATGAAACAAAAATGTAAATACACGGATATTTATTTAGCACTTACTAAAGTGCGGAAGTGTCCGTGGGCGGGGTCGTAACCCTTCCTAAAGATAGCATCTCTTAAGATTGCAAATATTCCATGTGTGTTGTAGCTCACGGCCATCCATGTCACGCAGCTTGTACGCGCCTTTTCCTAGTGCTTCAACGACCTCATAGGGTCCCTCCCACTTTGGTCCAAGTTTACCTGTATCTTCTGCGTGGCTCGCATCATTAGCGCGATATACAAAGTCGCCTGGTCTGAATGAGGTGCTTCGAACTTTAGCATCGTAGTATCCCTTCATTTTTGACTTGGCTTTTGCCTCACGTATAGCTGCGCGTTCACGCCTTTCTTCCAATAGGTCCAAGTCTATACGCCGTTCGTCGTCATTGGTTGCGACATTAAATTCCGCGGTACGAATAGTTGGCATCCCAATTTCAGCTGGTATGACAGCTTCTGTCCCATAGACAAGAGAAAAGGGAGTGTCTCCATTGCTAACTTTGATTGTCGTGCGGTGCGCCCATAAGACATGCGACAATTCATCCACCCATCTTCCTTTGTGTTTGTCCAGGCGCGCTTTAATTCCTTCGCCCAGACTACGATTTGTGCGCTCAACCAAACCATTGGTTTGTGGGTGTTTAACCGACGCGAAATGTTGTGTAATATTTAGTTCTGCGCACCAGTCTTTGAACGGGTTATCGCGGAATTGTTTTTCGTTGTCAGAAATAATTTCCCTAGGTAATCCAAAGCGGCATACAATATTTTCCCAAACGAATCGTTTTACTTGATTACCTGTGATTTTAGCCACTGCTTTTGCCTCAATCCACTTAGTGAAGTAGTCTATAGCCACAATAAGAAATTTCAGTCCCCCTGCTGCAACAGGGAAGGGACCCGCAATGTCGATACCCCACTTATAGAATGGCCATGGAGAAGTGATAGGCATTAGCTCTTGTTGTGGTCTGCGCGGGATGGGTCTATGAACTTGGCAGTCGCTACATTTCTTTATTACATCACGCGCATCGCGATGCATAGTGGGCCAGTAGTATCCTGACCGCAAGGCTCGTGCTACGACGGACCGTGGTCCTGAATGCATACTGCATGAACCGGCGTGGATCTCTCGGAGTACGTAATCTGCCTGAAGAGGTCCAACGCACCGAAGCCATGGTTGTAGGAATGAGCGCCGATATATGATACCATCTCGAAGTTCGAACATCTGCGCTGTGCGCCGTATCCGTCGAGCGTCCTTCTGCTCATGGGGCAATATGCCTTTGCTTATAAATTCGACAATAGGAGTCATCCACATAGGATTCTGCTCCTCTATTACCGTGGATATCTCCATCTCCGAGATGGATTTATTTTTTAGGATCTCCACCAACACTTGTTTTGACAGGTGCGCAAAGCTTGTAGATGCGATCTTGCTTAGCGCATCCGCTTTTTTGTTTTCCCCTCTAGGAACTTGTTTAATGGTAAACGTGTCAAAACCTTGGATTAGTGACTTGGTCTTGTCGAGGTATTGAACCATGTTATCCTCTTTAGCCACATATTCGCCCAACACATGGTTGGCTACTAATCGGGAATCCACATTTGCTTCTAGGTTGCGTACACCCATTCGAGTTGCAATGCGTAATCCAGCAATTAGGGCTTCATACTCTGCCTCGTTATTCATAGCTGTGAATTCAAAGCACAGTGCGTAAGTGAATTCCATTCCTTCTGGATTGGTGAGGATAAGGCCTGCGACCGACCCATCCACGCATGAAGATCCATCCGTGAACAGGACCCATGGTTCTTGTAGTTCTACCTCACTCCGTGGAGGTGCAGCATCGGTGTCTGGTTTTTCGATGATGAAGTCTGCTAGTATTTGCCCCTTAACCGCAGTGCGTGGTCTATAAGAGATGTTATACTCGCCTAGCAATACACTCCACTTTTGTAATCGCCCCGATGCGTCGGGTTTGGAGATAACTTGCTTGATTGGTTGGTCTGTGATCACCGCTATTGGGTGTGCTTGAAAGTACCTGCGCAATCTTTTGGCGGCGAATACTAATGCCAAGACCAACTTTTCCATTGGGCTATAGTTAATCTCTGTCTTCTTGAGCGCTTTACTTACAAAATATACCGGTGTTTGTACGGAATTCCTATCTGTCAGTAGCACCGCGCTGACTGCTCCATGAGTCGCAGACAAATACACAATTAACTCCTCCCCTGGTCGGGGTGCGACTAGCTTGGGAAGCGCTGCTATATGTTGCTTAAGCTGTGTAAAAGCTTCTTCCGCTTCTGTAGTCCAACGAAAGTCTCCCTTTTTTGTACATTTCTTGAGTGTTTTAAAGAGGGGGAGTGACTTATCTGCTGATTTGGACAGGAATCTGTTCAACCCGGCTAGATTTCCATTCAGAGACTGGACTTCTTTCAACGTGCGTGGTGAAGGGAGTTGGATGACAGCCTCTATTTTTTTTGGGCATGGTTTAATGCCATCAGGTTCTATCAAGTATCCAAGGAACATGCCTTCTGTAGCGCCAAAAGTGCATTTCTTAGGATTTAACTTCATGTTGATCTTTCGTTGTGTTCTAAATGTTTCTTCAATGTCGCGGACCAATTCGCCTTCGGTATGGCTTTTTATGACAAGGTCGTCAACATAGACCTCTAGGTTGCGGCCCACTTGCTTTTCAAATGCATTATCTACCAATCGCTGGTAGGTGGCGCCCGCATTCTTTAGGCCAAAAGGCATCTTTGTATAATAGTAGACACCTTGGCTTGTGTGGAAGGCTGTTTTTTCCTCGTATTCTTTAGCCATTTGGATTTGGTGGTACCCTTTGTATGCGTCTAAAAAACATTTAAAGGGGTATCCGCATAAAGATTCTACCTTCCAGTCTATCTCTGGTAGTGGGTAGCAGTCTTGTGGGCATGCTTTGTTGAGATCAGTGAAATCCACGCACATCCGCCAACTGCCATCACTCTTCTTGACCATCACTGGATTGGAGAGCCAGTCATGGTAATAGACCTCTCGCATGATACCTGCGTCAACAAGTTTGTGTACTTCCTCTAGAATGGCTTTTACGCGCTCTGGAGCCTGGCCGCGCTTTTTCTGCCGTACTGGGGAGTATCCTTGTCGGATTTTCAACTTGTGTTCTGCAATCGAGCGTGGCACACCAGTCATGTGCTTTGGTTCCCATGCGAAGATATCCAGATTCTTTTGCAAGAGTGCGCACACGGCAGCTCTGCCTTTATCAGACAGCGATCCCCCGATCGATACTTCTTGCTCCGGGTAATCAGGATGAATTGCGACCTTCAGGTTTGATACTTTAGATGCGCTCTGTTCTGGGGTGTGCGTCGTCTCACATGTAATCGTGTTACACTCTCTAGGTGGCGCGACGTTATTGTAGATGGTGACAATGCCGCCTTCTACCGGGAATTTGAGCATCCCATGTGCTGTGGACGGTACTGCGCGTATTGCCGAAATTCCTGGTCTTCCGATAATGCCATTGTATGGCGAAGGAGATCTGATCACCATAAAATTCATCCAGGCTGTCGTGGAGTATTCCTTATTACCAACAACAACTAGTAGTCATAGTTGCCCCATGTGCCATATCTTTTCTCCCGTGAAGCCAGTTAACGACGTCGTGGCCGGGCTTAACTGTCTTTGTATCTCAGGTCGCAATCTTTTGAAACAATGCTCATACATTATGTCTGCTGATGCCCCTCCATCAACATACATGCGGTGGATATCGTGACCCCCCTCATTTATCTCGATGGTGAGTGATTCCGCCACTGCGTTGTCCGCAGCCAAGGTGGGGAAAGAGATTTCGCTTCCATGAGAAAATTTCTGGCTGACCTTTTGCCTAGTCTTTCGCTGTCATGATTATATCATGTAGATTGTGTCAGCCTTGTCCTTAGGTGCTTCTTTCTTGCCCCCGGTCTTTTGTATGTCTTTCTCATCCTTGATGTTCTTAACTAGATGGTCCAATCTGCCTTCTTTTACCAACTTATCAATTAGTTGGCGCAATTGGACACACTCATTGGTGGTGTGGCCCTTCTGTCCATGATACTCGCAGTATCCGTTCCCTACGCGCCGATCTTCTGGGGTGTGCATCGGTGGGGGTCTCGGAAAGTTCGCGCCTTCCGTCGCAAATATCTCCTTTGGAGTCTTCGTTAGTGGGGTATACTTGTCATTCTCTCGTCTGCCCCCCTGACTGCGGTAGCTTTTATTTCGATTGCTACTCTGGTCATTGGATTGTCTCCTTGGCTGTTTTTGTGACCTATAGTTTGAGTAGCCTTTCTTACTATCCGCAGCGGCGGCTTCTCCTTGGATAAAGGACCTCGTGCGCTTCATAAGTTCGTCAAAGGTTTGGGGAACCCTATCATTTAACATTTTGATGACGTATAGTCCGCATTCGGGTCACGAACCCGACCAATACTCAAGCCCATCACGCGTGGGCTATCACGATAAAGATTTGGGCTTACAACGGCCCAAATCCGAAGTCTATTATTGGCCTTGATATAGGATCTCTTATTTACGGGATAAGGATCAATGGACCAAATAAGGCGGGATACACCGAAGAGTAAGGAACACGAAACCAACAAGAATTTCGTGTGTATATAAAGGGCACCTCGGCTCTCATTAAAGGTATCATATCATAACCCTAACTCTTCATTAAAACCCTAAAACCGATTACTTACTCTCACGCCGGAGGATAATCGTGGGAGACAATCCCACGATAAGCCTAACGGTGTTTTTCGTTCTCTTAGTGCGCAGGTCTCAAGCATTAAGATCCAATTGATACGGAAACAAGGAACGCCCAACTTTTGTATCAACAATGGTGATTAGTTTTCAAATGAATAATTATTAAATTACATCGGAGATATATAATGAAGTCAAATAAGATCAACTTTGTATCGGCACTTAATTATATAATGTTGGTTCATACTTGATGGTTGCGTTAAAAGTTTTGAATTAAAGAAAGAATAGTTGAGTGTTAGTGCAAAATGTGTAATGGATATTGGACCGGGTTGGATTAGCTTGTTGGGTTGCGCCAATTGGCCGTTGATGGATTATATCTGCACTAAATCAAGTAATGGAATGATTCCTTGCACAATTGAAAGTAAACCGTTAGCCTTACCGTGGGGACGGTCCCCACAATTAAGCTTCAGTGTGAGAGCAAGTACCCATGTTTGTCTGAGAATATCCAAAGTATGTGTGTTAATGTGTGTGAGAAAGCCATACCTCGTAAACTGTGTGAGGACCTCCTTTTATAGGCGAGTCCAATATTAGGGTTCCTTACTATTTCGCTTATTATGGTTAGTGGCCAGAGTGTGACCCTTGTCGGGCAAGGATCCGCAATAATCGTGATTGTGGACACAGATCATCTTCCGCAACCCTTAGTTGATTCCTGTAGGACTGCGGAAGTACCATTTGGATGACCTGCGTGCGTCTTTGTGCATCCGGGCCGTAGCTCGTTTGTCATTGGGCTTAGTGGCAGCCCGGCATACTTGCTTCTTTACATTGTTAGGCCGGGGCCCAAATGTGTATAGTACTGTCCAAACCCAATAGGCCTGTTATCCGTATTATACGTCATCAGTGAGCCTTTGTTGGAGATGAAGCATGCGATTAAAGTGGTGTTACGCGCACAAACTTATATGAATTTACGGGAGCATATATTTGTATTTTTTGTAAAATGAGCTTCTTCAAAATTATATGAGTCATAAATAAAAATTACTTCCAATTAAAAATAAGTTTCTAACTAGTTGTGTCAAACATTGACGCATACGTCCCCATGCCCCTTGTGTGGCGACATGGGGGCGAAAAAAGGAAAGAGAGGGATGGGGTTTCTCTCGCTTTTGGCATCTTGGGCCCCCAGTGGGGGGCCCGCACGACGGGCTATTAGCTCAGTGGGTAGAGCGCGCCCCTGATAATTACGTCGTTGTGCCTGGGCTGTGAGGGCTCTCAGCCACATGGATAGTTCAATGTGCTCATGGGCGCCTGACCCTGAGATGTGGAGCCAAATCTTCTTCATGTAAAACCTGCTTGATTTAGATCGGGAAAATCGTGTGGTTTTATGAAACCATGTGCTATGTCTCGAATCCATGTGTTGTACTTTTACTTTTATTTTCATTATATTATGTTTAAACATATTGAATCATTTGTAATGGAACAAACAAGAAAAGTGATTTAAAAGAAAATTTAATAAATAAATACTGAACAGAAAGCGAATGTAAAGTAACGCCTAGGTGCATTGTAGGACGAATAACACTTATTGGTGTGCCACCTCAACAAAAATACCCCACCCACACACACACACACACACATACATATATATATATATATATATATATATATATATATATATATATATATATATATATATATATATAAAACAGGATGTGTATGACGTCCTCAATGCCACATATTGCCCATTAATCATGCATTAATGCCACGTCATAATTCCACCTAAGCAATTGTTGCCACGTAAGCGGACATTTTTAATTCACAAAATCCGGATTTAAAATATGACCATAATGAGATTCGAACTTGCATGTTTAGGTTACAATGCAAACGTCCCAACCAATGGAGCTAAGCCATTGATTGTGATCAACAACCCAAACCAAAGTAAATATATGACTAAATATTTAACAAACTAAATCCAATATTCCATTCATTATACGGAATATTTTTTTCCCAAAACCCTAATATCACTCATTCATCTCATTATCACACACACGATATTCTTTTTTTCTCTGATTTCATGTGCAGGTTGTTATCCAGGCGCCTGATGTGGAAGCAATGAAGTTATCAAATCTTTTGTTATAGAGGTCAGTTACATTCTTATTTATTTTATAAACATTTTTTTTATATTCATAATGTGGAGTTACAGGAGGAGGCGGCGTGTTATTCACCATTGTAGACGCTATGTTTATGGTGCAGATTCACAGGTAATATTTAGGAGTGAAAAAGAATAGTAAGAATCATTGCATGTAACTGACGTTACAGGTGTTTGTTTATTGATTAATGGATGAGAATTGTGGATGATGTGGTAAAGCAAGGTGAAAAAAATGACGGTAGGGATTATTGTTTTGATGTAGAGTGACGGCAAAGTTTGTTTTGTTTTTTGTTTTTCTATTATTATTCATGTACAAATTATCACGATTCTGTAGAAGTATGATCTTTTATTGAATCGTTGTTGCTTATTTTTATGTGCTCATATGTTCTTTTATTATTTGTGACGATCTTTTTTCTATGTTAAAGTAGGTATCGATTGTATTCTTCGTTCTCTTTGACTAAATTCCTATAAGTATATAGTTTTTTTTTGTTTTGAATATATTAAGATACCATGTGACATAACTTGATACCGTGGATAATCAAAAAAGTTTATTAAATCATGATTTTTTATGGTACTGAAGCGAACACAAAAGTGTATGCAAGAAAATTAACTTGATCCATATGATGAGATTCTACGCACACCAAATGTCTGATAAAATGTATATGAAGTTAGCTTTGTAAAAAACTGATTGGGATTTTATTCACGTATATCTAATGTTTGGTGGGAATTTTATTTTTATTTTGACTTCAGTTATCACAGGTTTGATGAAAAGCTCGCCAAGCATTGGATAAAATGTTTCAAAGAAAGACCAATAAAGGTATGTAGGTTATGTGTATATTTGATTTCAGCATAATAATCGTGGTGGTATTATTTACATGATGATGCAATTGAATTTACTGATTAGTTATGTTTTTATCAAATTCATTGTCAAATTAAATAAGGTAAGATTGTTATTTTTTTCTTAGAATATTTTGATCCGTTTAAATCAATTATTGAGACGAGAATGTAACTATTCCTACATGTGATCAATGATGCAGAAAACTTCTCTACATAAGTTCTGTTAGTGTTATAGATTCATTTGATGCTCTCATTTTCCGACGGTGTTTGGTATGTATGCATACAAGTTTTCTCATTTCATTGTTGTTGGTTTGGTTAACGTTGAGCTATTTATTGTTCTTGCTTTACAGGTATTTAATGGTCATCACATAATTAGGCAACCTATTATTACTCCTGTAAGCATTTGTGTTTTCAAGATCATTACGCTTTTTATAGTGGAGTTTTGTATAGCTTGCATTTATGTATTTTTACATGCATGATTGATAAACTGAACAACCACCCTGTATCGTCAATCCCTAAATTGAGAGACCATGTAGCGATCGGTGTTACTTACACCTAAAGGTATGTCACCTCTCATTGCATGTTTGTTCTATTAAAATGATAGAAAATAATCGTTTGCTTCTATATGCTAGGCCTATTTTTTATTATGACATCGAAATAGCGAATATTGATTTTCCATTCAACTAATTTCATCCATGTTACACATGAACTTTATTATCACTGATTTAGAGGCCTTTAATTTAGATAAAATGTTTGTGGCTTTTAATATGTATATGAATAAGTGTTTCACGGGCGAGAATTTTTCAAACTGCATTGGACTAACTATGAAGCCACTAGGAATCAACAAATATTTTCGACTTTAGTTGTTGGTGGATGCATGCGTAAGCCTAAAGTTATTGTACTAATTTGTAAAAGGCATACAAACGACTTTCTTTATTAAGGATAAACGGTGGGATCCAGAACGCAATCAACATTTGCTTATCACTAATTTGAACTTTAATACTCATTCTTGATTTAGGTACTGCTTAAGATGTTTTGTTTGATGAATATCATGATTGTTACATGGCTGATTTCATTATTTAAATGGAAACGTTTGGTGCAGGACGATACATTCTACGTGCTTCTCATAACGACCTGAATATTGAAGTCAAAAGTTCCATAGGTCATTTTCGTATACGCTTCTTTAATATTATCTTCCTTTTCCATAATTTATTCATTTCCATTCAATTGCTTACACATGCTCTTACATAATTCTCATCCCACATATAAATATTCAGGTTGTGAATTGGGAATTTGAGGGCTTTTGTTGAATGATTCTAGATTGGTCACCTTTGGTTGTAGCATTTATGGGTTCAGTCAAATCCAAGTAAATAGCTTGGGTGTAGCTTTAGAATATTCTATGAAACGTGTTGAAATGATTAGAATTGAGTATTGATTATGTTGAAATTGTTTTGTAGCATTTTATAACTGCTTTTACATGGTTAATTTAGTGTACTCATTTGGTTGCATTGTAGTACACCTTAATTATCTTGAAGTTGTTGCCGATATTATAATCACAATATCTTATCAGGTAATACTACTATCTTTTCCATGTATATTTCTACCAATTTGCGGCCTTTCTTAATCATCTTGAATCGCACAGGCAACAATTCATGGGTTTGAGGCTAAAGAATACTCTTTAGAATAAGGTCAGTCCGTGCTAAGAAGTGTAGAAATTGGAAATGCTTTGCATCAGCTACAAAGATATTATCAAGCCACTGCTCTGAGTTGGTGGAATTAGTTGCAGCATCATGATCTTGTGGTTTGTGTTGTGCAATCAGCCATCAACATCCACAATCGGAGCGATCTAATGACTCTCGCATCTACGGCTGCAACAGGTAATTCTTCATTTAGTACGCACACAAGATCCTAAGTGAGACGTGTTTTATGCTATGAAGTCTTCTATGACCTCTCCATGACTATTTTGCACATTTTTATTTGCACCATCTTATATTAACTCAATTGCGAGCAAAATGATGTTTATTAACTCAGCAGGCTTATTGGCATCATTTTCATCTAAATTGAAGGTGACAAAAGGACTTATTGGGTAACGGGTCAAAACAGGGCCGGTCAAAAGGTTTATTATCTTAATGCGCTCAAAATAGGTTGAGTTGGGTTTACCTGCAAACCATTTTGATGTTTTTCATTTTGAATTTTGTAAATGATTAGTTATCTACTTTTTTTTGTTAATAGAATTATTTTAAAGTTATGTGCTTTAGATACATCCTAGGTGAGTATTGACCTGTTTCTCTCATAAACCCATCTGACCCATTTTCGATTAATCTAATCTATATGTTTTACTTTTACTCTTTTGAAGTAAAATGTAACCCAAAACTGACCTGTTTGCGTATTTGTTTTCATATATCATTTTTTTACTTTATTACATTTTATGCTTTCCTGATGTTTGCTTAGATTAGGAAAATGTTAAATTGGACAAATGAAAGTTTAAACTCTTTTAATGTCATGACATGGTGGTTTTCGAAAATATCAAAACTGGACAAAGCTCTCATGTGCTGGTGGGTTTTCACTGGCCTCACCCACATGATCATTGAGAGTTATTATCTTGTCACCCGATAATTTTTTCAGACAAAAGACTCCAACTTACCTACCAGATGTTTGTAATTTCATATGCTCATTAGCATGTATGTTGAACTATAAATATCCACACACCGAAACACACATGTATGATGTATCATTCGTGGGACTTCAACTAACAGCCTATATTGGAAGCAAAAGTAACATTGCTGATATATTGCCACCTCCAAATTACATCTTTGACCGGTCAATCAACATTACCCAGCCATCTTGCCACCTCCAGTTGAGATTTCGTTCCTCTTAAGATTATCTTTACTGTATATTTTATTGTCTTATGAACCGAAATAATCTATGTATCTTTACAGTTTGGAAACAAAAGTAATGTTGCTGATATATTAACTTTTTAAGCTGAAATAAACTATGTATCTGATGTTCCAATTATATGTGGTTGTAATAATATTTCAGAAGACTTATGCTTGGTTTCAAGCGCCTAATGGAATCTGGGACTGGAGAAAATTTATCTAGATCAGGAAACGAGTCAGTCATTGCATATTCGGAAACAAAAGTAAGCTAGATTTTATCTTATGGATCTTAAGTAGGTGGTATTTAGTGGAACTTTAAGCAATGATAGCACAAATTTGCTGGCTGTTACTGATAGATTACCTGATTGTCTCATCTTAACTCATTAGTAGGACGGTGAATAGAACAAGACAAAGTAAAAAGTATGTTGCTCAAGACGACTCATCCGCTCCTCTTAGATACCAGACAAGGTGCAGTTTCTTTTGCTTCTATTGTGATGTCACAGAAGAGTCCATTGGAGCAGTTATATTACAAACTAAAGTCTAAGGTTGCTAAGCTAGAGGAAAGAATACAATCATAAGATGAAGTTATTACAGAGCCGAAATCAATTCATGACTTGAGTTACAGTATTGAGTTTTTTTTTATTTATTTATTTATTTATTTATTTTTTTTTTTTTTTTTGCGTCAATTACTTTTACGGTTAGAGTTGTGAATCACTTGAGGAAACCGAGGGAAACTGGGCATTTGAGAAGGACGAGTTAAGGAGGTCAGATTCGAGTTTATCAGGAAAGAGTAGCGATCCATGACCAAGAAAGGTAGCAAATGATTTGGGTATTGCCAATAAAAGTAGCCACATCAATGGTGGTTCCGTTAGTAGTGTAAAGTTGTCTTTTGAGAGACGGAACCTGTTTAAACTTTTATAAATATTCTGAAATGGTTTATTTGTGAACTCAATATCCTCTTTCTCCTCCATCTCTTAATCTCTTTACATTTCATAACACGTTATCAGCACGCTCTTAAGATGATTTTCGATCGAGGTAACTTTTGAACCATTCTTCGTATCTTGTTAGACCATCAATAGTTTTGTTTGCTACTGCGATTATTATACGACACATGCATGCAATCTTTGATTACGAATTTATTTCGTTATTGATTTTTTATCTCTTAAACATACAACAAAACATATATATGGCAGTGTTTCAATGACTCATCCGACTGATAAACAATAAGTATAATATAAAATTATATTGAATGTCTAGCGAACCATGTGTGTAGTTTATAAAATATATAATTGATTTTTCTAATAGCTTATGTCTATTCATCTAATTTTTAGTAACAAGTTAGGTTTAGACTATTAACCTTATAAATTACTTGTAACCTCTTGGGATGATTAATCAATAAGAATTCTTTCTTCTCCTTACATCTCTCTTTCTTGTTCATGATTATTCACAACACGAATGATATATACATCCCTAAGCAAATATAAATCCTCAAATGATATATACAATCTTTGCTAAATGATACACTTGCTCTTTTTATGTAGTTAAAATGTCAAATTCAAAGCTTTTAAATATGTTATTATTGTACAAAAGAAAATGAAAAAGTAAGCATTATTTAGTGATGCATGAAATCACTCTTACTTTGAGACTCGTTGGTAGTCTATGTGACGTGAAAAGAAAAATACCAAGATAATTTCTTACAAACGCTCACACGCTAGTAAGGTGCTTGATAGCTCCTAATGAGCTAAACAAAATAGTCAAGAGAAATATTATTTTGTTATAAATTGATCAACATAAAAACCTCCATTCTTTTAAGTGAATGTGATGAAGTGATCAATATAAAGAATTATTCCATCAAGTAAATGTGATAAAATGATCAAAATAAAATCTCCATTCATTTGAATGCGATCAACGATCATTTATTAATGTCATCATCTATGTAATGTGTTAGGATTGGACACACGGTTAAGGTGGTTAAACCTTTTGTACTTTGTGTGTATGATATATTGAGTTTATATGATTAAGTATGCGGAATCTACTTAATCACACTTAGAAGGTTATTATGGTTATGGAAATGGAACAGTTGTGTTTGTTATATGACAATGAACAAATGAAAAGTTATCACCAAACGATTCAATATTATTAAGATAATAATACGAGTGATCTTGAGTTATCACTAGGGTTACAACCTTGAATCTTAAGTTTCTATTTCTTGTGATATTGTTTTTGTTCTTTGTTCTTGAGAGAGATATTTTAACACACACTATTGGACACATACTTATATCTCTAGTCTAAGATCTTTCTTTTATATCACAAGAAAGATCTTTTACAATATTGTTAAGTCTAGTCAAACTACTTGCTAACTTATCTTGAGTGTGTCAGTACATAAGATACAACATGTATCTGAGTACACAACTTGTTATTGATCACTTTGCTAAAAGATATTATCTACCATATATACTTGAATTTAGTACACAAATATCTTTTCAATACTTATCCAACCAGCAATTGTATATGTGACAATTATCCACTCAGCAGTATCAACTAGCAGTACCTTCTTTGTAACTACCAGTTAGAACGGTTAGTTATAACTTGAACAGTCCTAAGAATATACACCAGCAGTTGGAACTGTTAGAGTATTTCTTCTCAGCAGTTGGAACTGTTAGAACTTTAATACTTGTAATTCTTGATACTTAATCTTCAGAACATTTAATTCCCAACATAATGTGTATTCTTCTGTACATGGTATGATTTGGCCGATCATTATAAAAGAAAAACTTAAATAATTCGTATGAACTTGAATACTCCGTATTAATTATTTTTGTGATATTGAGATTGCATGTTTTAATATATACAATGTTTTATATTGACATACATTAAAGGTATGATCTACTTATTAATTCCTTAATGTTATTTGTTGCGATTTAGTTTTTTTTTAAACTGTTTATTCTACGTGAGATTCTTATCTAGCTAATGATATAATATAACTTATTGGTTGCTAATTGACTTTTGATTTTTGAATTGCTATTACGGTTCATTTGTTTATATGTACAAAAGTCAAAATTAAGATTTTATGGTAAATTGGTGAGGTTCGTTTTTTTTTTTTTTTTTTTTTTTTTTTGCTGTTGTTGTCAAGAATTCATAAATTAAATAATACGGCATAGGCCGTGAAACAATGATCGGGTTAATTATGTAATTAGAACAACATAAGGCAAACAAGTAACACTAAAGGTTGTGGTAAAGTTCGTCATATATAATTCATCTACGGGTATAAGATTTTTTTTAGACTTGTGAATGAGTCGGTCACGTAATTACTTCTCAATTAGTTTATGTGAAGGTGAGTTTACATATGCATAGCGAAAATTTGATGTTTAATTGTAGTTACATCTAAACTGACTTCGCATCTCATCCAACGCGATTGATTCTATTATCTATAGCTCATGTAAAACTTCATATGTTAAGACTGAATAGTGCTATATAGTTAAATTTAAAAAAAAAATTTATGCGTCGAATATTATTTTGTGCATAATGAACATAACTCTCAACATTAATGCACTAACTTATTTATTTAAAATAGTGATTATCTAGTGTAATTATTGACTGCCAATGTGACACATATTGTTAAGTAACTATGAATATATGATGTATTAGTGCGTAATTTAAAGCTACTTTGTTCATTTTAAGAGTTTGATAAGATTCTTAGTTGGACAATATTCCACAACCAAACTTCTACCTCATATGGTGATTTAAGTTTACTTCGAGTTTAAAATTTTATATGTAAACTTCATTAGCTCATACTACGGTTTGTATACAAGATTCTGGTAACATGAAAATTTTAGATCTCGAAACAATTCTAAGCATCACCATCAAAACCAAGAACCAACTTGAAAATATTTAAAATTGTTGATCATACAGATTTAGTTAGGCACACTCCAAATTAATGGCAATGGTTTTTGGGTCTTAAATTGCCATGATTAAAAACAATAGTTGGGTGGATGACATTAGCTGGAGTGGTTTTTATTGTTGCACTCGTTGTTGCTGCTGTAAAAAAAGGAGTAGTGCATGCCTTTACGAAAATATTGTATGCCATTAGGCATGTCTTAAAGAATTATTTGACCATCAAGTGAAAGAAACTCTTGTAAGTGCGCGCTATAATTGATGCACTTCGTGTTGTAAAACATGAAAAGTGTTCGCGAGCACAATTTCGCAATATTCAATATTACATCTAAATGATACGAAAATATGCGATGAGATGGTTGATGCCTCGATATGCTCATATATCGAGAACGATGCTTTGATACAAGTTCTTCTTGTGCCAAACAAAGCAATGAGTATTTGAACAAACACCATAAACCCGTTCAATAAATTTGTTCCATTCACTCAAGTGAATGTGATAAAATGATCAATGTCAGATTTCCATTCCCTCAAGTGAATGTGAAAATATAATGATAAATGTCTAAAGATCATTTATCATGGTAAAGGATATGGTCAAAGTAATATGAAATTGACAAACCACTAGTAGTGGCAAAATAAGAAAGGAGCAAACGAAAATGTGATTCATGTAAAATGCAATCTGATGTATGCAAAATACAAGTGTGTCAAAGATATTACACACTATATTCATAGATGTAAGAATCTATGCAAAAATAATTTTGCTCCGTAAAAGAAAATATAAACTTGTTACGAGGAATGAAATTTCATATTAATGATTCATTATATTCTCTTGCATTTTCCTCGACAAGCCATAACATAAGTTTATGTGCCAAAATTATATTATTATGTGGCATGACCGGTTGGACCATCCCGAGTCAATGATGATGCGAATATATAAAAGAACCATGAGTTTCTTCAATGATTTTTCATTGTCTTTATTGCTCTCAATAGAAGTTAATACTTCACCTGCCACCATCAAATTAAAGTAAGGGCTCATTCCCTTATATTTTGGAAAATATCTAAAAGAGATATATATAGGCCTATACAAGTGTCATTTAGATCATTTTGATTTTAAAATCGATGCATCGTCAAAATGATCATGAAAGACGCAACATGAAGTTAGCGTGATTAGTGGCTCCGCTTATAAGAATGCGAGCATGTTTTCCATATTATATTTTTGGAAATGGTGGTTAGTAATTCCAAGTATTTGGTAATTATTGAAACAAGTGTCGAAAACTTGTTGCTCATGTTGGTAAGCGAAATGTTTTTGTTGAAGCGTTTATAAATGCTTTCAATTAATTACAAAGCTAATAATTATGAGAGCAAAATTAATGGTTTATGGGGCATGTTATAAATGATAGAACATGAATTTGCATCATGTCAAAAGTTATAATGATTCCTCCCCATTGAATGGTTTTAGGTCACGAACCATATATCTCCCATCTAAGAGTCATGTATTTGTGAGGCTTATTGTGAATCTACCAAAACGCACAATGTGGGATATTGAGAATGATAATTCATTCAAGGGAAGTGAATGAGCAGCAAGAATTTGGAATGAATTATAATAATGTAAATGTTGATCCTCACAACACGAATGAATATGAAATTGAAGTTCAAAATATAATTCATTTTTCTGATCTAGAAAATGTCAGACATATTTGGTGACCTAAATAGAGTAACTAGATCTTTTATACGCTGCTAATGCTCCAACTTATATTTGTGTCCCAACTGGACAACCAATGATTGGTAATGTTTCTATGGCACGCCTACAGCGTGATAGGAAAATTGATTCCAAATAAAAAGTCCTCAATATATAAAAATGGAGAAAGAAGTTAAGATTGGTCGTATCGAGGCAATAAAGACCCCATAATAGTCTCGTACTGAGTCACTAGACAAAGAGGATTCTAAAAGAACCTCATATACATTTAAAACTATGATATCTCAATAAATATAATGTCTAGTAGAATGTGGAATCGAAAAGAATTGAATCGACGTCGATAGTACTATCTAATGATGCGCAAGATAATGAATTTATAAATAAAATAGTGCTATAGCGGTGAGGATCTTGCAAATAATCATGCGAGAATCGCAGTTGTAAAATGATTGACCATGATGTAAAGACGCAAGTAACTAATGAAAGATTGAAGTCTCTTGTGATGAGACATGTGAGACTTGAAATCTATACACATGAATGTGTAAACTTATTGGAATAATATCTGGCTTTATAAAAAAGAGAAATTAATGTACTGAATTTACATTTTCGCAAAGACGTGAAAATAACAATGAGACATGATCTCATGTGGTGGATCCAATAAGTATTTTGATATTATATAAGTCTGGCAATATAAGAAATATTGATATGCGTCTAAAAGAATATGAGTAAGTGCTCATTTGATGTTGAGATTCCTTAAAGGATATAAAATGCATGAAGCATGTCTCGTTATTTAAAATGCTTAGAGCATATAAGAAAAGTTCTCGAGAATACTACTTGATCAAATTGAATAAATCATTGTATAAGATCAAGCAATATGAGCATATATGTGTTACAATCGCCTTAGTCGATATTTTACAAGGACATCCAGATTTGACTATGATATGTCAATGAAACTCCTTGAGAGATTATAAAGGCGATTGAATGCTCTGAAATTAAATTCGAAATAAAAGACAGTTTGTCTTAATTTATGAATTGAACATCTTAAGGATAAATTCCTTGTGCATTAAGAAAGTCAAAATAACATGTTAAATGTAATTTATGTTGATAGATGACGCTCATGGCAATGAGGTCATATGATGCCGAAAAGTCTCTTTTTGACTTATAAATATGATGTTCACAAAATTTTGAAAGTGTCATACTTAATTCATATGAAACATTGATAGTTCTCGCTAGTGGTCATACATGATATATTATATCATTTCCTTTGAGTTTGTTGGTACTACATAACTTATGAAGTACGAGGAAGTACTTGAATCAGATGTATGACAATCTTTTTGGATGTATTAACCACATGTGGAGAACCTTTGTTCATGCGAGATTTAAACATGTTTATTATATCAAGAAACTTATTATGTTGGTATTGAAAAAGTTTGAGTGATGTGATCATCACGGGAAGGAAATACGTGTTGCACTCTTTTTCCCTTGACCATGGTTTTGTCCCCACTAGGTTTTCCTAGTAAGGTTTTTGATGAGGCAACATCCCTAAGCGAATGAAGGAATTATGTATTTTTTTCCCTTCACTAGATTTTTGTCCCACTCGGTTTTATCTAGTAAGGTTTTAGCGAGGCATAATCTTACAATAGACATCCAAAGGGAAGTGTTATAAATAAATATGGAATGGATGTCCATATCCTTTTAACTGCTACATCATCAAACCATTCTCAACTTATTGCACTTTGTGAAGCCAATCGAGAGTGTGTTTGGTTAAGATCGATGATTCAACACATCCAAGAAGAATGCGGTCTCAAGTCTATCAAAGGAAATTCAACTTTATTGTATGAAGACAATGCGGCGTGTATAGCTCAAACCAAGGAAGGGTATATCAAAGGAGATAAGACAAATCACATTTTTCTGAAATTTTTCTTTACAAATGATCTACAAAAGGATGGAGTTATTGATGTTCGTCAAATTCGTTCAAGTGATAACTTGACAGATTTATTCACAAAGTCTCTGCTGACAAAAATTTTTGAGCAATTGGTTCGAAAGATCGGCCTTCGACACTTGAAAGATATACATTAATTTGAGGAGGAGTATTATGTGCACTGCACTCTTTTTCCCTTCATCAAGTTTTTATCCCATTGGGTTTTTCTTGGTAAGGTTTTTAATGAGGCAGATTATGGCGTATAACAAACGGTGAATATCCAAGGAGGAGTGTTGAAAATATATTTTATGTATATTCCCCTTTGTTCTAGAATGTACTTAGCTAGGGTTTACACCCTCTAAACCCTTATAAATAAGAGACCCATTGTATTCATATGTGATTACCACTTAATAAGAATTATCCTCTTTCTCCTCCATCTTTCAATCTCTTTACATTTCATAACAAAAAGTTATATATTTTGTTGGTATAATGGTTTGGTTTTTTTAGAAAGAGTCAACTCCAAAATACATCCGTGTGATTTACCCCATTTCGCACTATACATCCCTCTCGAAAAAGTTTCAATAGATAAATCACTTCGTTAGTAAAAGTTAACCTATATACATCCCTCGGTTAAAATAAGGACGAACGGTGCAAATTATCTCTCCGTTATCTCCTAACGAGATAGACAATATATACACCGTTAGTCCTCTGCGTTAACAGTATTTGCATCGTTAGTCCTTTTTTTAAATAACTAAAAATGGAGGGTAAGCTAGGATCGAACTTTAGTCTGTTGGCCAAAAATCAAAGCCCCAAAAACAGGACAACGCGTCCAGTGGTGAAATAACACCTAAATATTATTCTTTTAGCCTTTTTTTCGAACTTATTCGTTTTTATACGTTTTCTTACGGTTTTATGCGTTTTTTTTTATGATTTTATCCCTTTTAATCCGTTTTTTACGTTTTCTTCTGTTTTTTTAGTTTTCGTCCATTTTTTTACGTTTCCGTCCGTCTTTTTCCGTTTTCGTTCGTTTCTTTAATTTATTTTTTTCAAGTTTTTAAGTTTTTTTAAACGTTTCAAACGTTTTTTTAAAGTTTTTAAACGTAAAAATCTTTTTTAAGTTTTTAGATGTAAAAAACTTTATTAAAAAACGTTTTTTTAACGTAAAAATCTTTTTTAAGTTTTTAAACATAAAAAAACATTTTTTTAAAACCTTTTTTAAGTTTTTTTAAACGTAAGAATATTTTTTACGTTTTTAAACGTAAAAAAACTTTTTTATAGAACTTTTTTTTAAGTTTTTTTAAACGTAAAAATCTGTTTTAAGTTTTTAAACTTAAAAAAACTTTTTTAAAAATCGTTTTTTAAGTTTTTAAACTTAAAAAAACTTTTTTAAAAATGTTTTTTTAAGTTTTTTTAAACATAAAAAAACTTTTTTATAAAATGTTTTTTTAAGTTTTTTTAAACGTAAAAATGTTTTTTAAGTTTTTAAACGTAAAAACACTTTTTTAAAAAACCTTTTTATAAAGTTTTTTTAAACTTAATTTTTTTTTAAGTTTATAAACATACGTTTTTTAAGTTTTTTTAAACCTTAAAAAACTTTTTTTTTTAATTTTTTACGTTTAAAAGCTTTAAAAAATCTTACGTTTAAAAAAACTTTAAAAAAACATTTTTTAATAAAGTTTTTTTCGTTTAAAAACTTAAAAAAGATTTTTACGTTTAAAAAAACTAAAAAAAATGATTTTTACGTTTAAAAACGTTTGAAACGTTTAAAAAAAATTAAAAACTTAAAAAAAACGGATGAAAACTTAAAAAGGGGACGAAAACTTAAAAATACGGAAGAAAACGTAAAAAAACGGACAAAAACGTAAAAAAAACACGGACGAAAACGTAAAAAAAATGGACAAAAACGTAAAAAAATGGACGAAAACGTAACAAACGGACGAAAACTTTAAAAATCGTACGAAATCGTTAAAAAACAGATGAAAAGGGATAAAAACGTATATAAAACGTAAAAAAATGCATAAAAACGTAAGAAAACGTATAAAAAAAATAAGTTAAAAAAAAGGCTAAAAGAATAATATTTGGGTATTATTTTACCACTGGACGTGTAGTCCGGTGGTTGGGGCTTTGATTTTTAGCCAACAGACCAAGGTTCGATCCAAGCTTACCCTTCATTTTTAGTTATTTAAAAGAAGGACTAATGGTGCAAATACTGTTAACCCAGAGGACTAATGGTGTATATATTGCCTATCTCGTTAGGAGATAACGAAGAAATAATTTGCACCGTTCGTCTTTATTTTAACCAAGGGATGTATATTGGTTAACTTTTACTAACGGAGTAATGTATCTGTTGAAACGTTTTCGAGAGGGATGTATTGTGCGAAACGGGGTAAACCACAAGGATGTATTTTAGAGTTTACTATTTTAGAAATTATAAAAGTATCGATAGTTGTTTATCTTTTGAGCAAATTTATATGGATGTCCTTCAGCCTTGATCCTTAGGAGGTCCAGTAGTTGTTTCTTTGTCTCATAGGCTTAAATAAGAAAGAACACCATTAGCTCGCCTCGGGATTTTACTCTAAGACCAAGCTGCTGCGTGAGAGTAAGTACTTGGTATGAGTGAATAATAGGGCAAGAGAGGTGAGAGTAGAGAGAAGTGGGTATCAAAGTGTGTGTATATGAGTCTTGTTCAACTAATACTACCTGGAAAAAGCTCCATGACACGATCATTCATTGTTGAGACAAAGTTGTCTTTTAGAGGCAGCGCACAAGTCGCTGATGAGCACTAGGCTTGGTCTTCGGGGTCCAAGTTGTCGCCATGCTCCAAGTACTAGTTATGGACCAAGCTTCTATGTTATTCGTACATCATCGTACATTGTATGTCAACTGCCAGTGTACTGGCTTCGATGTAGACACTGCTCCATCGTTAGTGCCTCCGGACCTTGGGTGGCCTTCATCACCCTAACAATACAGTCTCGTTCGTTTTGATTGATGACAAACATGTAACTTGATACATAACGTAAAATGTACAAGTTACTCGTAATCATATTTTGTCTCAACATACATTTAACACCTCTCGACTTCTCTAGTCCTCGTATGGTACAACACAGGTTCGTACATGTTTGTTATGTGGCATTATGATCAAACCCCTTAACAAATCATTTAGAATGTTTAAAATACGTTTAGAGTCATTAAGTATTTTAAAAGGTTAACCATTCTACTTCGAACTTCATTTTGCATTTTGCATATACAAGTACTTTAACTTGTGCATCATGCTTCCTAAGTTGTATTCATGTCAAAATAGAATAAGTACCACTTTAGGTGTCAAAATAGGATAAGTGCACTTTAGGTGTAAAACTAAGACAAATGTGTTTACATACTTATAAAAATGATGTTAATGACATAACATCTTAAGTCCTAAAATAACATGAGTAGTTTAACATTTTTAGTAACACATAAACTAACATGGTACAACTTGGTAAACATATATTAGTTAGCTAGTATATACATTTTACAAGTTTATTTTCATAAACATTTTAATCTAAATTGGAAATGTACTATGACATCATGGCATGCATCACTTTGAAATCTTTAGAAGATTTTGAAGATCATATAAATATATTGCTTAGATCTTCACTCAATGAATCTTTGGAAAGATATGGAAATATCTTGGTAAGATTTGATTAAGATTTGTAAAGATCTTCTATTAGGTTCCCACGGAACCAAAATGGTACACGGAAGGATCCCTACTTTTGGATTCGTCTCATCCGTGGGTTACTAATTATCACACCCCGAAAATCGGGTCGCAGCGGAAGACAATGTCGCTGGGGTGCTACAAAATTGGTATCACAACACAAGTACAAAGAACGGTTTTTCACCACAATCATTTAGAATATAATTGATTAATCGAAAGTATCAATTTACATTGTTAAATTTTTGTTTGGAAATAGGCCCATAAAATAAGTACAACGGTCCCCAAATGAATATCCAAGTGTCTCGATCCTATAACCATGCCATGTCATGCCAACTGTCGCCAAATGTGAGTTAACACTTTAAGAACCTGAAAATACATGCTAAAACGTGTCAACATGAGGTTGATGAGTTCATGGGTTTTAGTTTAAAACAATATGGTTGAACCAAAAGGTTCCCGAGTTCAAACATCATTCACAACAAGTCAAGTTCAACATAGGCTCACACTGCCTAAATCATAGTTCCAAAACCAATCTGTAAACAATATCATAATTCAAAACATTTCGAACCAAAATCAATCATACAGTTACCATGCTCATATAGTGTCGCGCTAACTGAACCTATAGTGTTCCTCAATCACATAACCAAATCACGTGAGGAGCTACCCCGACAGATCTATCAACATGTGGGTTCACCTACTGAACCTATAACCTGTGGGCTCTCAACAGAGAGTTAACAGTTACACCAACTGAACCTATAACTTGTGGGCCCTCCGCAGAGAGTTAACAGTGGCACAGTCATGTATTCACAAACAAGCATGTCACAACTTATAATCACCTCATCACACATACATGTCCAAAATCATGTAACACAGTAGTTTACAGCAAAAAAAAAAAAAAAAACGTTTGTAAAGCATTGAGCTTAGTGAAAAACAACGAGCATGTATTCTCCCCCAAACAGTTATAAAACAAGTAAAAGTAAGGGCCATGAACTCACCTTAGCCACAGCAATGCAAAGATCACAACCGACACGACTGGCATCGAGAAGCAAAACACAACAGTCTCAAGACATACGGCATGACAGTTCCAAGATATACAGGCACAACGGACTCGGAAACTACTCGCAACCTAATATGAATTATATGATTTAAGTCATGGGATGATGTCGTACAAGCAAGTTCATACTCTACTTTATCACTTGTACATGTTTGTTGTAATGTTTATCGCCAAGAATATAGTTGCGTCAAAGTGATCTTTTATTTGGAAAATCATCCTTTTTAGAAAACGTAACTTGTAAATCTCGTGATCAAATTTTAGTCGTCTTGTTAATTGATATTTTGAAATTCTCCTGCGCGTCTAATAAGTATACATTATAGTCTACCATCTTCGTGTACGTCATTTTAGCCCAAACCAAGCCTAAAGTGTCCAAATTCCACTTTAAAATGTTCCATCAGCTTTTCTATTAGCCAAATAATAGCTGTCAAACTTGTATGTCGTCGTAAATCTTTGTTAGTCCATAACTTTTGCGTCGTAGCTCCGTTTCTTAAGTTTGACCTATCCCCGCGAAGGTATTTAAGTATACTCTAGGCTTTTCAAGGTCTCGGCTAGTCTAGACATCATTTAACCTCAGTTTTCACTTCTCAAATTTTCTGGACAGAATGTATATCTTCAGATTTTTCTGAAAAGTTAGTTTTCGTCGTCTAAATTGAAATAACGTATCTTTTTCGTTATAAGCCCGTTTTAACCCTTTCAAGTGACCACGCTTTCGTAATTGAGTCTATTTTCTATATTTCTACTCAAATCATTCGTCCAACTTATTTATTTTTCCAGATTTTTCAAAACGGGACAGGTTCTCTTTAAAAGTGTTTCAAAGTGCGTTTCCTAGCTTTCTAATCATTCAAAACCACTTTCAACAACTTCAAAACTAATCCTAACTCTTCCATCTTCTTGCCAAGATTACCAAGTTATTAGTATGTTCATAAAAATATGTTCGAGACTTAGTTAACCATCACAAGTTTAAAAAGTGTTTCAAACATGTACAAAGTGATATACATAAGTGTATGGAACTTAAAAATGAGTACTAGGAAATGAAAATAATACTCATAAGAGTAGTATGAAAATTCATGGACTAAGTGGAGCTTACTTGAGGTGATTATGAGGATGAGGTGATGAAAACACAAGTTAACCCAAAAGTATTAAGCTTTAACCCTCAATACTTGATTCTAGTACCCAAATAATCACTAATAAACCCTTGCACTTGGAAAGCCAAATCTTCTTGCTTCCTTTCTCCTTTAGTTCGACTAGTATATGAGTGAGTGAGTGATTATATTTTCTTTTCTCTTGTGCTAAAGGTATGTATATGTGTTTAGTGTCATGTATATATAGTCAATGGAAGTCTAAATTGCATTAATGAGTCAAAAACACATGGTGGCTATATGTTTGTGGTGTTGGCCGATTTTTAGGAAGGGAGGGGGACAAGAATTCTAGTCAAGCACACCATTGTTTATTAGATACAACTCCATGTTTGGTGGATACATGTCTAGTTATTAATTGCATGTAAAATAATTGTCTAGCAAATAAATTATGGAACTAGGGGGTGGGGGGGCGGCACACTTGTAAAACTAGAAGTAATAGATTTTAATTTTGGTACAAATGTGTATATATTGGGTATTAAAGATAGGTATTGGTTATTTGTTTGGTGATTAACGAAAGTTATACGTAATTAAACGTAAGATATAAAGAATTTACCTTATGTAAAACCCCGAAATTAATATAATCCGAAAAGACTAAAATACCCTCTGAATTTGAACTTTAAGAATTTATGAAAATATGTAAGTAACCTCATTCGAACATAACCTAAGTTACGAAACATATCAAGATAATATAAACTATGCAACATGTAAATGATATGTACAAAATAAAAGTCCTACAAATAGCTAACCCATTCGACCCATTGAGGTGTTATATACACACATAAATTTCGGCCCATACTATGAAATAAATGTGCATTTAACTTGATGGATCCTAGCCCAAATAAACCCATTCAATTCCCTTGCTTGGCCCATCAAAAAGTGTCGGTATTCTTTTTTTTCTTATAACCGAATTTCACATCAAAAAAAAAAAAAAAAAAAAAAAAAAAAAAAAAAAAAAAAAAAAAAAACCTAAAGAACCCTAATTCACAAAAGACCGGCCTCTCTTTTGCTACTGCTTCTGTCGATCCAAAACTCAGCCAAACCAAGGAATTTTGTTGTGTTCTTGCTTCAAATAAAGTAAGGTAATCTTGTTCTTGTTATCATAAATCCATTCGAATCCATTAAATAAACCCTAACCGACCCTTTTGTTCTTGTTTCTTGTTCGACCGGACCCAAAAGGAAGGAAGGAAGAAGAGTCGTGGTGTGTTGTTCTTGTGGTCCTCTCGTGTCTTGATCTAAAAGAGTATTGTATTATCCTTTTTCTTTGTTCAAATCCTTGCTCTTTTCGATTTATGTTCATATGAAATCGTATGAAAAGAATTAACATAAAATATTGAATGAAAACCCTAAAGACTAATATATACGAATCAACCATATGTGTATATGATGAATTTATTTGATTTGATTATTTTAAGACCTGTTATAGTCGACCTAAATATGTTATGGACTCATCTAAAATCGTTTGGTGGTAAGATATAAGGATTGGAATGACGAAAACCCTAAGTATATGCATGAATCTGTGAAACTGCTACTGAACCAGGAAAAGATCCAACTTAAATCAACTGTAACTAAATGATGTGAAAGTGTTTTTGGGTGTTTTAAGAGTCTAAAACTAAGTTCAATGAAATAGCTACCTGGGAAAATTAAGTTTGTAATTTTTGGAGGCCTGGAAGGTTACTTTTTGATTTTTGGAAAATTATATGTCTAATCGGATTTGTATGTCTGGAAAATTAGTCCGGTTTTATGATTTTTAATTTTCAAACCGTGTCGAGTTAGAAGGTTTCCTTTGAACTGAGTTATATTCAATATGTCTAATAATAGCTGGAATTTTTATAGATTTTTGTGAATTTATCTGTAGGGGTAAAAAGGTATAAACTTGTCGGGTGTTCCATCAGATACGATTTTGGAACATGTTGAGAAAATGGATTTTTAATATGTACCTATACAACTTAATAAAATCTGGAAAAATTACATAAAATACTTAAGACATTGTGGAACGTGTGTGGATTTTTATATATTTTATTTCGAAGTATTAACGTGATTCATAAATTATTGGAAACGTGTTAAATTCGTAAGTGTAAAGGGCTGTTAAGGTTTAAAAGTTATTAAAGTGGTGTTATGTGTTATTTTCTAAAACTTAAGGGTTAAATTGTCATTCTTTTAAAACTAAAGGACCTAACTTGTGAAAACCTGTAACTTTATAGTAATTACATTTTACACCCTAAATTTATGAGAATTGCATATTAATCCCTAAACTTGTGATAATTGCATAATAAACCCTAAAATCATGAAAACTACTTTATGAACCCTAAATTTTTGTAAAAGACATTATGAACCTTAAACTACGAATATGATCATCTTTAATACTTTAAATTGACATACGAGAATGTTAATAACCAAAGTTACTAAATACGGAAACTTGCTATTTTTGGAAAGTTACCTAAAATAGAAAGACAAGTAAAATGAAACCTTATGATTATGAAGCTTATAAGTGCATTATGATTATTTGTAGATCAGTTGAAGAAGGAATGATCTCCTACTTGATTTGCTTTTCATTCTTTTGCTTGCGTATTCGTTAAGGTACATATATTCTTTTCATTTTCAGTAGGGATATTTCTATTCGATCCGATGCCTGATATGTTTCCCCTTATTTGATTCATGAATTTCATTGTATGATCGTCATTCTATTTGATCCATTCTGACATTTGTTTAAATGTCTCTGCTATGCTATGCTATGATTATGTTTGCCATGCTTATTGGAGATACTGTCGGTTTCTCTTACCATGCTGATTAGATTATGATTATGTATGCTTCGATAAATCCGTGCTTGAGCTTACCTAGTTCTAGAGGTACTAGGACCATGTTTAGGATGGCACCCTAGGCATGACACTCCCGTAGAGGTGTGATAGATCTACGGCGTTCCCCCTTTTTGATTTGATTTGTATGTGCATTATTGGCCAACCCCATATGTGTGATCAGTCTAGAACAGACATACATATTTTTGTTAGGGAGCGTATGGATGCATCCTAGGACTTTGGTATGTGTATGATTTGGTGACCAGGTGGTGTGTGCCTTGCACTCCTTCTCACACTTTTGATTATTACTTAGAGGTCTCCCCTCTTCGTATACTTATGATATGATATGATATGTGTATGATTTGACGGATTTTGATTTGGAGTTCTTATGGCACATCCTTATATGACCCTTCTCATTATTTGATTCCATTCTTGTTTCATTTTCGATTCAGTTCTCATGCACTCTTGACTCTTAGTTCTCTTTGAAAATTCGTATTGATTTCATGATTTTGCTTTTCGTTTCATATTCTTTTTCCTTCGTTGCTTATGTTTATTTTACCATTATGTTATGCTTTGTATATATCTGTTCACTGGGCTTTTTAAGCTCAGCCGCATTTCTTTTCCTACGGCAGGTTTTAGTAGGAAGCTGGGTATGAGTGAAGAGTGTCTTTGACTTAGAAGCCATTCCGGATTTGAGATGACTAGAAGAGACGATATTTAGACTTAGTAATTATTGTAATTCATTTATAACCCTTGTAGTTTCAGATTTTCTCTTTATAACCTTTGAAATTCATTTTGTATTATTTAGTCATATGCTTTTATTTGCTTTGATATGTTACCATAACGTGATACTTCTACCCTTATCGGGTTGGGGTGTTACAATTATGGTGTCAGTGAGACAGGCTGCGACTTGTAATGCATTTACCCTTGACCTGTGTAAGTTTGGACCACTAAGTTTCCACTGTTGGCACTCATAAGACAACCTTTGAGAAATTTCTGTAGGATCTCCCATAGGAACATAAGTTATAACCGGTGAGGAATGGGTAGACTAGGACATCTATGTAAGTAGCATTGCTTCCGCATCACTCTGATTCGTGCCTATGCCTTTAGATATGACTTGTAAGAACATTTGTTTCAGAAGCTAGAAAGTTTTACCACCTAAGCTTTGTAACCAAGTAAGATTGGAATGCCTTAAGAACCGCATGGACACCTTACACCATTTAGGTTTCACTTCCTGATTTTGACCTCCATCTCCGAGTTGTTCGATAAACAGTTTGATACCTTTCTGACCATCCCGAAGGTCATTCAACCGTCATGTGTTTGACACATTCTGTGAATTCATTACTTATGTTGGATATGGAATGTATCATCTGATACTACTTGAATCTGCATAATCCATTGCTAATCCTATGAGAACTCTGAAAATTTTAACCACGGATATAGGAAGATTTGTTTCCCTCCCTTAGAATGACCTGTGAGGATATTGAGTAGACATTAGGCTTCTCGTTTGACGCGATCTCTTCCTTCGTATTTTGATCCTGACAATTGCTTTGTCTTCATTGTTCGATTTGATCCCTATGTTCGGATTCGTCTGAGTAGAAGAAGTTGTGGGACCAGGTTCCATCTCCTCCATGTGTTGACTATGAGAAGTTTCATCTGGGTGATCGTGTTATAAGACGTTGGATGCCGATTTCAGTTGTAGTGTGATTGGACGTCGGACGAAAGAGTGTCCGAAGTGAATGGTAACAACCATAAGAATGAGAATGATTGATAGCAATCTGCCGAGGGTCGAGTGTTCGCTCTGACCAGGGACCAGGCTGCTGACACATCAAGTACCGTTTCGGTTATTCCTTACTTATGCGATCGTGTTGCATGGTTTTATTTGATACGAGAACGACATATCCTGTGGTGTCGATTGATTTTACTAAGCACATTAAGTCCCCTCTGCATTATTAAATTGTTACTCCTAATTCTATTTCTATGAGAATCTTGTGACTATCCATCACGAGTGTAGATTTTCGTGTTCGGTTGAGGATGTTTGAAGATCAATTTCATTCTGCTAATCTGATTTCTTTGGGAATGTTCGATTCGATTCTGGTCATGTAATTGTTGACTGAGCATTGAGATGCTAACAATAGTTATGATTTTGTCACCTCTGACGACTTATGAAACTCAAACTCCGTGCCCAGGTTTCTGACCTGGCATACTATGATGATCACCTTGCTTTGAAATTCCGTATATTAATCCCTCGCGTTGTGAAGATATTCCGTTTAATGGAACTCGCTCGAGAGTTTTCGATGTTGAATTTCGCGACGTATTCCTGGATGGACTACCAAGATTCCCTCTCGAATGTGATTGTTTTGATCCGTGTATTAGGATGTGTTTTGTCATGACTCGAGGTAGACTGTGATTACAATAAAGGCATGTGTATATGATGCAAGTATTATGACGTCTGGCCAGCGTGATAATAGTTACATCATATACCTTGAATTTATTGGAGTCACAGAATGTCTTGAGGAGTGCCTGAGGTCAGTGTGTTATCAGAACTCTATTCATGTGTAAGCGACGTTTTGCCTAATACCGAAATCTCTTACGAACGACATACGTTGAATGGAGAGTATCGAAGGACCTATTTCGAGGAAGTGGTTTATCCGTCTGTGTGCGTCTCTGTGTTGTGTTTCAGTTTGGTTATGAAGAAGAATGATGGTGGTATGAGGTTGTTCTTGGAATTCTGGAATCTTAGTAGTATGGTGATTAGGACTGATACCGTTATCGACGACTTATCTAATCAACTTCAAGGTGAAGTTTTCTCTATGATCGATTTGTAATATGATTATGTCCATTTTCATGTGCAGGAGCAAGATGTTCCTAGCATTGATTTGTATCCGTTATAATTTCTATGAGCATGGTGATGCCAATCGTATTAGCTACTGCTCCGACTATTCTTGTGAGCTTGATGAATCGTGTATTTCATGAATGTTTGGACAATTGTCATAGTATGATGATTTAGTATATTCAGGGACGAAAGAGAAACACAGGAATCATCCTTGTATTTTGGTGTTGAAAATTTCTACGTCAAAAGAACTCGATGTGAGTTTCTCGAAGAGTATAATTTGGTAGAGATGAAGAATAAGTTGGAGAACTTTTGGAAAGTTAAGAGAGATATTTGTTTCTACTTGAAAAGAAGGTCAGCTATGTCCATAGGCTATACAGAAAGATTTCTAGTGATACATCTATGTAGATAAACCGTGGGAGGCGAACTATCAGACGCACGACTGGAGATTGGTTATGACGGATGTGAAGAAGCTCAGGAGCGAGGTGGTAGAATTATGATCTATGTAGAAGTGAGATTAAAGCTGTCAGCAACTTTGTAACGGGATTTACGCGCACGTTGGGAAGGACAAAACGATGTGGGTTGTAGTGAATCGTTCAACTTGGTAACTCACTTGGAAGATTATCTCAACAGAAGATTATTCAAGCTCCTTGGCGCACCTGCAATGATCGTGTCAGAAAAATAGAGTTTGTTTCACACTTCCAGAAGAAATGCAGAATACCTTCAAGACCGGTTCGAGATTTTATGGCGACTACTCACCTTCAGATGGATGGACGGACAGAGCAACTATGCAGGAATTGAAGATGTATGGGACGGAGAGTTGACAAGTGTATTGGCATGATTGAGTTGCCTAAGGAGATGTAGAACACCTTTTGGATTTGATTAAGTTGGAGAATTGCTGGTTTAAGGTTCGGGCTTGATTACTGTGATTGGTGGATTAGTAATCCTTGTGGAAGAAAAACCTTGAATGGTGTACTATGAAGTTGTATGTTTCGTACGATGTCCCCGTTGTGGAGTGTTAGACGTTTTGGGCTTATGAAGAAGATCTGGTTCGCGATGCGTTAATCCTTTGAGTTGTTGTTTTCCATACGATTATCCGACCTATTCCGTTATGCTCTCCGATATGATCTGATCCTCCATTATGTTCTTAGTTTATCGTCTGTACGACTACGTTAGCTCTTTGATGTATTTTATCCGTATGATTATTCGACCCATTTTGTTTTGTTTTCTGATGCGTTTCGATACTCCGATTTATGCTCTATTGATCGTCGGTACAAATATGCTAAACATCTCATTATGCGTTTCAATACAAGTTGATATTTCGAGTTGTACTCGATTGATCATCAGTACAACTATACTATCTATCTTTTATAAAACTCTTGATACGTTTGATGATTCGCCACGTGCTTCATGGACCGGTGGTATGTTCCTTAGTTCGACCAGTATCTGTTTGAAATTAATGAGTTCTTCTATAATGGTGCACTAGTTCCCTATCGTTAAGAATCTGGACTGAGTTGATGAGATTTTACTCTTTAGTACTACCTTCGTATTTGCTTCCAAGCATGAATGTTTCATATATCTCTTCGTGAAATCTCAACCGTCATCTGCTACGTATTTTGTTTCATATTTGTTGGAGCGATCTGTCGTGAGTTATGTTTTGTGAAAGCCTAGGGCTTTTCGATGATTTTGATCAGGTTGGCGAGGTATCTCATCGCTTGGCGTTACCTTCCCAGTTATTCCACGTATACGATGTATTCCATGTATCACTTCTTCGTGAGTATGATTATCATCCGCTTCATGTTGTGTTTTGCCCATTCGATCAGATTCGGGAAAATCTTTCGTATAGTAAAGAACCTGAGGCTGTTTTGGAGCATCAGGAAGGAGTCATGAGAACTAAAACAATTCCGTTCGTAAAGATTCTTTGGAAGAAACATCCTGAGAGCGAGGCTACTTGGGAGACCGAAGAATCGATACGATCCAGTTATCCGCATTTTTCTTTTTGACTTGGTACGTATTCATTTCGATATTACTTTCGATTTCGCATTTTCAATTCGATTTCGCATTTCAATTTTCGAGGACGAAAATTCCTTTTTAAGAGGGGAAGAGTTGTAAAACCCCGAAATTAATATAATCCGAAAAGACTAAAATACCCTCTGAATTTGAACTTTAAGAATTTATGAAAATATGTAAGTAACCTCATTCGAACATAACCTAAGTTACGAAACATATCAAGATAATATAAACTATGCAACATGTAAATGATATGTACAAAATAAAAGTCCTACAAATAGCTAACCCATTCGACCCATTGAGGTGTTATATACACACATAAATTTCGGCCCATACTATGAAATAAATGTGCATTTAACTTGATGGATCCTAGCCCAAATAAACCCATTCAATTCCCTTGCTTGGCCCATCAAAAAGTGTCGGTATTCTTTTTTTTCTTATAACCGGATTTCACATCAAAAAAAAAAAAAAAAAAAAAAAAAAAAAAAAAAAAAAAAAAAAAAAACCTAAAGAACCCTAATTCACAAAAGACCGGCCTCTCTTTTGCTACTGCTTCTGTCGATCCAAAACTCAGCCAAACCAAGGAATTTTGTTGTGTTCTTGCTTCAAATAAACTAAGGTAATCTTGTTCTTGTTATCATAAATCCATTCGAATCCATTAAATAAACCCTAACCGACCCTTTTGTTCTTGTTTCTTGTTCGACCGGACCCAAAAGGAAGGAAGGAAGAAGAGTCGTGGTGTGTTGTTCTTGTGGTCCTCTCGTGTCTTGATCTACAAGAGTATTGTATTATACTTTTTCTTTGTTCAAATCCTTGTTCTATTCGATTTATGTTCATATGAAATCGTATGAAAAGAAATAACATAAAATATTGAATGAAAACCCTAAAGACTAATATATACGAATCGACCATATGTGTATATGATGAATTTATTTGATTTGATTATGTTAAGACCTGTTATAGTCGACCTAAATATGTTATGGAATCATCTAAAATCGTTTGGTGGTAAGATATAAGGATTGGAATGACGAAAACCCTAAGTATATGCATGAATATGTGAAACTGCTACTGAACCAGGAAAAGATCCAACTTAAATCAACTGTAACTAAATGATGTGAAAGTGTTTTTGGGTATTTTAAGAGTCTAAAACTAAGTTAAATGAAATAGCTACCTGGAAAAATTAAGTTTGTAATTTTTGGAGGCCTGGAAGGTTACTTTTTGATTTTTGGAAAATTATGTGTCTAATCGGATTTGTATGTCTGGAAAATTAGTCCGGGTTTATGATTTTTAATTTTCAAACCGTGTTGAGTTAGAAGGTTTCCTTTAAACTGAGTTATATTCAATATGTCTAATAATAGCTGGAATTTTAATAGATTTTTTTGAATTTATCTGAAGGGGTAAAAAGGTATAAACTTGTCGGGTGTTCCATCAGATACGATTTTGGAACATGTTGAGAAAATAGATTTTTAATACATACCTATACAACTTAATAAAATCTGGAAAAATTACATAAAATACTTAAGACATTTTTGAACTCGTGTGAATTTTTATATATTTTATTTCGAAGTATTAATATGATTCATAAATTATTGGAAACGTGTTAAATTCGTAAGTGTAAAGGGCTGTTAAGGTTTAAAAGTTATTAAAGTGGTGTTATGTGTAATTTTCTAAAACTTAAGGGTTAAATTGTCATTCTTTTAAAACTAAAGGACTTAACTTGTGAAAACCTGTAACTTTATAGTAATTACATTTTACACCCTAAATTTATGAGAATTGCATATTAATCCCTAAACTTGTGATAATTGCATAATAAACCCTAAAATCATGAAAACTACTTTATGAACCCTAAATTTTTGTAAAAGACATTATGAACCTTAAACTATGAATATGATCATCTTTAATACTTTAAATTGACATACGAGAATGTTAATAACCAAAGTTACTAAATACGGAAACTTGCTATTTTTGGAAAGTTACCTAAAATAGAAAGACAAGTAAAATGAAACCTTATGATTATGAAGCTTATAAGTACATTATGATTATTTGTAGATCAGTTGAAGAAGGAGTGATCTCCTACTTGATTTGCTTTTCATTCTTTTGCTTCCGTATTCGTTAAGGTACAGATATTCTTTCCCTTTTCAGTAGGGATATTTCTATTCGATCCGATGCCTGATATGTTTCCCCTTATTTGATTCATGACTTTCATTGTATGATCGTCATTCTATTTGATCCATTCTGACATTTGTTTAAATGTCTCTGCTATGCTATGCTATGATTATGTTTGCCATGCTTATTGGAGATACTGTCGGTTTCTCTTGCCATGCTTATTAGATTATGATTATGTATGCTTTGATAAATCCGTGCCTGAGCTTACCTAGTTCTAGAGGTTTTAGGACCATGTTTAGGATGGCACCCTAGGCATGACACTCCCGTAGAGGTGTGATAGATCTACGGCATTCCCCCTTTTGATTTGATTTGTATGCGCATTATTGGCCAACCCCATATGTGTGATCAGTCTAGAACTGACATACATATTTTTGTTAGGGAGCGTATGGATGCATCCTAGGACTTTTGTATGTGTATGATTTGGTGACCAGGTGGTGTGTGCCTTGCACTCCTTCTCACACTTTTGATTATTACTTAGAGGTCTCCCCTCTTCGTATACTTATGATATGATATGATATGTGTATGATTTGACGGTTTTTGATTTGGAGTTCTTATGGCACATCCTTATATGACCCTTCTCATTATTTGATTCCATTCTTGTTTCATTTTCGATTCAGTTCTCATGCACTCTTGACTCTTAGTTCTCTTTGAAAATTCGTATTGATTTCATGATTTTGCTTTTCGTTTCGTATTCTTTTTCCTTCGTTGCTTATGTTTATTTTTGTATATATCTGTTCACTGGGCTTTTTAAGCTCAGCCGCATTTCTTTTCCTGCGGCAGGTTTTAGTAGGAAGCTGGGTATGAGTGAAGAGTGTCTTTGACTTAGAAGCCATTCCGGATTTGAGATGACTAGAAGAGACGATATTTAGACTTAGTAATTATTGTAATTCATTTGTAACCCTTGTAGTTTCAGATTTTCTCTTTATAACCTTTGAAATTCATTTTGTATTATTTAGTCATATGCTTTTGTTTGCTTTGATATGTCATCATAACGTGATACTTCTACCCTTATCGGGTTGGGGTGTTACACCTTAGGTGTCAGGAAATATTTTTGGAACTTTGGTAATCATTTCGGAAGTATAAAAATACGTTGGAAATAATCGTTGGGAGAATTGGATATATCGGGTGAATAAATGATTATCGTATTGAAATTACGTAAACCGTCGTAATTATAAACATTTAACGATACATATGGTGAATAAATTCAAAACACCGGGTATACTAATAATATAATTTGTATATCACTGTAATGAGTGTGAAAATATATTAGGATCATAGTCGGGAGTGTCGGGTCAATTGTTCAAAATAAATGATCGAGTGATAGCGTTTATTTAATAAACAAATATACGTGGATTAAAATTATGCAAACCCTTACGGTTGCGCGAATTTGATACTCGTAAACCTAGTTTACGAAGTGATGAATAATAACCATGAATAGTGTTTCATGGATAGTAAAATTTTTTTTTGATAACGTTTCAAAGTCGCAAACTGACTTCCAAAAATGATGAATGATAAAATGATGAATAGTAATTCGTGAATAGTAAAATTTCAAAGTCGTAAATTGGAGTTTGTAAATAAATATTGACGTGGAAAATTACGGGTTGTCACAGTCTCACCTCCTTAAACGGAATCGCGACCTCGCGATTCAATTCAAGAGGTTTACGTCATTTGTCAGCATAACTCTTTCGACAATTTGTGAGGAGTTTGCAACTCGATTCTAATCAAAACGATCTTCCCGGTAGTCTCATGAACAAGTTCAGGGTTAGTAAGTTGGGTATCTTCAACTTCTACTTAACAATTCGGCGATTGATCACAAAACACTTCACACGGTGCCGTTTGAAATACTAGAGTCGTAGATATCGTCATAAAAGAATTTGGCCAACTGGAGGTGTCTATCCTAACCATTGCCACACTCGATTACTCAAGTAGAGATGCGGGATTCGCTCCGGAGGTCTAGCTTCCTATATAGTAGCAAAACAGCAATTCGTCTTACAAAATGAATTATCAAATGATTTGTGAAGCAACTTACAGGATAATACGAAAACAATTTCATCATTTATAAAATCGTAGCAAGGTCAAAATTTTGATTTTTTGTTTGATTCATAACATCGTATCAGGAAAACAGTTCGCCATTTATAAAATGGTAGTAAGATCAAAATTTTGATTTTCGTGAAACAGTAGTAAAACATTTTGTAGGATGATCGCAAATGATCGGTAGAAAAATCAAAGGCAGGTTGTAAATTAATGACAAAACAGTTTATTATCCTATATGAGGTTAACAAAGATAACTGTATTCCCGAGGGACGAAAGGAGAATTAGGTGATTGTCCCAAGGAACGCGGTTCAGGTAACTCCTTAAGGTCTTAAAATTCCTGTTGAGCGTGAAATCTCCGCCAAATGGGGAGTTTAGCGAGTTCAGAGTACAGCTCTGAGAGAAGATGTTGAATAAGTAATGTACATAGTACTTAACGCGGGAGGTACAACCTCGATTGAACAACATCAATTGAGCACAAGGCTTAGGGTAGAGGCGACTGTAACAAGATCACCAACGAAGCAAGGCTGACCATCAAATCCAAATCTAGGATGACGTCCAAGATCACAAAATTAAACAATCCAGTTTTCAATCAGAATCAAAACCCATCCAAACATAGCCGATATCCAATCCAAACGTAGCCAGATTCAAATCCGAACATAGCCAAAACTCGAATCTAAACGTAGCCAAAATCAATCCAAACACTCCAATAAGCTCAGACGGGCTTATTACGCTCTTGATGAGTTATAAATAAGTAACTAAGATTTCAACGGTGCCAATCAGGGCTAACCCGACCCGATGCGAACTACGGCCAGACAGCGACAACAGGATTTCCATATAAACAAAGGAGTATAGCGGTGCCAGGAGTATTACGGTTCATGCGGTGTTGCGATGCCAGTGTGTTGTGTGTGTGGAAGCAATATTCAATGTTCGTGTACACACGCAAAACTGTACCATTCCAAGAATCAATGACCAACCCGAACATAATTCCATTATAACTACTCCAAGTATTGCAAAATTCACCTCTGAGTCGAAAATAGGTGATCAGGCTATGTCCCACTGTCCCTGGTTGAATATAGGTGATCAGTCTATATTCACCCGAGGTTCAATGAATTTTAAAATACTCAGCCTAGTTATACTAGTAGTATGTCCTTCATATTTAAAAGCTGTATTGAAAGACTAAGACAAGTGACCAAACTCGAGGTCGGATGATGAGATTTCGTAAGGAAAGGCGTAACGCTGTAACGTGTACAATACGTAAACATACTTATATGGAAGATAATTATAGTAATCAACGAAAATGAGTGGGTATAATTGTGATGAAAAATAAGACACAAATCTCATCAAATATGTCAGCAAACAAATTACGAGTGAGGCATCAGCTTGGCAGGCAGGCACGTGGCGGTCATAGGGTTAAGTTTTCGTAAAAGTAGTTATAGTATAGGTTTTAAAAATACCCAGTTCTCTATAAACAAGGCTCTGATACCAATATGTCACACCCCGAAAATTGGGTCGCAGCGAAAGACAATGCCGCTGGGGTGCTACAAAATTGGTATCACAACACAAGTACAAAGAACGGTTTTTCACTACAATCATTTAGAATATAATTGATTAATCGAAAGTATCAATTTACATTGTTAAATTTTTGTGCGAAAATAGGCCCATAAAATAAGTACAACGGTCCCCAAATGAATATCCAAGTGTCTCGATCCTATAACCATGCCATGCTATGCCAACTGCTGCCAAATATGAGCTAACACTTTAAGAACCTGAAAATACATGCTAAAACGTGTCAACACGAGGTTGGTGAGTTCATGGGTTTTAGTTTAAAACAATATGGTTGAACCAAAAGGTTCCCGAGTTCAAACATCATTCACAACAAGTCAAGTTCAACATAGGCTCACACTGCCTAAATCATAGTTCCAAAACCAATCTGTAAACAATATCATAATTTAAAACATTTCGAACCAAAATCAATCATACAGTTACCATGCTCATATAGTGTCGCGCTAACTGAACCTATAGTGTTCCTCAATCACATAACCAAATCACGTGGGGAGCTACCCCGATAGATCTATCAACATGTGGGTTCACCTACTGAACCTATAACCTGTGGGCTCTCAACAGAGAGTTAACAGTTACACCAACTGAACCTATAACTTGTGGGCCCTCCGCAGAGAGTTAACAGTGGCACAGTCATGTATTCACAAACAAGCATGTCACAACTTATAATCACCTCATCACACATACATGTCCAAAATCATGTAACACGGTAGTTTACAGCATAAAAAAACGTTTGTAAAGCATTGAGTTTAGTGAAAAAGAACGAGCATGTATTCTCCCCCAAACAGTTATAAAACAAGTAAAAGTATGGGCCATGAACTCACCTTAGCCACAGCAATGCAAAGATCACAACCGACACGACTGGCATCGAGAAGCAAAACACAACAGTCTCAAGACATACGGCACGACAGTTCCAAGATATACAGGCACAACGGACTCGGAAACTACTTGCAACCTAATATGAATGATATGATTTAAGTCATGGGATGATGTCGTGCATGCAAGTTCATACTCTACTTTATCAATTGTACATGTTTGTTGTAATGTTTATTGCCAAGAATATAGTTGCGTCAAAGTGATCTTTTATTTGGAAAATCATCCTTTTTAGAAAACGTAACTTGTAAATCTCGTGATCAAATTTTAGTCGTCTTGTTAATAGATATTTTGAAATTCTCTAGCGCGTCTAATAAGTATACATTATAGTCTACCATCTTCGTGTACGTCATTTTAGCCCAAACCAAGGCTAAAGTGTCCAAATTCCACTTAAAAATGTTCCATCACCTTTTCTATTAGCCTAACAATAGCTGTCAAACTTATATGTCGTCGTAAATCTTTGTTAGTCTATAACTTTTGCGTCGTAACTCCGTTTCTTAAGTTTGACCTATCCCAGCGAAGGTATTTAAGTATACTCTAGGCTTTTCAAGTTCTCGGCTAGTCTAGACATCATAAAACCTATGAACTCACCAACCTCGTGTTGACACGTTTTAGCATGAATTTTCAGGTTCTTAAAGTGTTAGCTCACATTTGGCGGCAGTTGGAATGGCATGGTATGGCTATAGGATCGAGGCACTTGGATATTCATTTGGGGACCGTTGTACTTATTTTATGAGCCTATTTTCGCACAAAAATTTGACAATGTAAATTGATACTTTTCGTTAATCCATTATATTCGAAATGATTGTGGTGAAAAACCGTTCTTTGTACTTGTGTTGTGATACAAATTTTGTAGCACCCGAACGAATTTGACTTCCGCAGCGGAAAGGGAAATATCCATCAGACTTTCATTCAAGATGTTTGGTGTCACAACCCGTAATTTCAGGTCACTTTCCTAACCTCGACAAATCACCATTCATGATCATCATTCATTTCAGCGTAACCAGTTCGGTTTAGCTGTGAATTCATAACATTGTCAGTAAGGACACATCATATAGACTAGAGGAGTCTGCATATCATCAGTATTTTAATTCATGCACGGTTAGGCATTATTTAAATTTACGTATGGTTATTTATTTAATTAACGTTACCACTCAGTCAGTATTATTAACAATTATACCCAGTACTCCAGACAATGATCTTAATAAATTTTTATACTAATTTTAATAATATAAAGTTTATATTATTATTTTACCCGGTGTTATTACACCAATTGCTATATTTTTCGTTAAGGGCTTATAACTCCGTCATATTACGAAAAATTAACCCGATAATTATTCCGACACCCGATTCTTGTCAGGAATATATTTTTACCATTTTTACAACTTCATCGTATTTTACGTCACTTCGTGGATAATTATTTCAAGACAACTCGGTACCCGATAACACCCATAGTGTACACCTAAACAACTAATACTTACCATATCTCCTAAAATATCTAACAACTTCATTTTTTTCAACCCATCGTACGTCCCCCCCCCCATCCTTATTCTTGACAAAATTCTTTGTGCCTTTATTGTAGTTGTTAACATGTTTTTTGATTTAATATCATAAACAACACATAGCAACACTTTTCCTAGTTAACAAAAGATCAAACATTTTCTCTCCTTTGTCCTTCCTATCTCACGGCAACATCAAGAACCACAAGCAAAAATCATAAATTTTCCAAGCTTTGGTAATCTACAAGTCCCATTTGGTGTTCTTGTTTAGGTTTTGCAATAAAAACCTCAAGAATCACTCTCATTTCTCTTCAATCCTAACCTATATTGTAAGTAACTCAAGAACATTTCTTTTTCATGTTTTTTTCATTCCATATGATCTTTATGTTTATGTATTTTCATGTGATATTGGTTAAAAATGCAAAATACTTTAGTTATGGTACCACTTTTCTTTAAAAATGCTTCAAATCATTAGATCTATAATTTTCACTAACATCCTCATGAATCCCACTATATTTAGTGATGTTTAGGACCCCATGACCCTTTGAGAAGGTGTATGGTAGGATTGAGAGTTGTTTGGTTGTAGATTGGATGGTTTTGGATTAGATATAAACTAGGAACACTCATTTTTGAAACATATAAAAACCTACTGTCTCTAAAATGAAAACGTGGGAAACTCAGAGGGTTTGGGATTATTTTTGGCCAAATATTTAGAAAATACATTCCGAGACGAAGCCGTGGCCGAAAACGGGGATAAAAACGAGTTAATAACGAAGGAGATATGATTTTTACAAGTTTAACGACGAAAACTATTTTCCGGAAAAACTGCATGCTGTTTGGTAGCATTCGACGGCTTATTTGCGGCGTTTGACGAAACCTAGATGAACCAAGCTACTAAAAATGTGTTAGCATTTATTTTTACGAAACAATGGATATAAAGAACGAAGAAAACGAGCTTATAACGATCAAGATATTCGCGTTTTAAACTAGAAATACTTTTATTTATTTGACAGCTTTTATTTTAATAAATATAGTTCGAACTAAAGTATATTTTTCAAGTAACAACAAATAGAAGAGCCGTTTTCCTTAACCGTTGAGACACGTATTGTCACTATTTCACTAACACGTCAATGAGATGACTTCAAAGGTTTTCAAAACGTCAAGACCAACATTAACGTTTTATACACATTATGACACGACTAGTTTTACGTTAGCAAGTTAACATATTTATATCAAGTTTTGGAAAAACTCTACATATCAACGATAACTAGTATTTTCAAATGACGAGTGGTATAGGTTACATATACATGTACATGCACTACATTGCTTCATGATCTCAAGTAGTATTCATGCATTCATTTTAGGTAGCGGCTAGTGTTCGCGCCTTGTTATTGCCAAGTATTTCAAGTGTTCCAGTATTTCAATTATTCCAAGTATTCCGAGTTCATAGCATTGTTGTATCATCACTTCAGGTGAGTTTTCATAGCCCCGTATACATTTTATTATTGTTTTCAAATCCCACGGGGGAGAATACATTGCAACCATTTTTATATGCGAGCCCTAGTATCAAATTCCTTGTACATAGATTAAGTTACCTTGTTGCCATATGAAAGTCCCCTATATCATGAACCGTTAATTTACCTGTAAGCGAGAGTGAGTGGATAGATCTATCGAGGGTGACGCCTCCATCCGTGTTGGCTTTGACCAACAACCGATAGCGGATGCATTTCATGTCTTTTCATTTGAGTGTCTGGCAAAACACTCCCAGGGGCTCCAAAGAATTCAGTCACAGCGTCGGGGTCATGAGCTTAAGGCTATTGTACAATCATTTTTTTATGTGACTTATGTCATACACTTTATACTTGTGGCTATCGTATAACCTCATTTTATTAAACCTATGAACTCTCACCAACTTTATGTTGACCGTTTTTAGCAATGTATTTTCAGGTTATTAGCTATCATGTGGGCATGCATTGGACCATCTTGGAGTCGCGGGGTCGACTTGCATCACTTATTTTCATGCACTTATGTAACCGTTTGATCTACTATGGTTTTGTTTTTAAACTTGCAACATCATTTGGGACCTATGTTTTGTAAACTCTGATTTTATTTATGATCAAACGTGTATTTTCAAAACGACACTTTAGGTCGTTCAATATATCCATTGTATGAGACGCCATGAAAGTCACACCAAGGTATTCAATTTCGCTGCCATTAACAGGTAAATTCAGGGTGTGACAGATTGGTACCAGAGCAATGGTTATAGCGAACTAGGTTGTCCTCATACCCTAGACTATAACTACCCCAACGGTAGCGTCTCATCATTACATCAAAAGTGCACATTATTATTTGCGAGGATTCATTACATGGGTTATTCATTTCATTTTGTATTGTTTGCCACTGAGATATGTCTTCCAATTCCCGCACTATTGTTATATTTTCTGATGTTTACATCGAGGACGCTATGTCTTCTACTACTTCCATGGTTGCACCTACTCCTCAGATTTCACTTATTGCACCACCTTTGGTTACTCGTGCACCTACAGATTCATCATCCCATACTATTCCGGTTTCCACAGAATCCAACTCTTATGTTCTGACGTCGCAAGACGATCGGGGGTCCTAGGAAGAGCGTACGTTTTGTTGCCTCTACTCCTAGGGTGCCCATTACTCATACATCACATCGTTCTTTCACCAGTTGACCTTACATCATACTCACTATGGATAACATCCGATGCCGAGACCGAGCCCTTGAGGAGGGTAAAGTCGCATCTACACCATCATTATCACCATTAAGGTATCTTAGGAACAGGGATGTCCCTATTACTTCAGCCCATACAGAGTATACCATTTGATAAGACGTACATGCTTAGTCCTTATGGACCTATTAGAATGTTTATTGCAAGAAAGATAGTATATCTTCATTCCCTCACTGTTAGAACACTCACCACTCATGTATTACCACCATTATCAGCTACTCATACCACTATTGGTCGTCCCATAGTGCATACTCCAGTTTTACCGCTTAGACATCGCAAGATAGCGTAAAAGAGGGTAGTGATTCCTTCAGTATTATCACCATCGACTTCATCATCATCATATGGAACCCCATTTATACCATCACATTTCAGGGACTCTACTCACATACTTAACTTACCGCTTGAGAAGCGTACATGGTTTGATACACCATTACCATATACCACTAAGGACACTACACCACCTTATAGACTAAGGTTGATGAGAGTTCGAGAGCCCTTACTGTTAGACAACCTACTACTCTTCATCGTTAGATGATGATCTCTAATTAATTGAGACTACACGTGAGGGTTTAGATGCCCCACAAACCAAACAAGAGCAACAACAAAACGCCAAAGAGTGGCATTCCTCGCAAGGACTCTATACTATCTCAGGTATAACCGACTCATACTTCCATGACATAATGAACCAACAAGATGCTTTGAGCAATATTACACCACCACAAGAGAACTCTTCACAACACCCTCCTCATTACCAAGTTTGATTACATCACATTCTAAGCCGATGAGTTGGATTTCATCATTGGTCATCGTAACAACACCCCACCAATCAGATATGACATCGAGACCTTCGAGATTCGGGAGCCTAACCTTGCCTTTCAGTACGACCATTGTCATTTCCCTTTTCCCATTCCCACTTGACATGAATTAAATAACATTTTGTGGATAACACCAAGATCACGGACTCAACAGGAACATCACTAGATTCCTCAAGAATGGATTGGAATCTACATTATCTCGGACATGAATCGATGCACAACCCCGGACCTCACTTCAGGACTCATCTTAACCTTATGACGCCACAACCCTGGATTCATTGAAAAGGACATCATCCTAGCTTTTACCTTTACTCGCTTTTACTATCATCCTAGCCACGGGAAGTGTGGCGTAGTTCAAAGAAACTTGTGGTATTTTGATTGTTGTACAACGAGATCCCCAAGTATTGACTTTACTATATGGGTATGGTTGTGCTATCTATGACACCGGTCAATGTAGACCGAAATTTTCAAGTGTTGTATTCATGTGTTATGAGGATATACGCATGATTGCGGTGGTATACATAGTGAACAATGATCGTTGCTATTACGAGTACTCATGGTTGTATTCTTTTATGGTTTAGAAGAAACATGGCACCAAGGAAAGTTAAGACTACATCGGCTACACCGAACATGACGCAAGCAGCTATCCAAAAGCTTGTTAAGAATAGTATTGCTGAAACACTAGTGGTTGAATGAGCCGTTGAGGCTGCTTCTCAGATAGAGACATCTGGGGAAGCTAGTAATGGAACTAATGGAAGAAAGTGTACGTATAAGGACTTCAAAAGTGGTAATCCCATCAAATTCAAAGGTACTGAAGAAGCCATTGCTATGATTCATTGGTTTGAGCATACCAAATCTGTATTTCACCTATGCTATTGTCCTGAGGAAGCTAAGGTAAAGTTTGTTGCTAGTACACTCCCTGATGAAGCTATATCATGGTGGAATTCCTACACCGAGCTCATTGGAAAGGATAATGCATACAAGCATACATGGGATGAATTCAAGAATTTGTTGACGAAGAAGTTTTGTCCACGCACGGAAGTGAAGAAGTTGGAGGTCGAGTTTTATGAACTAGTGACATTGGGTAATGACATTGAGACATACCTAAGAAGGTTTCAAGAGTTGGCTGCTTTATGCCCGTCTATGGTTCCTAATAATGAGAAGTAGTTGGAAAACTTCATTGGTGGTTTACCTAAAAACATCTGTGGAGATGTGATCTCTTCTGACCCGCAAACATGTGATGAGGCAAACAGGATGGCTCAGAAACTGATGGCACAGGTTCTAAGAAAAGGAATTCCTGCCTTATATCATAAACCGTATTTCGAGCCCTTAGGGTCGTATCTATCCATTGTAATTTTCCGTTGGTACGTTGACCTGACCTAGTTGTATAAGCACTCTTCTATCCAATGTAATAACTATCTTTTGCTATTTCCCTGATACTCACAACCTTGGGTTATTCCATTTCTATTTCAATTGCTCCATTTTCAATCGTTCCACAACAACATACCACTATCCTATTAGGGATTAAACTGATTTCACTCTTGGCAGATTAGTAGACTATTACCATTTCGAAAGATTCATCCATGTATCCAATGAACCATTCAACAAATATAATGCAAGTTATTTTACTACCCTACGGGAGAATTGTTTTTCAGAATTTTCAAAATAAGCCATTTTGTACCACCCTATAAATGGATTTTCTGTCATTTTATCAAGTATTTACTACCGCTACGCGAGACAATTTTCATGTTACTTTCAAAGGAAATATCTAGAAAACCATTTATCAAAACAACACGTTGAACACCATCTAAAACTTTTGGGAAAAAGTAATACCGTTTCAATTTAACCAAGCAACGCATCGTTGGTCCTCAATTATACATAGCCTGATCACCTATGTATAATTCAGGAGGAATTATGCCGTGAAGAAAATAGTCACATTTTCAGGAATTATTAATAACAATCTTCATTCAAAAGCTTTGTAAACAAATGGAATCTTTCATGAACCCCCTTTTTAACAAACTTCCACCGGATACTTACACCACTCATCACTCACTCAGCCATTAAGTTGAATTTTACCATTGATTTCTCTAGGAGAGACTCTACATTATGAAGGATATTTCATGACATAGAAACGACGAAAGGATAGACGATACCCCTCAGATTTCTAGCAATTCCTTTAAGATATTCCTTTTCTAATCAGATATACACGCTCTACCATCGTTAGCCCGACGAATCCTTAAGAGAACTACCTGAGCACTATAGGATGTATTCAACACCACATAACCAACTTTGAATGGATTAGGATAACCTTTCGATTATTGACGAATTTCATCATCAGCAAAAATAGCCATCACGGGAATATATAAAGGCACCATTTAAGACACCCTATGGCCGAAGTGACCATGTACACATTTACATATCGAATTTGGAAAGTTAAATTCACGGGCCTAGAACTAAACCGGGAAACAACAAAGGGAATTTCACAAGTCAAGAATCAGTTACAAGGAATGAGAAAACAATGGAAGTTAGGTTGGTGCATGATGCACATCATTCGGATTTGATATCCTTGAACAATGAACCTCCTAGATTCAAGTGGAAGCACGAACTATGATTGAAAGCCTTGCCTTGGAAAGGCATGATACAATTTTTTTTTGGTAACCCGATAGATTGAGCTCTCAGTATTGGACCATTTCAGATTCTAGTTAGAACCGATCAGTTGGCATACAAACCTAAGTTTCCGCCAGAGTTCAGCAACATATATACTACTCATCTCACCTTTCAGACCTCAAGAAGTACTTTCCTAATGAAACACACAAGTCGAAGTACTTTATTTATCCAAGTTCTAATAAGATATATCAGGACCTCAAGAGGTTTTATTGGTAGCCAAACATGAAAGTAGAAGTAGCTACTTATGTCAGCAAATGCCATACTTGTGCTAAAGTGAAAGCCGAATACCAGAAACCGTCAGGACTACTTCAGCAACCGGAGATTCCACAATGGAAATGGGAACGTATTACAATGGACTTTGTCACTAAACTCCCCAAGACTTCATGTGGTTACGATGCTATTTGGGTTATAGTAGATCGTCTCACCAAATCAACCCATTTCATTCCAATCAAAGAGACTCATTCCATGAAGCAGCTTACCAGACTTTGTGACAAGGAAATAGTCTTAAGGCACAGTGCACCAATTTCCATCATTTCCGACAGAGATAATCGCGTACTTCAAACTTCTAACAGTCGTTGCAGGATTCTTTTGGGTCTAAGTTAGACATGAGTACTGCGTACCATCCTCAGATCGATGGTCATAGTGAGAGAATAATTTAAACACTGGAAGATATGCTTAGGGCATGTGTGATCGACTTTAGAAATGGTTGGGCGAACCATTTGCCATTGATCGATTTTCCTTATAACAACAAGCTTCCTCAATGGATATTCAAGATAAAGCAAGGATATCGATGTAGATCCTTCCTAAGGCCCTACTACCTGTAGAAATTTCGGATAACCTCACTTCCATGTCAAGAACAGCAACATGCCCGAACGAATTCCCCCATCCGCATATGAAAACGAGACAGGCATTCCTCGACGTATTATCAGCCGATACCTACATTTTTGCCATCATGGTAACAACTTCAATGATGAACCATTTCAGGACTTAAGTAAGGTTGAATACCCATGCCGTTAGTTTTGCCTATTGTCAACCAATGGACGTCATCCAACATCAGAAACCATGGACCGCGAGGTCAAGCTATTAAAGCAAAGTCGAATTCCTATCGTGAAGGTTCGCTGGAATTCTCGAAGAGGACCCGAGTTTACTTGGGAACGAGAAGACCAAATGCGACGCAAGTATCCACACCTTTTTCCCGAGCCTGCTTCTGAAACCAACAACAATTGAATTCAGGGACTGAATTCCCTTTTGGAGGGGCGACTGTCACAACCCGTAATTTCAGGTCACTTTCCTAACCTCGACAAATCACCGTTCATGATCATCATTCATTTCAGCGTAACCAGTTCGGTTTAGCTGTGAATTCATAACATTGTCAGTAAGGACACATCATATAGACTAGAGGAGTCTGCATATCATCAGTATTTTAATTCATGCACGGTTATGCATTATTTAAATTTACGTATGGTTATTTATTTAATTAACGTTACCACTCAGTCAGTATTATTAACAATTATACCCAGTACTCCAGACAATGATCTTAATAAATTTTTATACTAATTTTAATAATATAAAGTTTATATTATTATTTTACCCGGTGTTATTACACCAATTGCTATATTTTTCGTTAAGGGCTTATAACTCCGTCATATTACGAAAAATTAACCCGATAATTATTCCGACACCCGATTCTTGTCAGGAATATATTTTTACCATTTTTACAACTTCATCGTATTTTACGTCACTTCGTGGATAATTATTTCAAGACAACTCGGTACCCGATAACACCCATAGTGTACACCTAAACAACTAATACTTACCATATCTCCTAAAATATCTAACAACTTCATTTTTTTCAACCCATGGTACGTCCCCCCCATCCTTATTCTTGACAAAATTCTTTGTGCCTTTATTGTAGTTGTTAACATGTTTTTTGATTTAATATCATAAACAACACATAGCAACACTTTTCCTAGTTAACAAAAGATCAAACATTTTCTCTCCTTTGTCCTTCCTATCTCACGGCAACATCAAGAACCACAAGCAAAAATCATAAATTTTCCAAGCTTTGGTAATCTACAAGTCCCATTTGGTGTTCTTGTTTAGGTTTTGCAATAAAAACCTCAAGAATCACTCTCATTTCTCTTCAATCCTAACCTATATTGTAAGTAACTCAAGAACATTTCTTTTTCATGTTATTTTCCTTCCATATGATCTTTATGTTTATGTATTTTCATGTGATCTTGGTTAAAAATGCAAAATACTTTAGTTATGGTACCACTTTTTCTTTAAAAACTCTTCAAATCATTAGATCTATAATTTTCACTAACATCCTCATGAATCCCACTATATTTAGTGATGTTTAGGACCCCATGACCCTTTGAGAAGGTGTATGGTAGGATTGAGAGTTGTTTGGTTGTAGATTGGATGGTTTTGGATTAGATATAAACTAGGAACACTCATTTTTGAAACATATAAAAACCTACTGTCTCTAAAATGAAAACGTGGGAAACTCAGAGGGTTTGGGATTATTTTTGGCCAAATATTTAGAAAATACATTCCGAGACGAAGCCGTGGCCGAAAACGGGGATAAAAACGAGTTAATAACGAAGGAGATATGATTTTTACAAGTTTAACGACGAAAACTATTTTCCGGAAAAACTGCATGCTGTTTGGTAGCATTCGACGGCTTATTTGCGGCGTTTGACGAAACCTAGATGAACCAAGCTACTAAAAATGTGTTAGCATTTATTTTTACGAAACCATGGATATAAAGAACGAAGAAAACGAGCTTATAACGATCAAGATATTCGCGTTTTAAACTAGAAATACTTTTATTTATTTGACAGCTTTTATTTTAATAAATATAGTTCGAACTAAAGTATATTTTTCAAGTAACAACAAATAGAAGAGCCGTTTTCCTTAACCGTTGAGACACGTATTGTCACTATTTCACTAACACGTCAATGAGATGACTTCAAAGGTTTTCAAAACGTCAAGACCAACATTAACGTTTTATACACATTATGACACGACTAGTTTTACGTTAGCAAGTTAACATATTTATATCAAGTTTTGGAAAAACTCTACATATCAACGATAACTAGTATTTTCAAATGACGAGTGGTATAGGTTACATATACATGTACATGCACTACATTGCTTCATGATCTCAAGTAGTATTCATGCATTCATTTTAGGTAGCGGCTAGTGTTCGCGCCTTGTTATTGCCAAGTATTCCAAGTGTTCCAGTATTTCAATTATTCCAAGTATTCCGAGTTCATAGCATTGTTGTATCATCACTTCAGGTGAGTTTTCATAGCCCCGTATACATTTTATTATTGTTTTCAAATCCCACGGGGGAGAATACATTGCAACCATTTTTATATGCGAGCCCTAGTATCAAATTCCTTGTACATAGATTAAGTTACCTTGTTGCCATATGAAAGTCCCCTATATCATGAACCGTTAATTTACCTGTAAGCGAGAGTGAGTGGATAGATCTATCGAGGGTGACGCCTCCATCCGTGTTGGCTTTGACCAACAACCGATAGCGGATGCATTTCATGTCTTTTCATTTGAGTGTCTGGCAAAACACTCCCAGGGGCTCCAGAGAATTCAGTCACAGCGTCGGGGTCATGAGCTTAAGGCTATTGTACAATCATTTTTTTATGTGACTTATGTCATACACTTTATACTTGTGGCTATCGTATAACCTCATTTTATTAAACCTATGAACTCTCACCAACTTTATGTTGACCGTTTTTAGCAATGTATTTTCAGGTTATTAGCTATCATGTGGGCATGCATTGGACCATCTTGGAGTCGCGGGGTCGACTTGCATCACTTATTTTCATGCACTTATGTAACCGTTTGATCTACTATGGTTTTGTTTTTAAACTTGCAACATCATTTGGGACCTATGTTTTGTAAACTCTGATTTTATTTATGATCAAACGTGTATTTTCAAAACGACACTTTAGGTCGTTCAATATATCCATTGTATGAGACGCCATGAAAGTCACACCAAGGTATTCAATTCCGCTGCCATTAACAGGTAAATTCAGGGTGTGACATTTGGAGAAACATTGAAGTGCTTGAAAGTTCCACTCCGATGAGATGCCCACGGCTTAAAAGAATGAGAGATGCCGGGGTCAAAGATGGTGTCTTCACTCACAAAGGAATGAAAGAAAGGAGAAGTCACCGGATAGGTAAAGAAAGGGTGAAAGATCTTAATAAAAATTGTGAGATAATCATCATCCTCACTCCTGGAAGAGATAAAAAGGGTGGGTTGGGTGGGTAAAATATTAGGTATACGAACATAATCTTCAAAAATATCATCCACCACTTTAAAAGTAACAATACCCGTATCGGGCTCAATATCAGAGATAATTCCATCATCTGGTGGTTTAGCAGGAGGGCGAGGGGATGATGGATCAACGTGAAATGACTCAGTTTCAGAAAGGGGATCATTGTTAAGCAATTTTTCAAGAAAAAGAAAATCCCCTTCTGAGTCATGGGAATCATCCATAATAACCGTATCCTCATAATCGTCGGGGCGAGGTATAACAAGTAAAATCGGCTCATCAAGTTTAGAAACAATAGAGTCCTCGCCCTCAACGTTCTCTAACACCCCATCAAAAAGAGGATTAACGTTGCTAGAAGTGTACTCGTCATTAAATTCAAAAAGAGGGTTAGAGAAAATCCCGGAAGTAACCTCAGAAACGTCAAGAGAATCTCCACAAAATTGCAAATCACATTCACTGTCGAATATTTCCTCAGACTCACTCGGGATTGGGACAAGGTTCTCAGCACTAGACTTTATGAATTCGTCCGATTCCTTTTCAGGAATAGTGCTAAAATGCTCATCCCCCATAATGAGAGATTCCTCAGGTTCCTTGGTTGGTAAAACGAGTGTGATTGCAGTAGACTGGGGGAGTTGCGAAATAATATCGTTCAAAGGAACAGTTCTTATACATTCTATATTCTCTTCTGCTAGCAATTCACCCTTAGTTTTGTCTTCCTGCTTCTTCTGGACGGGTGTGGTTGCAGCTGACGAATTCTTATAAAATCCCCCCATTTTAATAGAATCCTCGTCATCATCGTCATCGTAAACAAAAGCTTTACAATATTGGGAACTTACTCTAGCTGCTTGTTCTTCAGCTAGAAGTTCTCCATAAGTTTTTTGATGAGGATCTTCTTGGGCACGTTTAATAACCAAATCCTTAAGATCTTTTATTAAATCTAGAAAATCATGGAGAAGTTCTTGAGGAAGTGGCTGAGGTGGTGTTTGAACCATATGGTTTTGTGGAGGTTGGAAATTGTCAAAACTGGAAGTATTATAGCAAGGATTAGGTTAATAGTAATTTTGACTCCACGGTTGACATTGATAATCATTATGAGGACCCCCACAATTTGCACAAGAAAAATTCAGTGAATTTTGAAACGATGTATCATTGAAACTTTGATAGTACGCCTCTTGCTCATATGAATTCTGTGGAGGGTGGTTGAAATCATTTTGAGGATAATTGGAAAAGTTCGAATTAGAATCATAAGCGAATGTATTTTCAGCTCTTGAAGCGTAATTTGAACAAATTCCATTTATAAGATCATTTCCACACCACTCGCAGGTACACCGTTGACATCGAAAATCACCTAACGGATCTCCACACCCACAGCAATAATGCTGATTGAACGAAGACATCTGGGGCTGTGGAGGGTAGTCGGAGAAATTTGGCGGTTCATTGAAAGAATTTGGATTTGTATTAATGAATGAATTGCACAAATTACAAAATCCGTCTCTACAATTATTTCCACACTGAAAACAACGATAGTCGACTGACGCCATAAGAATTAAACATAAGAGGGATAAAGAGATAGAAATAAACGGTTGAGAGGACAAAGAAGATTATTTTTGGTTTTCATAAAAGAAAGAAATAAATAGAACAAATGAAGATAGAAGAAAAACAAATTTTAAAAGAAAAACAAATTTTAAAAAGGAAAATATTTTTGGGTATATTTAAAAATAATAAGTAAATATTTACACGAGAAAATGATAACTTCACAGGGAAGGATCTTCAAAACACTCATCAACGAACAGGAATCAAAAATTCACTTCAAACCTTCCCCGGCAGAGGCGCCAAAAATTGGTTTGTTTTCAATTATATCTCCAAGGATTTACAAAGGAAATCTGTAAACCCGAGTCGTTTTTCCCAACGAAGGTGTGAATGGAATTTTGTGAATTCGAGTCGTTAAACGTATCATGAATAGTGAATAAAATGGGAATTTGGATATTTAGGCTACCAATAATGATATACAAACTAAAAACAAGTAAAGAAGAAATTAAAACATGTAGGAGATGCACACGTAAGTAAAAACGTAAAAGAAAACTAAAAACGCGCAAAACCCGGGCCTAGTCCCGAGCTTTAAAAATGAAACCTAAGAAATTCTAGTCCTAGAAATGCAAAACTATTTTTCCTAAGTTCTAATTAATAAAAGAAAATTTTGGGAAAAAGAAAATTATTTTTTTGACTTTTCTTTTAATCATTATGAATTAAAACCTAAATAAAAGAAATTAAATGTTAAAAAGTAGTAAATGGTATTGGAAAAATATGAAACTTTGTAGGAAATTACTTTAAGCAAATAAGGTTCTAGGAAAAATAAAAATAAGTCAACAACTTATTGGAATAAGCAGAAATTAGGCAAAAGAAAGAAACTAGCAAAAACTAAAAAAAAAGAGCTTAAATGAATTAATTGTGAAAGTTATAGCAGAGAAGTCCCAAGGGCGATTTTGGTTAAGGGTTCTGTGTGTGAGGTGTGGGCTGTGTAGAGACTAGGGTTCGAACCTGGTTTTTGCACTTTTTCTTTTTATTTTATTTTTTTGATTTTTTTCTTTAAAAACTTAATAATCAACTTTAAAAAAAACAAAACTTTTTAAACTTAAAAATAAGCTTGGAAAAAGACTGAAACAGGTCAACAGTTATGAAAAGCTTTCTAAGGCTAACAATGAAAACTAGATAAGCTAAGATAATGGCAAAAAGTTATAAGCTAAACCTAATAAGCTTCTACTATCCTAAAAGCAACCTAACTCAGCTAAGCTATCCTAAATAGGCTGACCTAATAAGCAAGTAAGCAAGAAAACTCAAATAAGCAGGCTGACTAGATGAGCACCAAACAGTCCCTAACCTTCCTACTTTAAGCTGTGAAATAAGCTGCAAATCTAAAAGCTACTCTATAAAAACAGTAAATATGCATGAACAAGCCACCAAATATCAATCAGACCAAATTTGTGATATTAAAGAGCTTATTTGAGCTTATAAATCAGTTTGGAAAAAAGGTGATTAGGACTTAGCTACTGATGAACCAGGCCAAAAGGGTTAACCTACCATCTTTTTAAGTTATTGAAAAGCTAATAAGCAGTTGATAACAGAGCTAAGACTTGAAAATAGCAAATTAAACTAAGAAATCTTCTAGGAAAATGATTAACAAGTATTAAGGACTACAAATAAGCACCCTAGATGGACCTAGGAAACCATAACTCAGTTTGCAAATGAGAATTGTGTACTGATGTGGTGTTTTGAACTAAAGAGAGCAAAATGACCTCAAATCTTAATGAGATATGATCAACTCTAGCAAAACAACTTAACATACTAATACTAACATATAGAATGCAAAATAAGACCTAACACTACTTATCTAATTAACAAGCCAAAAAGAACAATTAAGAACCTAAAATTGAGAAATCCCACTAAATCATGCAAAGCTGTTCAAATCAGCTTAAATCTAGCAAATAACAGCTTATATGACACTAATTGAGCTAAATCAAAGTATCCCAAAGTAGCACATGAATAGTACCTTCATTTTTGACCCTTTTTACTCTTATTCCAAACACTCCTTATTGAAACTATTTTGAGTTTAAAACTAGATTAGACCTAATTAAGCTATGATTTTGGTAAGACAGATGATTAGCTAGGTGAATTAAAGCTCTACTAGATTAAGCTAATTTTTTTGGTTTTTTATGGTTTTTAAACAAAACTTAATTTAAATGACAACTAAGCTAAGGAAAAGCCACAAATGACAAATATAGACTAAAATAAGCTAGAGCAAACAGAAATAAAGCTAATAAACAGTAAAAATAAGCAAATAAGCAGTTTTGACTAAAAATGGAACTTAAATGAAAATTTACAAGCACCCTTGCTCAAAACAGGGTAAAATGGCTCGAGGAGCTACTCTAGAAGCTCTAGCTTGTCAAAAGACAAGCTAGTAACAGCAATAAGCTTTCCCTTGCCAGCTTATCATCCAAAACAGCTTATTTGACTATTTATGTTGACTTTTTTACTTTTTTAGATTTTATGAGATTAAAACAGAATTAAACAATGTAAACTCACAAAAAGCTATAGTTAAGCTTAAATGAGCTTAATGAAACAGTAACAAGAGCTTGAAAACAGATTATAACTATTTGAGAGAATTTAAATGCATAAAAACTAAATTGAACAAGTATTTAAATGAAAACTGAATTTATATTAATAAGAGTGAAATTACAATACTTGAAATGAAATACAACTGAATTTAAATTTGCAGAAATTAAATAAGACAATAAGTAAAATGGCCAAAATTTTCTAAAAGCATGAAAATTGGAAAGCTTGTGCCTTGAGGAGAGTCTAGTATTTATAGCTGAAGAGGGTGCATCCTAGGGTTTCTCAGATGCTTCTGGGTCAATAATCTCAGCCATTGATCTTTGCTTGGTCACCAATTCACCATTGTCGACCCTTGGATCATGTGAGGAGATGTTGTAGCCAATGGAACAGCTGGGATTTGTCCACGTGTCATTCCCTTGGTGATGTCAGCATTCTAGAATCATTTAAGTGAGGTGGGTAAGTTAATGAAGCAGGGTAATTGTGAGGTTGGGGGTGATGAACAGTAAAATGCGCCCTTTTTATCTGAAGGTTTGACTGGGTATTTATTATTCATTTGACCTGGGTTAAATAAAGAGGATGGATCCGGGTTATGGAATTCGGGTTGGGTTGGTGGGTTATAATAAAAGGGAATGGTGGGCTTTTGTTTGGTATTGGGCTTGCCATGGAATTGGGTTGATGGGGTTGGATCCGGTTTAGTGTAGTATTAGATTTAAGGTTTTAGTTTAGGTTTAAAGTCAAGGGGCCCATTTTGCCAATTATGCAATTCTTCAAGGACCAATATTGCCATTTTTGCAAAATAATTTCAAGGGCATCTTTTGACAACTTGAGCAAAGATATGATCACTAGAGTAAATTTCTTCCCCGGCTTCGGCTTTAAATGCTCTTTTCCATTTCTCGTGCTCGTTTTGTCTTTTTCTTTTGATTTTTGTCCCTTTTTCTAGATATCCGTACCTGTACAATCACAAACACAAAAAGACATATATTTGGCATTTATAGATCAGTTTTTGGTTATTTTGGTCTGTTTTTGGTCTAATAAAGGTATGTGAATAAGCACATACCAAAATCCCTCAGACTAAGGTATTGCCGTGTCCTCACGCAATGTTATCAACTCACGCTTTTGAAACCAAAAATTTCAAACCTCTTTTTACTAACTTTGAAAAGTAGCAAAATATTCAAAAGAGATTTAAGAAATCAAAAGTTCTAAAAACGCCCCGTTTTTCTAATTTATTCACACTTATATTCTTTTTGTATTTTTCTCTTTTTCATATGACGGTATGTCGACTATCATTATCTCACAATAATTTTTAGGATCACGGAGTAGGAAACACAACTCATAAAGAAGTGACCATACGGATAAAATTCATCATCCCTGATTTTTCACGAATCCCCAAACTAAGCTTAAAAACGAAATCATTGTTATTTACAAGTTAGATGCTAACACTACCCATGAAAGCTAATTGTGGATAACTTCTTACTCCCCAAATCCTATTTTTCCTCTATTTATTTTATTTTTGTTAAGAAATGAATTTCTTCATATTCTCGTTTCGATAAGTTTTTAGTCCGATAAAGGCACCAAGTTTAGACGCTAAGTAGTTTCAAATCCTTCCCTCAAGAACCGTTGCCCACAAAAATGAGGTCCACATCAAGGTCTCTGATTTAACACGATTTAGGGGATATCCCTTTTATATACGACCGAAACAACTCATCTACGAGTCCAGAGATAGAAGCTTTTATTAGGATATCCCCGGAGTCGGAATTTGGCATTTTTAACATTATTAAGCACATATTATTAATCCTCGGCCTTTTAAACAACCTAGAAAACGGGAGCGAACCGTCAAGAATCGGGAGTCTTATTTTGACCTTGGATATTTTTCCTCTGCCTTTTTGAAGTCTGAGTCAACTGGAGCGAACCGTCAGGAAACAGAAAACTTTTATCGGCTTTGGATTATTATTATTATTTATTATATATTTGGTGTCAAACCCCGAGTCCTACGGCTTTTATAGCAATAGAAACAATAGCATGTACTATCAGGAATCAGTTGCCTATTACACCGTAACACTGGCAGTACCTTGATGTGTACCCAACTCTTATAAGCAAGGATTCTCTAAAGAATGAGTAAAAACTAATTTTCGCCAAAACCATGCACCTTTAATTATTCCTAGAGTATTATTTTATTTATTATTATTAATTTTTGTTATACAAGCTTATGGGAGCAAAAAGCCACAAGTAACTTCGATGGGCTCTAAAGAGATCCAACTACTATACGCTTAGCATCTAACTTATAAACAACTCTATCATTTCTCGTTCTTCGCAAATTTAAAATCTTAAATAATAAGATCCGCGAATGCTTAGCCAAATAATCAAGCCATGCATATATAAAGTCAATTATGGGAACTTGCAAACTCTTAAAAAGAATTCGCGTTTTATAGCTCCTTGTATAAAAGACTAGCACAAGCTTATAGATTATAAAGGTTAAGGGGACAAGCTAGGGCTCAACACTTATGATATTTTTGCAAAAATTTTAAAGTTTTCTCATTTTTTCAATTTTTTTTCTCATTTTTTGGAGGAAAAACGGGGTTGCAAGAGTAAACGGCAAAAAATGCAAGGTAAAATCAAATCGAAAGATGACCCCCCCCCCCCCCCAGACTAAAACGAGACATTGTCCCCAATGTCTTAAAGGTAAGGGTTCTCCTACATAAATCTAAGGCCGTTTATTAATTATGCCAAAAGATAAACGTTAGTCGATAAGATTAGGATATTGGATGAGCAACGAATGATGAAACTCGAGTGGGGAAAGACAAAACCACGAGCACGAGAGTCTTCATAATTCGGAAAATCCTGGACACAGCACAAACAACCACGAAACACGAGAAATGGAAAAGGAGAACCTCTTCACGTTACACTTATTAGAAAGAAAATAGAAAGAAGATAGAAGGATAAGCATGGGGTTCCTCCCACGAAGCGCTTGTTTATTATCGAGTCGTATAGCTTGACTCGCCCCGAATTTAATTATTCTTGGGGGAGCATGTGGAAAGGGAAATATCCATCGGAATTTCATTCAAGACGTTTGGAGAAACATTGAAGTGCTTGAAAGTTCCACTCCGATGAGATGCCCACGACTTAAAAGAATGAGAGATGCCGGGGTCAAAGATGGTGTCTTCACTTACAAAGGAATGAAAGAAAGGAGAAGTCACCGGATAGGTGAAGAAAGGGAGAAATATCTTAATAAAAATTGTGAGATAATCGTCATCCTCACTCCTGGAAGAGATAAAAAGGGTGGGTTGGGTGGGTAAAATATTAGGTATACGAACATAATCTTCAAAAATATCATCCACCACTTTAAAAGTAACAATACCCGTATCGGGCTCAATATCAGAGAGAATTCCATCATCGGGTGGTTTAGCAGGAGGGCGAGGGGATAATGGATCAACGTGAAATGACTCAGTTTCAGAAAGGAGATCATTGTTAAGCAATTTTTCAAGAAAAAGAAAATCCCCTTCTGAGTCATGGGAATCATCCATAATAACCGTATCCTCATAATCGTCGGGGCGAGGTATAACAAGTAAAATCGGCTCATCAAGTTTAGAAACAATAGAGTCCTCGCCCTCAACGTTCTCTAACACCCCATCAAAAAGAGGATTAACGTTGCTAGAAGTGTACTCGTCATTAAATTCAAAAAGAGGGTTAGAGAAAATCCCGGAAGTAACCTCAGAAACGTCAAGAGAATCTCCACAAAATTGCAAATCACATTCACTGTCGAATATTTCCTCAGACTCACTCGGGATTGGGACAAGGTTCTCAGCACTAGACTTTATGAATTCGTCTGATTCCTTTTCAGGAATAGTGCTAAAATGCTCATCCCCCATAATGAGAGATTCCTCAGGTTCCTTGGTTGGTAAAATGAGTGTGATTGCAGTAGACTGGGGGAGTTGCGAAATAATATCGTTCTAAGGAACAGCTCTTATACATTCTATATTCTCTTCTGCTAGCAATTCACCCATAGTTTTGTCTTCCTGCTTCTTCTGGACGGGTGTGGTTGCAGCTGACGAATTCTTATAAAATCCCCCCATTTTAATAGAATCCTTGTCATCATCGTCATCGTAAACAAAAGTTTCACAATATTGGGAACTTTCTATAGCTGCTTGTTCTTCAGCTAGAAGTTCTCCATAAGTTTTTTGATGAGGATCTTCTTGGGCACATTTAATAACCAAATCCTTAAGATCTTTTATTGAATCTAGAAAATCATGGAGAAGTTCTTGAGGAAGTGGCTGAGGTGGTGTTTGAACCATATGGTTTTGTGGAGGTTGGAAATTTTCAAAACCGGAAGTATTATAGCAAGGATTAGGTTCATAGTAATTTTGACTCCACGGCTGACATTGATAATCATTATGAGGACCCCCACAATTTGCACAAGAAAATTTCAGTGAATTTTGAAACGATGTATCATTGAAACTTTGATAGTACGCCTCTTGCTCATATGAATTCTGTGGAGGGTGGTTGAAATCATTTTGAGGATAATTGGAAAAGTTCGAATTAGAATCATAAGCGAATGTATTTTCAGCTCTCGAAGCGCAATTTGAACAAATTCCATTTATAAGATCATTTCCACACCACTCGCAGGTACACCGTTGACATCGAAAATCACCTGACGGATCTCCACACCCACAGCAATAATGCTGATTGAACGAAGACATCTGGGGCTGTGGAGGGTAGTCGGAGAAATTTGGCGGTTCATTGAAAGAATTTGGATTTGTATTAATGAATGAATTGCACAAATTACAAAATCCGTCTCTACAATTATTTCCACACTGAAAACAACGATAGTCGACTGACGCCATAAGAATTAAACATAAGAGGGATAAAGAGATAGAATTAAACGGTTGAGAGGACAAAGAAGATTATTTTTGGTTTTTATAAAAGAAAGAAATAAATAGAACAAATGAAGATAGAAGAAAAACAAATTTTAAAAGAAAAACAAAATTTAAAAAGGAAAATATTTTTGGGTTTATATAAAAATAATAAGAAAATATTTACACGAGAAAATGATAACTTCACAGGGAAGGATCTTCAAAACACTCATCAACGAACAGGAATCAAAAATTCACTTCAAACCTTCCCCGGCAGCGGCGCCAAAAATTGGTTTGTTTTCAATTATATCTCCAAGGATTTACAAAGGAAATCTGTAAACCCGAGTCGTTTTTCCCAACGAAGGTGTGAATGGAATTTTGTGAATTCGAGTCGTGAAACATGTCGTGAATAGTGAATAAAGTGGGAATTTGGATATTTAGGCTACCAATAATGATATACAAACTAAAAATAAGTAAAGAAGAAATTAAAACAAGTAGGAGATGCACACGTAAGTAAAAACGTAAAAGAAAACAAAAAACGCGCAAAACCCGAGCTAGTCCCGAGCTTTAAAAATGAAACCTAAGAAATTCTAGTCCTAGAAACGCAAAACTATTTTTCCTAAGTTCTAATTAATAAAAGAAAATTTTGGGAAAAAGAAAAATATTTTTTTGACTTTTCTTTTAATTATTATGAATTAAAAACTAAATAAAAGAAATTAAATGTTAAAAAGTAGTAAATGGTATTGGAAAAATATGAAACTTTGCAGGAAATTACTTTAAGCAAATAAGGTTCTAGGAAAAATAAAAATAAGCCAACAGCTTATTGGAATAAACAGAAATTAGGCAAAAGAAAGAAATTAGCAAAAACTAAAAACAAGAGCTTAAATGAATTAATTGTGAAAGTTAAAGCAGAGAAGTCCCAAGGGCGATTTTGGTTAAGGGTTGTGTGTGTGAGGTGTGGGCTTTATAGAGACTAGGGTTCGAACCTGGTTTTTGCACTTTTTCTTTTTATTTTATTTTTTTGATTTTTTTCTTTAAAAACTTAATAAGCAAGTGAAAATAAGCAACTTAAAAAAAATCAAAACTTTTTAAACTTAAAAATAAGCTGGGAAAAAGACTAAAACGGGACAACAGTTATGAAAAGCTTTCTAAGGCTAACAATGAATCTAGATAAGCTAAGATAATGGCAAAAAGTTATAAGCTAAACCTAATAAGATTCTACTGTCCTAAAAGCAACTTAACTAAGCTAAGCTATCCTAAATAGGCTGACCTAATAAGCAAGTAAGCAAGAAAACTCAAATAAGCAGGCTGACTAGATGAGCACCAAACAGTCCCTAACCTTCCTACTTTAAGCTGTGAAATAAGCTGCAAATCTAAAAGCTACTCTATAAAAACAGTAAATATGCATGAACAAGCAACCAAATATCAATCAGACCAAATTTCAGATATTAAAGAGCTTATTTAAGCTTATAAATCAGTTTGGAAAAAGGGTGATTAGGACTGAGCTACTGATGAACCAAGCCAAAAGGGTTAACCTACCATCTTTTTAAGTTACTGAAAAGCTAATAAGCAGTTGATAACTGTAACACCCCCAAAAATATCGCAGCGGAACGATAGTGTCACTGGGGTGCTACTTCTCAATACAAAGCACAAGGTATAGAAAACGACCTCTAAATGAGACGTTTTGAAAAGTTACCATTCAATTTATTTAAATCAGAGTTATTACATGAGGTTCCAAAGTATAATAATACATAAGAGTTTTCAAAATGGATTGAATGGTAAAGGATAATAGCTTAGACTCCAAAGCATGCAAGTGACTCTATTATCCATGCATCCACTATCGCCTTTCTAACCTGAGATAAACATGCTAAAAAGTGTCAACACAATGGTTGGTGAGTTCATAGAGTTTAGTAATAAATGTAAAGTATTTGAATAAAGATTTCCCAGTAAAGGCATAAAGAGTTTGGTTTATGAGTAAAGTATTTGCATAAAGATTTCACAGCAAAGGCCTTGTAAATCCACTCAGTTGCAAATTCTGCCCATTCAAAACTTGCAACCTGTGTGTTCACAACCCATTGCTAAAATATAGAATAAGTATGACATGAACGTGTACGAGATATGTAAGCACTTAATGTAAAGCATAACAACAACTGAACCTCACGACTAGAATAAATAAGTATCATGAATAAACCAGATTATATTCACCAATGGCCATGAATCTGGGACCAAGGGTGGGGGTGTCAACCCGATAGTACTATCAATACCTCTCCAACGGCTCCATCCAGGAGTTAAACAGTTGCTAAGTATAAAGTGTAGAATAAGTAACACATTAAGGCACATATCGTAACTATATTTCATGTCCAAAAGTATCATAAATAAAGTGTATCATAAGAGTAAAAATATTTTGAGTATAAAACAAATGATTGAGCATGTATCTCCCCCAAAAATAGTTCAAAACGTATAAAAATAGGGGCTATGAAACTCACCTTGATTAGTCTTAATGGAAAACAAAATGAAAGGAAGTTGATAAACGTCTCCGGACAAGAAACCTGGGTTGTTATGTCAATATTTAGTAATCATTTCAGATGATTATAAGTTTATTCTTTTCGTTTCATTGTTTAAAGCTTTCGTTCTTATGTTTATGTTCTTTGTTTGTTTGTTATATCTTTTGTTCGTTCTTTCGTTTGTCAAGAAAATAAACGTATTACGTTAGTATTAAGTCGGAAAAATAACAATAGAAATGATAAAAATAATGGTTATGAAAAGTTACGTTTTAATCCCTAAGGTTTGGTTAAATGACAGTTTATACCCTGGACTTTTGGAAAATGGCAGTTTCTACCCTCAAGTTTCAAAAATGACAATTTCTACCCTGTTCATTTGTTATTTGCAAAAATGACCCTTGAGTTAGAATATTCACAAAATCAGCCCAAGTAAAACTAGTATTAATAAAAAATAATACTCATGACATATGTGATTTTTGGAAGAGTTTTAGACTCGATTATCTTAATGAATACTGGATTATTTGACGAGCTCTCTGATCCTATGAAAAGTTTGTTGGGTCGACTCAAAACATACCAAGTTTTGTTATTTATAAAAATCATTTGATAACAAGGATAAATACCAAAAGTCGGTTGGATGAGGACATAATTTTATAAAATCTGGTGAATTTGGTTTTAAAACTAGCAATAGGCACAACTTTGGACACACATATCTTTCTATTCACTTAATCATTTTTCAAAATTTTTCTTTCTAAAATAAGTTTATTATATGAACTTTGATGTGCCAGAAGTGTAGAATTTTTAGAGTTCATATAGGTATCGAAAACTGGGTTGAAAGTTGGGCATTTGGGTCGACAATTATTGAAAATAACTGGAAATCTATTCTAGCGATTTGAGACCAACTTTGGAGCTCGATATCTCTTAACTCAGTTAATATTTTTGAATGGTTTTTCTTCCTAAATTAACTTAGCTATATGAACTTTACATATCCTAAAAATTAGAATTTATCAAAATTGTTTAGTGGTTGGTTTTTGTGTTGGAAGTTGGATGGCTGGTCAGATGCAAACCAAACTAAATAACTGTAAATTAACTCTTCCATTTCTAGCAATATACATCAAACTTTAAGCTTAAATAACTTTTGACTCGATTAATCATTTTACGTGATTCTTTCGCCTAAATTAAGTTTACTGGGTGAACTTAATATATATCAAAAATCAGAATTTAATGTTTGGGGGTTCGTTTAAGGACCAAAATTCGGGCTTCTGGGCTGTTTTGGGTTCGAGTAAAAACACAGAAAAAGACCAGATAAGGGTTTTAATGTTTTTAACCACTTTGTAACTAACTTTTATGCAAAGTAAGATAATATTACATATATGTTAACATGTTTAGCATATATTTGATTTGTTTTAGTAAAAACTTCGAATAGTTTAGGTGTGTTAAGTTTTCTATTCGAACAACAGCAAAAAGGAAAAGTTATATACTTTGGGTTTTGATTTTATTTATCATTAATGATCTTTATATAATGTTTTTAAGTATATGAAATAAATAAATAAAAAAAAAAAAAAAACTGAATTAAAATAGGTTTAACATACTTACTTAAAGTGTGGCTCGCTAGGGTTTTATGACTTGAATTGGTTTGTCACTTGCTATCCTCCTCTTCTATGCTTATTAGGGTTGTATTGAAAGGATTCTGGGACTGTGTTTGAGGCTGTGTGTGAAGGTAGATGTTGTTTAGTATTTGGTTGATTGAAATGAGATGTATTTAGTCGAATTTGTTTGTGAGATAAAAGGGTGATATATAAGCTGGTATTTATAGAAGTGAATATTAGGGTTTTGTGGGACATGATGGGTGACAAGGTAAGGAGACCATGGCTGACAGAAATGAGGAAGTAAGCCACTTGGAGGGGGGAAAAGGAAGTGATGAGAAGAAGGTGATGTGGCTGAATTTCAGCCAAGATATGTATTACTTAAAGAGGTGGGTTTTTAATGGTAAGGGAAGACATGTGTACAGCTTCTTTGAAGAGAGGAGAGGAGAGGGCTTGTAGTGTGTCTTATACTAGATACATTGTATTTGATGTTGGTTACATTAGAGGCAAATTTAGTTAGAATCAAAATGGGGTACGAATCAGGTTTTTAGGGAAGGGTTCGAATGAGCTTAAGGATGTTGTATATTGAGCTTTAGTGAGTTGTAACTAGGGTTTAGAGAAAGATGAATTTAGTTAGTTTATATGTTTAGTTATTTAAGAAAGTTATTTAAGTTATTTAGATTTCATGTGAACCGAATTAATTAAATATGAAAAGAAAATAGATTGAGCTTAAAGGAGTTGTATTATAGGCTTAAGAGGGTTGTACAATAATTTAGGATGTGTGAAAAATATGTTTTTATTAGTTTAGTAATTTATAAAATTTATTTGTTAAGTTTTATTATGTTTGTAAGTAAATAAATAGAATTTATAGTTCTTGTGCATGAGGAACTTGTACTTTGGCTTTAAAGATTTGTAAAAATATTTAAAGAGTTTAGGAAAAATAATTTATAAGAGGTATGCATAAATGGTTTGTAAATTGTGCTCTAAAAATAATATAAATAGGATTTTAATAAAGATTTCATGAATAAATGTTTTCATGCATAAAAGACTTGTACTCTAGCTTATATGACTTGTAAACTTAATATTTTGTAAAAATATTGTATAAATAAATTAGGGTTTGTGAAATGAATACATAAAATCATGATTTCATGAAATTAGGGTTTTACCGGGAGTTAATATAGAATTAGGGTTTCTAGTGCTTTAGTGATTAGCTTAGATAAGTTGTATTTTTATGTTCTGGGGTTTAGTTGTTCATATTTGGTGTTGTGGTGAATTTTAGGGTTTCCTAGAAACTCTATATAGATAATGAGTGTTTTGTTAAGGATTTATTGTAAAATGGTAAATGGTATTCTGTAATGTTTTTATATGATTATGTTTATGAAATAAACATTAGGTTTGTTAAGCAGGTCTGTGAGAGCACGTTTATCAATGATGTAATCTACGTCACATAAGATAAGAGATACAATAAAAAAAATTATCCGGGGAAAAAGGATAATAAATCTGTAAAGTAAATAGGAAATTTTACGGGTGGTTATAATAACATAGCTCAAGACTTGGAAATAGCAAATTACACTATTGAACCAAAATTAAGCACTATTGAACCAAAATTAAACGAAATAAAGCACTAAATTTAGCTCTACTAGATTAAGCTATTTTTTTTGGTTTTTTATGGTTTTTAAACAATACTGAATTTAAATGACAACTAAGCTAAGGAAAAGAAACAAATGACAAATATAGACTAAAATTAGCTAGAACAAACAAAAATAAAGCTAATAAATAGTAGAAATAAGCAAATAAGCAGTTTTGTCTAAAAATGGAACTTAAATGAAAACTTACAAGCAACCTTGCTCAAAATAGGGTAAAATGGCTCGAGGAGCTACTCTACAAGCTCTAGCTTGTCAAAAGACAAGCTAGTAACAGCAATAAGCTCTTCCCTTGCTAGCTTATCATCCAAAACAGCTTATTTGACTATTTATGTTGACTTTTTGACTTTTTTAGATTTTATGAGATTAAAACAGAATTAAACAATGTAAACTCACAAAAAGCTATAGTTAAGCTTAAATGAGCTTAATGAAACAATAACAAGAGCTTGAAAACAGATTATAACTATTTAAGAGAATTTAAATGCATAAAAACTAAATTGAACAAGTATTTAAAAGAAAAACTGAATTTATATTAATAAGAGTGAAATTACAATACTTGAAATGAAATACAACTGAATTTAAATTGCAGAAATTAAATAAGACAATAAGTAAAATGGCCTAAATTTTCTAAAAGCATGAAAATTGGACAGCTTGTGCCTTGAGGAGAGTTTGGTATTTATAGCTGAAGAGGGTGCATCTTAGGGTTTCTCAAATGCTTCTGGATCAATAATCTCAGCCATTGATCTTTGCTTGGTCACCAATTCACCATTGTCGACCCTTGGATCATGTGAGGAGATGTTGTAGCCAATGGAACAGCTGGGATTTGTCTACGTGTCATTCCCTTGGTGATGTCAGCATTCTAGAATCATTTAAGTGAGGTGGGTAAGTTAGTGAAGCAGGGTAATTGTGAGGTTGGGGGTGATGAACAGTAAAACGCGCCCTTTTTATCTAAAGGTTTGACTGGGTATTTATTATTCATTTGACCTGGGTTAAATAAAGAGGATGGATCCGGGTTATGGAATTCGGGTTGGGTTGGTGGGTTATAATAAAAGGGAATGGTGGGCTTTTGGTTGGTATTGGGCTTGCCATGGAATTGGGTTGATGGGGTTGGATCCGGTTTAGTGTAGTATTAGATTTAAGGTTTTAGTTTAGGTTTAAAGTCAAGGGGCCCATTTTGCCAATTATGCAATTCTTCAAGGACCAATATTGCCATTTTTGCAAAATACTTTCAAGGGCATATTTTGACAACTTGAGCAAAGATATGATCACTAGAGTAAATTTCTTCCCCGGCTTCGGCTTTAAATGCTCTTTTCCATTTCTCGTGCTCGTTTTGTCTTTTTCTTTTGATTTTTGTCCCTTTTTCTAGATATCCGTACCTGCACAATCACAAACACAAAAACACATATATTTGGCATTTATAGATTAGTTTTTGATTATTTTGGTCTGTTTTTGGTCTAATAAAGGTATGTGAATAAGCACATACCAGTAAGCAACGTTTGTAAGGTTTTCTCAGTTGAGAAGGGAGCTTGTTGATCTAGTCAAGTAACTCCCAAGTTGGGTACTCGGGGAGTGGAGTAGGGCGGAGAGGAGTTCCGTGACCGAACCACTATAAATCATCGTGTTTGGTTTCCACTTTCTTTTACTTACTGCTTTACTTTTATGTTTGCATTATATAATTGCTTGTGTTGTGACTTGATGGTTATACTTGTGTGACAACTTGTTTTAGTATATGCTAGTCATAAACTATAATTGGCATCTTTCATATAACAACAGCTTAATCGGATATTTGATATAACAAGTTTTAAGATTTTAAAACGGAAACGTACTCACCCCTCCTCTACGTTTTCACAATTGGTATCAGAGCCTCGTGGCTATTATTTTCAAAACAAATGGTTTTTAAAATGGAGTACGATCCATGCATCAAATTACCATTGAAGCGGAATATAATATGAAAAATGTTTCGCTAATTATAGTTAGAAATTTTGTTGTTAAATGTTACTTTGTATACAAGCTTGAAGATGTCCTTGAAAAATAAAAGAAAATATTTCTCAAAAGAATTAAGTATCAAATTGTGTGCTTAAAGCAAATTTATGAAAAATACGGTTTTGAAAGGAGTGTTTGGAATAACTATAAATTTAGTTGAAAAATCACCTCTGTAAATGATTAGATAAGTCACATATGTAGAAATGATGTTAAAATAGGTGTATTATGTAACACCCCAACCCAGCATGGGTAGAAGTATCACATTAATGGCTTCATATCAGATCAAACAAAACATACATTCAATAGTAATACAAAGATTCTCAAAGGTTACAAATGAAATACTGAATACACAAGGATACAAGGGAAACAAAAGCTAATTACTACGTCTGCAAAAGCAACTCCTTCTAATGGTCTCTACTTCAGAATAACTATCAAAGTCTTCTAAGTCCAAAAGTCTCTTCACTCATACCCAAAACCCGTCGTCCTGCTTATTACCTGCCGCACACGAAAAGAAAACGTGCGGCTGAGCTTAAGAAGCTCAGTGAACAGATACATATACAAAGCAAAGAATAACGAAACAGAAACATAATATGGGCAATGGGAATGTCAGAAGGTATAAAAGAAACAAATGGATAATAAGAGAAGAGTAGGATAGTCATCTACCACGAGCCCAGAAACAGATCATATCATATCGTAACCATAAATCTTCATAATCATATAGAGGGGAGACCTCTCAGATAATCAGATAATATGAGGGGTGTCCTCATTCTTCAAATGGAGTAGCTAGCTCCCAGATATATGTGAAAGGCGTGTATTGCACACAAGCACCAGTCACCAGACAAATCATATCAAATCATGTTAAATCCACTAAACAGAACAGATCTAGGATGCATCCATACGCCCCCCAGAAACATATATAATCCATAATCAAGTAATGCGCATATCATAATCAGAATGGGGACGTGGCGGAACATCACTCTACCGCCCTAGAGTCATGCCATTGGTGCATCAATGACACGGACATGGAACCCCCATGCCTAGTGAAATGGCTCGGGTATCAAACTAAGAGTCAGATATCATATCATAATCAGAGGGTCATATATCAAAGGTCAAATCAGATGGTCCATAACAGATGGTTCATAACAGATATATCAGATGAAATACCAAAGGTCCAAATCAGAGTGTAATCAGAAAGGTTCATAATAAAAGGGATCATAGCAATGGCTTTGGGTAATCTTAAACGAATCAGAATCAGAGTTATATCAATGAGATAGGATACCCTTACTGAAAAAGGGCAGAGTATCTGTACCTTATACCGCAATTGAAAACACAACAGAAAATATCAAAGTCGGAAGCAGACTCCATCTTCAGCGAATCTACACGAATTCATAACTAACTTATTAAAAGCTTATTTAATTCAGATTACTTATTTTAGTCAGCTTCCCATTTTTAGTAACTTTTCATATTCAGCAGGTTTCCCGAATTAGTAAGTCTCCATAGTTAGTAATTTTCCTGAATTAATTGAGTTTCCCGAGTTAGGTAATTCCCTGAGTTACAATGACAATTTATTAGACTTAAAGCTTAATATTTCCAATATCGTAGTTCATAGTTGATTTTGATAATTTTCCAAAGATTAGGGTCTAATATATCATTTTAGCAAAGTCTAGGGTTAAATGTATAAATTGCCAAAATTTGGGGTTCACATTGCAATTATTCTCCATACACTACCAACTTAGGTTTCAGCCGACTTTTGTGAACTCTTTTCACACATTATGGATTATTTATGCTTGCATCAATTATACTCACATGCATTTACACACTTTACTCGACACACCCCACACACACCCAAAACCACCTATTCAACACACAAACACAATACCTCATATCAGTCACTCGACACCCAAGCAATTTCCCTCCCACGATAGCAGTTTTTAATAATTCCAACATATTACCCAAAACACTTACATAGGATCAAAAATCTTTATTTTAAAACAGCCTTTATGACCTTTGGATGATGCATGCAAACGAAGCACTCAATATTTACCCCATCCCATAACTGGTCCATACTATTAAGCACGCATGCAACACCCACTATTAACGAGACAAATCCATAGTTCTTGTGCTTGACTTTTCAGAATTGTAAATGAAAAAGGTAGTCGAACTATATTAACCACTCTTAAAGAATTTGGAAATTAATGACACATTCAACTCAAGACTTAAAGCACACTCTTGGTACAAAACGATACCGAAACAAACATTCTTATCGTGACCACTTTTCACACAGAGACTCCACACTTTGGTGTAACATTTCCAGCGAGCAACAAGAACCAAACAACACTCCTGACCACGATACAACAAACACATATATACTCAACCATGACTGACCCATGCATGCAAGTATGACTTTACTTGTTTGTTAAAATGTCAGTTTAAAAGTACCTTGTTTTGACTTTACAACTACTGGTCAGAAACGTGCTTTGTGATACCCAAAACAACCCAACCCTTCTTCATGAAATAATTACTCATATCTCATTCTTTATTTCTTAGGTTTCTTGTTTATGTCATTAAGTAGCCAAAACGTAGGTCGATTATAAGCAGAACCATAAGTCGATTATACTAAGTTTTAGCATGTTTTAGATTGTGATTTCATGTTTCGAATAGCAACCAAATAAACAGATCAGATTAGCACATAGACGTTTAGGTTTATATGTTTTATATATATACTCAGATCATGCAAACTTGTGTGCCGAATGGAAGAAGAAAAACAAGAGGCTATGCGTTGATACCTGCTGTGAACGAGACCAGAACAGAAAAGAAAACAAGAAAAAGAAGCGAACACGAATCCAATACCACAGCGACAATCCTTAATCCTCGAACGTATATCACAGCCACACCCTCGAACCTTGGTCTTTGAGAGGAAAGAAAATAACAATAGAACCTGTGTGTGTTTGCTTGTGTTTTGTCGTATGAAAATAAGGGGAGAGAAGGAAGAAAAGGAAACGCGTTATAATCAGAGTATGAGGAGGAGCGTGTCTCCATATCTGGAAAGTTTTGATTGCTGATTAAATGGGTTTGATTTGTTTTAAATGTGTCGGTTAGGATAACAATTAGAGGAGTGGGTTGTCAACTTAAAGGTGAGATTTTCATGGACTTGATTTGTGATTGAGTCGTGTATGGAAGTGTGACTAGACCGAAAATCCTGGTGATATAAAGAGTGATTGCTACCAAACAAAGTTCCCTTAATTAAATTTCAAATACTTGTAACTTCAAGTACATTTGCATGAATGCTATGATTCTCCATCATATGATATAAGTGGCTGTGAATAAATTGGAGATTTTAGATGTGAAAAGGATGATAGTCATTTGTATCCTTCTTTTATAGCAATTGACTTTGTGTATAAATGTCCACGTTTAATAGGGAGATACTGCTTGCCATGATATTTCTTATTTCAAGCTCAATATTTAATCTAAGATATTGAATATAAAAGGGAAAGCAGTTTGTTAGGGTTTCGGAATTTTAAAAGGAAAAGAAATATAGAAACCGTATATAATGAGGAGGGGAGGGCTTAAATTTCGGTCCAAGTAATGTGTTTAAGGATCAGATATTTATTTTGAAGATTTCCATATTTGTTTGTATTTATCTTGCTTTTATTAAATTTTAAATGAATTAATAAGAATATTAATAATACATAATTAAATAATTCGGACCATATATATTTATTTGTGTGATCATATAATTTTTGTACATTCATAATATTAAAATGTAGTAGTAAAAATTAATTGGCTTCATATTTTGCTCATTCCCGAAAGTTTGGGATTTATTGGGTACTTTATAAGCTTATTAATCAAATTTTAAAATTATAGGGGCAATTTGGTCTTTTTGTACGTTTCAGATTTTAGGGTTTTACAACTTCTTCCCCTCTAACAGAAAAATTTCGTCCTCGAAATTTGAAGTCGCAAGGTTAGACGAAGTCGTAGCAAGATCATCATAATATTCTCATGCTCGAGGAGGTTCTTCAAAAGATCTTCAGACCAAATAGTTTCTCATGACTCAAATCAAAACGAGGTGGGTTCAGACTCCTCAGAAGGAGACAAATTGGGTTGATTCGGATTCAAAGAACCATAAAACATAAATGGATGATAGGTGAATCTTCAGGAAATTTTATGGAATACGAACAAGAGTTCAAATTAAATTGATTGTGTCCACAGAAGAGAGCTTTACAAGAATTTAAAATTTATAACTGAGGCCAACGGAATGCAAACGAGAGTCCAAACTCAACCAGATATCTAATGAATGCAAACAGAGTATAGAATGAACCAAACACGGAGATTCAGATTCTAAACTTCTTAGGCATTCCCCCAAGATATCCTATGGCCACAATGAGTGCACGTTATATGGTGTAAGTATTATCACGTTGATCAGGCGTCATAATACTAGCACCACATAAATATGCCTTCATGATGATCATACTTTATCTCAAGTCGTAATCAAAACCACCTATCTTAATCCACCTAGTACTTCTACAGTCTCAGAGGTCATCAAAATCAAACACCATAACTAAGAGGAGAACGAACTACTCGAAAGAGTTAACGGAAGTCCCAGAATGTCTATCAGAATTTGGTACATCGTTAAAAGCATCAGATCGTCCATCATTCGTCAAATTTCTCATAATAAAACCATCGTCCAGCATACGCAGAAGGAACACCGAGCGGAATTACTAACAGAGAACATAACTCATTTAAGGGGTCCTATCATCAGTTAACGGAAATTTTAGTAGGTCAAGAGGAAATGAATAACGTCATCCATAGCTTCACTCTTCACCAAAATCAACTCTTCCAAACACAAAAGTTCGCTTCAGAATTATCGTCCATTCAAATACATGATCTTAAACTTCTTCCAAGTCCATGCAGTCTATTGTATGATCATAGGGTGGAAAGGAAAATATAACTCGAGTCTGGTCCCTCAAGCCTTCGGCACCTCCTCTTGGAACTGTGGTGTAGTAACGTGAATCTCCAGTATGGTCACTTGTGCATTCTTGCATCCGCGAGTCTGCTTCTGCCCTCAATTCATCTTAGTACAACTAAAATGGATAGAGAAGCAAGACTGCGGTTTAAGACATGTCTTCAGCATAGTTCGAAATTCGCCCACTCAACTGCCGTCATCGCCAGATGCATGGTAGTGTTGTCTGCTACAATCTCTGGACGCCAATCAAATCTACTTCTTCCAGAATAAAGGGTCATTCTACAAGATGGTCTACATGTTCCCCTTCATGCATACAACTGAAATACTTCTCGGAGGTTAGTCTCAGTTTGTCATCTCTTTTCTTTAGAAGTCCTTGGGGTTGCTTCTTCAGTCCTTCAATCATTTAAAAGAGGCCGTCTGGTACGGAGTTTACAGAAATAGAATCAATCATTAATACGCTGAATTGAAAGATTGTCATGGTAGTGATACGATTAGGTTTACGATAGTCAATACTCCAAAGTTTTCTCTTTCTTCTTCACATGTTAACAGGGTGTTCAAAATGAAACACTGAGGTGAACAAAATCATATTCCATCATCTTCTCCGATTTCTCAACTTCTATAGCATCATGGTCCGCCAACTGAGATTGGTTCAAATTTCATTCTACTTCTCCACCAGGAGGGAAACCCAAAAGTTCCATCGGAGAACAACAAAAGATTTGTACAACAAAACTTCCAATGCCAAAGCTTCTAGGGTGGGTACTAATAGATGTCAGTAAACAATCGACAAACAAATGAGATCGAGGTAGATGTTTTCATAGCAGCGTTAACAGATTTGAGCGGTTACCGGATATCATAACGAAAGTGGGATGAAACATATTACTAAAGGTCACAATTTAGATACGGTTGGCAGCGTATGAGGGCCAGCCAATCCAAAACTTAAAGACCTCAAAATCGAATATGTCAAAAGTAAACGGATTCGTAGGATGAGTACGGTCGCCAAGCCAGACGGATAGTTCATATATCAAGGTCAAGTACATGGTTCATCAAAGTGTGGAAATAGATAAGCGAACAATTCAAGGTGTTGGAGTCTTGTTTAACTATTTAGCATAAGTGGTAGATAGGTTGTGAATCATCGGTAATACAAAGATCGTATAACTGTCAAAAGTGAGGCATATAGAATATCAGTAATCAGCATCATCATGCTCAGCTAACAATTTCACCTCGAGACAAAATTATCGTCGTATCCCTGGCTAATAATCACTAGAATTATCATAGGAGTAGTAATGGCTTTGCAAGGACAGAGTAATATCAGATGATACATTTATATCCAGCACAGAAATGGATTTATAAAATGTGTCAAACACATTAGGATTAAATGACCGTCAGGATAGTTAGAGGAGTTCCAAACTGCTTATCCAACAGGTCAGAAGTGAAGAACAAAATCAGGTGGTGATGGCAAAAGTTTAACAATCAGAAATCATGGTAGGGAGTTCAAAATGGTTCCAAACACCGAAGGTGAGACATAGGAGGGTAATCGTCAATGATCAATCAACCTATCCTTTATCAGAATACAAATCAAAGCTAACTATTCAATGAAAACATATCGGCAACGCAAGTCTTATCGTTCAAAAGTGAGAGGAAAGCATTCTTATACTCATGGGAATAGAGAGGTTTAAGACGAACTCAGATAGGGTCAGAAGATTCATTGATTATCAAAAGCATATAACAGAATGCATCAAGTAAGTCATCGTCATAGAGATTCTTAGAATACCCGAAAAGACATCAAAATGATTAACAAAAGAATCAGAGGTCGGAGTCGGAATCTTAGGTAGTGCAGAGCGTGAGCTTAACAAGCAGGGCATAAATCAGAGTGATGCGGAAGCAATGCTACTTAAACAAAAGCCTTATAGTCTACCCATTCCTCACTGGTCAAAACTTAAGTTCCTATAGGGAAATCCAAAAGCAATTCTTAAAGGTTATCTTATGAGCGCATACAGTGGAAACTTAGTGGTCTAACTTACACAGGTCAAGGGTAAATGCATTACGAGTCGCAGCCTGTCTCTCTGATACCATAATTGTAACACCCCAACCCAGCAAGGGTAGAAGTATCACATTAATGGCTTCATATCAGATCAAACAAAACATACATTCAATAGTAATACAAAGATTCTCAAAGGTTACAAATGAAATACTGAATACACAAGGATACAAGGGAAACAAAAGCTAATTACTAAGTCTGCAAAAGCAACTCCTTCTAATGGTCTCTACTTCAGAATAACTATCAAAGTCTTCTAAGTCCAAAAGTCTCTTCACTCATACCCAAAACCCGTCGTCCTGCTTATTACCTGCCGCACACGAAAAGAAAAACGTGCGGCTGAGCTTAAGAAGCTCAGTGAACATATACATATACAAAGCAAAGAATAATGAAACAGAAACATAATATGGGCAATGGGAATGTCAGAAGGTATAAAAGAAACAAATGGATAATAAGAGAAGAGTAGGATAGTCATCTACCACGAGCCCAGAAACAGATCATATCATATCGTAACCATAAATCTTCATAATCATATAGAGGGGAGACCTCTCAGATAATCAGATAATATGAGGGGTGTCCTCATTCTTCAAATGGAGTAGCTAGCTCCCAGATATATGTGAAAGGCATGTATTGCACACAAGCACCAGTCACCAGACAAATCATATCAAATCATGTTAAATCCACTAAACAGAACAGATCTAGGATGCATCCATACGCCCCCCAGAAACATATATAATCCATAATCAAGTAATGCGCATATCATAATCAGAATGGGGACGTGGCGGAACATCACTCTACCGCCCTAGAGTCATGCCATTGGTGCATCAATGACACGGACATGGAACCCCCATGCCTAGTGAAATGGCTCGGGTATCAAACTAAGAGTCAGATATCATATCATAATCAGAGGGTCATATATCAAAGGTCAAATCAGATGGTCCATAACAGATGGTTCATAACAGATATATCAGATGAAATACCAAAGGTCCAAATCAGAGTGTAATCAGAAAGGTTCATAATAAAAGGGATCATAGCAATGGCTTTGGGTAATCTTAAACGAATCAGAATCAGAATTATATCAATGAGATAGGATACCCTTACTGAAAAAGGGCAGAGTATCTGTACCTTATACCGCAATTGAAAACACAACAGAAAATATCAAAGTCGGAAGCAGACTCCATCTTCAGCGAATCTACACGAATTCATAACTAACTTATTAAAAGCTTATTTAATTCAGATTACTTATTTTAGTCAGCTTCCCATTTTTAGTAACTTTTCATATTCAGCAGGTTTCCCGAATTAGTAAGTCTCCATAGTTAGTAATTTTCCTGAATTAATTGAGTTTCCCGAGTTAGGTAATTCCCTGAGTTACAATGACAATTTATTAGACTTAAAGCTTAATATTTCCAATATCGTAGTTCATAGTTGATTTTGATAATTTTCCAAAGATTAGGGTCTAATATATCATTTTAGCAAAGTCTAGGGTTAAATGTATAAATTGCCAAAATTTGGGGTTCACATTGCAATTATTCTCCATACACTACCAACTTAGGTTTCAGCCGACTTTTGTGAACTCTTTTCACACATTATGGATTATTTATGCTTGCACCAATTATACTCACATGCATTTACACACTTTACTCGACACACCCCACACACACCCAAAACCACCTATTCAACACACAAACACAATACCTCATATCAGTCACTCGACACCCAAGCAATTTCCCTCCCACGATAGCAGTTTTTAATAATTCCAACATATTACCCAAAACACTTACATAGGATCAAAAATCTTTATTTTAAAACAGCCTTTATGACCTTTGGATGATGCATGCAAACGAAGCACTCAATATTTACCCCATCCCATAACTGGTCCATACTATTAAGCACGCATGCAACACCCACTATTAACGAGACAAATCCATAGTTCTTGTGCTTGACTTTTCAGAATTGTAAATGAAAAAGGTAGTCGAACTATATTAACCACTCTTAAAGAATTTGGAAATTAATGACACATTCAACTCAAGACTTAAAGCACACTCTTGGTACAAAACGATACCGAAACAAACATTCTTATCGTGACCACTTTTCACACAGAGACTCCACACTTTGGTGTAACATTTCCAGCGAGCAACAAGAACCAAACAACACTCCTGACCACGATACAACAAACACATATATACTCAACCATGACTGACCCATGCATGCAAGTATGACTTTACTTGTTTGTTAAAATATCAGTTTAAAAGTACCTTGTTTTGACTTTACAACTACTGGACAGAAACGTGCTTTGTGATACCCAAAACAACCCAACCCTTCTTCATGAAATAATTACTCATATCTCATTCTTTATTTCTTAGGTTTCTTGTTTATGTCATTAAGTAGCCAAAACGTAGGTCGATTATAAGCAGAACCATAAGTCGATTATACTAAGTTTTTAGCATGTTTTAGATTGTGATTTCATGTTTCGAATAGCAACCAAATAAACAGATCAGATTAGCACATAGACGTTTAGGTTTATATGTTTTATATATATACTCAGATCATGCAAACTTGTGTGCCGAATGGAAGAAGAAAAACAAGAGGCTATGCGTTGATACCTGCTGTGAACGAGACCAGAACAGAAAAGAAAACAAGAAAAAGAAGCGAACACGAATCCAATACCACAGCGACAATCCTTAATCCTCGAACGTATATCACAGCCACACCCTCGAACCTTGGTCTTTGAGAGGAAAGAAAATAACAATAGAACCTGTATGTGTTTGCTTGTGTTTTGTCGTATGAAAATAAGGGGAGAGAAGGAAGAAAAGGAAACGCGTTATAATCAGAGTATGAGGAGGAGCGTGTCTCCATATCTGGAAAGTTTTGATTGCTGATTAAATGGGTTTGATTTGTTTTAAATGTGTCGGTTAGGATAACAATTAGAGGAGTGGGTTGTCAACTTAAAGGTGAGATTTTCATGGACTTGATTTGTGATTGAGTCGTGTATGGAAGTGTGACTAGACCGAAAATCATGGTGATATAAAGAGTGATTGCTACCAAACAAAGTTCCCTTAATTAAATTTCAAATACTTGTAACTTCAAGTACATTTGCATGAATGCTATGATTCTCCATCATATGATATAAGTGGCTGTGAATAAATTGGAGATTTTAGATGTGAAAAGGATGATAGTCATTTGTATCCTTCTTTTATAGCAATTGACTTTGTGTATAAATGTCCACGTTTAATAGGGAGATACTGCTTGCCATGATATTTCTTATTTCAAGCTCAATATTTAATCTAAGATATTGAATATAAAAGGGAAAGCAGTTTGTTAGGGTTTCGGAATTTTAAAAGGAAAAGAAATATAGAAACCGTATATAATGAGGAGGGGAGGGCTTAAATTTCGGTCCAAGTAATGTGTTTAAGGATCAGATATTTATTTTGAAGATTTCCATATTTGTTTGTATTTATCTTGCTTTTATTAAATTTTAAATGAATTAATAAGAATATTAATAATACATAATTAAATAATTCGGACCATATATATATTTATTGGTGTGATCATATAATTTTTGTACATTCATAATATTAAAATGTAGTAGTAAAAATTAATTGGCTTCATATTTTGCTCATTCCCGAAAGTTTGGGATTTATTGGGTACTTTATAAGCTTATTAATCAAATTTTAAAATTATAGGGGCAATTTGGTCTTTTTGTACGTTTCAGATTTTAGGGTTTTACAATAGGTGTATTATATGTTTACTACCAAATCTTGTAAGTCCTACACATTCTCGCTATGCGAAAATACATGTTTTTAACATTCTGTGACATTTTGTCACAAAGGACCACGGATCCCACAGATCCCTTTAAAGGGTTCCTTGCCCTTTGGAAAAGGGATCCTTGGTCTGTACAGTCCAAAGTTTTTGTAAACTTCAAAAACTCATAACTAATTAACCGTAAGTCCGTAGGAGTCGCGCCACCTATCATTTTAAAGAGAATTAAGTCTACTTTCATTTAAAAATAATCTCATGGCATAAATTGTAGCAACCCGTAGAATTCCTTAGTCATTAGTGAACGTTAATCTAGTATTAACCCATCATTACTGTTCACTTAACCATTTTACGAGCAAAATTTAAAAATTTTGTTTATTACATTTCTATTCAAAAACGTTGTTACATGATTCACTATACGTTGGAACGAGCTTGCACGCGCACCACGACAATCCAAAACATGATTAAACACCAAACAGACTCTTATTTCTTATCTTGGCCTGTTACTATTCAAGCCCATATAAGTTTTCAGCCCAATTTCATTTTTTTTTCCTTTTATTCCACTCAACACAACTCATTTACTTAGCCTCTTTATCTCTAAAATTCGACATACAAGCTACACATTTCTTTACATGATTCGAATCTTTACACTCTCAAGATTCAGGAATGACGAGGCTTTTCATTAAATTCGAACGTTTGAACCTAAAACGAGACCAAAAGCTAACCATGATCGACATACATACAAACTCAATCCAAATTCAACCAAAGTCGACTAGACTACATTTTTCCTATGTGATATACATCATTCTTGGCTTAAGTGACTTCCTAAATCCTTACACACTCTCCTTAATCTTTTGGAAATGTTACAAATGTTGTTTGGACCCTTAGAACATATCGAGTACAAAACATATACATGCTATTCGGTTCATGAACCAAACCACAAACCCTCGCACCACTTGGACATAAACACTCAAGTTATATTCCCCCTCCTCTCATCTTGTCCCCTTACCCTAATCTTTCGACATAATGCAAAGCTCAACTTGTGTTTAAAATACTATAAACCTATACATACTTGCATACATATAAGTATGCTTTATATACATGCCCCATCTCTCATTCACTCATTCTCACATTCACTCTCAAATTAATTCTAAGTGCTTCTCTTGTTAAAGTCCATTCAAGAAGACAAGACCATCTTTCTAAGTCATTCGAACCATATTTCTAACGTGCAAGTGTTGATTCCGATTGTTTTGTGATCAATCTATCGAGTTGGTGCAAAATCCTTCGAATCCTAGCTCATTTCAACAAGCATTCACCACCATTTTGGTGTGGTAAGGTTACTAGACCCATGTATACTCATACATGTGATTTAAAATAACTGATGCATCATCCTATATTTTTATTCGAACGTATTCCAGTTTTATGCATTTATTTCAATTCCTTGTATTTATTTTTCGTATATAATCACATGACCTCCTTCATGGATGGCTAGATATATGATATACACAATCATTCGACACTTACATATTCATTTTATTGTTTTTCGAACCTCATTTTATTCGTACGTTGCATTGTTTAATTCATATCTCATATATATGTCATTTCTATTATTTTTGAACCATGTAATACTCGACTAAGAAACGACCATATTAAATTGAATTCATGTACACACCATATGGTTTTTATTACTCATACTATTTCTTAACAAGACCAACTAATAATCTGATCGCTATTCGGGACAGTATGAAAACACTCATTTTATCGCATGGGCATTTAAAAGCCCAATAAGCACTTGCGAATAAGCTGAGATATAAGCACTTTGAAAACATTTGTAGGACTATAAAATAAGCCTAAGATCAGGCCCAAACTCACTTGAAACCCAATGAATCGAAAATCGTTAATGGGCCTTGTACTAATTCGAATAAAAGCCCTTTAAGCCAAAAATAAGCTTTTATGCGTAATAAGCAGTTTTATAAGTTTGAATAAGCTATTTAAAGCTGATAGAACTTTCGGAAAAATCACTATATAAGTTTTGTACATTTTGGACTAAAAATGCAAAGCATATTTACTATTAGGGTTAAAATTGTAACTTTTGGAAAAATAGGGTACACACTGTCAAATCAGTAACTTATGGGTATAAAAGGATAAAACAGTAAATAAAAGTCATAAAAGTCATTTTTGAAACCTTTTGGGTTAATAATATAAATATTATTTAACCGAGGACTAACGGTACAAATATTTCACCGTTAGGGTTAAAAGTATAAATTTCATATAAATTCAAGGATCAACCAGTAACTTAATTCTATAAACATTTACATGAATTATGTTATGTATTTCTATTGTATAAATACCTTTTACAATTCGTACGATTTATATAACAAAACGTTACGTTTATATTTACATAACATAACTTTTAACGAATAAACATAACTTATCATCCACCAACTTTTGAAGAGACGATATTTACTGATTCAATAAATATAAAAACATGATAATATTATATATAATATTATTTTTGAACTTTAAGGATTTTAAGCATATCATTCATTCTCATCACAATCAAATTCATTATCCGATATTCTTTCACCATCATCATTCACATCATGACAATATTAGAGCATCGAAATCTCAGACTTCCCTATTATTAAGGTCGTGTGTTAGAGTCGTTCCCGTGATATATTTGACATAACGTTACCTTGACTTTTACAGCTAAGGTGAGTCATAACCCTACTCTTACTCCTTTATATTCATTTTAAACTATTTGGGGGAGATAGATGCTTAGAAATACTTTACACGTTTATCAAATACATGATTTGCATTGTGATGCAAGTACTCAAGTATTTATACTTTTATGATACGATACGCTTTTATACTTGTCTTTGGGAAGTAGGCTCCTAGTAGTCTTTAGGAAGTAGGCTCCCAGTTGTCTTTGGGAAGTAGGCTCCCAGTAAATCTTTGGGAAGAGAATCTCAGTATGTGCAGTTTAGTGACTAGTAGTATCCTTTGGGAAGAGGCTCCCAGTATGTGTAATTTATGCATAGAACTCTTTCGTGTGATTTTATTTAAGTAATCGTATACACATCTATTCTACTCGTATGTTAGCAGTGGCTTGTAAAGACATAGGTTGCAAGTCTTGTATGGGCGGGGCTTGGGACTGAGTGGATTTACAATGCCTTTGTTGTATAATCTTTATTCAAATGTTTTTCTATTAAACTTAACTCTATGAACTCACCAACCGTTGGTTGACACTTTTTAGCATGTTTATCTCAGGTTTATAACGCGATAGTGGATGCATGGATCTTAGAGTCATTTGCATACTTGGAGACTTATATCTTTAGGTTAGAAGTAATGAGATCAAAAGTGGTTTAAAAGGTGTAGTTTGGGTTAGCCCTTCTGTGGGAAATGAGTTCTATATTATGTTTAACTTCCACGTGAAAATTAGACGATAATAAGTTGTACGAGTGTGTCTAAGAGGTCAAAACTTTTTGGTGTGCGTTCAGATCCGAATCTGGATAGTTGTCATGTTTGATTTTTCATTGGGTACTTGTGTATGTTTTTGGTGCATGGCCTTCTAGGAGAAGCTTGTATAATTATGAAGGATCATGGTGAATTTTTGGTGTGAGTTGTGGATGATTTTTGGTCGTGATTTTATGTGAGTGAAAGTACCCTAAAAATCTGTGTTTTCTGAAAGGTTTTATTTAAGGGATTTAGTGAGTATAGGTGTTTGGTGGTGATTAGTATGGAGTCTAGGTAATCCATGGTGGGTTATATGAACCTTAGACATCCATCATATATGTGTTACATGGACTATAGCTTTTAGCTTGGTCGCGTGTAATGTGGTATTGTTTTGTTTGTATAGATTTGTGTGTGGATAATTTGGAAGCCGCAATGTTGAGGTGAGTTTTATAGTCCCAATTTTTATTTTGTTTTAAACTTGGGATGGAGATGATGCTTGTTTAAATGTTTTGAGTTACTGTGATTATGTGTTTAATAAAAAGCATGGACTTGTAATGGTTATTATATGTATACTGCATGTTATTGTGGTGTTTCTGTTTGGTAATTATTTGAGTGGGAAAGTCCTAGTGGCTCTACTCATTATTATTCTGTGTGGTCCGGCCGGAGGGTATTAATTTACCCATTATATTGGATCGGTGGGCGCGTTCCGTCCCAATTGTGGTGGTATTTGGAACGGTGGGCACGTTCCGTCCCAATTTATACTTGGATCGGTGGGAACGTTCCGTCCCGTAAGCTGTGATTGCATGTTAGTTGTATAATAACTATATTTTTGCTGTCCTGCTATGTTTTATAATCACAGTGAACTGATAATCGAGGTGTATTGTGTGTCTTAAACCTATGAATCTCACCAACATTATGTTGACGTTTTTAAGCATCATTTTCAGGTGAGCATTCTAAGGCTAAGATAGAAGGGCGTGACTAGAAGAGACTAGTTTGCATTTGAGGATGAATAACTTTAAGTTTTAATTTGATTAAGTTGGATTTGTTGGGATACTCGAATGTCTTTCATTATTACTCTATGTTTTAATGGAGATACCTTGGAGTTTGTTTTTGGTTATTTTATTTTGGGGTATCGTTACGACACCTTGTGTCTGTACTTTGCTCTATTTATTTGCATATAGTACTTCTCTATATAGACGCCATGTGTTGTGATGATATCCATGATGTTGCACTCACGTTTCCGCCATTGGCGAAGTGTGACATTATATGCTTAAGTGTCTAAGCCTAACGACAAAACAATCTCACAATGAAGTATTTCATATAGTGTCATGCTCTTGCGTAATATGATTGTTTGTCTTGATGCTATCATGTTGTGTGGTAATTTTTTTGTTTTTGTTTATATAGGATGTTATCTTATGATTTCTATCATATTCACATCTTTTATCACTAACACTTTTTTCTTATAGGTTGATAACAAATTATTTGTTATCTCACTTCGTTCTAACTTTTATATGCCTATTTCGCATAATTGTAATCCCTTTATTGCTACGTAGATTAGTAATATGTTTATGGGACCCATTCACTTGCATATAGTTTTTAAAGCATATAGAATTAAGTTTTACAGGCTTGGCATTGCATTTGTGTATCTTTCAATCGACCTCTTTCCAAATCTCATTATTGCTTCCGCTTTCCAAAAATCATCTCCATCACTATTTAGTTATAACAATACTCCTAATCCTCTGCACCTCCTATGAGGAAACCATATGCCTCGTCATGCGATCATCTCGCATTGATAGAGAAGAGCTACGTGACTTCAAGGATGAAGTTCTTTGTATGCTAACCAACATCCGCAAAAACATTACTAAGCTCATCGCTTTCATTAACCTGCAACCTCCTAAACAATTTATCGCCATTCTTCATTAGATGCATTACACATTATGTTGGATGTCCACCGATTAAGGCGGAGAGAAATTCATTCACACAATTGTCTTTTGTCAATTTGTATTAAAGAACACTTACTCATGTTTCTTACACCCTCAAATACCAACACATAGGTTCACACCATTCAGTTAAAATCAGCTCACAAAATCACAAAGTGTTTCAAACCTTCTCAACCCAACATCACATATTTACACCAATACCTCGTCATGTGAAAAACACATCATGTGTTTGACAAACCTCTTAAACAAGAACCATTGAATCTCCTTAGACTTGGATTAATGGAACCAAATCCGTAGGTATAAGTAAATAGATCCTAGCTCGAACCTCCGTTTTATCAAAAAACGACAAAACGTGACCAAATCAAATTCTGGTCCCAAGGTACCCTTTGATAAGACGGACGGAACCAAAAATTTGGTTCCGCCCAATCCGTGGGTACCTGGGTCAGTTTTTAAACTACTTAAAACAAACAACCCTCTCACAACCAACGAGTCTAGGATTTTACTTTTAACATGAGTCTCACAACTTCATTGTCTAGAACACCATCATAGGATCTCATTCTTTTCTTCCTTGATACATATCAGGCACGTCATTGTCAGTACAAACGATATATTAATCAAAACCATCATTCCCAACACTTTCTCAACACATTAGTCTATCCAACTGTCTCCCATCATATGATGTCATTCTCATCCTCATATAGGTATTTAGTATTTCTAATTTTTGCATATGGAATTTCTATTCCTAAGTGATCATTATCTTCACTTCCTTTTAATTCCATTCGAGCATATATTATGGCATGATACATCATCTTTGTTAGATGATAAGGTCATAAAAGATCTTGTCGGTCAAAAACATGTTAATACTCTCTCTCCCAATATCACCTAGAATAGATCATTTTTATAAATATCAATAAGTTAACAAATTTTGTTCTTGTTAGCATCAAATGATATTGGTCAAATCATAACCTTAATTGTCTTCAATATTCTTATAGCATTTGCTATACATACGGGTTTCTAAATTCATTGATAATTGCATGCATTATAACCACCACCTTCCATCACCTCTTTCACTAATCATCACCACCATGGATTAGCGAAAAACCTACTAGTAAACCAACACCAACACTTGCACCACTCACTTTAACTCTTAATATTTCAACTCGAGTGTAGGGATCCCTAAAACTTCACTTCATATTTTCCTTCTAGGCATTATTTTGTAGGTTTTTATCATATTATATTCTCGTTTTTCTTATGATTTTAATTCTTATTAGAAGACTACACTTCATGAGATCTTTGATTTCATAATCATGGTTCTCTACTTTGAGTTGCTTGTGATTATATCATTTATATATTGCATGTATACATCTTATTTTCTCTTTGTCAAAAAGATGAAATGTATTGCACTAATTCTTTCATTGTAGGTTCATCATCATATACACTCGATTGTATATAACATACTCATCTAAGGATGAAGTTTGCATCGATTATTTTTCTTCTTTTATTGTAGGTGCTTTTTGACGTCCTCGAACCATGAGGAATATCTATCAAGCACTCATATTGCATCGTCAATACACTTGGTCGTATATGACATATCTGTCTAAAGACATAACTTCTATTGTACTAATTTTTGTTTTGTAGGTTCATCTTGACGCCCTAGAGCAAGGGGGAGCTTCCGTCAAGCATTTATAGAGTGCATCTTATACACACTTTGTTGTATATCACATACTCGTCCAAGGACGAATATAGTTTTGCACTAATATTTGTTTATTAGCTTTTTAATTATACCTTGACGCCTCGATCAAGGGGGAGTAACCATCAAGGGGGAGCATGCACGCATTCATAATCATTCTCATCCTTCAACACACCTTTGTGTTTCTACAAAGAGGAGGAGAAGATAGTCTAACATAGCTTACCCACGTGTATTGTTTGCTATGTACATTTTCTTCATCATGCATTTCTCATATATATATTTTTTTTTGTTACACAACACTAACCTTGATGTAGGTTAAGGGTCTTAATTTGATCCATCGATCCGCTACCAAATAAGGGGATTGGAGTAGACAACTTAACTTCACTAGGGATGATGCAAGCTCGCCTTTTCGGGGAGAAATGAAGTTAACTCCAAGGACACACCCTTTTTGTTTTGACAAAAGGGGGGAGAAGAGTGTAAACGGAGAAGGTAATGTAAAAGGAAGAATGAACACAAGTAACTTTTTTACATTTTACTATCTATCACGTTTACATATTTTGTCATCATAAAAAAGGGGGAGATTGTTAGTGCAAATATTACGATATTTAATCTATACAGTCTCGTTTGTTTTGATTGATGACAAACATGTAACTTGATACATAACGTAAAATATACAAGTTACACGTAATCATATTTTGTCTCAACATACATTCAACACCTCTCGACTTCTCTAGTCCTCGTATGGTACAGCACAGGTTCGTACATGTTTGTTATGTGGCATTATGATCAAACCCCTTAACAAATCATTTAGAATGTTTAAAATACGTTTAGAGTCATTAAGTATTTTAAAAGGTTAACCATTCTACTTCGAACCTCATTTTACATTTTGCATATACAAGTACTATTGGGAATTAAGCTTAAGCAGTTAGTACTGTTGAAGATAGAAGTTAGGACTGTTGAAGAGTTTTGAAGACATAAGCAGTTAGGACTGCTGAGTGAAGAAGTTTGTACTGTTTATGATAAAACTATGTAAAGATATTTATGGAAAAGATTTAGTGTATATCGTATAAGGTTTATTTGATAGTTATCTTGTGAAGGAATCCTTGGTCTATAAAAGGATTGCCTAGGTTAAAGTTTAGAATATACATATATGATAAGAGTTCATACGTTAAGATTCAAGGTTGTAAACCCTAGTGATAGGAGATCACTCGTATTATTATTCTAATAATATTGAATCGTTGAAGTTCATTATTCTGTGTTCATTCATTGTTACATTCAAACCATACAAAACACAAACACATAAAGTCTTCTAAGTGCTAGCTAGTAAATTCCGCTTGCTAGACTAAGTATAATTCTTAGTATCACATCTAACACAAGGCGTGTGTGTAGATCCGGTTAAGTGGTATCAGAGCCAGGTTGCTGATACTTAGATTTAGAAGATCCGAGAAGAACAAAGATGGACATGGAAACAACACCAACCACAACTAACATTGCTGCTAAGCTTCCTATGCTTAAACCTAATGAGTTCGACATGTGGAAACTTCGTATTGAGCAGTTTTTCCAAGTGCAAGACTATGCACTTTGGGAGATCATTGAAGAAGGAAACTCTTTTACACCAGTAACAACAACAACTCTTGTTGAAGGAAAATCTGAGACTACAATGCAGACAAAGCCAACCACTAATGAAGAGAAGGCAAGGCACAAGAATGATGTTAAGGCTAGAAGTTTGCTTCTGATGACTATTCCCAATGACAAGTTGCTGAATTTTAGCAAGTTTAAGTGTGCTAAATCTCTTTTTAAAGCTATTGTTGCAAGATATGGTGGGAATGAAGCCACCAAGAAAACGCAGAAGACCCTTCTCAAGCATCAGTTTGAGAACTTTACTACAACAAGCAATGAGTCGTTGGATCATATGTTCAATAGGCTTCAAAAGCTGGTGAGTCAATTGGCTGTTCTAGGAATTGAGATGCCTCAGGAAGATCTCAACTCCAAATTTCTGAGGAGTCTACCAGCTGAATGGGCTATGCATGTGGTAGTATGGAAAAACAAGCCTGATATAGACTCCATGAGCTTAATGGATCTCTATAGCAACTTCAAGATTGTTGAACATGATATTAAGAAGTCTGCTGGATCAAGCTCAAGCTCAAGCTCAGGGAATTTGGCCTTAGTATCAACTCCCACTACCTCAAGTCCAGATGAAGAAGTGCAAGTTGCTGGAGCAGTTGGTACTGCTAATGCAAACCTTGGTACTGCTAGCACCTCAAGCAGTACTAGTGGACTTTTGAATGATGATACTTATTGTGCTTTCTTGACTACTCAGCATAATGGAAGTATGTTGACTCATTCAGATCTTCAAGAGATTGATGAAGATGATATTGAAGAGATGGATATCAAATGGCTGCTCTCTCTTCTCAGTTTTGAGAGCTAGGAGATTCTTGAAGAAGACTGGCAAGAAGATTGTCATAAACAGTAATGATGTTGCAGGGTATGACAAGTCCAAGATTGAGTGTTTCAACTGCCACAAGAAAGGTCATTATTCAAGGGAGTGCAGATTACCAAGCCAACAAGATGGAAAGAGCAGAGGATATGGTAACAAATCAAGGGTTGTGGAGGTGTCTGATTCAAGCTCGAAAGCCATGGTTGCCATTGATGGCTTAGGATTTGACTGGAGCTACATTGCAGAGGAGGAAGCAGAAGCATCTACAGAGGTTGCTCTCATGGCATTCTCAGATTCTGAGGTACAAGTTTCAAAATGTTCTAAATCTTGTGAAGCTTTAAAAGATCTAGAAACACTTAAGACAAGATATGAGAATCAGAGAAAAGAGCTAGTTGAAACTGCTTTTAGCTTAGCAAATCATAAGAGAGCTTTAGCTGTGTTAGAAGAACAAATTGTTCATTATAAAAGTAATGAGTCTAAGTTTTCTGATGATATGATTATTGTTAAGAGAGACTTAATGTTTAGAGAAAATGAGATCACTGTGTTAAAACATGAGCTAGAACAGGTTAAGAAAGCTAAGGAGAACATTCAGATGAGTGTAGACATACTAGAATACACATCAAAAGGTGTTCAAAAGATAATTGAGTGTCAGATCCTTAATAAAGCTAAGTCAGGCCTAGGTCATAAGTCAGTTCCACCTCCCTATAGAGGAATTCCAACACCCCCAGGCATAGACTTAGAACACACAGGACTCCCTGAATTTCAATTAACTGTGCTTAACTATGGTCCTCAACCCAAGAAGGATGTAGTTGATAAACCTGTGTATGAAAGTGCAAGTGATCAATCACTATCTGAGGACAAGGTATCTTCTGATAGGTCCTCAGCTAAGGACTCAGATGCTCCAACCATTGAGGAATGGACTTCTGATGATGAGGATGATCAGGCTGTGGTTAAGCCTGTTAGTGCTAAAGTGGAGGAACCAAAAGTTCCAAAGATGGTTAAACCTGAGACTGTTAGGCCTAGATCAAATGCCAAACCTTTTAGACCAACAGTTAGGTATGCAGAAATGTATAGAACCACAAACAAGCCAAGAGGTAATCAAAGGAATTGGAATGACCTCAAATCTCACCAATTAGGGGAGGATTTTGTCTGCTATAGGAAAGCTTGTTACTCTTGTGGTAGCTTTGACCATCTTGCAGATTATTTTGATAAATGGGTATATGGATATACAAATCATAGGTTGAGCATAGCAAGACCTCAATCTTTTTCTAGGAATGATGGAATGATACCTAGATCAGTTCTTTTAAGGTCTGGACCTAAAGCAGTTCAAACTGCTAGACCAGCAGTTCAGACTGTCAGACATATGAGAACAATTCACCCAAGGCCACCAGTTCAAAATGAAATAACTGTTTTTAAACCATCATATAAAACTGGTAAAAGAACTTTTTATGAGAAAGCAGTGGTGAAAAACCAAGTTTGGAAACCAAAGGTAACAACTACCAAGCCAGCAGTTCCAACTGCTAGCAGAGTAGTTGGTACTGGTATGAATAAAAACACTGCTAAAGGAAATATGGGTACTGGAGTGAATGCATCAGCATGCTGGGTATGGAGACCTATTAAACCAAATGGTGCTAAGATTGTTTTGAAGAGAATGAATTATGTTGATGCTAGAGGAAAGAATTTTCCTTGTAATGTGCATTGTTAGTCATATACTTTTATATTGTGAGACAAGTTCTTTGTGGCTTGTTTCTTTGTTTTTGGACTAACAATTGCAGGATTTGAATGGAAAACACCAAGGGATTATGAATGCTTGATGTTTTGGACTAAATGGTGTTCTGGAGATTAGTATGTGATCTTTGCATACAACAAATGGTAATTGGTTCACCATGTCTAACCCACATAAGAACCAACTAGTCCAGAGCAAACGGTTTCTGGTAAAGACTAATCAAATCCGTTGATGGTTGACAATTTACCAAAAATTGTATGGTTATCAGCTCACCATATCTAAGTGTGAAGAGTTGGCTAGTCCAAAGCAAACGGCTATTGGTAAAGACATATCAAATCCGTTGATAGCTGATAGTTTGCTAAAAACTATGTTTGAGCCATGGTATTTTAAAATCCTTTTCATAAGTTCATACGGCTCAACAAAATTTTTTCAACAGTTGGAACTGTTAGTTTAACAAATTGGTACGGTTCAACTAGCCGTTATGACTGACGTGTCAGTAATTAATTTTGGGGTAAAAACTAGCCGTTGGTGGTTTGTTGCGATTTTTACTGATTGAATTACGGATTTTGAGGGATCCTCTTATAGATATTTTAACTTTTATTCTATTATATTCTTATTCTAAAATAAAAGTTACCATATACTTTAAGTCGGTCAATTGAAACCCTACAACTCTCTCCATAAAATCTCAATTTTGCTTTCATCTTCTATCTTTTCACTCAAAATTATTACTATTCACGGCTGTTAACTTAAAATTTACCAAGTAGAATGGCTGATTTGGAATTTGTTAAGCGTCACAACCAGGTTGCGTTCTTAGAGAAAACAGAGCATGGAGATGGACCAAAGTTTTATGAGATTGTGGATTTTCTCAACCACTCTCACATAAGGTATGCTCTGACCATTTCTCCTACTCTTTATGTCACGCACATCACACAGTTCTGGCAGAATTTATCTATCTTGACAAGTGATGACAGAGACATAGAAATTCATTCTGAAGTAGATGGTATTAAGTTTGTTGTTACCGAGTCTATAATTAGGAGACATCTTAAATTAAATGACTCAGATGGTATCCACACTATGCTAAATATTGAAATATGGGAAGAACTTACTAAAATGGGGTATGATACATCTGAACGCAAATTGACTTTTCAAAAAGGATGTTTCTCCCCTCAATGGAGATTTTTGATACATACCCTTTTATGTTGTTTAAGTCCTAAAAAGACTGCTTGGGAGCAGTTTAGTAGCAATATTTCTATTGCTCTCATTTGCTTGTCTACAAACAGAGTTTTTAATTTCTTAAAATTTATTTTTGAGGGTATGGCATCAAATGTTGGCAGTAAAACTAAGTTTTTAATGTATCCCAGGTTTGTTCAAACTATTTTAAATAAAAAGACATACCTGCTTACAAAATCAACTGAAACTTTTGCTACGCCTAGCCTTCAATCAAAGGTTTTTCAAAATATGGCTATGGCTAGTCGGCTTTTTCAAGGGGAACCAGTTCCATTGTTTCCTCAAATGCTTCAAACTGAGTTTGGTGAAGGTTCAGCAGTTCCAACTGATCCCCATCACACATCTACTCAAGAACTTGCAATAACTCAACAACCAACCATCACAACTTATAGGAGAAGGTCTAAACCTAGTCAAACTAGGGTTGTGACTAGATCCTTGCCCAAAGATTCACCTCTCCTAGCAGGTCACACAGCTAGAAGTGATGAGGGTAGCTCTTCACAAACTGAATTGATGGATATATGTACCAAGTTAGTTGACAAAGTAAAGACCTTGAAGGAGGAGCTAAAGAAGAACAATGAGGAGCTGAAATCTCATAAAGCAATGTTTTCCAAAGTCTACACCAAGCTAACTAAAAGGGTGAAGAAGCTTGAAGATCAGTTAAAGAAGAAAAGAGCAAGAATGGTATTAGATGATTCTTCTTCTGATGATGATTCAGATGGTTCAGAAGGGGATGATGAAAATTCTTCCAAACAGGGGAGGAAATTTGATAAAGACAAGGATAGATCAAGTTCTCAGGGGAGGCTTAATGAAGAGGAAGAAGAACAATTAGATATTGGTTCAGGTTATATTGGTTCAGGTTCTGGTTATGTTGAAGAAACTGTTGAGACACAAGAAACAGTTCAGACTGCTAAAGAAGTTCAAACTGTTGAAGCAGTTCAGGCTGTTGAGACAGAGCATGAAGCAGTTCAAAGGGCAGATAAGGGAAAGAATCCAATGACATCTGAAGAAATTGATGTTGTTCAAGAATTGGAAAGGTTAAAGAAATCAAAACCAAAAACCCAAGAACAGATAGCCTTTGATGCAGATGTAGCAAAGCAGATTCAAGAAAAAGAATTGGCTGATAAACAAGCTGAAGAAGCTCATATACCTCAAGATGAGGAATTTTCAAGAAAAATGGCTGCTGATGATGTACGAAACATAGCTGAATTCATGGAAAGAACAAGATCTAAAGAGGTAAATCAAGAGGAGTTCAATGAACAGCTACAATATTTGTTGGATTCTGATTTGATTGTAAGAGCTCAAGCTTCAATGGTTCTCAAAGACAAACAGTTGAATGAAGAAGAAAAGACAGAGGAGCTTAAAGAGTTCATACTCAAAAAGAATGGAGTAGCAACATGGGAAGATCTGATTCAGAGGATAAGAGAAAGGCAGAAGTCAGGATACAAGATAAAGTTGCCAACAAAGAAGGAACAAGTTGAGTCTATGAAACATTATTTGAAGAACTCAGCAAATTACACTATGAATGACTTCAAGGGAAAATCTTATGCTATAATTGAAAGGGAATTCTATAAAACTTATGCTATTTTGAACACTCCAAGAAGAAGTTTCAAAACAGGTAAGAAAAGAGAATCAGAAACTATGGAATCAGATGTTGCAAAGAAAATAAAAACTGGAGAAGAAGCACTAACTGAATAGAAGATACTGCAAAAGCTAAGGAAAGCCCAAACAAAGAAATTGATGAAAGTGTTTGGAAGAATCCTCATTTGGAAGGAAAAGCTTAATTTGAAGAAACTTAGTGATTTGGATAGAAATCATAAGTTTAGGGGAGGATTGTTGGGAATTAAGCTTAAGCAGTTAGTACTGTTGAAGATAGAAGTTTGGACTGCTGAAGAGTTTTGAAGACATAAGCAATTAGGACTACTGAGTGAAGAAGTTTGTACTGTTTATGATAAAACTGTGTAAAGATATTTATGGAAAAGATTTAGTGTATATCGTATAAGGTTTAGTTGATAGTTATCTTGTGAAGGAATCCTTGGTCTATAAAAGGATTGCCTAGGTTAAAGTTTAGAATATACATAGACGATAAGAGTTCATACGTTAAGATTCAAGGTTGTAAACCCTAGTGATAGGAGATCACTCGTATTATTATTCTAATAATATTGAATCGTTGAAGTTCATTATTCTGTGTTCATTCATTGTTACATTCAAACCATACAAAACACAAACACATAAAGTCTTCTAAGTGCTAGCTACTAAATTTCGCTTGCTAGACTGAGTATAATTCTTAGTATCACATCTAACACAAGGCGTGTGTGTAGATCCGGTCAAGTACTTTTACTTGTACATCATGCTTCCTAAGTTGTATTCATGTCAAAATAAAATAAGTACCACTTTAGGTGTCAAAATAGGATAAGTGCACTTTAGGTGTAAAACTAAGACAATTGTGTTTACATACTTATAAAAATGATGTTAATGACATAATATCTTAAGTCCTATAATAGCATGAGTAGTTTAACATTTTTAGTAACACATAAACTAACATGGTACAACTTGGTAAACATATATTAGTTAGCTAGTATATACATTTTACAAGTTTACTTTCATAAACATTTTAATCTAAATTGGAAATGTACTATGACATCATGGCATGCATCACTTTGAAATCTTTAGAAGATTTTGAAGATCATATGAATATATTTCTTAGATCTTCACTCAATGAATCTTTGAAAAGATATGGAAATATCTTGGTTAGATTTGATTAAGATTTGTAAAGATCTTCTGTCAGGTTCCCACGAAACCAAAATGGTACACGGACGGATCCCTACTTTTGGATCCGTCCCATCCGTGGGTTACTAATCTTGTTGGCTATAAATAGCAGCCCATTGTTTACTCATTTGATCATCACTTCAACACATATTCTCTCTATCATTTTACATACATTTAGATCAGTAGATAACAATGTAGTAACATACATTAATCACCCTTATTGTAAAACCCTAAAAATATAAAACATGTAAAATGACCAAAATGCCCCTGCAAGTTTAAAAATTAATTAAAAGCTTATAAAGTATCAAATAAATCCCAAACTTCTGGCAGTGCATAAGTTATGATCCCAAATAATTTTAACAACTTCATTTAACATTTATACAAGAGATAAAATTACCAAAATGCCCCCATAGAGCCGAATAATATTTTTATTAACATTTAAATTGTATAAATTAAAATAAATACATTTAAATGTGGAAATTAATCAACTTTATTGTGCTAATCAATTTGGTCAAATTCTTGGTCTTATCCTCCCCCCCCCCTCACTCGGCATACCTAATTTAAAATCCAATCAAATCATTTTTATTTACCCTAATTGCCGATTAGAATTAAAACTCACACAACAATTTCATTAGCCTCCAATCGACACTCTAAAATCCCTAGACCATTTTTCTGTGATTGATCATCATCCAAAGGAACTAGGAAAAATACCATTCGAATTATTTGAAGCTTGGTCCGATCTTGGTGAATTATTTCCTTGTCGCTAGAACAAAATAAGGTATGGATCGAATTAATTCTTGCGACCTCCTAAAAATTCGTTTCTTATTTTTCTCATGTTCCTTGTATCATATGTGATCCATGAAAAATAGTTTTGGAGCTGCTCTTGGCTGGGATCGCGTTTTGTGAATTATTGTCATTATCGAGCCAATTTTTAAGGTATTTCCTAAATAAATTCGATCAAGCCATATAAAATTCGTTCATGATTTTTATCACAATCCTTATGTCGAATATACTTTGGGAAAAATGTTGGAAAGGTTGTGGAGAAGCTTTTGGAGTCGTTTTGGAATATTGGTTCGTTTTGTTCATACGCGTATCATCTAATTGATACAGCCCATTCTACACGTTTGATCTTTGGTTGGGTAATTTTATCAGATCCTATATGTCATATGAACACCAAATAAAATGTATAAGTCGATCCATGCATGCTTTATACAATACTTGTAAATTTAATCTTAAAATCGCATATAAAACCTAAATAATTCAATCCGAATTTGTGAGGCTTCATATTTATTTTATTTGGACTCTATACAATCATATTAGACCTGTAAAAATGATACTTCGAAATTTTGAGGCCAAGAACAATTATTTTTGGAATTATGTATTTACCGGATTTAAAGAAAATAAAGAAGAAAAAGAAATAAAATGTAAATCGATCTAGGGTTAGACTTTTAGGGCTGTTCTTGAGTGATTAAATGATGATTAATAATGATGATATGATTGGTGAATGATTGGTATTTTTAGGGTTAGGATTTTGTTAATAAAAAGTGTTATACGATTTGATTTAAAATGTTAGGGGGTGTTTTGTAACTTTTGAAACTTAAGGGTAATTTCTAGAACTTATTTTAGGCTGTGAACATTTCGAATAAAATATAAGTTGAGGGCCCCATGGGTAATTTTTATATTTAAAAGGGTTAAAATGTTTATTTGATAAAGTATAACTCAATTTTGAAAATAATTAAAATAGAGGGACTAAATATGTAATTTCTAGAAACTTAAGATTGATTTGAGTAATTAATTATATTCAGGGGGTTATGTGCTATTTTGGTAATTTAATGGCTTAATATGAAATTATTGATAATTAAAGATTGAAAATGTAAATTAAGGGTTAAATATGTAACTTTGATAACTTGAGGGACTTGATGTGTAAATTATGAATACTTAAGGGTAGATTCGTATAATATGATAAAATAAGTGACCATTGTGTAATTTTGATAAACTAAGGGTTTATTATGTAATTACGGATATTATAAGGTTTAAAATGTAAATCATATAACTTAAGGGTGTAAAGTGTAAAATTGGGAAACTTAAGGGGCTGAATTTGTTAACTTGATAAATATGGATTCAAAACAGATTACTTGGGATATTTTCATATTTGAACCTTAACTTTGATATAATTACACTTAAAACCCTAATTTATGTAAAGTTGTCATAATTAACCCTAAACTTTTGTGACTTGTTAAAATGCACCCTAAAACCATAATATGTTTTGATAATGACTTAACCTAAATGAGAATATGGAAATAGAAACTTACTAAATATGGAAACCTGCTTAAAATGGAAAGGTTTGTAATTCTTTTCTACCCCTCTAGGTGTGAAGAAGGAGAGGACCTGATCTTTTCATCTTATCCATTTTGGTTTGTACTTTGCTTTGGAATAAGGTACAGATATTCTGCCCTTTCTAATAAGGTGCCTTCGACCTCTTGATTTTGATTTGAACCTATGATATGAACCTTTGGCATTTGAACCTTTGACATGAACCTTTGATATGAACCTTTGACTTCTGAACCTCTTATATGAACCCTGTGATATGAACCTTGAGATTTGGACCATGATTATGACATATGAACCTTTGTTTTGATATGAACCTTTAACCTTGACCCCAGTTTGATACTACGAGCCATTGATGCACCAATGGCATGACTCTTGTGTGGTCAGAGTGATTAACCACACCGTCCCCATTATGATATGTTATGCGCGCTTTATGATTTGTTATGGCCAATATGATTTGTTTGGGGGGCGTATGGATGCATCCTAGATATGTTATGATATGATATGCTTTGATATGATATGATATGGTGACTGGGGCTGGGTGCAATCCACTCCTTTCACAAAATATGGGAGCTGATCACTCCAACTGGTACATGAGGACACCCCTCATATTATCGGCTTATTTGAGAGGCATCCCCTCTGTATGATTATGATATGCTATGATATGATATGTTATGATATGGGCTCGTGGTGGATGACTGTCCTAACCTTACTCTTGTACCTTATTTATATCTCTCTCATTATGTTTCGTTTGTTCATTTCCGTTTATAATATATATCTGTTCACTGGGCTTTTTAAGCTCAGCCGCACGTTTTCTTTCCGTGTGCGGCAGGTATCTAAGCTAGGAGCTTTTAGATTATGCTTTGGATGGGATGAGAGTTAGATGGAGCTTTGACCTTAGATGACCACCTTTATCTTATGACTTTGTTTTGGATATGGATTTCCTTTGTATTTGTACCTTTGGATTATTTTTCCTTTCCGTGAACTTATGTATTTTCAAGTCGTGTTGACTTGACTTTCTTTTATGTATTTATTAAGACTTCCGCTGTGTGTTTATGTATGCTTTGATTTGTCGCCATAATGTATACTTCTACCCTTGTCGGGTTGGGGTGTTACATACATTAATCACCCTTATCATCATGATCATAATGCTTCTAACATTCATCTTTGTTGTAAGTATATCATACCTCCTGATCCACCAAAAAGGCTTGGCGATCTTGCCATCATCATCCAGCAAAGCATGTTAACATATGAAGATTCAAGGGCACTTGTCATCCTCATTGATTGATGACTTCTTATTCAAGAAGTTCATTTAGATTCCACATGCATACATATATGAAGATCTATCACAACAAGCTTAGGGAACTTGTAATCTTCATCCATTGAAAGCTTCCAATCAATGGAATTTCATTTAGATTAGTCATTCATATCCATTAGACATTTGCGTCATGGATCATCATTCACTAGTACAGATATGGGATTTTGTCACACTTATGGGATTTCGAACGGCCACACAGTACCATATTTATGTGACTAAATGTACCAGAATAAAATAAACAGCCACACTTAATCCGACTTGTGTGACCATTTTAGAATTTCATTGTCACACATTTGAATATTTTTGTGACTAGAGGTATCTGGTAAATTTTTTTTATTTATTATTTAGTCACTTATAATTTGGGACGTGCGACAGATACAAATAAGTTTGTAACATTAGTCACACTATATATATACATATGTGACAAATATATGTCACACAATTGAACAGTGTGACCAAAATCCATATATGGTCACATGAAGTAATTGTGTATGTGGCTAAATCATATACTCAAGTTTGTCACACATTATTTAAAAGTGACTGCTAGTTTTTGTTGAAAATTTAGCCACATATGAATTTGAAATGTGTGACAACTGAAAAGTAAGTTTGAAGCATTAGTCACGATATGCATTTAAAAGTGACAAATATATGTCACACACTTGAACAGTGTGACCAAATGTCATATATGGTCACACTAAACCATATGCATACATGATTAAGTGTAACCAAAATTCGATACATATGGTCACGTAAGTTAATATGTGTGTCTAAAGTTTAGTTTATGTTTGCCTGTCAAATCCTAATGTGTATAGTCACAATTAATTGTGGCACGATCATGTGACTATAGGCTTTACAATAGTTACACCATATCACAAATGTGTATCTAAATTATGTTTATGGCCACATTATAAGGGTATTATATGTGATCAATACATTCAAAATAGTCACATTGTGAAATATTCATGTGACTATTATATATGCATGACTACACATTGACTACTTTTTCAACCACTGTTTTTTTCAACAAATTGCCTGCAATTGAGAATCTTTCATAGGTAATACTGGTTTTTTCAAACAAATGCCTGCAATTGAGAATCTTTTATACCAAACACTGTTTTTTTCAACCAAATGACTGCACTATATAAAGGCATAACCACATACATGAAAACTGCATATACTAAAAAACTGTAACAAAAAACAACAATTGAAACAATGAGGGCCAACAACAAACCAGGTATTCAACATTGTGTTTTTCAACTACGCATGTTTATCTCATAAGCAGTACTAACTATACATTCTAGCAGTCTTAACTCTAACTCTAGCAGTATAAACTCTTCATCAGTTGTAATGTTGTAATGATTTCAAACAATTAATTCTGTGACATATTCTTGTGTCCTAGATCCTTTTTCATCTTCTTGAGCAATTTATAAGCCATCTCATCATAAGTAAACTGAAGCTGGAGTCTTTTCTTCCCAAACAACATCTGATGTAGAATGTCTTTGAAAATTTTTAAAGGGTAATCCTTTTCTACAAGCATGTAGATCACCAACTCATTTATAGTTAAAGCATGTACTCCACATCCTTGAAAAAGTTTCCATTCTGTAACTGTGTTGTGCATTAGCTTTCTCCAACATTCATCCTCATGACTTGGTTCAAACATTACCTTCAAGTAATTCCAGACGACTCTATCATAGATTTTTTCTGGTGTTTTATAACCAAATCTTTCTTTGAGTAACTTCCATAGAGCCACCATATCTTCTCTGTCAAAATTATGAACCATCTGATGAAAGCTTTCAAACCTTTGAGATGAACCATCATGCCTCTTAATATCATAATAAATTGTTTTCCCTTGAAATCCAGACTTGAAAGCAACAATGCGTTGTTTAACATTTAAAGGTTCTGCATCCATGGCTTCTCCTTCAGGCTCTCCAACTGATACAACTGCAAGTTCAGTGTGAGTTTACATTTATTCTATATCAGCATCAGCTTGCTTAGTTTGCTCTTGGTCTGTGCTCTGCTTTTTCTCTGCTTTGTGCTCCCGCTTCTTCTTTTGACTGCTTTTTCTTTCCAATTGTTCACCTGCTCTTTTTGAACTTGTTTTCTCTTCTTTCTTTTCTTCACTGCCCTTCACTACCTCATCATTCAAGAAGCTTTCAGTGTTTCTCTTGGCAATTGCATATAATTCTTCAATTCTTTTATCATTCAACAATTTTAAATCCTTTAGTTTCCAATTGTCCATATTCTTCAAATACCTGCACATGAAAGCTCTTCTTTGTGCTGGAGTGGGTGGCTTGTTCTTCTTAGTTGCATATCTTTATGCTGCATAGAACTTCTTTCTTCCATCAATAAGTTCTTTCAGCATCCTGGCTCTTTCATCTATTGAGTACTGATCCTGCTCTTCTTGATGTAGTTTCTTAGCAAGCTCACAATCAGCATCAACCTAAGCCCTTTCCTCATCCTATGCAGCAATTAACTCTGCATTTTTAGCATCTTTTTCTTCTTGTATTCTCTTTTGTTCAAAAATTCTCTGATTTTCTGCTTCATACTCTTGTGCTAATTTATTAGCAACTTCAGCATCAACTTGTAATTTCTCTTCTTTTGATAATGGTTTGATGACATCAAATAACGACATATTATTAGCATCATTTATCCTATGTTATTGACTTGTTTTATACCACTTTGCATGAGAATTGATACTTAATCGTTTACTTTTGTAATTCTCAGTTATAAACAAGCATTTGGTGAAAGTTAGTGATTTTGGACGAAATATGGAGATAAATGATCAAGATGGAAAAAGTCTACTAAACTCAAGGAGATACGCCGTATCATTCTAGACAGATACGCCGTATCATCATACTTAGATGAATTCGAAGACCATTGCCTGACTTTGAAGAATGCGCCGCATGTAATTATACCATGCGCCGCATATGAAACTTTGGTCAACGAAGAACCAACTTGTTCCACTCCAGATACGCCGCATTACATCTCTGACATACGGCATATCACTCTCAAGACTTCACCAAAGATTATCCAAGATATTGAAGGACATGCGCCGCATAGAAGATTCAAGATACGCCGCATCTGAATACGGTGTACGAATATTCCAGAATATTATAATCTTGGACCCCACGCGAAGTTACCTTGATACGCCGCATCGGACCAATCCGATGCGCCGTATCGGCCGTATACAATCCTTATCAAGAATTCAAGAGATCAAGTGAAGATTAGAAGCTTAATGAAGAAGTCAAGATTACAAGTCGACACTTGAAGATGCTTTCGTATTTTGGCCATAAAATCTTCATCCGGACTCCGTTTTAGGTGATTCAAGCGGCCACGGAAATAGAAAAAGGAGATCTACCTGTATCTGAAGGAGATGCGGCGCATCTGGTCCTTAGATGCGCCGTATTGGGAGATGAGGCGCATCTGGTATTTAGATGCGCCGTATTGGGTCAGTTTCAGACTTGGAGGCTACGTTTACTTATAGATGTGGCGCATCTAACTCTATAGATGCGCCGTATCGACCCAGATTTCAGAATCTATAAATACCGAACTCATTAACGAATTTGGGGATCTTTGGGAACCCTTAGGGGCATTCCCAGATGATCAAAGCCTCTCCAAACAGTAGAAGATCAATATTGAAGACCTAATCATCCTTGAAGAACATCTCTAATCATTGTTATATTACTTAATCATTCGGTTAGCGTATCGTATTCATTATATTTCATACTTTATTCGTTATGATTATGTTTATATACTTTGTTACAGAGATTATGGGCTAACACCCTTATGTGTTAGCCAAGTTTATGAAGTTTTATTAGTTTATATGATTGTGTTGATTTGATTTACTTTGTTATTGGATTGGGTGCTTGTCGATAAAAACTCGTTTATTGCTTATAACTAGTAGAAGTCTATGTAACTAGGTTATGATCCTTATAACTTTAATTGATGTGACTTAACTACCTGTAATTGTGGTTGCTTTGGTTGAGTTATATGCGTGTTAACCCGAATCTCTATTAGGAATCATTGTTTGGCATAAACGGAACGTGTCTACAACCTAATAGGACTAGTAGCGTGTAATACCGAACTAGGTTAGATGGTTTAAAGCAATAAGTTAGTATTGATGCTAGACGAGTCACTATGATCTTTCGTCATATCCGCCCCGAGGGCTAGTTACTTAATTGTGACAGAATTTCGTAATTGATATGCCGATTAACAATTGAATGAATTAAAACAAGTAGACATAAGCATGTATAACTATAAAATGGATTAGACTTGGCTAACCCTTTCTTCCTATCTTTGGTGTCTTCATACTTGTATTGTTTGTTTATCTTAGTTTAGTTAGAATAAAACCAAACCCGTGCCAGTCTCTCAGGCTGAACCCCTCTTTACGTTAGTTTAGGAGAGTCGAATACCTCTAGAATTAGTATATTAGAAATCTCACTCCTAGTGAACGACCCTTGCTTACCTAGAAACTATCTACATTGACCGGGTACACTGCTCGTTAGTGTTTAGAGTCTATAGGTTAGTTCGGCAAAATATAAATTTAAAACTTGGTAGTTTATTATAGACCTAAAAAAAACACATCAAGTTTTTGGCGCCGCTGCCGGGGAGTGATTGTTTTAATTTGATTTATTGGTATTTTAGTTTAGTTAGTTTTATTTGTTTCTGTGTGTTTGTGTTTCTGTCTCAGAGAGGCAATACGGCGTATCCTTGTTTGTGGATGCGACGTATCTGTCTTATATCAATACGGCGTATACAGGTCAATTGAACACGGCGTATTGATGTTCTGTGACCAAATTTTTTTTTTTAGTTTGTGTGATTTTGTGTTAAAATTAAAAAAAAAAAAAAAAAAAAAAAAAAAAAAAAAAAAAAAAACTTTTACAGGAAGATAATACGGCGCATCTATTGTCTGTTAGATACGGCGTATTAACTTGTGTCGTATACGGCGTATCCATTGTCTGTTGGATACGGCGCATCGATCTTCTGTGACCCCAAAAATATTTTTCTCTTTTATTTTTTTGTGTTTATTTAATTTTCATTACTTTAGGTTTTGTTTTTTTTGTTTGTACTGCTGTTCTTGGTTGTTTGTCTTTCAGGTAATAATGAAGATGGACGATCCGGACATCACTATCACCCGCACTTGATTTCAAGTGGGGGGAAAACACCCTATTACACAGTAAATAAGGGTGGAGTCAGGCTCGTGACTTGAACAAAAACAAGCGCTTCGTGGGAGGCAACCCATGCTTATCTTTTAATTTATGTCAATTTAATTTTCTGTCGAGTCTGTCCCAGGCCTTCGATGCGGCGTATCCAACCCCTATGGATACGGCATATCGAATCATCTGGAATATTTTAGTCCGAATTGTTTTGCTGACATCAATGCGGCGTATCTATCTTTTTAGATACGGCGTATCGACCTGCCAGAATTGAATACAGTTCTTTGTTTTTCTTTTGTTTATCGTTTTCTAACCGATGATTAATGAGATGTTTCTCGAGATTTGTTTTTCCTGTGGTCTCTATATTTTTACAGGTCCGGAATATTGAAGATGTTGATGGACTCCCGCATTTTATACGCTCGCACACTTACATTGGAAGATCATACCGAGCAAATCTCAGGGGAGTTCTCCGTTCTAATTCTTTCTATCTCTTGTTTTTAATTTCAAATACAAACAACGAGGACGTTGTTTAACTTAAGTGGGGGGATGGAGAATTAGAACGTTACTTGTCCTTAATTTTTCAAAAATATGCTTTAATCTATGCTTAATTATAAAAATTTAAAAATTTTTTTAGCATGTTTTTGTTTAATCTAAGTTGCATAGCTGCACACATAACCTTATTTTCAAAAATTGTGAACTTATCAAAATTCACAAATCTATGAGTGTGCCGGTGACTTGTAAACTTTAGAACTTGGCTTGTATACTATTCGAGACCACCATAATGAGTATTATTGATATAATTGGAGTGACTTGTCTAACTTGGTAAATTTCTAGGATTTCACCCAAAAAGCCTATTATATGTTTTGTGTTATTAACTAACTACACTGGTTAGTTAACCCCCGTATAAACCCTTTGTTTACTCTCATTTTTAGAGTAAGATACCCCTAGAAAAACCCTCAGAGCCATTCCTTTCGTTTCTTACACCTTTGTTATAATGTTTCGTTACACCCTTACACCTTAGCCTACCCTGTAGATTAAAATCCGTTGTTGGTTAATTGCTTTAGGCAAAGTGTGTTTCCTTACAATTAATTGTGTTCGCGTGCGTAATTCATTATCTATGGTTAAGGTCGGGAAATTGCACAATGCAATTGGAGTGAAAGTGGATATTGTATATTTTGAGTCTTGTTTTTCGTGTGTTTACTACTTTCACTATTACCGTTATTTCTGAAGTCATGAAAAGTATGGAAAAATTATCCAGAGTTATCATTATAGTGATGTGGTGAAATTTTACACATCTATGTTTATGTTAGTAGTTTGAAAAAAAAAAAAAAAAAAAAAAAATCGAAAAAATGAGAAAAGAAAAAGAAAGAAGAAGTTGGAAGTTTGTTTATACCAACATTGTAAAGTTATGTAAAGTTATCATTATTGTTGTTGTAATATATTTATGGATTGCAAGGGAGTTGGCCGTTATGGGAACGCCAACTATGGTTTATTTTGTGATGATGATTAAGATTTAATTGAGTCTAATTCGTGTCTACCCAAAGCGTGTGTTTCAAGTGTTAAAGCGTGAGTTATTCAATGATATGAGTCTTATTGTAAAACCCTAAAATTCGAAAACTCAAAATCAATATAAGTTCTAAAATTTCACTTAAACTTTGTTATGTAAGTTTGCAATTTTTATTAGTCATAACCTAAGCATGGTATTTTAATAAAATCAAAGGTACAAAAGTTAAATATCCTATAATTAATTTCGGTACCCATTTAAGAGATTAACAATATCCCGAAATTCTTGCACTACATTGGGCCTATCATTAGAGATTGAAACCGAAAATTGATTTTCCATTAATCACAATTAAAGAGCCACGCTCCTTACCTTAATTGCTAACCGTCTGGCCATTTAAGTTATTCCTTACGTGAAAGTTGCAACACCATTTACACCCACATATTATTTTGTTGCCGCTAAGAAGAAGGAGAATTCTTCTCTAGCCTTTCATCTCATTCGAACTATGGAGAACAAATAAACTCACAACATCATAACAAATAAACAACCCAATTTCTCTATCCTTGATATCAGAAGAGTCGGCAAGGAGGAAGGCTGACCGCGGGACGGATAGTTGAAGTTTTGTCATATGCATGGCTTGGCGATCGCGACTATATCTTTTGTCCTTGTTCTATTTCGTATCAAGGTGTTTCTGATCGTGGTGGGTACTGGGTTCGAAGGGTGTTGCTGTGATTCGAAACAGATCCTGGTCTTGGGTCGTTCGTTCCTGGTTTCTTTTGTTCTATTCGACACAAAAGGTATCATCACTTTGTTCCTTGTTTTCTCGCGTCAAGTACACACCAGTTGTTAATAATTCGTAACTTAAAAACAGGTCTTGATCGACCTAAAGATAATACATATGAAGGGTGTGTAGTCACATGATATAACAAAGAGGAAAACAACATAAAATCATGAATTGATAACATTTATACGAGCCAATATTTAGTATGAACTGCTGTTCGAAACAGTATATATATAAGACTTTGAATCTGGTCTTTTGAAAAATGTCTATGTACCATGTGTGTGTCGATTTAAAGGGGCGAGGTTATGGTTGGGTAAGACATGAGTTGTTCTGGTCTTGTGAGGGGCTGTTGTGCCTCGTTATTTTCCAGGTCGGGTGATAGCTTGGTGTGTATTTTGGGTAGTCAAAAGAAGGTCGAGGGTCATGTTTGGGCTGGGTACTAAGTGGAGTCGTGGGGGCTTTGGTTGTTTCGAAAAGAAATATTACAAGAGTGATGGTGTCGAGAGTTTGCGTCTCAATAAGTTTGAGGTCTATAAGGGTGTGTTTTCATGCTATCCGATAGACTGTTGTGGGGATGGGTGTGTCGAGCATATAGGACTGTCAATATGTGCATGGTGTGAGTGTGGTGGTATCATATAGCTTGGTCGAAAATGATGGGCTGTTGGTCAGGTTTGAAATAAAAAGTGAAAGTGAATATGTGCTATAAGTTATAACACATAAAATATTACTTATCATGATATGCTATATAATACGAGCTTGTTTATACATGATAAAAAGAACTGGATTAAAACTCAAGTAAGAATAAGGTGGAGCGTGCATGTGAATGATAGGGGCTGCATGTGTGTGGGTTTTATTTTGGCATTTTCAGTGTGTGGGTTTTATGAAACTACTTTGGCATTCTCAGTGTGTTGATACGTGGTCATGGGCCTTTGGGGTGTTGAAATACGAAAGTTAATATGGGTCGTGTACATATAAAAGTCTGGTCGTGTGTGTTTTAAATTGGGAGCGACGGGGTCTAAAATTTACCATCTTAATATAAAGTTATAACATAAACTTTAAAGTAATTTTACTTGACATTCTTAATAATTAATTTTGATAGTCTACGCCGTTAACCTTAAACTTACTAAAATGATATGTCAAACCCTAATCTTTGGAAAATTGTCAAAAGCAATCATGAACTATAATATTTGTAATATCACGTCTTGAAGTTATTAAATTGTCATTGATAACCCTAAAGGTCACTAAGAATGGAAAGCCGACGAAAACGAGTAACTCTGATTTGAAATGAATTATTAATAATTAGCCGATCATTAATTCGTGTAGATTCGCTGAAGAGGGAGTGACTTCCTATTCATATGTTATGGTTTCGTTGGCGGTTTAAGGTACAGATATTCTGACCTTTCTTTTAAGGTTTCTCATGATCTCTTTCGTATTCTGATCCGTTAATTTTCTGAGTTGATTGCTATGATTCCCTTTCGCTTGAACCTTCTCTGTTGATCCCATTTGACATGACCTCTGATATGAAGCTATGTTATCAAGACCTTTTATAATTATGCCTTGAAAATGTTTTGAGAAAAACCATTTTAAAAAGATGTTTATCAATGAGGCGAAACCACTTTTATATCAAATGTTACTAACTTTTGTGAATACTATATTTTGAAAGATTATTTTTATGAAAACCACTTTAAAGGATCGTTTTATGAAAATCATGAATAAAGGATTGTTTAAAATGGACTTTTGATAGAAACTTTTGAAATGAACTTTTGATCTGAACCTTGACTTGATTACTTAATATGAACCTTGATCTGGTAAACTCTGATTTGGACCTTTGGCATTACATCTGATATATCTGTTATTAACCATCTGTTATGGACCATCTGATTTGACCTTTGATATATGACACTCTGATTATGATATGATGTCTGACTCTTAGTTTGATACCCGAGCCATTTCACTAGGCATGGGGGTTCCATGTCCGTGTCATTGATGCACCAATGGCATGACTCTAGGGCGGTAGAGTGATGTTCCGCCACGTCCCCATTCTGATTATGATATGCGCATTATTTTGATTATGATTATATATGTTTCTGGGGGGCGTATGGATGCATCCTAGATCTGTTCTGTTTAGTGGATTTAACATGATATGATATGATTTCTGTTCTGGTGACTGGTACTGTGTGCAATACATGCCTTTCACATATGTCTGGGAGTTAGCTACTCCATTTGAAGAATGAGGACACCCCTCATATTATCTGATTATCTGAGAGGTCTCCCCTCTATATGATTTGAAGATTTATGGTTACAATATGGTACGATCTGTTTCTGGGCTCGTGGTGGATTACTATCCCTTTTCTCTTTTCCCTTCATGTTTATTCATTGACTTATCCCTTGAACCATATTACATCTATTTGACCTTTGTTTCTGTTATTCTGTACTATTCTCTATTTCTGGTTGTTATCGTTATATCTGTTCACTGGGCTTTTTAAGCTCAGCCGCACGTTTTCTTTTCGTGTGCGGCAGGTTTTAGATGGAAGCTGGGTTATGAGTGGAGAGAACCTTTGGACTTAGAAGACTGATAGCTGTTCTGGATTTTAGAAGTGATTAGAAGTTATTATTATTTCAGAATTAGTATTTAGTGGAAGTTCATTTGTAACCCTATAGTATCTGTATTTTATTTGTAACCTTTGAGAATTCTTGTATTACTATAGATGTATGCTTTGTTTTAATCTGATATGAAACCATTATTGTGATATCTTTACCCTTGTCGGGTTGGGGTGTTACAATTTATGGTATCAGAGCCAGGTTGCGACTCGTAATACATTTACCCTTGACCTGTGTAAGTTAGGACCACTAAGTTTCCACTGTATGCGCTCATAAGACAACCTTTAAGATTTGCTTTAGGATTTCCCTATAGGAACTTAAGTTTGACCAGTGAGGAATGGGTAGACTATAAGGCTTTTGTTTAAGTATCATTGCTTTCGCATCACTCTGATTCGTGCCCCACTTGTTGAGAGCACTTTTGGAGATTGAAAGCTCACGCTTTGCACCACCTAAGATTCCGACTCCGACCTCTGATTCTTTTGTAAATCATTTTGATGCCTCTTCGGGTATTCTGAGAATCTCCATGACGATAACCTACTTGATGCATTCTGTTATATGCTTTTGACAATCTATGAATCTTCTGACCCTATCTGAGTTCGTCTTAAACATCTCTATTCCCATGAGTATAAGAATGCTTTCCTCTCACTTTTGAACGATAAGACTTGCGTTGCCGATATGTTTTCATTGAATAGTTAGCTTTGATTTGTATTCTGATAAAGGATAGGTTGATTGATCATTGACGATTACCCTCCTATGTTTCACCTTCGGTGTTTGAAGCAATTTTGAACTCCCTACCATGATTTCCGATTATTAAACTTTTGCTACCACTACCTGATTTTGATCTTCATTTCCGATCTGTTGATAAACAGTTGATACCTCTCCGACCATCCGAAGGTCATTTAACCCTAATGTGTTTGACACATTTTATAAATTCATTTCTGTGCTGGATATAAATGTATCATCTGATATTACTCTGTCCTTGCAAAGCCCATTACTACTCCTATGAGAACTCTAGTGATTATTAGCCAGGGATACGACGATAATTTTGTCTCGATGTGAAATTGTTAGCTGAGCATGATGATGCTGATTACTGATATTCTATATGCCTCACTTTTGACAGTTATACGATCTTTGTATTACCGATGATTCACAACCTACCTGCCCTTATGCTATTTAGCCAAACAAGAATCCAACACCTTGAATTGGTTGTTTATCTATCTCCACACTTTGATGAACCATGTACTTGACCTTGATATATGAACTATCTGTCTAGCTTGGCGATCGTACTCATCATACGAATCCGTTTACTTTTGACATATTTGATTTTGAGGTCTTTAAGTTATGGATTGGCTGGCCCTCATATGCTGCCAGGGACTACCGTATCTAATTTGTGACCTTTAGTAATATGTTTCATCCCATTTTCGTTATGATAACTTTTAACCGCTCCAATCTGTTAAGCTTAACGCTGTTATGGAAACATTTACCTCGATCTCACTTGATTATTGATTGTCTCCTGACATCTATTAGTACCCACCCTAGAAACTTTGGCCTTGGAAGTTTTATTATGCAAATTTTCTGGTGTTCTATGATGAAACTCTTGGATTTCCTTTCCGGTGGAGAAGCAGAATGAAAATTTGAACCAATCCCAGTTGACGGACCATGATGCCATCGAATTTGAGAAATTGGAGGGGATGATGCATTGTGATTTTGTTCACCTCAGTGCTTCAATTTGAATACCCTGTTAGCTTGTGAAGAAGAAAGAGAAAATTTGAAGTATCAACTATCGTAAACCTAATCGTATCACTACCATGACCATCTTTCAATTCAGCGCATCAATGATTGATTCTATCTTTGTAAACTCCGTACCAGACGACCTCTGTGGATGATTGAAGGACTGAAGAAGCAACCACAAGGACTTCTAAGAAAAGAGATGACTATTTGAGAGAAACCTCCGGGAAGTATTTCAGTTTTATGCACGAAGAGGAACAGGTAGACCATCATGTGGAATGACCCTTTATTCTAGTAGAAGTAGATTCGAATGGCGTCCAGAGATGGTAGCAGGCAATACTACCATGCATCCGGCGATGACGGCAGTTGGAGTTGGTGAATTTCGAACCGTGCTGAAGGCCTGTCTAAGACACACAGTCTTGCTTCTCTATTTACCTTAGTTGTACTAGGATGAATTGAGAGCAGAAGCAGACTCGCGTATGGAAGAAGGCACAGTGACCATGCCGGAGATTCACGTTACTACACCACAGTTCCAAGAAGAAGTGCCGAAGGCTTGAGGGACCAGACTCGAGTTTATATTTCCTTTCCACCCTATGATCATTCGATAGACTGCATGGACTTGGAAGAAGTTTAAGATCATGTCCGATAATTCTAAAGCGAACGTTTGTGTTTGAAAGAGTTGATTCTGTGAAGGATGAAGCTATGGGCGATGTAATTCATTTCCTTTTGACCTACTCAAATTTCTGTTACCTGATGATAAGATCCCTTGAATGATTTATATTCCTTGTCAGTAATTCCGCTCTGAGTTCATTCTGCATATGTTGGACGATAGTTTCGTTATGTGAAATTTGATGAATGATGGACGATCTGATGCTTTTAACGATGTACCAAATTCTGATAGACATTCTGGGACTTCCGTTAACTCTTTCGAGTAGTTCGTTTTCCTCTTAGTTATGGTGTTTGATTTTGATGACCTCTGAGAATGTAGAAGTACTAGGTGGATTAAGATAGGTGGTTTTGATTACGACTTGAGATAAAGTATGATCATCATGAAGGCATAATTATGTGGTGCTAGTATTATGACGCCTGATCAACGTGATAATACTTACACCATATAACGTGCACTCATTGTGGCCATAGGATATCTTTGGGAGTACCTTAGAAGTTTAGAATCTGATCTCCGTTAGATCCGTGATTAGTAAGACGTTAGGTTCATTCTGCCTATGCGAAAATTCTGTTTCCGTTCATTAATAATCTGGATGACTTTGAACTCTCGTTCTGCATTCTGTTGACCTCAGTTACGAATCTTGAAAAAAACTCTTTGAAGAGCTCTATACTGTTGGCACAGTTAATTTGATTTGAAATCTTGTTCGTATTCCATGTGAGCTTTCTGAAGATTCACCTATCGTCCATTTTATGTTGCATGGACCTTTTGTTCTGAATCAACCTAATTTGTCTCTGTCTGAGGAAATCTGAACCCATTGTGTATTGATCGAGTCATGAGAAACCAATTGTCTGAAGATCCTTTTGGAAGAACCTCCATGGACGTGAGGATGTTCGTGACGACCTTTTGCGACTTGCTACGATTTCGCTTTACTTTGCGACTTCAATTTTCGAGGACGAAAATTTTATTTCTAGAGGGGAAGAGTTGTAAAACCCTAAAATTCGAAAACTCAAAATCAATATAAGTTCTAAAATTTCACCTAAACTTTGTTATGTAAGTTTGCAATTTTTATTAGTCATAACCTAAGCATGGTATTTTAATAAAATCAAAGGTACAAAAGTTAAATATCCTATAATTAATTTCGGTACCCATTTAAGAGATTAACAATATCCCGAAATTCTTGCACTACATTCGGCCTATCATTAGAGATTGAAACCGAAAATTGATTTTCCATTAATCACAATTAAAGAGCCACGCTCCTTACCTTAATTGCTAACCGTCTGGCCATTTAAGTTATTCCTTACGTGAAAGTTGCAACACCATTTACACCCACATATTATTTTGTTGCCGCTAAGAAGAAGGAGAATTCTTCTCTAGCCTTTCATCTCATTCGAACTATGGAGAACAAATAAACTCACAACATCATAACAAATAAACAACCAAATTTCTCTATCCTTGATATCAGAAGAGTCGGCAAGGAGGAAGGCTGACCGCGGGACGGATAGTTGAAGTTTTGTCATATGCATGGCTTGGCGATCGCGACTATATCTTTTGTCCTTGTTCTATTTCGTATGTTCGATCAAGGTGTTTCTGATCGTGGTGGGTACTGGGTTCGAAGGGTGTTGCTGTGATTCGAAACAGATCCTGGTCTTGGGTCGTTCGTTCCTGGTTTCTTTAGTTCTATTCGACACAAAAGGTATCATCACTTTGTTCCTTGTTTTCTCGCGTCAAGTACACACCAGTTGTTAATAATTCGTAACCTAAAAACAGGTCTTGATCGACCTAAAGATAATACATATGAAGGGTGTGTAGTCACATGATATAACAAAGAGGTAAACAACATAAAATCATGAATTGATAACATTTATACGAGCCAATATTTAGTATGAACTGCTGTTCGAAACAGTATATATATAAGACTTTGAATCTGGTCTTTTGAAAAATGTCTATGTACCATGTGTGTGTCGATTTAAAGGGGCGAGGTTATGGTTGGGTAAGACATGAGTTGTTCTGGTCTTGTGAGGGGCTGTTGTGCCTCGTTATTTTCCAGGTCGGGTGATAGCTTGGTGTGTATTTTGGGTAGTCAAAAGAAGGTCGAGGGTCATGTTTGGGCTGGGTACTAAGTGGAGTCGTGGGGGCTTTGGTTGTTTCGAAAAGAAATATTACAAGAGTGATGGTGTCGAGAGTTTGCGTCTCAATAAGTTTGAGGTCTATAAGGGTGTGTTTTCATGCTATCCGATAGACTGTTGTGGGGATGGGTGTGTCGAGCATATAGGACTGTCAATATGTGCATGGTGTGAGTGTGGTGGTATCATATAGCTTGGTCGAAAATGATGGGCTGTTGGTCAGGTTTGAAATAAAAAGTGAAAGTGAATATGTGCTATAAGTTATAACACATAAAATATTACTTATCATGATATGCTATATAATACGAGCTTGTTTATACATGATAAAAAGAACTGGATTAAAACTCAAGTAAGAATAAGGTGGAGCGTGCATGTGAATGATAGGGGCTGCATGTGTGTGGGTTTTATTTTGGCATTTTCAGTGTGTGGGTTTTATGAAACTACCTTGGTATTCTCAGTGTGTTGATACGTGGTCATGGGCCTTTGGGGTGTTGAAATACGAAAGTTAATATGGGTCGTGTACATATAAAAGTCTGGTCGTGTGTGTTTTAAATTGGGAGCGACGGGGTCTAAAATTTACCATCTTAATATAAAGTTATAACATAAACTTTAAAGTAATTTTACTTGACATTCTTAATAATTAATTTTGATAATCTACGCCGTTAACCTTAAACTTACTAAAATGATATGTCAAACCCTAATCTTTGGAAAATTGTCAAAAGCAATCCTGAACTATAATATTTGTAATATCACGTCTTGAAGTTATTAAATTGTCATTGATAACCCTAAAGGTCACTAAGAATGGAAAGCCGACGAAAACGAGTAACTCTGATTTGAAATGAATTATTAATAATTAGCCGATCATTAATTCGTGTAGATTCGCTGAAGAGGGAGTGACTTCCTATTCATATGTTATGGTTTCGTTGGCGGTTTAAGGTACAGATATTCTGACCTTTCTTTTAAGGTTTCTCATGATCTCTTTCGTATTCTGATCCGTTAATTTTCTGAGTTGATTGCTATGATCCCCTTTCGCTTGAACCTTCTCTGTTGATCCCATTTGACATGACCTCTGATATGAAGCTATGTTATCAAGACCTTTTATAATTATGCCTTGAAAATGTTTTGAGAAAAACCATTTTAAAGAGATGTTTATCAATGAGGCGAAACCACTTTTATATCAAATGTTACTAACTTTTGTGAATACTATATTTTGAAAGATTATTTTTATGAAAACCACTTTAAAGGACCGTTTTATGAAAATCATGAATAAAGGATTGTTTAAAATGGACTTTTGATAGAAACTTTTGAAATGAACTTTTGATCTGAACCTTGACTTGATTACTTAATATGAACCTTGATCTGGTAAACTCTGATTTGGACCTTTGGCATTACATCTGATATATCTGTTATTAACCATCTGTTATGGACCATCTGATTTGACCTTTGATATATGACACTCTGATTATGATATGATATCTGACTCTTAGTTTGATACCCGAGCCATTTCACTAGGCATGGGGGTTCCATGTCCGTGTCATTGATGCACCAATGGCATGACTCTAGGGCGGTAGAGTGATGTTCCGCCACGTCCCCATTCTGATTATGATATGCGCATTATTTTGATTATGATTATATATGTTTCTGGGGGGCGTATGGATGCATCCTAGATCTGTTCTGTTTAGTGGATTTAACATGATATGATATGATTTCTGTTCTGGTGACTGGTACTGTGTGCAATACATGCCTTTCACATATGTCTGGGAGTTAGCTACTCCATTTGAAGAATGAGGACACCCCTCATATTATCTGATTATCTGAGAGGTCTCCCCTCTATATGATTTGAAGATTTATGGTTACAATATGGTACGATCTGTTTCTGGGCTCGTGGTGGATTACTATCCCTTTTCTCTTTTCCCTTCATGTTTATTCATTGACTTATCCCTTGAACCATATTACATCTATTTGACCTTTGTTTCTGTTATTCTGTACTATTCTCTATTTCTGGTTGTTATCGTTATATCTGTTCACTGGGCTTTTTAAGCTCAGCCGCACGTTTTCTTTTCGTGTGCGGCAGGTTTTAGATGGAAGCTGGGTTATGAGTGGAGAGAACCTTTGGACTTAGAAGACTGATAGCTGTTCTGGATTTTAGAAGTGATTAGAAGTTATTATTATTTCAGAATTAGTATTTAGTGGAAGTTCATTTGTAACCCTATAGTATCTGTATTTTATTTGTAACCTTTGAGAATTCTTGTATTACTATAGATGTATGCTTTGTTTTAATCTGATATGAAACCATTATTGTGATATCTTTACCCTTGTCGGGTTGGGGCGTTACACTTATTCATGGGATGGTTGGGATAGTGATTAACCACACTTAGGATTTTAATCTATTTGTTTTGTTTATTTTTCATTTTACACCAATTTGTATCCCAAATATTATCCATACCCTATATTATTCTTTATCCAAACCTTTAATTTATTGAGATTAGGGATTTGAGCAATCTTAAGTATCGTAGTCGTGGATTCGGCTATGTATTTATGATTTTGTCGCCCTTTTTGAAATAATATTATTGGTAAAGATTACTTGGTCCTATCTTTAGCCTATTCGAGTTAAGGATTTGAGCAATTGCAAGTATCGTGTTCATGGATTCGATCATGTATTTGTGATTTTGTCGCCTTTTCTGGAATTTGAGATCGATAGAGATTAAGAAGAATGATTAACCCTTAACCATCAAACCCTTTTTACCGCTTTAGACTTGTTATTCCTTGGCTTTAGTGGGGGAGATGTGTATACTTGCCAAGCTTATGATAGAATATTAGTCACGACTGGACAGTTAAACGATTAGATTTGCTTTTATCAGAATATTTTATTTTACTTCTAATTCGTTAAGTGTTTGGTTGTGTGATTATGACAAAAATGAATACATGCGTAAATATAAAAATAAATCCTAATATCTTTTAGGATACATTTTCATAAGATTAATTCTAAGGTTTACTTGGGGACAAGTAAAGTTCAAGTGGGGGGATATTTGATGACATCAAATAACGACATATTATTAGCATCATTTATCCTATGTTATTGACTTGTTTTATACCACTTTGTATGAGAATTGATACTTAATAGTTTACTTTTGTAATTCTCAGTTATAAACAAGCATTTGGTGAAAGTTAGTGATTTTGGACGAAATATGGAGATAAATGATCAAGATGGAAAAAGTCTACTAAACTCAAGGAGATACGCCGTATCATTCTAGACAGATACGCCGTATCATCATACTTAGATGAATTCGAAGACCATTGCCTGACTTTGAAGAATGCGCCGCATGTAATTATACCATGCGCCGCATATGAAACTTTGGTCAACGAAGAACCAACTTGTTCCACTCCAGATACGCCGCATTACATTTCTGACATACGGCATATCACTCTCAAGACTTCACCAAAGATTATCCAAGATATTGAAGGACATGCGCCGCATAGAAGATTCAAGATACGCCGCATCTGAATACGGTGTACGAATATTCCAAAATATTATAATCTTGGACCCCACGCGAAGTTACCTTGATACGCCACATCGGACCAATCCGATGCGCCGTATCGGCCGTATACAATCCTTATCAAGAATTCAAGAGATCAAGTGAAGATTAGAAGCTTAATGAAGAAGTCAAGATTACAAGTCGACACTTGAAGATGCTTTCGTATTTTGGCCATAAAATCTTCATCCGGACTCCGTTTTAGGTGATTCAAGCGGCCACGGAAAGAGAAAAAGGAGATCTACCTGTATCTGAAGGAGATGCGGCGCATCTGGTCCTTAGATGCGCCGTATTGGGAGATGAGGCGCATCTGGTATTTAGATGCGCCGTATTGGGTCAGTTTCAGACTTGGAGGCTACGTTTACTTATAGATGCGGCGCATCTAACTCTATAGATGCGCCGTATCGACCCAGATTTCAGAATCTATAAATACCAAACTCATTAACGAATTTGGGGATCTTTGGGAACCCTTAGGGGCATTCCCAGACGATCAAAGCCTCTCCAAACAGTAGAAGATCAATATTGAAGACCTAATCATCCTTGAAGAACATCTCTAATCATTGTTATATTACTTAATCATTCGGTTAGCGTATTGTATTCATTATGTTTCATACTTTATTCATTATGATTATGTTTATGTACTTTGTTACAGAGATTATGGGCTAACACCCTTATGTGTTAGCCAAGTTTATGAAGTTTTATTAGTTTATATGATTGTGTTGATTTGATTTACTTTGTTATTGGATTGGGTGCTTGTCAATAAAAACTCGTTTATTGCTTATAACTAGTAGAAGTCTATGTAACTAGGTTATGATCCTTATAACTTTAATTGATGTGACTTAACTACCTGTAATTGTGGTTGCTTTGGTTGAGTTATATGCGTGTTAACCCGAATCTCTATTAGGAATCATTGTTTGGCATAAACGGAACGTGTCTACAACCTAATAGGACTAGTAGCGTGTAATACCGAACTAGGTTAGATGGTTTAAAGCAATAAGTTAGTATTGATGCTAGACGAGTCACTATGATCTTTCGTCATATCCGCCCCGAGGGCTAGTTACTTAATTGTGACAGAATTTCGTAATTGATATGCCGATTAACAATTGAATGAATTAAAACAAGTAGACATAAGCATGTATAACTATAAAATGGATTAGACTTGGCTAACCCTTTCTTCCTATCTTTGGTGTCTTCATACTTGTATTGTTTGTTTATCTTAGTTTAGTTAGAATAAAACCAAACCCGTGCCAGTCTCTCAGGCTGAACCCCCCTTTACGTTAGTTTAGGAGAGTCGAATACCTCTAGAATTAGTATATTAGAAATCTCACTCCTAGTGAACGACCCTTGCTTACCTAGAAACTATCTACATTGACCGGGTACACTGCTCGTTAGTGTTTAGAGTCTATAGGTTAGTTCGGCAAAATATAAATTTAAAACTTGGTAGTTTATTATAGACCTAAAAAAAACACATCATGGTTTCTCCACAGGCTCTTCAATAAGAATCCTTTTACCTTTGTCTTGTACCTGTGGAGTTGATTGTTTAGCTTTTGGCTTTGATGATGGATCTTGTATCACAACACCTTTGGTTACTGGTTTTGATATCTTCAGCTCAGCAAGTACACTAACAGCAGTTGTATCCTCTGGTGTAGCAGTACTAGCTTTTTTACTACCAGCTGTAACTGGCTCACCTGCAGCAATAACTGGACCACCAGCAGCACTAATACCCTGATCAGTAGCACTATCAGTAGTTGTAACCTTGACCAAATAGCTATCAATCACCACTTGATTCCCTTGGTTATCAGGAACTACAAAATCCATTGGATCACTCTTTGCACCAATACTTTCACCCTCTTTAGCCTCCCCTGAAACTTTGCCTTCATTCCCCCCTATTTTGGAGTATCCTTAGAAGCTTAAGAAGATTTAACCTTGTGTTTAGGAATTCTTTATCCTTTGACTCCTTCTAAATACCTAACCCTTCTCTTCAAAGCCTTTATCTCCCCACCTTGAGCTTTGATGACACCTTCTTGAGAAGCAGCTAGTGTTTGCAGATCAACAATTTGTGCAGACAGCTTGGTACAGGTATCCTTCAATTCATTCAAAAGTTGCATACTATCCTCACCATTTCGGCTTGTGTTACCTAGCCCGAGAGGTGGATCATTGGAAAAGTTAAGTTCAGTCTCACCCCTAGGATGAACATCTGAACCCCCCATTGTTTCCATGTGACTGGGTCCTTCACCTGAATCACTTTCATGTGGACCGGAGTCATTAGAAGTTGTCTTGGTTCGGGTCTTAATGATGTTACCACTGTCCTGTGCTGCTGCTAAGCTAGACACAGTAGTGGCAGCCCTTGCCAACATGTCACTCTCCCCACCAGTGACAGCCTCATCTGCAACAATTGGTATAGAACCACTAGCCTAAGGTAGCTTAGTGTTCTTGGTGTGAGTCCTACGTTTATAGGTCTTTTGTTGTTGAGATGATGTAACCAAAAGTGTGGGTTTGTGATGGGTACCAGCTGGGATTGTTGAACCTTCACCCATTTGGGTTTGGGATAGTGCCACCATTGTTGGAAACAAAGGTGTCACTGTCCCTAAAAAATCTTTTCCATCCCTCCTCATATTAGCAAAAACCTTTTTGGTAAGGCGGGGAGTGGAATAAAATCTTTTGTGACTTTTCTTATATTCAAATTGGTTGTCCAAAAAGAGTTGCAAAAACCTTGGATATAGAAAATATTTACCCGAAGAACTATCCAAGTTCTTAACCATACTATCAAAAATTAATTTTGAAAAATTAAATCTTTGAGTATTTTCAGCCAAACAAATTATAGCAGAAGCTAAATTACTGCTAAATTCATTCCACGCAGTGGTCTTTGGACTTAGACACACTAAGACAGTATTGATTAAGAGTTTCCACTGATGAGAAAAATTACCTTTATAAAACTGTAAAGCATTTGATTTTCTCTCATAGCCCATCAGTGAAAGTTTCTCAAAGATTGTAGTATTTGGAAGATTCTCAACTCCGTTAGCATCATCTAGGAGAAGATCTCTTCGAATAGATGCCTCTGTAATGAAAATCCTCTGCCAATCTACAAGGGCATGGATTTGTACTTCCCTATTAATAGTTTTGACCTTAGCAGACGATCAAAACTGGATAATGTTAGAAGTATATGTAGTAGGTTTTACTATTAATGAAAACTTAATATAGCTTGCATTAAGGAAATCAATGATCTCAGTAAAATCTACAGACTCATTGGATTTTTCTAAAAAGGAAACATTATTATGAGGTTCGGTAAAAGTTAGGTTCGACATTATGATTTGATTTGGGGGTTTTGCAATATGACGATTAAAATTCGATTAGGCCGTGGAAGAGAGAGAGTAATGTGTGTGTGAATATGATTGTGTGCCACAATTGGGGATTTATACCCTTTAAGTAAAAAGTGACACAAACGTACCCTGCACTCCAAAACAGCACTAACGGACACCCAGCAGTACAAAGTTTTACGCTAGCAGTATAATTTTTTGCCTAGCAGTACAAACTTTATACAAAAACTTTTTCTCAGCAGTATGAACTCAATTTTCTTTTAAAACCATACTGCACTCATACATTTGGAAGGGATTAAGTGTAAAGGAAGACACTTAATCAGTTTTGGTGATATTGTTGTTCTTGCATTACAACACAGTTTACTGTTTCAGTGTTAATAGTCTTCTAAGTATTAAAGAGTAGATTTTTATAAAAGACTGCTATTATCTAAGAAACCAAACACCCCTTTCACATCAGGGGAAACACAGATATCATAAACTAATAATAATAACTGCATTCAAATATCATAAACTTGTATGAATATACATTAACATAGTCAAAATAAGATAATGATACAAAAGATACATTAAGAAATATATAAACTATCTTGAATACTTTTGTAAACACCAACTATTTTCTCTCTTGTATCTTCTATTTCTTTGTTCCGATCATCTACTTTCTTCTGATGATCGAATATGATCTTTAGATCTTCCTTGTTCTGTTCTTCCAGCCTCTTTATACGCTTGTTGTAAAGATCTACCAATGTTTTTTCAGTTCCATATTTGCCAGAATGACATTTGTCCCAAATATCTTGGGATATGTCAAAAATTTTCTTTAACTTTTCAGGGATTGGAGGAGGAGAATCATCCTTTGGGCGTTTGGTTTTCTTTGAATCAGGAATTGAAGAGGATGAAGCCATTGAAATTTGAAATATAATATCTAATGAAAAAATCAAATGAGTTGTTTCTTATTCATAAGTCTAAACATTTTTCAATCGATAGGTATAAATAGGCTGGAGAGGTAGATGAACAGTTTCCAATACTTTAGGCGAGAAAATGGACCATGCAAAGGCGCCAAAAAGTAAACTGTGAATAATATTGGTCCGATTTGGTTTGTGTTTGGTGTTGGATTGACTAGCGTAGTTGATTTGGAATTGTGTTTGGTGTTGGATTGACTAATTAACTTGTTGATTATGGTTTGACTCGACAAAATGAAACCGAGGGAATGTTTAGAATGATTTGGGATCGGGTTCATTATTATTGACCCGAGGGAATAAATGTTTGACCGTGACTCGAAAGGAAATAGTAACTCATTTGTTGCGACTTGATATTGACTCGACTTGGACAAAATAAAAGAAAGAAATAAAAAAAATTGTTAAATTAAAAGCTGTAAAGATATTTGTTATTAAATTTGGTTAATAACGAAGTAAGGAAATTAGAAGTGTACGTGAGACCATGGTTGTCAGGATCCCGATCCTGGTCTTAGGATCTTACAATTTTACGATACTACAAAGCAAAAACGATCCTGATCTTACAAAGGATCTTTAAAAGCTTTAGATCTTATAGGATCTCGATCTTTACCATAGGATCTTAAGATCTAATACGATCTGATCTTACTTTTCTCGAACCACAAACTAAAAAAACTAAAAAATTATGGAATGTATTTTGTAGAATTAAAAAAAAATGTTAATATTCTTAAAATTTTCATAATCATAATTTAAAACAACATTTCCATGAAATATTTACATAATTTGTGTTTATGATATATATTAATTTATAGATTTGTATAATATTACAAAAACTATTAACAAAATGACATTATAGTAGGATCTTAAGATCCCGATCCGATCTTACGATCTCGATCTTGCAAAGACGAAATCGATCCTAAGTAGGATCCTGATTTTGAAAACCTTGTGAGACATTTGGGATAAAAACGGAACACACGAGGGCTATTGGACTATTCGAGACATGGTACTCGTAGACTAACATATTTTGATTTATTGGACTATTCGTTTGGTTATTGTTTGAGTTAAGGATTGGTTTAGCGTTCAGGGTTTAAGGTTTAGGGTTTAGGGTTTATATAAATACTCGTTATATTATAAATACTCAGGAAATTGATTTTCAATAAAGTCTTTTGACTTGGAAACGTTCAATAAATGAAAGAGTCCTGGCAAAAATTTGTTATTTCCAAAGATTAATTTTGTCGTAAGTCCAAACTTGTTTTAAATCATAAAACAAGTATACATTGTACTAATAAATGGGATTATGGGAAATACCGACGATTACCAATCGACTCATCTTATTTGATATGTTTGTTGTTAGTTATCTCTTTGACGTCTTTTCGTCATCTCGTCTCGACTCGAGTTATCGTCAATACTCTTCTCGACTATTCGGTTATTCATTTTTTTGGAGTGAGTACTCGTGAGTCCGTGTTCTCTACCGTTACACGAATGATGATACCAAACCCTTTTAAAAGGTTAAAACGAGATTATTTTTGGAAAAGAGAATGATTAACTTTTGAAAACTCTTACGCATTTGATTTTTTTGGTGAATATCGTGTCGAGTACGTTGCATTGCGATACGTTGCATTAAATCGTTTGATACGATATTCATTTTCTTTAACTTTTAAAAAATTTGAATATATTTGAGTATTTTCTTTTGTTTTGTTGGTGGATTTTAGTTTGACTTAATCTTAATACCGCCAATTTTGTCCATATAATATTCAATTACGGATAACCAATACCTGCGGGGAAACCCGAAAAACCGATGGATAATATTAATCGGGTATCCGGTGGGACATGGGGCGGGTACGGGTATATTATAAACGGGTTCGGGTACGGGTACACTAAAACCCGCCCCGAACCCGAACCGTTGCCATCCCTAGTTACCGGCTATAGCTGGTTTTCACCGCCACGTCAGCACCATTAGCCTTTTTTTTTTTTTACAACTCTTGCCACGTCAGTTATAGTTAAACCAAACCACAACTTCAATAGTCAACCGGCAATTAATCCCTTTACCCGATCATTTGTAAACACACACAATAATCAATAAACCCTAATCAAAACACACATTCTTCTGGCAAACATAAACACGCAAACAATAAATCCAAATAACAACAAAGGTATGTTTTTTTAATGTTTTCACATATCAGTTGATGATTCATTGTACAATAATTAGTAACAGGCTTTTGATCTATAAATGGTGATGTTTGTGGTTGTTACCGATTCTAATGTAAAATGGGGTTGTTTTGTATTTTATAATGGTTGTTATGCTATGTCTAATGTATACTCTTTTTTTTTTCCATACTCTGATTTTTGTATACATAATGGTTGTTATGCTATGTCTAATGTATGCTCTGTTTTTTTTGTTTTCCATACTCTGATTTTCGTATACATAATGGTTGTTATGCTATGTCTAATTAAGTGTTTTGTGTTTGAGTATTTTTTGTTTCCTGTTTGTGAGTACACTGAGAGGTCTAAATCAATGAGAGCATTGGAATGTACCTAGTTTGTGATTGGCCAGTAATGAGAGTACCTAGCAGACTTGTTTGTACTTGGCCACCAATGAGAGGTCCAAATGCAGCCTATTAAAGTACACTGAGATGTCCATTGAGACTACAAATACAGGCTTTTGAACTGTTTGTGAGTACCCTAAGAGGTCCAATGTTTGTGAGTACACTGAGAGGTCCAATTGAGACTTCAATTGCAGCCTAGTTGGCCACCAATGAGACTTAAAATGCAGCCTAGTTTGTGCAACATTGCTTCATTGTTTGGGATACCACAAAAGAGGACCAAATATGAGAACACAATGGATTCTTCTGCAATGGTAAACCATCAAAAGGTTTTTCTTTGATTGTGATATAGTTTAACATTTGAATCAATAAAACTGATCTAACAGTTGTTATTTGTAGATGTCATACAAATTTCTTCTGATTCAAGCAGTTCAGAATCAAATGATGGTGCTCTCAACATCCTTCCTGGCCTCCTTGCTTGGTATTATCCAGAGCAACATTCTGATGCAAGTACTGATACTTGGGAAGTGGAACTCCCATCTCAAGCTCCTATCCTGGCTCTCCCTATGCAAGTTCAAATACCAGTTGAAAAGGCACACAAAAAGAAATTTACTCAGGATATTGTCTTGGGAATGCCGTGTAAGAAGAATCCTATAGGTTTTCGAGCACCTTCTAGCAGCCATGGGAAAGGCAAGAGGAAGATGGTTTAGGGGTTTAGGATATCATTAACAGCTTTTGTGTTTTGTAAATGGTATTTGGTACTTTAATATGGTAGTAGTAGTCCTGACATTTAATTTGGATAAATGTAATTATTAATGGTACAATAACTGGTAATTATTTTGGTTTGTTAAATAGTAGCAATTTGTGTTTTGTAAATGTAATTATTAATGGTACAATAACTGGTAATTATGTAAGTATTTTGGTTTGTTAAATGGTAGCAATTTGTGTTCTTGATGTGATGGTTGCACAGTTTGATGGTACATTTACGATTAAGATAATGATATATAACATTTGGAGCCAAAATTTTGATTTATTCAAGTTTATGCTTTAATTAACAGGTTCAAAGTCAAAAAATATAAATAATTCAATTGTTAATTTCAAATTAGAACTTAGAGCCAAAATTTTGATCCAAAATTTTTAAATCACCTAATTACAAGCAGTTACCAAGAATAACGATTCATATTCTTCATATACCCTCTTTTCTCTCCTAAAAAAAAGACTGCAAAGAAAACTCAAAAATAAATCTTCTATCACCATTACTCTCCAAGCCAGAATCATTTTCTTTTACCCATTGTTGCTTAAGAGTCATGGAAATTCAACCCATTGTTGATAATCATCTTTTGCTTCCTGCTGATAATGAACATGATGATAACAACTTAGAATATGAATCCAAAAAGTATTCTGATGATGAAGATCTAGATGCGCCTGGAACCAACCAATCAGATCGGATACTAGCTAAGAGGGGCATAACCAGGCTATTTAAGTTTCGCATGAAATATGGCAACCCTGGTGGAATAAAGCTCAAGGTAACCTTCGATGCATTGAATAGGGTATTAGGGTTACACAGAGCACTGTTTTCGAGTTTTTTAGGAGATCTTGTTCGTGAGCACATAGGTTTGAAGATTCTTTCCTGGAAGAAGGTGAATAAAGAATCAAGAGATAAACTATGGGCTGAAATCACGGTACATATATACTATTTTTTAACCCAATACTACATAAGTTTATCTATGTAGTTACATTATGTGCAACTAATTAACAACATTGTGTTAATCTTTGCAGCCATATTTTGATGCTGACGTGACATTCAGAAAATGGGTAATGACTCGTCTTGGTCAACTGCTAAGGAATTTCAGAATGAAGCTCAGAGAAAAATACATTTTGCCCAACCTAAATACACCTTCGAAACTGAATGAATGATGTTTTATACTTTTATGAATTAAGCTACCACTAATTACCTACTAGATCTAGAGAGAGAAAGAGATGGAAGGGAGATGATTTCACACACTTAATAATAAACCTTCTTAATTCATCAACCAACAACTCTTTCCCTAAGGAGGGAAGGGGTATTTATAGTTTTACATGGTAGAGGGCTTGTTGCCCTAATTACATTAACAATACTTAATAAAACAAAATAAACTAAATAAACGACACAGCCCATGGGCCTTCTACACAGGTTGGGCCTAATAACAAACCTAAAGGCCTGAGCAACCTTAATACAATATGATCAATACTTGAATGATACAAAACTGTTTCCCAACAATCTCCCCCTAAGTATTGGTCATCAAGGTTGCTTGACGTCGTCTTTGCTTCTTTTGGCTTTGACGTCTTCAAAATCTTTGTTCTTTGTTCTTGATAGTGATGTGATACGATATGGTAGTGATCTGCCGTGTTCCAACGATCTTTGCTTCCGGTGTCTTCACGTCTTCTCCACCATGCTCATATTTCTTTTGACTTTGGTTCTTCAACTTGTTCTCAGTTCTTTAATCTTTATCTTTGAGAAAGGTTGTAGTGCTTGAACTTTAGACTTTTCTTTAACAATTCTGAACTTTTGATATTTCTGAGTCTTTGTGAGAACTTCTCTTTAGGATATGAGCATGATGGAGTCTTGATGGTGTCAGAGTTGTTTGATGTTGCTCTGGCAGGATTTCCATTCAATCATTGATAATCACAATTGTGACTTTTCTCATGAATGTTCTCGGCAGATTGCTAAGATCTGCGAAGGACACTTTCTTAATTTTACATCTGCTGCCCATGATGTAGAACAGCAGAGTAATACTAAGTGTACCTAAGAGATCTTTTATGAATCTCATGGCTCTAGACTCAATTAGTGCACATTTGGTCGTCGGAGGCGTGGAGCAGAGTGCCTCCTTTTCAATACCAACCATCTCGTAGTGAGAGGTCGATAGATGATGAAGGGTTCTCCGTGAGAATGAAACAAGTGTCTTTTGAGAGACACCTGAGTGGCTTAGAAGGTTTAGTGTAGTGCGTCACTGGGTCCATGACGTCTTTAGTCTTCAATACCGGTGATGCTTATTAACCAGTAGATTATGAATTGAACCCGGTGTCTGCCCTAAGGTTGAATAAATGGAGGGCTATTTCTTTTCACCCTTTTCTTTGCTTTTCTTTTTAATTCTTCAACCCCTTCTTTCTTCGTTCATTCATTATCTCCTTTTTTATCATACCTAGGACTTTCTAGTTCTAAACTATTGGTATTGTCCTTGGGTAGATCCCTCCGGCTCTGGCGGATCATAGGACGGTTTTCTCTAACCTTAGTCACCTTATAACTCCATGACTATCCTAATGATGCCATAAAACCAAAACCATTGAAAATCTCTCAAAGTGTCGATAATTTGTAAAGACATTTTGTTGACACCTTGAGAGTTTGATGATTTTCATAAAGACTCCCCCTTAACATGTGCGCATAAGTAATACATTTGAAATTTGCACATGCCGGAAAGAGTTGGCACTTTTGAATTGATTGAATTTCAATGAACCTGATCGTTGCGAGACACGCTTACATCACCAGTTAAACTGGCTTGAAATTATTACCCGTCCAGATCAGATTCAAAGATTATCGCTCGAAATTGGTACATTCTACTCAGACATATCCATTGTGAGACACGTTTACATCACCAGATAAACTGGCTTGAAATTATTACCCGTCCAGGATATGTCCTTTCGACTACTGACTGTTGTTATCGTCAATTCGAGGGTCAATTCTTGAGTCTTATACTCATGAGATATCATCGTTGCTTCCACCATATTTTAATCACATTTTCATTCTCCCCCTCAAAAATAGCATAATAATGTTGTTTTTGAAAAACTTTTTGATTAAAATATGCTCTTTTTGAGGTGTTTGTGGAAGAATGTCAAGAACGTCTGTATAATTGGAACAAAGATTTTTCAAATACTCCCCCTTAACAAGGGAGTACTTGTCCTTATGAGCAGAATTGTTTAAAGCTTTGAAAAATTTTCTGGTTTTAATTTTGCTCATAAGTAAGAAGCTTTCGCTCCTTTTTCAGGATTGAGGCACTGACGCGTACCTCAGGGTCCTTTCTTTACAAGAGCGGGTTGTACACTGATATGTGTGCACACGCCGTTGTCAATGATGAAATATAGATGAGATGATGATTAATTGAAAAAACAATGAATTAGTACCAGTGTTCATTACTCAGGACGGCGAAACATGAGAATGTTAGGAATTTTCACCCGACCTCCAACATAACTTTCCAACCGACGCATCTGCTCCCGAAACTTAATCTTCTTATCTATCCTTTTCACAAACTTCCTTGCTTGTCTTTTCCCTTTCCCGCCCCACTTCAACTCTTTAGCCAACTTCTCGTCCTTTAAGATCTTCTCAAGTTCAGATTTGACTTGTTGGATGGTTGGGTCACTGAACTTACGAAGATCTTCGAAACCCATAAATCTTGTACCAGCTCTCCTTCTATGATAATAGACTCCAAATGGTTTGTACCCGAAGGTGTATGGCTGCTGATCACGAAGACTTTCAGGTACGAAGTCTGGCTTGGTGAGATTTAGCATGGTTTGATAACTTTCAACTCCCAGATGAACGTCTTCAACCCGTTGTCTAATCACAATGTTGCGAATGAAGATGAGAAGGGAGTTGATGATATCGTACTGAAGCCGTCCAGGGAGATGTTCAAGTTTTCCCTGAATCTTCAATAGATACATGTCCTCGATATCATTGGGGTTAAGGAGAGGATAGTCAGCTTCGGTGAACACATACTCCTTATCATTGCTTCGTCTTACAATGATCTTTGTTAGAAAGTTATACCCATACATAAACTCTGTTTCAGCACTGACGATAGACATAATCCTGTGACTGCTCCATACCTCGTCCCCTGTCCTTCTCATGGCCATCATAAATTTGTAGTACAACCTCCGCAGATTTGGCCAATGATGGATCCCAAACACAGCATCTTCATTATACTTATGTATCTTTCTGCTCCAAAGATTGTTGATTTGTTCTTCAAACCCCTCTAAGGCATACCTGGCTGCCGGGTATTTGGTAAGTGAGGTGGCATATCTCTTCTCAGGGATCGTGTTACCGTACATGAGGTAATCTAAATCTTTGTTGAAGAAGTGTGCTATGGGTAACTTGAGGTTGTGAGGTGGTCCGACAAGAGGTAAGGGTTGCGTGTAGTTTCGAGGAGGTAACGGTTCTACAGATAATTGTTCTTGCATCCAGTTGATGTTATCGTTTAGGGCTCTGGCTACTTGTTCAACGTTGTACTCGAATTCCAGCTCCGATGTTGAAACAGTTGAAAATTCTATGAATCCACTTTTGCGAACTCTGATGATGTCTTTCAGACCTAGTTGCTGGACTTTCATCACCTTTTTCAATCGTTTGGCGAAGTCTACAACTGATCCTTCCACTGGTTCAGCATTTTCATTGACAGAATAATCGTCAACCATTTGATCAAACCAATCATACTTGGGAGCTGATGAATCGACCCACTCAGGTAATGGAACATCTTTAACAGTAGCAGAAGGAGCAACTACTTCTTGGATTAGAATAGGAGCAATTGGAGTTTCATGGTCAGAGCTTGGATCATCAAAGAATTCTGTAGCTTCAAATGCTCCGCCTCCACGAGAAGGAATAAATGTTGTTTGGCTGTCTTTCTTTGTTGTCCAGAAGAGGGTGTGGTGGAAGTCCGACCTGTTGATGATGATGGCTTTGTCCTTTTCTTTCCGTGAGCATCTGGATCATCTTCATGTCGTCTTTTGGTTGATTTGGTGGGTTTGCACGTTTCAGCTAGTACTACAACTTCCTCTTCTTCTGCTTTGATGGATTCCTTAAGTGCCTCTCGAAGCTTTGCTTCCTTGGGATCATCTTTTAGTTCTTGCAACATCATCCTTTTGCTTTCTAATCTGGATGTATGTTGTGGCACTGTTCTGAGTGTGATTGGAGTGGTTTTGACCATCTTTGAGACTATCTTCTCCAAGTCTTTCTGGACGTATTGTTTGATCAATCTGGGAATGGATTCTTCAAGAAGCTTTTCTACTTCAGCAGTTATCTGAGTATTGATTTCTTCAACATTCTTGGCTGCTTTATCTTCAGCTTCACTGATCTTTTGATATATTTCTTTGTGTTCTTCTCCTTTCTGTTTCACCTCATCTTCAAGTGCTTGAACCTTTTGTTTTATCTCATTGTACTCTACTGTGGACTGAGCCACAAATGAATGTTGTGGTGAGGGAGGTATGTTAGTGTCAATTGGTTGTTCCTGCGAATCCTTTTCACTTTCTTCACCATCATCATTATCATCATTGTCGGTATCAACTTTTTCATCTTTATCATCATCATCATCTTCATCATCATCATCATCTTCATCATTATTATCATCTTCATCATTTTTCTCATCTTCCTCATCTTTACCATCTCTGTCAGAATCTTCATCTTCAGAACCAGAAGCCGATAGATCGTGTACATCAGAACCATCACTTCCTTCCTCAGAACTTCTAAGAGTTGTCGATTTAAAGCCCTCTGATTCTTCTGGTTGTTCAATAATATGTGATGCAGATTCTCCTCTTCTAAGTTTTCCTTGTCTCTTTTCTTCCTCAGCCTGTTTCTTTAAACTTACTTTTCTGGCCTTCTTTAATGCTCTTTTCTCTTCTTCTTCAGTGAGGGGTTCTCGGATTGGAGAAAATCGTGTTGATGTGAACTTGATAGATTTGCCCCTTCCTGGTTTTAGAGTCTTATCTAAAGTGGCTAAAGCAGACTTGAATTTCTTAGCACCTTTTCCTTTCTCTAGATTCAACCTTTCTTCTTCTTCTTGTTCTTCATCATCAGATTCATCCCTTAACTGCCTCTCTGAAGTTGGTTTAGAAACCACTTTCTTTTTCTCAGGAATTTTAGATTTCTTTGATCGAACAGTCTTAGCTCTGGCTGGGATGTCTTTTCCCTTTGGTGATTGTGTATCTTTTGGTTTGCCACCCACCATTTTAGCCTTAACTGCTTCATCATACTTCTTGTACGCTTCTGTGTTCTTAAGTTCTTCACTCAACAGGTATGGTGGAATTCTTGCCCCTTGGATTGAAGAATAGCTTAGAACTTTGGTGAAAATACGGTCTCGTTTCTCAGTATGCATCTTTTCAGTCGAAGGACGTTTGAGTTCAGGGTGTCTTTGTATAAAGCGTGAGATGAGAAGTTTCGTGAATCTTGGAAATGGAATGGGTGGTAGATCTGTACTCTAACGAAACTTGGTGCCAAGAAAGACCATATTTCTTCCAGATAATATTTGCAAAGTCTAGGTGTTTCAGATTGATTACCCCACAAAAGAATTGCAGGTGTTCCATTCTCGGATGTTCTAACCCAGTTGCTTTTCCAGTGATGCAATTGATGAGAATTGAGTACAAAGTTAGCCAAGGTTGAGGGAAATATTTTCTCTCCACTTTGTAGCTTGAAGTTATCTCAACATCTTGTTCATCATAACCAATAAGCTTTAGTGTTCTGATCATTTCTTCAAGAGTGGGATCCTCCTGGAATTCTGAGAAATCTCCTGTGACTGCTCTTGGAAGGTCTAGTACATCTCTAAGTGTTTCAACCTTGAAAGTGATTGTTGTGTTGTCGAGTGTAACTGTCATAGTCTCTTCGTCTTTGCTTATGATTAGTGATTCCCAAAACTGATACAAGTAGACTTCAGGAACACTGGCGGTTTTTGACAAAGTAGGACTAATGAAGTGTCTTTCCAGAATATCCCTGATGATGAGACACGTTTCATGGCACTTAAGCTTCTGAAACTCAATCCTTGAATTGCAGTGACCAATCTGTCTTTTCTTTCCTTCTGGTTGTCTGTTGATAGATGCTTGTGACATGGTGCGAGACATTGTTAATCTGTTCAATGCAAACACCAATAGCAATACCAAGAACACCATATATATGTGTTAGATAAGTGACCATGATACAATGACTCTATCCTATAGTACATTCAATACCAGATAGAACATATAGCATAAAACATATATCCAACAATATACATGACAGATCATATCATCTCGGTTACTGAACCAGTAATTACAACACATAAGTCACATACAACACAAGGTTATACCCATACAGTTACATAACACCTTTATTAGACAACAAGCTAGTCACAATCAATTGAAGCACAAGATAAGCAGCCACATACAGATTCAACTTTAACACAGCTATGGCTAAACACAGGAATAGCTACAATTGCTCAATTAAACTCTAAGTCTGCACATTCAACCATTGGTTCAACTGTGAAGTCTGGTTCGATTGTTATGACCTGGTTCGACTAATCTGTCCTCGTTCGACTAATCATGATCTGATTCGACTAAGTGGTTTGATTAAGGATACTCGATCAAGTAATTCTGTCGTTCGACTAGTTTAGTCGTTCGACTAATTTTGTCGTTCGACTAAATTCGTCGTTCGACTAGTGATGAACTCAAATAAGTACATTTTATTACCATCATTTATACTATTTATTTGACTTGTTTTATTATATTATCTGTAAGAATCGATACGTTAATGTTTACTTTTGTAATTCTCAGGTAAAAACAAGTATTATGTGAAACTTGGCGATTTTGGACTAATTATGGAGCAAAACAAGCAAGAAGTTAAGAGTCTACTGAAATGTACAAGATCAAGATTATTCTGCTCCAGATACGCCGCATCTTACTTATTATATACGGCGCATCACTATCAAGATTTCACAAGCTACGATCCAAGACAGCAAGGACATGCGCCGCATCTAGAAATGAAGTTACGCCGCATCTTCTGGCGATGTACGAATATTCCTGAATATATTAATCTTGGACCCCACGCGAAGTTAAGTCAATGCGCCGCATCTACTTATCCTATGCGCCGCATCTAGCCCTCAGACAGAAACTATAAATACCCCAAAGTCAGACGAATTTCGGAGTTCGACAATTTAGCTAAACACAAAGACCGAAGAAACCCTAGGACGAATTTAGACGAAGTAGCAGCACAAGACACACCCTAAACGAAGATACAAGAGCTGTAAGAAGGTCCTGCATGTATTCAATTCATTAAATAGTTTTGTTTTATTGTATTAGTACACTTTAATTCATCAGGATTGATGGGCTTGTGTCATTGATTTAATCATGCACTTCAACTCCCCTTAAAATTGCTTTCCCATTAATTAAAGTTTATATGTTGATGTCTTTGGTGACTTTTATTAGTGCATTGATAACCTCTGTGTCTAGCTGAGCATTGATCGGGTCGCCATGCCTCTGTCCTCGCCTATTTATTTTATCGCCTATGCATTCTATCGTCTGTAGAAAAGTAGGAAGAAAGATAAATAGGATAGACATAAGTAATCATTAAGGGTTTACTCGCCGATAAGATTAGAGCCAACGAGAAATGGATTAATCTCGGTGCGTTGCATCAAACTATACACTTCATATAAAACTAGCAATAAAACAAGTGACAAGCTACTTAACTATCAGGACAGGTCTTCTTATTGTCTCAAGTATCTATCTGTGTACGTGTGTGCTAATCGCTGATTCGCGCCTATTAGTTTAGTTTATATTTAATCATAACCAAACCGTGCCAGTCTCTCAGGCTGAACCCCCTTGCGTTAGATTAGGTTGTATAGCTAACTTAAGATATTAAAATACTGATTAGAATAACTAGATAATACGTTCTACTCTTAGTGATCGACACTCTACTTACCATTATATTCATACTGACCGGGTACACTGCTCGTTAAAGTGTGTGTTATATTGATAAGTCGGCTAAATATAAATTTAAAACTTGAATACTGCTAAAACCACAACGACATACCGTGGGTATAAAAATTAGAGCAATACACACGCACATTAAGTTTTTGGCGCCGTTGTCGGGGAGAGAATTGTTATTATCTGTTAATTTGATTAGTATTTTAATTAGGTTTTTAATTTTAATTCTAACCGCTAACTCTGTTGTATATTAGTTAATTTGCATTCATTGTATTATTTGCATATTTTCTGTTTTTGTGTGTTTAATTTTTGTTTATTTTCGTTTGTTTTTATTTTTGTTTTTATTTTCTGTATTTTCTTGCATACTGTTATCGTTGTACTGAGCTAATTCAAACGATTCGGCGCATCTGTTTTCACAGATACGGCGTATTGCGTTTAATTTTTATAAAATACAACGCGTTTAATAAATTCGAGTACGGCGCATCTATCCCCAAGATACGGCGTATTCTGTTTTTAATAAGAAATTTTTCTATATCTTAACGCCATACGACGCATCTGCCTTGGCAGATATGGCGTATCTATTATTTTAATTAATTAAAAACAGTTTTCGAATTATTAAACAGATACTACGCATCGATTTTTATCGATACGGCGCATCTACTGAATCAAAAAATCTTGTATTTTGGAACGTAACAAAAATACGGCGCATTAACTTTTGTTAATACGACGCATTTGATTTTAATAAATATACGTTGATTTTTGATAATTAAAACTAATACGGCGCATTCTAATTTCTAAGCGGCGTATCTATTTTCTGAATAAAAGTCTGATTAAATTTTAACGATTATAAGATACGGCGTATCCAACTTTTTGGATACGGCGCATCGTCTGCAGATATCAGTAACTTTTATTTTTCGTATTCCGTTTTCGTTGTTGATTTTCTGATATATTACTTTCTTGAACATGCCCTACTGATGCTTTTGTGATAGTTTCAGGATGTGCATGACCAGGAGTTCAACTAAGAACTTGATTCAACCATTCGAAGATCCTGAACGAGCCCTACATTCGCTTAAAAGGCTTTTCAACACAAAAAGCTTTGATATCTCAAGTGCATTCGAGCTTGATTATTTTTCTGAAGAGAAAGAGGAAGTAGAGACAGAAACAATGGCGGAAAACACTACTATGGAGGAATACATGAACAAAACCCGTGCTGATTACACTTCAGGAGTTGCTAGACCAAAGTTTGATGAAAAGTCAAAATTTGAGTTGAAGGGTCAGTTTCTCAAGGAGCTGAACGTGAGTCTAACTTGAAGACTCTGGAATAAAGACAAGTGCTGACCGGGAGACAACCCGGAAAATTTTTACTATTCTGTTATGTGTCGAGTCAGTCAGGCCCGCAGAAGATACGGCGCATCTCAATCCTTAGATGTGACGCATCTCCTGCACTGGTCATATCCTACTTTATTTTCTGCATTTTTATTTTTAACTTTAAAACTTTCTGTCAGTTTATTTTAATGCGGCGCATCCCTGGTTAAGGATGCGACGCATCTTCTATTCTGATTCGTATTTATTCCAGGCTCGATACGGCGTATCTTCTTCTATAAGATACGGCGTATCGACTGACCTGATGATTTTCATTTTAATTTTTAAGTTTAATTTTTACTAACTACTAATGTATTATGCAAGTTTGAACTTTCTTAACTCAGGTGTGTTAAAGTCTTGATGGTATTATAGATTCCTGCATTTCCTGTGGAAACATCAATTATGAAGCTTAAACGTTCTCATCCACAAGAAAGATGATTTTTGCTCTTATAGAAATTATGGAGGATCATACCGAGCAAATCTCAGGGGAGTTTTTCTGTTCTAATTCTTTTATTTTCCAGTTTTTAATCTTTGACACAAACAACGAGGACGTTGTTTAACTTAAGTGGGGGGATTGGAGAATTAGAACACTTACTTGTCCTGAACTTTTTCAAAATATGCTTAAAATGCGCTTAATATATCAAAATTTAAAATTTTTAGCATGTTTTTGTTTAAAGTCTAAATTACATAGCTGCACACATAACGTTATTTTCAAAAATTGTGAACTTTTCAAAATTCACAAATCTATGAGTGTGCCGGTGACTTGTAAACTTTAGAACTTGGCTTGTATACTATTCGAGACCACCATAATAAGTATTATTTATATAATTGGAATGACTTGTCTAAATTGGTAAATTTCTAGGATTACACCCAAATAGCCTTTATATGTTATGTGATATTAACTAACTACACTGGTTAGTTAACCCCCGTATAAACCCTTTGTTACTCTCACTTTTAGAGTAAGATACCCCTAGAAAAACACTCAGAGTCATTCCTTTCGTTTCTTACACCTTTGTTATAATGTTTCGTTACACCCTTACACCTTAGCTTACCCTGTAGATTAAAATCCGTGGTTGGTTAATTGCTTTAGGCAAAGTGTGTTTCCTTACATTACCTGTGTTCGCGTGCGTAATTCATTATCTATGGTTAGGTCGGGAAATTGCACAATGCAATAGGAGTGAAAGTAAATATTGTATATCTTTGAGTCTTGTTTTTCGTGTGTTTACTACTTTCACTATTACCATTATTTCTGAAGTCATGAAAAGTATGGCAAAATTATCCAGAGTTATCGTTATAGAGTGATGTGGTGAAATTTTACACATCTATGTTTATGTTTCAAGTTAAAAAAAAAAAAAAAAAAAAAAAAAAAAAAAAAAAAAAAATCGAAAAAATGAGAAAAGAAAAAGAAAAAGGAAAAGTTGGAGGTTTGTTTTAACCAACTTATGTAAAGTTTTGTATTAAGTGGTCGATATCACCACTAGTTGTTATATATTATATTTATGGATTGAATGGGAGTTGGCCGTTATGAGAACGCCAACTAAGGTTATTCTTTGATTGAGATCTTGTTGAGTATAATTCGTGTCTACCTAAAGCGTGTGTTTCAAGTGTTAAAGCGTGAGTTATTCTATGATATGAGTCTTATTCATGGGATGGTTGGGATAGCAATTTACCACACTTAGGATTTTAATTTATCTGTTTTGTTTATTTTTCATTTTACACCAATTTGTATCCCAAATATTATCCATACCCTATATTATTCTTTATCCAAACCTTTGATTTATTGAGATTAGGGATTTGAGCAATCTTAAGTATCGTAGTCGTGGATTCGGCTATGTATTTATGATTTTGTCGCCCTTTTTGATATAATATTATTGGTAAAGATTACTTGGTCCTATCTTTAGCCTATTCGAGTTAAGGATTTGAGCAATTGCAAGTATCGTGTTCGTGGATTCGATCATGTATTTGTGATTTTGTCGCCTTTTCTGGAATTTGAGATTGATAGAGATTAAGGAGAATGATTAACCCTTAACCAACAAACCCTTTTTACCGCTTTAGACTTGTTACTCCTTGGCTTTAGTTGGGGATATGCGTATACTTTCCAAGCTTATGATAGAATATTCGTCACGACTGGACAGTTAAACGATTAGATTTGCTTTTATCAATATATTTTATTTTACTTCTAATTCGTTAAGTGTTTGGTTGTGTGATTATGACAAAATGAATACATGCTTAAATATAAAAATAAATCCTAATATCTTTTAGGATACATTTTCATAAGATTAATTCTAAGGTTTACTTGGGGACAAGTAAAGTTCAAGTGGGGAGATATTTGATGAACTCAAATAAGTACATTTTATTACCATCATTTATCCTATTTATTTGACTTGTTTTATTATATTATCTGTAAGAATCGATACGTTAATGTTTACTTTTGTAATTCTCAGGTAAAAACAAGTATTATGTGAAACTTGGCGATTTTGGACTAATTATGGAGCAAAACAAGCAAGAAGTTAAGAGTCTACTGAAATGTACAAGATCAAGATTATTCTGCTCCAGATACGCCGCATCTTACTTATTATATATGGCGCATCACTATCAAGATTTCACAAGCTACGATCCAAGACAGCAAGGACATGCGCCGCATCTAGAAATGAAGTTACGCCGCATCTTCTGGCGGTGTACGAATATTCCTGAATATATTAATCTTGGACCCCACGCGAAGTTAAGTCAATGCGCCGCATCTACTTATCCTATGCGCCGCATCTAGCCCTCAGACAGAAACTATAAATACCCCAAAGTCAGACGAATTTCGGAGTTCGACAATTTAGCTAAACACAAAGACCGAAGAAACCCTAGGAAGAATTCAGACGAAGTAGCAGCACAAGACACACCCTAAACGAAGATACAAGAGCTGTAAGAAGGTCCTGCATGTATTCAATTCATTAAGTAGTTTTGTTTTATTGTATTAGTACACTTTAATTCATCAGGATTGATGGGCTTGTGTCATTGATTTAATCATGCACTTCAACTCCCCTTAAAATTGCTTTCCCATTAATTAAAGTTTATATGTTGATGTCTTTGGTGACTTTTATTAGTGAATTGATAACCTCTGTGTCTAGCTGAGCATTGATCGGGTCGCCATGCCTCTGTCCTCGCCTATTTATTTTATCGCCTATGCATTCTATCGTCTGTAGAAAAGTAGGAAGAAAGATAAATAGGATAGACATAAGTAATCATTAAGGGTTTACTCGCCGATAAGATTAGAGCCAACGAGAAATGGATTAATCTCGGTGCGTTGCATCAAACTATACACTTCATATAAAACTAGCAATAAAACAAGTGACAAGCTACTTAACTATCAGGACAGGTCTTCTTATTGTCTCAAGTATCTATCTGTGTACGTGTGTGCTAATCGCTGATTCGCGCCTATTAGTTTAGTTTATATTTAATCATAACCAAACCGTGCCAGTCTCTTAGGCTGAACCCCCTTGCGTTAGATTAGGTTGTATAGCTAACTTAAGATATTAAAATACTGATTAGAATAACTAGATAATACGTTCCACTCTTAGTGATCGACACTCTACTTACCATTATATTCATACTGACCGGGTACACTGCTCGTTAAAGTGTGTGTTATATTGATAAGTCGGCTAAATATAAATTTAAAACTTGAATACTGCTAAAACCACAACAACATACCGTGGGTATAAAAATTAGAGCAATACACACGCACATCAACTAGATTGGTCGTTCGACTGATTAGGTCGTTCGACTAATGTTGTCGTTCGACTAATTTGGTCGTTCGACTAGATTGGTCGTTCGACTGATTAGATCGTTCGACTAATTTGGTCGTTTGACTAATTTGGTCGTTCGACTAGTTTGCTTGTTCGACTAGTTAGGTCGTTCGATTAAACTATTCGTTCGACTAAATTGGTCGTTCGATTAGATAAGTCGTTCGACTAACCTTAGTCGTTCGACTAAACTTGTCGTTCGACTAAATCAGTCGTTCGATTAAATTAGTCGTTCGACTAATTTACTCGTTCGACTAGGTTTAGTCGTTCGACTAGTTTGAGTCGTTCGACCAAAAAACGAATCGTTCGACGTAATTGGATGTTATCTCCTAACTCGGAGATAACATGATCTTCTTGAGTCCTTCAATCTCCTCAGAAAACATATACACATTAAGCAATAATCCACATAGTCAAAGTAGACCAATTATCACTCGTTCGACTATTAAACCGAACCCTAAGTCAAGAACATGCTCACATAATGTGTATTACAATTGATAAACCCTTATTCACAACACATAATAACTTGTTAAGCATACTTTATTTCACTCAATAGGTTCTCAAATCAATAATTCAAGAAACGCCCAATTCGATTGAATCTTATCGAGTTGCTAACAATTATAATAAGCAAATAACACTCAAAAACAATCAAACAATCAATATTGAGTCCTAATGAATGCTTACAATAGATCAAGATTAAAGCACTAGTGATTCTTGGTTCGTTCGATGAAATAGGCGGGCTATGGTTCGTTCGATGAAATAGAGAGAGAGGGAGACGAAAATGAGAGTGTATTGTGTGTGTTTTGACTAAGTCAGAATTTGCCTTTTATAATCCAAAAAACACTTTCAACATATGGCACCTTTGGTCCTTAAACTTGTTCACCTATTCATTTTAAAGTCCAAAACTAACCTAAATGTTATAAGTTAACACTTTTAAGTCCTTTATGTCCAACTTATTATTCTTTTAAACCCTTGATAGTCTTGATGAGATAGATAATTGTCATGAAGAATGATAAGATGACGAAGAAAGGTGAACGGTGTGCAAAGATATCTCCCCCTCAAAATATGATCAATGTTTGAAATATCGGAAAGAATTTGAAAGATTGAAATCATATTTTGAAGAAAATTTACATTTACACACCTTAATAGTTGTTGTTGTTTTTTTTTTTTTAATATATATACAAGATAGTGAGAGAGCATGACTCGATTAGTTGTTCTTGAGAAAGTTCGCTAATTCTTGAGGAGTCAAGCATCTCATTCCAATTTGGTGAACCAGTTTCACAAAACGATCATGAGGTAAAGCCTTCATGAAAAGATCCGCCAATTGGTGTTCCGTTCCCACAAAATACAACTCAACGGTACCCTGCTCCACATGCTCCTTGATGAAGTGATATCTGAGAGCGATGTGTTTGGACTTGGAATGTTGCACTGTGTTGCACGAGATAGCGATAGCACTTTTGGAGTCACAGTACATCGGGATTTTGTTGAATATGTAACCATAATCCATCAGTTGTGATCGCATCCAAATGATTTGAGCACAACAGGCAGACATGGCTACATATTCTGATTCCGTGGATGATAGAGACGTACAATCTTGCTTCTTTGACTGCCAGGACACCAGCTTATCACCTAGGAATTGAACACCACCGGATGTGCTCTTTCTTGTATCAATACATCCCGCATGATCCGCATCTGAAAAAGCAGTTAGTGCAAAACCAGAATCCTTTGGATACCAGATCCCCAAATTAATGGTTCCCTTGATGTATCTAAGGATTCTTTTAACAGCAGATAAATGTCTTTATGTTGGGTTAGACTGATAGCGTGAACATAGGTATGTGGCAAATACAACATCCGGTCTGCTAGCGGTGAGATACATGAGAGACCCAATTATACTACGATAATTTGTAGGATCAGTGGGTTTCCCATGTATGTCAGCATCTAGCTTCGGGGATGAGGAGGACATAGGGGTGTTATAGGTGTCACTAGATGTCATGCCATGCTTTTTTAATATTGCTTGTGCATATTTAGACTGACTCAAGAATATACCATGAGGTGATTGGTGAACTTGTAATCCTAGAAAAAAGTTTAGTTCACCGATCATGGACATCTCAAAGTTTTGTTTCATAAGTTTTGCAAAAGCATTTGAGTACTTTTTATGGGTAGACCCAAAAATGATGTCATCCACATAAATTTGTACGATGAGAATGTCCTCCCCGTGTTTTTGTATAAACAAAGTCGGGTCCACAGATCCTTTAATAAAATGATTAGCAATAAGGAATGCTGAAAGTTTGTCGTACCAAGCCCTCGGGGCTTGTTTAAGGCTGTAGAGTGCTTTCTTAAGCCTGTATACGTGATTAGGATGTTCTGGATCGACGAAGCCCTCTGGTTGTGAAACATACACCTCTTCACGAAGTTGTCCGTTCAGGAATGCTGTCTTCACGTCCATTTGATAAACTGTGATGTTCTTATGAGCCGCGTACGCCAAGAACATTCTCACTGCCTCAAGCCTAGCCACTGGAGCAAAGGATTCCTCGAAGTTAATTCCTTCTTCTTGGCTATACCCTTTAGCAACCAACCGTGACTTGTTACGAATGACCGTGCCTTCTGCATCCAGCTTATTTTTCCAAATCCATTTTAAGCCCACAACATAAACTCCATCAGGTTTTTCAACGAGTTCCCAGACTTCCAATCTTTTGAACTGATCCAACTCCTCTTGCATTGATTCAATCCAATTGTCATAAGTCATGGCCTCTTTAATATTTTTTGGTTCAACTTGACAAACGGTGAGAGCGTAAATGCAGGTTTCACCATCTGTGTGGAGTTTCTGTCGTGTCATAACTAGGTTATCTGGATTGCCAATCACATTAACTAACGGATGATCCCTTGTCCATTTATGAGTAGATGGGTAGTGTTGAATGTTGTGATTCAGATTTGACGGTTCCATGTTGCTCGAGGAAGATTCTCCTGGTTCTGGAATGGTTGGGGGTGGAGCAAATGGATTGAAAAAGGCATTTCCGTCAAAATCTGGTGGTGTTGGAACTTGGTTAGAAATGGGAGAAGAATCTTCAACTGCTGGTTGAGGTGTTTTATCTATTGATGATGATGGTTCAGGTTGTGGTGCATCGTCAGCAACTACTGTAGAGGTAGATGCTGATGGATCAGGTGCTTGATTTGGGAGTTGTTGAGCAGCGGAACTTGTGGAAGCCTCTGACGCACTGTTAACTAAACTGTCATCAAACATAGGAGCAAACAGATCTTCCAGATCTTTCCTGTTGAAAGGTAATGGTTCAGCTGAAGATTCTGGGAAGTTCAAACGGTTGTGTGCGGGTTCCAAGCAGTCTTGCTCAGAAGCCATTTCTGTGAGATCATCGAAATTAACGTGTATCGTCTCTTGAATGTCTCCGGTCCGACGATTCCAAATTCTGTATCCCTTGGAGTTCTCACAATAACCAACAAATATCCCTATATCTGCTTTTGCCTTCAATTTACCAAGATCATCTTTATCATTCTTTGGGTAACATAATGCTCCAAAGACATGAAAATAGTTGATATTGGGTTTTCTGCCTTGTATTAGCTCATATGGAGTTTTGTTATGTCTTTTGGTGATCATGCCGCGGTTTTGAGTGTAACAAGCAGTGTTAACAGCTTCAGCCCAAAGATAATCTGGCAATTGGGCATTGATCAACATAGTTCTAGCTGCTTCCACGAGTGTACGGTTTCGTCGTTCAACTACGCCATTCTGTTCAGGAGTGCGAGCTATAGAATATTGGTGAACCATCCCATGTTTCTCAGTAAATTCCCGAAGGATTTTGTTTTTGAATTCAGTGCCGTTGTCGGTACGAATGATTCTGACGGTGTTGCGAACTTGCACTTGAATCTTTGTGAGAAACGTTATAACTATAGACGGAACTTGATCTTTTGTGCGGAGAAAGTAAACCCATGTCCATTTTGAGTAATCATCCACTATTACCAGAATATATCTTTTCCCATTTACAGACTGAACCCGCATTGGACCACACAAATCCATAGGAAGCATTTGTAGGACGTGGTCTGTGCTATGTTCTGTTTTTGGTGGAAAGTGAGCTCGGTGACTTTTTCCCTGTTCGCATGCAGAACACAGATGATCCTTGGCATATCGGAATTTTTGGTAAACCATCTACCAATTTATGCTTTGCCAGGTCGGTCATGGTTTTGAAATTGAGATGAGACAATCGTTTGTGCCATAACCATGCTTTCGTGGGATGAGCCTTGGAGAGTAAACATATAGGAGTCGAAGCTGTCATTCCTTCAAAGGAGATGGTGTAAAGACTAGTTCCCCGTTTTCCTTTCATCAGATCATTTCCCTGAAGATCACGAATAAAGCAGGTTTTTTCCCTAAATGCTACTTCTAAGTCTCCATCGCAGAATTGACCAACCGAGAATAAATTGTGACCCATACCTTCAACATAGTACACACGACTTATTTCGATGTTCCCGTTTACATAGTCGCCATAACCCATGATTGCGGCGAAGTGGTCATTCCCGAACCTGACCGTTCCTATAAACTTTGCAATGAAGTTTTTGAGAAGCTTGAGATTGCCGGTCATGTGTCGGGAACAGCCGCTATCAACAATCCATAGAACGATTTGAACCACCTGCATCACAATTAATAGAAACAGATGGAGTAACGGTTGGACCCGTTGGGTTAGAAGCACATGTTTGAAGTATCTTAGGAACCCATTTAAAGTTTGCTGTGTTCTCTAGCCAACGTTGCCATTTCCTACTACTTTCTGCTTTCTTCCTAAGGAATGTGCTAAGTGATTTGTTCTTTTTGGGATTTGCTATAGGTGCAACTATGGTCTGCTTTGAAACTGCTAATGGTGGATTCCCTAAAATTGATTTGGCAACAGTGTTAGGCTTAGGGAGGCCACTAGTTCGTTTCGCTTTTCTCTTCCGCAAAGTTTTAGCAACACATTTTTGATGATTACCAGATAAGATACGAGTATGACAAAACACACAAGAAGCATTAATATCATTCATAACTGTTAAAGATTCAGCATTCATTACATCTTTTGTAGAATTACACTTAACCAAGCTAGATTCTATTTTGGACATAACATGCTTCTTATTCTTACTAGATGCATTAACTTCTACTTCTCCATTCTTAGATGTTCCACTCTTAGGTAGCCAGATACTAGTCTTTTTTGGTCTCTTTGTGGTCTTTGATCTTCTACCCTTAGATGTGTCAACTAATCCTGTGGAAGATGAAGTAAGAGCATTAGTGGTTGTCTTTGATGATGCATTCTTAGGTGCGCTGTCTACTTTTTGCATCGTTGGTACAATCTTATGAACTTTGGTTTTGCCTGTTTCTAAAACTTTGATTTTCTTCTTCAGATCAACAATGATGTGTTGGAATTCTTGATTTTGTGAATCTAATTTTCTGTTGAGGCGGACTGTGTCATTTCTGTTTTGAAGAATTTCATCGAGTTCCTTTTCATTTTGAAACAGTTTAAGTCTTAAGAAAGCCTTTGTTTCCTTATTAATTTCAGGAACATGACTGTTTTGAAATGATAAAGACCCTATGAGTTTTTGAAATTTTAGTTCAAATTCAGCACTTTGAGTTTGACACCAATCAAGCCTTTTTTGAAGATTAAAAAATTTGTTTTCCACATCATTGTTGATTTGTCGAAGATCCTCATTCTCTTTCACTAGATTCTTAATTTCTATTTGCAACATCTTTGTATCAACAGCATGATCTTTCACAAGTAATTCATTGCATGACTCATAAAGCGAATTCATAATCACAGAAACAATGTCATAACACAGAACTTTTTCTAAGAGTCGATCATTTTCTTTTTCTAAAAATTTCTTTTGAAGTTTTTGACGTTGAACCTTGTCATCTTTAGCTTTGAAAATGGATTTCATAGATGCTACTTCCATGTATAACTCATCTTCCCATTTTGTTGCGCATCTCTTCAGATTTCTGACATGAGGAAGAATTTTCTTTTGAAGAATCTCTTTCTTTTCTTTTTGAACAGGAGAAAGAAAAGAAGAGACAGGAATTTGAGAACTAAACTCAATTTCATTCTCCAAACGAGAAATGTCGTCCATAAATGTCTGAAAATATCGAAGAACCTGACATTTTTTAGGCATTTGTGGATCAACAAGATCCTCTGTCAAACAATCTTTGAATTGTGCAACAGTTGTGGGGACAGAAGTTATAGACGAAGGAGCATTTATGTTTGTGTATGTTAACGTTTGTTCTGGATGGTCCTTAGGAGGGACAAATGATTTGCTCAAATGAGGTCGTGCATTATAATCATAATGTACTCTTGAAAACTCTTTTTGTGAATTTGATCGACCCTCAATCTTTTGTGCAAGAAAATCAGTTTCTTCATCAATAGAATACATAACAACACGTTGAAAGGTATCATCTAACAAAAATGTTGCATTGTATAACTTAGGATTGTCTTTGAGTGCTTTGTGTGAATTACGGGGTGTGTCACTTCCAAGTGCAAAACTTACTCCTTTAGGACTTGGTTTCACAGTTAGTTTTTGAATTTGTGTTACAGAATTACCCGTTTTATACACAACATTTTGAAATTCTTTGAGTTTGGTTTCCAAATCCAGAATTTCCTCAAGATATGAGTCAACACGTTTCCTAGTGGCTTGCTTTTCGTCAAAAAGATCCTGCTGAGATGTTGAAAGCTCTGATTGAGTTTTTAACAACTCAGAAGTTAAAGCATCAATTTGTTTTTTGAATTCAAATTGATCCTTTTCTTTTTGAGAGAGAAGCTCAGCTTTGTCAATGGTTAGCTCACGAACTTGACTTTCTAAATTTTGAACTTTTACGTACTCTTGTTGGAAAGCAATTTCAAAACCTTTTTCACGTTTATCTTGTTTTAGATATCCTGAAAGTTGTAGTTTATAGCACTCATTGTCCTTTGTTAACAACGCAATCTTTTCTTTCAGATTTTTATTGATTTCATTGCATTTTTCAATTTGTGATTGGGTGGTCATTAACAAGGCCTGAAGCTCGGAATCTTGATCAGTCAAAGGATCATTTTGTTCAAGATAATCCAAATTTTCATCGTCAATCGAATCATCAAATGAAACGACGGTTTTATCATCATCAAATGATACAACAGTGTTTATTTGATCATCTGATGGAGATGAGAATGATGAATCATGTTGAACAGAATTGTCATTTGTAGATGAAGATGCAGATGGTGAAGCAATTTCATGTATAAGACATTGTGGATCAGGTACCTGAGATAGACCATCGGTGTCATAGACCGGGCCTGTCTCGGACATGTTCATCTCTTGCATGTTTGCCATGAGCATTACTGCAGCATTTGCCTCAAGATCTTCCATCTCATCATCAGATGCAACATTTGCCATGAAGCTTTGCTCATTTTGTGTCACCATTCCTGCTGCCTTTTCATCTTTAAGAGCCATCAGAAGAGCTTCCTTGTGATATGCACTGCCCATAGTACGAGGCTTTGGACAAGCATTTGCCATATGACCATTCCCACCACAATTGTAGCATGTGATTGAAGTATTTGCAATGCCTTTCTGTGCATTCCCAGTCATCTGATTTCTGCTCTGAGTATTACCCACACTGTTCCTCTTACCCCCTGCTGAACTGAACCTATTCCCTCTTGACTGAAACCTTTGAGACCCGTAGTTTCCACTGTTTCCTGAACCATATCTGCCCGAAGACCGATTCTGAATTTCTACTCTGCCATCATTAATAACAGCTTGATTCCTGGTGTTGGAAGATGAACGAAGACGGTTGTTGGATTTGTTGAACTTGCCAAATGCCTTAGCAATTAATCCAAATGCTTCATTAAGAGAGTTGAATGCATCCTCCTCTTCATCATAATCAGCGTTTGAGTACAACATGGAATCTGAGTTGTTATATGGAACCATTTGATTGTCAGAGTATTGTGATGGTGCTTCAAATGGGATGATTTGGTTAGAAGGTTGTGGTGAAAAACTTGGTTGGAAAGATGATTGACCAAATTCCTGGTTTGGTAGTGGAAAGTTGGATTGAGCAACGAGTGCTAGTGAGTTAGGTGTTGGTGCTGGGATGAAACCGCCTCGTGCTGCAACTTCCTTATCTACCTCAGATTGATGTTGTTTCAGAAAGTCATACATGAGTCCATACTTGACCTCACCAATCTTCTTAGTTTGCCTGACAAATGTTGCATATTTCTGCCATTCTGGTCCAAGGCAACCCAGAAATTTTGAATTGATAGCAATCTTAGGTAACTTGATGTCATGACGATCGAGATCATTTACAACATTTGTGAAACGGTGGTAGTATGATTCAATTGTCTCCCCTGGTTCCATGATGAAATTGTTATATTCCATGTAAAGCTTTGACTCAAGGTCTTCTTGATTTAACTCAGTCCCTTCCATGAGAAGATGCACATGTTCCCACATGTCTTTGGCAGTCTTTTGAGCATCAATACTTCGGTAAATAGGATTAGGAATCCCCTGAAGTATGTAAGACATTGCCAATTGATTTGCCTCTTGTTGCAATGTTTGTTCATTTGTGTAGTTAGCGACAGCAATGGGAGTTGATGTTTCATCTCTTTCTGTGGTTCCTGGAACAACATTTACTGGAAGTGGAAAGGGTCCTTCTTCAATGGCTTGCTTAAGATATTTCCCATGGGGTTTGCGGAGTTCAATGAATCTGAGAAATCTACTAGCCCACTGCACATAGTTACCAGGTGTCAGCATAGGTGGAGTATCTTGATTTCCAGCTTCATGTCGGGATTGCTGACTGCTGATTGCCTCACACATCTTGTTAAACCAATGTGGTTCTCTGGAGTAGGATGGATTGTTCAGCATTTGATTCTGTTGCATGATTTGTTGTGGGGATACTTGTGGTGGAGGAATAAATTGATGTTGTTGCACATATGCATGATGTTGTGGATAATGTTGAGGAAATTGTTGTTGTTGTTGAGAGTATTGTTGTTGTTGAGGATATTGCTGTAGTTGGTAGTAGTAATTAAAGTGTGGTGGTTGAGACATCTTGTAGTAGCTTGAAACGGTTAAGGATCTTTAAAGGATAAAGACGGTTGTTCTTTGGAAGATTAGAAACTTGTAAGAAATCCAAGAAAAAATTTTCTCGTTCGATCAGGTAATCACGTTCGACTAAGTTCGTTCGATCAGGTAATCACGTTCGACTAAGTTCGTTCGATTAGGTATTCTCGTTCGACTATCTCGTTCGATTAAGTTAGTTCGTTCGATTAGGTATTCTCGTTCGATTGGAACTGCTCGTTCGATTAGGGTTGCTCGTTCGATTAGAGTTGCTTGTTTGATTAAGGTTGCTCGTTCGATTAGGTTACTTCGTTCGATTAATTAACTCGTTCGATCAAATTTGCTCATTCGATCAAGTAAGTTCGTTCGATCAACTAGCTCGTTCGATCAAATTTGCTCGTTCGATCAAGTAAGTTCGTTCGATCAACAAGCTCGTTCGATCAATTGGAAGAGTAAGTCTAACTCGACTACCCTTTTGCTCGTTCGACTGAATGCTCCTTCGATGTTTTATACTTTTATGAATTAAGCTACCACTAATTACCTACTAATTACCTACTAAATCTAGAGAGAGAAAGCTAGAGAGAGAAAGAGATGGAAGGGAGATGATTTCACACACTTAATAATAAACCTTCTTAATTCATCAACCAACAACTCTTTCCCTAAGGAGGGAAGGGGTATTTATAGTTTTACATGGTAGAGGGCTTGTTGCCCTAATTACATTAACAATACTTAATAAAACAAAATAAACTAAATAAACGACACAGCCCATGGGCCTTCTACACGGGCTGGGCCTAATAACAAACCTAAAGGCCTGAGCAACCTTAATACAATATGATCAATACTTGAATAATACAAAACTGTTTCCCAACAATGAAGTCCCGGCCAAGTATAGTGCATTTGTGAAATCAGAAGACTGGGTCGAGTTTGTAAACTACACGACCACCGATGCATACAAGGTTTTAATTAGTCATCTTTATTTAAGTCTATATGTCATTTCATAATTTTCAGTTTGCAGCATTACCGCATCTAAACGCCTTATGATTTTGTGTTTTTAGGATAAATTAGATAAAGCTAAGATGGCGCGTTCCAAAAATATTTATCAGCATAAAATGGGACGAGGTGGATATGTTTATGTCAAAGAGAAAATGGTAAGATTACATAATGTTTGTTTTACAAATTGAGAGACGATCAGTTTGAGAAATGAATCTGTTTACATTGCACAATTTGCACATTTGCATTTAATACCCTCATATTTTCGATTATCTTGGTTTAACTTTACATGTGTATGCATTTGATGTTTATTAGATCGAAAATAAAGAAATTGAAGCAGATGAAGAACCCCCGCGTGGTATAATGTGGTTGAAAGGAAGGGTAAACAAAGACGGGGAATATCCAGATGATGAGATTAGATCAGTGGGAGAGAAACTTGTAAGTTTGACTGCAAATTCTATTATTATGCTTATATACCAGCAACATTAACTGTGTACTAGCAGTAGTAACTTGTATACCAGCAGTATTAACTGCGTACTAACAGCAGTAACTGTGTACTAGCAGTAGTAAACACTTGACATATTTTTCATTGAAGTTCATGAGCAGCACTAACTCCAGCTGAGCAGCATTAACACAGATATGAGCAGCAGTTACTCTAACAGCATCAAGAAGACTTTTAATCCCAACATTTTCCATATTTTTTGTGCTGAAAGAAGCTGATGACCAGATCAAGGAAGGAACCTTAAGTCTTGATAATGGCACTGATGCCATGACAGTTGTGTTTGGTAAGGAAAAAGGAGGTTATGCAAGAGGAGTGGGAAGTGGAGTTACATACAAGAGGTATTTTGGTCTTCCTCGAAGCAGACAAGAAAACGATGAAAGACTTGAGTTACTTCAAACTTAACTTGATTATGAGAGACGCGAGCGTCAACAAAAAGATTTATTGGTCAAGAAATTGTCCACCGAGATGACCGAAAAAGATGACTGGTTAAGAAATTGTCCAATGAGATGAAAGAAACAAAGGGAATACTTACTCAACTGATGGCACAGTTGAGTCAACAAGGGGTGCAGTTAAATTTGTCATCTCAATTGCCAGTAGCCTCAGATGTAAGCCATTTTTTATGTTGTTAACAATTTTATTTTCTAATGCTAACACCACTGATGCTAATGATAGCAGGCATTGAACATAAACTGATGAGTCAATGTATTTCTTAATTTATATTACAGGTGACTCCAATGGCCATTGACAATATAGATAGCAGCGCTAATGAAGTGGACGAAACTCAGCCAAGTGATGTTGTACGTGTTAAAGATGCGAGAATTCAGGAGAAGTCTAATGGGCTTGTAACTTCGGAAAAGGTAATGGAAACAATGGTAAGTAATAAAACATCCCCCATTGATTTTTGAATTTTACATACATGACTAATGTACCGTGTTTTATATATACGTATAGGAACCTGCTAAAACTGTCAGATCTAAGAAAACGCCTAAGTCACGACGAAACGGGTCTACAGATTCGCAATCGCAAGGAAATGTGTCTCCAACACAAGGAGTACCAACAGTATGTATTTCAACATGTTTCTTGTTATTCTTTTGTTTAAATAATGTAACGTGTTTTATATATACATAAAGGAACCTGCTAAAACTGTCAGACCTAAGAAAACACCTAAGTCACGACAAAAACGGTCTCCAGATTCCCAATCGCAACAAAATGTGTCTCCAACATAAGAACTGCCAACAGTATATATTTCAACATGTTTCTTGTTATTCTTTTGTTTAAATAATTTCTGATATATACATGCAAAATTTTTTTTTTTAGACATTTAAGTGCAAACTGTGGCACTTAAAGAAATCAAATATCGTTGCTTTGGGTACCGTATACAAGTCTCATGGAAAGCAAATGCTGCATAACCAAGCACTCTTAAATGATTGCTACAGAGTGTCAATTGATTCATCATTAGTGGATGCAGCAAGCATACCGGACGTAGCAAATAATGGGTTAAAAAAAGTTAAGGAGGGCGTAGGTGGTTTCGTTGCATGGCCAAAGGATCAAGTTATTATTGAAGAGGAGGTACATACATGTGTTTTTTCAACCTACATATATATAATTCTTCATATTTAATTCAATGTTTGATACAAGCGTCTTTTGTTTACTACAGGTTACACCAACAAATATGATGCAAAAGATTAGTGACAACAATTGTGGACCAAAAGTACCATCGAAGCGCAAAAATTATGTATCTATTAAAGACATAAAGCAACTGCAAGCTAGGCCGGCGAAGAGTCAAAAGTCTTTAAATTATGGTACTTGAGAATTTGATTATGTACGACATTACAATTGTATATTTGGTTCAGTTATATACATTCGAGTTTTATACTCATTCCAGCAGCACTAGCATAGTACTAGCAGTAGTAACTCTGCTTCAGCAGGACTAACTTAGTACTAGCAGTAGCAACTCTGCTCCAACAGTACTAACTTAGTACTACCAGTAGTAACCCTGTGACTAAAAGATGCACTCACATAATATGGTCACGCTTATCAACATTATTGGTCACTCTTTGTTTAATTCGATGTGTGACTAAATATTACAAAAGGCCACACAAACATAAAATTCAAGTGGCCATTGGATGAACAATAGTCACACAAAATACACATTTCTTCACTTTAAACAGCATATGGTCACACTTATTAACACTTTTGGCCACTTTCTGCTTTTTTGTATGTGACTAAATACCCAAAACAAACATGTTTTGTGTGACTAAATATTACAAAAGGCCACACAAACATAAAATTCAAGTGGCCATTGGATGAACAATAGTCACACAAAATACACATTTCTTCACTTTAAACAGCATATGGTCACACTTGTTAACACTTTTGGCCACTTTTTGCTTAATTGTATGTGACTAAATACCCAAAACAAACATGCTTTGTGTGAATAAATATTACAAAAGGCCACACAAACATAAAATTCAAGTGGCCATTGGATGAACAATAGTCACACAAAATATACATTTCTTCACTTTAAACAGCATATGGTCACACTTATTAACACTTTTGGCCACTTTTTGTTTAATTGTATGTGACTAAATACCCAAAAGAAACATGCTTTGTGTGACTAAATATTACAAAATGCCACACAAAAATAAAATTCAAGTGGCCATTGGATGAACAATAGTCACAAAAAATACACATTTTTCTTCACTTTAAACAGCATATTGTCACACTTATTAACACTTTTGGCCACTATTTTTTAAATTGTATGTGACTAACTCCAAAAAAATAACACACGTTGTGTGACTAAATCGTCACTAACGTCACATTTATTATATATTCATGTGGCCACAGGACGGGAAATAGTCACACAAAATACACATTTACTTGAATAAATCATCTCAAATGTCACATATATTATATATTTATGTGGCTAAAGGATGAACAATAGTAACTCTCAAAAAACATTTGTGTGACTATAAAGTGTTTACGGTCACTGATACTGATTAATCCAACAAAACTTGTGCCTAATTTGTCACACATATTCGGGTTTTGGTCACTATTTTTCAATGAAAAAGGTCACAAACTAAACAACGTCACCATATGCCACCTACGATGGCACGACCTCTGGTGACACACACCAAAAAAAATGTTTGTGACTATATGCATATCGTCACACATTTTTGGTGTGACGAAACCCCATATCTGTACCAGTTATTGTATCATCACAATCTATTCACCAAACTAGATTAGATGGTTTATGTGTTTGTGCCATAAAACACAAGGTTTTTATGTTGGGCCATAAAACATAGCGGGAGTGGTTGTACCCTTGTAAAAGAACTCGACATCTAGCTTAGTGTCGGAAATATTGTATAAACGATGTTAGGTTGGTTCTACCTCGAACTAGAACCCGGTACTTAGCTTTGTACAAGAAAAAGTGTAAGCGACGTTTGTAAGGTTTTCTCCGCCGAGAAGGGAGCTTGTTGATCTAGTGAAGTAACTCTCGAGTTGGGTACTCGGGGAGTGGAGTAGGGCGGAGAGGAGCTCCGTGACCGAACCACTATAAATTATCGTGTTCGGTTTGCACTTTCTTTTACTTACTGCTTTACTTTTATGTTTGCGTTATATGATTTCTTGTGTTGTGACTTGATGGTTATACTTGTGTGACAACTTGTTTTAGTATACGCTAGTCATAAACTATAATTGGCATCTTTCATATTACAACAAGCTTAATCGGATATTTGATACAACAAGTTTTAAGATTTTAAAACGGAAACGTATTCACCCCCTCTACATTTTCACAATTGGTATCAGAGCCTCGTGACTCTTATTTTCAAAACAAATGGTTTTTAAAATGGAGAACGATCCATGTATCAAATTACCATTGAAGCGGAATATAATATGAAAAATGTTTCGCTAATTATAGTTAGAAATTTTGTTGTTAAATGTTACTTTGTATACAAGCTTGAAGATGTCCTTGAAAAATAAAAGAAAAGATTTCTCAAAAGAATTAAGTATCAAATTGTGTGCTTAAAGCAAATTTACGAAAAATACGGTTTTGAAAGGAGTGTTTGGAATAACTATAAATTTAGTTGAAAAATCACCTCCGTAAATGATTAGATAAGTCACATAAGTAGAAATGATGTTAAAATAGGTGTATTATATGTTTACTACCAAATCTTGTAAGTCCTACACATTCTCGCTATGCGAAAATACATGTTTTTAACATTCTGTGACATTTTGTCACAAAGGACCACGGATCCCACAGATCCCTTTAAAGAGTTCCCTGCCCTTTGGAAAAGGGATCATTGGTCTGCATAGTCCAAAGTTTTTGCAAATTTCAAAAATTTATAACTAATTAACTGTAAGTCCGTAGGAGTCGCGCCACCTATCATTTTAAAGGGAATTAAGTCTAATTTCATTTAAAAAAATCGCATGGCCTAAATCTAAATTGAAGTATGTAAAATAAATCAAAAGCTACAACCTGTCCAACATATTAAGTTTCATTTTGACATAGTAACTCAAACTTTTGAGTCGAACAATGTAAGTTGGTATCCTTTGAACATTGATATGATTTCTTTTGAAACTAAAGAATTTGGTGATATTTATATATATAAAGGAAACTAATCAAGCTTGGTATACATCGTCATATTTAAACGCAAAGTGACGAAAAATATATTTCTTTTTATGCTATGTTATATGACTACTTGTTTTGGTTGTTTGCATACATGTTGTTTGCTTATTGAAAGTTGTGATTACACTTGTTTTTTTTGTGATACATAAATGTCAATCTTGCCATGATATTCATTTGCTTGTTTGTCAATTTCATGTTTATACACAATAGGACATTTGCTAGATTTTGTGCACCAAGTTGGAAAATTGTTTTTGCATTGCTTATAGACTTAGATAATTTTCTTTGCATATTTTATATTAAAATCTTGCATAATTTACTTAGGAATGAGAACTAAGTAAAACTAGTTAAGTATCTTGAAAAATGTTGTTTTGCACAAACTCTCACCTAATAGTTCAAGTGTTAAAATGTGTCACTACCTTCAATGATTATCTAAACATATAGTATCTTTGAAAAAGTTGTTTGGTACAATAACTAACAATGATTTATGAACTATTATGTGCTTTATGGGATAATAAGTTTGCTACTAATCTATCATGTGAACTGACGGTTTATCTTGCAGGAAGATAACATAGTTATGTTGTCGATTTTCATTTTTCACGTTTTAGTGAAATTTCTAGCCCTTGCATGATCTATACCAATACATGTGTTTATACCTATTTTATTGTTGTTTTCTAATCACAACTAATTAATTACACATGTTTTAGGAGAAATTACGGGATTTGAACGGGTTTCGGGGATTGAAAAATGCCCTCTGTTAAGGATTTTTGCATGGCGGATCAGACGGAACCAAAAGTAGGGTTCCGTCTGTCCAAAATTTTGGTTCCGCCAAAATTAGCCTGACGGATCAGGCGGAACCAAATTCATGGTTCCGCCAGCCAACAGCTAGATTTTTTAAATTTTTATTTAATCCCGCACTTTAGATCACTCATTCTTGCTACTAGGATTTTTTTCACTAATACTCACTCATATTAGGTTCATGTCATCTCACTTGCACCAATAGGAAAACCATTTCCCACCAAAACCCTGAAATTTCAAAAATCCACTCAAGTTACCTTTCTCCATAAAGCAAGGATCCCTAAAATTGGTTCCTTGCAATCCGTGGACCACAAGAATTAGTATCCATCCTTGTTGGCTTCAACATCCGTGAAACCTAAGTACTCCCATAGTACAACAAACCTCTACATCACCACATCCTTATTTAGACACACTAGAAGACCTACCATCTAAATCAACCAATCCACAATTCTTACCATCATTTGAATCCATTGAGTGCATTGCTCAAAAATCCCTTTGTCCAAACACTCGTACCAAATCAAATGCACGTTGAACTAACTCAAACATTCTTTGCCACCTATAGGGACTTAGATGATTCATTATGGCTAGAACCTCCACTATCAAATGAGCATGATGCTCGCATTTATTTTTATCAATTTTTACTAGGTATAGGTAGTACTACTTTCACAAGTTATCAAAGTATTAGTAATACTTTGTCGTTAAACCTCTGCATAAGTTTCGTTAAAACTTAAATCAACATTTTAACAACATATGTTAAAATGCAATCTCAAAGCCAACCTTATGCATCCCGAGCAACAATGACTCTTGAGGAGTATACATAAGAAACTCGAGTAAATTCCTCTTGTCATCATCTAGTGAATATAATCTTGAAACCAAGTATATTTAGGATAGGACTATCCAATTCAAACACTTTAGCTTCATATCTTCATTTAAGAAAACATGATGTTTTGGAAAATATTATGCCTAAGAAATCATGCGTTTAGTTTTCATCTTGTTAAAAGGATAATGTATATCCTATGCATTATTCTCTCCTTGCAACATGAATGGTTCTGTTACAAGAGATTTCATTACACCTCATTGGCTAAATGATCTAGAACAAACATCTCAAGCTTTCCAACACCATATGTTGAACTTGCTCATCCAACCATATTTGCTCTCTATATTTGTTCTCCATATTTGTTCTCCATATTAGGAACTATATGTAATTATCACCCCCTCTACGTTTTCACAGTTTTGTCTTAGAAATATTTGGAACTATATGTAATTATCTCCTCCGGAGGAGACCATACCTCATCATGCCCTAAACGGGTTTCCACGGTTTACCAAATCGACGAAGGGAGAGGAGAGAAAGACGGAGGTGGCGTGGTGGCGAGTGGTGGTGTCGCGGCTGTGGTATCCAAAACGTAAGCAAACGTGCTCCCCTCGGTCTAGAAAGCTCCAGAAATGAGCTCCTTGGGTTTATCTATGCGTCGGTAACAAGAAAAGGGGTGGCCGGAAATTGGTTGTCGGCAGCCGGAAAATGAGAGGGGGGAGGCTAGGGTTTTTGTGTGGTGTGTGTGTTATAAGTGCCCTTATATAGCAAAAAACTAGGGACCAAAAATGAAAATCACATGGGACAGGGGCGACGGCGTAATTTACTCTCAGGGATCTAAACTATAATTTGTGCTATCTTTGTCAATATGTGGTTCAGGGCACGTTTAGGCTAGTTAACGGCTGATTTATCTCACGAGAATTGCACCATTGCGCTCAGAATAATACTTCCAATCAAAACGACCATATACACGCCTAGTATCTCGAAATTAACACCAAACTCAAAATAAATTGTCGTTTCTCCGAATAGAACATGTCGGGAAAATTGCGGGGTATTACAAAACCCTAATGAGGGGGTTTATATATTTGGTGAGGAGGGGCTAAACTTGGTCAAAAACAAAGATGGGGGCAGGTGATGTAACTATTAGGCGGGGGTAGAAACTGTAACTTTAGCTATTCTTTTAATAAAACTGTTGTGGGCTCCATTTGGTGTATCAAACTTCCATTTTAATTTACGGGACTTGCGCCATTGAGTCCGAAATAATTTTTCTGATAAAATTGAGTATTCACACGTTTATCTTTCTCGGTTTTGATTTATTTAACAAAATCAGTTTGTTTAGTGCATTTTAGGGTTGTGCTGGCTAAAATAACAAATAACGCTCACATTTAAACAGATAACCTCTGTTTTCAAGCTCAAATGAGTTCAGAGAAGTATAAAAGCTAAGGTATATCGAAAATAAATATTTCGGCAAATAAAATAAGTTTGGGAAAATTACCGGATGTTACAATTCAAACCATAATACTTTGTATTATTTTCTTTGTAGGAATCTCTACTTAACTTAGTTACGACCTGAGTTTATATAGGAAGGGAAACAATGTTTGCATGTGGGTTGCATCGTAAGTTGTCCACTTGCTATAGGTATGCACGTGCCTAGTAAGCTAGTCTGAATCTTACTTTCGGCTTTTTTGATTTGACAACTTAGATTTCCAATGCATGTTTCACGCATATCAATAAGCATTTGAACTTAGCTTCTTGTGTAAGCTTCCCCCTTTTCGTTATGAGATTTAGGTTGTAATCAAAGTTAAGACTTCACTCCTTGTAACTTCACTCCCTGACACCGCATCAGTTTGTGAAGTCGTTTACTTCAGTTGGTCTTCGACTTCCCTGAAGCCATTTAGGCTCTTTGGCCCTTTGAGCTTTATACAACACTCACTGATTTCAGTGAGTCATCTTCTGAATAATAATCAGAGAGTCATGTTCTCTGATAACTCTCAAAGAGTATATCACTTCTGATAACAATTAGTGGTTATGAAGTGACACACTCTCTGATCGTTATGAGAGAGTTGATGCTCACTGACCTTCAGAAGGTGAATTAGGCTATTTTATGTTTAAATACTTGTCACAGACAATTGGGTTGATTTATCAGACCCAACAAAGAGGATTAAATTTTAAAATTTTTGGTGAAATCAGTTTTTCTAAAAGTTTTCATTTAAGAGATATGTGCATTTGAAATTTGAGGTGGAAAAGCAAAAAATAGGTAAAAGGACAATTTTACCCCTGACGGGATCTTTTGAATATTTAGGGAGGGAGGACACGTGTCACATGGAGAGCACTTTTTACACTTTTTATTTTTTGGCCACTTTCTAATTGATCCGCCACCTTACAAGTTATCTCTGTCGAGTTTATCTAATCTTCTAAGTTGTGTTTAAACTCATATGAATTAAAATTTTGCATATAATATAGAGTTAATTGCGTAAATCTTCCCTGAACTTTGGCCAAATTGCATGTTTCGTCCCAACCATTTCAAAAGTGTAGAAACCGTCCCTGTGGGAAAGCTTTGAGCAAATTTTGGTCCATGGTTTTAACCAGCATTAAGTAAATTCCGTTAGAAGTTACACGTTAGCCCTTTTGGCTAACGACTGTTACAACGTCTATCCTTGTTGTTTATAATTTAAAATTTTCGGTTTATTTAAAGTATTTTGATTTTCTATATACTTTTATATACGTTTTAAAATACTTTTTTATATACGTTATTTCAAAAACGTTCTTATATACGCTTTTATACACGTTCTTACATACTTTTTATACGTTTTTATATAAGTTTTTGTATACGCTATTATATACGTTTTTATATACTTTATTACAAAAACATTCTTATATACGTTTATTATACGCGTTATTATATACTTTTTATACGTTTTTATATAACTTTTTGTATACGTTTTTACAAAAACGTTCTTATATACGTTTTTTATGCACGTTATTATATACTTTTTATACACGTTATGATATACCTTTTATATGTTTTTATATAAGTTTTTTATACGTTTTTATATACTTTCTATATACGTTATTACAAAAATGTTCTTATATATGTTTTTATATATGTCTTTTATACATGTTATTATATACCTTTGATATGTTTTTATATGAGTTTTTGTATACGTTATTATATACATTTTTGCTCCAAAAACTTATAAAAAAACTTATATAAAACGTATATAAAAAGTATATAAAAAGTATTTAAAAATGTATGCAAAAACTTATACGAAAACGTATACAAAAACTTATATAAAACGTATAAAAAGTATATAAGAACGTGTACAAAAAAGTATATAAGAACGTTTTTGTAATAACGTATATAACAACGTATATAAAAAAGTATCCAAAACCATATACAAAAACGTATACGAACACTTATATAAAAACGTATATAAAGTATATAAGAATGTGTATAAAAATGTATATAAGAACGTTTTTGTAATAAAGTATTTAAAAACCTATATAGAAACGTATCAAAAAACGTATATAAAAGCGTATATGTTTAAATGAAAACATATATATATTTAAAGAATAAAAATTATAAATGGCTATTAGTTTAAAGGATGGACACTGCAACGTTCGTTAGCCAAAATGGCTAATGTGTAACTTCGAACGGAATTCACTTAACGCCGGTTAAAACCAGGGACCAAAATTTGCTCAAAGGCTTCCAACAGGGATGGTTTCTGCACTTTCGAAATGGTTGGGACGAAACATGCAATTTGACCAAAGTTCAGGGACGATTTATGCAATTAACTCTATAATATATTGATTTAACCCGTCACAACGCGAGGGCAATTCAACCACGTTATAGTCGATGATAGATAAAAATAAAGAACTAAAAGATTGATAGATAGTGATTGATATACACAAATAAAGAACTAAAAGATTAATTGTAAGTTGGAACAATAAGTCGCTTGACTGTTACGTGTTGATACAAAAGTTGGGCTTTCCTTGATAGGACTTCTATTCTCGTATCAATTCGAATCTTAATGCTCGATGAGACCTGCGCACTAAGAAAAAGAACAAACACCGTTAGGCTTATCGAGGGATTGTCTCCCCCGATTATCCTCCGGCGTGAGAGTAAGTAATCGAATGTAGGGTTTAGTAAAGGGTTAAGGTTTATTGAAGATCGTACCTTTACCGAGGGCTTGGGTGCCCTTTATATATGCATGAAACCCTAGTGGGTTTCGTGTTCCCTACTCTTCGGCGTGTTAGCCGACATCGGGTATATAGTATATATCTTCTTTATTTAGAAGATACTCTATATATTATCCGAAAATAACTTCGGGCTTGGGCCTTGTCGACCCAAGTCACATAACTGGTAGTCCAGTTGCGGCCCATACGTGGTGGGCTTAATTGTTAGTGTTGTTCACTAATCGGGTTCGTGACCCGGGTATGGACTATACGTCATCATGTCCCCCCAGTCTAGTATGCGCAGGGTAAAAACCTGCGGATGCTAGACTAAAGTCGTGTCGAATTAATTCCTCACGCGTACGCGGGAAGCTTTCGAAAAATTACCGCCTAAAAATACACGTAGCATGTATCTAGTCCAAAAAAGTGCAATTTGGGTACCTTGGGAAATGGAGAGGTTGCCCACTTGTCTTGTACCGTCTTTTATCCCAGCCACACGATTTGAGTTAGTGGGATACACGTGTCACTCATCTGTGGTGGATAGGAAAAGTATATAAACTGCCGCCTCTCATTTACTGTGACATCCACAGTTAAAAAATCGCCATTCCACCATTTTTACATCTTCAAATCTTCTTCCAAAAAAGATAATTCAAAGGTAATTGCGCGTGCGCACATAATCTGAGTCAGAAAATGGTAGCGCAACTTCATGATTTCCATTCTAACATAACCGAGGATGAACTGATTCAGTTCACCTCGGATTACTTCATTCCTATGGGTCTGCGCCCCGAGGTACCAGGTCCGAATGACACCATCGCGGATTTCCCTGCCGGGAAGGTGGGGTTATATACGCGCTTTTTTGAGTGGGCGAATCAGCGCGTCCCCATCTCCGTGTTATTGAGTGACATACTCCATTACTACGACCTCCACATCTCCCAGTTGCATTGTATTGGTGCTGGGAAGATTGCTAATTTTGAGGTGAACTGTCGCTTGTTAGCGATTCACCCATCCCTCCACTTATTTCGCGCGTTTTATCACTTGACGTGGTCAAATGGTTGGGTTACCTTCGCCAAACGCGTAGGGAAGTTACAATGTTATTTGACTAAGGTAGATAAGCTCAAGGATTGGAGGGAAAAATTCTTTTGGGTTGATGACGCCGTCTTCCCTTCCCATTTTCCATTTTACACCCGTGCCAATCTGCCCAAGGATGAGCGCCCCCCTGAGACGTGGTATAACGTGGATCACGCGGCAATAATAGATGAGAACCGCCTTCCGATCAAACCATATCCAGAAGCGTTCCTGGTGCACATGGGCATCAGTCGCAACTATTTTGAGCATGAGACGGAAGTTCCCACATTCTTGAATGCGGATGGCACGGGTGGGTGCTCCTTCTGTCGCCTTACTGTCGTTATTAGTGTAAGCTCTTCTTCTTTTTTCATACTTTATGTAACTTGCCTTTCTTTGTTTACTTAATGCGCAGAGATGGATCTGTTCGCTGTTGTGAGGCTGGAGAATCCGCGTTCCGTGGCGGTGGGAGTGCGTCCTCTGGGGGACGGTGAGCAGACTATTCTGCAGGCGACGGCAGGGCGCGTCGTGGATTTGGTTATCCCAGATCCCGAAGGCTCCCCTGACGTGATAGCAGCTGAGCCAATACAGGAGGTGGCTCCTCCTGTGCAGCCAGGTCCTGAAGCTGCGCAGCCTCCTCTTCCTGAAACGGTGTTCCATTTAGAGGAGACTGACAGTGAGATGGAGGAGAGCTCCCCACTGACGCGCAAGAGAGCGCGTGGCAGTGATGGTGAAGGGCCTTCCAAGAGGCCGCGGACTGATGTTGGGGAAAGCTCGTCTCTTGCTGGGGTGCAGATGAAGTAAGTACCTTAGTCATTATAAACTTTTGTCAAGTTATAATTTATGCTAACTTCGTGCCTTCGTGTCCTCAGTGTGGATGTTGAGAAGTCTGGTGGAGGTGCGTCCACGACTGAGACTGAGAAGGAGAAGGACGCGTCCTTGACTCCTCCCCCCATGTAAGTATTTTTTAACATTTCCTTAGTATTTTTGTGTATGCTTGACCGTGCACTAACCTTGTCTCTTGGTGTTTTTTGCAGCGAAAAGCCTGTGGAGGACGCTGGCGTCCTAGATGGGAGTGCGCCACCCGAGGTGAGTCATGCTCTGGACGGGGCGCGTTCACCGAGGGACGTTGAAGTGGAGTCAAGTCCGTTTGACTCTACGATGGAGGAGCTTGCCTCTATCGCTGTGCGCCAGTCTGAGCTGGTGGCGCAAGCAAGGGTGCACAAGTCTGAGGAAATTACCAGACTGCAGGCGCAATTGGCGTCTGTGCAGGCTGAATTAGCAAGCTCTAAAGCTGAGCAGCTGAGCTCCAAGGCTAAACTGGAGCGCGCAGAAGCGTCTGCGCTAAAAATGGGTGAGGAGAAGGTCATGGTGATGGCTGAGCTGGGGAAGGAGCGCGCTGCTGCGGATCTTCAGAGACGGAATTCTTTATGGGCGCTGAAGTACTTGCAACAGAATAGGAGCAAGCACTTTGCCAATATTGAAGAGTTTCGTAGCAAAGTGGAGCTTGCGCTGAAGATGCAGGAGGAGAAGCTCCGTAAGCTTAGCATCGAGTATGATGAGGAGCTTTATCCTCATTTGGTTCAGTCTGTGGCCGAGCGCAGGTACATGACTATTGTATTTCCTTATAACTTGTATACATTTGAGACCCTTTTCTTTATTAACACTTGTGTTATTTCGTAGGTGGTTGATCAGTCATGGTCTTCGCCTGGCCGCCATGTGTACGCTGGAGCATCCTGAGGTCACCGCATCCTTTGGAAAGGTTGTGAATTGCGCTATTGCGCACGGTGAGACCTCGGCCGCAGACAAGCTTGCGGAGGCCAAGTTGCTGACTGTACCGCTTGCTGAGGTGCCTGGGTATAAGGCGGATGCCCATGCTGAGCTTGTTGCTGCCATGGAGGAGCTAAAGAAGCTTGAGCTTCCGCATATCGCTCTCTTGGAGCGTGATCAGGACCAGCCGATCAGCGTGATCATGGCGGGGCTCACTCTTCCTAGGCATCTGCAGGATGATGCAGATCAGCAGGTGGACTTCTACTTGAAGCCTGATGTGGCGCAGTTGAAGGTACCCATTTTTGCTCAGCCTCGTGACATTCTGAATCCTTTCCATCTTGAGAAAGAGATTTCTTTGCAAAGGTCGCTAAATGCGCATGTTTCCAGGGTCGCACGAAAGAAAGGCGAGAAAGGAAAGGCTATTCTGTGCGGCATAGGCGCTGCGCATCAGCCTAGATCCGATGGTGTGCCTGTCTGCGTGGCCACGGTTTCCCTGGATGATGCGGAGTTGTTGAAGAGGCTCGCGGATACAAAGGAAGCGGCTTTGAGCGGGGGTTCCAGCCAGTTAAGGCGTACATATAGTATTTAGCTCTTTTGTACAAGTCTTTTTGTAGAACTATATTCTATGAATAAAAAGTTGCTTTTGTACTTAGTGTTTATATAACTTCTAAATACGTATGCTTTTTGAACTCGTAGTTCTTATATGATTTATGTATCCTTGCGTGAAGATAGCTTTAAGTGTTTAAGCGTACTTAGAAAATAAGGGTCATAATCGTGTATGAATTTCCTTAAGGACCGTAGTCGTGTGTTGAATTTTTCCAACTTAATCATAGTCGTCTATGTATTTTTGTAAGTTTACTTGTCGTATTGTACTTTAAGGAGTCAAGAGTCTTGACTTCCTGAGTTGTTAAACGCGCACAGTGTGCCCTTTTGCGCATCCGTCGTGGGGTGCGTAAGGAACTTGCGCCAACGTCTTGAGCGCAAGGTGTTTAACAAGGATTCGTGATCCGGTGTTGATGGGTTTGCAACCCTCTTACTCAACGAGTAATTTATTAGGTTTACTCATCCTTTCTGCCATCGTGGGTCTTAGTGTGTGCATGCACGCCATGTAGGCAAGAATATAACAATATTGAAACATGATAATAAAAGATGCAAACAATAAAGTTAAATGTGTTATGGAGTTAGCTAGAAACCATAACGTTTTATTAATACTTGCAAGTTTTGAAAGAGAATGTTTTATCTAGATAATACATAAAAAATAAGATTACATGGATCTTTATTGAGGGCGCTTTCTAAAGTGCATGAGTGTCCATGTTAGGCCGTATCCTTCTTCAAAGATAGCACCGTTTAAGGTTGCGGACGTTCCATGTTCGCTGTAGCTCATTTCCGTCCTTGTCGCGTAGCTTGTACGCTCCATTGCCAAGTGCCTCTATGACCTCGTAAGGTCCTTCCCACTTTGGTCCTAGCTTCCCAGTGTCTTCTGCGCGGCTTGAGTCATTTTCGCGGTATACGAAGTCGCCTGGTCTGAATGAAGTGCTGCGTACTTTGGTATCATAGTATTTTTTCATTCTCGACTTGGCTTTCTCTTCGCGTATTGCTGCGCGTTCACGTCGCTCTTCCAATAGATCTAAGTCTATGCGCCGCTCATCATCATTGGTTGCCATGTTAACTTCCGCAGTACGGATGGTTGGCATCCCAATTTCAGCTGGTATTACAGCTTCTGTCCCATAGACCAAAGAGAAGGGGGTGTCCCCGTTGCTAACCTTGATGGTTGTTCGGTGCGCCCAAAGAACATGTGATAGTTCTTCTACCCATCTACCTTTGTGTCTGTCCAGGCGCGCTTTGATTCCTTCGCCAAGGCTTCTGTTTGCGCGCTCGACCAGACCATTGGTTTGTGGATGAGTTACTGATGCAAAGTGTTGCGTGATGTTCAGTTGTTCGCACCAATCTTTGAACGGATTATCACGGAATTGTTTTCCGTTATCCGAGATAATTTCTCCAGGCAATCCAAAACGACATACTATGTTGTCCCACACGAATCGTTTCACCTGGTTACCTGTTATAGTCGCTACTGCCTTTGCTTCGATCCACTTGGTAAAGTAATCTATTGCCACAATGAGGAATTTCAATCCTCCTGCGGCAATGGGGAAAGGTCCAGCGATGTCGATACCCCATTTGTAGAAGGGCCATGGCGATGTAATAGGTGTTAGTTCATGTTGTGGTCGGCGCGGAATAGGTCTGTGAACTTGGCAATCATTGCACTTCCGTACCAAGTCACGTGCGTCACGGTGCATAGTTGGCCAATAGTATCCAGACCTTAGGGCGCGCGCTACAATGGACCGTGGTCCTGAGTGCATGCTGCATGAGCCTGCGTGGATCTCTCGAAGTACATAGTCTGCCTGGAGAGGTCCAACACACCTAAGCCATGGTTGTAGGAATGAGCGTCTATATAAGACGTTGTCTCTGAGCTCGAATCGTTGCGCTGTGCGTCGGATTCTTCGAGCTTCCTTCTGCTCTTGTGGAAGTATGCCCTTGCTGATGAAGTCAATGATCGGTGTCATCCACGTAGGATTTTTCTCTTCTATCACCGTGGATATTTCCATCTCTGTGATTGACTTGTTTTTCAAGGTTTCCACCAAAACTTGTTTTGATAGATGCGCAAAACTGGTGGATGCAATTTTGCTCAGCGCATCTGCTTTCCTATTTTCACTCCTGGGAACCTGCTTGATGACAAACCTATTGAAGTTCTGGATCAGAGATTTGGTCTTTTCGAGGTATTGGATCATGTGTTCCTCCTTTGCTATATATTCTCCTGACACGTGGTTAGCCACTAGCCGCGAATCGACGTTTACTTCTAGGTTGCGTGCACCCATTTCAGTTGCGATGCGTAACCCAGCTAGGAGTGCTTCGTATTCTGCCTCATTGTTCGTGGCTGTGAATTCAAAACGCAGTGCGTAGGTGAATTCAACTCCTTCTGGGTTGGTGAGAATAAGGCCACCTCCTGATCCATCTACGCATGAGGATCCGTCAGTAAATAGAATCCATGGTTCTTGGAGTTCCTCCTTGCTTGTCGCAGGTGGAGTGTCTGTATCCGGCTTCTCGATGATGAAGTCGGCCAATATCTGCCCTTTAATTGCAGTGCGCGGTCTGTATGATATGTTATGCTCGCCCAGTAACACACTCCATTTTTGTAAGCGTCCCGATGCGTCGGGTTTCGATATAACCTGTTTGATGGGTTGGTCCGTGATAACAGCGATTGGATGCGCCTGGAAGTACCTGCGTAGTCTTTTCGCTGCAAACACTAAGGCTAGAACCAATTTCTCCATTGCAGTGTAGTTAATCTCTGTTTTCTTCAGCGCCTTACTAACAAAATAGATGGGTGTTTGGACGGAATTCCTGTCTGTCAGTAGGACTGCGCTGACTGCTCCTTGAGTCGCAGATAGGTACATGATCAGCTCTTCCCCTGGTCGGGGTGCAACAAGCTTTGGGAGCGCTGCTATGTGTTGTTTGAGCTGTTGGAAGGCTTCTTCTGCCTCCGCAGTCCACCTGAAGTCTCCCTTTTTGGTGCACTTCTTGAGTGTCTTGAATAGGGGAAGTGACTTGTCTGCTGATTTGGATAAGAATCGGTTCAGTCCGGCTAGCTTGCCGTTTAATGACTGAACTTCTTTTAGTGTGCGCGGTGAGGGGAGGTCAATGACTGCTTGAGTCTTTTCTGGGCAAGGCTTGATCCCATCGGGTTCTATCAAATACCCGAGAAACATGCCTTCTGTAGCGCCAAACGTACACTTCTTGGGGTTCAATTTCATGTTGATTCTCCTGAGTGTTTTGAATGTTTCCTCCATGTCGCGCACCAGCTCGTCCTCTGTATGGCTTTTGATGACGAGATCATCGACGTATACTTCCAAGTTGCGTCCCACTTGCTTCTCGAACGCAGTGTCCACCAATCTTTGGTATGTTGCTCCTGCGTTCTTTAGGCCGAAGGGCATCTTTGTGTAGCAGTAGACCCCTTGACTTGTGTGGAAGGCCGTCTTTTCTTCGTCTTCCTCCGCCATTTGAATTTGGTGGTATCCCTTGTATGCGTCCAGGAAGCATTTGAAGGGATATCCACATAGAGACTCAATTTTCCAGTCTATTTCCGGTAGCGGGTAGCAGTCCTGTGGACATGCTTTATTGAGATCTGTAAAGTCTACGCACATCCTCCAACTGCCATCGCTCTTCTTTACCATCACTGGGTTAGAGAGCCAGTCATGGTAGTAGACTTCACGCATGATGCCTGCGTCTACTAGCTTATGTACTTCTTCCAGGATGGCTTTTGCGCGGTCTGGAGCTTGTCCGCGCTTTTTCTGTCGTATTGGAGGATATCCTTGTCGGATTTGTAGCTTATGTTCCGTGATGGAGCGTGGCACTCCTGTCATATGCTTAGGTTCCCATGCAAAAATATCCAAATTATTTTGCAAGAGTGCGCATATAGCTGACCTGCCTTTGTCAGACAGAGACCCACCAATAGATACCTGTTGATCCGGGTATTCAGGGTGAATGGCGACCGTTAGGTTTGGGACTTTGATTGCGCGCTGTTCTGGAACAATACTTACGTCACTTGTCACTGCGTTACATTCCTTGGGTGGTGTGGTGGTATTGTAAAGGGTGACAATACCTCCTTCCACTGGGAACTTGAGCATCCCGTGCGCTGTGGATGGAACGGCGCGGATGGATGATATTCCAGGTCTCCCAATAATACCGTTATACGGGGAGGGGGATCTGATTACCATGAAGTTCATCCAGGTAGTTGTAGAGTGTGGTTTGTCACCAACTTCTACAAATAGACGTAATTGCCCCGTGGGCCATATCTTCTCCCCTGTGAAGCCGGTGAGCGGCGTTGTGGCTGGGGTCAGCTGACTCTGTATCTCAGGTCGCAGCTTCTTGAAACAGTGTTCGTATATGATATCAGCGGATGCACCTCCATCTATATACATGCGACGGATGTCGTGACCTCCCGTATGTATTTCAATGGTGAGTGGATCCACTACTGCGTTGTTCGCAGTCAGGGAGGGGAAAGAAATTTCGTTTCCCTTAGAAAAACGCTGACTAACTTTCTGTCTTGTCGCACGGGGCCATGGCTGTATCATGTAGATGATATCTGCCTTTTCTTTTGGTGTCTCTTTCTTGGCCCCTGGTTTTGATTTGTCTTTCCCTTCTCTGATGTTTTTTACGAGATGGTCCATCTTTCCTTCCTTTACCAATTTGTCAATCAATTGGCGCAGTTGGACGCAATCATTGGTTGTGTGGCCCTTCTGTCCATGGTATTCGCAATAACCATTCCCTATGCGCTTATCCTCTGGGGTGCGGATTGGTGGTGGTTTCGGGAAGTTCGCCCCTTCTGTTGCGAATATCTCCTTTGGAGTTTTTGTTAATGGGGTATACTTGTCGTTTCCCCTTCCGCCGCCTTGATTGCGGTAACTCCTATTACGATTGCCGCTCTGGTCATTGGATTGTCTCCTTGACTCTTCTTGCGACCTATGGTTTGAATAGCTTTTCTTGCTATCGGCGGCGGCTTCTTCTCCTTGGACGAAAGACCTTGTGCGCTTCATGAGTTCATCGAAAGTTAAGGGAACCTTATCGTTTAACTTTTTTATCAAATCTGGGTTATTGATCGCATTCATAAAGCCCGATATTTTTAGTATCTCTGGACACGCCTTGACTTTCATGCACTCGTCCTTGAAGCGTTCCATAAAAGCGCTTGTAGATTCCCCTTGTCGCTGTTTAACCCTAGCGAGTTCGACAGGGTTTTTGGCGCACTTCTTCCTTTGAGTGAAATTTAAGCGAAATGCTCTACGCAACTCTTCAAACCCACCAATGCTTCTGCGTGGAAGCTTACTAAACCAGTTGCGCGCATTCCCTACTAATGTGGAGTTGAACATATGGCACCACACAGGCTGTGGCCAATTTTCGATAGTAGCTGCTGACTCGAAAATTTTTAGGTGATCGTCAGGATCACCTGTCCCATCATATGTTTTGACATTAGCAGGCATGCGCCTTTTCTTGTTCTCAGAAAAAGTCACTGATGCGCCTAGTAAACGCATCAACCTTTTGGCGACGCCAGGGGAGAGACATGTCTTCATCATCCTGGTCGCGGTATTTCCCTCTTGATTTCCAGTGTCCAGTCTCGCTGTCCGAGGAATCTCTTGAGGATGAGCGGACTCTTTTGTGACGCTTGCGTCGACTATCATCAGAGTCTGAGCTTGCTCCTCTGCGGCGCTTGCGCCGACTATCCTCAGAGTCAGAGCTTGAGGGGCTTTCACTTGGGGAACATCGTCGCCCAAGCCTATCTTGGATCCTGCGTCTGCCAAGCCTAGCGTGGACATTGGCGCGCCGCTCCCCCTCTTCAGGCTCTTCCAGATGTTGAAGGTCGGCTGCTTCATCGTCCACAACCTTCCTTCCAATTCTGGCGAACACTGGTTGTTTACGGCTATCCCTCTCGCGTCTTTCCTTTTGGTAGCGCGGTGGGGATGCGTCAGGATTAGGGTCAAAGTTGAGTCTGGCGTGCAGACTTTGGCTTGACCTCTTCTTTGCCTCCTCTCGCATGAGCGCAGTCAAGGCTTCGTAGTTTCGAGATACGAAGTCACTTGGGACTAATTCGGAGGTGACTCCTTCTAGCGCGATAGAGTCGGTTTCCAAAGCTGGATCCTTGTTTCGTACAGGCGCGTTGGGAGGCTCAGTGAAGTTCACTTCTGGCATGGCAAGAGGTGTGCGCTCCAGTTCTATCTCGCTAGTACTTGTCGTAATAGCGGGGGTAAACCTGGTAAGCGATTCCACTGCAGGAAAGACCAGATTTGGGTGCGCTCCTAAGCTTTGAGGTGTACTGGTTGTCCCAGAGACCTGTTTAGAAGCCGTATCAATTTGATGCTTCTTTCCTAGTGGATCGTCCTGCGTTTTCTTCCCATGCGGACTCTTATGACTTCCGTGTTTCGTCATTCTAGTTTTTTGGTAAAATCCTTAGTGTAGGGTCCCACGGATGGCGCCACTTGTTGATACAAAAGTTGGGCTTTCCTTGATAGGACTTCTATTCTCGTATCAATTCGAATCTTAATGCTCGATGAGACCTGCGCACTAAGAAAAAGAACAAACACCGTTAGGCTTATCGAGGGATTGTCTCCCCCGATTATCCTCCGGCGTGAGAGTAAGTAATCGAATGTAGGGTTTAGTAAAGGGTTAAGGTTTATTGAAGATCGTACCTTTACCGAGGGCTTGGGTGCCCTTTATATATGCATGAAACCCTAGTGGGTTTCGTGTTCCCTACTCTTCGGCGTGTTAGCCGACATCGGGTATATAGTATATATCTTCTTTATTTAGAAGATACTCTATATATTATCCGAAAATAACTTCGGGCTTGGGCCTTGTCGACCCAAGTCACATAACTGGTAGTCCAGTTGCGGCCCATACGTGGTGGGCTTAATTGTTAGTGTTGTTCACTAATCGGGTTCGTGACCCGGGTATGGACTATACGTCATCATTACGCATCCAACTCTGGTGAAGAATGTATACTCATAAAAGTCTAACATAACCAGCTCTATAACTGATCAAAGTAGTTGGAGATGTTCACCCGACATTAATAAGTTGGTATTATTTAGGACCGGGAGATGATTTGCATTTAAAGAAAAGTAATGATAACGAGTAGAACACGATTTATAATCTGCATGATACAATGCCAATATGTACGTGTATGTCATAAAACAATAATGGTTTTGCTTGCTTATATTCCTTATGGATAATGAATGTGTATATGTATGTTACTTATGTTAGTTTTATTCCTTATGTAAACTCCTTCATAAAGGGAGATCTGGCATTTGGCAAGTGCAGGATATCAGATCACACATGACTTTCATTTTGTTAAGTGTCACCATTTTTAATAAGCTTTCCTTGTCAACAGGACAATGACAATAAACTACAAAAAAAAAAAAACACGTACTCTTTCATCTTTACACGTTGAGTAATCGATGAAGTAGTTTCAAAGTACTAGTGCTCTCAATCTAAAAGGTTGGAAAGATGAAGTAGTTTCAAAGTACTAGTGCTCTCAATCTAAAAGGTTGGAAAAATAAATAAATAGAGGATCTCTACATTTAAAAACATACACCATCTCAATTCACTGGAACATGTTAAAAAACTACATTCACGAAACCATTACTCTACTAAGAGCATTAGGTGTGGTGAGTAGTTTTACTTACTCATTTAAGTCCCACGGGATGCCACATCACCATAACAAACCCCCTTCTACAACCCCCTTATCACAACTAACCATAACTTACTCATTTAGGTCACACATACCTTATTTTTTTTCTTCTCAATTTTTCAAACACATTAAATTCATTTCATTCAATCAAAATACAAATTAACACACACAAAACACAATAAAAATACAATTTAACACATACAAAAAAATAGCATTATATTACACCATGTTAGAGCAAGTGGGCTGGGCTTGAAAAGGGAAAAGCCGATCATCTTCAACCCAAAACTAAAAAAAAAAAAAAAAAAAAAAAAAAAAAAAAAAAAAAAAAAAAAAAAAAAAAACGATCATCTTCAACCTTTTACTCACACACACACACAAACACTTTATTTACACACACAAAAACACAAAAAATCGATCACCTTGAAACTAAAAACATAGATTTTTAAAAAATCAAACCGTTTATCTTCAATTGGGTCCCACTCCAACGAACTTTTGCAGGTTTTTGGGTTAGTCGTCTGCACGATGAAGGATCATTTGGTGAACGACGCCGAGGTGATGGGGTGTGGTGGCGAGCGCCCGCGAAGCTGCCAAGTCACCATGGCAAGCGACGGCGATCCCCACACCGAAGGCTCTCAGGTTTACTTAGGCTATGTATATTTTTTCAGACGTCTATATGTGATCTGCAATACAATGTGTGCGAGAGAAGAAAATATCTGAAGCATTAAACAAACAAGAAATGGTAATATGACTTCAAAAAATCTGTAAAATTGAAGTGAGAAAGGGTTTTATTATTATTATTATTATTATTATTATTATTATTATTATTATTATTATTTGCTTCTTGTGTCTAAAATTAAACAAACACCGATATCTCTGCTTGTATGTATAAGAGGAAAAAATAAACACTCTTTTCCAGAAATGTTTGCGCGAGATGCAGACAAAAAAGGTAAAACAAATGGTTATTCTTTCAAAAATTGTATACGCATCTGCAGATATTGAAAAGGAAACATTTTTAAAAAACACATGCAACCTTAATTTTACTATCTTATACTAATGCATAAAGCTCCTTTAGAGCATTAAATGCACTAAGACATTGAAATTTTAAAAATTTAGCAATACAAATATAAAAGCTAAATGTACAACTAAATTAAATACAATTTTCTAACATTAAATATCTCAAAAACTTAATTTTCCAGTAATACAAAAAATAAAGCTAAAAGTACAAATGCTAGATTCGACTTTTTTCTCTGCACATATTCTTTATTAAATGTCACTAATTAAATACATCTCCTCAATGAAAATTACAATTAAAAGAACATTTTGTACAAACCAATCAAGTTATTAAACACACAAAAACAAACAAATAAAATAAGCCATACTAAACAAAGCTCCACCAAACTTTTGACATTGCTTATAATCCTTAAATAATCAAACTAATCGCTAAAGCAATTGTCAAAAAACATGCAAATGAAATAAATTATTAGCCCAAAAAATAAAGTTACAGGGTACCCGTAGTCGCATCGCACGAAGACCCTGCCAGTAAAGTTTAAACATGAAACTTCTTTTCTGTTCATCAAAATAACTTACTTGTTTAAATTCTATTAGATATCACATGAACATACAATTTTCTATTTAAAAACATGAAACATACAATTTAAAGTCTTTAAATAACAGAATAAGGAAAAACAAAACAAAACAAAACAAAAAAACAAAAAACATGTAATATAAAAACCATATTTCAAATTCACCCCGGAACACACACTTTTACATGTATTTCTCCACTAATCAAATCAATTAAACACAAAAACATTCATTCCTTGATAATTAAATCCCTAATTATCCAAATTATATAAAAAAAACTGAGGTTAGAAAATGGATAACAGCCCTCCGTATTACAAGGAGGGCTTACCAACGACGAAGACGAAGATAACTAAACATGATAAACACATGTGGCGATTATCATCATGATCGTCGTCGTCGTCGTTGTCTTCCAAAACATCGTCGTCTACACCGTCGATTTTATTGGCCTTTTTTTCGTGTCTTGCGTGGCTTTATATTGCTAGCAGGTAACACAGTTTGTTACGTTGTGTGTGAGCCTTTATGTTTTTTTTATTTATATTATTATTATGAGTCTGTGTAGCGGTAGGCTCAAACTCTGTGGATTAGTCGGCCAAAAGCTCGGAAATCATGGTTACCCCAAAATATTATTCATTATTTAGTTTTTTACGTTGAATGCATTTTTTGTTTTTAATTTCCTTTTTTTATTTGATGGAGTGAATTTGCGTGTTTTTGTTTTCTTTTTGGGTAACCATGGTTTCCGACTTTTTGGCTGACTAATCCACGGGATTTGAGCAACCGCCACACAGTCTCAAACAGGGTAAAGCGCTTACCTTTTCAGAAAGGTTGACATGGCCACTCAGAGTTGTTTAATAGTTACTACAAGCTCTTTGCGACTAGGCCACCTAAGTAGTTACATGTGTGTTTTTGTTTAGTAGGAAATAATCGAAATATAACATGATCGTACTATTTACAGAATGTGTTTGTGTGAAGTTTTATTCATTAATAATTGTTGATTTTGCAAAACCCTTTTGTGATTGTTTATTTATTCTGATTACGAGCAGTTTGAACTTTGGCGCGTTTCATAAAACAAATTGCTTCTGCAACTTATTTCAGATAAAAATAAAACAGTTTGTAATATAAGTGGCAAAATAGGCGGGTTGGGTAACGGGTCAAATCAGCATCCGGGTTTAAATGGGTCATTTGGGAGCAATGGTTGAAACGGGTCCGGGTCAAATGAGTCTCGGGTCAGGTTGACCCATCCGTTTTCACAAAGAAAATAATAAAAACAAATTTGAGTAAAACATGAAAAAGTTAAAAGGAGTTCTCTAGTTTTTTAATTGGCCCGCTCTGTACCTATTGGATAATTATTATATAATTGGGCTTTTCACCAAATACCCAATAATGCCGATTGCTGAACAAGATCGATCACATAATAATATTTACTCAATTTGACCCGTATTTATCGAATGGGTATTAAATTGCCACCTCTAGTTCATAATAAGCAAATAAATTAGTTTTTTGCCCTTCCAGAACCCTTAACTTAAATGGCTTCGATTGACATTTTGAACTATATAATTTTTCGTGGCTATTTTGCATTCGTTATACCACATCAGCAAATCCAAACACTTTATTCTATTAAATATCACATGAAACATACAAATTTCTATTTAAAAACATGAAACATACAATTTAAAGTCTTTAAAAAACAGAATAAGGAATAATACAAAAACCATATTTCAAATTCACCCCAAAACACACGGTCACACACACACTTTACATGTATTTCTCCACTAATCAAATCAATTAAACACAAAAACATTCATTCCTTGATAATTAAATCCCTAATTATATTAAAAAAAAAATAAAAAATTGAGGTTTAAAAATGGATAACGGCCCTCCGTATTACAAGGAGGGCTTACCAACGACGACGACGAAGATAACTAAACATGATAAACACAGGTGGCGATCATCATCTTCATCATCATCGTTGTATTCCAAAACGTCATCGTCTACACCGTCGATTTTATTGGCGTTTTTTTCATGCCTTGCGTGGCTTTATATTGCTGGCAGGTAACATAGTTTGTTACGTTGTGTGTGTGCCTTTATGTTTATATATATATATATATATATATATATATATATATATATATATATATTATGAGTCTGTGTAGTATTAGGCTCAAACTCTGTGGATTAGTCGGCCAAAAGCTCGGAAACCATGGTTACTCAAAAAAAAGAATTATCTGATTATTCATTATTTAGTTTTTTACGCTGAATGTATTTTTTGTTTTTTATTTTCTTTTATTTGTGTTTTTGTTTTCATTTTGGGTAACCATGGTTTCCCGACTTTTTGGCCGATTGATTTACGGATTGACCCCACCACCACACAGACTCAAACCGGATAAATCATTTACCTTTTCAGAAAAGTTGACGTGGCCACTTAGAGTTGTTTAATAGTTACTACAAGCTCTTTGCCACTAGGCCAGCTAAGTGGTTACATGTGTGTTTTTGTTTAGTCAGGAAATATAAGATGATCATATACTATTTACATAATGTGTTTTTGTGTGAAGTTTTATTCATGAATAATAGTAAATTGTTGATAATGAGCAGTTTGAAATTTGGCGCGTTTGGATAAAACAAATTGCTTCCGCTTATCAACTTATTTCAGATAAAAATAGAACAGTTTGTAATATAAGTGGCAAACTGGGCGGGTGGGGTAACGGGTCGAATCAGGTTTTGGGTTTAAACGGGTCATTGGGAGCAGGGGTTGAAACGGGCCCGGGTCAAATGAGTCTCGGGTCAGGGTGTTTTCACAAATTTGAGTAAAAAATGTAAAAGTTAAAAGAAGCTCTCTAGTTTTTATTGACCCGCCCTATACCCGTTGGATAATTGTTATACAATTGGGCTTTTCACCAAATACCCAATAATGCCGAACAAGACCGATCACATAATAATATTTACTCAATTTGACCCGTATTTATCGAATGGGTCTTAAATTGCCACCTCTAGTTCGTAATAAGCAAATTGTTACTTTTTTGCCCTTCCAAAACCCTTAACTTAAATGGCTTCGATTGACATTTGAACTATAATTTTTTGTGGCTATTTGCATTCGTTATACCAAATCAGCAAGTCCAATCACTTTTTTTCTGAATTGTTTATTATAAGCTGCTTATGCTTATAAACCGAATAATAAGCAATCCCAAACACCCTCAGACCATGATACTTTATGCAGGATGTTGTTAGTAAATTGACCAAAATTTGTAATTGTGGCTGTGGCACTTAAGTAGTAGTCAATTTACAGTTTAATTTGTTTTCAGGACAAATAATTTTCTTTGTATCTGAGAAATGCTCATCATTTCGTTTTATCTAGGTTGTGGCAAGATGCTGAGAACAGAACTTTATTATCTAATCTGCTGATGAAGAATTCTGCCCAGGTTTAGTTTCTAACTTATGATTGCCCACACATATATTTGATTGATGATGGAATGTCGAAGATATTAGGACTCTTGCTAACTTAACATGCTTCTTCAACATGCTACCGTAAGCAAGGACTAAAAATTTAGTACCCTAACCATAAACTAAGCTATAGTAATGAAATAGTGATCGTAAATTGGAGACATAGGGAGTCTTTGACCAATCGTTTTATTGATAGTTTGTTATCATAGTTTGCTTATGAAGATTTGACTAGTGTGATTGATTTTCCTTTGTTTTTGTTTGGCAGAGACCAAGGGCTCTTACTGTTGAAGACAAGCTAATGGCCCTAGGATGCAAGTAATCATTCGGTCTTCGTACTTCTCTTTCAAACCATCCCCCCTATATACATAGCATATTTATATACTTTCTAAATTTAATTCTGTTGCGTTAACATTTTACTGTCACAAATGGTCTTTTTCAGGGATTTAGAGAGAAGAATTGTGGAAGCTGAGATGGAACTAACACAAGCAAAGAGTCAAGGTTTTCTCATGAACCAATTGAAGCAGCCTGGTTCCTCTTCTAATAAAAAACTCCATGCTGTGATTGGCATCTATACTGGTTTCGGGGGTCGGTTAAAAAGAAATTCTTTCAGGGAATCTTGGACGCTTGGAGGTCAGTTGATGATTGAACAATATTCTACACATCTTTTCTAGTAACCCCTTGGTATATGTTATGAACAAGTAAATACAGTCTTTATTGTATAAACTGATATGTAACTAATTTACGTGAATTTGACAGGCGGTTCTTTGAAGAAGCTTGAAGAAAGAGGAATAGTCATACGTTTTGTCATCGGCCGAAGGTTTTCCTATATACTTGAACTTCTTCATTCTATCTTTGATAGTTCGGCTGTATTATGTTTTTTTATTTTTACCTTTCAATTACATTACTCTCAGTTTGACATAATTTTTGTCATAAATTTTTAAATGGGCAAGCTCATATTTTAACAAATAACTTCTTAAAATTGCAGTCCTAATCGTGGTGACAGCTTGGACCGCGGTATTGATGAGGAAAATCGCTCCACAAATGATTTCTTGATTCTTGTAAGTTTATACGTCTGGTTGTCATACTAGTTACATAATAGTGTAGTACATATCAGATTGTTGTTCTACCAGCAGTGTAGCAGGATGGGTTATTGATTATATGATTCTTAGGATGATCATGAGGAGGCTGATGAAGAATCATCTAAGAAAGCGAAGTTTTTCTTCAGTACAGCTGTTCAAAATTGGGATGCTGAGTTTTATGTAAAAGTTGACAAAGATATTCACCTTGATCTTGGTAACTTTTATTTAATCATTATGATATGTACATCTTTGTGTTTTATTCTAGTGTTGTAGATTTTATGAAGTGATTCTTTTCTCTGTTTTCAGAGGGGTTGATTGAGCTTCTTGAAAGCCGTCTTGGTCAAGATAGTCTTTATATTGGATGCATGAAATCAGGGGAAGTAGTTTCTGAAGAGTAAGGACCTTTATCTAGTAGTGCGATGTAATTAAATTTTGTTCAATGTTTAACTTAAAAAAATAAAACGATGGACATATTATATACAATTCTTGATTTCCTTATTTTATTCAAGTTACCCCTATGTGGCATGTGTTATAGCATTGGAAAGCTTCAACATATCTAATAACACAATGTTTTATGAATTTTGTTACACAAAAACACATTTACTTCAGTTTTGCTGCTACATTGTTCAACCTTTCAAGCTTGTATATCCATTTTCAGGGGAAAACAATGGTATGAACCTGAGTGGTGGAAATTCGGTGATGAGAAATCGTAAGTAATTTTCTTATGTTTTAAAAGTCACGTGGCTAGCCCTCTAATGAACACAATTCATGATACATGCATACATCCACACATGTATGAATTATCAAGGATATCGTCACTCATGTATAATAGATATGTCCACATACGTACATTGCATACATACACAGACTCATACATACATGATGACTTGCATTTTCATAATTATACTGATATATGATGGAAACCCTGTGTCTTGGCCAGGTACTTTCGGCATGCAGCTGGCTCACTTTTTTTCCTATCTAGAAATTTGGCTCAGTACATTAACATTAACAGGTTTGTGGTTGTTATTATTCAAAGATTCACTATAGAATCCATATACGTCCATGATTAAACTCATGTTTGCCTTGCTTTTAATAAACCTCGTGTTTTTCTATTATTTCATGAATAGGTATTTCAGCTTGCACTTGATGTGATTTTCATTTTTCTTGCAGTGCATCTCTGAAGAGTTATGCTCATGAAGATACATCAGTTGGTTCATGGATGATGGGTATACAAGCAACCTATATAGATGACAATCGTATGTGCTGCGGCAGTTCTCGACAAGGTCAGCATACATGCAAATAGTAAATGTATAGTTCTTTTTATTATCGCAGATAATGCTGTGCGCATGCTAAAATCAACTTGATGATCCTTTGTTTTCCAGATAAAGTGTGCTCTTTGATTTGACTAAGCTGACTATCCAACATTGCTGGAGGTTTAAATGATCTCGCTTGCTAAGAGTCTTGCCCATATCCATGTCTTTATAGGCCTTTAATGACATAGTTAGATGTAAAGAAAAGCTTACCAAAAGAATTTTTGTAGCCACATTTTTCCAGAATAAAAAACTGTTCCTTTTTATCTGGTAACCTTTACAAAGTTTCTTGATCTTTTTAGCGCACTCCATGATCAAGATTCATCTCAAAAGGTTCATTGATTGAAAAATTATTATGTTTGTGTCTTTTTCATGCTGTGACAATAAAATAAAATTGGACTGCAACTTTAAAACTAAAAAAATATAAAACAATTGGGTAAATAAATCACAAATATGCCACTATGTGCAAGCTTTAAGGCGTATGTTAGGTATATGAACAAATACAATGGAAAAAGGAGCAACGATTATCGGGCTCGACATGTTTACTTGAACTGGATCTAGTGAAGGGATGCTACCTGTGGAATTTACAGTTAACTCTTTTCCGTTTAGGAGTATAGTGTGACTATTCAAATTCCCATTTTTTGCGGTTAGGTGATACTCTTCTCGTGTAAGCTCCTTTTTGCCAAGTTTTGAGGAATGTGTTTTTTGTGTTTGACCTTCTTGCTGTTTTGAAGCCGCTAATATTGTTACATTTTCAACTGTAAGACCAACTTCCGTTTTTGCAAGACTGGCAAGGTTGATCAATAACAAAGTAATCCCATCCTTCCAAATTCAAACAATACTTTATAATCATAGTAACATAATATCAATAACTGAATTGACCAGATACCCATTAGTCCATTACCCATTTTGTGTGATATTGGCAGTATATTGCATTTTATCATGCCATTTCATAAGTATATTTTCAAGCATTTAGATCAAAACTGCATTTCAAAATTATTAATTTTTTACTGATTCTGAACACAAACATGTATGTGATGGTTATGGCGTTGGTATTGTCAACTCTAGCAGGAGGTATATACTTACTGAATGTTTAGAGCAATGTGCGTAAGAACGAATTTTCTTTGTCCCATGAAATCGTGTTGATAGAACACGTCTTCCCATCAGCCGATGCCAAAGAAGTGCACTACATTAATGGTGAAATCATTTGACATTGTCAAATTCTCTAGTAAGAAAATAGTAGAATGTTTGCTGTAGAAAGTCAAAACGCTAACTTGTGATGTAAACCTTGATAATAAACTACCTGTAGTAATCAGGGTTCGGGACAAATGTGTCGGTGTTAAGGAGTCCATAGTTCCCTCCTATTAATGTTTGTCGACAATACGTTTTAGTATCATACAAAGATGCCATCCCCATTTGATCCAAGTACCTACACGAAAAGTTTGTTCACATAATCTTTGCTATACAAACATGACCTGTTGTTTTAACTTTTTAAAACTTAATATATGATAACAATTTGTAGTGAAATTTTACCAAACATACCAGAAGCTAAACACGAAAGCATTGGTGACTTGATTACGGCCACTGTTATAAGCACCTCCCGCTTCACCCACCCAAGCCACCGTTGAAGTTCCTGAATTCTTCAGAATGTTTTGTAAATCTCTAAAGGGTTGTGATCCTCCATCCAGATAGGACGGATCAAGTATTTTCTTAATTAAGTGCTTGTCGACACCTGATAGATACAGCCATACTTGATCTATAAGCATAATTACCAAATATAACTCAAGACGAATGAACGTTTTTTAGACATGCATTTTGTTATAGAAGATATTACCTGGACCAAGATTATAAATATGTTGGGTAATCACTTGAAGCGAATCATTTGATTTCCTTACAAACTCATCGAACCAGTTATAATCAAAGAATCCTCCGGGTCCAAGAACTAATGGTTTATCTTGAAAAGTGTTGTAGATCATTTGTACCAAGTTTTGGAGTGCAATTGTATCCATTGCATACTGATCTGCCGTGATCCTTGCTCCAATTCCTTTTGCACTCAGTTCGTTTCCTGTTATTTACCATTTAAAAGAAACGAGGACCTTAACTCGTAACCTTCAAGTTTATTGAAACAAAATCTAACTATGCAAATATTCCATCTTAAGTTGCATACATAACAAAAATCTTACCAAGTTCCCAACCATGAATAGTGAACCCCTTATCAACCGTATATCTCATCAAAGCCTCAGCATTGCTTGAGTTCCACGGTCCTACGACCGAACCATCATCTATGTTTACTTGTCTTTGACTCAACGCGTTCAACCCAAAAATAATCTTTGCTCTTAGAAAAATAAGAGAAAATAAAACAAAACCCTGTTACAGAAAACTTCATATCTTAACATAAATACATAATAACGATACAAGAAATATCAACCAAAGTATAAAAGCTGTGTTTACCTTGAATTATTAAAGAAATTGTTGAGTTGATCCCATCTAGACATGGATAAGCAACCTTCGGTGTATCCAAATAAACCAGCAGCAGTTGTAGTGAATTGAGAACATGGTTCTTCATTGCTTTGACTTTGGAATATCAACCTGTTTTGAAGAGTGCCTCCCAATCTGATTTTTAATGGAGAAAAGGCTGCAAAGGATCAAATTACCCTTTGTCATGAAAAGCTACTGATCAAGTTTTTGAAAAATATATTGTCATGAATATCGGGCCTGTTTGGCAGGGGCTTTTTGGGGGAGCTATTAGCTTTTTGTTATAAAATAATCTCATCTAAACTAAGTAGCTCCGTTTGGATACATTAACTTCAAGCTTTTATTTCAAACAAATAGCTCCTAAATGAAAAGCTGATTCATGAAGCTTTTTAAACATCATGGAGCTGTTAAAACTTTAAATTACTGATATACCCTCCAAACATTTGTTTACAATTATAGATATGTCCTTTTATGTCATTTTACATCTTATAATTACATTTAACAGCTAACTTACCAAACACTTTTATTAAAAAAAAGATACAGTTTGTAGCTCATGTTAACAGCTTTGCAGCTTACAGCTTACAGCCTACAGTTTACAGCTTACAACATACAGCTTACAGCTAGTTTTGCCAAACATACCCATGAATATTATCTGTTAATAAACATACATAATGTTTTTAATAGAAACTCTAAAAATAACACCATAAATCAAAGATGAAGTTCCTAATCTTAAGCAACAATAACTATAAGGGCAAATCGTACAAAAAAAGGCATTATATTTTGGTCCAATATAAATTTAAGGTATTCAACTTTTCTTTTTCTCAATTTAAAAGTACCAAGTTTGTTTTTTTTTTTTTTTTTTTTTTTTTTTTTCAATGTAAGGTTTTTTGAATTTTCGTAAGATGTTACTGGTCAAAATTTTAACCGATATAACTTTTAAATGTCAAAGTATATTGATACATCACATTATATAACCATGTCGCTAAACACATGACTAAAATTATATTTTTCAAAAGGTAAAAAAATCCTTAGAAAACCTTAAATTGCACAACACTTCTTGGATACCTTTTTTAAGAGTTCATAAAACAAATGTTTCAAAACATATGCGATTCTGTGAATGTTACCATCCTTTCTAGTAATAATCAGTTGTTGACAAAATGTATGTATGAAAGAACATTAGAAACACACATTTATACTCCATCTTTTTTGTACTCACCTTTAACTGCATTAAACAAGATTGTGTTGTTAAGATCCTGTCACAAAGTTTGAAAACCAAATAAGAATGTTGCCAACAGATAAAACTAGAAACGGAAAAAAGAAGATTGGGAATATCATGGATATGGTGAAGTTTTTTTTTTTTTTTTTTTTTTTTTTTTATAATCAAGCCTGCCGTTAAATTCAACAATTGAAGCATTGTTTTAACTTTTTAAACACAACTATCATTTTCAGAAAAGAAAAAAAAAAAGGTTATGTTTTCTATATTTTTGTCGGATACAACTGGCTTGTGGCCTAAAAGTAGCTTGATGTTTACCAAGTCAAAAAAGGTTAAACTAACAATTTTCCATAGGTGGTACCTCAAGTCACAATATTATGGCCTTATTGGTCTGTTTCTATATTTCGGTCCAGATAACTCCAGAAACCATATTTTTTTTATTCTTAATGTTAATTCTTTTTCATGATTAGATTCTTCTTAATAAAACTGAAAATTTTGATGACGATATGTCGATATCCGTAGTGACTGTAAGAGACACAATAGGTCAATAGTAAAACATGATAATGACCATTAAAAGTTTCCTCGGTGGTTAAACATAAACACAACCGAAGTTAATCACTAGATACTTTCTGCATCATTTTGCTCATGTGCTATTGTCTTGCTCAGTTGATATTATGTGTTCTACCTAAATAACTATCCCTTGTAATCTCTATACAACAACAACATTATACCCAATCCCGCTGGGTGAAGTGTGGGAAGGTAGAATGTAGACAGATCCTACTCCCTAGCTACCCCAGGATAAACTCGCGAGTAAGGAGATTGCTTCCAGGAAGACCTCCGGCAACACGAATCATCGTGAAATTATGTTCATAAAAGTTTATATTCTTAAAGCAAGTAAACACCATAACACACATAATAAGGAAAACACGTAGAAACCCAAAAGAAAAAACTAACCAAATTGAGAATAGAAGAAGCTCCCCAGCTACAAGTTCCATAATCACACTTTTGAGGAGGCCACCAATCCAAAGTAGCACAAATGAAGTCTTCATCAACTAAACCAATAGAAGTTGTCCCATTTACAAACACCATACCCTCATTAAAACCAACATTCCCCAAAAGTAAACTTCTTAAGCCATGGCTCAACACAAACACCACAACTAGACACAACCCCGCTGTTATAACGAATAAACCTAACTCGAACGCCATCAGTCTCCGTCGGGTTACACCTTTCTTAAAGTTGCAAAACATCTCCGATCCTTGGCTTGTTTAAAAGTTGACACACACACACACACACAAAGAGAGAGGGACTTTACAAAGTTTTTATTATTGGGTGGTATTGATCAAAGGTTTATATAATAAATCATTTGACTTTGTTTCAACCGAATATAAATTAGTATATAACTTTGGTTCACAATACCTGACATTCAAAACTTCCAAACTATAGATTATTAGCTTTTAAAGGGTGACCATTGGCGGTAACGAGGTCATGAGGGAGTTGAAAGTGACATGGGAATATATGATTTTTTTTGCTTTTTTGGTTAATAAGGAAAAGATATTGTAAAGATATATAAAAAAAAAATTAAAAAGTTCCATGCATTAAGAAGGATAATCAACTTATTGATTTTACCTTCGTTTACTTATAACAATCATGTCCACTAGTGGCCATTCAGATTCAATCAAAAGTTGGTGGTATTAATCATTCTTTATATTCTCTCTAACGTGTTTTTTAAGAGGTTTTATGTCTTAATCTGAATACCACTTCTGAATCTGAATACCTGGTCCAAAAGTCTGAATCTGAATTATTTTAGACTTTTTGTTTTTATGTCTGAATCTGAATGTCTGAATAAACAAAAAACAATCGTTTCGCTATAAAACAAACCAAACGACCATCCATTCGTGATTATTAATAAAAAATCAAGACCAAGATGAGGAGATAAGGATTGAAAAGAAGTATCACTAAAGTTTAGGCTTTTCAGATGTAATCAGACGTTACTCAATTTCTGACCGAATCAGACCCTATTCAGATGTATTTAGACTTCAGATCTGAAAAAAAACAAACAGTCTGAATCTGAATACGTCTGACCGAATCAGACTTCAGACGTATTCAGATCTGAATAAAAAAAACAAACACAACCTTACTAAATCTATCGACTACATGACATCACGACTTTAACATAATATATTCTTAGAGCAATAGGTATCATGGCAAGGCAAATCTCCTCATTCGGGCCCCACGGGGTGCCACGTCACCATGACATATCTCTCTTTATAATCCCCCTTCCCATAACATACCACAATTAACTCATTTGGGCCCACCACTATTTAATTTTATTTTTTTTATTCAAATATTCAAATAAACTAAATTTATTTTATAAAAATAAAAATACAATACATCAAATTTAAACACATACTAAATTCATAATTTTTAGAATATAGTGAAAAAGTAAACTTAACCTAATGAAACATGAGGTGAGATCCATGACAAACAAAAAAAATCTAAAGAACAAATAAGCACATCCTAGCCGTCCATTTTGATTTCATCCAACGATATAGATCAAACAAAAAAACAACAAATGGAGGGCAAATTTGGCATTTTAGCTCATTTAATATAAAAACCCACTTTCCACCTTTTTTAAAAAAAATTCAAGCTACGAACAATACACCATCGCGACGAGAATTAAATCATCTTTATATAGATATGCACTTTTATATACTTTTGACGAACTTTTTTTTCAAAATTTCCGTTCAGAAAAATCCCACGGGATTCGTAAAAAAATCCCATGGGATTCGTAAAAAAATCACTTGTGATTTCTTATTTTTTAAAAATCACAAGTGATTTGTAAAAATGAGTAAATCACTATTTTTGAGTTTTATACTTTTATGTCACAGCTTTTTAAGGGTAGATGTTTTTTTATATAATTGTTAAAATGAGCTCTTTGAATCTCTTTATTAAAAAGTTGTATGTTGTTATACAGAATCCCATGTGATTCTCTCTGATTCCTTGGGATTCATATAGAATCTCATGGGATTCTGTATGAATCACATGGGTAATCTTTATGAATTACAGGTGATTCATCAAAGAATCTCATGGGATTTTGTATAGATCCCATGGGATTCTATATGAATCACAAGGGATCAGAGAGAATCACATGGGATTCTGTATAAATCCCATGGGATTTTTATTTTGCTTTATATAAACTGTAAGTACAAAATCACATGAGATTCTGTATGAATCTCAAGGGATTCTGTATGAAATCACATGGGATTCTGTATGATTTATCTTGTCGATAAATCACAAAGGATTCTGTATGAAATCACATGGGATTCAGTATGAATTTCAAAGGGTTTCATTATGAATCCCATGGGATTCAGTATGAATCTCAAGGGATTCATTGTGAATCACATGGGATTCTTTGGTGCATCACATGTGATTTGCACAAAATCTCATGTGATTATTTGGTGGATCACATTAAAAAACAAGATATAATTTAAGAGCATGTGAGTCATCTTAATCAGTAGTAGGTTATAATATTTTGGATAAAGCTAAAAAGTGAAACTATTATGTTTTACGAATCGTGGAGCACTAGTTTAATTTATTTTGCACTCAGTATTATTCAACCCCATTCAAAACCACACCACACCCAGTTGACTCCATTTTCATTTATGGATCTTCAAAAGATCCCAATTCCCTCATCCAACCAAACCCCAAACGCAATGGGTTGCGTACAGTCCTCAAACCACAACCCAACAAATCCAATATTTTCAAGATCTTGAAGATCCACAACAGTTTCATTTTCACATCTCATTTCCAAAATGGGCGGCGCGTAAGACTGAAAAGCGGCATGTGGGATAACGAATCTGAACACATTCTCAGTCAAGACTTTTTCCGGCCGCCACAAATCCTGTCACCCCCGCCCCCCACCTCTCACACACACACATACAATCATCCGAAAAAAGAACTCGCCGAAAAGTAGATCGGTGATGGTTTATGGTAATATGACAGATCGATGACGGTTTATGGTGGTTTGTGTGTGTTTAGTGAGAAAGAATGTGTGTAAACTCATGACGGTTTTGGGGCGCCGCTTTATTCCTCGCTCCTCCGCCGGAACAATAGCAAGAGTCGCCGGAGAACTTTGTTGGTGAGAGAAAATGAGAGAGTGTGTGTGAGATTAAGAAATGAAATGAAATGAACAATTGAGGGTTTTTAACGACCCTGTGTTGGTATTTAATGATATTACAATCATGCCCCTCCGTATTTAGTTATATTAAAATGACAATTAAACTCCACCGTTAGATTTAAAAAGAATGGATGGTTGAGATCAAGGGATTTGTTTTTAGAAAAATCTTGTTTCGTATTGAACTTTCCTCAATGAAACATACTAAATTTAAACGCAATCTTAGAAGTTAAATATGTGTAGATATATTATGTGAGTTGGGCCTTATAGTTGGATAACTCTATATAATTGGGCCACACAAATATTAATCTCATTGAGCATTTAACCTACACAATGCCTCATTGCCGCCTTCTTCTTCAAGCAGCCATCTGCCAAACTTCAACTTTAAACTTACAGTGATTCTTTATATATATATATATATATATATATATATATATATATATATATAAGAACGTTATATATATATATATATATATATATATATATATATATATATATATATATAAGAACGTTATATATAAACGGTAATATTACCGTTTGAATTAAATGTGGGAATTAAAATAACTTTTAATTGTCAGAAGTTACCCTCGCCGTGCAGACGATGAGGTGTCTCACGGTGAGGGACGGCGAACAAGGGCGGTATCATGACGAGGGATGGCGATGGTTCCAGCTCAGCACGGTGAGCCACACCGATTGCTCTTATATCATCATATTAATTAGTCGATCATTTCAAGATATATCTAAATAAAAGGGGTAATGTTTAAAAAACGTATGAAACTATACGGGAAACATGGTTTAGCGTAGTCATCAATTAATCACCCTTTTTTTGTAGCCCAACTTATTAATCCACTCAAAGTAACGCATACTTTAACCATTCTTCCCGGTTGCCAGTATTTCATATTATTTCATTTTCTAAACCCAGTGACATGTAAATCCAGGTCAAACTCCTTCTGCTCCAACACACACGCTATGATGAAACTTACACACGCCTTTGATCGTACGAGGTTAGGTACGAGGTTTATATACCAGCCTTATCCAACCAGTTTATTCATCTATACCCCACAGGTGAGTTATTGAAGGTCCCTATCAAACCCTAAATAAAAAAACGCTTTAATTATTTCAATTGATTGGTCCATTCCAAAATTGGAGGGAACAGAAGGTATATTCCTATCTTTATTGCAACATATTCTTACCGTAATTGTATAATTTTAATGAAATGTAATAATTTTTTTTTTTTTTTTTTTGCCTGAATTTGGAATAGGCCTAATTAGTTGTTATATGTTGTTACAGGTTCGGTATGATTGACTTACCACTTGATGTGGTCTTCAAAATACACTACAATGGTGTATTCATGTTCGACCCTTTAAGGTATGATTATGGTAGGGAGTTGTTAATGGAGGCGTCTTCTAAGGATAGGATTATGTTTAGCCCACTGTTAGACTTGTTAGTAGCAAAGGTAAGGCAAAATATTTGGGCTGTCTATTACGCCATTCCTGGACAAGACATTGATAGTGTTGGTCCCTTTACACGATTAGAATTAACTAGAAAGTTAATCTATTGGTGTTAATGACTAATACAATGTTTAAGGATTATTCTAACAGTTATAAAACGTGAATGTAAAAACAACAATATTTTTCAACGTTTAAATTCTTATTAGAAATAATTCCAAGAATCTATACCCAAGTGTTTTGCGGAACAAACACTTGGGATTGAATAGACAAGGGTATGGGGTGTCTCCTATCGAAACTCAAGTTTTGCTTGAGTGGTAACAATATACCCACTGAGCTATCTCAGTGAGTTGTATACTCTTTGTAGGAGAGAAGTTCTTTTGTAAAAGTTCAAGACTTTAATTATACAAAAGCACACTTTAACTTCTCTCACAGTTGCTCTATTTATACACAAGTATTCTAAGTATAAGTGATTAAATATAATACAAGTTGTTGAGGTTGCGTGTCTGACAATTACAAATAGTAATTGTCATTTCCAAGAACCAATAGGAAAGGGCTAAATAAGTCTTTGGGAGTTGTTGGCTGACACTCCATGACTTTTAGCCGCAATAGGGAAGGTTGAGTCTGACAAGAGAAGAGTGTTGGGTTTACACTCTTATCTTCTCAGATCTTTTCCCTATTGTTCCCGCCTTTTCTTCAGGCGTTGGTTCCTCAGTCATTCAATCACTTTGTTGGTTGAGGAGACTGGGGTTCAGTGAGCTCTTATCCAATACTCACTGAATCCATCATCTTCTTCTTTGGCTTAAGTCCTACTCAGGGAGTACCGCCTTCCTGAGTAGTGAATCCTTCTTTTTGAATTCGCCTTAAGCATCCTGAAGATGACTCACTGAGAGGCTGTTCTCTCAGTGACTTGAATTGTTCTCGGTTTAAGTTAACACTTAGTTAATTTGTGTCCAAATCATGTTCGAAGCATTCTTGGGTTTTACATGACCCAACAATCTCCCCCTATTTGGATATAAATTATTCCTAAGTGTTTTGATCAGATATGAGTGAGCTAACGACTTCTGCTCATACTGAATGTACTAGAATGTAAATAAGGACACTGAAATAATAAAAACATCATCTTATTAATATCATTTACAAGTCCTAACAAAACTAAGTACAAAAAGGGATAGTGGTGGGTGTTCAGGCAGGTCATCAGTTCAACTTGATTCCAAGGGCTTCAAGCTTGGGCTTCTTCGACTGCAGCTCGTGTTGGTCAGGATGTTCATTGATTTTTCTTTTCAGGTCATGACAAAACCTCACATTCTCAGGACTCTTGAGTGGAGAGGCCATCATTAGAAAGCCTAGCATTGCTTTGATCCCTGATAGATCTATATCACTCCACCTCTGGAAGGCTTTGTCACCAAACTCATCAATGAAGAACAACCCTCTTTCAGGCTGTTCAATGACCATATTATTTCTGAAAGGAACACCTTCAGGGAGAGCCCTATTGCAGTCAAGACCAGGAATCTTGATCTCAGGCTCAGCTTCTATCTTCTTTCTTTTCCTTGAAGAAGACTGAGAGGAAGCGGGTTGTGCAGATTCAGGGAGAAGAGATTGAATGCCAAGTTCCTGAGGTGCTGCTGCCAATCTTTCATACCTCAGACTCAATGACTTCATCAGATTAGGGACCACAACATTTGATTTCTTCGCTATTAATGGACCCAACTCGTCCAATTCAGTGATCCCAAAGTCAGCGAATCTGAAAGGTGAATGAACATCAAAGTTTCTCTTGTCAGCACCTCTGTAGACAGTGACAACGGCAGGATTGGTGTTTCTTTGAATATGAACATCAGTGATTGGTTCTGGCTTCATCCTTTCAGTCATATACCACTGATATTTCTTAATCCTATTCTGCCTGATCTCTTCAGCCCTTTTGGCTCTTTCCTCCCTTTTCTGCCTGAGAGTGGTCATCTCCTCAGACTGAGCTTTCACAAAGGTCATACCACCTTCTCTTCCTGAGAGATCCTTAGCCTCAAGACCAATTTTCTCAGCCTCTTCATGAACAACCTTTATTAAGGCAGACTTGCTTGCCTTCTCCTCTTCCTTCAGCTTCTTCTTTGCCTCCTCTTCCTGAAGATAAGTACTGAGTTCATCAGCTGAGAAGTGGTAAAGAACTCCATCAATTTCATATGGGATCCTGAGTGGTGATTCAGGATCCTTTGCAACCGTGATAGGTGTTGGTTGAGGCTCAGGCTCAGTGAGAATGCCTTTGCCTTTATCTTGATGGGAGGAAGAGGCTTCAGGAATGTCTTCCTCAGTGTGAGAAGGAATCTCCCCCTCAGTGTGAGAAGGAGGTTGTTGGTTTTGGCTTGAGACTGCAGTGTCTTTCTCCCCCTCAACTGTTGCTTGAGCCATGGTGATAGCAAGAGTTGGAGTCACTGGAGTAGTAGGACCTTTGAAGGCCTGATAGATCTCAGTCATCATTGATTTGATGTCTGAGGTGTCTTTTTGAAGACTTGAGATCTGATCTGCCAGAGAAGCCTGAGAAGCCTCGATGCCTGACATCCTTGACCCAAGAGACCATGCCAAGGATGTTGAAGATTGTGCCCAAGTACCAAGATGTTTTTCCTGATGACCCATGGAAGTCCTGATTGAGTCCAAGGAGGTAGTAAGACCCTGAAGTTTAGAATCCTTCAGTAAGCTGAGGAGATCATGGATTTCAGCTGACTGCTTCTGATAAGTCTCAGCAGCTTGAAGGATCTTTTCAGTGAGTATGGGGTCATCCTTAACAGCTGACTGAATAGTACCAAGGCTTTTGGTGATGCCTTCAAGAGAAAGATTGAACTTCTGGAAATGAAGATCAATAGCTGTCAGGGAATGTTTGGTGTCTGATTGGATTTCGATCACATCTTCATGAAAACTTTCAACATCTGCCTTCAGGTTGGCATAGTGAACAGCTGCTTCAGTGTGTTGATCAAACATCTCATCAGTGAGACCAGTGAAAAGAGCATTGTTGGTCTTCAGTAGGAATTTGACCAACTTTCTTTCAGTGAGGGGAAGAGAGTTATCATACTTCTGAAGAATGTCAGTAGATGAATCAGAAGATTGAGAGCCTGACTCTTCACTTTGGCTTGGAGAGGACTGATGTGATGGATCAGGTTGTTCAGGTTGTACATCAGTTTCCATATCCTCTCCTGCCTCAAAAATTTCTTCTTCACTCTCTTCCCTGAGCTCTTCATCAGACTCCATAAAAGCCTGATAGTCCCCCATGGACTCAATACCCAAAAAATCAACCGGCTCCTCTTTATAAAAAGATTTGCCTTCGGTTTGGTCAGGTCCTGACCCCTTTGTCATAATAACTGAGTGGGTTGTCTCAGCCTGACTAGCCATAATAACTGGGGTAACACCAGCCTGGCTTTTGGGGGCAGTTCCTGAAAGACTGGATCCGCCTGAGGGGTTGATGGGTTCCATATCAGCGGGTTGTTTCTTTCCCTCTGAGTCTTTGTCCCCCTTAGCACCTTCAACTACTGATGGGTGCTTCTCAGTAGTATCACTAGGTACTGATTGTGAGAGTTTGTGGACCCCCTTCCCATCAGGATTGTACTGTCCTTCAGGGGATTTAGGATCCTTTTCTCCCTGAGATCCTGAGGGTGATTGCTCAGGAACGTTAGCGGGATGTGAGTGTTTGTGGGTCCCCTTCTCAGTAAGGTAGTGCTGCCTTACCGAGGATTTAGAACCCTTTCCTCCCTTGGGAACTGATTGTTTTTTGACAGCTCCTTCATCGGGATGTGAGGGGGTGTGGGTCCTCTTCCCAGTAGGGTGGTGCTGCCCTACCGAGGGTTCAGGACCCTTTCCTCCCTTGGGCACTGATTGTGATTTATCAGTACCTTCATCGGGATGTGAGGGGGGAATGCTTCCTGATCCCTCTGACTTGTTTATGTCAGTTGGACCATGTGGAATGGGTGTGCCCGAGGTCACTGAGGATGATTGCTCAGTGACTTCCGTTGGCCTTTGTTTTGAGGTCAAGAGGGTCTCAGAAATGGGTGTCTCAGAGGTCTCGGCCTTTTTCAACCTCTTTTTAAGGTTGAGTTGGTTTTGAGGATCAGTCTCAGTGGCGAGTGGCTTGGGTCTAACCACCTGGCTGGACTGACCCTTCTTTGCCTTCTTCACCTTTTTGGTCGGTGAAGGAACTGGAGAGATAGCGTCATTACCCTGAATGACTGATTGCATGTATTCAGTCAGGGCAATAAGTGTAACCTCACTGATGCTACTAGTGAAGTTTGACTTGTGCAGTACCTCAGGCTTCGTACCTTCTGCATCAGTCCTCACATATTCAGAACCGAGTAGGTCCTGAAGCACACAGGAAACAAATCTAGGATAGGACATGTGCCTTTGCCTATGTTTTCCTGAGAGCTTAGCAACGAGGTCTCGGAAGATTATTCCTCCGATATCTATTTTTGTACCCTCAAGGAGACTGAACAACATCAATTGTTGTGATGAGTTCAACTGTTCCGTAGAGGATTTATTTCCACCCAGGACCTGAATGACAAATGTCATCAGTATCCTCCAAATAGGGTGGAACCATGTTTTGACTACTGGAGCCTTTTCCAGTAAGCCTCCCACAGACATTCCTGGACGTCTGGGGTCATGGGGTGCAAGAAAGATCAGTTCATTCTTTATGTCCTGATCAGTAGGGTTGGGAGAAAAGGCTTCAGCAAAGTCAAGGCCTGTGGCTTTGATGAATGCTGAGTAGTCAAAGGAGAGGGTTCTACTCCCATTCATCACCGTGAAGGTGATGATTGACTCTTTGGTGTCTTTGGGGCTGGTTGCCACAGCCGTACACCAGAATTCCCTCAAATAGTCATGGTAGATGACTGAGGGGGTATGGGTGAAAGCCTTTGCAAGAAAACAATTACGAAGATATTTCATAACGTTCTTGTAGGCTGGGTAGATTTGTGGATATGAGAAATTTCCCACCACATTATTTTTGGTTAGGTCTACACCCTCCATTGTGAAATCCACGTTGGGGGCATATTTCACAGCTTTAGAAGAAGCCATTTATGGGTAAGTCTGGGTTTGACTAAGGTTAAAGGGGTTCTAAAGCTTAAGAATGCACACACACTTTGTTTTTGAGAATAAAAAAAATGGCAGAGTTTTGCTTAAAATTCTATAAAAACGTGTGTATGTATTCTTCTGGTTGGGGTATTTATAGGAAAGAGGAGATGGGGGTGTTTTGGTCATTTGAGCAAATCTTTATTTATTCAAAAATTATTTGGAAATTGGTTTGAATAATAAGTTTTGGGATCCGCATTTAATGCCAACACTCCACTTTCCTGGTTTGGCGCAACAGTCGAGGTGAACAGTTGAGCAGTTCTGCAAAAGTGCAACTTGCAGAGATGAGTCATCACATATTTGAAATGTGATTGGAGAGGCATTTAATGCCAAGTGGGAATGTGGTGGCCCATAGGTGGAAGCCAGAAAGGCTAAAAAAGAACAAATATTCTTGAATTAAATATGTGTTCAGTTACCAACCTCGGACATTTACTAACTAGATACTTAGAGCATTTAAGTTAGTATTTAATGTCCTTTTCAGGGTCCTGAATGACTTTTCATTCAGTGATTGGTTTTCAGGGACTTGGGATTAGTCACTGATGACTCAGGAATGAGGAATGATTCCTGAGACAAGGATTCAGGAACTTGGGTTTAGTTCCTGAGGATGAGGATTCAGTGAGATGTTTTCACTGATATACATATTCAGTCAGGGACCTGAGATGTTAAGAATTTACACTTTTAGTTGGAAGAGAGAAAAAAAATTAGTCAGTGGACTGATTCTCTATATCCAACATTCCTAATTCAGCTTTCAGTCTTGTGAAAGTTGGTTCATCCAAAGGTTTGGTGAAGATATCAGCTAACTGATATTCAGTAGGAATGAAGTGTAATTCAATGTCACCATTTATGACATGGTCCCTGATGAAGTGATATCTGATATCAATATGTTTTGTTCTCTGATGAAGAACAGGGTTATTAGAGATTGCAATTGCACTTGTGTTATCACAAAAGATGGGTACCATCTTGTACTGAATTCCATAGTCACTGAGTTGACTTTTCATCCAGAGTACATTTGCACAACAACTAGCTGCAGCAACATATTCAGCCTCAGCTGAGGATAGGGCAACTGACTGTTGCTTCTTAGCACTCCAACAGACTAATTTCCCACCAAGAATTTGGCAAGAGCCTGATGTGCTTTTTCTATCCATGTTGCATCCAGCATAGTCAGAGTCTGAGTATCCTTTGAGATCAAGTCCTGAGCACTTTGGATAGTATAATCCAAGGTTAGGAGTGCCCTTCAGGTACCTGAATATCCTTTTCACAGCAGTGACATGAGATTCTCTTGGGTCAGATTGATATCTGGCACATAGACATACTGAGAATTGGATATCAGGCCTTGATGCAAGTAGATACATCAGTGATCCTATCATTCCTCTAAAGAGAGTTTGATTGACTGGTTTACCAGTTAGATCAGGACCAAGGTTGTTTGGGGGAGCCATGGGAGTTTTGACTGAGGCACAGTCACTGAGATCATACTTCTTCAGTAGATTCTTTACATACTTCTCTTGACTGATAGTGGTTCCTTTATCAGTCTGCTTGATCTGAAGACCAAGAAAGTATGTCAGTTCTCCCATCATGCTCATTTCAAACTTCTTTGCCATTAGTTTTTCAAATTGTTTGCAAAGTCTGAAACTTGTTGAGCCAAAGATGATGTCATCAACATACACTTGTACTAGTATGACATCATTATTTGTCTTATAGATAAACAATGTGTTGTCTATCTTGCCTCTGACAAATTTGTTTTGGATTAAGAAGGCTGAGAGAGTCTCATACCATGCCCTGGGAGCTTGCTTCAGTCCATAAAGGGCTTTGTTAAGCTTATAGACATGATCAGGAGACTCATGGCTTTCAAATCCAGGAGGTTGCTCAACATAAACTTCTTCCTTCAGTGAACCATTTAAGAATGCACTTTTAACATCCATTTGGTATACCTTGAAGTTCATGTATGTAGCAAAAGCAAGGAAGATCCTGATGGCTTCCATCCTTGCTACTGGTGCAAATGTTTCTTCATAGTCAATGCCTTCTAGTTGATTATAGCCTTTGGCTACAAGTCTGGCTTTGTTTTTAATGACTATGCCATTTTCATCAGTTTTGTTTTTGAATACCCATTTCATGCCAATGACTGAGACATTCTCAGGACATTTGACCAAGGTCATTACCTTGTTTCTGTCAAATTGTTCTAGTTCATCATGCATGGCCTGAACCCAACTTGGATGTTTAAGTGCTTCTTTAACACTTTTGGGTTCAATTGTGGAAATGAAGTCCACAAATAGGCATTCATTGGATGAGGCTGCTCTCAGTTCAGCAGCCATGCTTCTTGTAAGCATGCCTTCAGAAGGCTCACCAATGATATTGACAAGTTCTATATCCTGAGATCTGGTCCAACTATCCTGAGGTCTTGGGAGTGGGTTAGAACTTGTAGAAGCCTGATGGGTATGATCAGGATTAGACACAAGATTTCTATTTCCTTGTGTGTCTAAGTGGGTTGAGTCATCACTGAGATTGTTTGGGTCCTGAGTATTTTGTTCAGACTGAAGGATATCATCAGTACTTGTATGTGCTTCAACAAACTCAGTGATGGTTGGGTTTGGTAGGTTGTGAGGGATAATGTAATAGGAGAGGTTAGCATCTTCTTGATACTGAGTAGAAAAGTTGTTTTCAGACAGATATTCATCAGGAGGATATCTAGAAGAATTATCAATTCCTATCTCTTCTACTGAGGCAGTTGAGAATCTGATTGTATCAGTGCTCTCATCAAAGGTAACATGAAATGTTTCCTCAGTCTGCTGTCTCCTTGTGTTGAACACTTTGAAGGCTTTTGAGACAAGTGAGTATCCCAGGAAGTATCCATCATCAGCTTTTGCATCAAATTTTCCTAGGTGATCCTTGTGATTATGAATAAACACAGGACACCCAAAGACATGAAAGTAGCTGATGTCAGGGATTCTTCCTTTGAATAACTCATATGGGGTTTTCCCATGTCTCTTGACAATTATGGATCTGTTTTGTGTATAACAGGCAGTTTTGACTGCTTCAGTCCAAAAATGGTTGGAAAGGACTGATCCACATAGCATTGTCCTGGCAGCTTCAATGAGTGTTCTATTTTTCCTTTCAGCAACACCATTTTGTTCAGGTTTGTATGGAGAGGAAAAGTTTTGGGAAATACCTTTCTCATCACAGAAACATTCAAGTTCATTATTTTTGAACTCAGTCCCATTGTCAGTTCTAATTTGTTTGACCTTAATGTCATTTTGATTTTCAATGTTCCTGACAAAGGACATGATTGTTTCAGCTGCCTGACTCTTTTTGATCAGGAAAAATACCCAGGTGTATCTTGAGTATTCATCCACTATGACCAGAGTATACTTCTCATGGTTAATAGACCTTGGACTGACAGGTCCAAATAGATCCATATGAAGAAGATGTAGGCAGTTCCTAATGGAAAAGTTGGTTTTGGTTTTAAAGGATGCTCTGTGATGTTTACCTTTTTCACAAGCTGAGCATGGTTTATCCTTAGAAAACACAAGTGATGGTAAGCCAAGGACCTTGTTTTGTTTTACAAGATTGTTAATGTTCTTAAAGTTCAGGTGGGTTAGTCTCTTATGCCAAAGCCAGTTGAGTGCATCAGTGGCCTTAGCAAAGAGACATGTTCCATCCTGAGTTAGACTTGACATGTCTAATACATAAACATCTTGTCTCCTTGGTGCAATGAGGACAATTTCCTTATTTGCATTGAAGATGGTTCCTTGCTTATCATCGAACTGAACTATGTACTTAGCATCACATAGTTGACTGACACTGATCAGATTGTACTTAAGACCATTTACATATGCTATCCTAGTAAAGACAATACCATTGCAGTTAACTGAACCATAACCTTCAGTGAGACATGATGAGTTATCAGCAAATATCACTTTGGGTCCTGGTTCTTCCACATATTTGTGCAGACACTCCTTAACACCAGTCATGCTCCTTGAATATCCACTATCTAGATGCCAAACAGGGTCCCTAGCATGTTTCTGCACAAATAGTAAACTAGGTCAGTTCTTTCTAGGACTCCATTTCATGGAGGGTTTGGTATTGTAGGTCCTTATGAAAGTATTAATTGATTCATGGTCAGTGGTTGAGTGGACTGAGCTACCACATGTTTTGCATTTGGTAGTAGGGGTAGCCTCAGTAGTCTGAGAGAATTGCTTCATTCCTCTTCTTGACTGAATGACCTTGTCTTTTCCTGAGGATTTCTGAGTGGAGCTTCCACTAGATTCACCATGTTTGTCATATTGACAATCGTCAGGATGGTGGTCATTAAACCCACACAAAGGGCTGAGAGGAAAAGGCTTGGCCTTTTGCTTCTGTTTCTGCTTAGAATCAGAAGGGTAGTTCAGGCACTGAGCCTTGAGTCCTGAAAAGTTTGACATGACTGAGCATTGTTTATGATCAGAGGTCCTGTGATCTTCCTTTTTGCAAATCATGCAATAAAGGACTCTATAGCAATCATCAGTGAGATGATTTGTATAGCTGCATAGCTCACATCTTTTCAGGGGTTTGGTGGGTTTGGGTTTGGTCTTTGAGGAAGTTGGTTTTTGTTCCTTCTTGGATTGAGAAGATTTCTCAGAAGATTCAATCTTCTCTCCTAGCTTCCTGACCATTTCAGCCAACTGATCAATTTTTGAGTCAGGGCTTTGGGTTGTTTCTTCAGAAGGGACTGAAGTTGATGAGTCATCAGTATTTACTGAGACATCAAGGTTTGCTCTCTTCAGGATGGTTGTTCCCCTTCCTGATCTCTCCTTAGGAGAGTGTGGTGAGAAGACCATAGGTGGGAGGCCTAGGTTAGGTGTAGCACCCTGAAGGGTATTCAGTGGAGGAAGTGGAGGGTATGATTCTGATTCAGACTCATCCAAGGACTCATCGAGTGGTTCAGTGAGTTCAAGCTTACTGAGTTTTTCAGTGAGTCCTAGCATATTTTTCAAGGCCTGACTTTCAGGAAGCAAGATCTTTCCAGTCTCAAAGTTTGGTAACTTACTGACTGGGTTGTCCCTGACAATCCAGTCATTTGACTTGGGAAGCATTTCTTGCTCAAAAGATATGCCAGCTGGAACAAAGTTTAATTCATTTTGACACATAATTGGATCAACCATAAGAGGGTCAATGCCAATGGTTTTCTGAGAGATTAATCCCATAGTGTCAAAAACCTTAGGGTTCTTCTTGGTCCAGCTTTGAATGATAGCCTTTTCTTTGTTAAGTTCAGTTTGAAGGACTTGGTTTTGTTTCAAAATCTCAGTGTTCTGAATTTGTAGAGTTATTGTTTCTAGTTTGGCTTGCTTAAGTACAAGCAGTTCATCTCTACATTTGTTCAATTCTGACACAATATTGTTATATTTTGAAAGCAAGTTAAGTCTTTGTTCTTCAACAAACTTTAAATCAACACAAATATAATTCATGTAAGACTGCCAATCAGAATCATCATCCATAGAAAGTAAGGTATTTACCTTTTTCATGGTGATGTTGACCCATTCTCCATTTCTAGCATGGCCTTTTCCCACAGCCACCTGATCCTCTTCTGAAAGTGCCATCAGTGCACTAACTCTTATTTCCTCATCTGAGGAAACTTCTTCATCATCCCAATCATATGCTTCAGCTATTAAAACCTTGTTCTTTGTCTGAATAGGTTTAGGTGTTTGAGCAGCCTGAGACAATATGGGGTTGGCTTCAAGAAGTGCAAGTTTAGCTTTGATATTCCTATATTTTGTTTCAAAATCCTTTAGACCCTTGTTTTGGTATTGTTGGGTGGACTGAAACATTTTAGGTTGAAACTTGCTAGTTCCTGAAAATTTGTAAGAGGGTTCTGAGATAGTTTTAGAATAACAGTCCTTAGCAAAATGACCCTTTTTACCACATTTAAAACATTATGTGATTTCATTTGCTTTTGATTTTGTAAAGTTGGACTGATTTCTTTTGATGAAACGTTTTGAACTAGCAAGGAGTGCCCTCTCTTGGAATTCCAAGTTCAGGTCATTCAGGTATTCCTCATCAGTCCTTTCATCAATTTCTTCTTCAGAAACCTCTTGAGTATCCTGCACAACACCATTAGAATAGAAAGCAGTTGATATGGGTGTTGAGGTTAAGGCCTTTTTGGACTCATGTGTTTTTGAGTCAGGGTATCTCCTTGAGATCAAGTTGTCTTCATAGACAAACTTCCCATAAATTTCAGGGAGCTCAAGGGTCTGAATGTGGTTAGCATTCCTCAGGCCTTGTGAGAAGTTGAGCCACTTCTCAGGGAGACTGTTGACAAAGCCAACATTTGTCTCATGTTTGGTCAGTACAACACCATCATTTGATAATTCATTTATCAAAGTTTTGTATCTGGTGTAGGTCTGTGAGAGACTTTCAGAGTCCTTTGCCCTGAAAGTATTATACTCAAGTTTAAGGTCCATGACCCTATTTTCCTTGGTATCTGAGGGACCCTCAAAGCTGTTTACCAAGTCATCCCAAGTTTGCTTGGCTGTTAGACAGTTGATGACTGATTCCATTATATCGTCAGGAAGACATGATATAAGGATGCTTTTCAGGCGTTGGTCTTGATTGACCACCCTCCTCTCATCTATGGTCCATTGGGCTTCAGGCTTGTTTAGCCCTGTGCCAGTCTTAGGGACAAATGGGCCATCCCTGATACAGGTGATGTAGTAGGGTTCCATACCAGTAAGATAGCAAATCATACGCTTCTTCCATTTGCTAAATTTCCCAGTTTCAAGTCTGGGTGCAACAGCTGAGTAGCTGCCACCCTTTTTGTCGACTAGCTGGGGTACATTGATATCAGCCATAGTAGGATCTTGGTTTTAAAAACCTAGAGCACTCTTGGTTAGTTTAAAAGGTTTTATAAACCAGAGGCTCTGATACCACTTGTTGGTCCCTTTACACGATTAGAATTAACTAGAAAGTTAATCTATTGGTGTTAATGACTAATACAATGTTTAAGGATTATTCTAACAGTTATAAAACGTGAATGTAAAAACAACAATATTTTTCAACGTTTAAATTTTTATTAGAAATAATTCCAAGAATCTATACCCAAGTGTTTTGCGGAACAAACACTTGGGATTGAATAGACAAGGGTATGGGGTGTCTCCTATCGAAACTCAAGTTTTGCTTGAGTGGTAACAATATACCCACTGAGCTATCTCAGTGAGTTGTATACTCTTTGTAGGAGAGAAGTTCTTTTGTAAAAGTTCAAGACTTTAATTATACAAAAGCACACTTTAACTTCTCTCACAGTTGCTCTATTTATACACAAGTATTCTAAGTATAAGTGATTAAATATAATACAAGTTGTTGAGGTTGCGTGTCTGACAATTACAAATAGTAATTGTCATTTCCAAGAACCAATAGGAAAGGGCTAAATAAGTCTTTGGGAGTTGTTGGCTGACACTCCATGACTTTTAGCCGCAATAGGGAAGGTTGAGTCTGACAAGAGAAGAGTGTTGGGTTTACACTCTTATCTTCTCAGATCTTTTCCCTATTGTTCCCGCCTTTTCTTCAGGCGTTGGTTCCTCAGTCATTCAATCACTTTGTTGGTTGAGGAGACTGGGGTTCAGTGAGCTCTTATCCAATACTCACTGAATCCATCATCTTCTTCTTTGGCTTAAGTCCTACTCAGGGAGTACCGCCTTCCTGAGTAGTGAATCCTTCTTTTTAAATTCGCCTTAAGCATCCTGAAGATGACTCACTGAGAGGCTGTTCTCTCAGTGACTTGAATTGTTCTCGGTTTAAGTTAACACTTAGTTAATTTGTGTCCAAATCATGTTCGAAGCATTCTTGGGTTTTACATGACCCAACATATTTGGGCTGTCTATTACGCCATTCCTGGACAAGACATTGATAGTGGTGGGTTGAAGATAATTGAGAGGGACGTAGATGTGCATGCATTGTATGAACATGCTAAACACCATAAGTTGGTAGAAGTTTACCTTGCTCATTCCCCTCAGAATTTAGCACCTGGTTTTGTCATGCTATCAGGTGGAGCTGTATACATTGGAAATGTCATGTATACACTGGAAATGTCATGTACACTCAAGGGTCATGTAATCATGTTGAGAACCTGGAATCTTGATGGTCAGAGTTGAGTAACACATGGATAACACATCACATTTGACTAACACATCTCACTTGAGTTGTATAAACTGGATTACATCCCCATGGATAACACATCACAGATGAAAAACAAGTAAAACATAATCCCAATAAACAGAAGCTTTTCATAGATGAAAAGGTTGTCACAAAACTTAAACTTCCATTTGTTAACTTGTTCATTAGCTAATTAGATTACACAAACAAGAACTTCTTGAACACACAACTACTTCGACAACTACCTAAGCTAAGCACATTACTTGCAACGGCTACTACTTCACAACAACAAAGTATGCAAGGAAAACCACCAACAGAGTGGTCAATGATGTCGAAACAAGGAACACCCTTTCATAGAATTTACCCTTCTCCTTTAAGTCATTCAAATCCTTGAACATGACTTCCATTGGTAGTTGAGTTGATGTGTTGTTAGGCACCCTATTATCTGGATCATCATGTTGACTAAGGCTGTCAAGCTTGCACTCCATAAACTGATTGTCCTTGTACAATTTGTAAAGAAGATCCTTGTAGTATTGTGACGGTAGTTCATCGTCCAGAAATCCATAGACATCGCATTTCTTGTCTTTATTCTACAACAACAACAACAGTAAACATATAGGAAAATAAGTTGATGAAAAATTAATGAAAATGGTGAGACTGAGAATGTTACACAAGTGGGACATCCTTTGAATCGTCGACCAGGATTGTCAGGAGTCCAAGATACTTGTTCGCAAATTGGAAAGTTGCAACAACAATGACTCATACGACGAATTTCTTCTTTGGTGAATCGTCTTCTATTATAACGACTACTAGAATGAGATGAAGACATGGAAAGAAGTTAATTGTCCCTAAGGTCAATGAAATTGTTGTAATTCGAAGATGTTAATTTAGGGTTCTTGCCAAGAATTGTTGAAGAAGAAGAGGGAATAAATGGGTTGTTAGGAATTTGGTAAAGTTATTTGAGATGGATTAAGAAAAAAATAAATAAAGGTTCCGGGTGACGTGGAGGAAACAGGCCAGGCAAGTTAAAGTATGCATTACTTTGAGTGGATTAATAAGTTGGGCTACAAAAAAAGGGTGATTAATTGATGACTACGCTAAACCATGTTTCCCGTATAGTTTCATACGTTTTTTAAACATTACCCCCTAAATAAAACTAGGAAAGATAATTAAGTTCTCTTTAGGAGTAACTATGATGAATAATTTAGCGAGTAACTATTAATTGTAGTTACAAAGTTTCAATTTAGTGACATGAAAATGTCGCGGTTATAATTTGATAGTACTCATCATGTATTTGAATGTGTCAGATAAATATTCTGGGCTTTTATATAAACTACTCCTATAAATTATATTATTGTCGTTATTATTATAATTATTTCATACAAAACTTTTACTATAGAATTAGATATACGAATTGTAATATTTTAATAACTTTTAGCTTACAATAAGATTAAGAATGAGATTTTCCTTTCATTTAATAACGTTAAGAGCAAAGGGTACCCTTGGCTGATGGCTCAAGCCATAGCCACCAGCCAACCATGGCCGACGGCGCACGGTACCGCCGGTCGCGCCATGGTGGCTGGCGCCGTAGCCACCAGCCCACGCCATAGATTTTTTTTTTTTTTTTTTTTTTTTTTTTTTTTTTGTTTTCTGGGTTAAACTCTAAGCAATGGAAAGAAACAATGGATTTAAATATTGGAAGGAATGAAACAATAAAATGGTTGCAGATGTGGCCGGACATTAACGCCGGAGTTGAAGAAGATGAAAAAGAATAATAAAAGTCAATAAAGTTGGTGAAGACATTATATTGTAGATTCTCGAGAAAGTTACTGTATCCCACTATCCTTGCTCTTTTCTTTTTCTAAATACTTGTACAGGTTATAAAATGCATTTCAAAATGAAAGTCGTGCACTATTAAATAAACGTTTAAGATATAATATATCTATATATCAGTATAACTTCATAAAATTTTAAAATTATTTATTATCATGCATTTATAATCTGTTTTCACTGATAGTATCTCTTTTGTAATTACTATGCATTTATAATCTGTTTTCACTAACATAGTTGATACGTATCTCTTTTGTAATTACTATGCATTTATAAATGATAGTATATAAATGCAAAGCAAAAAGTAGTTGGAAGCATAGTTGCAGAAACTTTAATTCCAACGTTTAACAAAAAATAAAAATAAATAAATAAATAAAAAATAAAAAATTTACCTCTTAAAACTTTATAAATACCTCTTATTAATCCAAACTTCACACACACTTCCAATATATTAATCCTCAACTTATCTCAATTTTTGCATACTTCAAAATGAATCCAAATAACCCATGGATTAACAATATGTTAAACGACCCGTCGAACCAAATGAGGGGATCGTCTTCAAATCCGGCCAACAATCCGGGCTCGTCTTCGAATCCATACCCTCAATCGTCTTACTTTCCTACCTTTCCAAATAACCCATACATGAATCCCGAAGAACAAATGTTATTTAGTCAATGGAAAATGCAACAACAACAACAACAATACAATCAATTTACTCAACCACAACAAACACACCAAACCACCCCTTCCCAACCAAATTCGGATCATGCATCATTCCATTTAGTAGACGAAGACGAAGAAGAAGAAGAGGTGGTCCCGACCCCGATGTCAAAGAAAACGAGGGTAAAGACGAAGGCGAAGAAGCCAAAGACAAAGACGAAGGGCAAGAAAACCAACGAAGACAAAGAAGAAGAACCGGTCCCGGCCCGTCGAACTTTTTGGAGCCAAGATGAGGAGTATCTTTTGGCGGAGTGTTTCATTCAAATTTCTGAGGATCCAAAAACGGGTTCGGATCAACAAAGGGATACGTTTTGGTACAAAGTGCTCGAGGCATACAACAAGGAAGCCAAAAAGCTCAACTACACTATTCGTACCAAAAACATGTTGACGGGAAAGTGGACTCCGATGAATAAAGATGTCAAGAAGTGGAATTCGGTAGTGGATGAAACGGCGGTTATGAGTGGGGAGAATGATAGAGATTTTATGACCCGTTGTCACGTTTTGTTTAAAAGAACAACGGGTTATGACTTTAGACACATGAGCGCTTGGGAATTTTTGAAAGACAAGCACAAGTGGAAAAATCCCGACTCGACTTTTGCAAGACGTAATCGTATTCAGGTTACGAACGAGGAAGCACAAGTGGAACCGGAGCATTTTGGACAAGACCCGTTGCCTCGGCTAGACGGCTCGTACCGGATTGCTAAGAGTCAACGTTCATCAAACTCGACTGCTAGTTCCGGTTCAAACCCGGCAATGTTTCAAGAAATGCTGCAACAACAATACGAGTTAGACCGCAAGGCAAAGATGGATGTTCTCGAACGAGAGTCACTCGCGAGAGTTACTTTATATGAATCTCAAAAGATTGCCGAGGAGATGCGAGTGCTACAAATGGATACAAGCATGATGGATCCGATCGACGCGGAGGTCGTGAAAGCCCAAAAAGCACGAATCCGGGCAAAATATACCACCAACTAGCGCTAGGATTTTATTTATATGTTTATGTACTAGGCTTTTATTTTTATGCATTTTAGTTAATGTTATGTGTGTTTGTAATGAAGTTTATTTTAGTTAATATTGTGTATGTTTTATTTTATGTAAAAAAAAAAAAAAAGTGAACGACGGCACCACATTTTCTGGTGCCGTGCGTACCGCCCAGAATGTGGTGCCGTGAGATTTCTGGTGCCATAAAGATTTTTGCTGATGTGGCAGGGAATTTTGAGCCATGGCTCCAGGGTACCCATTACTCTAAATTAAACATGGCTAGTATTTTAGAGTATATATTGCAACAACAAATATTTGAGCCTTCATATTAGCTGCATATTCGCTGGGGTGATAATTCTTGACACGACACGATAAACGACACGAACATAATACGAAGTTAAACAGATTTTGGTTGAGGATAAACAGGTTTGGGTCAAAAACAGGTCAACCCGTCTAATTCGTTTAATAAATGAGTCGTGTTTGGGTTGATTAAGTATTAAATATGTCAACCAATGATTCCGTTTAAGTATATAGGCCTCTAAAAATAAAATATATAGCTTGGATTTTATGTTAGATTTGGACTAAATGTATTTTGTTATGTACTTAATATAAGTTAATTATGATTATAACTTACATATTATTGAAATTATTGTATAGTTATTTATTTGTTATTTTTATCAATTTTTAGACTCTTATATCCGTTTTGCCTTTAAATTAGTTAAATCGACAAACCACCAACCTTATTCGCCGCTTGACCTATTTACTTAAACAGGTTAAACGAGTCACAAACAGGTTATGGGTTAGGGTTGAGTTTCTTGACACAATTAATAAATGGGTCGTGTTTGAGTAGAGGTTTCAATAACTCGCCAACCCGTGAACCCGAATATGTCAACCCGAACACGACTCGATTGCGACCCCTAATATTAGCAGATGGAGGTCAAAATTGAATTGGATTTTAGTTAAAAATTGAATCAAGTAAATTTTTAAAAATAAAAAATACGCATGACATTAAGAGTCTTTTTTTTTTTTTTTTTTTTTTTTTTTTTTTTTTTTTTTTTTTTTTTTTCCTATTTATGTGTAAACTAACGTTATATTCTAATTAGTTAATATAATTTACAATAAACTATAAACTTTTAAAATGGGAGCTAATTTTAAATCTAGTTTTATGAACTTATATAGTAGTAAAATTATCAATTTTTATAACTTTTAAAAATTAAAAATTGATAATTTTAACAAATGCTCATACACTATAGACTATTTTTTACAAAAAAAAAACTTATATTATTATTATTATTATTATTATTATTATTATTATTATTATTATTATTATTATTATTATTATTATTATTTATTGTTATTATCATTATTATTATTATTGTTGTTACTCCCTCCGTCTCAAAATTATTGTCATGAGAGAAAAATCACAAAGTTTAATAAAAGTAGGGGCACTTTAATTTTCAACCACTAAAATGAAATATTCCTCCACTAGATTCTCTAGTTTTTACTTAATATGGACAGCGGACAATTATTTTGAGACATCCTAAAAATAAAATATGGAAAATAATTTTGAGATGGAGGGAGTATTTTTTTCTTAGAGAAAATTCCGAGATTAGACCAGTCGCTCAACTTTTATACCAAAAAAAGTGCTCTTCCCAAACTAGACCGAGTGACTTGCGACTTTTTTTACTTTTAAAAAGAAGTCGTTAAGTGGCATGTACATTTTCTGCATGTGTAAGCTATAAAGGCGTGTCCTTTTTGAGCAACCTAAGTTAAGCGTTTTTTTGTACTTTAAGCGACTTTTTATTTTGTCATTTTCGAGTACAAAAGTCAAACACCAAATATTAATTTTTTATTCTTTATGTAATCATCTTCTCCACAAAACAAAACAATCCAATCATCATCTACATTTTTCAAATTATATCAAATCAATAACCAAAAAAAAAAAAAAAAAAAAAAAAAAAAAAAAAAAAAAAAAAAACCACACAAACATAAAAACTTCCACTTCCTTATCATTAATCTCCATATTTATAAACACTTTCGCACCATCGCCACCCACACTGCCACCACGAAACAACCACCACCAAACCTCGACCGACACCCACACTGCCACCAGATCATTTCCCATAAACATCTTCTTCAACCACACCCAAACAAACTAATACCACATGGGGTGACCCAAACGTAGGGGGGGGGGGGGGGTGAATACGTTACCGTTTTAAAACCTTAAAACTTGTTGTATCAAATATCCGATCAAGCTAAATATGAAAAATCCTAATTATAGTTTATGACTAATATAAGCATACAGTGAAACAAGTTGTCACACAAGCATAACCATCAAGTCACAACGCAAGCTATAATATAGTGCAAGTATAAAAGTAAAGCATTAAGTACAAGGAAAGTGCAAACCGGACACGAGGATTTATAGTGGTTCAGTCACGGATCTACTTTCCGCCCTACTCCACTCCCCAAGTACCCAACTCGAGAGTTACTTCACTAAATCAACAAGCTCCCTTCTCGGCGGATAAAACATTTACAAACGTCGCTTACACTTTTTCCAGTACAAAGCTAAATACCGGGTTCTAGTTCAAGGTAGAACCAACCTGACGTCGCCTATACAATATTTCCGACACTAAGCTAGATGTCGAGTTCTTTCTCGGGTACAACCACTCCCGTTATGTTTTAAGGCCCAACATAACAAACCGACCAACTTGGTGTTTTACAACTAAAACACACCAAACCTATAACCCTTATGAGATGAAATGAGTGTTACAAATGTACAGTGATGATCCAAGGCATAAATGTCTAATGGATACAAATGACTAATCTAAATGAACTTCCATTGATAGGAAGCCTTCAATGGATGAAGATCACAAGCTCCCTAAGCTTGTTGTGATGTATCTTCATGTATGTATGCTTGTGGTGGATGAGGATGGAAGATCTCTGAGTTTCCTTTGGAGGATCATTTCGGGAGAATGCTTACAACATAATGAAAATTAGAAGCATTATGATAATGTGTTATGAGGGTGTTTATGAGTGTTACTACATTGTTAATGACTGATCTAAATGTATGCAAAAGGGTAAAGAAAGTGTGTTTTCAAGTGGTGAGTTAATGAGTGAACAATGAGCTTCTATTTATAGGCAAACAAACTCAGAGACCCACGGATCCCACAGAACCAAAAAAAAAAAGGGTTCCTTCCGTTATAAAAAAGGATTCTTTGGGATCAGAAAGATTTTCTTGGATTTTGCACACAATCTTTCCAAATCAACACAAGATCTTTCCAAAGGCAGAGATTTTATGAATTTTATGACACTATGCATGAGGTAATAAGACATTTTCTTTTTTATTTAAGTATATAAGAAAGTTAACTTGTATAATGAATTACTTAACTAGTTGATATATGTTTAACAAGTTGTACCATGTTAGTTTATGTGTTACTAAAAATGTTAAACTACTTATGCTATTATAGGACTTAAGTTATTATGTCATTAACATCGTTTTTAGAAGTATGTAAGCACATTTGTCTTAGTTTGACACCTAAAGTGCACTTTGACATTGAATGTGGCACTTATTGTATTTTGACATGAATACAACTTAGGAAACATGATGTACAAGTAAAAATACTTGTATATGCAAAATGTAAAATGAGGTTCGAAATAGAATGATTAACCTTTTAAAATACTTAATGACTCTAAACGTATTTTAAACATTCTAAATGATTTGTTAAGGGATTTGATCATAATGGCACATAACAAACATGTACGAACCTGTGTTGTAGCATACGAGGACTTGAGACGTCGAGAGGTGTTGAATGTATGTTGAGACAAAATATGATTACGAGTAACTTGTACATATTACGTTATGTATCAAGTTACATGTTTGTCATTAATCAAAACAAACGAGATTGTATAGATTAAATATCGTAATATTTGCACTAACATGGAGGTCCCATGTTCAAATCTTGGGGAGAAAATTATCACCATGTGGCCGCGAAGGTTCACCTGCGATGACTTCGGGTTATCCAAAATGGTAGTCGCCCTGGGACTAGTCAGCTCGCAATGTTGAGTCGGAAACAAGGTTAAAAAAAAAAAAAAAAAAAAAAAAAAAAAAAAAAGAATTAATACCAACCATTTCTTTAATTTTTCCTTATCATCTCAACATACCCATCATAAATACATACGAATCTACACGTAACCAAACGCATACACACAGATCTACACATAACCAAACATAAAGACACGAATCTGCAATAAAAAAAGAGATTGGCGGTGATGGTGGCAGGCGGCAGGTGGCTGGAAATGGTGGTGATTTGGAGCGGTCTCGGCTGGATGTGTGTGGCGGTGGCTGCCGTAATTGGTGGTGGTGGTTCCCTCAAATCAAACACAACCTCATCTTCTAAACCCTAAATCTAAAAAAAAAAATGAAAATATCAAATGAATAAAGAAAACAAAGGTGGCGGCTATGATGATGGTAGAGGAGGGTGGAGTTGGCACCAGATATAATGGCAGAGGTGGCGGCGCAGATGATGGCAGAGGTGGTGGTGATATCTTGTGGTGTTAATGGGTGATGGTTATTGTGACATATTGCTGGTGATCAGTGGTTATAATGGATGGTGATGGGGATGGTTCTCGGCCGGAGTTGGTGGTAGAGATGGACGGCGGTGGAGGTTGTGTTTGTCTTTGGTTTGTAAAGAGAAGGAAGAAAAAATAAGTGGAAATGAGTAGTTACTATGTGTGTTTTTTGATGTAAAAGATAAGTGGAGAAAGAGGAAAAAGGAAAAAAGATTAAAAAAATATAATATAAATTTTGACTTTTGTACTCGAAAATAACAAAATAAAAGCTCGCTCAAAGTACAAACAGTCGCTTAACGTAGGTTGCTCGAAAAGTACATGCCTTTATAGCTTACACATGCAGAATAAAAAAGGACATGGCGCAAACTTTTTTGTGCTGCTTGGCGACTTCTTATCGAAAGTAAAAAAGTCGCAAGTCGCTTGATCTAGTTTGGGAAGAGCACTTTTTTGGTTTAGAAAAGGTATAAAAGTTGAGCGACTGGTCTAATTTCGGAATTTTTTATTTTTATTATTATAAACATCACTTTATTGTTATTATTATTATTAAATTTTTTTATTAAATTGATCGTAATATTAGAACTCCGTAAACTTAGGGGTTATAATCAAGTTGAAACACATGTTACTGAGTAAATGCGCGAGATTATCACATATATAAATATTTGTATTCATTAAATAAGGTTGTAGAAAACAGTCATTTAACAAACAAAAAAAAACCCACTTTTTATTAAACTATTTAGTTGCAATTCAAAAGTAATAATTTTAAATAATATATACAAACAAAATGTTTGTTTAAAATCGATAATGAAAAAATTCAAGATCGTGCGCGAGATTTAACTACGACTCCGTAGCTAGAATTAAAATTTGAAAATGTTACATCCACACAAGTTTAAAACAAAAAAATAAATAAATAAAATAAAAATAAATAAATAAAATAAAAATCTTTTACAAATACATGTGATAAGTGTAATGCACAAATCATATTGTATTACACTTTTCCTTTCTTTTTCTTACTCTCCATATTTATTTGACACGTATGTGATGTGTGAGAATTGTTTAGTAGAGAATATTTAAAACTTAAACTAATATAGTTTGGCTAAATTATCTTTAAATACTTTCTAAACTTGCGACTTTTTAAAAATTTGGCAACTTAATTATATCTTTCCTTAGTTCTAAACTTGACAACTTTTCCAAAATACACAGTATATTAATTTTAAAAAATACACGTTTTGCATCAAGGGTCGAACCAAAATCAGGATTTCATAAGTATAATTATTTGCCGCTATACACCGTCGTTTTGGGCGAGTATACATCTAGTTTTTTAAAGGGAATTTCTAACTTGTGTCACCGTGTTAGAGGTTTAAGAGGCGTCAAATGAACTCAAATTACCATATTTTCATGTTAGTTGATATTAATAATTTTCTTATTTTTTATGTCTACCAAAATTACGCATTTTTATATGATGGCTTGATGTTAGTTGACACAAGCTTAGAAGTGATGTTCCCGTAATCCGTAGACGATTGTTACCCGTTTTCATGTTAGTTGATATTAAAATTTCCTTAAACGATTGTTAATTACTAAAAGTCGAAACATTGTGTGATGGCTTGATGCATCCCACTATTAAACTTCCGTTTCTTACCAAGAAAAATATATACAATATATTTATATGATGTGATGATGTGAACGGAATTGACTGGGATTTTTTATGGTTTAGTGGTGGGTTACCCTTATCCTCTCTTGTAGTGACGCATTCTATATACTCTTTATTACTGGCAAGTTGAAGATGGAGATATATATTCTAGTTATTTATTTGTGAAAAGCAATAGTTAGAACCATAGCTGTCAAACTTGCGAGTTTACACGTAAGATCGTACGATCTTACGTGCACACCAGCCAAAATCGTGTAAACTCGTCATAGGATCGCACTTTAGGTGGGATCTTACGATCTTACGTAAAATCGTTCGTAAACTCGCGAGTTTACACGTAAGATCGTACGATCTTACGTGCTCACCAGCTCTTGTTTCTGGAAAATGGGAAATGCCTAGAAATGCGGCGGAAACGTTTCTAAAAAATGGGAAATGTTTCAAATCTTTTGGAAACGCCTGGAAACGTTTTTGGGACATTTATCTGCGTTTTTGGGCCATTTAAAAGCCCAGTTGACGGCGGTGAAACAGATTTTCCGGTTAAATTCTTGTTGGAGATGGCTCCGGTCCGATGGAGGATTGTTGCTGGAGCTCTAAGAAATTGTTTTTGTTAGTTGAAATGTGAATAACAGTGTTTTGAGTGATGAGTATGAAGTAAAAAGATAATGGTGATAAATTAGTATGGATTTGTAGCCGTTGGATGGTGTGACACATGGAGTATTGAACTTTGAGTCTATCTTTTTGTCTATTGTGTTTAGCTGGGTTTTGGCACTGTATCTTTTTGACACGTGGAGTATTGAACTTTCATAGGCTGTTGTAATTGAATAAGGATGAAGAGCGGGTAGAAAACATCTCATGAAGAGTAGAAATATAAAAAGTTTGACTCGTTTATCATTTGCTTATAAAATATGATAAATTGGTAGGATCGTAGGATCTCGATCCGATCCTATGATCTCGATCTTGCAAAGAAAAAAACGATCTTACGCCGGATCGCGATCTTGACAGCCTTGGTTAGAACTTAGAAGTAATGAAATGAGATGAAATTTGGTCATTTGAATTAGTCAAATAGGATAAAAGTAATGCAACAATAACAATAACAATCTCATTAAAGCCGGGTAGGAGAGAATTAGAATGTAGACAAGTATATATACCTTTACTAAAAGATAAAAAGATTGTTTAACGAGTGTTTTCGGGGCATTATTTTATATGTTTAACAAGGAAACTTTATATTCATTAAATTAAAAATAACATTTAATTAAGGTAATTTTTAAGTTTAATTGAACATTTTTCATCCGGTGAATACAAAAGAACAGACAAGACTTGCTAGCCTATCCGATATCTAACCACAAAGGAATTCTGCCAACCGATATCACAGATTTATATTCAAATAGCCCAAGCTGCACTATTTTTAAGTTTAATTAATATGTATTAAATGCATTTTCTAATCAAAACAAAAAAATTTGTTTAATTAATACATGATAAACTCAAAAAATAAAAATAAAAAAATAAAAAAGTAATAATAAAAAACACTAGTTCAATCAAATAGGATAAAAGTCAAAGACAAATATTCCATCTGTCCTAAAAATGGAAGATTAGTAAACAAGGTTTAAATATAGCATAAAGTGAACGAAGCTCTACTCTTTGCAAGTGGTTCTTTGATCTAGGGTGTGTTTGGTAAAAGTAACAATGAGCAGTAGAAGTGAGCTGTGAGCACTAGCCACCCCTCACAGCTCACCCCTCACAGCTTCTTAAAGAAGCATTGAAAAAATGAGCATTCCTAAAAAATAGAAAAGCTCACCGCTCGTTTGTCAAATGAACAATAAAAATCAAAAAGCTCATTACTCACCGCTAATCGCCCAAAAAGCTCCAAAAAGCTCCGTGCAACAGTAGTTGTTGGTGTAAACAGAATTAAAAATTATAAGATGTAAGTTGTTAGCTATAGCTTTTTTATATAAAAGTGTTTAAGAACATAATTTGAGCTATAATAATAAAGTGACATTAAAGGACATTGATATTGTATGTTGAAAAGTAAATAAAAAACACCACAAAGTTAGTGTATTGAAAGTGAAATGATTGGGGTGCTTAAATGTATGCCTAATTTTGTGCCTAAAACTGGGTGTCAGCATTCTGTTGGTTGTAGATGAGGGACTCACGGCTTCACAAACCAATAAGCAAATGCCACATAGTTTTAGGCACACAATTAGGCATACATTTAGGCACATCAATCATTTCTCTTGTTTTAAAACTCCAATATATATATATATATATATATATATATATATATATATATATATATATATATATATATATACCCTATATATATATATATATATATATATATATTACCAAGGTTGCAAAAATCACAAATCGGTAGTCGTTCGGTCCCCTTATAGCTTGTAATAGGTCTTAGGCGGGATTAATCGGTGATTAATCGGATTGGCATTTTTGGCAAATTTTGGGTATTTTCGGTGAGTTTGGGTAATCCCGACAAGATTTTCCTTAAAAAACATCTTGTAATAGATATAAACAACGACTATAAGTGATTAAAACTAATTTACGATGAGTTTTGGCTATTTCCGGTAGGATTTGCAAGTTTCCAACAAATTTGACCATCGTTGACCGCCGCTGATGTAACCATTGGTAAATTTCGCCTTGTACTAAGTTAATATAATATTCTAAATAAAGAATACTTATCCATTTTCTACGTATAATTTTTTTTTAAAGAATTAAACATAATCAGTTTATCTGATCACCACGACTAACTAATGTGACGTAACTCACATCCTTAATAAACGTGCTCTCACGCAGACCGACACCAATATGCTTCATGTTTATTTCACATAAACATCTTTATATGTCAAGTACCAAAGTTTTCAACTCCTATTTGCCACTTTACGTTAATTCTTTAACGTACGATTATTAAATGCTCAAACTAAACGTTTACTACCTATTAAAGTTCCCAAAAGACCCCTAAAATGCACTATAACCCCTAATGTGCACTAATGATCTCTAAAGTGCACTGAAGACCCCTAAAGTGCACTGAAGACCCCCAAAGTGCAAACCCTAAAGTACAAAACCCTAAAGCTAATGTACAAGCCCTTAAAGCACGAAAACCTAAGCTTTACCTTATTTTCCCGTTACAAGCCCTAATTTCACAAATCTATGATTTTATGTGATAAAATCACAAACCCTAATTAATGTGTACATGATTTCTATAAAATATAAATGTACAAGTTTCTCAAGCACATGTACAAACCCTTAATGCATAAAACTCAACATTAATATAAAACATCATTATAAAACTTAGTGTACTTACTCTAAAGCACGTAATACTAGACCCTTATGCACTAACCCTAAACCTAGTTTTTCTTATAACATTGAAACCTAGAGTACAAGTCCTAAAACCTATGGTACAAGTACTTAATGCATAAAAACTAAAAACTACATTTTTACTACACTAAACATATCAAAACCTAATTAGACTTAACAAGACACTAACCAAGGAACCTAACTAAGATTCCTACATTCCTAAAACTCCATGTACAACACATTAGAGCCATGGTACAAGTAGTTAAAGCTTAAACGCCACCCTTGTATTTACTAGTTCAAATCGAACCAAACCTTAACCAAATCAAACCCTAACTAAACTAAATCCTAACTACACCCTAACTAAGCCCTAATGAAGTGATAATCATGCCACATCACCATGTCCCCCAAGCCTTCTACATTGGTCAAAAATATCAAGCCTAATATTGGTTCCTAATTGTGTCACATTTCAAGTTTTCTTACAATCACACATGATGTTACCAACTTCAAGATACACATCATCTTGTCCCTCCTTCCATATCACACCTTCCCAAGTAGCTAGAACACTCAAGAAAACCTGATTTTCTTCCTTCTATAAATCGACCCAAAAACCTGCTTTTCATTTCATCACTTGTTCTAATAACTAAACACTCCCACAAACACCTACATTCTGAATCATAAGCCTCAAGAGAAGTAGGAGAAGGATACTAAAGAGCCTAGGAGAGTGGAAAGAAGCTTTGTTTCACTTAGGAGTCATTTTGGTCCCATTTGGTGCTAGTCGAATTCCACAAGAGTAAGTCCTTCTAGTCCTTTTTAATCCCTTTTATAACACTTAGTTACACTTAAACATGATGTTACTTAAGTTAAAATAGAAGGCCAAGATAAAAAACCATGATTTCTATAGTTTCTGTTATACTAGTAAAAAAACAAACGCCCCTACTAAGTAATAAGGTTGTTTTAAATTTTAAAGCTTTGATAAACACAAATAAGTCATCTAGATAAGCTGGATTACATGTTGATTAGCCATAAAATATAGGTGATGATGAATATAAAACCATATTAAAATTAATCAAACGCATCGGAAAACATCACCTGACAACGGTTCCATATAGCCATATGATCAATCATTAGTTAATATAATAAATATCACAATTATATACCTTTGAAGCGTGATTCGGGTTTCACCACCAACACCAACGCCACGATTGGATGTAAGAAACAAAAGATCAATAAGGTTGATCTTCCCTTATGTGTGAAACACACTACACGTCACGGATCACCACTTGATGCTAGTCTTTACCTTATAACACGCGATCTAGCCTTGAACTACACTAGAATAAGGTTATATGGGATCAAAAACCACAAACCCTAATAGGTGTGTTTAATTTCGTGGTTATTGGGGAGAGGAAGGAGGAGAGAAAGTTGGTAAGTTGTTGATGTAATTGATAACCATTTATTGACCAAATCAATGGGAGGTTATAAGAAATAATGTTACACTTAACCCCTTGCTCTTTCCCCTCTTGTTTCCCACCATGGTCGGCCACATGGGGGCCTTAAATGGGCTTGCCCATTTGTTGGTCTAATCCAATAAACTAAGTACTAGCTTAGTTATTAGTAGCCCGTTATTGATCCCGAGTTACGAAGGTTAAATATAACGTAAATATGATAGATACGATATATTAAATGGTGTCTCTGTGTATAAGTGTGTAACCCCATAGGCTTACATATTTCTAGCCATATAATTATTTATTATGACACGAGCATACTCTAACAGCTCCCACTTGCGACGTCATAATAATCATGTATAAAGGTTAGCGTCTAGCAACACGCCAATGCCCCTAGAAATATGTGAGGATAGTTTCTTAAACTTCTCATTTAAATGGTTTATATGTCATCCATCCTTTTGTTACAGATACCAGGTTGAACATTAGTCATGGATCAAAAGTTATTCTAATAGTTCAACTATTATGTTTCTCGATATTGATATTGGACAAGATTACCAAGTGGATCAAGATTCATCTTAATCTCATTTGGGTACGGCCATACAGACATCTGTCCAATTCATCGAAGGGCCCAATAGTATCTAACTCCATAACATGTTGGAGGAACAAATCCTATTTTGATTGCACGTGTCATTCATGTGTTTCATATCACTCATGAAGATGGTTTTTATAACTACCTTATTCAGGAAAAAGTTTAACCATATCAAGGAATGAAATTCCACGCATGCAAGACCTACTTGCATCTCAAGTCTAAGGATAAAAGACATAACCAATTGCGAGATTCACTCTTGACGCCGATCCATGCAGTGAATACTCGTAGGTTGGGTCAGTCCAATGTTCATTACAATGAACAACATGTGAGTTTGGTGGAATCATCAATTAATATCTATTCTTAATAAATATCACCAATACGCTCACATTTGCCTTAATTCAATGATACTCCTGTATCGTCAACTGGCAATGGACAATTTTAGAATAAATAAATTATTCATGTATTAAACATGCAAATATAGAACACAGTAGTATAAATGAAGACGATCATACCAGGTATATCAATTCATTATATAATACGACTGCTTACAGTTCCATTATCCAAATACTAAAAATAGATATGCATAAGACTACTCATAGGTCGGAATCCGATGTTCCCACCATGATCAAATTATGTTGTACAAGACAACAAGTAGTCATCTGAGTAAACTTTGAGAATACTTGTTTCAAAACTCATGAAAGGTTTGAATGATGATTGTCCTTTGTATGTGTGCATTCAAGTACAAGACGAGTATTGCAACAATACATTCCATAGGGTGTTTGAAGCCAGCAAAACACCTACATTAGATAGTCATCTGAACAGTTTCTCAAACTGTAAAGTATTCTTATTCTTTTAATGTATAATGCATTAATGCACTCAGTCGAACACATCTAGTCAGCAATGTCATCATTCATGATGACATCCTACCACGACTAGGGTTGAGCATCATCTCTGTTGAATAAGCATTAGTGTATGCAAACAAAACAGAGCTCCTCAAATATCCGTAAACGTTTGAACATATCTTTGGTACTTTGTAGGCCCATTATAATGTTCGTTTAACAATTATCTAATGACTTTCACTTAGATATTTGTTGTTATCAACTCATCTTGCATTCATGCAAATGATATATATAGTCCAGTGCGTAATACGATTTACATGATGAATCCTTTAGTCGAACTTAAGATTTCCATTCATGTGTTCAATCTCATCAAGTGAGATTGATCATTGTGACTCCCCTCAATAACGTGTCACATTGTGTTTAGACTTTATAACCGCTTATGTTTATTCTAATAAACATATACATAACAAGGTTGTATGTCTTATCTTATAAATCCCTTAATAGAAACTTTATTCTAAGCTAAGGATTAAAGTCTAGCTTAGATGGAATATTGTTTCTAATATGTTAATGACATATGAGATCTAAGAAAATAAATATAGTGCTCCAACTTGCTCTCAGTGTACTTAGGAGTAATCTTATTAATGAAAATCAAATTAATGATTTTATAATTAACTTAAGATCTCTGCTCCTAGATGCATGATCTAATCCACACATGGATTCTTTTATCTTGTATACATAATAAAGATTACATGAATTCATAAACCCTTTTGATTACTCATCGTCCTCGCAAAGGTAATCAACAAGAAAAGTGTTTTGATATCCTGTTGTCATATTTCATTTACATGAAAACAGGTATGACAATTAATCATCTTTATACATTTAATATTTGTAGGTAGGAAGATTTAGTCATAGTCAATTTCTTGAGTACGAGTAAACTCCTTTTACTACGCGTGCATTAAATGTGTGTACAAGTTTGTCCTTTTGAGTCTTCTCATCAAGAAACTCATTCTTAACCTCACAGTCTAACTGATTGGTAAGAGATCAATCAAGCTCCATGAGTGATTGTCTTTCAAGGACTGCATCTTAACATTCATAGTTTTGAGCTATTCATCAGATACAATATCTAATAATACATTTATGTAGTTAGCAGGTTCACTATGATTCTCCAACTTATATCCCTTAGCATTGATATAAAAACTATATCATTCAGGTGCAAGAGGTATCCTTGCGGATTTATGAATGAGAGATATCAATCTATGGTTTAACATATGCATGTTCAACCTTAGTATGACATTAGCAAGTGTACTCAGAAGGTTGCTCTTGAATAACTTCAAGATCTAAAGGTGCTCCCACTTGCTTTTGTTAAGTAGAGACTAATCTCTAGATACTCAGCATCTTGAGTAACAATATATTATTTTCAAGTGGGACATCCAAAATACATCGTTAGTTCCTGACTCTAGTTTATTAATTACTTACTCTTTAACAAATTCAGAACTTCAATCAAGACATAATGAGATACATCCCATGCCATAATACAATGGTGTCTTAAATTCCTTCTGGGTTGGAACCATATTGAGTGTACACACGGCACATCCAATTTTCTAACCTTGATAGCTTTGGAGGTAAAACAGTTTAAGTCATTGTAGGTCCACACTAATTATGGATCTAAGTAGCCTTTGTAAGACAATAGATAACTTGGATAAATCCAAATCAATCTATATGAGAAATTCTTAATTGTGTATTGATTGTTAATGTGGAATCTTAACAAGCAATTAGTATGAAGAACACAATTAAGAAAACTAACTTCGTATTACTATTAAACTTTTACTAATATCACAATCGTTACTAATGTTTCTATGCCGTACGGTTCCTTTTATACTCTAAGGAAAATCCTAGTTACAAAACGTGTGAAAGGATAAACATATCTTCTAATAAGATATATAATACGACTATATCCTTTCCTAATATATAGCTAACTAATTCTGCTATAAAACATAAACAGACTTAACTATTTATAGTCACCAGACTTAACTATGTTCTGCCAAACTTAACTTTGTACTGGCAGACTTAACTAACTAACAGACTTAACGAATACATTAGCAGACTTAAGTCTATTCTTTAATAATTCCCAACAATCCTCCCCTAACTTGATCTTCATGCTACATGAACTTCAAGTTTCTTCATTGATAAGCTTCTTGAGGATTGAACTCTAATCTTTTGGAATTATCTTGAACTTTAACTCTTCAAATCATCATATCTGAACTTGTGCAGCATCTTTTATCACCAATCTTCAAACTATCTGATCTTTGCAGCAACATTGACTATTTGTACATCAATTCATAAAGTTTCATACTATTCTCATCACTTCCAGGTGTGTGAACTCCTATGAGAGGTGAATCATTGAAAATTAATGGATTTGATGTCTCTTTACCAGTTAGCCATTAACTCTGGAGTAGCCAATGTTTGGTGTAAAACCATGGTACACTGATAACCATTTCAACTCTTTGTACATGAAACATGGTGAGTTGAAATACCATATGATTTTTAGCAAATCATCAGCTATCAACGGATTTGTTTTGTCTTTACCAAAAGCCGTTTGCTTTTGGACTAGCCAATTCTTTGGTGGAATGCAGACCTCACCTTGGTGAATTGATTACTAGTTATGGATTTTCACAGCCTTTACCACAAGCCATACTCTTGTAGGCTAGCCAACTCTTCACTATCACAGATATGGTGAGTTGATTACCATACAATTTTTGGCAAATTGTCAGCCATAAACGGATTTGAGGTATCTTTACCAGAGCCGTTTGCTCTTGGATTAGCCAGTCCTTATGTGGATTAGACATGGTGGACTGATAACCATTTGTTGTGTTGGTACAAAGCACCTTTACCAAGTGAGAACTTCCATTAATCTCACTTATCAACTTAGAAAATTCTTTCAAACACCCCAAATAGCTTCCTTTTGGGACTGCATCTCAATAAGTTCCAAAAGTTGATTACATACCTCATCATCCTTATAACCCAGAAGCTTCTTTTCTAGCATCTCCTTGCATACCCTTGGATGTAGAGGATATTCAACCTCTGCCAACATATAGATATGTGCACTCTGCAAGGTCAAACAGTGAACTTGACAACTATCAAAATACCTCCATCTTACAATTTCTTGTTGATAGGGTAGCTTCCAAATCTTGTTAGTTCTTGATGGTTGATCAAACATTGTTTTCAAATCTCCCCAAAGAACTCTTTCAAATTCTTCTTCTGGTCTTTCATCTCCATATTTGATCATCATTAACTTGTACAGCTCCTTAAGATCATCTCTGCTCAAATCATTCAATAAACCTAGAAAATTCACATGCACAACCTCTGTATAATCTTCCCTGATTATCTTATAAGCTCCTTTCTTACCTGTTTTGATGATCTGCCAATTTACAACCTTGGCAGGCTGAGCTGAGCTTTCTGGAATTGACCCCATAGTAAATTCCTCATAAGAGGGTTCTTCTTCCTCTTGTACCTCCTCTTTAGAACCTAATTTTCCCTTCCTTGCTGCTCTCTTTCTTCTAGTCCAGGTTATAATGGGCTTTTTAACTTCAACCTCTTCTTTTACATGCTCACCTTTTGAGCTATCAACAACCTTTTCAACCTCAATTACTTTTTCTACCTCAGATGGCTTTCCAACCTCAGATATCTTTTGCCTTTTGAAACTTCTTCTGATTGAATCTTCATAGTCAATGGGTTTGTAGTTATGATCCTTTTCATAAGCTCTGAGATACATCTCCTCAACCTCTTCATACGACATTCCTCTCATCTTTTCAAAAGTACTATGCATCATAATCTTCAAATAAATCTTCATATCAAACATCTTTTGTTGCTTTGTGAGCTTATTGGTAGTACTCTTTCTCTTTTGTGTCTTTTTAATTTTCTCCATCAAGCCTCCAAGAGTATCTGTCTCCATTCTTGCATTCATGAAATCTGCAAGTTTTGTTGCCCTCTCATCAACTGTCAGACTTGTATCAGCTTTGAGTTCTTCCATCTTAGCCTTGAGCTCATCATCATCTTCAATCAGAGACATATATGGATCATCATTGAATTCTTCTTGCAACTTCTTTGAAAAAAGTTCATCTCTTTTCTTAATCTCTTCAAGTTTGTCCCTTTCAGCTGCTTCCTCAGCCTGAATCCTTGCAATCTCAGCTAAGCTTGCTTCTTCCTCTCTTTGTTGCTTCTTTGATTTCTTAGTTTGAGGAGTTTCTTCAAATATCTACTTTCCTTCCCTTTGAGTTGCAGCAGACTTAACTTCTTGATCACCAGATTTATCTTTTTCACTAACAGACTTAACACCAGACTTATCCTTCTCAGACTTATCATCACCAGACTTAACAACTTCAGCAGACTTAACTACATCCTCATCAGAATTAACCTCATCAGACACTAATTTCCTTCTTAGTCTTCTCTTCTTTTTCTCTTGAATTTGACTAAGAGTCTAGGCTAAGGTTTCTGCTTCTTCCATTCCTTCAGGACCTATCTCTGTATCTCTAGTTGGTTTTGCTTGAGCTGGAGTCTGAAAAAACTTGTTCTTCATCCAAATTCCTCCCCTGTTTGGAAGAATTTTCTTCTTCAGCCCCCTCTGTACCACTGAAAGCAACCCCTTTGTCCTTCATAACCCTTTCCATCTTCTTGACCTTTCTGACCAAGGTCACAATAGCTTTACCCATGGTTGTATTTGCCTTCTCCAAAACAGATATCCTTTGAACTAATGTAGGAACCAGCTGTAAGAGAGCTTCCACAGTCATTGGAGCTGATTCCTCCTCATGAGTTGGAGTTGGAACTTGGGTTTGCTGCTCAGGTGAAGGTGATGAAGATGTAGGTGATGGTGGTTATGGTGTAGGTGATCTGGGTACCTCTGCATGCTCCTCAGTTTCATGATGTGGTGGAGAGTGTGCCTTAACTCCAGATGATGTTCCTGCAATGTTAGCAGTAGCAGGAAACATAGCAAGCAATAAGGGTTTGTGTGTCCCCTGAAATCCCCTTTTCATGTTGCTAAAAATTTTATCTTTAAAGGAGACACACAAGTAAGGCACTTTTTGTTCAGTTTCAACATTTAAAACCATTTGTAGAAAACGAGGGTACATTAAAAACATATGTTTGCTTTTTACATTTGCTACCATGCCATCAAAGATTAGTTTTGAAAAATTAAAAGTCTTTCCAAGTGAAAGACAGACCAAAGCAGAAGCAATATTGCTTCCAAATTGATCCCATCCTCCACTCTTGGGACTCAGACAATGTAGCAAATGATGAATGAAAAATCTCCACTGAGGTGAAAAATGACTTTTCCAAAATGTGAATGTACCATCAGTGGGATATCCTACGTTTTGCATACCCTCTAAAATCATATTATTTGATAACATAGTTTCCCCAAAAGCATCATCTAGTTTAAGACTACTTCTAATGGATGCTTCTGAGATAGAAAATTCATGGTTATCAATGGTTGCCCTTAAATGTAGAGTCCCATCAGCAAGAGTTTCGGAGGTAGCATTCCCCCAAAACTGTTTGACTAGGGAATCATAGATAGTTGGATTATGTGTTAAGGCATACCTGAGATGTGAGCCTTTCAAAAAATCAACTATCTGTTCGAAACCTTCACTCTTGTTTGGTTTCTTCAAGAAACCCACTTGGTTGTGTTTATCACAATACTTTAGTTGCGCCATGGATGATCGGTAAGTGCTGGTTGACTGTTGACTTAGGGTTTATACTGGTTGCTAAAACAGAGTGATCTTGGCCGATAATAAAGATTTTAAATTTTGAAGTAAATAATGGATAAAGATGAAACAGTAATCAAATATCTTCCATATATACTTCTTTTTCCCAAAAAAATATCAAAGGTATTATTTAAATAGGAAAATCATTAAATGTACGACCAGACCTAACGGTAAAAAGAAATTAATTACATTTTAACACTACCAGAATTAACTTTGGTCAACCAGACTTAACCAACAATCCACCAGATTTAACAGAAATATCAGACAAACACAAATAGAATTCACTAGAGAGGCTTCCAATCACCATCCATCCATGCTTTTCCTGGAAAAAATTAGTCTAAAACCAAGAAAATATACATATTGCAAGCAGAACTAACACTTACTAACTACCAGAATTAACTCTAAAGCTACCAGATTTACTTCTACCAGAATTAATTCTACTTAATACTTGTACTATTTTACAAACTATACATTTAACCTCCCCTTAAATGTAGCTATGGGTTTACCATTCAAATATTAACCACTAAGAAGTTGAACCTAGGTCCATCAAACGCTTTGGTCAATAGGTCAGCTACATTAAAGTCTGCGTGTATCTTTTCCACCCTAATTAACTTCTTTTCAAAGCAATCCCTTATAAAGTGATGCCTTATTTCTATATGTTTAGTCTTAGAGTGATACACTGGGTTCTTAACTATACAGATAGTACTTTCATTATCAATGTGAATTATAGTATTCATGAAATTCAAACCATAATCCAGCATCTGATTCTGAATCCACAAGACTTGTCCACAATAGTTAGCAACAGCTACATACTCTGCTTCAGTTGTAGATGTAGCCACAATGGTCTGCTTCTTGCATTGCCATGAAATTCATCTTCTTCCAAGAAGTTGGCAACCTCAAGTTGTGGATTTCCTGTCAAGACTTGCTCCAGCATAGTCACTATCTGAATAGGCTTCCAGGTCAAAAGATGACTCTTTAGGATACCAAAGGCCCAAATTGGGTTTGCCCTTTAGATACCTAAAGATCCTCTTCACAACATGAAGATGTGAAGTCTTGGGAGTAACCTAAAAACGTGAACAAGCACAAACTACATACATAATATCAGGCCTAGAGGCAGTTAGATACATAAGGGAACCTATCATGGATCTGTATAGGTGCACATCCACATCATCAACATCTTCATCTTTGGTTAATGACACCTTGTTCTCAATTGGAGTAACTGCTGTCTTCACATTTGCAAGATCAAACTTCTTCAGCATATAAGCTACATACTTGTCTTGAGAAATGAAAAGTCCATCTTCCTTTTGCTTCACTTGTAGTCCAAGAAAGAATGTGAGCTCACCTATTGAACTCATCTGAAATCTTCCTTTAATTAATGCCTCAAATTCTTCACACCAAGACCTTTTTGTGGAACCAAAAATGATATCATCTACATACACTTACACTAGAATGATATCATTCTTGTTTCTTTTGATGAACAAGGTCTTGTCAATGACACCCCTCTTGTATCCATGCTCCTTTAGAAATTTGGAGAGTGTGGCATACCATGCTCTGGGAGCTTGATGTAAACCATACAAAGCCTTGATTACTTTGTAAACCTTCTTGGGATAAGTAGGATCAATAAAACCAGCAGGCTGATGAACATACACTTCTTCATCTATAGTGCCATACAGAAAAGCACTTTTGACATCCATTTGATAAACTATGAACCCCATGTAGGATGCAAAGGCCAAAAATAACCTGATAGCTTCAATTCTAGCTACAGGAGCAAAAACCTCATCATAATCTATCCCCTCCTCTTGTCTGTACCCTTGGGCCACCAATCTAGCCTTATTTCTGACCACTACTCCTTTTTCATCCTTCTTGTTCCTGAAGACCGAATTTGTGCCAATTACTTTTGCTCCACTTGGTAGATCTACAAGAACCCATACCTTTTGCAATTTAAACTGCAAGAGCTCTTCTTGCATTGCTTGCAACCAACTCTCATCTTCTAAAGCTTCAGAAACCTTGGTAGGTTCCTTTTGAGAAAGGAAACATGCAAGCAGACAATGTTGTTGATCTTTGTGAGTATTCCTTTGCTGCTTCTTGACAAAACTTAAAAGTGCATGAGCTTCTGATTGTTTCTGCACTTTGCTTCTAGTTTGAACAACTGACTTAGGATCACCAAGTATTTGACTCTTTGGATGAATGTTGTGAATCCTAAGTGTAGGAGGTGGACTTACATGAAGACTCTCTACTACCCTTTTTGTCACTAAGTTGTATACCCTAAAGGCTTTACTGCTTAGTGAATATCCTACTAAGAACCCCTCATCAGATTTTCCCTCAAACTTGCCAAGCACACTAAGAGTATCTAGAATGGTAACATGACACCCAAAAGGTCTTAGGTAACTAATAACTGGTTTATGGCCAAATAAAAGCTCATAAGGAGTTTTGTTCTGAGGTTTGGTCACTGTCACCCTATTAAATATGTAGCAAGCAGTATTAACTGCTTCAGCCCAAAAAGTGGTTGGTAAAAGTGAGTCTGCTAGCATAGTCCTAGCTGCCTCAATAAGGGTCCTGTTCATTCTTTCAGCATCTCCATTATGTTGTGGAGTTCTAGCACTACTATACTCTTGTTTTATTCCCTTGTTCCCACAAAATTCAAGCATACTTCTATTCTTAAACTCTGTGCCATTGTCTGATCTAATAATCTTAACCTTATGATTAAGCTGGTTTTCTATCTGCCTAATGAAAGTTTGAAGCAAGCTAGTGGTTTCATCCTTTTTAGACATAAAGAATACCCAACAAAACCTAGTGCAATCATCAGTAATGACAAGGCAATAACTAGCATGATTTATGCTCTGCACAGAAGTAGGGCCAAAAAGATCCATATGCAAGGTGTGTAAAGGCTTAGTGATGGTCCTTTCTAATTTAGCCTTACATGAAGCCCTATGCTGTTTACCCTTATGACATGCAACACATGTATGGTCATTCTTAAAAACCTTGGAAGGTAAGCCTCTAACTAGGTTATTCTTCACAAGTTTGTTTGGATTCTTAAAGTTTATATGACCAAGCCTTCTGTGCCACAATTTAGATTCATCAATAGTGGCTTTTGCAATCAAACATGCAAAACCTTTTGCAGGATCAGGTGTCTTCATATCAAAGCTGTACATATTGTGTTGTCTAGGGACTTTTAGGAGTATCTGATTTCATCAGGCATCTTAAAGTCAGAAGTCAATACAAAACATTCAGTTTCAGTAAAAAGCACCTTATGCTGCTTATCACAAATTTGTGATATAGAGAAAAGATTAAATTGCCCAAGTTCTTTCACAAAAGACACATTATCAAATTCTAAATTGCCCACAAATATTCTACCTTTACCAGTAATGTAGCCTTTGCTACCTCCAAAAGTAATAGAACCTCCTTTGAATTCTTCAAAATCCTTTAGATGATCCTTGTTACCAGACATGTGCCCAGAGCACCCACTATCAAATATGCCTCTATCTCCCATGTTCTTGAGTGGATGATCCTGCACATAAAGAAGAGAAATTAGTTTCTCTTAAGGACCCAGGCCTGAGCAGGCTTGGGTCTGCCTTGTGGATCAGCATATTTGTAAGTCTTATATGAACATGATCCACAGTTGTTTTGGGATTTATAGGTAAGTTCATTCTGAAATGGATCCCAGGACCAACATGCTGAGGCCTTAACAGCAGACCCTCAATTTCCCTTTACAACATTAGAATTTGACATTTTTGCTGTATTTTTACCAATGGGTCTCCTCACAGGTGAGTGTGATTTAGCAAAATTGTTTCTTTGATTAAATTTGTTCACCTGTGGTCTATGTGTAACTAGTTGGCTGGGTCTAACAGCATTAACATACCCAGAATTAACTTTGGGCTTAACAGAATTAACATTTTGCCCAACAGAATTAACATTATGCCTACCAGTATTAACATTTGTTCTAACAGATTTAACATTTGATCTACCACCATTAAATTGTACTAGTCTAGGAACAAATTGATTAGCATGATTAACTCTGTTTACATTATTCCACACTGGTTTGGCCATCACATTGCCAATATTAACACTTCTTTGTTTCTTAATCTCAGCCTCTCTAGCCATTCTCTTTTCATGAAAGTCACAATCTTTAATTAAATGACTAATGCTACCACACACAAAACATCTTTTAGGGGCAAAAGAGTGACTTTTCCCTAATTCTCTTTTCTTTCTATCAACCTTGGGTGACTCTTGACTTTTAACATGTTGCCTAGGAGATTTTATGTGTGAGACACAACTAGGTTCAACTGTTTTAAGTTTTGGTGCAGACATCACTGGTTCACTATTCTTAACAGGTTTAGACTTAGACACCTCTTTTGGTTCACTTTCTAGTTCTGATTCAGAATGCTCAGAGACATTTCCAGTGGATCCTTCACTCTCATTAGATTGACAAGTAGAATACTCACTTGATTTGTCATCTGAGTTACTTGTTTCAGGCCTTTGAGGTCCCTTCTTACCATAAACAAACAAAGAATCATCAAGATCATTCGATGGTTTAGGAGTGTAATCTCCATTTAATGGAGGTGGAACTCCTTTGAAATTGTCATTTTTTTTGAATCTATTGTATACAGGTTTACCAACAAAGTCATCATCTCTACCAACGAACACAGTTCTTTCCATTTCTTCCTCATAACTTAAAATCTCACTATCTGATTTTATCTCATATCCTAGACCAATTTTACAAGTTGAGCTCATACCAGAATCTATTAATTTGTTCAGGTTTTTAGAAGAACTTTTCCATGAGTCTATTCTTTTCTGCAATTCATCTCTATCTTTTACAGCTTTCATTCCAATTCTCCTATATCTTTTAAGCTTTTTATCTTTTTCATAGATTTCATTTGCTTGAAATGTAAGCTTTTCATTTAAGGCTGATTGCTGTTTTTGATAAGTGACAATTTGTGCTTCTAAAGTTTTAACAGCATTAGTATAAGCAAGTATTTTAGCTTCCTGATCACCTATCTGTTGCAATTGTTCATCACACAATGTTTTAAGACTATTATATGACTTAATGCAAGTTTTGGAACACAAGGATACCTCGGTACTATATCCAATAGCCATGAATGCATGATTTGGTTCTTCTTCTTCATCTGTGTGTTCTCCCCAGTTAACAGCACCAGCTTCCAAAGTCAACATGCCCATTTGATTCTTCTCCTGCTTGTCTTCTTCTTGAAAGTCTGAATCCTTCTTCTTCTTCTTATCAGTAGTCACCTTTGATGTGCACTCCCTAGCAAAGTGACCAGTTTTGTGACACCTATAGCATTCAACATTCTTCTTATTAAATCCAACTGCTGTCTTTCCATCAAATCTTATATTCCTTCCAGTTTTCTTGTAAAACTTCTTCACTCTGAGAGCAATCATAGCTATCTGCCACTTTATGTCCATCTCTTCAATGTCTATATCATTTATCTGTTCAAGATCTTCACCAATGAGGTCCTTCTCTTCTGACCTTTTAGCAAAGAGTGAGTAGAAGACTTCATCAGCAAAACCAGCAGGAACTTCTCTTTCTCTCGTGTTGCTTGAGGAAGTTTCATAGACACCAGAATTAACCTTGCTAGTACTGCTCTTGCTTTAGGAGACAAAAGCAACATTAGCAACACTTGAAGATGCCTTTGAAACACCTTTGATGTCATGCTCAAAGACCCTAAGGTTGTTGTACAAATCATCAACTGACAAAGAGTCAACATCATCTTTCATTCTCATGTTCATTGGCACATTTGACCATTCTTTTGGCAAAGAGCTGAGAAACTTATTATTTGCATCTTCATTAGATACAGTAGCACCATGAGCTTCCAACTGTGAGAGGAGATGTTGGAACCTGTCATACCCTTTCTCCAATCCATCAGAACTGGTCACCGTGAATGTTTCAAACTCTTGTTTGAGAACAACTTTCTTCATCTTCTTTGAATTAGCATTTCCTCCAAACCTAGTTCTGATTGCTTCCCAAATTTCCTTAGCATCATCCATTCCATGAAATCTTCTTAAGTGCTCCTTGGGAAGTGCCATCAGCAAGAGGGTTTTCGCCTTCCTCTCCTTCTCCACAGCATGAATCTCTGCAGCAGAGACTGGTGGAAGCACCCTAACAACACCATCCTTACCAACATAGATCCTCTTCTATGAGTTTCCATTCTGAATCACCTTCCATACATCATTGTCAATGTACGCAAGGTAATGCTCCATCTCCCCAGATGTCATACTCCTCCTTTTTTAGAATAGGGAGTTTGATGTTTGAGATAATGGTTGTTGCAAGGATGTTTTGTTGTTGTCGTTTTGGTCTGCTGGTGTCTGATGCATCATCTTCGTGATCTGAAATATTGTCATCACTGAGATGGTTTGAGTATTCATCACCAGCCTTTTGAGACATTATGCAGGATTGTTTTAAGTGAATGAGTGTTTGTGGTTTGTGTTTCTTCTTACTCAGAGTCCCTCTATAGGCTTTGATACCACTTGCAGGTCTACACTAATTATGGATCTAAGTAGCCTTTGTAAGACAATAGACAACTTGGATAAATCCAAATCAATTTATATGAGAAACTCTTAACTGTGTATTGATTATTAATGCGGAATCTTAACAAGCAATTAGTATGAAGAACACAATTAAGAAAACTAACTTCGTATTACTATTAAACTTTTACTAATATCACAATCGTTACTAATGTTTCTATGCCGTAGGGTTCCTTTTATACTCTAAGGAAAACCCTAGTTACAAAACGTGTGAAAGGATAAACATATCTTCTAATATGATATATAATAGGACTATATCCTTTCCTAATATATAGCTAACTAATTCTGCTATAAAACATAAACAGACTTAACTATTTCTAGTCACCAGACTTAACTATGTTCTGCCAGACTTAACTTTGTACTGGCAGACTTAACTAACTAACAGACTTAACGAATACATTAGCAGACTTAAGTATGTTCTTCAATAATTCCCAACAGTCATCAAGGATCAAACAATGTCAATAGAGTTTGATTTTCCATGATGGACATACCATAAAGTTGTGGTATTCCATGAGGACTGATGTTGTGAGACTATAACACAACTCATTAGATGAACTTATACCTTTTGGCCTACATATCTGCCAACCAAGTCAAACCAGATGACATCAATAGTAATTTTAGCCTACTGCATACTTTACTTCATGTGTATGTTTTGACTAGAAAACATAAACATTTAATATTATACGTCGTAAGTGTACATGTCTTAACAAGAAGACATAACAAATTAACGTCTTACTTTACGTTATAAGTCTTTCAACAATTAACGGAATTGATGTTTGTGTCTTTACAAGAGACCTAAACATATTCAACTAAAGTAATTACGAGCGCCGACTCTTGGCCTCAATAGTAAATTCAAGTTAATTTCATAATCATATTTACTAAACAATTCAGTGAATATGTTGATGTAGCTTTTCATGTTATCTTGATATTTTTTCTAATTAGGGCAACATACATTTTATGTGTAGAAGTCCTAGTAGAATCTTAGTTTCTTACCTTGCAGTCAAGAAAAACCATTAGTCATATTGTTATATGTTGTACCTTGCACACAATTAAGATTTCTCCCACTTGTGCATGGCACAACATCATGAGAGTATACAGACAACACTACGCTCGTTTGTTTGTATGAGCAATATGACAATGTCTAAGATAACATATGATTTTTAGTCAAAATCAAAATATAGATATGTAGAACTTTATCGTTTTAATAATGAATCATGCATAACAATTTTATAGATAATATTTCAGGAAGCAACATCAGGAACGCGACAAGTTATCTTATAAAACTTATGCAATGATTCTTATATAAACTATGATGCTTAACATGTGGAAAGTAATGTATTATTTCAAGACAATCTGGAAATAAGATGGGCAACTTGCAAGGTAATAAAGCTTACAGCTTCCACTGGATTAGACAACATTACACGTGTTTCGTCACCAGTAATATAATCACGTAGCTCCCACTTGGTTAGACAATATTTCATGTGTTTCGTCACCAGTGGAGAGTGAGTGGCGATTGAATACTTTCATTCTTTCTTTGAATATCTACACATTATTGCTAATGTGAGTCACTTTGACTAGTAAACATGTACTTAGGTATTCAAGGAAATGCATCAAGTTCTAACATATAGATGATGGGCTAGCCATCATTGCTATTTTAACTTGAAAATAGGCATGCATTTCCTCCATAATTGGTCTACTTTACCATAAGGGTATGTAGGACCTTAGTGGGTTTATTGGGTTAAGACAAACTGCTAGGTAATCATGCTAGTAATTGCCTTTACCACTTTGCGATTTATTGATATTTCCGTCTTCTAATTATTTTAACTCGTTTTAGTTTGGTAAATATAGAAAACGTGTTCTCTAGTTATCCAAATATCTTATATTTCTTCAATGTTTCAAAACCAAAACTAGGGTTATAAAACAACCTTGAAAGAATAAGACGTGTAACCATACTTAACCGTTTTGACTTTTACAAGATATCATGATTTCTAGAGTAGGTGTTCTTTAAGTTTGATTAAAATTAGGAAAATTCAAATATTCCTATTATGGCTTTTCCTCATAAAGAAAAAGGATAGGAATAAGTCTCTTTCTTATAAGGAAAGAGCGACTTAGTTCGTCCTTTTAACAAGAAAAGAACAAACTCTTGTTTACGGTTTGTGTTGCATTAATTCATTAATTGAATTTACAAAGTTCATTTTTAGTATTTTCGATAATTATCCTTTTTGTAATTTAACTACCCCATGTTTACAAAAACAATTAATTTACAAAAAGGTTAAGATCCACATTGTGCTTCTACTATCACATCAGTTGATCTGCTAGCAATAGTAGATTCAATTGGTAGGCGACGATCACCAATTATATTACATGTACAACTCTTAGATCCTTATGGGACTCATGGCATCTAGTGTCAAACAACTAGTGTCATGTAGGCATGTTTAGTCCCATCTTTACCTCGTGTCAAGGTCTCACCGCTTAACTCGATTATGTCATTCAATTTGAGAACGTGTGAGGATATATCTAGGTCTCACGCATAGAGAATAGTCACTTTGGGTTACAATTCAACCTATGTCCCACACATAGGCAAAAGATAATTGCAAGTGTTCTCAACGATTGGACGGCATGACTTAAATTTGTGACGGGTAAAATATTTTGATGTTAATCAAAAAACGTGTATGAAAGAAGCATGCATTCATTCTTTGTAGCACAAGTTAAAAACTTTTCTTAACTTAAGTCTAATCATTGTTTTAATTTATGTGTGTCAAGTTGTCCATTTTAAAGACTAATATAAATCCTAAATGGATTATAACTAAGTTTGGACAATACAATAAATACATAAACAAACTTAACAAGTTTAAGTGTTATTTAGAATCAATGATTTTATGTTTCAAATCCAAATTTAAACTTAGTTAAACTAAATCATAAGACTTAATTTAATTTTGGATTTGAAACACGCTTTTCTGCAGTATGTCCAGCAGCCATTCTTCGGTCTTATGTCTTTCATTCTTTTGCCATTCCATTCCAAGCTTCGGTTACATAATATATGAAGTAAAATACAACTAATCTACTTCCTATCTATTATAAAAATGCCCAAACAATGGCAAAACCAAAATGAAATACATTACATAAGAGCCGAAACAATGGCAACCCCAAAAACAAGAAACCAATCAACAAATCACAACAACACAAGGTACAAGTGGTCTAGGTTTTCATTGGCTTTGCATATACACATAATAATACAATAATATTATGAACAAAATAAGGTGTTGGCTAACTCCATGGTCAAACATGCATGTATTTTCCATGGATACAAAATTAATAACAAGAATTCAATAATTAGCCAACGAAACGAAGAAATTAATTAACTAGAATTAAAAACCCCGAATGGTACTCGTGTCAAATGGCCTTAGGTTCAAAACCCATTGATATTAGGACCTTCTAATTATCATTTTACCACAGAAAATTAAGCCATAGGGGCTGTTTTGAAATCGTTTCACAAATCGATCAAAATAATGCGTTTTGGGCCATTTTACGTATACCCGACAAGTAAACAAATTAGCATATGCATAACAAATGGCTATGAGGTAAAAAATCACAGATCTTAAGACCTCTTAAGGGTCTACTTTTGAGAGAAAAAATAGCCCTAGGGGCTATTTTAATTTGTGGTTTCATAAATCATCAAAAAAACACCCGTTTTAGCCACTTTTATGCATACCCGATAATCATACGGCAAACATGATGGCTCGTGATACCACTATAGGTGATATTAAATATATAATAACATATTAAACATATAAACGCAGCGGATAACATCACCAACAACGAATCCATATAGCCATATGATCAATCACTAATTAATATAATAAATATCACAATTATATACCTTTGAAGCGTGATTCGGGTTTCACCACCAACACCAATGCCACAATTGGATGTAAGAAACAAAAGATCAATAAGGTTGATCTTCCCTTATGTGTGAAACACACTACACGTCACAGATCACCACTTGATGCTAGTCTTTACCTTATAACACTCGATCTAGCCTTGAACTACACTAGAATAAGGTTAGATGGGATCAAAAACCACAAACCCTAATATGGGTGTGTTTAATTTCGTGGTTATTGGGGAGAGGAAGGAGGAGAGAAAGTTGGTAAGTTGTTGATGTAATTGATAACCATTTATTGACCAAATCAATGAGAGGTTATAAGAAATAATGTTACACTTAACCCCTTGCTCTTTCCCCTCTTGTTTCCCACCATGGTCGGCCACATGGGGGCCCTAAATGGGATTGCCCATTTGTTGGTCTAATCCAATAAACTAAGTACTAGCTTAGTTATTAGTAGCCCGTTATTGATCTCGAGTTACGAAGGTTAAATATAACGTAAATACGATAGATACGATATATTAAATGGTGTCTCTGTGTATAAGTGTGTGACCCCATAAGCTCACATATGTCTAGCCATATAATTATTTATTATGACATGAGCATACTCCAACACAAAAATAAGCCCATAAGATTCAAGGTCTAAATTGCATTTTTCCTTCTTTTTGTTATTGGTCGACAACAAGCCAAACACCCCTTTTTGATCTAGATGTTAACCCACAAGCTAACAGCCATAAGCTGAGATATTAAGCCCTATTAATAAGCTCCCAAGAGACTTTACAAAGCCCCAAAGACTTGGCCAAAAATTGTACGTGTGTCGTTTATTTTTGTGTCGCTACACAAGAAAACCCAAACGCCCCTTTTTAGCCTCACTTTTCTACCATAAGCCAAAGCTTATAAGCCCAGCCAATAAGCACTTTTAACAAGCTCCCAGGATACTACTTAAAGCCCCCAAGATCCTGGTCAAACTCCATAGGCCACGCTCAGATTTTCTCATCTTTTTCATGTCGATCAGATCTAGATTTATTTCCTTTCTTTGTTTATCGAGAAACAGGCCAAACACCCTAATTTGATGAGTTATTTAGCCCATAAGCTAAAAGCTTTAAGCTGTGAGATTTAGCCAACTTAATAAGCTCCTAACAAAGTTTATAAAACCACAAGAACGTTGTAAAAAGAACATAGGGCCTCGTGTATTTTCTTGGTTCTTTTTGGTGTCTCGGCCTATAAACTAACACACCCATTTGATTTGTTTTAAACCTGTAAGCTAAGAATATAAGCTAATAAGCTATTCACAGCTTATTTACAAACTTAACACAACTTATTTTAGCAAGCCATAATAAATCACACCCTTTTCTAAACTTAAAATGCGATTAAAATAAGATAAGGACTAAGTACGTAACGACTAAAATACTTGAGGGGGAAACCTCTAACCATTTAAAACTTGGAGTTTTCTTGGGCCAAAACTGTAAATTTTGATAAGTTATATACAACAAGGGCTGAAATAGTAAACAACTAATAGGTAAGGGTATAAAGTGTCACTATTGAAACTATAGGGGTAAAAGTTGTCATTTTATGAAAGTTGAGAGGTATAAATTGTCATTTTATAAAAGATGAAGGGTATAAGTTGTTAATTTATAAAAGATGAAGGTTATAAGTTGTCATTTTATAAAAGATGAAGGGTACAAGTTGTCATTATATGAAAGTTCAGGGGTATAAAACTGTAAATAATTGAAACTATAAGGGTATAAAATGTAACATTTTATATTATTTCAGGAAATATACTTTTGGTTCATTTTTGATTAAAACTAATAAACGAGATACTTCTATTTCATTAACGATCAAACGAACACTAAAAATGAAATACGATAAATATTAACATTGTAGGTCCTCTTAATTAACGTAACACAAGCTAATCTATACTAGATAAACCACGACTAGTACTTAACTATTAAGCTACGAAAAGATATAAACAACTATAAGAGAATTATGAGAGATTAGATAACAATAGAGAAGAGATTAAGAAGAAGAAGAGTAGGATGATTATCATTCACTTAAGACTTTGACATAGCTTCCGCATACAAATGAATAACCAACAAATAATATGATCACCCTTGCCTTCTATTTATAGGAAACATATTAGGGCGACATTTACATGATAGATTCTAGAAGTTTTAGCACTTAAGTGGCCGGCCCATGGGTTACTAATGGACCGGACCTAAAACTAACTTATAACCCATTTCGTTGAAACATATTAAAGGAAATGAACAAGACTTGAAATATAACTAAAACGTGTTCCTAACAATCTCCCCCTAAGTCTTGGTCATCAATGTTGCTTGACGTCATCTTTGCTTCATTGGCTTCAGACGTCTTTATAATCTTTGTTCTTTGTTCTTGACTTGAAATGTTATGGTGTTGTCTCAATCTGCCAATCTCCAATGGTCTTTAGTACTGGTGTCTTTACGTTGTTTCCATCATGCTCATATGATCTTTGACTTTTGTTCTTTATACATCACGTAGTTCTCTCTTCATAAGCTTGATCTTAGACTTGTGAAAGATTAACATACTTGATCTTTGACTTTTCTTTAATAACTTTGAAATTTTGCTGTCTTGAGTCTTTGTGAGAACTAATCTTCAGGATATGAGCATGATGGAGTCTTGATGGTGGTAGAACTCCAGGTCTTCTTGATCCTCCGCAGCAGCAGCAACAGCAACACGAACCAACCGGCACTTACAGATTTGGACTTTGAGATTATCAACAGCATAGTGTGAAGACTTTCTCTAATCCAAACCCAGGCCGTTCTGAACCGGATACCCTCAAAAGGGCTAACACGGACACACCGAAGTACACCCACGATTCAGTGAGTCGCTGGAGATCACCCCATGACTGTAGACCGTTTTGGAACAGACACTAAGCATAACCCACAAGGAGTTACCGAAGTGACTTGCTGTCAGGGTTGTTTGATGTTACCCTGGCAGGATTTCCATTCTATCACTGAGAATCACAATTGTGAATTCTCTCAAGATTGTTCTTGGCAGATTGCTAGGATCTGTGAAGGACACTTTCCTAATTTACAACTGATGGCGATGATGTAGAACAATTCTAAGTGTACCTAAGAGATCTTTGATGAATCTCATGGCTCTAGACTCAATTAGTGCACATTTGTTTGGTCGTCGGAGGCATGGAGCAGATTGCCTCCTTTTCAATATCAACACTCTCGTAATGAGAGGTCGATAGGTTATGAAGGGTTCTCCGTGTGAATGAAACAAATGTATTTTGAGAGACACTTGAGTGGCTTAGAAGGTTTAGTACAGTGCGTCACTGGGTCCATGACGTCTTTTGTCTTCAATACCGGTGATGCTCAGTCAACCAGTAGATTATGTATTAAACCCGGTGTCTGCCCTAAGGTTGAACAAATGGAGGGCTATTTCTTTTCACCCTTTTCTTTGCTTTTCTTTTTAATTCTTCAACCCCTTCTTTCTCCTTTCATTCATTTTCTCTCTTTTTTTTTGTATCATACCTAGGATTTTCTAGTTCTAAACTATGGGAATTGTCCTTGGGTAGATCCCTCCGGCTCTGGCGGATCATAGGACGGTTTTCCTAAACCTTAGTCACCTTATAACTCCATGACTATCCTATGTTGATGTCATTTACCAAAACCTTTGAAAAAAATCTCTCAAAGTGTCGATGATTGTAAAAACATTTTATTGACACCTTGAGAGTTTTGTGTTTTTCAGAAGGACTCCCCCTTAACATGTGCTCATAAGTAATTAATTTGAAATTTGCACATGTCGGAAAGAGTGGGCACTTTTGAATTGATTGATTTTCAATGAATATGATCATCGCGAGACACGCTTACATCACTAGTAAACTAGCTTGAAATTATTACCCGTCCAGATCACATTCAAGGAAATTCGCTCAAAATCGGTACATTCTACTTAGACACGTCCGTTGCGAGACACGTTTACATCACCAGATGAACTGGCTTGAAATTATTACCCGTCCGGGACATGTCCTTTCGACTACTGCTTTTCCTACCGTCAATTCTGAGTCGAGCACTTATGAGATTCCAGCCTTGAGACACCATATTTTGATCATATTTTTACTTCTCCCCCTAAAAAATAGCTTACTCATGATGTTTTTGAAGAACTTTTATGATTAAAATATGCTGTTTTTGAGTTTTAGGGAAGAATTTCAAGAACTTTTGTTTTTCAGAACAAATAATAAATTTGAAAATACTCCCCCTTGACGAGGGAATACTTGTTCTTATGAGCAGAATGTTTGAAAAAAAACTTAGAAAAACATTCCGGTTTAATTCTACTCATAAGAAAGAAGCTTTCGCTCCTTTGATCAGGATTGAGGCACTGAAGCGTACCTCAGGGTCCTTTCTTTAGGGTCCGGGTTGTGCACTGTTATGTGTACACAAGCCGTAATGTTACAGGCATATGGTAAGAATAGTGAAAAAAGAATTGATGAATTATGAACTCAAGTGCTTACATCAACCTTCTTTGCTAAACTTTGTGAATTCTGGGTCCGTCCTTTGATATAGTCTGATGGGAAATGGTGGACGACCGCCAACATAACTCTCTAGTCTCCGAATCTGATCCCTCCGGTACAACCTGCTTTCAATCTTTAAGATGAACTGCATCACTTGTTTGAGCTCATTATGTGTCCACCTTGTTGACTTTTTTAACTCATGATCCCGAACTCTAAGAACTAACCCATCTCTAACGTTTTTCAGCGTGTCGTCACAGAATTTATGAATCTCGTGAAATGACATGAAATGGTTTGTATGTGTTGCACTTCTGTAGACGAACCCAAAGACTGGGTATTTCTTCATGGTATATTGAGCATCGCGGTTGTTTTCCAAGAACATTATGGGCTCAACGAGATTCAACTTCTGCTGATAACTTTCCACTCCTAACTGAAGATCTTCTACTCGTTCTTTGATTATCGTTCTTCGGATGAAGTGACAGATAGCTGCACTAAAAGCATACTGAAGATCGGTAGAGAGATGTTGCAGTTTTCCTTGTATTTTGATGAGGTATAAGTCTTCAATATCATTGAGACTCAAGTCAGGAAAATCTGCTTCTGAGAACGAGTAGAGCTGGTTGTCATGTCGTCTGACGGTGATCTCAGATAAGAAAGTGTAATCATACTTCTTCGATCCTGAAACACTAATCACTGCCATGATCCTGAGGTCACTGGAGACTTGTTCACGAGACTTTTGGCTAAGTTTGTACTTGTACCAGTTCTTCCTTTTATCATACCAGTGATAGATTCCTAATTCAGCATCACGATCATAGATCACTTGTTGTTTGATGAAGATCTTCTGGTGAATTGCAGCTTCCTCAATGGCAGGATTTTGGTAACTTGCCGCAGGAGTGAAGGTAATTGAAGTTGCATACTTCGTTTTGCTCGATGCTCCATGCATGAGTAGTTCAAGATCTTTGTTGAAATAGAACTGGAAGGGAATTTCTGAAGTTCCATGAGGTTTTCTGATCACGGTAGTGGCTTGGTCCAGTCTGTGATGTATGGACGGTTTTTGTTGTCACGGCCACCCACCCTGAGTATGTCTGGATTCGTCCAGTCAAACTCACTTGACATTGCACGAGCAATGTTTTCAAGGTGATACTCCAGCTCAGCCGCATTTGCAGATTTGTCTTTAAGAAGAATGAAGGCATCATTTTTGATCCTACGAAGTTCTCTCTTTGTCATTTTCTTCACATTTAGAGTATGTTTGATTTTGTGTGTAAATTCAAACGTACTGTCTTCAACTTTAGAAGCTTCGTCGTCTTGGATCTGAGCACTGGCAAGTTGATCAAACCATTCATTGCCATTCACATCTTTATCATCATCAAGCCATGTGACAACAGCTGGTTCTTTGGAGGTTTTCTTGCTGCTTGAAGGTTTTGATTTTGGTGGTGATGATGGTGGTGATTGTGGCTGATCCTCTTGTGGTTGAAAATCTACGTTTTCTGTGGAGAAGTGCTCATAATGATGCTATGTTGCTGTCGGACCAGATTCTGGATTCTTTGGAGGTTGAGAGGATGTTGTAGTTGTTCCGGTGGGCTCTGTAATGTGAATCCCAGATCTGCTACCAGTCTTTTGTTTCTTTGTAGTGGTGTCTGGATCTTGGTCATCATCATCATGTTGACGCTTGCCTTTATCAGCTGCAGTCTTACATGATTCCATGTTGGCTCGAATAGCATCCAGGATGGGCATTTCAGTGTAGCTGAGGGTGGATTGTGCAAGCAATTTGGTGAAGAGGGCGTCTTGAAGTTCTTCAACTGAATATTCAAGAAGATGTTTTTGTTGGAGTGCTAGATCTTTGACCTTCTCATATACTTTTGTGTTGATGTAAGCTTCAATATTTTCCTGAATATCTAGCAGAAACTTCTTGACGTAATGTCTCGTGTTGGCTTTGACTTTATCGCCTACATCATAAGCTAGAAACTCATCCATTTTCATCTTTGTCTGCTGCAGCTCTCCCATTTGTTGAGACAAATTCTCAACTAAAGTTTGCATCCCAGCCAGTTGTGCACTCGTTTGGTTAACTTTCTTGGATTGTGCGAGTTTAACTGCTTTCTTGAGTTTCTTTGCAGCAGGTGAGACAACCTCCACTCTAGTCACTTGAGCTATTCTTCTCACATTCTTACCTTTTATTACTGATTTGATTTGTTCAGAAACTGTTGCTTTGGCTTTTGGTGATGGTGATCTTGAGGGGGATGGAGTCAGTGAAGGGATTGATGATGGTGAGTTGGGAGGAGCAGAGTCCTTAGGAGATGAAGATGGAGGTCTTGGATTCGAAGGAGGTGACCCAGGAGGTGTTGTAGGTTTTGGTGATGATATGAGAGAAGATTGAACAAGGTTAGATGTCTGCTCTTGTTGAGGTGCATGAACTACCATAGCAAGGTCAGATGGAGGGACTGATGGTGAGCAAATGTAGCTATCGGCTTCTTTATTTGCTTTTTCTTCTTCTTCCTTTTTCTAATGCTGCTGCATGCTCAGCCTCAAGTTTCTTTGCATCATCATTAGTTTTCTCTCCAAATATTTCCCGTTCTTCTTCGACATTCCAGTCCATATCATCATTATAGTGTTGTTCCCCCTCCTTGTCATTGTTAAACGTGGAATCTAAAATTTCTTTATCGGTTAAAACTATGTTACTCTCTTGATCTTTCTCCTTTTTTGACGTTTGAGCTTCTAAGTCGGGTTGATTAACCGAACTTGGTGATTGAGAAATAACAGATTCAGCCATCTCGGTTTGAATAACCGTATCATGCTGAACTGTGGATGTAGCTGCTCCAGACCCTCCGGGTTGATTAACCGGATCAGAGTGGATCGAGGCGGCTTCTTGAACAGTTCCTGATGCTCCAGCTCCTTTCTTTTCTTCATACTCCCTCATTTTCTCAATTGTCAATTTTGCCCTTCTGGCATCATCTTCCTTTGTTGACTTCATACTGGCCTTCTTTGCATTAAGAAAATCGAGCTGATTTTGAAGTTCAATTTCAGCATCTGTCATTTTAACTGTAATTTCTTCCTCTGATTCTGATTCATCTGAGTCAGTTTCCTTTTCCTCATGTATCCCAACTTCTTCCACTCTGGGTTTTGGTTGAGTTGGCACTCTTAATTTTGAGTGTTCTTGGATGTTTCTGTGGTTGTCTTGAAGCACTAGAGGCACTCCCAGTCCTACTGCTTTTAGAACGAGTTTTTGTAGAACCTGTTCCTTCACGATGCTTAGAGAACCCGACCTGGCCTTTGCTGTATGCATAGTCATAGTCTGTGTAGGCTTTAGTCTCCTTGATTTCCTCGGTCAACAATTCATCCGGTAGTCTTGACCCTTGCTTGTGAGTACTATCTTTAGGAAAATAGACTGACTTGAGAGGCTTATCCATCCTTATCACATGAAGTTCCTGTCTTAGGTCGAGGAGAGATGTCGGAGTTCTTGTCAATGAGATAGCTGATCAGCATCTTTGTGTATCGGACGAATGGAATTCTTGTTACAGGTTTCTTACAGCCTCTTATCTGAAACACAAGATCTTCCCATATGAGTGCAGCATAATCCAGATTTTTCTTGTTAACTATTCCCTAGAAGAGTTGAACATGTGAAAGTCTTGGGTGCTCATGCCCGCTATATCTTCCTGAAACCGAGCAAACCAAAATGTAGTAAATGGCTCTCCACGGTTGTGGAATTGACTTAGCATTGATGCTTGAAATTGTTGTGAGTGGAAGATCGGGATTCTCATCATAACCGATGTTGAGAAGAAACTCGAGGATATCTTGTTCAGATGGTACAGGCCAAAATTTGTTTGATGTTTAAGGTGGGTCTGGTAGGGATAAGGCTTTTCGAAGGTGTATTGGTGTGACTTTGACTTGTTTTCTGTCCAGAGTGCATGTGAAATATCTGTTGTAGTCATCGAGGTCAATGGTACTCCACATTTGATGAATGTACAATTCTGGGACATTATCTGAATTCTCCAAGATGCTGTTGCATTCATTTCTTCTGAGAATTTCAATGGCAATTTGGCAACTTGGCTCAGCACATTTGATGTTGTCAAAGACTACTCTTGCATTGTTGTTTCCATACTTAGCCTTGTAACCTTGAGGAAACAGTTCTTCCTTAGAGATCATGGGTAGTGGTTGTTGTACTGGTGCAGACATTGTGAAAAATCTGAAACATCAATCAACACCAATTTGCAAGATACATGTGGGTTAGCATTAGTTAAAACTTAATGATTCACATGAGATCCTTAACTTAGCATGATATTTCAAATTTATAACACAAGTTGAAACATGATTTTGGAAAAACTTTGATAATTGCGAAAACTTTTGACAATTGCGAAATTTTTTGACAATTGCGAAAAATGTTGACAATTGCGAAAAATGTTTGACAATTGCGAAAAATGTTTCCAATTGCGAAAAATGTTTCCAATTGCGAAAAACTTTTCCAATTGCGAAAAACTTTTCCAATTGCGAAATTTTTTCCAGTTGCGATAAAACTTTTCAATTTCGAAAACTTCTCATACAAGAAATTTCGATATCCTTTGTAGACAAGTGACTCAGCAGATTTTTCGCATTTCACATTCATTTGAGATTATGTTATCTGCATGTTTCAGTGGAATCCTATGACATTTATAAGCACTTTGACCAAGTTATAACATCTTTTAACCACACAATCCTAAGAATCAATCTGAAAGTGCAAAACGCGTTCTTCATAAACCCTCAAAATCAATTAAGCAAGTTTGATGTATCTGGGTTTAATCCAAGGCTACAAATATTCAATTCGAGGTATAACAACAACAGTGCAACATATTAATTACACTGACAACACTTCAATTGATTTTCCCTAATTCGTACGCTAAAACCCTAAATCAAGAACATTCAAATTGCAAGTTTCCGGGTTCAATTAAACATGCATACATGGATTATAATCATATTCTAAGCATAATCGTACCAATAAACACATCACAAACACATAAAATTGAGTTTCCCCAATTTTACGCAAACCCTAGATCTAAAAAAATTATTTCTGACCGATTCAACCGTTGGATTGTAAAATCCTTTAAAACCATTGCTTAAGATCATGTTATAATCGTAAAAACACTCACACTTTTGATGAATCTTGAATCGATTTTCAGATTTAATGTGGGCCGTTGATTGGTTTGGTGATTGTATTTACTGCGTGTATTGATTATGTCAGAGAAGTAGTTGAAGCATATTAACTGCGGTGATATTTTCTTCTTTTATTAGAATTTAATCTTTTTCACTTTAACACCAATAGTCCCTAAACCTTATGTTTTTGCAATTAAGGTCCTAACCACTTAAGTATTTTTACTTAACACATTTGACAGCAAAATAACACAAAAATCCTAGATTATCACCAATCATATTTTTTAGAAGCAACAAATTTTCAGAAACCATGCAAGTACAAATTTGAAAATTTTATGTCTCCCCATCAACACTTGTTCAAAAATAATTAAAGATGGTTAAAAAAATGAACAAAGTGTTGATAAGGATTGTACTTGCATTTTTTTTTAAATAGAAAATCTTTTGTGTTGTTCAATAATTATTTACAAAGATAGTTTAGATGCTTGACTCATTTAATTGTTTTTGAGAAAATTTTCCAAATCATTCGGAGTCAAACATCTTATGCCAATCCGGTGAACCAAATCCACAAACCTTGCATGAGGCAAGGCTTTTGTGAACAGATCCGCCAATTGGTGTTTAGTACCCATAAAATACAGTTTAACAGTACCCTTCTCCACGTGTTCCTTGATGAAATGGTATCGGAGATCAATATGCTTGGACTTGGAATGCTGCACGGAGTTGCATGAAATGGCAATGGCACTCTTAGAGTCGCAATACATAGGAATCTTGTTGAGTACGTATCCGTAGTCCTTCAGTTGTGATCGCATCCATATGATTTGAGCACAGCAGGCAGACATGGCTACATATTCAGATTTGTTGACGACAGTGATGTGCAATCTTGTTTCTTTGAACTGCCAAGAGACGAGCTTGTCACCTAAAAACTGTACTCCTCCAGATGTACTTTTTCGCTGTCTAAACACCCTGCATGGTCAGCGTCTGAAAAAGCTACAAGTTCAAAGCCAGAATCCTTTGGATACCAGATCCCCAAATTAATGGTTCCCTTTATGTATCTAAGGATTCTTTTAACGGCTGACAAATGCCGCTCAATTGGTCTTGACTGATATCGGGAGCATAGATACGTGGAAAATACAACATCCGGTCTGCTAGCTGTGAGATACATGATTGACCCAATGATGCTACGATATTTTGTAGGATCAATGGGTGTCCCATTTATGTCAGCATCTAGCTTCGGGGATGAGGAGGACATAGGTGTATTATAGGTGTCACAGCTGGTCATACCATGCTTTTTCAGGATTTCCTGAGCATACTTGGACTGACTAAGGAATATACCACGGGGTGATTGATGAACTTGCAGTCCTAAGAAGAACTTCAGTTCACCCATCATGGACATCTCAAAGTTGTTTTTCATCAGTTTTGCAAAAGCATTTGAATATTTTTTATTTGTTGATCCAAAAATTATATCATCGACATAAATTTGTACGATGAGAATGTCCTCCCCGTGTTTTTGTATAAACAAAGTCGGGTCCACAGTTCCTTTAGTAAAATGGTTTGCAAGCAAGAAAGCAGATAACTTGTCGTACCATGCCCTTGGGGCTTGTTTGAGGCCGTAAAGGGCTTTCTTTAGCCGATATACGTGATTCGGATGTTCTTGGTCCACAAAGCCTTCTGGTTGAGAAACATACACCTCTTCCCGGAGTTGGCCGTTAAGAAATGCAGTCTTCACATCCATTTGGTAGACAGTAATGTTCATGTGAGCCGCGTAAGCCAGGAACATGCGAACAGCCTCAAGCCTTGCGACTGGAGCAAATGATTCTTCGAAGTCGATTCCCTCTTGTTGACTGAATCCTTTGGCGACCAGGCGGGACTTGTTACGAATCACAGTACCATCTGCATCTAACTTGTTTTTCCAGATCCACTTCAATCCAACGACATAAACCCCATCTGGTCTCTCTACCAGTTCCCAAACTTCTAACCGCTTGAATTGATCCAACTCCTCTTGCATTGATTCAATCCAGTTGTCATAAGTGAGGGCTTCCTTAATGTTTTTACGTTCGGCTTGACAAATGGTGAGTGCATAAATGCAGGTTTCACCATCTGTATGGAGTCTTTGTCTTGTCATGACTGGTTTTTCTGGATTACCAATGATGTTTACTAAGGGATGTTCCTTTGTCCATTTATGAGTGGATGGATAGTGTTGATAACTGTGGTGCAGGTTTGACGGTTCCAGATTGCGTGAAGAAGATTCTGCAATATCAGGAATGGTTGGTGCAGGTGCAAATGGATTAAAGAATGCATCTCCATCATAACCTGATGGTGTGGGTACTTCAACAGAATTGTGGTGCGGGGAATCTTCAGCTGGAGGTGTAGAAGTTGAAGGTGTTTGATCTACTGACGATGATGGTTCTGGTTGAGGTGCGTCGTCAGCAACTACTGTGGAAGTGGTTGTAGGTGTATCAGGTGCTTGATTGTTTACGGTTTGAGCAGCGGAATTGGTGGATACAGCAGAGGCACGATTAACTAGAGAATCATCGAACAGAGGAGCAAACAAGTCTTCTATATCCTTTCTGTTGAACGATAATGGTTCAGCTGAAGATTCAGGAAAATTTAGACGGTTGTGTGCGAGTTCTAAGCTGTTTTGCTCAGAAGCCATTTCTGTGAGCTCATCAAAATTAGCATGGATTGTCTCTTGAATTTCCCGAGTACGACGATTCCAAATTCTGAATCCTTTCGAATTCTCACAATAGCCAACAAATACTCCTATGTCTGCTTTGGCTTTCAGTTTACCAAGATCATCACGATCATTCTTTGGATAACAGAGAGCTCCAAAGACATGAAAGTAGTTGATATTTGGTTTTCGACCATGAATGAGCTCATATGGTGTTTTGTCATGGCGTTTGCTGATCATGCATCGGTTCTGGGTATAACAAGCAGTTGAGACAGCTTCAGCCCATAGGTAGTCTGGTAATTGGGCATTAATCAACATAGTTCTTGCTGCCTCCACTAACGTACGGTTGCGTCTTTCGACTACTCCATTTTGTTCAGGGGTAATTGAGAAATTGACGTTTGATGAACAATCCCATTTTTCTCAGTGAACTCCCGAAGAGTTTGATTCTTGAATTCAGTACCATTGTCTGTTCTGATAATTCTGACGGTGTTGCGAACCTGAACTTGAATCTTCGTGAGAAAAGTAATGATCATCGAAGGTGCTTGGTCTTTGGTGCAAAGAAAATAGACCCAAGTCCACCTCGAGTAATCATCCACTATTACCAAGATGTACTGTTTCCCGTTGATGGTTTGAACACGCATAGGACCACACAAATCCATATGAAGCAGTTGTAGGACATGATCTGTGCTGTGATCTGCTTTTGGAGGAAAGTGGGCACGATGACTCTTTCCTTGTTCGCAAGCAGGACACAAGTGATCTTTGGCATATCTGAATTTGGGAAGACCGTCGACCAACTTTTTCCTAGCAAGATCAGTCATCGTTTTGAAGTTCAAATGAGACAATCGTTTGTGCCAAAGCCAGGCCTTTGTAGGATGTGCCTTTGAAAGTAAGCATATGGGAGAGGGAGCTGTCATGCCTTCGAAGGAAATTATGTATAAACTGGTGCCGCGTTTCCCTTTCATCAAATCATTTCCTTGAAGATCCCGAATAAAACAAGTTTTCTCTCTGAATGCTACCTCCAAATCACCATCACAAAATTGTCCTACTGAGAAGAGATTGTGACCAAGGCCTTCAACATAATAAACCCTGCTAATTTCAATGTTCCCATTTACATAGTCTCCATAACCCATAATAGCAGCGAAGTGATCATTCCCGAATCTGACCGTTCCAATGAACTTTGCAATAAAGTTTTTAAGAAGCTTGAGATTTCCGGTCATATGTCGGGAACAGCCGCTATCAACAATCCAAAGAACAATTTGGATCACCTGCATCACCAGAAATTGACACAGAGTCAAGTTTGGTAACGATGGAATCCGTTTGGTTAGTAACACATGAGTTAATCATTTTTGGTACCCATTTAAAGCTATGTGTTTTATGTAACCAACGCTGCCATGTCCAACTAGTCTCAGCCATTCTCCTAATAAATGCACTTGGTGATTTGTTTGTCCTAGATGCAGCTATGGGTTTGGAAACAGATACTTCAGAAACTACTAGTGGTGGTTTTCCTAATATGGACTTGGCAGCAGTAGTGGGCCTAGAGGAAATGCCACTAGATCGTTTATTTTTGCGATTTAACAGAGTTTTAGCAACACATTTCACATGATTTCCAGATAATATACTAGCATGACAAAATACACAACTAGCATCAACCATAATATCATTCATAACATTCAACGATTCAGCATTCATTACATCATCTATAGAACTAGACTTAGACAAGTTTGATTCTACTTCTGACATATCATGCTTTTTATTCAAACTGCTAACATTAACTACTACTTCTTCAGTCTTAGATAGTCCACTCTTAGGGCGCCAGATACTAAACTTCCTTGGTCTCTTGGTGTTTCTTGATCTGCTAGCCTTAGAGGTGTTTCCTAGTCCTGTGAAAGTGGAAGTGTTCACATTAGTGGTTTGATCTGATGCTTGCTTAGTTGGCTTGTTTACTGAGTACATTCCTAGGGCAATCACAACTTTTCCTTTTTCTAAAACTCTGAGTTTCTTTTTCAAATCAACAATGATGTGTTGGAGTTCTTGATTTTTTGAATCCAAAATTCTGTTTAACCGGACAGTGTCATTTCTGTTTTAAGAAACTTCATCTATGTCTTTCTCATATTCAAACAGTTTATTTCGCAAAACATCAATTTCATTTTTATTTTGACTTTCTGAAGCATGACTGTTTTGGAAAGACAAAGACTCTTTTAGATTTTTATATTTTAACTCAAATTCAATGCTTTGAGTTTGACACCATTCCAGTCGTTTGTTAAGTTTGAAAATATCTTTTTCACACTTATCTTCCACATCAAAGTTGATCTGTCTAAGACTCTCATTCTCTTTTACCAATTATCAATCTCAATTTGCAACATTTCAACATTCACAGCATGATCATCCACAAGCAATGCATGACAAGATTCAAAGATAGAATTCATAATCACTGAAATCACATCATCACACAAAACACGTTTCAAGAGTCGATCAACCTCATTTTCTAAAGCTTTCTTTTGACACTTTTGTTTTGCAATTTTGTCAATTTTAGCTTTAAAAATACTCATCATTGATCCAACTTCAGTCTGTAGTTCCTGTTCCCACATTTTTGCACAAAGTCTCAAGTGTTTAACATGTGGTAAACATTGTTTCTGAAAAATTTCTCTCTTTTCTTTCTCAGCAGGAGAAAATAAAGAAGAGATTTTGATTTCAGAATTAAATTCTATCACTTGTTCCAAAAGTTTAATGTCATCCATAAATGTCTTAAAATATCGAAGAATCCGACATTGTTGAGGCATTTGTGGATCAACGGTATCTTTTGGACCATTGATTTGTTTAACAAGAGTGGTTACAGTAGCAACTTCAGAAGAGGGATGTTTTTCAGTTAAAGACAGTATTTGTTCTAGTTTGTCCTTTGGAGGAACAAAAGATTTACTGATGTGAGGTCTTTCTGAATAATCATATGGGACTCTTGAAAATTTGTTTTCTGACTTTGATCGACTCTCAATCTTATTTTCAAGATATTCAGTTTCTTCATCATTACTATACACAATAGTACGTTGAAAAGTATCATCAAACAGAAATTCTACATTGTATAACTTAGGATTATCTTTGAGTGCTTTGTGTAAAAAACGTGGTTTGTCACTGCCAAGTGCAAAACCAAATCCTTTAGGAATCGGTTTCACAGTTAGTCTTTGAATTTGTGTCACTGAATTACCCGTTTTATATGCAACATTCTGAAATTCTTTGAGCTTGGATTCCAAGTCCACAATCTCCTCAAGATATGAGTCAACTCGTTTCCTAGTAGCTTGCTTTTCCTCAAGAAGATCCTTCTAAGATGTTGAAACTTAGATTGAGATTTTAACAACTCAAAATTTAAAGTATCAATTTGTTTTTTGAATTCAAATTGCTCCTTTTTCTTTTTGTGAAAGCAAATCCGCTTTGGAAACTGTTAGCTCACGAACTTGATGCTCTAAATCCTTGACCTGAACGTATGTCTTTTGGAAAAGCAGCCTCAAAGCCTTTCTCAGTTGTGCTTGTTTTTCATAACTTGAAAGTTGTGTTTTATAGCACTCATTGTCCTTTGTTAACAATGCAATTTTAGCTTTTAAGTTCTGGTTAATCTCATTGCATTTGTCAATCTGTGACTTTTGTGCATTCAATTGTGATTGGGTGGTCAGCAATAAGGTCATAAGCTCTGGATCTTGATCAGCATAAGATCATCTTGTTCAAGGTGATCATGATTCTCATCATCAATAGGATCATCAAATGAGACATTGGTGTTATCATCATCGAATGAAACAACAGTGTTTATTTGATCATCTTCTTGAGACAAGAATGATGAATCATTTTGAACAGGATTTTCTTGTGAAGATGAAGATGCAGATGGTGAAGCAATCTCATGTATAAGACATTCTGATTCAAGTACCTGAGATAAGCCATCGGTATCATATACCGGGCCTGTCTCGGTGACATTAATTTCCTGCATGTTGGCCATGAGCATCACTGCAGCATTTGCTTCCAAATCTTCCATCTCATCATCGGAATAAGCGTTAGCCATAAAGCTTTGCTCGTTCTGAGTCAACATTCCAGCAGCCTTTTCATCTTTGAGAGCCATTAGAAGAGCTTCTTTATGAAATGCACTACCCTGAGTCCTAGGCTTAGGGCAAGCATTTGCCATATGACCACTGCCTCCACAGTTGTAACAAGTGATTGACGTATTTGCAATTCCTCTTCTTTCAGTCCCAACATTCTGAATTCCCCTCTGTGCATTCCCTATATTGTTTTTACTTCCCCCAGCTGTGTTGATCCTCTGACCCCCTGAGTTAAACCTTGTACCATAATTTCCCATGTTTCCAGACCCAAATCTACCAGATGACCAATTCTGAATCTCAACTCTACCATCATTGACGACTACTTGGTTCCTGGTGTTTGATGAAGAACGAAGGCGGTTGTTTGACTTGTTAGAGAACTTGTTGAATGCCCTTGCAATTAATGCAAATCCTTCATTGAGAGAGTTAAACACATCATCTTCGTCATCATAATCAGCATTGGAATAGAACATAGAGTCGGTATTGTTGTATGGAACCAGTTGGTTATCAGAATTCTGAGATGGTGCTTCATAAGGAACAATCTGATTGTTTGGTTGTGGTTGGAAACTTGGTTGAGACGGTGGTGGAACAAATTCTTGACTTGAGGGTGGAAAGTGTGACTGAGCTATCAGAGCAAGAGAGTTTGGAGTTGGTGCTGGTGAGTAACCTCCTCTTGCTACAATGTCCTTGTCTACCTCAGTTTGATGTTGCTTGAGATAATCATACAAAAGCCCATAAGAAACTTGATTAATCTTTTTGGCTTGCCTCACGAATGTCACATACTTTTGCCAGTCTGGTCCAAGACATCCTAAGAATTTGGAGTTAATAGCAATCTTTGGTAGAGGTATATTATGACGTTCCAGATCACTGACAACATTTGTGAAGCGGCGATAGTATGATTCTAAGGATTCCGCTAGTTCCATCATGAAGTTATTGTATTCCATGTAAAGTTTGGATTCCAAATCCACTTGGTTCAATTCTGTGCCTTCCATAAGAAGATGTACATGCTCCCACATGTCCTTGGCTGTTTTCTGAGCATCAATACTCCTGAAGATTGGGTTAGGAATTCCCTGGAGTATGTAAGCCATGGCCATCTCATTGGCTTCTTGCTGAAGAGTTTGTTCAGTGGAATATTGAGATATTGGAATGGGAGTTGTAGTGTCATCCCGTGGAGGTATAGTAGTTGGATCACCCGGAACCAATGTTGAAGGAAGTGGATAAGGTCCTTCCATTATGACCTTTTTGAGATATGGACCATGAGGTTTCCTTAGTTCAACAAATCGAAGAAACCGGCTAGACCATTGCACATAGTTTCCCGGAGTCAGCATTGGTGGAGTTTCAAACGATCCTGCTTCATGCCTGGATTGCTGACTACTGATAGCTTCACACATTTTTGTAAACCAATGAGGTTCTCTTGATGAAGGTTGGTAGTTTTGCATCTGCATTTGAGTTTGTGGAATGATTTGTTGCTGAGGTACTGATTGTTGAGGGAAAAACTGATGTTGTTGCACAAAAGCATGTTGTTGTGGATATTGAGGATGAAATTGTTGTTGTTGCTGATGATATTGTTGCTGTGGATATTGCTGTAGCTGGTAGTAGTAATTGAAATGTGGTGGTTGAGACATTCTTGTGTTTTTGTTGATCGTTAAGATAATTAAGATGTGTGTTATGAGTTATGAGGTTTGGTTTTGGTTAATTGAGGTTTTTGTCCAATTTCGAAGAAATGATACTGTTCACTCCAATTGCGAAAAACACTGTTCACACTGCCAATTGCGAGAAATTCTACGAATTGCGAAAGAAACGTCCAATTGCGGAAGAAACTTCCAATTGCGAAAGAGAATTGATAATTGCGATAAACTATCTAATTTGCGAAAGAACTTAGCAATTGCGAAAAAATTATCTGAATTGCGATATGAAAAGGCAATTTCGATAAATTATTTAGAATTGCGAAAGATCAAGCAATTTCGAAAGATTATCAAAATTACAATTTCGATCACTTTCTCAATCTCTCATATAAGAGGTGAGAATTAAAGCCAAGTCGAAGTATTTTCACTAACTTCTACAAGCTAGAAAATACTGAGTACCAATTCCGAAGATTCTTGTGATTTGCGAGAAACACTGTCAATTGCGAGAAACCCTCTTTTCGCCAATTCCGAAAAACCCTCTTTTCACCAATTCCGAAAAACCCTCTTTTCATCGACTTTTTTCGAATTTCGTCTAGAACTTTCCACGATGATGATTAGTCGATAACAATGGTTTTTAACGATTAAAGCTACGTAAATACGAAGATTTTTGCAACTTTTAAGGTGAAAAACTAAGATTAGAACACTTGTTTTTTAACGCAACTTCGAACAAAAAACTCAATGAAAATCCAAACGTAAATGATAAAACCAAACTTAATAATGATGTAATCTACTCTTAAACACACATGTGGAAACCGTAGAGGGGGGTGAATACGTTTCCATTTAAAAAACTTAAAACTTTTGTATCAAACTCCCTATCAAGTGTGATGTAATATGAAAAGTGTCAACTATGATCATATATCATCTAGGGATGAATAAATTAAACTACAACACAAGCACAATCAACCATGACACATACATAATCAACATAACATAAGCAACTAGCCACACAAGCATAAATGCAATGCAAATATAAACATAAAGCGATAAAAAATAAAATGAAAGTAAAGAGATAAGTAAGAAGGCGCAAACCGGACACGGTGATTTATAGTGGTTCGGTCACGAAGCTCCTCTTCGCTCTACTCCACTCCCCGAGTACCCAACTCGAGAGTTACTTCACTAATCAACAAACTCCCTTCAGGCGGAGAAAACCGTACACGTCGCTTAACTTGTTTTCCGACACTAAGCTAGATGTCGAGTGCTAATCTTAGCTAGCACCAATCTACCACGATCTACCCGATCTACACCGTACACGTCGCTTATCCTATTTCCGACACTAAGCTAGATGTCGAGTGCTAATCTTAGCTAGCACCAATCTACCACGATCTACCCGATCTACCCTTGATCCACTTGATCAATACACACAAGCCCAATGGCTTCAAGAGATCTCCAAGATCTCGACAAGATCACAATGATCTTCCATCACAAACTCTCAAAAGAAAAATGATCTTGATGTATGCTATGATACAATCAAGAGTGTAACAAGTGTTACAAGACCTAACAACTACAACTCTTGTACCTTCTTGGATACCTTGAGTTCTTCTCTTGCAAATGAAGAGGAATGATAACACTTTGTATCTACTTGGATACTTTGTGTTCTTCTCTTGCTAATCAAGAGGGATGACAACACTTTGTATCTACTTGGATACTTTGTGTTCTTCTCTTGCTAATCAAGAGGGATGACAACACTTTGTATCTACTTGGATACTTTGTGTTCTTCTCTTGCTAATCAAGAGGAATGAAGAGGATCACTTGAATGGAGGATTGGATCACTCTTAAACAAACTAAGACTCTCCAAATGATCAAATAAAGTCATCTAAGTGAGGAGGGATTAGACCAGAGAAAAAGGACTGGAAAAATCAAGTTGGAAGTGTGAAATGGTCCACTATTTATAGGCAAGGGAAAATCTGACCGTTACAGACCCACGGCTCCACTAAATGCCCGACGGCTCCACTAAATTTAGTGGAGCTGTCCCTATTTAGAGGCACCGTGGACGCTCCTTCGTTTGTATTTAGTGGGGAAAGTTTATTTGGGGATGTTATGAGCTGTTTTGGGGGGAAATTTGACTGTTGGGATTTTCAAACATATTTTTCAAAATAAAACATTTCTTTTTAATTCAAAAATAATTTGTGAAATATATTTTTGAAAAAATGTTTTGTCACATTAAAAATGTGAAGTTTAGAAAAATAAAATCCTTTGATCATTTGTCAAGTAGTAGATTTGTTTGTCCATACCTTGAGTGATTTATGTCGGGATGGAAATCTACGACTTCGTTGAAGCATACTTGAGACGTCGGGAGGTGTTGATGTAAGTATGCATTGATGTTTTGTGTTTACAAGTAACTTGCACATTTTACGTTGTGTATTACAAGTTACATGTTTGTCATTATTAAAACCGAAGAAACCGTTTAGTTTAAATATCGTAATATTTGCACTAACAATCTCCCCCTTTTTGATGATGACAAATATGTAAACCATAACTCATAGTAAAATGTAAAAGTTACCTGTTTACACTCCCCTTCTCCCCCTTTTGTCAAATCAAAAAGGTAGTTTCCTCGAGAGCTCCCTTGAATTTACTCCCTACTCCCCTTATTGCACTACTATCCTTTCTCCCCCGAAAGGCAGGCTTGCATCATCCTAGTGAAGCCTTCTATCACTACTTGTGAAGACGACTCCATGCTATTTATTCAAATACTCCCGAGCTCTTCCTAGCTCAATGCTCCCCTATGGTGACTTAATCCCTTTGTTTATTTACCTTAGTATCTAGCGGATCCATGGATCAAATTCATACAAAGGCTTTTCCTACATCAAGGGTTAGCTTCGTGCAACATAATATATAACAGTATAGGAGCATATAGGGATAGAATACACATAGCAAGACATGCAAGGGTTAAACTATGTTAACACGTAAGTGTCACAACCCGACCGAAAACCTAAGGTGTAATTGTTCTCTCAATCACGCTAATCAAGAACGAGATTCGTTCATTGACTGGCGCACTAAATGACTTCTTCCAAGTTGTCATTGGGAAGGAAAGTTCTAACAAACCTTTTGAACAACATAATCATCTACCTAAGATGATTGATGTTAAGGATAGTTTGTTGATAAGACATACTCTAAATGATTACTATTATGACAAGTCGTGCCATAAAGTAGACTCGATAGGGGTTATACCTAAATGATTCCATAAGGTGGGAGAGTGTTGGTTGTGGTGACAACAAGGACAACTTGGGTTATGTGGTTGTAGGGGATAAATAATGGGATGACCCATTAGTGGTTGTGGTGATGGTGATAGTGATAAGGATGATGTGTTAGTGCCAAGTTTAAAAGGTGATGTAGGTGACAAGGTTAGTGTGAGAGCTAAAGGTTGTGGTGATGGTGATGGTGATAAGGATGATGTATTGGTGCCAAGTCCAGAGAGGTTTGATGGTGATAGGGTTAGTGTGATAGCTAAAGGTTGTGGTGGACTTGGTGAAGGTAAGGGTGTAGGAATCCTAAAAGTGGAGGATGATGATGATGTGGTTGGAGATGTTGGTTTTGCCCTTTGAGGAAAGGTGGGAAAGGATGGTGTAGGTTAATATATCGTTTGCACTGACAATGAGATGCATGATATATTTCAAAAGGGAAAAAGAAAAGGTGCATGTGATCCTAACAGGATTGTTGGTGGATATCTCTAACGGGGTTAAGGTAATGAAGTTCTAGGTTTCTAGGTTGGATGATCCTAGTTGTGTGTTAGAGATAATTTTGTGCATGAAGGGTTTCGTGTGTTTGTGAGGATTGAAGGTTTTTGAGCTAACTGTCACTTATCCAAAGTGAGGAGTAGCTGTAAGGTTTGAGTGTAATGAGTTGAAGGTTATAAGGTTTGAGTGTGATGATCTATGGGTTGAAGGTACTTAGACTAACTATCACTGTCAAGAGTGAAGTGTAGCTAAAAGGTTTGAGTGTGATGATGAAAGATGTTAATGTGAGGTTTAAAGATGAGATGCAAGATAAGCTTGCAGTAGTGAGGCCTTATATAGGCAAGGATTGTGGGATTCAAACTAAAGTTGGTGATGGTGTCCTATGGTGTAGTGAGGAAATCTTAGGGTGTGTGTGAGTTTGCAAAATTTTGCAGGTTTGAGGTTAGGGATGCAGGGATCAGGAGGGAACAGTGAAAATTCGTCAAACATAGGCACGATACCACTAAATACCACACGGTACCATTAAATTTAACGGTACTGATGAGTGGCCTTTTACTCATCATTTTATATCCGAAAAACCCCACAAAAACGACCAAAAACACCCAAATGGACCATAAAATGTTACAAATATCCTTGGAGTGTGTTTTATGTGTTGCAGGTACAAAAGGATTGAAAACGGGGCAAATATGGACAAAACCGTGCATATTTTGGAAAAGAGCCGGAAACCGAAGACGAAACAGACATCATTTTAATTCGAGCTCGGAAAATCCCAAAATAGCCTTGGATTATTTCTCTCTTGGCAAAAGTGACCCTTGGTGTGATTTGGTATACTTGGCAGTTTTGGTCCTTGAAGATTACTGAAGTTACAAAATTAGTCCTTGTGTTGTAATCTTAATTATCCCAACTTTATACAACCGGATCCAAAAGAACACCACAGCCCAACTAAACCTTTACCTTATCCACCCCATCCCACTAACCCACGAAAACCATCAGCCCACCATTAGCACACCCCAACCCAAACAAATTCCTTAAACCCAAAAGATAACCCTTCCCACCGATCCACACAGCCCAACCCACTTTACAAGCCCACCATTACCCAACCCATTCACTAAACCCGACCGACCCAATCTCAAACTAAAACTAATGACCGGGTAAATAAAAAGGGGTCAAATCCCCAAATGCCAGTCAACATCCCAATCAAAAATAAAATCACAACCCTAATTCACTATTTCACTTCTTCTTCTTCCCTAAACACCCGCCGCTAATCACCCCCATCCCACCTCACACAACCAGCCAAAGTAGTCACATGGGTTTGTCCATGGTCCCCGCCATCCACCTCATCGATCCGAGGCACAAAAGTAAATCCAACGATCAAGATTTCAAGATGTGATGAGCACGAAAGATCCAAGGGCTAGAAAAGAAGCACAAAGGCATCAAGAGGAACACTCTCACACGGAAAACACACTCGGATTCTAGGGTTTTCTATTTTCTTAGTATAAATAGAGAGTAGCAGCCGAGTAGTAGTTTTTTCTCTAGGTTTTATTTAGCTTTTTTTTAAGGTATTTTTATTTTATTTTTTCAAGCATTGTAATTTATTTTTAATTTTAATTTAATTCAGTTTTTATTTAAAGTTTAATTTACTGCTTATTTTTTTTTTACCCCGTACTGCTTATTTATTGCTTCTTATTTAAAGTTTCTGCGTAAATTTGCTTTTATGTCGAGTGCTTGATGTAGTTTATGATTTTTTTTTGGCTAGTATTTGATGTAGTTTAGGTAGTTTATGATATAGTTTTTGTTCTGATAGTAAGTTGGCTGGTTTGACTTCATGAGTCAACCTGGGTCAAATGGGTGAAATTTATGTTATGTTATGACTCTTTATGTTATGAGGATTATTATGATAATGTGTTTGTTTTGCGATAGTTTATGAAAATGTTATATGTTTTGAATTAGGATAAAATTGTTACTGAGTACTGCTATTTGCTTTTCTTTTTCTTTCTGCTCGTATTGCTTATGTGGTGATAGTGATTAGTTGATGTTAGTGCTAGTCTAATTAGTTAGTTGTTTGACTTTTTGAGTCAAACGGGTAAATTTCGCTTATTATCGCTCTTGGTATTTTTTTTATTGTTCTGCTTAGCATTATGTCTGTTCGTAGTATTAGAGAATTCATTTCCAGTTTTGGTTCTTAAGCGTAGATAACAAACGGTTTTCTTTGAGATTTCAAAAAAAAAAAAAAAAAAAAAAAAAAAAAAGTTAACAAAAAGTGCTAAGGCTTGGGTTCGAACCTGGGTTATTCACATAACAACTCGCAACCTTAGCAAATGCTCTAAAGTCCTTTTTAGTTAAATCTTTCTTTCTTATTTCTTTTAAAACTTTTGTTTTTCTTTTTCTTTATAAGCTTTAATAAGCTGTCTCAGCTTATAACAGTTAATTTGCTTAAGCTTTTTCAAAGTTCTTATTTTTCTTAGCTTAAAAATGGTTTAAAGTATTTCCTGAAAAATTTTCATAATTTTCCAAATACTTTTACTATTTTTAGACATATTATTTCCTAATTTAAATTAGCTTAAATAGTTTTTAATTCATATAAAATTATTTAAAAGTCAAAAAAATATTTTTCTTTTTTCCAAAATTTTCTTTTTATATTTAAGTCGTAGGAAAATTATTTTGTTACTCGTAGGGTTAATTTTTAATAGATTTGACGTTTTTATTCGTTCGTAGTTGTTTTACGTTATTTAATTTTCGTTTTAATAGATTTTAGTAACCAAAACAAAATTTCGTCTTTTCAAGCACTTTAATTACGAACCGAAAACGATATTCTCAATTTCACGCCTCGCAGGGAGAACGACCCGGGTATTCGCTTATCCGGTTATTATAATTGATTGTTTTTGCGTTAACGGTTTTAAGTTGACTTTTCTTCGTGAGAGGTTTGACTTGTGATTTCTTTGACCCGAATTTAACCGATATCAGGTACCGTGGCCTATTTAACTGTACCGTGACCTGGAAGTCACGAATTTTCCTGTGTAGCCTAGTTCTGGGCAGCTAAAGGGAAGTTTCCTAGGGAATAAGAACCACATTAATGTGTTCTTGAGAGTGTTTGGTGAAAGGCTATATGAGTGTGTTTTCGCTCCCCTTTAATCTATGACCATCCGGACAAGATGCAAAAGATAAAGAGGAAAACAAACGTTGACGGAAGCGATGAGCTTAGTAACGTCATGACAAGTTGTGGATAACATACGATAAACTTCACCTTTGAAGTCACGTAGCTCTTCTCAATCATTGTGAATATTCATAGAATATTATGATGAGGCATGTGATCACGTGGAGATATCCTAAGGGTTAAGAAGATAAAATCTTTAAGGTTGTGATGTTAGTGATAAGGTTCTAGTGGGGTTATCTATGTTGATGAAGAAGGGTTATCTCAACGTATCCTAGCGGTTCTTCGTTTGAAGTGTGTGGAAGATGAGTGGGATGCGGAAGCATTGGTAGTGTTTAGTACCATGCGGAAGTGAAAGGGAAGAAGGCTTAGGAATCAGAAGATAGATACAATCTATTCTGATAGGATACGGTTCTGGTTCAAGACTACATCGAGTGGGTTTTGATAGTGTTTTTTTTTGAAATAGTGAGAATAAACTGTCTCAGCAGACAACGGTCTGACGGTACCGTTAAATTTAGCGGTACTGTCCCCTATTTAAGAGTACTGTGACCTGCTGAGGTCAGTTTTGACCCAGAATTAGATTTCTGACAAAGAAATTTCACATATGTTGTGATTTTTCTGGACTTTAGATTAAAAAAATTTATACCGAATAAATTCCTTTATGAATGAATCCAGCGGGATTAGGTGAACGTTGATTGAGAGCGAGAAATGACATTTAATTGCATTTCTCAAATTAAATATACTTTAAATATTTCTGATGAAATATTTAAGTTGTCATTGGAATTTAAGAGGATTTCACGAATAAATCTCGCTGATTTAGTGAGACTCTTCGACACGCGGAAAGAATTTATACTTAATAAATTCTTTGAACGGTACTGGACGGGAAGAAATGACTTTTATATTTCTGAAGAAATACATAGGTAGTCATTAGAGCAATGTGAAAGATGACTTAATATTTCTAGTGAAATATTTAAATAGTCATAAGAGGGGTACAAGGGATGACTTTAATATTTCCAGTGAAATATTTAAATAGTCATAAGATTTATGGAAAATGTTCCATCATTCCTAGACCTAGACGAAGATGGTTAGGGGATTCTCGGTTGAGAGGTTTGGTTGATTTACGGATTTTGATGTGCTTCGCACGCGAGTGTTTCATGGGGTTTTGAAAGACGTAAAGCTAGGCCTATGGTGCTGATTCGCAGCAGGGTTTGGGATCTTAAGACGTGTATAATCACACGAGGATGAAAGGAACTACTAATCACTTAAATAGTAACTCGTGAGTCCTTTGTCACCCGAGGGTTGATGTTAGCTTTTAGCTTTGGGATGAGCACTTACTTGAATATTTCGGACAAAATATTTAAGTTGTCAATCCTACTCCGAGTTCTACTAGGTTTGTATCTAACCTTCCCATGACAAACGGGTGTATTACTTGGAAGAAGGCGAAGTGATGACTGGGGAATTAGGACAACTTCGCGACTACTCTAACTTATAGGTTTTGACACTAGTGTATGACTCTATGACTTCTAAGGGTTCATAGTGATAGGCATACCTAATTCCTAATGTGTCAAAAGAGCATAGTGTGGGTGCAAACTTTACAAGCAAATCATGTAAAATGCATATAAGGAATAAATGCAACCATCATGCAAAACATGATAATCATTTAGCATTTAAGATCATGAAGACATTTAATCATGTCTTATGAGAACATGTTATCATTTTGAAACACGTATGTGGGATGCAAGCACTCTAGGTTTGCTAAGGCAGATCCTAATTACTACCTATTTAAGATGACATCTTAATGGGAGATAAAGTTCACCGATGTAAACTATCTCTAGTCAAATGTAGGAATGAAAAATTTTCAGGTTAGAGAATGAGTATGAGACTATCACTAGTGGTGCTCAATTGAGGCTAAACACGATCATTTTTACGGGTTATACACGAACCCAACTTCTCTCCTGGAAGCAATCCAACCGTTAGGTCAAATTGAATTTCTAGTGCGATAGGTTCTCCAGTAGTCATTCTCATGTTAGAAAAATTCAAATTCCCATATTTGCCTATCGAAGTATAGCAAAGATGATATTAGCTTGTTTCACTAATATATGGCCTAATATGACTCAACTAATCACACATTCAAATTTGGTTAAGAGAATGACATGTCTTACACAACTCCTAACAAAGGCAAGCGAAATGTTTTTAATTTCGTATTTGAGATTTAGAGGTTATTTGATGAAGATGGTGTATTTTATGATCTCTTGGACATCATCTTTGTTTGTTGAGTTGTTACATGTTATTTTAACATGATTTGGTTTCCTAGAACCAAGAGACACTTTAATGTGATACAATGTAGAACCTACTACATCGTGTGTGTTTCAAGAATGCTCCATTGCATATCTTGAGAAAGAATCTAGTAAAGGTTACATACCTCAATAGATCTTGTGAGCATTATATTAAAAATGAGACATATTGTATATTTCAACAAATATGCTTTTCTAAGAGGAAACTTATCACTCTTACGAATTCTTTGTGATACAAGTATTTTAGTGTATAACCAATTTTACTTGTTTATGCAATGACACATGTCTTATTAGGTTATTATTCAACTCTAATGTCCTATATTTGTTAACAGGATGCAATGTATTCTCTTGTAGCATAACCATTCATGTTACAAAGAAAATAAGATGCATAAGATATAAGTTATCTTTTGTCAATCTTTTGATAAGAGAAATACATGTGAAATTCTCAAAGATTGATGACTTACATAATAGTTAATAACATATTATGTGTGACACTTTTACTAGACATGTGACTTTGAGTGTTGAGTCGTTCATGAGCAAAGTTTACATATGTTGTTTGTTTGCTAGTGTTTGGTTTTTCGGAATTGACACATTTACTAATTGCATTGCAATGTAAATTACTTGTATATTTCGGATGAAACATCCAAGTTGTCAATCCTACTTAGTTGTGTATTTTATGCATCTTTTAAACATATTAGTTTAAAGTTTGGAACACAACCATTGGACAAGAAGACTCAATATGGCATCTTCAACACAAGTGTGAGTTATGATCCGATGCATATTATTTTCGTCTTGAGAGGACGTCATTATTTTCACAAATAATGACTCCAATTTCATGTCCACACTTGAAAACTTGTCAATTAGATTCGATAATAATATCAATCATAATTTGAATAATGAATTGACTTGTACTCGAAATCTTTCTTGACCCTCACAATCACTCCTTTTTTTAAAAAAAATTTAAGGAGTGTGTTCCATTTATTCTAACACTAGTTGTATGTGTGAGGTTAATGACATATTAAGTTACTACTTTGATATTGTCATTTATTTTTATTTGAGAAAAACTATTTATATTATTAAGTATAATATTCTTAGTTTTTCGACACCTCATTAGTATAAAAATAATTATCTTAACCATTTTTATACCACATACGTAAAATACTAAAAGTTTAAAACATTTTGTATGTGTGTTAGATCAATGCAAGTTTAATACATTTTCCTTTACTTAAGTACTGATGTATTAAAATGACCTTTTATCTTGTTTAGACAACCCATGGTCAACAAGTCAAAATGATGTAATGTTTTAAAGATCATGTTACGGATTTTATGAAAGTGTTAAGTGTTTTGGGGTGATATACTTTTTACACTTAAACCTTTGGAAAAAAAATTGTGTAAGACAATACCTTTTGACACACATGATCTACCAACTTAGTTTCTATTCCTAAGAAGGTTATTAAACCATTTTACAAACTTGCAACAAATGCAAGAAAAATGGTCTATGCCTATATGCAATGCAAACTAATTACTTAATATAGTGCAAGTAAATTAGCATGAGTCTTATAAATGCATAAACCGGAAAGCTATAATAAACAAATAGCAATTTAGCTTAACACACAAAAATACTTATCGTCATTTTGTGTATTAGGTATAACAATGTATACTAAGCTTGATTTTATTTGACAATGAATTGGTTTCCTCCCCATTTCAAAGATTTTTGTAGAGCACTTTGAAAACATGTCAAGGTTTAAAGGTTGAATCGCCCTTTTTCAGTTTGACCAAAAATTTACGCAAACTGCATGACCAGAAGACCTTTAGTTGAAAATCAAGGACTTTAACATACTTTCATTTAGAACTAATTCATAAAAATATTTCTCAAATGAAAGTAGAATCAACTTCGTTTAAAATGATGAGTGACACGACTTCTACGAACTTATGGTTGATTTTAAAAGAATTTCTGGAAATGACTCAATACTGGAAACTGACAGACAGAGGCACGGTACCATTAAATAACCCACGGTACCGTTAAATATAATGGTACCGTCCTATATTTAGTGGTACCGTGTTCTCTTTTCTGATTCAGTTTACAGTTTTAGTGCGGCGACTCGACGGAGAACATGACCAGACACATAAGACTCTATTCTTTTATTGGTTTGAAAAAGCCTTCAAGCTAGTATGACAAAGTATACTTAACAACAAAACTTGTAAGTATTAAACAATTAAATACTTTTCATATTTTATCACCTTCATAGGTAATTTGATACATGGATCGTACTCAATTTTGAAAACCATTTGTTTTAAAAATTTGAGCGACGTGGCTCTGGTGCCAATTGTGGAAACCGTAGAGGGGGGGTGAATACGTTTCCATTTAAAAAACTTAAAACTTTTGTATCAAACTCCCGATCAAGTGTGACGTAATATGAAAAGTGTCAACTATGATCATATATCATCTAGGGATGAATAAATTAAACTACAACACAAGCACAATCAACCATGACACATACATAATCAACATAACATAAGCAACTAGCCACACAAGCATAAATGCAATGCAAATATAAACATAAAGCGATAAAAAATAAAATGAAAGTAAAGAGATAAGTAAGAAGGCGCAAACCGGACACGGTGATTTATAGTGGTTCGGTCACGAAGCTCCTCTTCGCCCTACTCCACTCCCCGAGTACCCAACTCGAGAGTTACTTCACTAATCAACATACTCCCTTCAGGCGGAGAAAACCGTACATGTCGCTTAACTTGTTTTCCGACACTAAGCTAGATGTCGAGTGCTAATCTTAGCTAGCACCAATCTACCACGATCTACCCGATCTACACCATACACGTCGCTTATCCTATTTCCGACACTAAGCTAGATGTCGAGTGCTAATCTTAGCTAGCACCAAGCTACCACGATCTACCCGATCTACCCTTGATCCACTTGATCAATACACACAAGCCCAATGGCTTCAAGAGATCTCCAAGATCTCGACAAGATCACAATGATCTTCCCTCACAAACTCTCAAAAGAAAAATGATCTTGATGTATGCTATGATACAATCAAGAGTGTAACAAGTGCTACAAGACCTAACAACTACAACTCTTGTATCTTCTTGGATACCTTGAGTTCTTCTCTTGCAAATGAAGAGGAATGATAACACTTTGTATCTACTTGGATACTTTGTGTTCTTCTCTTGCTAATCAAGAGGGATGACAACACTTTGTATCTACTTGGATACTTTGTGTTCTTCTCTTGCTAATCAAGAGGGATGACAACACTTTGTATCTACTTGGATACTTTGTGTTCTTCTCTTGCTAATCAAGAGGAATGAAGATGATCACTTGAATGGAGGATTGGATCACTCTTAAACAAACTAAGACTCTCCAAATAATCAAAGAAAGTCATCTAAGTGAGGAGGGATTAGACCAGAGAAAAAGGACTGGAAAAATCAAGTTGGAAGTGTGAAATGGTCCACTATTTATAGGCAAGGGAAAATCTGACCGTTACAGACCCACGGCTCCACTAAATGCCTGACGGCTCCACTAAATTTAGTGGAGCCGTCCCTATTTAGAGGTACCGTGGACGCTCCTTCGTTTGTCTTTAGTGGGGAAGGTTTATTTGGGGATGTTAGGAGCTGTTTTGGGGGGAAATTTGACTGTTGTGATTTTTAAACATATTTTTCAAAATAAAACATTTCTTTTTAATTCAAAAATAATTTGTGAAATATATTTTTGAAAAAATGTTTTGTCACATTAAAAATGTGAAGTTTAGAAAAATAAAATCCTTTGATCATTTGTCAAGTAGTAGATTTGTTTGTCCATACTTTGAGTGATTTATGTCGGGATGGAAATCTACGACTTCGTTGAAGCATACTTGAGACGTCGGGTGGTGTTGATGTAAGTATGCATTTATGTTTTGTGTTTACAAGTAACTTGCACATTTTACGTTATGTATTAAAAGTTACATGTTTGTCATTATTAAAACCGAAGAAACCGTTTATTTTAAATATCGTAATATTTGCACTAACAACACACGTTAACTATCCTTAGGCGAATGATACCACTTGTAGGTCCTCTTAATTTACGTAACACAAGCTAATCTATACTAGATAAACCACGACTACTACTTAACTATTAAGCTACAAAAAGATATAAACAACTATAAGAGAATTACGAGAGATTAGATAACAATAGAGAAGAGATTAAGTAGAAGAAGAGTAGGATGATTATCATTCACTTAACACTTTGACATAGCTTCCGCATACAAATGAATAACCAACAAATATTATGATCACCCTTGCCTTCTATTTATAGGCAACACATTAGGGCGACATTTACATGATAGATTCTATAAGTTTTAGCACTTAAGTGGCCGGCCCATGGGTTACTAATGGACCAGACCTAAAACTAACTTATAACCCATTTCGTTGCAACATATTAAAGGAAATGAACAAGACTTGAAATATAACTAAAACGTGTTCCTAACAAACATCCACTAACTTTTGAAGAGACTTCATGTTGTCTTGTTCAAGAGTTAACTATCAACAAGACACTTGCTATTCGAATGCTAAAACTTGACATATTCACCTAGGTTGCGTGTCGAAGCAGTTTAGTCACCGTACTTGATTTACTTTAAAATCAGACTACTATGACGCCAAGGTGAGTTCGTAGTCCCACTTTTATACATTTTTCAAACTTATGGAGGGATACATGCTACAAACCTGAACACAAGTATTTTTCTGTATGCTATCCTGATTGATATTGCCTAAGTTTACACTGTTGCCACTAAAAAGTCCCTCATATCATGAGCCATTAATCACTTGCGAGTGAACGCAAATATAGTGAATAGATCTATTGGCAGTTGACGCCACATTTGTGTTGCTGGATAAGTAGCCAAATGCACTTTATTTGAGGTTAAATAGGAAGTTTGCCAGCTCCTGCTCAAGGGCCTTGTTACTTACATCATCTCTATGATGTCTGTAATTAACATCATTATTATGATGTCCCACTGTTAAGGTTTGCGTGTCATGAGGCTTAGGGCAATATACTATACTGCAATACTATTGTGTTACTATTACTCAACTTGTGTTCAACCAACTGATTATTATGTAAACACTATGGATTCACTCAACCTTTGTGTTGACTTTTTAGCAAATTTTATCTCAAGTAACAAAAGGGTGTCCATTTTGTTATCATTCAGACAATATATATGTATTTCAATAACTCCCGCTGGGACCTCTATTTTGTAAAACTCTGATTAAATAAATGAATGATAACTATTTTATCTAAAAACGTCTCTTTTTGAGTCATTTTCTATTATTATGACTGTGATACCTGAAGTAACACCCCAAACCTATTTCCGCTGCGTATACTGAAATTTGGGGGTGTTACAGATTGGTAGGATATTGGATATCATAACACAATGATGGATTTAAGATTTGGCCAAATTCTAGAGAGAGAAAAGAAAGGTTGGGATATTCTAGTGAGAGAAAGTTCAATGTATTAGCTTGAGAGAAAGTGAACATCCAACCCTTTCCCTTGTGAGGGAAAGGGTATTTATACTTACATAAGATACGCCCCACATGGGCTGTGGAGTGAGCTGACAGTGGGTAAAGACCCGACCCAACTCCACAAATATTACTACGACTAAACTAATATAACTATAACTAAACACGTATTAATAAGCCTATGAGCTAACTTAATGCTAATGGGTACTCGGGGTGACCGAGTCTTTCATATGAATATTTATATTCCTAACAATCTCCCCCTAAGGGAGGTCACCCCAGAAATTACAATTTGAATTCTAGCATTCTAATAAACTTAATTTCTTAGCTCGTAGACTTTGATTCTTCATAATTGGTAAACTTTGTACTTTAATTCGTGATCTTGTGAGTAATGTTCCTTTGGCATGTGTGATCTTCGAGCTTGCATTGAGATCATCAGCCACCGTAAATCTCTTAATCATCCTTGATGTAATATTGCCTCCATGTGATTTTTGTGACCTTTGGACTCGCATGCTCACACTTTTCAAAATCATGACAACTATCATCAGAGTTGCGGAAGCTGTGTTGTAGGTCTTTCAGCTTTCATGATGTCTTTGATAATGAATTGGAAGTGTGAGCACGGAGTGTGGATTGACACGTCTCTGCTGGAATCAGGTACCACCATCACCATCTTTATATGAGTCTGAAATAAAACAGTTAGCAATAAAGTTGGGGAACGAATATGGCTTTTTCATTCGTCTGGTGTGGTTGGATTAACCTTCGGTTCCGTGAGGACCAACCTGTGATCAGGTAGAATCCCCTTTAAAGAAGATTCTCCTTGACAGGACTTTCCAGCTTGTAGTAATGAGTCTTCCAACAAGTTGATGTCAGAATCATCATACTAAGCATGTTCTCATACCGGAACGTCTCAAAGCAGACAGCACGGTAGAGTGAATCAGTGAATTAAATACCCACTGATTGATGAGAAATTGATTAGAAAAATCACTCGCGTGTCGCTGGATAAACATTTTATGCAACACTACGAGGGTTTTATAATTTGAATCACATTTCTGTCATAAACACTTTTGTTTGAAAATTTTCACAATCAATGTGCTCGAAAATCAGTTGGTGAGCACATTGAAAGGTTTTCCAAAAACATCCATCAATCCATTTCCTGGAACAAGTTTGATTCGAATGTGAATCGCCCCATCGTTTCTTTCAAGTTGTCACTAGTTTGATTCATGAAGGATCTCATATGTCACCCACCAAGAGCTTGTTTGATGTTGGCTTTAGAAGGATTTCCATCTTCATTGTGAATACTTTACATATCACTCAGATGTTCTGGCAATACCACAAGGATAATGCATAGGACTCTAAATATATGTTTTTTTACTTTTCACGGTGTATGAAACAGTAAGCACATTGAAAGTGTGTCCTAATGAGATTTATGGATGATCTCCTGGCTCTAGACTCAATAGTGCGTTTTGATTTAATGATCGGAGGCTGGAGAGGACTGCCACCTTTTCAATATCGTCTAACTTAGAGTGAGAGAGACAATAGAAATGTATTGATCTCCGTGACAAATGAAACAAGAGTCCTTTAAGGGACCTTGAGTGGCTAGGGAGGGTTTTGCAGCGTATCACTGGGTCCATGATACTTGTCTTCAATGTCAGTAATCAACTACGTGATTCTGACAGCATATGTATTGACCCAGTTTCTGCCTAATGTGTAAGGAGGGCTTCTTTCTTTTCACCCTTTATCTTTACATTTCTTTTTCATTCTTCAACCCCTTCAGCGCTTACCGAGACTTCATCATTAGCACTTTGTTGGGTTTGTTCCAGTACTAGATCCATCTCAGTCGGCATTCTTCCCTTATTTTCACTTTTCTCCTTTTTTAATCATACCTAAGGACTTCTACACTAACTAGTGGATTGTCCCTGGGTAGATCCCTCCGGCTCTGGCAGGATCGTCGGAGCTTATACCTAACCTTACCATCCTTATAACTCCAGTACATCAAATAAAATGGTCGGTCTTTGGTATTCTTCCACACTTGCCATCACAAATCATTCGCTCCCCCTTAATATGTGCATCGATATACGAAAGAGTTTAGCACATATGGGAGAGCCTACACTTGAGTCAAAAGATCACATTTTTATCAGGTTTCATATTTAAATCACATTCTCTCCCCCGATCAAAAATTTCAAACCTTTTGAGATTTGTGATCCCAATTGATTTAAATAAGTTAGAAAACATGGGAGAAAATGTGGTCTGATTTAATATTTACTGATAATGATACGGAACACTGCTCCCCCTCAAGCTAAGAGGGAGGGAAAACTGACACACACATCACATAGTTGTCACTGCTTAATCTGTACAAAGTTTATTATATTACTTGGTTACACAAAGGCAAAAAGAGGACCAATAATCACAGAGAAGATATTCTCATTCGGTTCTTTGTAGAAGTCTGTAATCGCCCTCTCGAACTCTTCCACCAACATAGCTGATGACATCAAATAACGACATATTATTAGCATCATTTATCCTATATATATATTGCTCGTTTTATATTGTTTTATATGAGATTTGATACTTAATCGTTTACTTTTGTAAATCTCAGTAATATTGGAGCATTTGGTGAAAGTTAGTGATTTTGGACGAAATATGGAGATAACTGATCAAGATGGAAAAAGTCTACTAAACTCAAGGAGATACGCCGTATCATTCTAGACAGATACGCCGTATCATCATACTTAGATGAATTCGAAGACCATTGCCTGACTTTGAAGAATGCGCCGCATGTAATTATACCATGCGCCGCATATGAAACTTTGGTCAACGAAGAACCAACTTGTTCTACTCCAGATACGCCGCATCGGACCAATCCGATGCGCCGTATCGGCTATACACAATCCATACCAAGAAATCAAGTGAAGATTAGAAGCTTAATGAAGAAGTCAAGATTACAAGTCGACACTTGAAGATGATTTCGTATTTTGGCCATAAAATCTTCATCCGGACTCCGTTTTAGGTGATTCAAGCGGCCACGGAAAGAGAAAAAGGAGATCTACCTGTATCTGTAGGAGATGCGGCGCATCTGGTCCTTAGATGCGCCGTATTGGGAGATGAGGCGCATCTGGTATTTAGATGCGCCGTATTGGGTCAGTTTCAGACTTGGAGGCTACGTTTACTTATAGATGCGGCGCATCTAACTCTATAGATGCGTCGTATCGACCCAGATTTCAGAATCTATAAATACCGAACTCATTAACGAATTTGGGGATCTTTGGGAACCCTTAGGGGCATTCCCAGACGATCAAAGCCTCTCCAAACAGTAGAAGATCAATATTGAAGACCTAATCATCCTTGAAGAACATCTCTAATCATTGTTATATTACTTAATCATTCGGTTAGCGTATCGTATTCATTATGTTTCATACTTTATTCGTTATGATTATGTTTATGTACTTTGTTACAGAGATTATGGGCTAACACCCTTAGGTGTTAGCCATGTTTATGAAGTTTTATTAGTTTTTATGATTTTGTCGATGTGTTTGCTTTGTTATTGGATTGGGTGCTTGTCGATAAAAACTCGTTTATTGCTTATAACTAGTAGAAGTCTATGTAACTAGGTTATGATCCTTATAACTTTAATTGATGTGACTTAACTACCTGTAATTGTGGTTGCTTTGGTTGAGTTATATGCGTGTTAACCCGAATCTCTATTAGGAATCATTGTTTGGCATAAACGGAACGTGTCTACAACCTAATAGGACTAGTAGCGTGTAATACCGAACTAGGTTAGATGGTTTAAAGCAATAAGTTAGTATTGATGCTAGACGAGTCACTATGATCTTTCGTCATATCCGCCCCGAGGGCTAGTTACTTAATTGTGACAGAATTTCGTAATTGATATGCCGATTAACAATTGAATGAATTAAAACAAGTAGACATAAGCATGTATAACTATAAAATGGATTAGACTTGGCTAACCCGTTCTTCCTATCTTTGGTGTCTTCATACTTGTATTGTTTGTTTATCTTAGTTTAGTTAGAATAAAACCAAACCCGTGCCAGTCTCTCAGGCTGAACCCCCCTTTACGTTAGTTTAGGAGAGTCGAATACCTCTAGAATTAGTATATTAGAAATCTCACTCCTAGTGAACGACCCTTGCTTACCTAGAAACTATCTACATTGACCGGGTACACTGCTCGTTAGTGTTTAGAGTCTATAGGTTAGTTCGGCAAAATATAAATTTAAAACTTGGTAGTTTATTATAGACCTAAAAAAAAACACATCAAGTTTTTGGCGCCGCTGCCGGGGAGTGAATTTATCTATTTGCTAGTTTTATTGGTATTTTTCTGTTTTTAGTTTATTTTTGTGTGTTTGGTTTATTTGTTTTTTCGTTTGTTTGTTGTCTGTGTGTCTGTCTCAGAAGGGAGATACGGCGTATTCTTGTCTGTGAATACGGCGCATCTTTCTGGTTTCAATACGGCGCATTCTTGTCTGTGAATGCGAAGCATTGACGTTCTGTGGCCAAAAAAAAAAAAAATTGCTTTTAAATTTTTATAAAAAATGTTGCAGGAAGATAATACGGCGTATCCATTGTCTGTTGGATACGGCGTATTAACTTATGTCGATACGGCGTATCTATTGTCTGTTAGATACGGCGTATCGATTTTCCGTGACCCCAAAAATATTTTTCGTTTTTTTTAATCTTTTGTATGTGTTTAAATTTTATTAAAAAAAAAAAAAAAAAAAAAAAGTCCTGGTTACTGCTAGTTTTCTTGGTTGTTTATCTCTCAGGTAATAATTAAGATTGACAATCCGAAAATTAGGGTGCAGTCAGGCTCGTGACTCGAACAAAAACAAGCGCTTCGTGGGAGGCAACCCATGCTTATCTTTTAATTTATGTCAATTTAATTTTCTGTCGAGTCTGTCCCAGGCCTTCGATGCGGCGTATCCAACCCCTATGGATACGGCGTATCGAATCATCTGGAATACTTTAGTCCGAACTGTTTTGCTGACATCAATGCGGCGTATCTATCTTTTTAGATACGGCGTATCGACCTGCCAGAATTGAATACAGTTCTTTGTTTTTCTTTTGTTTATCGTTTTCTAACCGATGATTAATGAGATGTTTCTCGAGATTTGTTTTTCCTGTGGTCTCTATATTTTTACAGGTCCGGAATATTGAAGATGTTGATGGACTCCCGCATTTTATACGCTCGCACACTTACATTGGAAGATCATACCGAGCAAATCTCAGGGGAGTTCTCTGTTCTAATTCTTTCTATCTCTTGTTTTTAATTTTAAATACAAACAACGAGGACGTTGTTTAACTTAAGTGGGGGGATGGAGAATTAGAACGTTACTTGTCCTTAATTTTTCAAAAATATGCTTTAATCTATGCTTAATTATAAAAATTAAATTTTTTTTTTTAGCATGTTTTTGTTTAATCTAAGTTGCATAGCTGCACACATAACCTTATTTTCAAAAATTGTGAACTTATCAAAATTCACAAATCTATGAGTGTGCCGGTGACTTGTAAACTTTAGAACTTGGCTTGTATACTATTCGAGACCACCATAATGAGTATTATTGATATAATTGGAGTGACTTGTCTAACTTGGTAAATTTCTAGGATTTCACCCAAAAAGCCTATATATGTTTTGTGTTATTAACTAACTACACTGGTTAGTTAACCCCCGTATAAACCCTTTGTTTACTCTCTTTTTTAGAGTAAGATACCCCTAGAAAAACCCTCAGAGCCATTCCTTTCGTTTCTTACACCAATGTTTAAAATGTTTCGTTACACCCTTACACCTTAGCCTACCCTGTAGATTAAAATCCGTGGTTGGTTAATTGCTTTAGGCAAAGTGAGTTTCCTTACATTACCTGTGTTCGCGTGCGTAATTCATTATATTTGGTTAGGTCGGGAAATTGCACAATGCAAATTGGAGTGAAAGTAAATATTGTATATCTTTGAGTTTATTTTTCGTGTGTTTACTACTTTCACTATTACCGTTATTTCTGAAGTCATGAAAAGTATGGAAAAATTATCCAGAATTATCATTATAGTGATGTGGTGAAATTTTACACATCTTTGTTTATGTTAGTAGTTTGATAAAAAAAAAAAAAAAAAAAAAAAAAAAAAAATCGAAAAAATGAGAAAAGAAAAAGAAAAAAAAGAAGAGTTGGATGTTTGATTTAACCAACTTATGTAAAGTTTTGTATTAAGTGGTCGATATCACCACTATTTGTTGTATACTATATCTATGGATTGAATGGGAGTTGGCAGTTATGGGAACGCCAACTAAGGTTTATTCTTTGATTAAGATCTTGTTGAGTATAATTCGTGTCTACCTAAAGCGTGTGTTTCAAGTGTTAAAGCGTGAGTTATTCTATGATATGAGTCTTATTCATGGGATGGTTGAGATAGTGATTAACCACACTTATGATTTTAATCTATTTGTTTTGTTTATTTTTCATTTTACACCAATTTGTATCCCAAATATTATCCATACCCTATATTATTCTTTATCCAAACCTTTGATTTATTGAGATTAGGGATTTGAGCAATCTTAAGTATCGTAGTCGTGGATTCGGCTATGTATTTATGATTTTGTCGCCCTTTTTGATATAATATTATTGGTGAAGATTACTTGGTCCTATCTTTAGCCTATTCGAGTTAAGGATTTGAGCAATTGCAAGTATCGTGTTCGTGGATTCGATCATGTATTTGTGATTTTGTCGCCTTTTCTGGAATTTGAGATCGATAGAGATTAAGAAGAATGATTAACCCTTAACCAACAAACCCTTTTTACCGCTTTAGACTTGTTATTCCTTGGCTTTAGTGGGGGAGATGCGTATACTTGCCAAGCTTATGATAGAATATTCGTCACGACTGGACAGTTAAACGATTAGATTTGCTTTTATCAAAATATTTTATTTTATTTCTAATTCGTTAAGTGTTTGGTTGTGCAATTATGATAAAACGAATAAATGCTTAATTGTAAAAATACATCCTATTCAGGATACATTTTCATAAGATTAAATCTAAGGTTTACTTGAGGACAAGTAAAGTTCAAGTGGGGGGATATTTGATGACATCAAATAACGACATATTATTAGCATCATTTATCCTATATATATTGCTCGTTTTATATTGTTTTATATGAGATTTGATACTTAATCGTTTACTTTTGTAAATCTCAGTAATATTGGAGCATTTGGTGAAAGTTAGTGATTTTGGACGAAATATGGAGATAACTGATCAAGATGGAAAAAGTCTACTAAACTCAAGGAGATACGCTGTATCATTCTAGACAGATACGCCGTATCATCATACTTAGATGAATTCGAAGACCATTGCCTGACTTTGAAGAATGCGCCGCATGTAATTATACCATGCGCCGCATATGAAACTTTGGTCAACGAAGAACCAACTTGTTCTACTCCAGATACGCCGCATCGGACCAATCCGATGCGCCGTATCGGCTATACACAATCCATACCAAGAAATCAAGTGAAGATTAGAAGCTTAATGAAGAAGTCAAGATTACAAGTCGACACTTGAAGATGCTTTCGTATTTTGGCCATAAAATCTTCATCCGGACTCCGTTTTAGGTGATTCAAGCGGCCACGGAAAGAGAAAAAGGAGATCTACCTGTATCTGAAGGAGATGCGGCGCATCTGGTCCTTAGATGCGCCGTATTGGGAGATGAGGCGCATCTGGTATTTAGATGCGCCGTATTGGGTCAGTTTCAGACTTGGAGGCTACGTTTAATTATAGATGCGGCGCATCTAACTCTATAGATGCGTCGTATCGACCCAGATTTCAGAATCTATAAATACCGAACTCATTAACGAATTTGGGGATCTTTGGGAACCCTTAGGGGCATTCCCAGACGATCAAAGCCTCTCCAAACAGTAGAAGATCAATATTGAAGACCTAATCATCCTTGAAGAACATCTCTAATCATTGTTATATTACTTAATCATTCGGTTAGCGTATCGTATTCATTATGTTTCATACTTTATTCGTTATGATTATGTTTATGTACTTTGTTACAGAGATTATGGGCTAACACCCTTAGGTGTTAGCCATGTTTATGAAGTTTTATTAGTTTTTATGATTTTGTCGATGTGTTTGCTTTGTTATTGGATTGGGTGCTTGTCGATAAAAACTCGTTTATTGCTTATAACTAGTAGAAGTCTATGTAACTAGGTTATGATCCTTATAACTTTAATTGATGTGACTTAACTACCTGTAATTGTGGTTGCTTTGGTTGAGTTATATGCGTGTTAACCCGAATCTCTATTAGGAATCATTGTTTGGCATAAACGGAACGTGTCTACAACCTAATAGGACTAGTAGCGTGTAATACCGAACTAGGTTAGATGGTTTAAAGCAATAAGTTAGTATTGATGCTAGACGAGTCACTATGATCTTTCGTCATATTCGCCCCGAGGGCTAGTTACTTAATTGTGACAGAATTTCGTAATTGATATGCCGATTAACAATTGAATGAATTAAAACAAGTAGACATAAGCATGTATAACTATAAAATGGATTAGACTTGGCTAACCCGTTCTTCCTATCTTTGGTGTCTTCATACTTGTATTGTTTGTTTATCTTAGTTTAGTTAGAATAAAACCAAACCCGTGCCAGTCTCTCAGGCTGAACCCCCCTTTACGTTAGTTTAGGAGAGTCGAATACCTCTAGAATTAGTATATTAGAAATCTCACTCCTAGTGAACGACCCTTGCTTACCTAGAAACTATCTACATTGACCGGGTACACTGCTCGTTAGTGTTTAGAGTCTATAGGTAAGTTCGGCAAAATATAAATTTAAAACTTGGTAGTTTATTATAGACCTAAAAAAAACACGTCAATAGCTCTCCAGACTGCGGAAGATCCTCCTTGTCTTCAATCGTTTGCGAATGGCACGGATGAACTCGTTGTTCATTTCCAGATCTTTCTTTGTCCAGAACATGGTATACCTCCCTTGTCTAGCCGTTCTGATTTTGTACTATCTGATTCTGTAGTCCGGTGCTTCTTTAATTTGTTGTAGAGTACCATCACTGAACTTGTGTATTTCATCAAACCGCATGATCATCTGAACCCCGTACCTGTCTCTGAACACCACAGCCTTTGGAGACTCAAGAACTGTGTAATCGTGCTTGAATTCCATGTCTTTCGCTTCCCATCGAGGCCTCGTGAGGTTGAGCTGAGTCTGATAACTCTCAATCCCAAGCTGAAAGTCCCCTACCCGTTGTCTGATGACTAAACCCCTGGTCCATAGATTGACGGCAGTGGCAAGAGTCTTCTTTTCATGAGGTGATAGGTGATGCAGCTTGCCTTGAAGGTTCAACAGGTACAGATCTTCAAAGTCACTAGGATGCAAGTGTTTGAAGTCACTTTCGTCGATGACATGCTCTTTGAGATTAGCTCGACGAATATTGAAAAGATTTCAACTCGGACTACACTTAATATATGCATGCGGGAACTTACAGCTTTGCGATCTCCTTCAGCAGCAAATCTTTCGATGTAGAACTGCTGTCTCTTGAACCACCAATGTGATATGCCATATGAAGCTGATATGTCATACTTGCATTCTTCATCAATCCACATCTGATCTGGCACCATTTGTTCTAACCCGATGTCAGGATAATATGCAGCTTTCATCTTGGTAATTGACAACGCCTGTTTATGCTCCTTGCTGCCAAACCTGAGATACTCTAGATCTTTGTTGAAGAAGAAGTCAGTTTGAATGGTGACCTGTCCAGGTGGACCACCCAGAGGGAGTGGTCTGCTGACGTTGTAGCTGCGAATTCCCTTGTCAACCTGATCAGTCAGAAGCTTATGACATTCTTCCATCTGGAACTGAAAGTGAACCACATCTGGATGAAAAGCTTTGACGATTTCGTATGCTGGGCCTTCCAAGTCCTTAGGTGTCAGTTTGGTGATTCCTTGCTTCTGACAGTACCAATCAATAAAAGCTCCCATGTCTCCAGTCTGGGCAAGTAGTGAGTTTTCTGGAGGAGGCACATAGCTAGACATAATAGCTTCAGCCCAGTTGCTATCAGGGACATGCGTATAAGAAGAAGGGATGGACCAAGCTGGCTCAGGTGTTGGGGGTTTGTCATCTTCGGATGTTGACTTAAACCATGTCTTCTTCATTTCATCAGTAAGAGTAATCACAGGAGTTCCTGATCTGTCATCCTCTGAGAAAGATATCCACCAGACATTCCTTAGATTAACCTTAGGAATAGGGGCATTTGCGATGTCTTCATCATCATCTGAATACGAATCTTGATCGTTGATAGTTGATTCTTCATGCATAATAAAATCTTCAGGAATTGATGAGACTGAAGGCTTGAATCTGGTGTCAAATGTCGTCCAAGCAGCATATCCAGTGGATGAAACATTCTTCGATGAGCTTGGACCAGTAGACTGCTTCGACTGATCTTTCTCAGTAGTTGATGCAGGAGGATGAGGTGGTGGTTGTGCTTCAAAAGATCCTGAAGCTCTAGAGAAATCTGCAGCTCCAGATCCCCCAGATGGTGGAGGAGGTGGAGGAGGATGTGATGGAGACCCAGGAGGTATATCGGGTTTGTCCTGGCTCTTCTTCTTCTTTCTTCATGTTTCAGCCAGGTCCTTCATGAGTTGATCAGCGTTGTCATGGTCAATCGATCTTTCCAATGCTTCGTATAATTTTCTGTGATCTTCATGACCTTTGTCCTGATTCGTCTCATACATACGCTGAAGAAGAATTTCCTTCATATCTATGGTGGGAAGATATCTGAAGCGAGCTCTCAACGGTGCTTCCATTGCCCATCTTACTGCTTCAGCAACATGTTTATCAACAGCAGTGATTACCTTATATTCAAGGTTGAGATTTTCCAGTTTTGACAGCCGAGAACCGTGAGACAAGTCGTGACCTTCCAGAACCGCAATGCGTCTGAGAGCATCTTCAAGACGGGATTCTAAGCTCTCGTTGGTGGTTGGAGATTGTGTAATTGGGATTGTGGCAATGATAGTTTTTGTGGTGGTTGTTGCAGATGAGGGAGTATCTATGATTGGTGTTATGGTAAGAGTTGGAATTGCCATTGTTGGGACTGCAGATGTGTCTTGTTCAATCGTGACAGATACCATTGACACAACCTCCTTTTCTTCATTTGATTTTTCAATCTCAGCATCAGCATCAGTAGTCTTGTCTGTGATAAACTGATCCCCAAAGGTAGGGTCGTGTTCAAGGTTCTTGAGAGAAGATAGAGTGCCCGTTGAGCTAACCGGTTCCTCCATGTGAGTCTGATCATCAATTCTCATCTTTAGATTATCTTGAACTCCTGGATATGCCATTGATACAAACTCATCGTTAAGTGATTCAAGTGGAGGATCCGATGTGACTTCTTTTTCTAGAATTTGAATCTCTTTATCAGCTTTGTCAGGCTCTGGTCCTGCATCATCTTTAGTATGTTCAACATTCATCTCAATATTTTTCTCCTCAGTTTCCAGCTCATCGGATTCTGTCTCACTGGATTCAAGATTGAGTTCTGAACTCGGAGACTTTTCTATTGCAGCTTCAGAGGATTCAACGGTTTTGGAGGGTTCGGATTCGCGTTTCTTGAGGATGAACTTTGTGGTAGTTGATTTGGATGCTGGAGAGGAGATATCCAGAAGTGTCTGAGCAACTTGTTCGACAGTGACAATCCCCTTTCCTTTTCCTTTCACTTCAGGCATTGGTTGACGTCTTCCGATATCTGGTTCTCTGAGGATCACACCTTTAGTAGAGTGTCCCATCGACTCCGCGTATTCTTTTGCACTAAGTTCCAGTTTTCGCCTTTTAGACCCAGGTTTCTTACTCACATCACCCCTCTTGGATTTTTTCGTGCGCCCCGGAGCATCGTCAATAGTTGATGCCTCCCTACGCTTCTTGGGTTTTGGCATGCTTTGCTTGGTTGACTTCTGTTGTTTTGATGACTTGGTCGGTTTTGGAGCTGGGGACTCAGCTTCATCAACAAGTTTATCATCAAGATACTTTTGATATACAACCACTCTATTCACATAATCCTGAAAATAAGGAGCATTTCAATTGTCATCTGATATGAGAGCTTTAGGTATAATCATCCCAAAGACCTCTTGCTTGGTTCCTTTGGTTGAGAACTTGAGATTTCCCAGGACATGTTTGTCAGATGGTAAGTGGAGAGGAGAGTCAGATCTTGGATGAAACTTGTGCAAACATTGAAGATGATGGATTATTCTCTTTGTGTATCTGATGCTCGGAATCACTAGTTTGTTGACCGATTTCTTACTAGCCTTATGCAAAGCTAGTTTCATCTTGTCCTCAATGAAGGTGTGAATGGAGTGAGTAAATTCCTCCCAGATCCTTTCAGCAAAATCAATGTTGGCTTTTTTAACGATTCCCCATAAAATCTACAGCACTGGAGCTCTTGGTCTTTCATACCCTGAGGTTTTTCTAGTGAGACATATGTTGATGATGGTGATGATTTCCCTCCATGGCTGATACATATCATTCGTGATCACTGCAGACAACGTGTTGACTGTTATGGGGTAGCCTAGATCATTTATGAAGTTGTTGAGCTCATCGAGTGGTGGTGGTGGAGAAAATGGTTTGTTCACAATGACCGGCGTGATTTGTAATGCTTCTTTGAGGGTGTCTTTGGTAAGATCAAACCATTGTTCATCAAGCAGACAATGGTAGCATCCAGTATCTTTGTTAAGGCTCACTGTGTTCCAGAACTGTTGAATGTAGATGGCAGGAATAGCTGAGCTAGCCGTGAATGCACTGAAGAATGTGGTCTCCTTAAGTATGTCCACCGCGATTTTGTAGATAGGATTTGGTTGAGACTTATCCATATCCAAATAGCAGTTGCTCCTTCCAATAGAAACCCATCTGTCATGAGGTAAGATTTGTTCATCTGAACGAATAGGAGGTGGAACTACTGGTGCTTGTCCAGCAGGAACATTGACGTTAACATCGGCCATTGAATCTGCACAGTTACGTTCACAAGGAGACAGGTATACAGATGCCAAGTTAGACTAGAGCGTATGCTCGATGTAAGATCAGTGCTTATAAACAAGGTGCGCCCATTGAATCTCAGTTAGTCACAGCTTGAAACTGATATTTGACCAAATCACAATACCACAAATTGTAACATCCACATTGCAAGCAATTAAGTGATCAAATCGCAGATTATTCAAACCGTAATACACATGCAGTGAGTCAAATCGCAATATAAAACACAACAGCCAAATCGCATACAGTCGAATATTCAAATATCAGTTTATTCAAATCGTAACAATCAAAGAGTGAGTCAAATCGCAAGAATTAAGTATTCAAATCGCAACCATGTGGGAGCAAATCGCAACACAGGTGGTCACACAATTCGAATATAAAATAATTTCCAAAGCAAATCGTAGACATTGCGATTTGACCTCAATATTATACTCAAATCGCATCCCTGCACTAACATGACAATTTTGCTTGCTTTTATATGGGTTAGTGACATCGGTATCCACACCTTTTGGAGTTTCACAGTCAAGCTTTGAAATGCCATCTGTACTAATAGGTATCAATCTAAGACCAACCATCTTAAAAATTCTACCCGTCGGTAACCACCTAAGGTAAGATCTAGGAGTGTTAGATTTCTCATACACAGTAGGATGCTTGTTGAGAGAAGTTCTTAGTCCTACATCAATCTGCCTATCAGGTTTCTGAGCATGACTCTTTGGTCCTATGGGCCTGTTGTGGCTTCTAGTCTTAAGGGATCAGATCTTAGCATGAGCATTTACTTCCTTAGCTTTAGACTTATGAGATTGACCCTTAGAATGAACACTAACTGCCTGATCATTTGATCTAGATTGTGAAGTGACTGGTTTTGACAAAACTTGTTTCACATCAACTTGGGTTGCACACCTCGGGTTAGATGATTTTGGTCGTTCAGATCTAAACGCAGTTGGTTGTCTAACAACTGTTCGGTTTCTACGAGGTTGTGAAACTGGCGTTCCCAAGGTTGATGGTTTTGCAAACTTAGTGTTCACACGATTTTCATTTAGTTTCCTTAACTCATTCTTTATGGAAGTGACTGTGAAACCTCTCTCTTGAAGTTGAGCCTTGAAATCATCATTTTTAGCAATCAAAGAGGTTGTTTGCTGATGTGCCCGTTTAGAGTGCAAGTTTTAAATTTATAACACGATCTACCAATGTTTCAAATGCAACACATATGAGCAAGTATACTCGTTCGTGTGTAGTAAGAGGTGAAATGGTAAGCCGAGGTCGTTCACAAGGATTTGTTTACTTTTTGTGTGACGTGAGTTTGAATATAAAATCAAGCTTATCAATGATTCTAATAGTAAGCAAATAAAAATGATGATGTAATTCAATATATTAAGACTACACTTGCCTAGACTAGTTTGCACAATTCCCTTGATTATGATTATGACAATGGTTCTATTTAATTATGATCAATAAATTAGATGGTGTTCTAATTTGATTAGTTGGAATATACTAATCCTATTGTTTTCCCCACTTTCAATCCTCGTCAAGATTTGAAGATAACAAAAACAATACCAAGGTTTGATCAACCAAGACTAACACAATTCAATCACTTGATTCACTTTCGTTTCACAAGCAATTGACAACCATACATATTAGTTTTCTAAGTTTAACCATGTTACTTATGAAATGGTCAATACATAAGGTAACACCCTCATAGACAAAGGTTTACAATTAATTGACTAACAATGTCTCTTTCAACCCATTACACTATTAGCAATTAACCAAACTGACAACTCTTTTGTTGAAGAAAACTTTTACAAGTATAATTCGATCTTAGTATTAGCTTTTCATTGAACTAGAACCATAGAGTCATAATCAATCAAGATTCATTTAACAAACATCATCTAGGCAAGTGCACAAGGCACCTAGCCACTCATAGCAAACAAAGAAAAAACTACAGAAATTATATCACTTGAAAACATGATTAAGAAGTCTTACAAAAGTTGTAATGATGATTACAAGAGTTTTGAACAATATTGATGTTATCAACAATGATTCCTTGGACAATTATGATGATGGATGATGAATATAAGCCAACTTCTTCCTGCTTTTTTCTTCTTTGTAACCTTCTTGAGAGAGTACTTGTTATGAGATTTAGTTGTAGTAGATGTAAAAATGTGTATATCTTTCTTTTGGCCAAGCTTTCTTATTAATAGATTGACTCCCCTTGGTCACCAAGCAAATGTCTTGAGCATAAAGTGTCATAAAAATTATGGACTTGAAGTAAATGAAGTGTAATGTCAACCCATATGAAGAGCTAGTTCATTAAAGATAGTCATTAAGTATGCCAGAAATTGCATCAGCCCAAGGTTGAAGTCTCAACCTGAGGTTCAGATTCCAGCCCAAGGTTTGGAGTAAGGTTTGGCATGACATTGTTAAACCTTGGGTTGAATTTGAGCCTTAGATGTATTTCTTGAACCTTTGGTTGAAGAAGAAAGCCATAATTTTATGCATGTAACTTCTCATTCATCATATCAACACTTGATCTTTTCTTGGCCTCGAAAATCTTTGTAACTTAATTCTTTATCTTTAACGCTCTTTCCGAGGTCTTTATTATGGGTAGAATCTTCCGTTGTGCATAAGCCCTTGATTTAGCATCTTTTTCACATCTTTCTCGCTATTCCTTTGGACTTGATTGTACCTGAAACTCAATACATCTTTTGTACCTTTTAAGCATAATATGCTCACAAATACAACCAAATACAATGCACAAACATAGAAATAACGCGACTAAAACATGTACAAAATGAGCGTTATCAAATCCCCCACACTTACACTTTGCTTGCCCTCAAGCAAATCTAGCTTTTAAAAATAAATAAATCCACATGACATAAATAAAAATGATTCTGAAAATGAGATGCAAATCCATCAAGTACAAGTACAAGATAAGATCTGAGAGGGATTCGTTACACTTGAAGGGTGTTAATCCTTTGTGACTTTGTGTATATGATATGTTTAAGTTAATATGATTAAGTATGCGGAATCTACTTAACCACACTTAGAAGGTTATTTGGATATGGAAATGGAACAGTTATATTTGTTATTGAACAATGAACAAAGAAAGTTATCACCAAACGATTCAATATTATTCAAAAAAATACGAGTGATCTTCACTATCACTAGGGTTACAAAACCTTGAATCTTAATGTTTCTTTGACTTGAGATATTGTTTTGTTTGTTCTTTTCTCTTAACAAATATTCAAGTTCTATTCTTAGCACAAATCTAAAATATTTAATATCTAGTCTAATATCTCCCTTTTATACATACAAAGGAGATCATTACAATTATGATAAGTCTTGTCGAACTACTTGCTAGCTTATGTTGAGTGTGTCAGTAGCTAAGATACAACATGTATCTATGTTTACAACTTGTTTAACTGACTACAAATCAAAGATATTATCTACCGTATATACTTGAATTTTATACACAAATATCTTCTTATACTTATCCAACCAGCAGTAGTAAACGTGACACTTATCCATCCAGCAGTAGAATAAGTTATACCAGCAGTAGGATCAACCAACAGTACCTTCTTTGTACTAGCAGTACTAACTTCAGTTAGAACTGGTAGTTATAACTTTAGAGGCTTTAGATATACACTAGCAGTAGGAACTGTTAGTGTATTCTTCTCAGCAGTACTAACTTTGTGAACTTGTAATTCCCAATACTAATCTTCATAATATTTAATTCCCAACAATCCTCCCCTAAACATGTGATTCCCTAATCAACATGTTTCTTCTGAATTAAATTTTGATTGTGAGGATATTTCAAACACTTCATAGTCAGATTCTTGATCTGAGCTTTCCTTTGTTCTTCAAGATTATTCTGTCTAACTTATCTACCTTCCGTGAAACTATTTCAGCAATAACATCATCTTTCTTTGTCTTGAACACAAAATCAATACCTTGAATAAAAGATGGTGCAATTTCCTTGGATTGAGGAATTATAAGAGGCAATGGTGCTGTGTATCTTGGATGCTTGTTTCAACAAGTAAAATCTTCTTCCAGCATGCCTTTCCAAGTGATGAACAAACGTAGTGAACTGAAATTGAAACTGAAAGCTCCTAGATAGAACTTTCTCCATTTGAATGCTTCATCCCTTCTGAATATATATAATACTCCAGAATCAGCTCTGTTCTTGTCATTTTCAACCTCCATGTCATCATCTTGTATCCTTTTGTCTTTTCCTCCCTTACATTTGGTTAATCTTCCTTTCTTGGGCTTTATTTCCTCCCCTGAGATATTTCTTCCCCTGAGATGCAAATAACATTTCCTCCCCTATTTGGAAGATCTCTCACCATCATCCCATCATTATTTGATCTACCAATTAGAACATGTTTTCAGAAAATGTTGTACATGAAGCCATTAATTCCTTAAGAGTTTATGTGCTGCCCTCATCACTTCTAGGTGTGTTAACTCCGATGAGAGGTGATTCATGGGGCATTGACTCATTATCCATCATGTGATCATTATTCTGAGCCACTTTGAAAATCCTTTTAAAGAACTTTTGACTTAGCAGTATAAATATGATTTTATGATGAAAAATCATACTGCTCTCAACTATTTTGAAGGGATTAAGTGTGTAACAGACAAGAAGTTGGTTTTGAAATTGTACCCATAGTCAAGAAGTTGGTTTTGAAGCCATAAGACTTGACCACAGCAACTTGCAACAGCTACATATTCAGCTTCAGTTGTTGAAGTAGCCACAATGGTTTGCTTCTTACAATGCCATGAGATAAGTGTACACCCAAGGAATTGACATCCTCCAGTTGTTGACTTTCTGTCCAAGCTAGCACCTGCATAATCACTATCTGAAAATGCTACCAAGCCAAAAGGTTATTCTCTAGAATACCATAGACCCAACCTAGGTTGACCCTTGAGATATCTAAAAATCCTTTTGATAGCTGTTAAATGAGAAACCTTTGGAGTGACTTGAAATCTTGCACAAGCACAAACAGAGAACATGATGTCAGGTCTTGATGATGTGAGATACATCAAAGAGCCTATCATAGACCTGTAAGTGTGTACATCTACATTGTCTCCATCTAAATCTTTAAGAAGTGGCTTCTCAGAGTCCATTGGTGTGCTTGCCATTTTTGAATCAGCAAATTGAAATTTTCTAAGTATCTCTGCAACATATTTATCTTGACTAATAAATATGCCTTCACTAGGTTGCTTAACTTGCAAACCCAAAAAGAATGTAAGTTCCCCATGGAACTCATCTGAAACTTATGATGCATAAGCTTCTCAAACTCCAAACACATCTCCCTCCTTGTAGATCCAAAGATGATATCATCCACATACACCTGAACTAGAAAAAGATCACTCTTGTGCTTCTTGATGAATAATGTCTGATCAATCTTCCCTCTTTGTAATCCATTTTCAATTAAGTAGGAAGCTAGTGTTTCATACCATGCTCTAGGTGCCTTATGAAGGCCATAAAGAGCCTTAACTACTCTGTACACTTTTTCTAGATGGTCAGGATCAATGAACCCTGGAGGTTGTGAGACATACACCTCTTCTTCAATAGTTCCATATAAAAATGCACTCTTGACATACATTTGGTAAACTGTGAAGCCTATAAATGAAGCATAAGCTAAGAAAAGTCTAATTGCCTCAAGTCTTGCTACTGGAGCAAAAACCTCATCATAGTCTATACCTTCTTCTTGTGTGTACCCTTGGGCTACTAATCTAGCCTTATTTCTAATCACTATGCCCCTTTCATCCCTTTTATTCTTGAAAACCCATCTAGTGCCAGTTACCTTTTCATCTTTAGGTAAATCAACTAGCACCCAAACTTTCTGAATCTTAAACTGAAGAAGCTCCTCTTTCATAGATTCCACCCAGCTTGAATCATCTAGGGCTTTAAGAATGTTCTTTCATTCTGCTTGAGAGAGAAAACATACAAACAAGCAAGAGTTTGAAAACTCATGCTGCTTTGAAGCATAAAGGGCATCAAGAAGCCCTTGTTGGTCTGAAGACATCAGTTGTTGCCTTGTCTTCACACCTGATTGTACATCTCCAATCACATTTTCTAGGGAGTGGACTTTATGAATCCTAGTGTATGGAGTAGAAGGAACTTGATAGTTAGGTGAGATATTACTCAAATCCACCTCTTTATCTGAGAAATCTGCTTCATTTGGTTCTGAAGGGCCAGTAGTAAAAACATTTGGCTCAGCAGTAGAAAAATTAAGCCTAGCAGTAGAATGCTCTGTCTCAACAGTACTATCATCAGCAGAAACATTTTGTTGTTCCTTGGTTCCATCTTCCTTGTGTTCATTTTCAACATCTTCTTTAGCTTTACCAGAAGAAGATTCATAATTTGTTGAAGTTGAAGCCACACTGGTACTTATTGGCATCCATACATGATCTTGATTTGTCTCCTTGTCTAACCCTGCCTCATTTGTTATTTGTGAACCTGAAAAATCATTAGTTTCTGCAACAACAGACACATAATTCATAGAATGGGTTAGTGACTCAAGATCAAATAGCCAATTAGGACCTTGACCTGCTACATTGGATTTATTCTCTAAAAATTCCACATGCAGGTTTTCCTCTACTATTCTAGTTCTTGAGTTGTATACTATAAAAGCTTTGTTATTAAGAGAATATCCAACTAAGAATCCTTCATCTGCTTTACCATCAAACTTTCCAAGATGGTCTAAGGTATTTAGAATTGTCACATGATATCCAAAAGGTCTAAGAAATCCTATTGCAGGAGTTCTACCTCTAAGAAGTTCATATGATGTCTTATTGTGAGATTTGACAACCAAAACCCTATTTTGAACATAGTAAACAGTATTAACTGCTTCAGCCCAAAAAGTGATAGGCAACTTAGAGTCGGCTAACATGGTTCTAGCAGCTTCTATAAGTGTTCTATTTCTCCTCTCAGCTACTCCATTTTTGCTAAGGAGTTCTAGCTACACTAAATTCTCTCCTAATACCTTTTTCTTTGCAGAAGTCATCCATAACTCTATTTTTAAACTCTGTCCCATTATCACATCTAATGACTTTTACTCTTTTCCTTACTAGGTTTTCTATCTCTGTAATGAAAGTTTTAAGAATGCTAGAAGTCTCATCCTTAGAACCTAAAAAGAAAACCCATGTAAATCTACTATAGTCATCAGCAATAACTAGACAATATCTTTTATGCTTTAGGCTACTAACAGAAGTAGGTCCAAATAAATCCATATGAAGCATAAATAATGACTGATCAATAGAGTTAAAAATTTTGGGCTTACAAGTGGCTTTGTGTTGTTTACCTTTAAGACAAGCAATGCATGTTTGGTCATTTTCAAATCGTTTTTGAGGTAAACCTCTTACCAAACCATCCTTAACAATTTTATTTATGGTTTTGAAATTTATGTGACCAAGCCTCCTATGCCATATCATTGATTCATCCAATGTGGCCTTTGCAACAAGACAAGTTAAAGCCTTTTTAGGAACAATGTTCTTCATATCAACACTGTACATGTTGCCCTTTCTTGGAATTCTAAGTAGTACTTGACTTTCATCAGGCATCTTAAAATCAGAAGAAAGTACAAGACATTGAGTGTCAGTAAAAAGAACTATGTTCTTTTTGTCACACATTTGTGAGACACTAAAAAGATTATACTTCAGCTCTTGTACATAGTACACATCTTCAAAATCTAAATTTCCAGTTTTAATTTACCTTTACCAGAAATTTTCCCACCAATACCTCCTCCAAAGGTAACATAGCCACCATCTAATGTTTGAAAATCGGAAAGATAGGACTTGTTGCCTGTCATGTGCCTTGAACATCCACTATCTGAGTATCCTTGATCCTCTTGTTTATCAGTAGAATGTTCCTGCACAAAAATGAGGAATATTAGTTTCCTTTGGGGACCCAAGCCATTACTGACTTGGATCTGCCTCGTGCATCAATGTAATTTAATCTTTTAAGAATGGTTGATGCAACATTGGGTTTAGTTTTTTTCCAAACCTAACATGCTGAGGCCTTAACAACATTTGCCGTGTTTTCCCAAGCAGCAGTATGAACTACATGCTTAGCAGTAGAAACTGCTAGCTTTGTAGTTGTTCCTTTTGGTTTCCAAACTTGTTTTTGGACCACTGCTTTTGATTGAATGGGCCTTTTAACAGTTGTAGATGCATGATTGTAAGTTGTTTTTGCACCTTTAACTGTTTATTTTAGGTAAACAATCTGAAATGGTCTAGCAGTATGAACTGCTTGCCTAGCAGTAGGAACTGCTTTTGAAACTGCTCTGGGTTTTGTTCTCTTAGAATTAGAGTGAAAATGAAATTGAGGAGTTTGCCTTTTGATATTCACCCTATTGTTTGCATACCCAGATACCCATTTGTTACAGAAAGCTGCAAGATGACCAAAACTACCACATGTGTAACAAGCTTTGTTATAAAAGGCAAAGTCATCACCTAATTGGTGAGACTTGAGGTTATTCCAATTTCTATGGTTACCTCTAGGCTTGTTGGTGGTTCTATATTGTTCACAATATTTAACTGATTGCCTAACATGTTTAATGTTTGATTTAGGCCTAACAGCATCTATTTTGACCACTTTAGGAACACTTGTTCCTGATTTCTTAACAATTTTAGGTTTAGACATAACCTGTTCATCTTCATCATCATCAGATACCCAGTCTTCAATGACTACTCTATCTGATCTTCTATCAGAGGACACCTTGTCCTCAGGAACTGAAGTTTTACTTAAACTTTCACTTACTTTCTTAGGTTCATCAACAACTAACTTGGTTTTTGGCTGTACACCATATTGTAGCTCAGGTTGTTGAAATTCAGGTACACCTGAATTTTCTAGGTCAATCCCTGGGGGTTTAGGGATTCCTCTGTAAGGGGGTGGGACAGCATTATATCCTAACCCTGACATTGCTCTATTAATTACTTGATATTCTATCATGTTGGTTACACCTTTAGAAGCATGTTCTAGTGTTTGTGTAGTCAAGTGAATGTTTCCATTTTCCTTTTTGTTCCTATCATAAGCCTCTCTCAAAAGCTTAATCTTAGCATCTCTAAAGAATATGTCTTGTCTAAGAAGAACTTTGTCATCAGAAAAAGAAATTTCATTTTGTTTGTAATGAATGATCTGCTTCTCTAGGGATTCTAAACCACATTTATAATCTACTAAGTCTTGTTGAGTTCTGCTTAGGACTTTCTTTTGGTCATCATAATGTTTGATTAAAGTTTTTAGTTCTGAAAGAGCTGTGCAAGTATTAGAACAAACTTTATGATTTTGTACCTCAGTAGAGAAAGCCATGAGTGCCATCTGTGAAAAATCTTCATCTTCATCAGCCATGAAACTCCAATCAAAACCTAGCCCATCACTAGCTACCATAGCTTTTGAGTTTGGCTCAGAAACCTCCCTTGTTTTGGATGTGCTTCCAAAACCTCGATTCTTGCTATCTTGCTGCCTTGGCCTTCTACATTCTCTTGAGAAGTGCCCCATCATGTGGCAGTTATAGCACTCTATCTTTGACTTGTCAAAACCAGCAGTATCATTGTTGCTGATTGTGAGCTTCTTCCCCGTCCTTTGATAGAACTTCTTGGCTCTCATGCTAAGAAGTGAAATTTTCCATTTTAGGTCCATTTCCTCCAGATCATCATCATTGATCTCTTGGAGGTCTTCATAAGTGAGCATGTACCCATCATTTCGACTTGTGACAAATGCACAACAAGTCTTCTCATCCAAAATACCCATGGTACTGCTTGATAAACTAGCAGAACCAACACCATCAACAACTTTCACCTCTTCACTTGGATTTGAGGTACTAGGAGTTGACATAAATGCCATGTTCCCAGTATTAGAACTAGTACCTCCATTTTTCTTCAAATCTTGTTCCACAATCTTAAAGTTGCTATAAAAGTCTATCAGTTCCATTGTATCAAGGTCTGGCTTGTTCTTCCAGACAACAACATGTATAGCCCACTCTTCTGGTAAGCTTCTCAGAAATTTTGAGTTTAAATCTTCTTGAGGTATTTCAACCCCAAGAATAGCAAGTTGGCTCACAATATTCTGAAGCCTATTAAACATATGGTCAAGAGATTCATTGTTGGTAGAGGAGAAATTTTCAAACTGCTGCTTGAGCAGTGTCTTGTGGGTTTTCTTGGTGGCTTCATTTCCACCATACCTGGCAACAATAGCTTCAAATAATGACTTGGCATCTTTGAACTTGCTGAAGTTTAAAAGTTGATCATTGGGAATGGTCATCATCAGCATGCTTCTTGCCTTTAGGTCATTTTTCTTCTTTATTCTGTCTTCTGCAGATGTTGGGTGCATCTGTAGAGTTGTCACCACTTTGCCGTCCACTGTTGATGTAGTGGTTGTAGGCTGGTAAGAGTTTCCATCTTCAATAATTTCCCAAAGTGGATAGTCTTGCACTTGGAAATACTGCTCTATTCTCAGCCTCCACATCTCAAACTCATTCTGTTGGAGCATGGGTAGTTTTGCAGCAACATTGGTCTGAATAGATTCAACGTCCATTTCTTCTTCTTCGTCTTCTAATTCAAAGATATCAACCTCGCTCTGATACCAACTGAGAGGGATTCGTTACACTTGAAGGGTGTTAATCCTTTGTGACTTTGTGTATATGATATGTTTGAGTGTATATGATTAAGTATGCGGAATCTACTTAACCACACTTAGAAGGTTATTTGGATATGGAAATGGAACAGTTATATTTGTTATTGAAAAATGAACAAAGAAAGTTTATCACCAAACGATTCAATATTATTCAAAATAATACGATTGATCTTCACTATCACTAGGGTTACAAAACCTTGAATCATAATTTTTCTATGACTTGAGATATTGTTTTGTTTGTTCTTTTCTCTTAACAGATATTCAAGTTCTATTCTTAGCACAAATCTAAAATATTTAATATCTAGTCTAAGATCTCCCTTTTATACAAACAAAGGAGATCATTACAATTATGATAAGTCTTGTCGAACTACTTGCTAGCTTATGTTGAGTGTGTCAGTAGCTAAGATACAACATGTATATATGTTTACAACTTGTTTAACTGACTATAAATCAAAGATATTATCTACCGTATATACTTGACTTTTATACACAAATATCTTTTTATACTTATCCAACCAGCAGTAGTAAACGTGACACTTATCCATCCAGCAGCAGAATAAGTTATACCAGCAGTAGGATCAACCAGCAGTACCTTCTTTGTACTAGCAGTACTAACTGCAGTTAGAACTGGTAGTTATAACTTGAGAGGCTTTAGATATACACTAGCAGTAGGAACTGTTAGTGTATTCTTCTCAGCAGTACTAACTTTGTGAACTTGTAATTCCCAATACTAATCTTCAGAATATTTAATTCCCAACAAGATCCATCTTTTTAAACTTTATAAGTGAAAATTCGAGATGTTTGGCAATACCTTAATGATTCTCTTTCTTGATAACATATTAAAACACCTCACGAAAAAGGAATGAAGTATAATTCACTCAACACTCATTTATTTAGTGGGTGAGTATATAAGAAAATAACACTCATTGCTCAGTCATGATCTAAATATTACCATAGGCTTGTACAAGAAACAAAACTCCACCGACGTGGCGTAAGCACCAAGTGTAAACATCTAAGAGGACTTTGGGTTAAAGGGTGTAAGGGTTATATCAAACTTATGTGCAACTATCTTATGCAAAACATAATAGCTCGCTAACAACGAATTCTTAAATTACTCAGATAACGGATGGTCACTAGATGTCAATACACTTGATAATTTCACCAAGTCAGAAAGGGTAAGGATAAGGCATGAGATATATTTATGAAATTGGTTTAAAATAAAAACTTTACAAATAGTCAAAGTCTACAACCAATTGCTACTAGCTACATCAACCACTTTCCTTTGAACTTGAGAATTCATCCTTGATTGATATCATACTTTCATAGCTCATTGGCTATTCTTGTCACCATACAATTGCAATGACTTATTTTATTTTATTTTTTTCCTTTTTTTTTATTTATTATTATTTTTTTATTTATTGTTTGCCACATGTTTCGGCCATCGATCATAATACCAATAGATCCTCCATGAGATTATCATGGAGTTTGCAACTTTCTCAACATTCAAGGATTTCCCACATAACAACCATCTTTCCAAGTAGCTAGTAACCAACCAAGACTTGACTACGGGTAAGGTTAAGGCTAAAAGTGTAAAATATTTTTTATATTTTTCTGGTGTAACAAAAATGAAAAGGATGCCTCAGAGGGTGTACTAATGGTATCTAACACAAAAATTGAGTGCTAACAAATGGGTCCATATGGGTGGTTAACTAACCGATGTGGCTAGCTAATATATCATTAGATGCAAAATGGAAGGCCATTTGGTTTAATTCCTAAGGTTGCCTCTTATCACACGAATACATTTATATCACACGAGGTGATCTCACTGCGGTCTGGTAATGATTTGCAAGTACAAGTTATAGAATAAATAAAATCACCGGCACACTCATAGCGAAAAGATTAAGCATAAAAGATGTATGCTATATAAGAATAGGCTCAAATTCTCACAATTTTGGTGGAATGGGCTATAATTGTGCTAGCAATGTTATCGATCCTAAAAATGGATTGCAATGTCAATCAGGACACATCTCGAATTTTCAAAAATTACATGTTTTATCAGTGGATTGATTTAGTTATTCTAATATAAATTATCCTAAATGCACGAAAACAACTAGATCATAAGGGCAAACAATTTTAAAATTAGGCTAAAAAATATAGAAAATTTAAAATTCATAAGGGCAAACAATGTAAAGAACGATGAATCATAAAAATAGGAAAATGGAACATAAAAGAATTGATACTGCCTGAGCCTTGGAATCCATATCGAGCTCCAAATGAGATATTGATATCGAATGATTCCACATCTTCAAGATCAAGCATTGTAACCTGCAGTAATCTCCATATACAAAAACAAACAAACACACAAAATGCAAAATATTTTTGGATTTTTATTTTTTATTCGACAGGGCCCCCACACTTATGGTAAAACCATTGGGGCATAAACAAACATTAAAAACACACGGGTTGCCTCCCGAGAAGCGCTAAATTTATTAACGAGTCATCAGCCCGACTCGATCTTCCTTACTTTCATGGTTTATGTTTAGGATTCTTTCCCGACTTCTTGGGAATATAAACCACATTTCATTTCATTATTCCTTTTCCGGTTTTATCAATATCATGTAGCTTTGCGGTATTGCAAGTTCTAGGAAGAACATCCCAGATATATTCGATTTTCGCAACCCATGATATTGCTTTGTTATAATCTGCGGGAAAAGGTGCCATGAATGGAATAGCAGTGTATTTCTTTTTATCAAACAATTCAAGTGGAATTTCCTCATTTGACAATTCATTCAATTGCTCCTCATTGTGATAGTGTTTGATACGATGTCCATTAACAATGAAACTTCCACCATGCTTGTCGTATAACTCGATATATCCGGATGAAAAACCATGTTTTACCACGAATGGACCAAACCATTTGGTTCTTAGCTTAGGAGCTTTGAATTTGTACTTAGAATTGAACAAAAGTACTTTGTCTCCAGCTTTGAATTCTTTCCGGATTCTAAGTTTTCTATCATGGTAAGCTTTTGTTCGAGCTTTGTACAATTTGGAATTCTCATACGCTTGGAGTCTTAATTCATCGAGTTCATGCAATTGCAAGAATCGTTTTCTCCAGCGATTTTGAGATCAGGGTTACATTGCCTTAACGCCCAGTAGGCGCGGTGTTCAATTTCAAATGGCAAATGACAAGTTTTTCCATATATGAGTCTATACGGAGTTGTGCCAATTAGAGTTTTATATGCCGTTCTAAACGCCCATAGAGCATCATCGAGTTTACTTGACCAAACGGAAGGATTATCCTTAACCATTTTTACAAGTATTCTTTTTAAAGCTCTATTGGTGTTTTCAACTTGACCACTGGTTTGAGGATGGTATGCTGTTACGAAACAATGATGGACTCCATATCATTTCATAGCTTTCTCCATTTGATGGTTACAGAAGTGAGTTCCTCTGTCGCTTATCAAGGCTTTTGGAATTCCGAATCGAGAGAAAAGCTTTTTCAGAAAATTTACAACCACTCGTGCATCATTAGTGGGTAAAGCTTCCGCTTCGGCCCATTTAGAGACATAGTCAATTGCAACGAGGATGTATTCGAACTTATGAGATTTAGGAAAAGGACCCATGAAGTCAATTCCCCATATATCAAAGATTTCAGAAACTTGTATACTCTTTTGTGGCATTTCGTCTCTACGAGAAAGACTACCAGACTTTTGGCAAGCATCACAGTTCTGCACAAGCGTATGAGCTTCTTTAAAAATCGTCGGCCAATAAAATCCCGCATCAAAAACTTTTTTAGCGGTTGTGGATGGACTGTAATGTCCTCCAGTTGGGCCGTGATGACATTCATCGAGAATTTTCCGGGTCACTGAACCGTACACGCATCTTCTAATTATCCCATCGGGACACATTTTAAATAGATACAGTTCATCCCAAAAATAGTGTTTAAGGTCTGCGAAAAATTTACTACGCTGAGCGTGAGTTAGACTTTTTTTGTAATACTCCTCCGACTAAATAATTTGCAAAGTCAGCAAACCATGGAACTTCTTCATTTTCAATTCCCATAAGAGTTTCGTTGGGAAAATTATCATCTATATCATCTTCACCGAATTCATCTAAATTAGGGTTTTCTAAGCGAGACAAATGGTCTGCTGCCACATTTTCCACACCTTTCTTATTTTGGATTTCTATGTCAAATTCTTGAAGCAATAAAATCCATCAGATAAGACGTGGTTTGGCATATTGTTTGGCAAACAGATATTTAAGAGCTGAATGATCGGTGAATACAATTGTCTTTGACAAAACGAGATAAGAACAAAATTTGTCAAACGCAAAAACTACAGCCAAAAGTTCTTTTTCAGTGACCGTGTAGTTTTGTTGAGCACTATTCAAGGTTTTGCTAGCAAAGTAAATAGGACGAAAATGATGGAAATACTACTCCAACGGCAAAATCACTTGCATCACACATAAGTTCAAATGGCAGTGACCAATCTAGTGAAACCATAATTGGTGCATTTGTTAACTTATCTTTGAGTGTTTCGAATGCCTTGATGCATTCTTCATTGAAATCAAAGACTGAATCTTTCTCGAGAAGCTTCGTCATAGGACGAGAAATTTTCAAAAAATCTTTGATGAATTGGCGGTAGAATCCCGCATGCCCCAAGAAACTCCTAACACCTTTAACGTTAGTCGGGGATGGTAACTTAGCAATAGCATCTATTTTTTATTTGTCCACTTCAATTCCCTTGCTAGAAATCTTGTGACCAAGCACAATGCCTTCTGTCCCCATAAAGTGACATTTTTCCCAATTTAGCACGAGATGAGCGGATTTGCATCTTTCAAGCATTTTATCAAGATTGGACAGGCATGACTCAAATGAGTCTCCAAAAACTGAGAAATCATCCATGAAAATTTCCATGGAGATTTCAAGCATATCTTGAAAAATAGCAATCATGCATATTTGAAATATTGCTGGTGCGTTACAAAGACCAAAAGGCATACGCCTATACGCATATGTGCCAAAAGGGCACGTGAATGTGGTCTTTTCTTGATTAGCTGGATCAATTGGAATTTGGAAATAACCTGAAAATCCATCGAGAAAACAAAAGAATTTGTTCCCCGCAAGTCTTTCCAACATCTGATCCATGAACGGTAAAGGAAAATGATCCTTCCTGGTAGTGTTATTTAATTTGCGATAATCAATGCACACTCGCCAACCAGTTATGGTTCTGGTCGAAACAAGTTCGTTACGTTCATTAGTTACAATCGTCGTTCCTCTTTTCTTAGGAACACAATGAACATGACTCACCCATGAACTATCCTCAATGGGGTTAATAATACCAGCATCAAGAAGTTTGATTATTTCCTTCTTAACAACTTCCTTCATGTTTGGGTTGAGCCTTCGTTGTCTTTGAACAACGGGTTTGGAATTGTTTTCGAAATTAATTTTGTTTTTGCAAAAGTTTGGACTAATTCCACGAATGTCAGAAGTTTTCCATGCGAAAGCTTCTTTATGATTTTTAAGCAAAGAAACAAGACGTTCTTTTTCATCGGGTTTGAGTGCTGAAGATATGACAACCGGAAGAACATATTTTTCTTCCAAGAATGCATATTCCAGATGATCGGGAAGAGGTTTCAAGACGAGATCTACTGGTGGATCTTCAATTGAGGTTTTGATTCTCATTTCATCATTGAATTCCAATTCCTCAAAGTTGGTTGTTTCTTCCTCAGAAATTTCTTCGGAGTCTATCTGCATAAATTCAGCAAATTCTCTATCGAGATCTTCAACGCTTATTTGTCCAGATGTTTCATGAGTCGTAATTCTTTCATCAAGCAGCTCATCAAATATTTCCTCCGTTATTTCGTCGATAGCATCAATGCTATAACAAGTGTCATCATTCGCATGAGAATATTTCATGGCTTGATTAATTGAAAAAGAGATTCTTTCATCTCCAACTCCAAGATTGAGTTCTTTGTTTTTGACTTGAATTATCGCATCAGTTGTGTTTAGGAATGGTCTTCCTAAAATCAATGGAACTTTGCTGTCTTTCTCCATCTCAAGGATCACAAAATCAACAGAAAAAACGAATTGCCCAACTTGAACAAGCATGTTTTCTGCTATTCCAACAGGATATTGGATAGTATGATTTGCTAAGCGTATACTCATTCTTGTGGGTTTCAAGGTATCAATCGAAAGCTTCGCATACAATGAGTATGGCATAAGATTGATACTCGCACCGAGATCGGCTAAAGCATCACAAGTGATTGAATTTCCCAAAGTGCACGGGATGAGAAAACTTCCAGGATCACCGAGTTTTTTCGGCAGTTTGTTTTCAATAATGGCTGAGCAATATTCATTCAAGAAGGTAGCGGAAATGTTTTCCATTTTGCTTCTGTTGCTCACAAGTTCTTTCAAAAACTTTCCATAATTGGGCATTCCAGCTAGGACATCCACAAGTGGAACGTTGATCCCAACTTCTTTGATTAAGTCAATGAACTTTCCATATTGCTCTTCCATCTTTTCTTTCCTCAAACGTTGAGGATAAGGAATTCTTGGCTTATATGCCTTGAGTTGAGGAGTGGGTTTAACGACTGGTGTAGGAATTGGTTCGTTATCTTTCGGTTCGTTATCTTTTGGTTCTTCCTCTGCTTTATCCTCACTATCATCATGAATGATAGTGGTTGTTTGGTTTGGGTTTGGTGGTGGATCATAAGATAGACCACTACGAGTGTATACAGCATTTACATGCTCATTTCTCGTTTGAGGTGGACGATAAGATCCAGATGATGATGGTTTTGGGTTGGATTGAGTATTGCTTGGCAAAGTACCCGATGGTCTTGCAGTAAGTTGATCAGAAAGACGACCAAATTTGGTTTCAAGTTCTTGGATAGATGCTTGATGATTCTTTTGACCTTGTTCAACTTTGCTTTTGAGCATGAAGAACTGATTTTTCATGAATTCATTTGTTTGCTTTTGAGCATGCACGAATTCACGCATGGTTTTTTCGAATTCCGTTTCTTCATTTTTTGTTTCACGTATTTGTGATGATGAACGGTTATCATCACGAGAAGATGTCTGACGGTTGTTGTCACGAGGTTGAGAGCCACAATTATCATCCCTCGGTGTACGATCTTGCCAACTCTAGAACTTCTACCATAGTAGTTTCCAGGATATCCTCCTCCTCAATATCCTCCATAAACGTAATTGGCTTCGGCTTGGGGACCTCCCATGGGTTTGTCATCACATTCGGATGATTAGTGATTTCCACCACAATAATTGCATCCATCACGCATTTCTTTGATTTCTTTTTGGATACTTTGGAATTTAGAATCGATTTTGGTGGTGAGATCTTTCATCATGTCCATGATTTTGGAATTTTCATTCGTTCCTTCAGCGAATGCAATGGTTTTTCGTTGAGGTTTGGTTTTGGAATCCTTAGACCAATCTAGCTTAAGAAGTACACGGTCTTCTAATAAAGTGTAAGCTTCGTTAGGGGTTGTATAAAGGAAAATTCCTCCGGCATCAAGGATGCCTTGAGTTGTGTAATTGAGACCATGGTAAAAGATTTGAATGATATTACCACGAGACAATCCATGCCCATGACAACTTCGGAGCATGTTTTTCATTCGAAGCCAAGCTTCGACAAGATTTTCTCCTTCCTTTTGAGTAAAACTACGAATTTCACCTAAGAGACGATCAAACATGGCCGGTGGAAAGAAACGTCCAACAAATGCTTCTCTCATTTGGTCCCAAGTTGTGATCACTCCGGGGCTTAATTCGTTAAACCAAATTTTCGCTTCTCCGGTGAGAGATGATGGAAAGAGTTTGAGACGGATTGCATTTGCATTGGTATTTCCATAACGAAACATGTCACAAATTTCAAGAAAATCGGCGATATGTTTGTGTGGATCGGATTTAACTCGACCATCAAATTGATTGTCTTTAATCATCGAAAGATGATGACCTTTGATAGTAAAGTTTTCTCCAAGATTAACGGGAACAATGGCGGCTGCGGGTGTAGGAGCTACAACCCTATTGGTATCCCACATAGGTTGATCTTCGGCCATTGGAAATGGTAACTCAAGAAAAAGATTAACGATTGGATGAACTTTGGAAAGATTATCAAATGGTGGGTTAACGGTTTTTGGTATTCTTTGATCGGGTGGAACAAATGGGTGTCTCTTTTTGCGAAACAATCTTTCGGGGTTAGAAAATGGTGAACTTAATTCTTCGTTAGAAGAACGAGTGGTCATACACGATAAAAACGAGCCTATCGAAAAGGATTAGAAACTTAAAAAGAAAATATATATATATATATATATATATATATATATATATATATATATATATATATATATATATATATATATATATATATATTATGAACAGTAGGTCAGAACCAGACCGGTTGAATTTGAACCGGGCGGTTGGAAATTGGATGGTTCACAGAAACTTTGAATCGGATCGGTTCAGTTTTGAGTCGGTTTAGATTTTTTTTTTAATTTACCGAGAGTTGAACCGGGGCGGTTCTCTTTTGAACCGTCGGTTCGGTGGGTCAGAAAAGGTTGAACCGGTTCGGATGGGAGCTGAACCGGCGCCTAGACTTGTTTTTAAAATTTACCGAGAGTTGAACCGGCTCGGTTGAGACTTGGACCGGGCGGTTCAGAATTTTTTAATTTTACCGAGAGTTTGAGCCGCGCGGTTCAGTATTGAACCGGCAAAAACTGGGGAAAATTTTTAAGAAAAAGAAACTTTTTTTTTTCAAGCTTAAAGAAGACGAAATAAACAAGAAAATTATAAACAAAAACTCACAAAAACGTGATCAAATCCCCGGCAGCGGCGCCAAAAACTTGATGTGCCCGTTTAGAGTGCAAGTTTTAAATTTATAACACGATCTACCAATGTTTCAAACGCAACACATACGAGCAAGTATACTCGTTCGTGTGTAGTAAGAGTTGAAATGGTAAGCCGAGGTCGTTCGCAAGGATTTGTTTAGTTTTTGTGTGACGTGAGTTTGAATATAAAATCAAGCTTATCAATGATTCTAATAGTAAGCAAATAAAAATGATGATGTAATTCAATATATTAAGACTACACTTGCCTAGACTAGTTTGCACAATTCCCTTGATTATGATTATAACAATGGTTCCATTTGATTATGATCAATAAATTAGATGGTGTTCTAATATGATTAGTTGGTATACTAATCCTATTGTTTTCCCCACTTTCAATCCTTGTCAAGATTTGAAGATAACAAAAACAATACCAAGGTTTGATCAACCAAGACTAACACAATTCAATCATTTGATTCGCTCTCGTTTCACAAGCAATTGACAACCATACTTATTAGTTTTATAAGTTTAACCAAGTTACTTATTAAATGGTCAATACATAAGGTAACACCCTCATAGACAAAGGTTTACAATTAATTGACTAACAATGTCTCTTTCAACCCATTACACTATTAGCAATTAACCAAACTTGACAACTCTTTTGTTGAAGAAAACTTTTACAAGTACAATTCAATCTTAGTATTAGCTTTTCATTGAACTAGAACCATAGAGTCATAATCAATCAAGATTCATGTAACAAACATCATCTAGGCAAGTGCACAAGGCACCTAGCCACTCATAGCAAACAAAGAAATAACTACAGAAATTATATCACCTGAAAACATGATTAAGAAGTCTTACAAAAGTTGTAATGATGATTACAAGAGTTTGGAACAATATTGATGTTATCAACAATGATTCCTTGGACAATTATGATGATGGATGATGAATATAAGCCAACTTCTTCCTGCGTTTTTCTTCTTTGTGACCTTCTTGAGAGAGTACTTGTTATGAGATTTAGTTGTAGTAGATGTAAAAATGTGTATATCTTTCTTTTGGCCAAGCTTTCTTATTAATAGATTGACTCCCCTTGGTCACCAAGCAAATGTCTTGAGCATAAAGTGTCATAAAAATTCTGGACTTGAAGTAAATGAAGTGTAATGACAACCCATATGAAGAGTTAGTTAATTAAAGATAGTCATTAAGTGTGCCAGAAATTGCATCAGCCCAAGGTTGAAGTCTCAACCTGAGGTTCAGATTCCAGCCCAAGGTTTGGAGTAAGGTTTGGCTTGACATTGTTGAACCTTGGGTTGAATTTGAGCCTTAGATGTATTTCTTGAACCATTGGTTGAAGAAGCAAGCCATAATTTTATGCATGTAACTTCTCATTCATCATATCAACACTTGATCTTTTCTTGGCCTCGGAAATCTTTGTAACTTAATTCTTTATCTTTAACGCTCTTTCCGAGGTCTTTATTATGGGTAGAATCTTCCGTTGTGCATAAGCCCTTGATTTAGCATCTTTTTCACATCTTTCTCGCTATTCCTTTGGACTTGATTGTACCTGAAACTAAATACATCTTTTGTACCTTTTAAGCATAATATGTTCACAAATACAACCAAATACAATGCACAAACATAGAAATAATGCGACTAAAACATGTACAAAATGAGCGTTATCATTTGCTCAATAGTCTTAGTTTTCATTTCTTTGATTGAGTCACATAGGTTTTTACAATGTTTTTTCAAAGTCTCATTTTCAATAAGTAATTCAGCCACTGTATGTTCCAATTCAGTATTTTTTGTTACAATAACATCATTGTCATGTTTAGCCTTAACTTCATTATATATATCACACATCTCATCCATACGGTTTTTCAGGTTGTTGATCGTTAAGTTTTTGGCTTCTAGCTGAGCTTTCAAATCATTTATTATAAAGAATTCACGGAAATCAGGGAGTTCCGGATTTTTACATGGTAGATTAGTTTGAAAACTTTCTTCCTTTTGTTGCATTGCAATTTCAAGTGAAATACAATGTTTTTCAATCTGTAAAAATCTGTTTGAAAGTTCATTATAAACTTCTTTTTCAACCATTTCATTTGATTTGAAAATCTCAGCCGTACGCAAAGATCTTGACGCATCATCATGTTCAGCATCCTGATCAATTTCTCTCCCCTTATGACTCATATTTGTTGAATCAGAGGTGATATCACTATTAGTGCTTTCCAACATATATGTGTCATAAGTAGGTTTAATTTGATCAGTATGTTGTCGTTCATTAGAGAGAACATTGTGGTGATCAGACATATGTACCTCAGCAGATGGTACTTGGTGATTTACAAGTCTGAGATCTGCATCTACACTATGTATGATGTCAGTCCCTGAGCTGTTGTTATCATCATGCTTATCTGACTCTGTCCCATTCCCCATGTGTTGTGCTCTTTCAGTAATGAACCCCTTAACATTACTCATGAGTTGGAGTAGTGTAACTCTGAACATATCAACCTCGGTACTAGTGTAATTAGCAAAACACTTTTTCGTCATTTGACTGTCATATTCATAATCCTCAGTGAATTGCGAATCAATGAACACTTGGAGTTGGTTGTTGATCACACAAAAGGCAGCCATGGATTTACTTTTAGAAAATTTGCTTTTGTCAAGTTGATCTAAATACAGAATCATTTTGGCTGTGAAGGTCTGAACATCTTGAGCAAAGAGCGTTGCGAAGGCACACTTGTATCCTCCTAAGTATCCAGGTTGTTCAAACAGAACCTTGAGATGTGAATGAAGTAATCAAAAACATTCAATGCAGCTTTCCTTTCCATTACTCGACATCAATGGCTGATGACACTCTTTCTCGTGAGAATTCGAGCATGACGATTCCATATTAGCATTATCAGAATCACACACGTTTGTTCGTTGTACAAGATTGGAAGTCTTATGTGTATCATTCGTGTCGTACAATTTGAGTACCTCAGATATGAAAGAATCTGAATTGGTAGACATTGTATAAACGTGCACGGGATTTTACAAATCTTTGATTTAAACCGAGAAATCGTTTCTTTCGCGGAGTTTTACAAAATCAAGAAGAAACCGTGAGATAATGATAGATTGGATGTGTTATGATAATTGTTGGATCGGTACAATGATTAGTGATTGTATGTTAAAAGGAATGATTGTTTGTTGGAGTAGGTGAATTATTGTTACGTTAAGTTGTGATTAGGTGTGAATGAATTGAGTTTACGTAATGGTTTGATCTACAAGTAATGAGTGCAATTTGACAAATCTCAATGAAGAATCAGGAGCAAATCGCAGTGAAGAAGCTAGTCAAATCGCAACATTGAACCATTCAACACTCAAATCGCAGCAGTGAAACCTTAAATCGCAAACCTCAAATCGCAGGACTCAAATCGCAGAAACCAAATCTCAAGAGCCCAAATCGCAACCCTCAAATCACAGGCTCACTCAAATCGCAACCCAGAAATATCCAAATCGCAAGGATCAAATCGCAGTTCATAATAGGACAAAACTATCGCTTTCTTGCGATTTGTCTTTTTCCCTTTTTAAATAATAAAGCCAAATCGCAGTATCGAGGTACACCAAATCGCAACAACACTTTTCCTTACCCACCTCAAATCGCAACGAGGAAATCCTTACCGAGAGTCAAATCGCAGGGAAGAAAAACTAACTTTTTCACCTAAAAAACACCTAAAAATCACCCTTTTGAACGTTTTTGCTTGGTTTCTTTTGCACAACTTGATCCTAGAAGGTTATAACAACTATAAAAACACTATCTTTAACTCCACAAACGTGAGAATCAAAGAACACCAGGAATAAGACTATAAACCTTCAAAAACCAAACTTTTGATCTAAACTAACCAAGAAAACGCACACACAATCAAGCTAATCAAACCATGAGCTCTGATACCAACTGTTGGATATTGGATATCATAACACAACGATGGATTTAAGAGTTGTCTGAATTCTAGAGAGAGAAAAGAAAGGTTGGGATATTCTAGTGAGAGAAAGTTTAATGTATTAGCTTAAGAGAAAGTGAACATCCAACCCTTTCCCTTGTGTGGGAAAGGGTATTTATACTTACATAAGATACGCCCCACATGGGCTGTGGAGTGAGCTGACAGTGGGTAAAGACCCGACCCAACTCTACAAATATTACTACGACTAAACTAATATAAGTATAACTAAACACGTATTAATAAGCCTACGAGCTAACTTAATGCTAATGGGTACTCGGGGTGACCGAGTCTTTCATATTAATATTTATATTCCTAATAGGAGAGGATATCATACTTTTGCAGATGTAGAGTCATCTATAACAACCGCAAATTTTCCAGGTCCTTACTCAACCTTAAGCTCGAGATGATATGTTTATTTAGCTTATGTGTTCACTATTATGTGTGTTTGTGAGCTAGACCATACAACGCGAGTCGGCACAAATAAACCTAATAAGACGTAAAATATTGATTTTAACGAGATAACACGAACATGGATGTATTTAGTCATTTTTAACGGAAAAACAATTTTAAAAATATTGGCGCAACTTAGGAATTCATACGAGCACTTTTAGTACACTAAATGATCCCGAGAACACTTTTATTGGAAGTTTAACAAAATTTTCGGTTTAGGTCCTTGTGGGTCAATAGGGTTTGCATCACTAGTCCCAAGGGGGTTATATAAACCCACTTATTCCCATATTAGGTTTTGTTTTCCCCCCTTTTGCACATATAGCCGCCCATATCTCTCTCTCTCTCTCTCTCTCTTCACTTTAGCCACAAACCCTTTTTTTCTTTCTCTTTTGCAGCCGTCACCTACAACTACCATCAACTCCATCGTTCACTTCCACCATCGAAACACCACCAAAACCACCCATATTTCTTCGTTGTGAACAAGTATCAGTGGGCCACGTGTGTTTATTTCACCCTACGTGCCACCACCGCCACCTTTTTTCTCCGTTTTCGTGCCTTGGTAAGTGTGTTGACCGGATCTAAAGAAAAAGGTAAGAACCACATTGATTCACAATCTTGTGTGAATCGGTGTGAGTCAAAACAATTGGGAAATGGGTTATAACTTGTTAATAACTACTAAAACATGTGGTATTATCATCGTGTGTCGCGTGTTTGTTTTCTTGGGTTACTTACGAGAGCTCAAACTCTCGTACGAGATGTCTTGGGTTGTTTCGAGCTCACGAGCTTATTTGGTTGGTTTTTTTGACTTGGGTCGCGGCTAAACCAAACCCACAAGTGGGTTTTGGTTAAACTTTGAGTTAGTTAGGTTCTGGTCTAGTGTTGGTGTAAAACCCTAAAATCTAAAACATTTGAAATTCCTAATTTGCCCCTCTAACCTTGAATCTTTAAGAACATCATAAAATCAAAAACTTAAGTTATTAAATCCCTAAATCACTAATAAGATTACTAAAACTTTAAACTATGACATAACTAAGATAATGCCTAATTTTAACACACGAAAGCTACTACTATAGACTTGCACACGTTTTTCTTTGTGTTCCTTGGGCCGAATTTACTTTGTCACACTAGTACAAATTCTTTAGGCCTTAATCCTTGAAGATACATTGCAAACCATGGTCCATTTCCCTCCTCTTTATACTCGGTGTTTCTTTTATACCGAAACTTGTTTTCACTTTTTACAAAACCCTAAAAACCTATTACATACAAAGCTTGGCTGCTACCTCTTGTTCTCCTTTCTGTTCGATCCAAAAACACAACAGCAAAGGAAGTTCTTGTGGCCTCTTCTTGGTGGTTTTGGTCGTGGTGTTTCAGCAATTCGAGGGTGTTTTGGATCGTGGGTTTGGAAAACTTTCAAAGGGAAGTTTTAGCTAGGGTTCGATCAGCTGTGAGTTCTTGGTGAATCGACTTCTGTTGATTTCTTCTCGTTATCACGCATCAAGGGTAACAATCTCTCTTGTTCATACGACTTTGATCCTTGCTTTTTTTGTCGATTTTTACAACATAAAATCATAAGAAAGGTTTACATAAAATCATAACACATACTTACATAAAATCATGACCTTGAAAGCCCTGTATAATCGGCTTAATGTTATTGCTTTGCTTCGAGTTGTTTACACATGTTATCACCATATATAAATCGACCTATATGTATTTTGTTGTCATTCATAATCATTCGTATCAAGAGATTAATCATTGGAATTAATAAACCTAACCGATTACATGAAATTATAAACCTTAAGTTACTGTCCAGAATTTAGGTCAAATTAATTTGAATGGATCTTAATGATAGTAATGTGTTTTTGAGTGATATTTGGGTCTAAAATTAATTTTGGGAAAAGAGCTTTCTGAATATATAAGCCTTGTAATTTTTAGAGGTCGGGAGAATGCCCTTTTTGATTATACAAGTTCAAGTGTTAAAACTGTTTTTTGGGAGTCTGAAAATCAGTCCACTTTGCCGATTTTTCATTTATAAACTATGAAGAGTTGGGTCATGAAACTTTCCAGTATTTAACTTCTATATGCCTAGTAATGTCATGAATTTTTGGGGATTTTTCCTGGGTGTATTGGTGGGTAAACCAAGTGGATACTTTTTGGGTACTGCAGTAGATACGTTTTCTGAGTAGTCTGAGTTGGAGTATTTTTCGTGTGGGGTTAAACTAACTAATAAATTTTGAGAAAATTCGTGTGAGTTCTAAAGACATTGAAACATCTGTGAGAAATTTTGTGGAATTTATCTTTGAGTTCTGATGTGGTAGAAAAATTCGTATATTTGTGACCTGGTTAAATATAAAAGCTGAAATTGAAATAATAAGCTAATGTATGGTGTAACTTAACTATAAAAGATGTATTTTGACCCTAGGCTATACTTACTCATTAATATGACATTTAAGGATATAATTAAGATATCTAAATACCTCTCATAACCTAATTTGATATAAAACATGATTAGTGTGTTTATGAATGTTAAACAATGCATAAAAACCTAAACTTACTATTTTAGTCATGAAACTCTAATTTTACATTAATAGCCATAATAAGTAAGTAAACAGTATTGCGATCACTTGTAAACTCTAAGTTATTAAAAGTGTCATATTAAACTCTAAACTATAACATTAATTGCATTAGATCCAAAAGTTATTAAATTGACATTAATAACCCTAAAAGTCACTAAATCGGGAAACTACTAATTATGGAAACTTACTAATTCGGGAGACCTGCTAAAAATAGAAAGTTACTTAAAATGGTTAAACTACTTAAAGAGGAAACTTACTACTTTTGGAAAGCTATTATTTTTGGAAAGCTGCTATAAACGGGAAGTTACTAAAAATGGAAAGCCGACTAAAATGAGTAATCTGACTTAAAATAAATTATTAATAAGACGATCATGAATTCTTGTAGATTCGCTGAAGATGGAGTTTGCTTCCGATCTTATGTTTCTATTGTGTTTTCACTTGCGGTCTAAGGTACATATATTCTACCCTTTTTCAGTAAGGGTGCTTTCACTCTCATGACTTGATCTTGATTATTGATTCGTTATTCTGATATGAATCCCTTAAGCCATTGCTATGACCCCTTGTACTTTGATTCATTTGCTTGATATGCTTCGTTGGTATGATGATCCATTTGACATTCGTTCATTATGACCTTTGTGTTATGATACTTGACATAATTGGTTCATTACCCTGTGACATGAGTATTCGAATCACTTGATACTTTGAAGGTTCATTTGATATTGTAACTGGATGTAAAAACCTTTCTTAACTATATCATGGAAATGTTTTGAGAAAAACTATTTTAAAATGATGTTTATGAGCACGATGCGTTACTACTTTTATATGGAATTTAACTAACTTTCATGAAAACTACTTTTACGAACTACCTTTATGAGAACCGTTATTAAAGATCATTTTTACGAAAACCATTATTAAGAGATTTCTTTAAATGATCATTTGATAAAAAACTTTGATTATGAACCTTTGCTATGAACTTATGAACCTTTGATATGTTATGACTTTTTAAACCCTACAGTTTGATACCCGAGCCACTATGTTTCCTAGTCATGGGGGTTCCATGGCCGTGTCATTGATGCACCAATGGCATGACTCTAGTGTGGTCGAGTGATGTTCCACACCGTCCCTTTTTGTTATTTATTATGAGCTCAATTATTATATATGTTTGGCCACTAATATCTTTGCAGGGGCGTATGGATGCATCCTAGATATGATCTGTATCTGTTATGTTATGTGATATATTTCTGGTGATTGACGTTGTGTCCAATACACGTCCTTCACATATTTGAGAGGTCGCACCTCTATGGTTACTATGATATTTGATTTGATTTGTTTGGGCTCGTGGTAGATTACTGACCTTTTCTTACTCTTGATACTCAGTTGTTTATACCTTATGTTTTTCCCAATGCACTATATCCTATTATCCTTTAATTCTTCTTGTTCTTTATTCAATTGACTCATTGTATTGTTCAGTTGACCTCTTATTCATTTGACAGATGACATTCGTTTCAGTAGAAACTTATGTTTCTTTTCCTATACTTAAATACGTTTTGTTTATTTGTCTTGTTTGTATATACTTTACATGTTCGTGCCTTATCTATTGGTTTTGTTTATATATATCTGTTCACTGGGATTTTAAGCTCAGCCGCATTTCTTTTCCTGCGGCAGGTTTTAGTTGGAAGCTGGGTTAGGAGTGGAGAGTACTTTGGACTTAGAAGACTATACCTTGATAGCTATTCTGGAATAGAGATGACTGAAAGTGTTTACATTTTAGACTTAGAAGTATTGTTGTTCTCATTTATAACCTTGTATTTCAGATTTTCCCTTTGTAACCTTTGAAATCCATTTGTATTATTTAAGTCATATGCTTGTGTTTGCTTTGATATGTCACCATAACGTAGCACTTCTACCCTTATCGGGTTGGGGTGTTACAGTTGGTCTGTTTGGTTTGTTTGGTACGCGAGACGGTTCAAAGCCGAGACCCCGTGGTCATGGCGAGGTGAGATTGTAGCACTTCATTTTGGTCTAAATATATATATATATATATATATATATATATATATATATATATATATATATATTTTTTTTTATTTTTTTTTTGTATTGTGACTTGATATTATTTGGACTCGATCCGTAGGAATTAGTTGTGGCCAAGAGATGTTATTGTGAAGTTGTGACTGGACTTGATTAATTCATGATGTTTCGGCCATAACGAGGTTTAGCCGAGACCTTGTGGTCTCGGGAGGGCCTCGGTTTGCCTACACTTGGTTATATAGATTTGATATTGGGATGTGTTGACTTGTTGACCTGACCTTGTGACCATGGGATTATATTGGGTTAGTATTGGGTTCGGGAATTATGTTTAGACCCTAGGGATTTGATACGAGAATTTGACTCGAAACGGACAATAAATCATGACGTATTACAACTTGACATAAATAAGAAGGAAAAGAAAATAATAATAGTACTTGTTAATAATATTAGTTAACAAATTTAAGATTTGTTAGTTAATATATAATTGACAAAAAGAAATTTAAAGTGTAATTGTCGATTTTAATTAAAATGGAAATCACGAGAGTTATTTGATGTTTCGAGGCAAATTGTTGGAAAATGTTATATTTGGTTTCGTTAGGATATTGATTGGATTATTATTGAAGTTATGGATCGTTTTAACGATAATAGACCCGACCGACACGGTTATCGGACTTATTGGGTTGACGAATTCAATAAGGGCCCGGTAAGTAAGTTGGAGGAATTTATTAGCGTGTGACCTATCCTTATGACTTACCATTTATTGTGATGTGTAGTTTTGGCTTTGGATTAATAAGTGAGACGAAGGAATTGTTGGACTTATCGGGTTGACGAATTCGATAAGAATCCAATAATTCGTCCGGATACCTTATTAAGCTTTAAGCTTAATCATTAGACCTTTGACCATGATTGTGTATTAGATTGACTTGATGAATGATTATTAGCCGGATTACTTGGGATTTTGCAACACCGGAGTTGAAACATAAACTTGGACTTGGAATATTATTGGGCTTTGGACATTTTGGACTATTGGGACGCGAAACGAATATAGTACATTAGACTCATAATGAATTTAATGTATTCGATTCGCGACGGGTAAACAATGAAAATAATGTCTAATGAACAATAATATTTTATATTCATTAAATATTACATGAGAAATATATTTTCAAATAAGGTCTTTTGACTTGGAAACGTTCGATAAACGGACAAGTTATGGCAAAATTTTGTAAAGTTTATAAACCTAAGGTCTTTTCAAAAGATCCTTTTTATTTAAAGTCCAAACTCGTTTTAAATCATAAAACGACTATATGGGGAAAATACCGACGACTACCAATCGACTCATCTTACTCATACGTTTATTTTCCTTATCTCCTTGACTTTTTCCGTCATCTCTTCTTGACTTGAATTGTCGTCATATTTGATGCGTGCGATGTGTCGTTGCGGTTTAGCAGTATTAATGCCTACTCAAGTTTTAAATTTATATTTAGCCGACTTATCAATAACACACACACTTAACGAGCAGTGTACCCGGTCAGTATGAATATAATGGTAAGTAAAGTGTCGATCACTAAGAGTGGAACGTATTATCTAGTTATTTTAATCAGTATTTTAATAAATTAAGTTAGCTATACAACCTATTCTAACGCAAGGGGGTTCAGCCTGAGAGACTGGCACGATTTGGTTGCAATTAAATAATAAACTAAACCAATAGGCACGAATCAGCGAATAGCACACACGTACACAGATAAATACTTGAGACAATAAGAAGATCTGTCCTGATAGATAAGTAGTTTGTCACTTGTTTTATTGCTAGTTTTATATGAAGTGTATAGTTCGATGCAACGCACCGAGATTAAGTCCTTTCTCGTTGGTTCTAATCTTATCGGCGAGTAAACCCTTAATGATTACTTATGACTATCCTATTTATCTTTCTTCCTACTTTTCTACAGACGATAGAATGCATAGGCGATCTAATAAATAGGCGAGGGCAGAGGCATGGCGACCCGATCAACGCTCAGCTAGACACAGAGGTTATCAATGCACTAATAAAAGTCACCAAAGACATCAACATATAAACTTTAATTAATGAGAAAGCAGTTTTAAGGGAGTGCAATCTTTCCGTTGTCACATTACACAAGCCACCAATCTTGATGAATTAAAGTTTACTAACACAATAAAAAAAAACTACTTAATGAATTAAACACATGCAGCACCTTCTTACAGCTCTTGTATCTTTGTTTGGGTGTGTCTTGTGCTGCCTATTCGTCTGAATTCGGCCTTAGGTTTCTGTACTTCGGTCTTCTGTCGAACTTCGGAATTTTTAATTCGTCTGGTCTTTGGGGTATTTATAGTTTCTGTCTGAGGGTAAGATGCGGCGCATCTAGTAAGTAGATGCGGCGCATTGACTTAACTTCGCGTGGGGTCCAAGATTAATATATTCAGGAATATTCGTACACCGCCAGAAGATGCGGCGTAACTCCATAAATAGATGCGGCGCATTTCCTCTTGTATCTTGGATCGTATCTGGTGAAATATGGGTAGTGATGCGCCGTATGTAATAAGTGAGATGCGGCGCATCTGTAGCAGAATAGTCTTGATCTTGTGCATTTCAGTAGACTCTTAACTTCTTGCATGTTTTGCTCCATAATAAGTCCAAAATCGCCAAGTTTCACCAAATGCTTGTTTTTACCTGAGAATTACAAAAGTAAACGATTAAGTATCAATCCTCATACATAATATAATAAAACAAGTCAAATAATTAGGATAAATGATAGTAATAAAATGTACTTATTTGAGTTCATAAATATTCTCCGCGGCGATTCCGTTGTTTGTTTTTCCTCTTGGCGTGTGTACTCTTGAGTCCGTGTCTTCCTACCGTTACACAAATGATGATACCAAACTCTAATAAAAGGGTTAAATGAGATTATTTTGGAAATGTAATTGGAATGACTATGGGAATGGGAATAGTTAGCTTTTGGAAACTCTTGCTCACTTGATTTCTTTTATGGGATATATTATGAGATGAGTCTTTATATTATTAGGTCGTGCCGAGTCCGTTGTGCCGTGACGTCCTAGTTGCCGTGTGTTATACTACCCTTGAATTGTTGTGTTGTGTATTGCTTGATTGAGGTGAGTTCTCGTAGCCCCTTTTCATTATATTTTCCTTGGGGGAAAATGGTACTCAAATGATATTTTAACTGTTTTCATGCTGTGATACATCGTTTTCATGTTTTTGGACATATATGTGTGATGATGTGATTATGCGTTATAAAATGTTTTGCTCTATGTGTACATGCAAATGGGCAACTGTTAACTATGTTGAGAGCTGAAGCATTATGATAGATCTATCAGGGTAGCTCCTCACTGTGTATACTGTTTATGTGTGTGACATCATGGTAGTTTCAGTTGGCGCGACACTATTACTGTTTGGATAACGTGCTTGTAATTGGTATTCATGTACACTATTGTCCTACGCTATTATTCACAGCTTCATGGTTTAACTCCTAAACCTTCGAGCTCACCAACTTTATGTTGACGTTTTCGAGTATCCATTTTCAGGTGCTAAGACTGAAGTTGCACTAGAAGGTTGAGTATTGGCCTGGCTTAGCAAGACTTAAGACAAGACCCTCCCGGGTTATATCTCGTGGAGTTGCATTCTGATATTGCTTAGTGATGTTGTTTAACTTTGAGTCTCATGTTTGTTTTGGATATTTGTACTTATCCCGGTTGTGGGAGTTGCGACTATTATCTGTACTATGTTATACATTTAGTATTTCTCTATTGTGACACCTTGTGTTCTTAACTATGAGGTCATACCCCATAGACGTCATTCCGCTGTGCCATTTTTGGGGTGTGACATCATCTGATTCAAACTCTTCTTCATCTTCTGAGTCACTGCCAGCACCACCTTCTCCAGTTAGACGTAGGAGAGTTCGAGTTTTACAGCCTTACGAACCGGAGCCGTTCATGGAAGCATTCCGCCGTCATCCTAACGGTCCAGTCAAGAAGAATACACCACGGAAACGGGTATTTCGTATCCAACCACGTATTTCTGAAGTACCACCACCCGCACCATTAGCACCATCAGCTCCACCATCATCATCCTCACCAGATACACCACCAGTTCGCCCCAGGAGAACCCGTGAGTCCGCAAGGAAAAAGGACACTTCCCGTGTCCTCACCACCAGTATCACCACCATCACCTCCACACCCGTACATGCTACCCACGCATCCGAAAACTAGTTGTAGACAATGTTGCTGCAGCACTCGAGACACAAGCAGTAGCAATGGCCCATTCTAGAAGCACCAGCAGACCTACTGGAGAAAGCGAGACAACTATAGCTCGTAAGTGTACCTACAAATATTTCATGAACTGTAAACTAACCTTCTTCAAAGGAACATAAGGAGTGACTGAGTTGGCTCGTTGGTTTGAGCGTACCGAAACAGTTTTCATGAGAAGTGGGTGTACCGATGACTGTAAGGTTACTTTTGCTACAGGGACTCTTTTGGATGATGCCCTGTCTTGGTGGAACTCTTCTGCCCAAACTATGGGTGTTGAAGCAGCTTATCAACTCACTTGGGCTGACTTCAAAATGAAAATGTTGAAGAAGTACTGCCCCCGTACCAAGGTAAAAAAGCTAGAGAATGAATTTCACCAATTGGCTATGAAAGGAACTGATCTCCAGACCTACAACAGGAAGTTTCAGGAACTGGCTATACTATGCTCAACTGTTGTACCAGATATTGAGAAAACATTGGAGAAGTATATCAAGGGACTGCCTCGAAGTATTGAGGGGAATGTCACCTCATCTAAACCACAATTGCTGGAAGAAGCAATCACTATTGCTTAGAGGCTAATTGACAGGAAAATCAAGCTTGGTTCCACCCAAGGAAGCAAAGATCACAAGCGGAAGCTTGATGACAAGAGAACCATCCATCATTACAGCAACCATCCCAACAACAACAACTACCACCACCACAACAACAACAACCGCAACAATCATCACCACTATCAGCAACACCGCCACAACCGCCACCACCGGTAGAATCGCAGGCAGGAAATTGCCAGAGCTTATGTTGCCACACCTGCTGAAGGAAGTGGTTATATTGGAAGAAAACCGTTGTGCAACCGATGCCTATTGCACCACAATGGGCATTGCACTGTTAGGTGCACCAAGTGTCAAAGAATAGGACATCAGACCAAAGACTGTAGAGCCACAGATGCAAACCTACATCCAATAACCGCGACATGCCACGAATGTAGTGAAAAAGGGCATTACTGGAATCGGTGCCCAAAGAAGAATGTCAACCAGAATAACGGTGCCCGTGGATGAGTGTATGTGCTAGGAGATGGAAACACACAGCAAAACCCGGATGTGGTCACGGGTACGTTTCCTCTCAACCAACATCTAGCTAAAGTATTATTTGACACTGGAGCCGATTAAAGTTTTATATCTATTACTTTTACTTCGTTACTTAAACTCACCCCCACTGCCTTAGACAACACATACAAAATTGAAATAGCTAATGGGAAATTAGTAGGCACTAACTCTATAATCCGAGGATGCACATTAACTTTACTAAATCAACCTTTCGACATTGACCTCATTCCTATCGAACTCGGTAGCTTCGACGGAATCATTGGTATGGTTTGGCTATCCAAAAACCATGCAAGGATCATATGCGACGAGAAAGTGGTTCACATCCCTTTTGAGGGTGAAACTTTGATTATCCGGGGTAATCAAAGTAAGACTAGATTAAGTATTATATCCTGCCTCAAAACCATGAAGTATATCGACAGAGGATGTCACGCTTTCTTAGCTCATGTGACTGAGAAGAAGACGGATGAGAAACGACTAAAAGATGTGCCTATAGTAAGAGATTTTTCGGAAGTCTTTCCCGAAGAATTGCATGGACTACCACCTGTTCATCAGGTGGAGTTTCAGATTGACATGGTGCCAGGAGTGTAATACCTGAAATTCAGATAACCCGTAAAATGACCAAATTACCCCTGATAACATAAAACCTTATTAAACAACTTATAAAATTCCGAAATAATTCCAAAACTTCTGAAATCGAACTATATCTGAAACAAACAAATTTCTGAGACAATGTTACATCATTTTACATGTTCAAAAATTAACATACACATTTATATAAAAATTCCAAACTTTTACAATTAACTAAATATATTGTTTAATTCTTTTTAATTAAATAAAATGTAAAAATAAATTAAGGAAAGATTATATAAAATCAAGCCCAATAATTTCATGATTCTATATACCGAAAATCTGATCCTTGCCCCCCCCCCCCCAAGGTCGGTTTCCACAAGATAAAATCAAATCTTTTATTTTCCTTCAAAAACCTAAATCGCAAAAAGCAACATAAACCCTAGCGACACAAAATAAATCGACCAAGGCAATCACACAAGTTCTGGACGTGTACAAGGATTTTTCTGGGGTTCTTGGAGGTGCAAGGAAGCTAGGAAAATTAAGGGTTGCTGCGTGTTTTCTTTGGTTCGTTCTTGTTCCATTTTTTCTTGTCGAATTGATCTAACGCAAGGTAATAATTCATACGACTAAACCACACATTATAAAATTAATATGGTAATTTTCCTGTGATCTTTACATGTTATATAACTCATATAAATTATGTGAATCGATTCATGCATGTTAATCTATGCGTATGAAAATATAATGGTCATAAAACCCGTAAATCACAAAAATATGTAATCCGAATTTCTGGACATGATAGCTATTTTATTTAGACCTCATATGATGTAATAGACCTGGGAAAAATGATAGATCGAATTATAGTAGCCTAAATCATGTCGTGGTATTTTTGATGTCTAAAACGTACGTAAATATGCAATATATGTTAAACTATTTTTCTGGGCATGTTCATTATTTTTCGTGGGTTCCTCATAAGTCATATGATCTGGGAAAAATATGAGTTTGATTTTTAGAAGCTTAGATTTAACGTGGTGAATTATTGTTATAACCGGATTTTGTGAAAACAAAGAAATAAAATAAAATATAAATCGGGGCTACTAGGGTTTGGTTTCTTGGGCATGAATATGATCATTTAATGTGTTTTAAGGATGAATTAATGATAGTTCAATGATTGGTGAAAAGTAGGGTTTGTATTTGTTGTTAAAAAGTCTAGCCGATTTAAAGTAAAAAGTATAAGGACCTGTTTTGTCAACTTTGAAACTTCTGGGATATTTTTGAAAGATCATATACATCTGTAGGAATGTGGGAAAATATAACTTTGGGGTCCTAAGTGTAAATGTTGCAATATAATGAATTAATGGCATATTAGGGTTTCGATTTGAAATTAATTAAAAGTGAGGGACCAAAAGTGTAAATCTGAAATCTTGAAGTTATTTTGAGTTAATACTGATATAAAGAGGTTGTTGTGTAATTTTGAGGATTTATGGGTTAAATATGTAATTGTTATGAAATTATGATTTAATATATATGTTTTGTAAACTTAAAGGACTAAATATGTAAATTCTAAATTCTGAGGGGTCTAATCTGTAATGTACTAACTTCTGATGATATATTCTGTAATTATGAAATATAATATGCTTGGTTGGTATTTATGGATATTGTAGGGTTTAAATTGTAAAATATGTAATTATAAGGTTGGTTTTGTAAATTATGTAACTAAAGGGGTGTAATCTGTAAATTGTGAAACTTAAGGGAATAAAATGTAATTCTGAATAAAATGAGTGTATAATTCTGTAACTTGAGGTATTTTCACAAATGACCTTGGAAATTAATGAAGTTACATTTAAAACCCTAAACTTTGTATAATTGTCATTTAAAACCCTAAGCTTCTGTAACTTGATAAAAATGTACTGTATTCCATAATAATCTTTGAATCAGGGTTAAACCTAATATGAAATGATAAAATCTGTTGATTCTGGAAAACCTACTAATTATGGGAACTTACTAAATCTGGAAAGTTACTAAAAATAGAAAGTACATAAAATGAAGAGATAAACTAAAAGGAATAATCTGAATAAGAAACTTTAGTAATTCTGTCTTCCTCTTCCTTAGGTGTGAAGAAGGAGAAGTCTTGATCATTTCTGTGTTTGTTTGTTATCTGCTGTGCTAATAAGGTACAGATATTCTGCCCTATTTCAGTAAGGGTGTTTCTTTTCCTTTTCTCTCAGTATTTCATTTTCCTTATTAGGATTCCCTATACCATTGCTATGTTCCCCTCTGTTTGTGAATCTCTGTTGTGATCTGTTTGACTTGAACCTTTGTTTGAACCTTCTGCTATGATTCTCTATTCTGAACCTTTGTTTAAACTCTGATTTGAACCTTTGATAATTCTGGACTTTAACATGAACCTTTTTGCCATGTACCCTTAAGATATGACCTTCTGATTTTGTTAGTACATTTGACCTCTGACCTCTGACCTACAGTTTGATATCCGAGCCAATCACTAGGCATGAGGGTTTCATGTCCATGTCATTGATGCACCTTTGACATGACTCTAGGGCAGGAGAGTGATGACCTGTTCCGTCCCTGATTTATTTTATCTGGTGTGTTAAGGAGTTTCTGGCCACCGGGGGCGCATGGATGCATCCTAGTTCTGATTCTGTTATCTGTTATCTGTTTATGTTATATGTTATTATTATATCTGGTGACTGATGGTGTGTGCGATACACGTCACTCACATTATCTCGGAGTTGGCCACTCTACACAGGTTTGTTGCATTATATGGTTATGCTATGGTATTATCTGTTATCTGGGCTCGTGATGGATTTCTGTTTTCCCTAAACCTGATTTGTTTCATTATCTCTTCTTCATTCTTTTCTTGTTCCTTATTTCCTTTCCTATTCTTTCACTTTGATTCTGTATCTGCATGATCTGTATTCCTGATTTGTTCTGTACTGCTATCTGTTATCATTTCTGTTTATCTATATATCTGTTCACTGAGCTCTCGTAGCTCAGCCGCATTTCTTTTCCTGCGGCAGGTACTTAAGCTAGGAAGCTGGGTTTTAGCTTTGGGATGAGAGCAATCTGATTTGGAGTTTTGACCTTAGTGATTTTTAGCTTTGCCATCTGGATTTCTATTTATTTTGATATGCCATTGTTTAGGCATTTGAATATCGGATTTTGTACTTCAGTTATTTTGTCTTGCATTTGATATAAGTCATGTTGACTTATGTTGGGATTTAATGTTAAGACTTCCGCTGTTTTATTATTGAATGTTATGTTTGTTCTGATATGAAGCCATATATTTGTGACATCTTTGCCCTTGTCGGGTTGGGGTGTTACAATTTGTGGTATCAGAGAAACAGGCATCCGAAACCCGTAGGCTTAGGCCATTGACCTGTGAGGATTGGGTAGACATTAGGTTTCCTTTCGCGTACTCTTTTTCCTTATTCTGCTCTGTCATATTCTGCTTGATCTTACTAATCGTCTTCTTAATTCTATAGATGGTTAACACTCGTCACCAGGAGTATAATGCTGGAGGGGATGCTGAAATCCCCAATCTGGAGGCTTTGGTGGCTAATGCTATAGCCAATCTGTTACCGGGCCTTAACACTGATGCGGTGATCAACCGGCTTATCAGTGGTGGAGCTAGTTCATCTGGAGGTGCTGGTAGTTCTTCTGGTGGTGGGGGCCGACCCACTACCATTAATGGGTGGCTTGAGAGTTTCAATAAACTCAAGCCGTTGTCTTTCAGTTCTGCTGCTACTCCTCATGCTGCAGAGGACTGGATTACCCACATGGAGAAGTTGTTTGAGGTGCTAGGTTGTGAGGACGAGTTTAAGACTCGTCTGGCTGTGTTTAAGCTTGAAGGTGATGCACTTAACTGGTGGAAGGCGCATAAGGCTGCTAAAGGAGGCGATCCGTATGTTCTTGGTTGTACTTGGGCTGATTTCCGCACTACATTCTATAATCGGTACTTCCCTGACTCTGAGCAGCAGAGGTTTATTCGGGAGTACAACACTATTTCCCAGCTAGATTCTGAGAACGCAGGGGAATATCTGGAGCGGTTTCAGAGATTGGTTAGCTTTGTGGGCCCCACTGCTGGAGATTCAAGGCGTCAAGCCAAGCAATTCAAATGGGGACTCAAAAGGTGGGTGCTCGATCGTGTTCTTAATGATGAGTTTCAGGATCCGTCAGCATGTTGCGATGCAGCTCGCAACATTGAGATTTTTCATGAGGGAGTTGGTTACAAGCGAAACCGTGATGGCGACAGGGTTCAGAATCAGAGTCAGAATCGGGACAACAACGGGGTATTCTGGTAGGAACTTTGAGCAGCGAGGTCAGTCAGATCGTGGACGTGACTATCAGGGTCAGTCAGGTAGGAGTTATGATCAGAAGAGGCACGACTCGAAGGGTCAGGATTCGAGGTCGGTTTCTAGGCAGGGGAATGATCGTCATGGACGCAGTGACAGTCAGAAGCAGTGGAAGGATCAGCCTTCCAAGGGTTATCAGCAGCAGTCTCGAGGTTCTGGATCGGGTTCTCAGACTTTACCTCCTCCTCCCATTTGTTCTACTTGTGGGAAGAGTCATCCCGGACCGTGTCGTAGGGCTTCTGGGGCATGTTTCCGATGTGGGTCTTCTGAACATCGGGTGAAAGATTGCCCTAAGCATAATCCGACCCTAGCTATGCAGTATCTTCCTCCTCCTCCTCCGAATACAGGCCGTGTGTTTTCGACTACTCGGGATCAGGCAGCTAAATCATCAGGTACCATTACTGGCATTCTGCATATTGGTGATCATACTGTAATTCATATTATTTGATACCGGCGCAACACATTCTTTTATATCTGTAAAACTAGCTCAGAAACTTAAAACAACTCCAACACCATTAATAAACCAACTATCTATTTCCACCCCAATGAAACACAGTGTCCTTCTCGATCATGTATATGTTAACTGTCCTCTCCGCTTTGATGACCGGATTCGTCCGGCTAACTTACTTCCTCTGGATATGATTGATTTCGATGTCATCCTGGACATGGATTGGTTGGCTTCCCATAGAGCTACCATTGACTGTCATGCTAGGAATGAGATTTTTGGAGATCTGAACCATCCTGAATTCGTTTATCATGGATTCCGCCCTCTGAAATCTGTTAAAATCATCTCTGCTATGAAGGCACGGACTCTGATATCTCATGGTTGCCAAGGCTATTTGGCTTCTGTTAAGGATTCATCTGTTGAGACTTCTGATATTTCTGATGTTCCCATTGTTCGGGATTTTGCCGATGTTTTTCCTGATAAACTTCCTGGTCTTCCTCCGGCTAGAGAAGTTGAATTTGCTATTGATCTGATTCCCGGTGCCGAACCTATCTCTAAGGCTCCGTACCGGATGGCACCTGTCGAACTGAAGGAGTTAAAGGAGCAACTGGAAGAGTTGTTGGATTGTGGTTTTATTCGCCCTAGCGTTTCGCCATGGGGTGCTCCGGTGCTTTTCGTGAAGAAGAAGGACGGTAGTATGCGGTTGTGCATTGATTATCGTGAGTTAAATCGTATCACCATCCGAAACCGTTATTCGCTTCCTCGCATTGATGACTTGTTTGATCAGCTGCAGGGAGCTAAAGTATTCTCCAAAATCGACTTGCGATCTGGTTATCACCAATTGCGAGTTAAAGAGCAGGATGTATCTAAGACTGCTTTCCGTACTCGTTATGGGCACTATGAGTTTCTGGTTATGCCTTTTGGCTTAACAAATGCTCCTGCTGTGTTTATGGATTTAATGAATCGGGTCTTTCATGAATTTCTGGATAAGTTCGTCATCGTTTTCATTGACGATATTCTGGTGTATTCTAAATCGTCTGAGGAGCACGAGCAGCATTTGCGTATTGTTCTGGGTATTCTGAGGCAGCAGAAATTATTCGCGAAGTTTTCTAAATGTGAATTCTGGCTGAACCAAGTAGCTTTCCTTGGTCACGTTGTGTCTGCGGATGGTATAACCATGGATCCATCTAAGGTTGAGGCTATCACCAAGTGGCCGAGACCTACCACTGTGACTGAAGTCAGGAGTTTTCTGGGATTAGCTGGCTACTACCGGCGTTTTGTTGAAGGATTTTCTAAGTTAGCTTTGCCTTTGACTCAGTTGATGCGAAAGGGTGAAAAGTTTGTATGGACTGATGAGCGTGAGCAGAGTTTTGAGGAGTTGAAGCGGCGACTGGTGTCTGCACCTATTCTGACTTTACCATCGGGATCTGGAGGTTTCCAAATCTATAGTGATGCTTCTAAGAAGGGTTTGGGTTGTGTGCTTATGCAACACGGCAAGGTGATTGCCTATGCTTCGAGGCAACTGAAACCCTATGAAGAAAATTATTCGACTCACGATCTCGAGTTAGCGGCTGTTGTCTTTGCATTGAAAATCTGGAGACATTACTTGTATGGTGAATCGTGTGATATCTTCACCGATCACAAGAGTCTCAAATACATCTTTACTCAGAAGGAGCTTAATATGAGGCAGAGGAGATGGTTAGAACTTCTGAAGGATTATGACACGAACATCCAGTATCATCCAGGTAAGGCTAATGTTGTTGCTGATGCACTTAGTCGGAAATCTGGAATGATTGCTAGTTTGGAGATTGATCCGCGTGTTCTCAAAGATTTGGAGCGTCTGGATGTTGAGTTGTGTGTTCATCATGATGTTGGTTACTGGGCGAGCTTAAAGATTAAGTCAAATCTGATGTTGCGTATTAAAGAGGCTCAGAAAGATGATGGTGAGCTTTGGGCCATTGTTCAAAATATTGAAGAGGGTAAGCAAACTGAATTCAGAGTTGACGATGAAGGAGTTGTCTGGTATGAGGATCGGTTATGTGTGCCTAATGATTCTGATCTGCGTGAGGCTGTGTTGACTGAGGCTCACAGCTCTCCTTTCTCCATTCATCCTGGTTCTACCAAGATGTATCGGGACCTTAAGCAGCATTTCTGGTGGAACGGTATGAAGCAAGATGTGGCGTTATTTGTTGCTAGATGTATGACTTGTCAGCAAGTTAAGATTGAACATCAGCGGGCTAGTGGTTTGTTACAGCCTTTGGAGATTCCGGCATGGAAGTGGGATGAGATTTCCATGGACTTTGTTTCTGGTCTGCCTGTTACTCGTAAAAGACATGATGCGATTTGGGTGGTCGTTGATCGGCTAACTAAATCCGCCCATTTTTTACCTATCCGTATGACCTATAGTGTCAGTCAGTTGGCAGAGATTTTTCAGCAGGAAATCGTTAGATTGCATGGTATGCCTTCGTCTATTGTTTCTGATCGTGATCCTCATTTCACTTCGCGTTTCTGGAAAGGACTTCATAAAGTTTGGGGCGCTCGTCTCAAGTTCAGTACTGCATTTCATCCCCAAACTGATGGTCAGTCTGAGAGGACCATTCAGACTTTGGAAGATATGTTACGGGCTTGTGCTTTGGAATGGACCGGTAGTTGGGATGAGTATTTGTGTTTAGTGGAGTTTGCTTATAATAACAGTTGGCATGCGAGTATCCGTATGGCTCCCTTCGAGATGTTGTATGGTAGGAAATGTAGGGCTCCTGTTTGTTGGAATGAAGTAGGTGAACGTCTGATCGAGGGACCTGAAATGGTCGAGATCACTAATGAAAAGGTAGCTGTGGCTAGGGAGAAATTGAAGGAGGCGCGTGCTTGTCAGAAGAGTTATGCTGATAAGCACCGTCGGGATCTGCAATTCAATGTAGGTGATCGGGTATTTCTGAAAGTATCTCCTTTCCGTGGTGTTAAGCGTTTTGGAATCAAGGGCAAGTTGAGTCCTCGATTTATTGGACCGTTTGAAATTCTGGATCGTATCGGGGAGGTCTCTTATCGTCTGGCTTTACCTCCTCAGCTATCTCATGTGCATAACGTTTTTCATGTATCTCTTCTGAAGGGATACAACTATCATCCGTTGCATGTAGTATCTTATCCGCTTGATCAGATCCAACCTGATATGTCCTTGTCTGAAGAGCCGGAAGCGGTTCTGGATCGTCAGGAACGAGTCATGAGGAATAAAATAATTCCGTTCGTAAAGATTCTTTGGAAGAAACACCCGGAGCGTGAGGCTACCTGGGAAACCGAGGAATCGATACGAGCTAGTTATCCGCACTTCTCGTTTTAATCTGGTATGTCTTGTTTTGTTTTCTGCTCTCTCTTTTTCCTTTCTGCTTTCTGCAAATTTCGAGGAAGAAATTTTTTTGTTAGTGGGGAAGAAGTTGTAATACCTGAAATTCAGATAACCCGTAAAATGACCAAATTACCCCTGATAACATAAAACCTTATTAAACAACTTATAAAATTCCGAAATAATTCCAAAACCTCTGAAATCGAACTATATCTGAAACAAACAAATTTCTGAGACAATGTTACATCATTTTACATGTTCAAAAATTAACATACACATTTATATAAAAATTCCGAATTTATACAATTAACTAAATATATTGTTTAATTCTTTTTAATTAAATAAAATGTAAAAATAAATTAAGGAAAGATTATATAAAATCAAGCCCAATAATTTCATGATTCTATATACCGAAAATCTGATCCTTGCCCCCCCCCCCCAAGGTCGGTTTCCACAAGATAAAATCAAATCTTTTATTTTCCTTCAAAAACCTAAATCGCAAAAAGCAACATAAACCCTAGCGACACAAAATAAATCGACCAAGGCAATCACACAAGTTCTGGACGTGTACAAGGATTTTTTTGGGGTTCTTGGAGGTGCAAGGAAGCTAGGAAAATTAAGGGTTGCTGCGTGTTTTCTTTGGTTCGTTCTTGTTCCATTTTTTCTTGTCGAATTGATCTAACGCAAGGTAATAATTCATACGACTAAACCACACGTTCTAAAATTAATATGGAAATTTTCCTGTGATCTATACATGTTATATAACTCATATAAATTATGTGAATCGATTCATGCATGTTAATCTATGCGTATGAAAATATAATGATCATAAAACACGTAAATCACAAAAATATGTAATCCGAATTTCTGGACATGATAGCTATTTTATTTAGACCTCATATGATGTAATAGACGTGGGAAAAATGATAGATCGAATTATAGTAGCCTAAATCATGTCGTGGTATTTTTGATGTCTAAAACGTACGTAAATATGCAATATATGTTAAACGATTTTTCTGGGCATGTTCATTATTTTTATTGGGTTCCTCATAAGTCATATGATCTGGGAAAAATATGATTTTGATTTTTAGAAGCTTAGATTTAACGTGGTGAATTATTGTTATAACCGGATTTTGTGAAAACAAAGAAATAAAATAAAATATAAATCGGGGCTACTAGGGTTTGGTTTCTTGGGCATGAATCTTATCATTTAATGTGTTTTAAGGATGAATTAATTATGGTTCAATGATTGGTGAAAAGTAGGGTTTGTATTTGTTGTTAAAAAGTCTAGCCGATTTAAAGTAAAAAGTATAAGGACCTGTTTTGTCAACTTTGAAACTTCTGGGATATTTTTGTAAGATCATATACATCTGTAGGAATGTGGGAAAAATATAACTTTGGGGTCCTAAGTGTAAATGTTGCAATATAATGAATTAATGGCATATTAGGGTTTCGATTTGAAATTAATTAAAAGTGAGGGACCAAAAGTGTAAATCTGAAATCTTGAAGTTATTTTGAGTTAATACTGATATAAAGAGGTTGTTGTGTAATTTTGAGGATTTATGGGTTAAATATGTAATTGTTATGAAATTATGATTTAATATATATGTTTTGTAAACTTAAAGGACTAAATATGTAAATTCTGAATTCTGAGGGGTCTAATCTGTAATGTACTAACTTCTGATGATATATTCTGTAATTATGAAATATAATATGCTTGGTTGGTATTTATGGATATTGTAGGGTTTAAATTGTAAAATATGTAATTATAAGGTTGGTTTTGTAAATTATGTAACTAAAGGGGTGTAATCTGTAAATTGTGAAACTTAAGGGAATAAAATGTAATTTTGAATAAAATGAGTGTATAATTCTGTAACTTGAGGTATTTTCACAAATGACCTTGGAAATTAATGAAGTTACATTTAAAACCCTAAACTTTGTATAATTGTCATTTAAAACCCTAAGCTTCTGTAACTTGATAAAAATGTACTGTATTCCATAATAATCTTTGAATCAGGGTTAAACCTAATATGAAATGATAAAATCTGTTGATTCTGGAAAACCTACTAATTATGGGAACTTACTAAATCTGGAAAGTTACTAAAAATAGAAAGTACATAAAATGAAGAGATAAACTAAAAGGAATAATCTGAATAAGAAACTTTAGTAATTCTGTCTTCCTCTTCCTTAGGTGTGAAGAAGGAGAAGTCTTGATCATTTCTGTGTTTGTTTGTTATTTGCTGTGCTAATAAGGTACAGATATTCTGCCCTATTTCAGTAAGGGTGTTTATTTTCCTTTTCTCTCAGTATTTCATTTTCCTTATTAGGATTCCCTATACCATTGCTATGTTCCCCTCTGTTTGTGAATCTCTGTTGTGATCTGTTTGACTTGAACCTTTGTTTGAACCTTCTGCTATGATTCTCTATTCTGAACCTTTGTTTAAACTCTGATTTGAACCTTTGATAATTCTGGACTTTAACATGAACCTTTTTGCCATGTACCCTTAAGATATGACCTTCTGATTTTGTTAGTACATTTGACCTCTGACCTCTGACCTACAGTTTGATATCCGAGCCAATCACTAGGCATGAGGGTTTCATGTCCATGTCATTGATGCACCTTTGACATGACTCTAGGGCAGGAGAGTGATGACCTGTTCCGTCCATGATTTATTTTATCTGGTGTGTTAAGGAGTTTCTGGCCACCGGGGGCGCATGGATGCATCCTAGTTCTGATTCTGTTATCTGTTATCTGTTATCTGTTTATGTTATATGTTATTATTATATCTGGTGACTGATGGTGTGTGCGATACACGTCACTCACATTATCTCGGAGTTGGCCACTCTACACAGGTTTGTTGCATTATATGGTTATGCTATGGTATTATCTGTTATCTGGGCTCGTGATGGATTTCTGTTTTCCCTAAACCTGATTTGTTTCATTATCTCTTCTTCATTCTTTTCTTGTTCCTTATTTCCTTTCCTATTCTTTCACTTTGATTCTGTATCTGCATGATCTGTATTCCTGATTTGTTCTGTACTGCTATCTGTTATCATTTCTGTTTATCTATATATCTGTTCACTGAGCTCTCGTAGCTCTGCCGCATTTCTTTTTCTGCGGCAGGTACTTAAGCTAGGAAGCTGGGTTTTAGCTTTGGGATGAGAGCAATCTGATTTGGAGTTTTGACCTTAGTGATTTTTAGCTTTGCCATCTGGATTTCTATTTATTTTGATATGCCATTGTTTAGGCATTTGAATATCGGATTTTGTACTTCAGTTATTTTGTCTTGCATTTGATATAAGTCATGTTGACTTATGTTGGGATTTAATGTTAAGACTTCCGCTGTTTTATTATTGAATGTTATGTTTGTTCTGATATGAAGCCATATATTTGTGACATCTTTGCCCTTGTCGGGTTGGGGTGTTACAAGGAGCAACACCAGTAGCACGAGCACCTTACCGTTTAGCACCATCTGAGATGCAAGAACTATTCGACCAACTGCAAGAGTTACTGGATAGAGGTTTTATTCGACCAAGCTCTTCACCTTGGGGAGCTCCTATCCTATTCATTAAGAAGAAGGTCGGATCTTTTAGGATGTGTATCGATTACCGGGAGTTGAATAAACTTACGGTGAAGAATCGATATCCGTTGCCAAGGATCGATGATCTATTTCATCAACTACAAGGATCGAGTGTTTACTCGAAGATTGATTTAAGATCTGGTTATCATCAACTGCATGTCAGGGAAGAGGATATTCCTAAGACAGCTTTTAGAACAAGATACGGTCACTATGAATTTCAAGTGATGCCATTTGGGTTAACTAATGCACCAGCCGTGTTTATGGATCTCATGAACCGTGTGTGCAAACCCAATCTGGACAATTCGTGATTATGTTCATTGATGATATTCTCATCTATTCTCGAAGCGAAGAAGAACATGCAGAGCATTTAAGGACTATTTTGGAATTACTCAAGAAAGAGCAACTGTACGCTAAATTTTCCAAGTGTGATTTTCTGGATTCACACTGTGCAGTTTCTTGGACACGTGATTGATTGTCACGGCATTCACGTGGACCCTTCCAAAATAGAAGCAGTCAAAAATTGGGCGACACCTACAACACCCACTGAGGTGCGTCAATTTTTAGGACTTGCTGGCTATTATCAGAGATTCATTGAGGGATTCTCGAAGATTGCCAAGCCTTTAACGGAGTTGACTCAAAAGAACAAGAAATATGTTTGGGGAGAAGATCAAGAGAAAGCATTCCAGCTGTTAAAGCAAAAGCTTTGCGAAGCTCCAATTCTAGCATTATCCGAAGGAAATGATGATTTTGTCGTTTACTGCGATGTGTCACACCAAGGGTTAGGCGCGGTATTAATGCAAAGGAAAAAGGTTATTGATTTTGCCTCCCGAAAACTCAAGCCTCACGAAGAGAATTACACAACTCATGATCTCGAGCTAGGAGCAGTAGTGTTTGCTCTTAAGATTTGGAGACATTATTTGTACTGGACGAAATGCATCGTGTTTACTGACCATAAGAGCCTCCAACATATTCTTGATCAGAAAGAATTGAACATGAGGCAACGCCGATGGTTAGAATTGCTAAGTGACTACAATTGTGAAATTCGTTATCACCCTGGAAAAGCAAATGTCGTAGCAGATGCTTTAAGCAGGAAAGAACGGATTAAGCCTCTTTGAGTCAGAGCTTTAGTCATGACCATTAACTTGGACCTGCCGCCCCAAATTCTCAATGCACAGACTGAAGCAGTGAAAGAAGAAAATATTCAGGCTGAGAATTTAAGGGGTATGGACAAGGCGTTTGAAATTCGCCCTGATGGAACTCATTGCATAAAGAACAGAAGTTGGTTACCACTTTTTGGTGACTTAAGAAATGTGATTATGCATGAATTACACAAGTCAAAGTATTCTATCCACCCAGGTTCTGAAAAGATGTATCAGGATCTCAAGAAGCTTTATTGGTGGCCAAACATGAAAGCTGACATGACTGAGTACGTCAGTAAATGTTTGACATGTGCACGAGTTAAGGCTGAACATCAAAGGCCATCTAGCTTGTTGACACAACCAGAGATTCCTGAATGGAAGTGGGAAAGGATAACCATGGATTTCATCACCAAGCTAACTAGGACATCAAGCGGGTATGACACTATTTGGGTCATCGTTGATCATTTTACGAAATCAGCTCACTTTCTGCTGATCAAGGAGACATATGAAATAGAAAGTCTCGCACGATTATATCTGAAAGAAGTAGTCTCACGACATTGAGTACCAATTTTCATTATCTCGGATCGTGACTCTCGTTTCACGTCCTGATTTTGGGAAACGCTTCAGAAAGCCTTGGGTACTCAGTTGGATATGAGCACTGCTTATCACCCTCAGACCGACGGACAAAGCGAAATAACTATTCAAACATTGGAAGATATGCTCCGGGCATGTGTAATAGATTTTGGTAAAGGATGGGATAGATATTTGCCTTTGGCAGAATTCTCATATAACAATAGTTACCATGCTAGCATCAAGGCAGCACCGTTTGAAGCACTTTATGGACGAAAGTTCCGATCACCCGTTTGTTGGGCTGAATTCGGAGAAGTCGGAGAAGTCTAAGTTACTGAACCTGAGATCATTCAGGAAACCACTGATAAAATAGTGCAAATTTGGAAATGTTTACAAGCCGCACGAGATAGACAAAAGAGCTACGCAGATGTGAGGCGAAAACTTATGGAATTTGAAGTTGGAGAAAGGGTCATGTTAAAAGTATCACCATAGAAAGGTATGGTTAGATTTGGAAAGCGGGGAAAGTTGAATCCCAGATACATCGGGCCCTTCAAGATTCTTGAGAGAATCGGCCTAGTAGCCTGCAGACTTGAACTTCCTGTAGAGCTCAGTATAAAGAAGTGTTTGTCAGATGAAACATTTGTCATACCAATGAAGGAGCTTCAGCTCAATGACAAACTCAATTTTGTGGAAGAACCCGTGGAGATCATGGAAAGAAATGTCAAACAATTAAAACGAAGTCGTATCCCCATTGTTAAGGTGAGGTGGAACTCTAAGAGAGGACAAGAATTCACCAGGGAACGAGAAGATCAAATCCGGGAAAAATATCCACACCTTTTTTGTCCCAACACCACAACCAACACAGACAGAATCTCGTGACGAGATTCCATTCAACGGGGGGATACTGTAAACACTGGTAAATTTCGCCTTGTACTAAGTTAATATAATATTCTAAACAAAGAATACTTATCCATTTTCTACGTATATTTTTTTTTAAAGAATTAAACATAATCAGTTTATCTGATCACCATGACTAACTAATGTGATGTAACTCACATCCTCAATAAACGTGCTCCCACGTAGACTGACACCAATACGCTTCATGTTTATTTCACATAAACATCTTTATATGACAAGTACCAAAGTTTTCAACTCCTATTTGCCACTTTACATTAATTCTTTAACATACGATTATTAAACGCTCAAACTAAACGTTTACTACCTATTAAAGTTCCCACAAGACCCCTAAAATGCACTATAACCCCTAATGTGCACTAATGATCTCTAAAGTGCACTGAAGACCCCTAAAGTGCACTAAGGACCCCCAAAGTGCAAACCCTAAAGTACAAAACCCTAAAGCTAATGTACAAGCCCTTAAAGCACGAAAACCTAAGCTTTACTTTATTTTCCCGTTACAAGCCCTTATTTCACAAAGCTATGATTTTATGTGATAAAATCACAAACCCTAATTAATTTGTACATGATTTCTATAAAATATAAATGTACAAGTGTCTCAAGCACATGTACAAACCCTTAATGCATAAAACTCAACATTAATATAAAACCTCATTATAAACCTTAGTGTACTTACTCTAAAGCACATAATACTAGACCCTTATGCACTAACCCTAAACCTAGTTTTTCTTATAACATTCAAACCTAGAGTACAAGTCCTAAAAACTATGATACAAGTACTTAATGCATAAAAACTAAAAACTACATATTTACTACACTAAACATATCTAAACCAAATTAGACTTAACAAGACACTAACCAAGGACCCTAACTAAGATTCCTACATTCCTAAAACTCCATGTACAACACATTAGAGCCATGGTACAAGTAGTTAAAGCTTAAATGCCACCCTTGTATTTCCTAGTTCAAATCGAACCAAACCTTAACCAAATCAAACCCTAACAAAACTAAACCCTAACTACACCCTAATGAAGTGATAATCATGCCACACATCACCATGTCCTCCAAGCCTTCTACATTGGTCAAAAATATCAAGCCTAATATTGGTTCCTAATTGTGTCACATTTCAAGTTTTCTTACAATCACACATGATGTTACCAACTTCAAGATACACATCATCTTGTCCCTCCTTCCATATCACACCTTCCCAAGTAGCTAGAACACTCAAGAAAACCTGATTTTCTTCCTTCTATAAATCGACCCAAAAACCTGCTTTTCATTTCATCACTTGTTCTAATCACTAAACACTCCCACACACACCTACATTCTGAATCATAAGCCTCAAGAGAAGTCGGAGAAGGATACTAAAGAGCCTAGGAGAGTGGAAAGAAGCCTTGTTTCACATAGGAGTCATTTTGGTCCCATTTAGTGCTAGTCGAATTCCACAAGAGTAAGTCCTTCTAGTCCTTTTTAATCCCTTTTATAACACTTAGTTACACGTAAACATGATGTACTTAAGTTAAAATAGAAGGCCAAGATCAAAAACCATGATTTCTATAGTTTCTGTTATACCAGTAAACAAACAAACGCCCCTACTAAGTAATAAGGTTGTTTTAAATTTTAAAGCTTTGATAAACACAAATAAGTCATCTAGATAAGCTAGATTACATGTTGATAAGCCACAAAAATAATCCCATAAGATTCAAGGTCTAAATTGCATTTTTCCTTCTTTTTGTTACTGGTCAACAACAAGCCAAACACCCCTTTTGGATCTAGATTTTAACCCACAAGCTAACGGCCATAAGCTGAGATATTAAGCCCTAATAATAAGCTCCCAAGAGACTTTACTAAGCCCCAAAGACTTGGCCAAAAATTGTACATGTTTCGTTTATTTTTTTGTTTCTTTTTTATGTGTCGCTACACAAGAAAACCCAAACACCCCTTTTTAGCCTCACTTTTCTACCATAAGCCAAAGCTTATAAGTCCAGCCAATAAGCACTTTTAACAAGCTCCCAGGATACTAATTAAAGCCCCCAAGATCCTGGTCAAAATCCATAGGCCACGCTCAAATTTTCTTGTTCTTTTCATGTTGATCAGACCTTGATTTATTTCCTTTCTTTCTTTATCGAGAAACAGGCCAAACACCCTAGTTCAATGAATTATTTAGCCCATAAGCTAAAAGCTTTAAGTTGTGAGATTTAGCCAACTTAATAAGCTCCTAACAAAGTTTATAAAACCACAAGAACGTTGTAAAAAGAACATAGGGCCTCATGTATTTTCTTGGTTCTTTTTGGTGTCTCGGCCTATAAACTAACACACCCATTTGATTTGTTTTAAACATGTAAGTTAAGAATATAAGCTAATAAGCTTTTCATAGCTTATTTACAAACTTAACACAACTTATTTTAGCAAGCCATAATAAATCACACCCTTTTCTAAACTTAAAACGCGATTAAAATAAGATAAGGACTAAGTACGTAACGACTAAAATACTTGAGGGGGAAAACTCTAACCATTTAAAACTTGGAGTTTTCTTGGGTCAAAACTATAAATTTTGATAAGTTATATACAACAAGGGCTGAAATAGTAAACAGCTAATGGGTATAAAGTGTCACTATTGAAACTATAGGGGTAAAAGTTGTCATTTTATGATAGTTGAGAGGTATAAATTGTCATTTTATAAAAGATGAAGTGTATTAGTTGTTAATTTATAAAAGATGAAGGTTATAAGTTGTCATTTTATAAAAGATGAAGGGTACAAGTTGTCATTATATGAAAGTTCAAGGGTATAAAACTGTAAATAATTGAAACTATAAGGGTATAATGTAACATTTTATATTATTTCAGGAAATATACTTTTGGCTCATTTTTGATAAAAACTAATAAATGAGATACTTCTATTTCATTAACGATCAAACGAACACTAAAAATGAAATACGATAAATATTAACATCCACGAACTTTTGAAGAGACTTCATGTTGTCTCGTTCAAGAGTTAACTATCAACAAGACACTTGCTATTCGAATGCTAAAACTTGACATATTCACCTAGGTTGCGTGTCAGAGCAGTTTATTCACCGTACTTGATTTACTTTCAAATCAGACTATTGTAACGCCAAGGTGAGTTCGTAGTCCCACTTTTATACATTTTTCAAACTCGTGGGGGGATACATGCTACAAACCTGAACACAAGTATTTTTTTGTATGCTATCCTGATTGATATTTCCTAAGTTTACACTGTTGCCACTAAAAAGTCCCTCATATCATGAGCCATTAATCACTTGCGAGTGAACGCGAATATAGTGAATAGATCTATTGGCAGTGACGGCCCATTTGTGTTGCTGGATAAGTAGCCAAATGACTTTATTTGGATTAAATAGGAAGTTGGCAAGCTCCTGCTCGAGGTCCTTGTTACTTACATCATCTCTATGATGTTTGTAATTAACATCATTATTATGATGTCTCTCTATTAAGGTTTGCGTGTCATGAGGCTTAGGGGAATATACTATACTGCAATACTATTGTTTTACTATTACTCAACTTGTGTTTAACCAACTGATTATTATGCAAACACTACGGATTCACTCAAACTTTGTGTTGACTTTTTAGCAAATTTTATCTCAAGTAACTAAAGCACAACTTGGCACGGAGTGGTTATGGACTTTCTTATAAAAAGGTTGTCCATTTTGTTATCATTCAGACAATATATATGTATTTCAATAACTCCCGCTGGGACCTCTCCTTTGTAAAACTCTGATTAAATATATGAATGATAACTATTTTATCTAAAAACGTCTCTTTTTTAGTCATTTTCTTTTATTATGACTGTGATACCTGAAGTAACACTCCAAACCTATTTCCGCTGCGTATACTGAAATTTGGGGGTGTTACAGCTGACCACGATTGATCGATTTACACAAATCAGAAAGGTTGGTGGCCTAGTAGCGCCTAGGCGGCGATTAATCGGCCTTGTATGCCTTTTTTGTAACACTGTATATTATACCCCTTTTTACCAAATTTCATACAAACCTTTCTACCAAAACACACATTCTTATACACTATGGATCCTATTAGCTTTTCCGATGTCGATGATGAAACCGACATTTTTTTTGATGACACAAGTGTATCACTATATGCAAACGTTAGAACAACAAAAAGATTAAACTTCCTCCATAAGTCAAACCCGATTGTATGGGTCAAACTCGTTTTAGTGTGATTATGAAATGCACTTCCGCTATACGCCAATTGGCATACGACACATCACTCGATGCATTTGATGAATATTTACAAATGGGCGAACATTATACACGCAATTGTCTAGATCATATTACTAAGTGCATTATTGATTTATTCATGTCTGAGTGTGTAAGAAAACCCGACTATAATGACATTCAAAATATATACGCATGTCATAAAAGGGTTCATGGATTTTCGAGAATGCTTAAATGGAAAATTATTTGAAATTGTGACACGGGCAATATGAAAGGGATGATAAAAATACCCAACTATTATGCTTGAAGTTGTTGCGTTGTACGATCATTTGTTTTGGCATGCATTTTTTGGGATAGCGGGTACGAATAATGATCTTAACATTTTAGATAATTCTCCTTTATTCGACGACCTACTTGATGACATAGCCCCTGAAATTCCGTTTCAAGTAAACATAACCACATATGTCAAAGGGTATTACCCACAATGGTCCACCTTTGTCAAATCATTTACGGTGACACGAGACGAGAAACATGGGCTCTTTAAAAGGCAACAAGAAAGTGCACGAAAGGATGTCGAACGAGCTTTTGGTGTCCTCCAAGGACGTTGGGGCTATTATACAACAACTGGCGCGTGCTTGGGAAGTCAACAAAATACGAAGAGTCATGTATACTTGCATCATATTGCATAACATGATTTTGAAAGATCAAAGTTTGCTATAAATGACTTCAACGACTTGTATATTAGTCCTCAAGAAAATATACAACGGACTTGGAACCACATGTGCGAAATAAACCGCCGGAAAAACAAAGAATTACGCGATAACGTCGTACACACAAGTATTCAACGAGATCTTATGGAGCATGTTTAGCAACAACATCAACAACAACAAGATTAGTTTATTGATAATTTGATGTATTTTTAAATTCTCATATTTTCTTTTCGATTTTTTTTTTAAATTTTCGTATTATTTATTTGGTTTGGGAAAAAAGTTTAAAGTTTTAAAAAGACAAAAATATTAAAAGAAAAAAGTACGAAAAAAATGATAAAAAATTGTCTTTTATAATTAAGAGATGGGGGGGGGGGGCATAATCAAAAGTGGGTAGAGGTGTACTAAAACAACACCACTATTTTTCAATACGAGAAATGATTGAGGTGCCTAAATGTATGCTTAATTTTGTGCCTAAAATTATTTGGCAGTTACTTATCTGTTTGTGAAACCGTGGGTAAAATATATCTATTTGGTTTGTCAATTGTAACACCATACATCCCTGGCCGATAAATTGACATGCACATTATGATCCCTTCGTTAGTAAAAATCAGCTACCATACATCCTTGAGGACGAATGGTGCAAATTACTTTTTTTGTTATCTTTTTATGTGGATCTAACACGATAAAAAAAAATTGCACTGTTAATCCTCAGGGATGTATAATGTCTAACGTTTATTATTATTATTTTTATTTTATTTAATTATTTATTACTAATTTATTTATTTTATTTCTCATTTTTATTTTTATTTTATATTTTATATTTTTATATTTTATTTATTTATTTTTTATATTTTTTTAACTAAAGGAAAACGAGCATGAGCAACCATAAGTGTCATATAAGCTTAAAATATATAGATTTTCAGACTAAAAATAAATCGTCCTTAATCATCGATTAGATAACTGAACCCATTCATTTCATTTAGAAAAAATTACACGTTTGGTCATGTGGTTTGCTTAGATTTCATGTTTAGTCCCTAAGTCATTTTAATTACACCAGAGATACCTATTTTTAAAACCTTGAACTCATTTAGTCCCTATTTTGGATGGGCCGTTAGTTTGACCGTTAAGTGTTTAAATATTATTTGCCCGTTAGTCCCTCCGTCAATATTTTTTGCACCGTTAGTCCTCTTTTTTTAAAATGAATTAAAAAGGGCAGCATAGGGTCAAACACGGGTCTTGTTGCCCAATAACCAACGCCCCAACCAATGGACTAAGCGTCCAGTGGTGTAATTATATCAAAACAGATTATATTTAACCTTTATTTACATTTTGTCCGTTTTTTACGTTCTCGTTCCTTTTTTTACGTTTTTGTCCGTTTTCATACGTTATTGTCCATTTTTATCCGTTTTTATATGTTTTGGTCTTTTTTTACGTTTCGCCCGTTTTTTTTATGTTTTCGTCCGTTTTTATACATTTTTTAACGTTTTTGACCATTTTTATCCGTTTTCGTCCGTTTTTATATATTTTCGTCCTTTTTACGTTTTTATACGTATTTGTAGGTTTTTTTTACGCTTTGTCCATTTTTATGCGCTTATATTATACGTTTTCGTTCATTTTTTTACGTATAAAATGAACGAAAATGTATAAAAATGGAAAAATACGAATAAAAACGAACGAATACATAAAAAAACAGACGCACGTATAAAAATGGACGAAAACATAAAAACCGGATAAAAACGTTGAAAAACGGACGAAAACGTAAAAAAAAGAATAAAAACGTATAAGAACGGACAAGAACGTATAAAAACGGACGAAAACATAAAAAATGGACAAAAGCATATAAAAACAGACGAAAACGTCAAAAAATGAACAAATACGTGTAAAATGGACAAAAACGTATGAAAACGGATGAAAACGTAAAAAAATGACAAAAACATATAAAAACGGGTGAAAACAAAGAAAAACGTATAAAAACGAACGACAACGTAAAAATCAAACGAAAACATATAAAAACGGATGAACATGCTTAAAAACGGTCAAAAACGTAAAAAAACGGACGAAAACGTAAAAAACGGACGAGAATGTAAAATACGGACAAAAATGTAAAAAAACAGACGAAAACGTATCAAACGTAAAAAAATGGACGAAATCGTATAAAAACAGACGAAAACGGATAAAAACGAGTTTGAGCAAAAAAAAGGTTAAATATAATTTATTTTGATATAATTACACAACTAGACGCTTAGTCCAGTGGTTGGGGCGTTGGATTTTGGGCAATAAGACCCGAGTTCGAGCCTATGCTGCCTTTTTTAATTCATTTTAAAAAATGAGGACTAAGAGTGTAAAAAATATTAATGGATGGACTAACGGGCAAATACTATTTAAATACTTAACGGTCAAACTAACGACCAATCCAAAATAGGGATTAAATGATGAGAGGATGTAATACACTTGATAGGATGTTAGTCCTTTATAACGTGTGTATGTGATACTTTGAGTGAATATGATTAAGTATGTGGAATCTACTTAACCACACTTAGAAGGATATTGTTATTGGAAATGGAACAGTGATGCTTTTGTTATTGAACAATGAACACAGAAAATATATCACCAAACGATTTAATGTTATTAAGAATAATACGAGTGATCTTGATTATCACTAGGGTTACAAAACCTTGAATCTCTATATTTCTATGACTTGTGGATTGTTGTGTTTGTTCTTGACAGATATTCTAAAGTATATTAAAAGCACTTGGTTAGTCACTCTAATATCTAAGCTAAGATCTCTCTTTTATACAACCAAGGAGATCTTTACAATTATGATAAGTCTTGTCGAACTACTTGCATGTTATGTGTGTCAGTCCCTAAGATACAACTTGTTCTGTGTATATAACATGTTGACTGAACACATATCTAAGATATTATCTACCGTATATATTTGACTTTTATACACAAATATCTTATATATACTTATCCATCCAGCAGTAGAATACGCGACACTTATCTCTTTAGCAGTAGAATCTTTTACTCTAGTAGTAGTATTCTTGCGGCAGCAGAATCTCCAACACTAGCAGTAGAATGAATACAATAGCAGTAGTATCAACACTTAATGTATTTCTTTGAGCAGTACTGACCTTGTGAACATTTAATTCCCAATACTAATCTTTAGAACATTTAATTCCCAACAATCCTCACCTAAACTTGTGATTTATCCCAAATCAACTAGTTTCTTCTGAATTAAATGAGGATTGTGAAGATCTTTCAAACACTTCATAATCAGACTCTTGATCTGAGCTTTCCTCTGTTCTGAAAGATTAAATATCTTTCTGTCTAACTCATCTGCCATCTGTGAATCACTTTCGTTCATTTTCTTTGTCTTCAACACTAGCAGTACCTTGCTCATGCTCCAAACATTTCCTAAAAGATGGTGCAATTTCCTTGGATGGAGGAATTATAAGAGGCAATGGTGTTGTGTATCTTGGATGCTTGAAGCCTGATATTAGATTCCCTGTAATTGCTCATCTTTCTTCAAGAAGTCAAGTCATCTCTCAGCAAGCTATGCAAGTGATGAACAAATGTAGTGAACTGAAATTGAAACTGAAAGAGCTTATTCCATTTGAAATGCTTCATCCCTTCTGAATATATATAATACTCCAGAATCTTGTCCTAGCATCCATCAACTGAAAATTGAGCTTGTTCTTATTATTGTTTGAATAATAAGACATGTTGGCTTCTCAAAAAGCTGACATCATCATCTTGTATGCTCTTGTCTTTTCTTGAACATGATCAATTTTGGGCAATCTTCCTCCCCAATCTTTCTCTTCTGTTTGATCAAATTAAACTACTTCCTCTGATTCTGAGCATACACATCCATAATCTTTCATCCCTTGTTTGGTTAATCTTCCTCCTCAGGACTTTATTTCCTCCCCTGTTTGGAAGATCTCTCACTATCATCTGATCTTGACTACTTTGATGAACTATGAAAAGTTCATCTTCCATTTAGGACAGCTTATCAAACAATGTTGTACATGAAGCCATCGATTCCTTAAATTCCACTCTGCTGCCCTCATCACTTCCAGGTGTGTTAACTCCTGTGAGAGGTGAATCATGGAGCAATAACTCATAATCCATCATTAGAAGGGTTTCTGAGCCATTTTGAATCAAAAAGATTTTAAGAAACTTTTGACTTAGCACTATGTACATGATTTTATTATGAAAAATCATACTGCTTACAACCATTTTGAAGGGATTAAGTGTTAACAAACACTTAATCAAGATTTCAGTTTAATTTAACCTCTGATTGTGTGAGAACCAATGTATTCAGTTATAAATAACTGCATGTGTACAGATAAACCCATTCAAAGGGCTTTCTTGACAGGCTTTCCAGCTCGTGGCAATTGTTGCCTCTAACACAAGTGTTACATTCACATTTGCTCGCTGCTCTTTCTATCAGATGTCCTTAGACTTGCTCATTATACTAATTAAAGTATAAAATGATAGAAAGTGAGTTGCTCATCAAGTCAATGTGAAACATCATAATCAGGTTTCAAGAAAGAAGTTTTAAAGAATCAATTTACTTAGGTGTAAACCTTTGTTAATGAATTCCCAAACTTTGTCCTTCATGAACCTATTTTGTCAGCAACTTGTATGATCATTCTGCTGCTCACACATTTCACTTGAAACTTCCTTTGTGCTCAAATGTCATACCTGAAAATGTTAGTCCAAAACCAAGAAACAAAATGCAAAGCATTTGTCTTATAGCAGTAGAATTATATGACTAACAGTATGAACAAAACAATCCAAATTTGTACTAGCAGTACAAACTTTTCAATAACAGTACCAATTTACAAAGCTAGCAGTACAAACTTTATTTTATATACAAAAACATACAGTTTGAAAATATTAAGGATTAAGCATTCCAATACTTGCTACCAAGTATTGAAACCTTTCAACATCAAAAGCTTTTGTGAGAAGATCTGCAAATTTGTGATCAGAATCAATTTTAACAACTTGAATCAACTTTTTCTCATTGCAGTCTCTTATAAACTGATGTCTAATTTTAGTGTGTTTTGTTTTAGAGTGTTGCACTGGATTTTTAATTATGCAAATTGTACTACTATTATCAATATATATGACAGTGTTCATGAAATTGCACCCATAGTCAAGAAGTTGATTTTGAAGCCAAAGTACTTGACCACAGCAACTTGCAGCAGCTACATATTCAGCTTCAGTTGTTGAAGTAGCCACAATTGTTTGCTTCTTACACTACCATGAAATAAGTCTACATCCAAGGAATTGACATCCTCCAGTTGTTGACTTTCTATCCAAGCTTGCACCTGCATAATCACTGTCTGAATATGCTACCAAGTCAAAAGGTGATTCCCTAGAATACCATAGACCTAACCTAGGTTGACCCTTGAGATATCTAAAAATCCTCTTGACTGCTGTTAAGTGAGAAACCTTAGGAGTTACTTGAAATCTTGCACAAGCACAAACAGAGAACATGATATCAGGTCTTGATGATGTGAGATACATCAAAGAACCTATCATAGATCTGTATGTATGTACATCCACATTTGGAGGGGCGACTGTCACAACCCGTAATTTCAGGTCATTTTCCTAACCCCGACAATTTACCATTATTCGTAAACCTATTTTCAGATGACTTTAATTCACGTAACCAGTTCGGTTTAGCTGTGAATTCATGCATTGTCAGTCAGGACACATCATTGTAGGCTAGAGGAGTCTGCATATCATCAGTAACATCATCAGTACATTAGTTCATGCACGGTTATGCATTAATTATTTTTACGGAAGGTTATTTAATTAATTAACGTTACCACTCAGTCAGTATTATTAACAATTATGCCCAGTACTCCAGACAATGATCCTAATAAACTTTTATAACTACTTTTAATAATATAAAGTTTATATTATTATTTTACCCGGTGTTATTACACCAATTGTTATATTTTTCGTCAAGAGCTTATAATACCGTCAGATCGCGAATTTTTAACCCGATAATTATTCTGACACCCGATTCTTGTCAGGAATATATTTTTACCAATTATACAACTTCGTCGTATTTTACGTCACTTCGTTGATATTTATTTCAAGACAAACCGGTACCCGATAACACTCAAATTATACACAAATCAAACTAGCACATGCCATATTATGCAAATATCTTCACTTGCTTCTCATTTTGCCCAAAAAGGACGCCCCTCCCCATTCCCTAACCATACTTCACTCAACCAAATTCTTAAACTTATTAATGATAGTTGGTAACTAGTACAAGTGAATTATTTTAACACTTCAAACAATATTCATTTGTAAAACACCAAGAACAAATATTTCCCTTCTTTCTCTCTTCCTATCTCACGGCAAACCACAAAGACCATAAGCAACATCAAGATTTTTGCAAGCTCTAGTGATCTACAAGTCCCATTTGGTATTCTTGTTAAGGTTTTGAAATAAAAACCTCAAGAATCCTTCTCATTTTCCTTCCATCTTAACCCACATTGTAAGTAACTTCAAGATACTAATTTTTCATGTTTTACTTTCATTTGATCTTTATATTTATGTATTTTCATGTGATCTTGTTTAAAAATGCAAAATACCTTAGTTATGATACCACTTTTCCTTTTAAAAACTCTTATAAACTTTAGATCCATAATTTTTGCTAACAATCTCATGAACCACACTATATTTAGTTAAGTTTAGGACCCCATGACACTTTGAGAAGTGTATGGTAGATCAAGGGTATTTGTGGAGTTGAATGGAGTAAGTTTGATTAAGTTATGAACTAGAAAAATGTATTTTTGCTCTACCTAAAGTACCTACTGCCACGAATTGAATTTTCTGGAAAACTCAGATTTTTGTGAACTATTTTGGTTTCAATATTTAGAAAATACACTCAATAAGGAACGCGTGGGCGCTTAAATCACTAAAAACCGACTTATAACGAAGAAGTTATGAAATATTTAAGTTACGCGACGAAATATACACTTTGCTGAAAAATAGCATGCTGTTGGACGCGTTTTCAGGAGCAAGGCGAGCCGTTAACCATGATCTAGATGAGCCGAGACATTGAAAATATGTTAGTTCATATTTATACGAACCCGCGGATATATAGAACGTTGAAAACGAGCTTGTAACGACCGAGATACGAATTTTTAAAGACCCGACGATACATATATAATTTGACAGCCCACTTTTTATAAGTAAATAAAGTGTTAAAACTATTATTTTCATAACTTGAAACATTGATAGCCGTTTACCAAATCGATCGAGGCGCGGTTGATTCAACTTCAAGAGTAACGATATTGAAATATTGTTAAAAGGTTTTTGAGAACGTCAAGTCGGAATACAAACATGTAAAGTATATAATTTTCGCGACTAGTTTTACACGGCCAAATTGGTATAATTCATAATTAGTAAAAAGTATTATTTTGCGGCAAAATTAGTATACCTGACTATATTATACCAAATAAGGATCATTGAGTACCATTTCACTATATATAAACGAGAAATGTTTTATGACTTACCGATATGTCAAAAGTGTATTTTTGACAATAAATGATATTTTCTAAAATAACAAGTGGTATCGTTAACATAAGTATTTGCATGAGTTGCGTTGTGTCATTGCTTACATAAGTCATATCATTCATAATAGGTCGCGTTTAGAGGCCGAGTTCCATTTTCATCTTACTCATCATTATCATTGTGCTATCATACCAGGTGAGTTTTCATAGCCCCGTATACATTTTATTATTGTTTTCAAATCCCACGGGGGAGAATACATTGCAACTGTTTTTCATACGAGCCAAAGTATCAGACTTCCTGTACATAGATTAAGTTACCTTGTTGCCAATTGAAAGTCCCCATATAATCATGAACCGTTAATTTACCTGTAAGCGAGAGTGAGTGGATAGATCTATCGAGGGTGACGCCTCCATCCGTGTTGGCTTTGACCAACAACCGATAGCGGATGCATTTCATGTCTTTTCATTTGAGTGTCTGGCAAAACACTCCCAGGGGCTCCAGAGAATTCAGTCACAGCGTCGGGGTCATGAGCTTAAGGCTATTGTACAATCATTTTTTTTTATGTGACTTATGTCATACACTTATTACTTGTGGCTATCGTATAACTTCATTTTATTAAACCTATGAACTCTCACCAACTTTATGTTGACCGTTTTTAGCAATGTATTTTCAGGTTATTAGCTATCATGTGGGCATGCATTGGACCATCTTGGAGTCGCGGGGTCGACTTGCATCACTTATTTTCATGCGCTTATGTAACCGTTTGATCTACTATGGTTTTGTTTTTAAAATTGCAACATCATTTGGGACCTATGTTTTGTAAACTCTGATTTTATTTATGATCAAACGTGTATTTTCAAAACGACACTTTAGGTCGTTCAATATATCCATTGTATGAGACGCCATGAAAGTCACACCAAGGTATTCAATTCCGCTGCCATTAACAGGTAAATTCAGGGTGTGACAGATTGGTATCAGAGCCAGGTTATAGCGAACTAGGTTGTCCTCATACCCTAGACTATAACTACCCCAACGGTAGCGTCTCATCATTACATCATAAGTGCACATTATTATTTGCGAGGATTCATTACATGGGTTATTCATTTCATTTTGTATTGTTGCCACTGAGATATGTCTTCCAATTCCCGCACTATTGTTATATTTTCTGATGTTTACATCGAGGACGCTATGTCTTCTACTACTTCCATTGTTGCACCTACTCCTCAGATTTCACTTATTGCACCACCTTTGGTTACTCGTGCACCTACAGATTCATCATCCCATACTATTCCGGTTTCCGCAGAATCCAACTCTTATGTTCCGACGTCGCAAGACGATCGGGACGTCCCTATTACTTCAGCCCATACAGAGTATACCATTTGATAAGACGTACATGCTTAGTCCTTACGGACCTATTAGAATGTTTATTGCAAGAAAGATAGTATATCTTCATTCCCTCACTATTAGAACACTCACTACTCATGTATTACCACTAGTATCAACTACTCATACCACTATTGGTCGTCCCAGAGTGCATACTTCAGTTTTACCGCTTAGACATCGCAAGATAGCGTAAAAGAAGGTAGTGATTCCTTCAGTATTATCACCATCGACTTTATCATCATCATATGGAACCCCATTTATACCATCACATTTCAGGGACTCTACTCACATACTTAACTTACCGCTTGAGAAGCGTACATGGTTTGATACACCATTACCATCTACCACTAAGGACACTACACCACCTTATAGATTAAGGTTGATGAGAGTTCGAGAGCCCTTACTGTTAGACAACCTACTACTCTTCATCGTTAGATGATGATCTCTAATTAATTGAGACTACACATGAAGGTTTGGATGCCCCACAGACCAAACAAGAGCAACAACAAATCGCCAAAGAGTGGCATTCCTCGCAAAGACTCTATACTATCTCAGGTATAATCGACTCATACTTCCATGACATAATGAACCAACAAGATGCTTTGAGCAATGTTACACCACCACAAGAGAACTCTTCACAACTCCCTTTTCATTACCAAGTTTGATTACATCACATTCTAAACCGATGAGTTGGATTTCATCATTGGTCATCGTAACAACACCCCACCAATCAGATATGACACCGAGACCTTCGAGATTCGGGAGTCTAACATTGCCTTTCAGTACGACCATTGTCATTTCTTTCTTTCCCATTCTCACTTGACATGAATTAGATAACATCTTGTGGATGACACCAAGATCACGGACTCGACAGGAACATTAATAGATTCCTCAGGAATGGATTGGAATCTACATTATCTCAGACATGAATCGATGCACAACCCCGGACCTCACTTCAGGACATCATCCTATCTTTTACCTTTACTCGCTTTTACTATCATCCCAGCCACGGGAAGGGTGGCGTAGTTCGAAGAAGCTTGTGGTATGTTGATTGTTGTACAACGAGATCCCCAAGTATTGACTTTACTATATGGGTATGGTTGTGCTATCTATGACACCGGTCAATGTAGACAAAAAATTTTAAGTGTTGTATTCATGTGTTATGAGGATATACGCATGGTTGTGGTGGTATACCTAGTGAACAATGATCGTTTCTATTACGAGTACTCATGGTTGTATTTATACACGCTGAGGTTGTACATGTTGTGGTTGTACATATCGTGGTTGTATTTACACTTGTGGTGGATATATATATACATGTTGTGGTTGTATATATTTTGTACGATAATCATTTCTAGTATGATTGTTGTTGATGTATTCTGTTGTGATCTACCAGAATTATGGCACCTAGGAAAGCTAAAGCCAAGGCTGCTGCAACGACTTCCCCAGAAATGACTCAGGCTGCTATCCGGAAGCTTGTTAGGGATAGTATAGCCGAAGCTCTAGAGATTGAAAGAGCCGCTGTTGCCGCAAGAGCTGCCGAAGATGCTTCTCGGATAGGGACATCGGGAGAAGCTAGCAACGGAACCAATGGGAAGAAATGTACTTACAAGGATTTCAAGAGTGGAGATCCTACTTTGTATAAGGGTACTGAAGGGGCTACTGCCATGGTTCGATGGTTCGAACATACTGAATCTGTGTTTATCTTATGCAATTGCCCGGATGACTACAAGGTTAAGTTTGCCGTTAGTACACTTCGCGATCAAGCCTTATCGTGGTGGAACTCTTATGCAAAGCCCATAGGGATGGAGAATGCTTACAAGGTCACATGGGACGAGTTCAAAAAGTTGGTAACTAAGAAGTTTTGCCCACGAACCGAAGTGAAGAAGTTGGAAGTAGAGTTCTATGATCTGGTAACCGTGGGAAATGACATTGAGACTTATATTCGGAGGTACCAAGAGTTAGCCGCTCTATGCCCATCTATGGTGCCTGATGATGAAAAGTTGGTAGAGAATTTCATTGGTGGATTGCCCGAAAGCATCCGTGGTGATGTGATTTCTTTTGATCCGCAAACTCTTGATGAGGCAATCAGGATGTCTCAAAAACTCATAGCTCAAGTTCTGAAGAAAGTGACCCCCGCCAACAACAACAACAATAACTTCAACCGAAACCGTAACTACAACAATAACACCAACAATTACCAGAACAACAACAACAAAAGGAAATGGGATGACACCCAAGGTAACAACGCCAACCAACCACCACCCAAAAGACAAGAAACTGCACGAGCCTATGTTGCGGGTCCGACTGAAAAGAAAGGTTACGCCGGTACTCTACCAAAGTGTAACAAATGCCAAGCACATCATAACCCGGGGGATTGCCCTAAACCTTGTTTCAATTGTGGGAAGATCGGTCATCTGGTTAAGGGATGCAGGGCTGCTCCTGGGAGAAATAATCAGAATCCACCGCCAACATGTTATGGTTGTGGAGAAGTTGGACACTTTAGGAACAATTGCCCGAAAGGAAATCAGGACATGGGGACCAAGAGGAATTAGCTCGAGGAATAGCGTGCGTGTTTGGGAGAGAGACCGTCAGGACATTAGCAACATCAAAGACAACAACAATGCTTAACCAGAAGGAGTTCATGTTTTAATAAACCGTAGTTGAGCCCTCTAGGGTTGTATCTTTCTTTTGTACTTTCCATAGGTACGTTGGTGTAACCTAGTTGTATTAAGCACTTTCCTATCCAATGTAATACCTATCTTTTGTTATCTTCGCGATAATCATAACCATCGTTTATTCCATTCCTATTCCAATTGCTCAATTCTCCATAGTTTCGCAACAATATACCTTTATCCTACTAGGGATTAGGCCGATTTCATTCTTGACGGACTAGTAGACTAATACCATTTCATAAGATTCATCCATGTATCCAATGAACCATTCAACAAATTTAATGCAAGTTATTTTACTACCATACGGGAGAACTATATATATATATTTTTTTTTTCAGAACTTTCAAAATAAAGCCATTTTGTACCACCCTATAAATGGAATTTCTGTCATTTTATCAAGTATTTACTACAGCTACGCGAGACAATTTTCATGTTACTTTCAAAGGAAATGCCTAGAAAATCATTTATCAAAATAACCCGTTGAACACCATCTAAAACTTTTGGGAAAAAGTAATACCGTTTCAATTTAACCAAGCATCGCATCGTTGGTCCTCAATTATACATAGCTTGATCACCTATGTATAATTCAGGAGGAACTATGCCGTGAAGAAAATAGTCACATTTTCAGGAAGTGATAATAACAATCTTCATTCAAAAGCCTTGTAAACAAATGAAATCTTTCATGAACACCCCTTTTAACAAACTCTCACCGGATACTTACATCACTCATCACTCACTCAGCCATTAAGTTGAATTTGCACCATTGACTTCTCTAGGAGAGACTCTACATTATGAAGGATATTTTTTGGACATAGAAACGGCGAAAGGATAGACGATACCCCTCAGATTTCTAGCAATCCCTTAAGATATTCCTTTTCTAATCGGATATACACGCTCTACCATCGTTAGCCCGACGAATCCTTAAGAGAACTTCCTGAGCACTATAGGATGTATTCAACACCACATAACCAACTTTGTATGGATTAGGATAATCTTTCGATTATTGACGAATTTCATCATCAGCAAAAATAACCATCACGGGAATATATAAAGGCACCATTTAAGACACCCTATGGCCGAAGTGACCATATACATATTTATATATCGAATTTGGAAAGTTAAATTCACGGACCTAGAACTAAATCGGGAGACAACAAAGGAAATTTCACAAGTCAAGAATCAGTTACAAGAAATGAGAAAACAATGGAAGTTAGGTCGATGCATGATGCACATCATACGGAATTGATACCCTTGAACAACGAACCTCCTAGATTCAAGTAGAAGCACGAACTATGATTGAAAGCCTTGCCTTGGAAAGGCATGATACAATTTTTGATAACCCGATAGACTGAGCTCTCGGTATCGGACCGTTTCGGATTCTAGTTAGAGCCGGTCAGTTGGCATACACACCTAAGTTTCCGTCAGAACTCAGCAACGTTCATAACACATTTCATGTTTCAAACCTCAAGAAGTGTCTTTCCGACGAGTCGTCCGTTATTCCACTCGAAGAAATTCAACTAGATGACAAGCTTAATTTTGTGGAAGAACCCGTAGAAATCATGGACCGTGAGGTCAAGCAATTGAAGCAGAGCCAAATTCCTACCGTGAAAGTTCGCTGGAATTCTCGAAGAGGACCCGAGTTTACTTGGGAACGAGAAGACCAAATGCGACGCAAGTATCCACATCTTTTTCCCGAGCCTGCTTCTGAAACCAACGACAATTGAATTCAGGGACTGAATTCCCTTTTGGAGGGGCGACTGTCACAACCCGTAATTTCAGGTCATTTTCCTAACCCCGACAATTTACCATTATTCGTAAACCTATTTTCAGATGACTTTAATTCACGTAACCAGTTCGGTTTAGCTGTGAATTCATGCATTGTCAGTCAGGACACATCATTGTAGGCTAGAGGAGTCTGCATATCATCAGTAACATCATCAGTACATTAGTTCATGCACGGTTATGCATTAATTATTTTTACGGAAGGTTATTTAATTAATTAACGTTACCACTCAGTCAGTATTATTAACAATTATGCCCAGTACTCCAGACAATGATCCTAATAAACTGTTATAACTACTTTTAATAATATAAAGTTTATATTATTATTTTACCCGGTGTTATTACACCAATTGTTATATTTTTCGTCAAGAGCTTATAATACCGTCAGATCGCGAATTTTTAAACCCGATAATTATTCTGACACCCGATTCTTGTCAGGAATATATTTTTACCAATTATACAACTTCGTCGTATTTTACGTCACTTCGTTGATATTTATTTCAAGACAAACCGGTACCCGATAACACTCAAATTATACACAAATCAAACTAGCACATGCCATATTATGCAAATATCTTCACTTGCTTCTCATTTTGCCCAAAAAGGACGCCCCTCCCCATTCCCTAACCATACTTCACTCAACCAAATTCTTAAACTTATTAATGATAGTTGGTAACTAGTACAAGTGAATTATTTTAACACTTCAAACAATATTCATTTGTAAAACACCAAGAACAAATATTTCCCTTCTTTCTCTCTTCCTATCTCACGGCAAACCACAAAGACCATAAGCAACATCAAGATTTTTGCAAGCTCTAGTGATCTACAAGTCCCATTTGGTATTCTTGTTAAGGTTTTGAAATAAAAACCTCAAGAATCCTTCTCATTTTCCTTCCATCTTAACCCACATTGTAAGTAACTTCAAGATACTAATTTTTCATGTTTTACTTTCATTTGATCTTTATATTTATGTATTTTCATGTGATCTTGTTTAAAAATGCAAAATACCTTAGTTATGATACCACTTTTCCTTTTAAAAACTCTTATAAACTTTAGATCCATAATTTTTGCTAACAATCTCATGAACCACACTATATTTAGTTAAGTTTAGGACCCCATGACACTTTGAGAAGTGTATGGTAGATCAAGGGTATTTGTGGAGTTGAATGGAGTAAGTTTGATTAAGTTATGAACTAGAAAAATGTATTTTTGCTCTACCTAAAGTACCTACTGCCACGAATTGAATTTTCTGGAAAACTCAGATTTTTGTGAACTATTTTGGTTTCAATATTTAGAAAATACACTCAATAAGGAACGCGTGGGCGCTTAAATCACTAAAAACCGACTTATAACGAAGAAGTTATGAAATATTTAAGTTACGCGACGAAATATACACTTTGCTGAAAAATAGCATGCTGTTGGACGCGTTTTCAGGAGCAAGGCGAGCCGTTAACCATGATCTAGATGAGCCGAGACATTGAAAATATGTTAGTTCATATTTATACGAACCCGCGGATATATAGAACGTTGAAAACGAGCTTGTAACGACCGAGATACGAATTTTTAAAGACCCGACGATACATATATAATTTGACAGCCCACTTTTTATAAGTAAATAAAGTGTTAAAACTATTATTTTCATAACTTGAAACATTGATAGCCGTTTACCAAATCGATCGAGGCGCGGTTGATTCAACTTCAAGAGTAACGATATTGAAATATTGTTAAAAGGTTTTTGAGAACGTCAAGTCGGAATACAAACATGTAAAGTATATAATTTTCGCGACTAGTTTTACACGGCCAAATTGGTATAATTCATAATTAGTAAAAAGTATTATTTTGCGGCAAAATTAGTATACCTGACTATATTATACCAAATAAGGATCATTGAGTACCATTTCACTATATATAAACGAGAAATGTTTTATGACTTACCGATATGTCAAAAGTGTATTTTTGACAATAAATGATATTTTCTAAAATAACAAGTGGTATCGTTAACATAAGTATTTGCATGAGTTGCGTTGTGTCATTGCTTACATAAGTCATATCATTCATAATAGGTCGCGTTTAGAGGCCGAGTTCCATTTTCATCTTACTCATCATTATCATTGTGCTATCATACCAGGTGAGTTTTCATAGCCCCGTATACATTTTATTATTGTTTTCAAATCCCACGGGGGAGAATACATTGCAACTGTTTTTCATACGAGCCAAAGTATCAGACTTCCTGTACATAGATTAAGTTACCTTGTTGCCAATTGAAAGTCCCCATATAATCATGAACCGTTAATTTACCTGTAAGCGAGAGTGAGTGGATAGATCTATCGAGGGTGACGCCTCCATCCGTGTTGGCTTTGACCAACAACCGATAGCGGATGCATTTCATGTCTTTTCATTTGAGTGTCTGGCAAAACACTCCCAGGGGCTCCAGAGAATTCAGTCACAGCGTCGGGGTCATGAGCTTAAGGCTATTGTACAATCATTTTTTTTTATGTGACTTATGTCATACACTTATTACTTGTGGCTATCGTATAACTTCATTTTATTAAACCTATGAACTCTCACCAACTTTATGTTGACCGTTTTTAGCAATGTATTTTCAGGTTATTAGCTATCATGTGGGCATGCATTGGACCATCTTGGAGTCGCGGGGTCGACTTGCATCACTTATTTTCATGCGCTTATGTAACCATTTGATCTATTATGGTTTTGTTTTTAAAATTGCAACATCATTTGGGACCTATGTTTTGTAAACTCTGATTTTATTTATGATCAAACGTGTATTTTCAAAACGACACTTTAGGTCGTTCAATATATCCATTGTATGAGACGCCATGAAAGTCACACCAAGGTATTCAATTCCGCTGCCATTAACAGGTAAATTCAGGGTGTGACATCCACATTGTCTCCATCTACATCTTTAAGAAGAGGCTTCTCAGAGTCCATTGGTGTGCTTGCTACTTTTGAATCAGCAAATTGAAATTTCCTTAGAATCTCTGCAACAAATTTATCTTGGCTGATAAAAATGCCTTCACTTGATTGCTTAACTTGCAGACCCAAAAAGAATGTAAGTTCCCCCATGGAACTCATCTGAAACTTATCATGCATAAGTTTCTCAAACTCTAAACACATCTCCTTCCATGTAGATCTAAAGATGATATCATCCACATACACCCGAACTAGCAAAAGATCTTTCTTGTGCTTCTTGATGAATAATGTCTGATCAATCTTGCCTCTTTGGAACCCATTTGCAATTAAGTAGGAAGCCAGTGTTTCATACCATGCTCTTGGTACCTGATGAAGGCCATAAAGAGCTTTGACAACCTTGTACACCTTGTCTGGATGGTCTGGATCAATAAAACCTGGAGGTTGTGAGACATAAACCTGCTCTTCAATAGTACCATATAAGAAAGCACTCTTGACATCCACTTGATAGACTGTGAAGCCCATAAATGAAGCGTAAGCTAAAAATAATCTAATGGCTTCAATTCTTGCTACTGGAGCAAAAACCTCTTCATAGTCTATACCCTCCTCTTGTGTGTACCCTTGGGCTACAAGTCTAGCCTTATTTCTTATCACTATGCCCCTTTCATCCCTTTTGTTCCTGAAAACCCATTTAGTACCAATTACCCTTACACCTTTGGGTAAATCAACTAGCACCCAAACCTTCTGAATTTTAAATTGGAGAAGCTCCTCTTGCATAGCTTCTACCCAGCATGAATCATCTAAGGCTTTGAGAACATTCTTGGGTTCTGCTTGTGAGAGAAAACATACAAATAAGCAAGAGTTTGCATACTCATGCTGCTTTGATGCATAAAGAGCATCAAGAAGCCCTTGTTGGTCTGAAGACATAATTTGCTTCCTTGTCTTCACTCCTGATTGTATATCACCAATCACATTGTCCAGGGAGTGGACTTTGTGAATCCTTGTGTGTGGTGTAGAAGGAACATGATAGTCAGGTGGGAGATTGTTGAAATCCACCTCATCTTCTGAGAAATCTGCTTTATTTGATTCTGATTGGCCAGCAGTAGAAACATTTAGCCTAGCAGTAGCTTGCTCTGTCTCAGCAGTACTATCATCATGAGAACTGATAACTGGATTTTCTTGTTCCTCAGTTCCATCTTCTTTGTTTTCATCTTCAATCCCTTCTTTAGCTTCATCAGAAGAAGGTTCATCATTTATTGAAGTTGAATCCATACTTGTCCATATTGACATTAACACATAATCTTGATCTTTCTCTTTTCCTAACCCTGCCTCATTTGTTGCATCATCAGCTTTTGAACCTGAAAATTCATTAGTTTCTGCAACAATAGGCACATAATTCATTGATTGAGTTAGTGACTCAAGAGCAAATAGCCATTTGGGACCTTCACATGCTACATTGGATTTGTTCTCTAAAAATTCCACATGCAGGTTTTCCTCTACTCTCCTAGTTCTTGAGTTGTATACTCTAAATGCTTTGTTATTGAGAGAATATCCAACCAAGAATCCTTCATCTGCTTTACCATCAAACTTTCCTAAATGGTCTAAGGTATTCAGAATTGTCACATGACATCCAAAAGGTCTAAGAAATCCTATTGCAGGAGTTCTACCTCTAAAAAGCTCATATGATGTCTTATTGTGAGACTTAACTACTAAAACTCTGTTCTGGACATAGCAAGCAGTATTGACTGCTTTAGCCCAAAAAGTGATAGGCAACTTAGAGTCAGCTAACATGGTTCTAGCAGCTTCTATGAGTGTCCTATTTCTCCTTTCAGCAACTCCATTTTGCTGAGGAGTTCTAGCAACACTAAATTCTCTTCTAATACCTTTTTCTTTGCAGAAATCATCCATAACTCTATTCTTAAACTCTGTCCCATTATCACATATAATGACTTTTACTTTCTTGTCTACTAGGTTTTCTATCTCTGTAATGAATGTCTTAAGAATGCTAGTAGTCTCATCCTTAGAACCTAAAAAGAAAACCCATGTAAATCTACTATAGTCATCAGTAACAACAAGACAATATCTCTTATGCTTTATACTACTCACAGAAGTAGGTCCATATAAGTCCATATGAAACATAAACAATGATTGATCAATAGAGTTAATCTTGGGCTTACAAGTGGCTTTATGTTGTTTGCCTTTGAGACAAGTAACGCATGTTTGGTCATTTTCTAATCTTTTCGGAGGTAAACCTCTTACCAAACCCTTTTTTACAATTTTATTTATGGTTTTGAAATTAATGTGACCAAGCCTCCTATGCCATTTCATTGACTCATCCAATGTGGCTTTTGCAAGCAAACAAGTAAGATTCTCTTTAGGAACAATGTTCTTCATATAAACACTGTATAAATTACCTTTTCTAGGAACTCTAAGAAGTACTTGACTTTCATCAGGCATCTTAAAGTTAGGAGAAAGGACAAGACATTCAGTGTCAGTAAAAAGAACCTCGTTCTTTTTTTCACACATCTGTGAGACACTAAAGAGATTATACTTAAGTTCCTTTACAAAGTACACATCTTCAAAGTCTAAATTTCCAGTCTTAATAGTACCTTTACCGAAAATTTTGCCACCAATACCTCCTCCAAAGCTAACATATCCTCCCTCTAATGATTGAAAGTCTGAAAGATAAGACATGTTGCCTGTCATGTGTAAAACCCTAAAAATCTAAAACATGTAAAAGACTAAAATGCCCCTGCAAGTTTAAAAATTAATTAAAAGCGTATAAAGTATCGAATCGATCCCAAATTTCTGGCAATGCATAAGATATGATCTCAAATAATTTTAACAATTTCATTTAACATTTATACAAAAGATAAAATTACCAAAATGCCCCCATAAGAGCCGAATAACATTTTATTAATAATTTGAATTATATAAATTAAAATAAATGCATTAAATGGGGAAATTTAAACACATTAATTTGACAATCAATTTTAATCAATTCCTGGTCTTAATTTCCCCCCCCCCCCTTGATTCGTTCCTTCCATTTAAAATTCAATCACACACCTTTCTTTTAGAACCCTATTACCGAGTGGAATAAAAACACACACATAATTCACCTAGCCTCCAATCGACACTCTAAAATTCCCAAGCTATTTTTCTGTGTTAAATCATCATCCAAGGAGTCCTAGAAAAATAATACTTCGAATTGTGGTGGCCGGATTCAAGGGTTATCGAAATTTCTTGTTTAAATCCACTCGAAAGGTAAAAATTCCACTTTGATTCATTCGATCATGGATAAATTCGTTTCTTATTTTTATTGTGTTCCTCACATCATATGTGACACGTGAAAATTGGTTTCAAGATTTTTAGATCATTTTTGAAGCCGTGGTGAATTCTTGGACGTTTTGGCTATACGCGTACAAGATAAATCCTCCAACCCATTCTACACGTTCGAATCTCTTTGTGGTATTTTTCTCAGATCCTATATGTATTTAGAACATCAAATAAAATGCTATATATGAACCATGCATGATCTACGAATTAATTGTGAATTAAATCTTAAATCGCGTTTAAATCTAAAATACTTGAATACGAATTTTTGGGGCTTGTTATTTATTTTATTTAGACTCTTCATGATCAAAATAATCTGAGAAAAATGATACTTCAAATTATTGGGGCCTAATCGAATTATTTGTGGATTTATTCTATTTTACCGATTTGAAGGAATTTAAAAAGAAAAGAAATAAAGTGTAATTCGAATTAGGGTTTATAATTAGGGTTTGACCTTGACTGAAAAATGATGTTATAATGATTATATGATGATTGGTGAATGATTGGTATTTTTTAGGGTTAGGGTTTTGTTAATAAAAAGTGTTATTCGATTTAAATTAAAATGTTAGGGGGTGTTTTGTAACTTTTGAAACTTAAGGGTTATGTTTAGAACTTATTTTGGGCTGTGAACATTTCGAATAAAATATAAGTTGAGGGCCCCATGTGTAATTTTTATGTTTAAAGGAATTAAAATGTTTATTTTAATAAAATACAATTCGATTTGTAAATAATTTAAATAGAGGGACTAAACATGTAAATTCTGGAAACTTAGGGTTGATTTGAGTAATAAATTATATTCAGGGGGTTATGTGTTATTTTGGTAATTTAATGGCTTAATATGTAATTATTGATAATTAAAGATTGAAAATGTAAAGTAAGGGTTAAATATGTAACTTTGATAACTTGAGGGACTTGATGTGTAATTTATGAAAACTTAAGGGTGAATTCGTATAATATGATGAAATAAGTATCCATTGTGTAATTTTGATAAACTAAGGGTCTAATGTGTAATTATGGATATTATAAGGGTATAAAATGTAAATTATGAAACCTAAAGGACTAAAAGAGTAACTTGAGGAATCTAAAAGCTAAAAAGAGGAAAATTTCTAAAATGGAAAGTTACTTAAAAAGGAAGGGTTTGTAATTCTTGTCTACCCCTCTAGGTGTGAAGAAAGAGAGGTCCTGATCCACTCTGTGTCATCCAGTCCTGATTTGTGGTTGCTTCTAGAATAAGGTACAGATATTCTGACCTTCTCTGTAAGGTTTCCTATGATTCTTTTCTGATCTGTTAAAATCTCTTATTTGATACTCTGTTACGATCCTTTGCTATGATACCTTTGCTTCGACCTTTGATCTCTGATTTTGGGACATATATTGATTTAAAGAAAACTATTTTTGAAGTTCGTTTTATGAAAACTATTTGAAAGATCATTTATGAAAACTATTTTGAATGATTGTTTTAATTGAACCTTAAGAGAAAACCTTTTTGAAAAGTATTTTTGATATTGAACCTTTTGAAGATTTGACTATCTGATACTTTGACCCTTTTGGATATTGACCTGGGATATCTGCCCTTCTGATATTGTACATTCTAATATGACACACTGATTTTGATATGAACCTTTGACCTTTGACCTTTGACTCCCAGTTTGATACCCGAGCCAAAATTTGTTCCCTAGCCATGAAGGTAACATGGCCGTGTCTGTGATGCACCACTGGCATGACTAGTGTGTAGCCCTAGTGATCTGGTTACACCGTCCCCATTCTGATTTTGATTATGCATGCACACTATATGATTTATTATGGCCGATCTGTTCTGGGGGGCGAATGGATGCATCCTAGATTTGTTCTGTTTTGTGAAGATCTGATATATCTGATATTTGGTGACTGATGATGGGTGCAATCCACGTCTTTCATGTTCTGGGAGCTAGCTACTCCATATATTTCTGTTGGATACATGAGGTCACCCCTCATATTATCTGGGTACTTGAGAGGCATCCCCTCTGGATTTCTTATATGGTTACATGGATATGACATTTCTGCTTCTGGGCTCGTGGTGGATTACTGTCCTAAACCTTTACTCTCTATCTGTACCTTTACTTATCTATTTCGCTATACTGTATCTGTTCTTTTACTTTTACTCTCATTTCTTTTGCTTTCGTTTCCGTTTATTATATATCTGTTCATTGGGCTTCGTAAGCTCAGCTGCACGTTTTCTTTTCGTGTGCGGCAGGTTTTAGTTGGAAGCTGGGTTATTAATAGAGAGGACCTTGGACTTAGAAGACCTTGCTAGCTAAATTGGATTAGAGATGTTATGAAAAGTTTTATTCAGACTTAGTAATTATTGTATATCTCTTATAACCTTGAAATTTCAGATTTTTGTTGTAACCCTTAGAAATCCTATTGTATTATTTATGTCATATGCTTGTGTTTGTTCTGATAAGAATCCGTATCTGTGACACCTTTGCCCTTGTCGGGTTGGGGTGTTACATGTCATGTGCCTTGAACATCCACTGTCTGAGTATCCTTGATCTTCTTGTTTAGCATTGAATGTTCATGCACATGAAATAAAGAATATTAGTTTCCTTTGGGGACCCAAGCCATTACTGACTTGGATCTGCCTCGTGCATCAATGTAATCAAATTTCTTTAAAATAATTGATGCACCATTGGGTTTAATTGGTCTCCAAACCCAACATGCTGAGGCCTTAAAAGCATTGGCTCTCTTTTCCCTAGCAGCAGTATGAACTGCTTGCCTATTAGTATGAACTGCTAGCTTTGCAGTTGTACCCTTTGGTTTCCAAATTTGTTTTTGGACCACTGCTTTTGAATGAAAAGGCCTTATAGCAGTTGTTTGTGCATGTTTGTAAGTTGTTTTTGCACTTTGTACTGCTGGTTTTAGGTAAACAGAGTAAAATGGTCTGGCAGTACTAACTGCTTGTCTAGCAGTAGAAACTTGTTTTGGGCCAGACTTTAATGAAACTGCTCTGGGTGTTGTTCTAGTAAAATTAGAGTGACTTTTAGTTGTATGTCTTTTTAAATTCACCCAATTGTTTGAATACCCAAATACCCTTAGGTTGCAGAAGGCTAAAAGATGGTCAAATTCTCCGCAAACGAAACAAGCTTTGTTATAGAAGTTAAAGTCATCACCTAGTTGGTGAGACTTGTGGCCATTTCAATTCCTTTGGTTACCTCTGGGCTTGTTTGTGGTTCTATATTGCTCATAATATCTTACTGGTTGCCTAACATGTTTAACATTTGTTTTAGGCTTAACAGTATCATTTTTGACCAACTTAGGAACACTTGTTCTTGCTTTCTTAACAACATCAGGTTTAGACATAACCTGATCTTCTTTATCATCATCAGATGTCCAGTCCTTAATGACTATATCATCTGATTTCCTAACAGAGGAAACCTTGTCCTCAGGGAGTGAAGCATCACTTGCACTCTCAAAAACCTCTTTAGGACTCTTAGTAGACTTAGAACCATATTCAAATGTTGGTTCTTGAAATTCATCTAAACCTGTGTATGTTAGGTCAATACCTGGAGGTGAAGGAACACCTCTGTATGGTGGAGGAACAGACTTGTAACCTATACCAGACTTAGCTTTATTGACTACTTGAGCTTCCCAAATTTTATTGATTCCATCTGAGGCATGAGCTAAAGTATCTACTGTTATCTTAACATTTTCATTTACCTTTTTGACCTTTTCTAGTTCTTCTTTGAGCACACAAATCACATCCATTTTGTACTCTAAATCTCTTTTTAGCACAGCTATGTCATCACTAAACTTAGATTCATTTCCTTTATAATGCAAGATTTGTGTTTCAAGAACAGCTAAACCTCTTTTATGATTAGCTAAGTTATAACTTGTTTCACTTAGCTCTGACAGTCGATCATCAAATTGCTTTTTAAGTATTTCAAAAGCTTTAAGAGCAGAGCAAGATTCAGAACAACTGATTTTAGAATTTACCTCAGAATCAGTAAAGGCCATCAATGCAATCTCAGTTGCCTCCATTGTAGCTTCTGTTGATGCTTCCTCTTCATCAGCCATGAAGCTCCAATCATAGCTAACACCATCAATAGCTAGCATAGCCTTTGGCTTTTCCACTGTGACTTCCTTCTTCTTATCTTGCTTATACCATGTGGTCCTATTATCCTGATTTCTTGGCTTTCTGCACTCTCTTGCAAAGTGTCCCAACTTGTGACAATTGAAACACTCTACTTTCTTTTTATCAAACCCAGCAGTTTCATTACCATTAATGGTAATCTGCTTTCCAGTTCTCTGCCAAAACTTTTTAGCCCTCATGCTAAGTAAAGCAACCTGCCACTTGATATCCATCTCTTCTAAATCATCATCATCCACCTGTTCAAGGTCTTCATGAGTTAGAGGAGAACCACTAGTTTGACTGGTTAGGAATGCATAGAATGTTGAATCTCCAAGTCCAGCAACATTCTTCTGTGAACTAGCAGTAGAGACACCAAAGCTAGCAGTAGAAACACCTTCATCTTCATCTACCTCCTCTGACTTACTAATGCTGGGAGATGACAAAAGTGCCACAGTCCCAGAACTAGTACTGTAGCTTCCAGACTTCTTCAGACTTTGTTCAACAATTTTGAAATTGTTGTACAAATTATTGAGTTTCATGGTTTCAATGTCTGGCGTATTCATCCAGACAACCACATGAGTGTTGAATTCTACAGGTAGACTTCTTAAAAACTTCATGTTGAGATCTTCTTTAGCTATCTCAACTCCCAACACAGCTAACTGACTGACAAGCTTGTGCAATCTTGTGAACAACTTATCAAGAGATTCATTGCTATTTGAGCTAAAGTTTTCAAAGCTTTGTTTCAGCAATGTCTTCTGAGTTTTCTTGGTAGTTTCATTACCACCAAACCATGCACATATCTCTTCAAACAGAGTTTTTGCATCAGGATACTTGCTAAAAGATAACATCTGTTCACTAGGAATGGTCATAAGCAACAAATTTCTTGCCTTTTGATCATTCCTCTTCAGTATCCTTTCATCATTGGTAACTGGTCCAGTATTCCTTTTCTGAACTGTTTTGCCTTCAAGAATGGATTCTGTAATACCTGGTGTGAAAGAATCACCATACAGAATAATATCCCAGAGAGCATAATCTTGAACCAAGAAGTATTGTTCAATCATTAGCCTCCTCAACTCAAACTCATTCTGTTTGAGCATAGGTAACTTTGCAGCAATGTTTGTTTGAATAGACTCCATGTCCATTTCTTCTTCTTCTTCTAAATCAAAGATATCAGCCTGGCTCTGATACCACTTGATAGGATGTTAGTCCTTTATAACGTGTGTATGTGATACTTTGAGTGAATATGATTAAGTATGCAGAATCTACTTAACCACACTTACAAGGATATTGTTATCGGAAATGGAACAGTGATGCTTTTGTTATTGAACAATGAACACATAAAGTATATCACTAAACGATTCAATATTATTGAGAATAATACGAGTGATCTTGATTATCACTAGGGTTACAAAACCTTGAATCTCTATGTTTCTATGACTTGTGGATTGTTGTGTTTGTTCTTGACAGATATTCTAAAGTATATTAAAAGCACTTGGTTAGTCACTCTAATATCTAAGCTAAGATCTCTCTTTTATACAACCAAGGAGATCTTTACAATTATGATAAGTCTTGTCGAACTACTTGCATGTTATGTGTGTCAGTCCCTAAGATACAACTTGTTCTGTGTATACAACATGTTGACTGAACACATATCTAAGATATTATCTACCGTATATATTTGACTTTTATACACAAATATCTTATACATACTTATCCATCCATCAGTAGAATATGCGACACTTATCTCTTCAGCAGTAGAATCTTTTACTCTAGTAGTAATATTCTTGCGGCAGCAGAATCTCCAACACTAGCATTAGAATGAATAAACTAGCAGTAGTATCAACACTTAGTGTATTTCTTTGAGCAGTACTGACCGTGTGAACATTTAATTCCCAATACTAATCTTCAGAACATTAATTCCCAACAAATGAGTGCAAGATTTCAAAAATAGGTATCTCTGGTGTAATTAAAATGACTTAGGGACTAAACATGAAATCTGAGCAAACCACAGGGACCAAACGTGTAATTTTTTCTTTCATTTATGTTATAACTCTATGAACTCTTATTGCTTAATAATGGTTATAACTCTTCAACCTTATTCTTCTATCAAGTACCATTCACTTCAAAAATGCGGTGGTTGATACTTGATAGAAGAATGAGGTTGAAGAATATGAAGATGAGGTAAAGAGATGTTTAGATTCGGGTTTTCTATCGTTTGAAAAAATAAATATGAATAAATGTTTGGGTTGGATTTTGTAGAGAAAAGCCAGAAAACGATAATAATAATAATAATAATAATAATAATAATAATAATAATAATAATAATAATAATAATAATAATAATAATAATAATAATAATAATAATAATAATAATAATAATAATAATAATAAAGTGATGTTTTTATTTCTTGTAGATCCTATGAGTTTCTAATAAAGTGATGTTTTTATAATAATAATAATAATAATAATAATAATAATAATAATAATAATAATAAGGTAATAATAATAATAATAATAATAATAAGGTAAAAAATTAATAGAAAAATATAAATAAAATATAATAAAATAAATAAAAAATAAAATAAATAGCTAAAAATAATAATTAAATAAAATAAAAACAAAGATAATAATAGTAAGAAATATTAGACATTATACATTCTTGAGGACTAACCATGCAAATATTTTCTCTCATGTTGCAAATATCGTGAATCGGTACTGCGGCGGTCGAGGGCCGATTAGCGATTTTTAACCGATTAATCGGCCGATTTTCTTGACTCGGCCGATTAATCGGCCGATTACCTTGTAAATCTCTCCAAGGTCCATGGCCGATAAGCGATTAATCGCCGATTAATCGGCCGATATGACCGATTTTTGCAACACATTATACATTCTTGGGACTAACTATGCAAATATTTTCTCTCATGTTAGATCTACGTTAGAAGATAACGGATAAATAAGTTGCACCGTTCGTACTCAGGGATGAATGGTGGCTGACTTTTACTAACGGATGGATGGTAATGTGACAACTTATCGGCCAAAGATGTATGGTATTACAATTGGCAAACCACATGGATCTATTTTAGACTTTACACAGTTAAAAATGCTTATGAATAGTAATACTTGGTACTAGTATATAACGAGTATAGCCACCCGCGCGTTGCGGCGGTTTTTTTTGCTTGTATTTTTGTGATATATGTTTTTTGCACAGGCCCCTATTCCGACGAAAAACAGCCCCTTTTCTTTTTGTTTAGCCTATTCCGATTGTGCTAATACTAAAGAAAAATTTGTTGAGAGCATTATCAAAAGGAAACATCTAAAGGTGTTGCGGCGGGGCGTTTTTGTGCTGGAATTGCAGTTATTTTTCCGGGTTAAGATCGGTTTTGATGTGTTAACTGTGTTTTTTTTCGGTTGATTTCATAAGTATATTGTAAATATTAATGGTATTAAGTGAAAAAAGATGCTCAACATATTGAAAAAATGATGATATAAAGCAATAACAGATACTCTTTGATAACTTATTGTCGTCCCTACCAGTATACACAATCTAAAAAGTGGACCATATCAATTACCTTTGTAGAGGTACCTGAAGCAGACAAAGGGACCATGGTACAGGAGCATTTTCGTTCCACCGTAATAGTAAACCTACACCCATAATAATTTCAGGTTACCAACCAAACATCCCTTTTATGTATTTGTAGAGCCTACTCTTGTTTCTAACTGTATACTATATAGCATAATCACCATTAAAACACTCATCAAAATAACAACTGTACAGTGTTATGATGTTTTCCCACCACAGAAAAAAAATGCTATACAATATAAATTGTCTACCAAACATTGTGACTGCAAATTTGAAACTCATCCTTTTGGCACTCTTCTCGCTATATTAGTATGCTATTAACATTTGACAATTTATCATTCTTGTTCGCCCTTTGTGGTCCGGATTTTGCTGCTGCAACTTCACCACTCACTTCCCCAACACCCACTGCCTCATCTTCCTCAATGGCGTCATCTTTGTTATTCATTCTTCCCAGTACATGGCGACCTTATATTTCTCACCTTCTTTTGTGGTGATGTTTCTGCGGTCACTGGCTTCAGCACTTCAGTAATCAGCTTCTGCCCGGTAGCTGTTTTCTTAGACGCGGCACCAGCAGCTGCACCTCTTTTCTTTGCTGCTCCTTCTGATGTCTTAGCTGGTGCTGGTTTGCCACGACCTTTCTTTTTCTTCTTAGATGGTGCTACTATAGCTTCAAATTCCGAACCGTCACTCATCTCAATAACTTTATCTTTAGCCGAAATTTCAGTGGTTGTGGCTTTCTTCTTGGCTACAGCTGGTTTTGCTGGTGGCTTCTTTTTTGGAGCTTCTGTTGTTTAAATAACTTTATTTAGTCACAAATTTGACATACCAAGACCGAACGGTTATTATGCATAAATCATTTTAATAATGGTTTTACCCTCTGCTACTCAGGAGATGATTCAATGGTATGCCGAACTAAAAGCTCAACAATTTCATTGTCATCTTGTGAAGATTGGAAGTTCCTTTCGGCAATGCGTTGTGCTAAAGGAAGTTCATCTTCTCCGTGTATCAAAGTGGCTTTTCCCTGCGAGCGATATTTTCTTTAATTCACATAATCACCTGTCACGTATTACATTGTAAAAAATTTACAAAGATAAGATTTCATTTCTTACTTTGTTCTTAGCAAGAGCTTTATTCTGACTTGCCGCTGCTGGACCTCTTGGTTTTGGCACCGTAGGAACATTACCTAATAAACATTGAAAAGTTTTGGCATCGCAGGAACAATTGTTAAAGTGGCAATTCAACGCATTTGGATAAAGTGTTTGCTCAAAAAGTTTTTTATCAAAAAGGAAGAACAAAGATGGTGTTTACATATCTAAAGACTTGTATTGTTCTTATCAACTTCTTTGATAATTTCCTCCAAACTCTTTGCATGCGTGTTCCAATTCATCTCGGGTAATATAACCACTGCCATCTTTGTGAAAATATGAGAAAGCAGAAAATAAACGATCCTCCCTATCAATTTTCTGCTCAATTGTCACCATCAAATGTCTGCACAATTGTCGCCATCAAATGTCTATTTCCTTCACCATTATTCTGCTCCAACAACCCTGCATCTTTTATTGAAGTGTTTGCCTTGTTTTCCACTGGTTGCTGTGTCAATCTTTCATTGCTTGTCACATTACCGTGACCATCATGGGAAACGGTCTTACTCACATGTATATATAGCATTTCCATTGTGCACAGTAAGTGGATCCATAAAATTAAGGCAAATGATTTTTATTATTATTATTATTTTTATAAATCCAACTTTAATAGGTTACCATGTCCAGATACAGGCAATCTCAGGTTTAATCGAAACCCATTCAGATTCATCAAAGCCAATTAGTATGATAATATACATAATACTAAAAAGTATTCAAACAAAACTTTCGTGAAGCTTATTTTCAGCAAACTAAACTCACTATAAAAAAACTGAGGTTGTCCCGCCAAGACGTGGACTACCTCAGACTCATCGAAGCTGTTTGTACTCATCAAAATAATATTAGGTAGCCCTTTTTTTCACTCAGTCCAAGTTTTTTTTGTATCATGAAAGAGTCTGATAGAGCACAACTTTTAATATTTATTGACCATACCAATCATGATGATACCTTGCTTTTACGCCTATAGTCTGTCTGTTGTAATCATAATCTCAGGTCCGCTCTCTTTTCTAACTCCTATCCTTGTCACGGCCTCTGCTTCACCTTCTATTCTTGTTGCTCTGCCTTTCCTTCCTCTCCCTTTCAATGTTTATACTTCTTTCTCTTGTATCTCTTTAACTAATTCCTGCAGAAGCCGATTACAAAAATATTTGTTATAGTCTATCTTAAAGCTCACAAATCCTGCTGGCAGCAAAAAAAGTTATTTCCGATTCCGTATATACTGGACCCTAAATCCGTACAATTAAAATATGTATATGGAATTTTGATTTGTACAAAAAAACTACCCGTTTTGATCCATTATGCAACTAGTCTGACCTAACCATTTTTCCTATAATAGTATGTCAGTAAACCATGTACCTTTGGGCTTTTTTGGTTTCCAGTGAGTTTGTATCCATGGATTGGGTACCTATAACTTGATGAGGAGTACATGGTATTCTTTATCTGCCGATATCAACACTTGATGTTCCCTGTTTGTTATACCAAATTTGTTCTTGCATATTGGCAGTCGCAGTTCCACAAAAGGTCCTGATCAACTATAGGGTGGAATTCTCAAAGATAGATGGGTAACAAAAGAGGATGGTGCGAAGAAGTAATCTGCACCAAATCACTTGTCACATCATTCTCTTTAGTTTCCCATCTATCTTTGGTGAAATGCACACGACCGATGTTCAGACCCTTTTGTAGGACTTAACCTGTCAACATGCATAAAACAATTTGAGTTTCTATAAAAATGTACACCAATTAGATGAGCAAATAAGCACAAAAGACGTGAAATAAGCAAGTCCTAACACTACAGGGGTGTTTGTTTTAGCTTTCAATGGAGCTTAAAAAGCTACTGAAGTATTTTAATAAGCTTGAAAGGTCAGACTTTTACGCTTAAGTGAGTCTATAAGATTTTTTTTTTTTTTTTTTTTTTTTTTAATTTTTAAATACCTCTTTTAGTCTTTGCTAAAGACGTTGCATGTCTTCAGCGGCAGTAAGACTCCTGAGTGTTCGCCTTGTTTGATATATGGTGGGAAAATGTTTAATGCACCACCACTCGTAACACACGTAGCCGATATCGCCTGCATCAATTCTCTAGTATCAGCATAAAATAACACGTCTTTTCCATGTAAATAGTTGTCAAATGCACAAAATCATGAAAGTACCTTATTGTAAGTAGTGATCGTACATAACTATGTGTCCAAAACTTCTGGTCCTGAATTTCTGTGTTTATTAGGAAAAAAAAACAATGGTAAACTCAAATCCAAATATGTAATACTTTTATCAGAAATGAATGAATTCATAAAATGCATATCCTTTTTTTGGCTTATATATTGTAAACATTACACAAACTGATGTTCCTATATTATCTTGCTATTTTTCAATGTTCGATAAGTTTTCATTTTCTAGTGTATGCAAACTATTTAAAATGATAATAATGGTTAAATCCAAGAGCACCCACTAAACTAACCTCGGTTCTTAGGTTGGATGGTTATTGGGAAGTAGTTGTGACTCTTCTATTCCATCTTCTACCGCCAAAGCTTACAGATGATTCAAAGTTTTGCACAAATAAAATTGAAATCTTAATCACAAAACCAACATTAAAACCAAACAATCTTATATCTATATCCATATATACACTAAAGTCAAAATCATTTGAAAATTCTAACAATGTATTGACACCGTATAGCATTACATGAGCAGAATTGAACATTTTGAAATTACCTCAAGGCAAGTTCAGTAACTATCTCTCCAGACATGGTTATCTGGTCTACATCCCCGAGCTCTAACTTAGTGCACATGAACTCTATCGCAAAGTGTAATCGGTAAATGTTACAAAACAGCATAGCCGCATTATTTTTTTCATAGCCTCAAATCCATTAAGTGGCAACTTTGTTGCACCTCAATTTAAATAATGAAAGGTCGACTTGGTGTCACATGTAACAACTTACCAATATTTGATCATTTTACATAATATCACTAAGTAACAATTTTGAATCCCAAACAGTACCTCCTGTTTAGCATTTCTCGCCAGAGTTTGATATTTTCATATAGTAAAGACACTTTGAAAACACGTTAACAGCCCCTTAGTCCATCAATATAACATGCATTGAAGCTAAAATTTACTTAAAATTAGTAACTATATCAGGCAATCAATCTAAAATCTCAAATCCAAAAAAATACATATATATATAAGATAACATTTTGACATACCATACTACAAAATAACCAATAAATAACTGATTTAGCGATTTAAAAGCAACAAAAAAAAGAAGCATACCATTAATAGTCAAAAGCACTTCCAAGAACACCATATCAATCATCCTATTTGCAAAAAATTGACAAATCAATTAGAAACTGAATTAATTATATTTTTTAAAACCCTAAATTTCACAACCCATAAACCTAAACACAATTAAACCCAAACCCGTCACATACCTCAAATTATTTGAAACAACTAAGCCATTTTTTTATCTGGGTTTTTATGTTAAAGGATCATCGAATCTGACATAAACGACTTGGATCAAAATTAGTGATAGGCGAATGAGTTTTTAGTTTTGGGGATTCAGTTTGTGGAAGAAAATTAAGTTTTTTTTTTTTTTTTTTTTTGTGGAATCTGGATTCGGTAAGGTCTGGAAGGATTTGTGACGAGTAGAGATGTTGATAGATTTGGTGGAAGTAGAATGGTGTGTGTGGGAGGGAGTGGAGAAGAGGGTTCTGGAATATGGGACTGACAAAACGGATATGTAGTTCGAGTACTGTTTAGTCCACTGTAGCGCACTGTAGAAGCTACAGTGTTTTGTTACAGCGCACTTCCCCCCTTTTAGTATATAGTATAATCAGTGGCGGAGCCAGAAAACTAGGTTGTAGGGGGCAAAAACAAATTCTCCCTACACATGTGGGCGCAAAAAAATAACGATAATATGAAATCTTTAAGCATGCAAAATATAATGTAAATTTTGTTTTTCTTCATAAAATAGTGGCATTACTAGGGAATGCAATAGATTAGCCATCGAGAGGAAAAAAAAAGTTTTAGTGTGAATTGAAACAAGTCGAGTCGGGTTTGATTAAAGTAAATAAAAATGCTCTATTGTAAATAGTGAGCAAAGGAATTAACATAAGAAGTGTCATGCAAATTAATGAAATTATATTAAACCTCTTGTCATTTTTTGAAGAACTTAATTTACGGTGTATTTATAAAAACCATAAACATTTTTAAGATTGAAGAAACGTATAATGTTAGAAATTTACTATCATGATGTTAACAAAATCTTACTAAATTGTTACACGAGTAAAAGTCAAAAGATCCTTAAATTATGTATTAGTAATGTTTTACGAGTATTTGCAAAAGTGAGAGACAATAATTGTAATAATTTAAGTGAACAAAGCAGTTTTTCCCACTTCCCAACCCAACCCTCCATATTCCCACTTCCCCACTTACAGTCAACTTTTCAGTATTTACTTCATTTTTTCCGATGAACAAAGCAGCCTGAAAACATTTTCAAAATTAAAGAGTACTTTGATTCTTGTTAACCTGAGAGTGTAAGGGCACTCGGGTTATTAGCCTGAGGGCATTCGTCATTTTTGTTACCAATTTAACTTTTTTCCTACATATTTTGGGAGCTTGGTTGGGGGCAACGCCCCCCACTACCTTCCACATGGCTCCGCCCCTGAGTATAATTGTATATATCGGTAATGGTAATGGTTATTACAAAATCATTAATATAAACATAAGAAACTAACATTAGAGGATCTTGATGCTTGTCTATTAGATTAAGATCCTCTTATTATTTTGCTATTAAAAAAATAATAATAAAAAAATCCTCTTATTTTTATTTCTCATGTTCTTCTAATGTTAAGATTGTTAGTCGTATAATGGGTCATGAGCTATACCCATTATACGACTAACAAAGATGTTATGATAGGAAGCAACTTAGACGGACTCATGTTTTATTTGATAATAACCCCACTATTTAATTTACTTTTATTTGATTAGTTCAACATAACAAAAACATGAGAAACTAATATCAGAGGATCTTGATCCCCTTGTCTATTTTTATGAAACCAACAGTTTGATTATATTAAGTTCCAGAACTAGCTAATTTTAACTTTTTAATCGTTAAATTCCACATGATCAACATCAAGTAAGCTTCTTACTAATTCAGTGGAATAGACTACTAGAGTTGTTTGGATCACTTAAAGTGGAAGATGAAAGTGGACTCGAGTGAAAGGTTTATTATTAGCCGTCAGTCATATTCAACCAACCAACAACTAGAATTTATAAACATTCGTATCACAATAGCATTGTGTAGAAAAGTAGATTCATTCAAAAATTCAAAACACAATTAGTTATACTTTAGCATAACATAACTCATAATTAACTAGGAAAACTATAAATTCATACAAAGATTTGTACAGGACCAAAAAAAAAAAACAAATTTTTTACCCAATACAGGATCCAACAATTAAGCGTCCAGTGGTGTAATTATATCAAAATAAATTATATTTAACATTTTTTTTGCTCAAACTCGTTTTTATCCGTTTTCGTCTGTTTTTATACGTTTTCGTCCCTTTTTTCATACGTTTTAGTCCATTTTTTTACATTTTTGTCTGTTTTTTTACGTTTTTGTCCGTGTTTTTACGTTTTCTATATGTTTTTTTACGTTTTTGTCCGTTTTTTATGTTCTCGTCTGTTTTTTTACGTTTTTGCCTCTTTTTTTACGTTTTTGCCTCTTTTTTTACGTTTTTTACGTTTTCATCCGTTTTTAACGTTTTCGTCCGTTTTTATACGTTTTCGTCCGTTTTTTAACGTTTTCGTCCGTTTTTATACGTTTTTAACCATTTTTATATGTTCATGTTCGTTTTTTACGTTTTTGTTCATTTTTTTACGTTTTTATCTTTTTTTTACGTTTTCTTTAGTTTTATACGTTTTTTTATGTTTTTTACGTTTTCTCCCTTCTTATAAGTTTTCTTCTATTTTTTTTAGTTTTTGTTCGAAAATGTATAACAACGAACGAAACTGTATAAAAAAACAGATTAAAACGTATAGAAACGAACGAAAATGTTTAACAACGGACAAAAACATAAAAAAAAGACTGACGAAAACGTTTAAAAATAGCCGAAAACGTATAAAAGCGGAAAAAAACTAAAAAAAAAGATGAAAACGTATAAAAACGGAAGAAAACGTAAAAAAAGGGACAAAAACGTAAAAAAATGACAAAAACGTAAAAAAATGGACGAAAACGTAAAAAAACGGACAAGAACGTAAAACAACGAATAAAAACGTAAAAAACGGAGGAAAACATAAAACAAAGGACAAAAAACAAATAAAAGCGGAGGAAAACGTAAAAAAAGGACAAAAACATAAAAAACGAACGAGAATGTAAAAATAGGTAACTCTGGTGTAATTAAAACGACTTAGGGACTAAACATGAAATCTTAGCAAACCACAGGGACCAAACGTGTAATTTTTTCTAAAATTTATAAACATTCGTATCACAATAGCATTGTGTAGAAAAAGTAGAATCATTCAAAAATTCAAAACACAATTAGTTTTACTTTAGCATAACATAATTCATAATTAACTAGGAAAACTATAAATTCATACAAAGATTTGTACATGACAAAAAAAAAAACATATTTTTTACCTAGTACATGATCTAACAACTAACGGATAAAACATACAAAAAACGGATAAAAACGGATAAAACGTATAAAAAACGGTTAAAAACGGATAAATTGTACAAAAACGGATAAAACGTACAAAAAACGGACAAAAACGGATAAAACGTAAAAAAAAGGTCAAAAAACGGATAAAACGTACAAAAAGCATTAAAAAAAAAGGGATAAAACATAAAAAAAATGGATAAAAACGTACAAAAAAGGAGAAACGTACAAAAAACGGAGAAAACGTAAAAAAAAAGGACTAACGGTGCAAATACCATTAGTCCTGAAGGCTAATGGTGTAATATTATCTATCTCGTTAAGAGATAACGGAGAAATTATTTGTACCGTTAGTCCTCATTGTAAACGAGGGATGTTGGGTGACAAACGTTTGGTTAACGAATGATGTAACATGCCAATAGTTTCTGACAGGTATGTAAGGTCTCAAAAACTGTAAATCACATGAATGTATTTTGCAGTTTACTCTAAGTTTCGACTTGTTTCAAACATTAACGCATGTGTTGTACTTTTACTTTTCTTTTCATTATATTATGCTTAATCCATATTGAATCATTTGTAATGGTACAAACAAGAAAAGTGATTTAAAAGAAAATTTAATAAATAAATACCGAACAGAAAGCGAATGTAAAGCAATGCTAAGTGAGTGAATCAAACATCATAATTCCATATTTCCTCAACAAATGCTTTAAAAGCATTATACTTATGCATTAAAAATTTTTGGGCTCAAAATGTATTGGACTTCATTTGAGAGGACAAGATTTCGGTTACAGTGCAGCCCATGAATATAACCCACATTACTGCATAATTGTTTTCCTACGACCCGCTAATGGCACACTTAACGTGAAATTGAGACATGCTATTTCATGACAAGATTGTATACCCACAAAATGGTCCACGAGATTTACAAGAAATAATCAAATTTCTTATAGAATTAAACCAAAATAAAAATAAAACAACCACACTTTTCCCTCCTCATTTGCTCACCATGAACAAGATAACCTATTGCGTGTATAACACACTCGTAATCTCTTTAACAAATTTTACAAGATCAAGCATGTTCTTGATCTTCCACAAACTATGCAACTTCATATGCTAAAAAAATGATGCATACTCCCTTTGAGATGTATGCCGTCATATGGAAATAACTCTAGGACTTGAGCTTCAACAAAGATGGCAGAATCCATAAAAAAAATATTCGGTCATTTCACTTCCAGTAGCAAAAGAAACCAGATTAAATAAAAAATCAACAAAAAAACCCTGCAAAATAGAGCAAAAGAAATTCAGGGTGAACGGATATATAAGGAACAAGATACGATCATAGGAAATATGTTCTAAATAGATTCTGCAACAGAAATAAATGTCAACAAAAGAAAAAAAAAAATAAAAAAAAAATTGAAACAACTATCATACTTTTAACACAAATATTTCTAGATAAGCATAGAAGATCTCAGCAAGTGCTGGTTATACTAAGCAAGTTCCAACCATTTGAACAAGCCTAGGTTAGTGACACTGAACAAGCATTGTCATAGTAACAAATAATCCTTATGTACTTCTTTTCTGGTCTTTTGGAATTGCAAAACGGGTATGCAACAAAGCCAAGGGAAAAATAAAAGCACACACAAAACACGACCAGAAAATATATATGGTTTGGTCTAAGGAAAGACCTATGTTCACGGCAGCACTAGTTGGTCTCTCTTACAGATATGTTACAAGGGATTGTAGTCATAAGCAGAGAATGAGGCTCTCCGACTCCCATAATTAAGGCCACAAATATCGAGACTGTATGAATGTCAGGTGACAGTTAGACTCCGCAACTCAACATGTAATGTTACATATAGAAAGCTTAGGTATGCCTATTTCTTCATGTTACATATTTGTGTGTTTACTTCACCTTCCACACTTGGTTCCATTGTCCAATATTTTGGTTACCGTCATCATGCCTCCCTATTTATATTTTGTTAAAACTTTGGAATTCATTAATAAAGCAACTTAACTCCCTAATTTTTCTCATAGCTAGGCAAGTTTAAAATGCCCTTTTAACGGTATTTCATTCCGAACTTCTTCTGCAATTCTTTGTATGCTTTACCCACAGCTTATCTTACTACCCTCTTTTTATCCCGAAAGAGTCGAAATACCTGTAACACCTTGTTACCTTCCATCTTAGTTAGTGTATGTTTTTGCAATCTTCTCAACAATCTTACATCTATGCCAAACCTTCTTGAATCATTTTTTTTCCTTAAAAGTCTTCTCTACTTCCTCATTCTACCTTCATCCTTAACTTTACTTTGTATAACCATATAATTCCTAAGAAAAATGATTGAGGACGTAAAACTTGTGCCTAACATACGTGGAGTTACCTCATTGTATTATGAAGCAGTGGGCCCTATTGTTACAACCAATGAATTATTGACATGCAACTTTAGACATAAAATTAGGCCTAAAATTAGGTCTCCTAATCACTTATCAATTCCTAAATGTATCAACATTAACACTGCCTCTATATATATTTCAGAGAACTACTATATGCTAATAACATAATAATCAGATGCTGCAAAGTCCGCTTATGGCCACATTTAACTTAAGATGCAATTAGTTGCCAAAAAGATAGGTGTCACTCTTGATTAATGATTATGCAGGATGCACTATTAAAATAACTGTAGTTATTACCTATCTTCCTTGACAACAACGTACTCGAGCAATGAGCAAATTACACAGCGTGCTCCATCATTGCTCCTTAGAACTTCCCAAGATAAAGTATAGAAACTTCAATAATGCTCCATGAGAGAATGTAATTTTGGGACCCGTCGCCTAAACAATGGTTCCAACCGAAACAATGGAACACCAGTCTGCCAGCGTTTTGTATCAAACATCTCATTCCATGCCTGAACTATTTCATCAATTTTGAAACTAAGACCTGCAGCAATACAAGTTTCCACAAAAAATTAATTGTCTTGTAATAAAAAATAATGTTTTATACAAAGTTGTCAAATTTACCTTCCAAAGCTGTTCCGTTGGAGCAGTGATTCTTTATAATCACTGTTATATCCGTTTCCGATGCACCTGCAAGTTCAAACTTTTCAACCGCAACTTCCAAACATTCTTCCCATGACGGCAAACTTAACTTAAGTTCCATAACGGATCGTTCATAAAGCAATGTACCCCATAAAATATATATCTGAGATTTTATATTTACAGCTTGCTCTGCTGCTTCATCAGCAGACACATCTTTTAAAATCCCTTCTAACCCAACATTCATCAATTCAACTCTATGTTTATCAGATAAACCCAATCCATTTAGCCGTCGCTCTTCCATTTCTTCACAAATCTGCATACCCTTTTCCATGTTATCTTCCGCTTTATTGTAAAGTTCTAGAATTTGTATGCAATTCCTTTCTTCTATATTAGATTTGCTCCCGATGGCATAATACCATGAGAGCTTAGCTTGTTCAAACTGCTGCAGCCCGAGTGCCAAGTGTCCTTCATAGAAATCAGGCTTAACCTTTAGTGACTCTTCATATCTTCTTCCAGCTTTTACATATTCCATTTGGGCCCATTCATATCCAACTTTCACTTGTTCTGCTAATAATTCCTGACTTCCGTCTTCTGCAACGGTCACCCCTTTTCTTGCCTTGTTCAAGTGCACGTTCCCCCAATTAAAGAAAGCTAGAGCCGACATTTCTTTGAATTTTTCACCCGCAATATCAATAATGTTTTGCGATGTTTCAGTTGTGACAGTATCTTCCATTGCAGCGGAAAATAGTTCCATTCCCACCTCGTGAAGATCCAGATATGGATTAGTATCAATTCCAACATGGTTCTTGAATACTTTTGCAAACTCGACAACCCATTCCTCGATACAACTTTTTCCCTTTTCAGTTTCCCCGTTTTTTGCCACATCATGAGTACTAGATATTAAGCTGTCAGGGTTAGAAAGTTGGTCTTTTTTCAACCCCTCATATAACGGCTCTTTATCATAACTAACTTCAACCAAATACAATTTAAAACTACCTTGAGGATCACTCAACTCCTCAGCCACTCTCAGCTCAGAAGTAGTCAAAATAGTAACTAAATCGCCTTCTTGATCTTTATACTTAATAAGCACACCATCTAGACCCGGATATCGTTCCCTTATTATCTCTCTCACCAATCGAATACTACAATTGACCGGTAACTCCACCCACCTAAGATCGTCTCCAAGCACCATCTTCACACTCTTCGTTGCAACTTTTTCATCTACAACGCTCGTTTTATCACTTATCTTCTTCTTTTTTACCTTCTTTTTCACAATTTTAACTTTCTTAACCAAACTAGGCTCGATATGTTCATCAACCAAACAAACACCATTACCTTCAACTCCCATACCCTTCTTAACCAAGCCCTCGACTTCCAACGCGCTTAAATTATTCGGTTCCATAGTTAAAACATTTGTAACATCCTTCAAAGCCAAATCAAACTTACTTAAAGCAATATAACACCTCGCTCGAGTTAACAACGCTTTACTATACTTAGGCGCAACTTCTAGAGCTAAATTACATTCATGTATAGCTCTAGGATACTCACCAAACCCTAACTTCATATAACAACTCGCCATTTGACTACGTAAGTAAGCAACATCTATATGATTACTAGGTAACAACTTAAGTGCTTTTTCATATTTCAACATTGCACCTTCATTGTCATTGTTCCGAAACAACTTATTTCCTTCTTCTTTTATTTCTTGTGACATTTGAATAAAGACAGCAGTGTCTTCATCTATGTTTTTCGAAGCTCGATCCGATGGAGATGTTTTGTTGTGTTTAGCTTTTTCAGTACTAGATTGCGATTTCTTCTTAATAGGTTTCCCCATCTCTATACCACAAATGAAACTCAATGAACTGAATTGAAGTAACTATAGCAATGAATATAAAAAAAAAAAAAAATTACAAGATGAAAAAAGAAAGAAAAAGAAAATGAATCATTAATTATTTATTAGCCTAAATTTGTGGGGAAGTGTTTGTATGAAACAGGAATTTTCAAATTTGGCGGAATTTTTTTTATATTTTATATTAAAGAATTATTGTGATGTGGTTGAAAGCAAAAGTGCAACAACCTGTAATTTGAATTATTTAAATTAAATATAAAAAAGATTTGTTGTTAATGGAGGACAAAGCCAGCGATAAAATGGTTGATAGAAACGTCATTTCGCACCTCAAGTTCGAGCTGTGACGGACCCACTATTACTAGAGGATTATATATATAGTTTATAAAATAAAAAAGTTATATATTATGTTGGTATAATGATTTGGTTTTTTTTAGGAATTATAGAAGTATCGATAGTTGTTTACATGAAATTTCTTTGCAAGTTTGCATTTACTCAACGACATTTAACATCTTTAAAATCATTAGACAATTACTTGACCAAGGAATACAATGGTTACTATAGAACATATAATTATGTACTTATGTTGCACGGGATAATCATGCTAGTCCTCATTTCTAATGACGTATAGAGAATGGGTGTTGTTAGAGGTGTCCTTAGTGGATATTGGCATCCTCCTTGACAAGACAATTCCTCTAGTGGATATTGGCACCTTTCTTGATATAAATCAAGATCACACGCCTCCAATGTGGTCACTTGAAGAGCTTCTGCAACAACAATATTGAATAGAAGATAAGAAAGGGGTCTCCTTGCCCAAGGCCCCGTTCTATGTAAAATTCCGAAGTCGGAGTTCCATTCACAAGAACAGAGGCCGAGACCGAATCTAAGCAACCTCTGATTCAAGAGATCAGTTCGGCACTAAATCCCGTTTGGCTCATAATATCCAAAAGAATTTTTTAGTGAACAACCGAAGATTTAGCGAAATCCACCTTATAGATATTAGCAAGACTTAAGCTTCCTCATTTATTGTATATAATTTGTATTCAATTGTATTGATTCTAGTCAATTAATTAGAATGATTCTAGTCAAATTAGAGATTGTAACTTATGTATCTTTCCTTGATGTTAGCCTTATCTTTTGGCTCTTGTGCATGTATTTATACCCTTGTAAATAATGAGAAATAATCAAGCTTTTACAACAAATTAATTATTCCAGCATTACTATTCTTTCTATATGGTAATCAGAGCCTAACTTGCTCCCCTGAGCCATCATCTCCGATCCCTCTTTTTCCTTTTTTTTTTCCGACCCACATCAGCTCCGATGGCCTCCTCTCTCACACCTATTACCACTGCAACTCATTTCCCAATTAAACTCACTCCTCAAAACTTTCCCTCATGGCGAAAGCAAGTCCTTTCCACCCTCATCGGCTTGGAACTCGACACTCACATCATTGGCGATAACCCAACCCCACCAAAAACCGTAACTGATGGCACCACTGTAAAACCCAATCCCGATTATCAAAAGTGGTTCCGGCAAGACCAATTAATCATATCCGCCATTCTTGGCAGTTGCACAGACCAAATCCAACCCATCGTTTCTTCCGCTGATACTGCGCGCCAAGCGTGGGAACTCCTCAATTCAAGCTATGCAAGTGGCTCGCGCTCTCACATCATCTCTCTCAAATCCCGCCTGTCCAAAAACCCGCAAGGTAATCGGTCCATCACCGAGTTCCTTAATGATATGAAATCTATTTTTGATGAACTCGCCGTCACTCAAAACCCAATTCCTGAAGAAGACCTTGTTGTCCACACCATGAACCAACTAGGCGAAGATTATGCTACTCTTGTAGCCGCCTTCAAAACCCGCGATACTACCATCGCTTTTTCTGACCTCTTTGACAAATTACTTGATCATGAATGCACTCTTAAAGAAAATGCAGCCCAACCATCCATCACCACTGTCAATCACACGCAACGCCATTCCACAGGCCGCTCGTTCAACAGGTCCGGTGGTGAAACCCGACCCAATCACAACAACTATGTTGCTGCCCCAACCAATACTCGCTCCTCCTGGTCAGCCCGAAACCCGCCTACAAACAATCGACCCACCCGAAGCAATGCTTACTGTTTCTACTGCAATATCCCGGGTCACGAAACTAAAGAATGTCGCAAACTAGGTCACTTTTTAAAGGAACATCAAGTCTCAACTCACAGTAATTCCTCAGCAGCTCCTGTTGTGAACCAAACTTCTCGTCATGCTTCAAACCCATCCTGGATGTGGGACACTGGTGCTTCGGACCACACCGCCAAAAATCAACAATCTGTGTATGTTCTTTCTGAATACGGGGGACCGGATGAAATTGTCTTAGGTGACGGTAAATCTCTTCCTATAACTCACATTGGTCACACTACCATTACTACAAACTCACGACCACTCACTTTAAACAATGTTTTAATTGCTCCTAATCTTCGTAACAATCTTATTTCTGTTGCAAAAATCTGTCGGACTAACCGTGTTTCTGTTGAATTCTTTCTATATCATTTCCTGGTCAAGGATCTACGCACGGGGGCGCATCTCATGCGGGGAGTGAACGTTGACGACGTTTACTACGAACCAATCTCATCATTTCCTCAAATCAATGCTACCATGACAGGATCTGTAACACCCCCAAATATGGTTTAGCGAAAGCATACATGTCACTGGGGTGCTACTCAATTGGTATCACAACACAGGGTACAAAGAACGGTTTTACCTTAACCGTTTAGGAGAAAATTTCATTACCAAAAACATTAAGTTTACATCATTCAAAATATAGTGCGGAAAATAGGCCCAAAATAAATAAGTGGTCCCCACATATAAATAGATCAGAGTCGTCTATGACCATGCCATGCCATGCCAAAGCCTCTAATAGTGTGTTATCGCTTTACACCTGAAAATACATGTTAAAGTGTCAACACGAGGTTGGTGAGTTCATAGGTTTAAATATTCGTAAATGTGGAACACAAGTTTATAATATTTGGTTAATCGGTACGCTCGTAATGACCAGTACGCCTGGTAGTGTGACCGTTACGCCTGGTAATGTGACCGTTACGCCCGTTAATGTGACCGTTACGCCCGGTCCTGTTATATCTGTTTGTCCAGTACGCCTGGTCAATGTGTGTGTCATGCATACATATAACGCATTCGAGTAAACAATCTAGCATTTAAAACCAATCACATTTCAAGTAAAACAATCATTGACTTTAAATAAATACGATCATGTATTCTCCCCCAAAACAGTTATAAAACAGGTAAAGGTAGGGGCCATGAACTCATCTTAGTAAAGCAGTTTGAATAGAGTAAAGTCAAATAGTGGTAGTGAGCGGCACCGACACACGACCTAGATTAGTAAGGCATGTTTTAGTTCATAGTTAAAGTTTAAGACTCGATGAAGTTTAGATAAGTTTAGAAGTTTTAAAATGTTTGTGTTGTTGTTGCTTGTGTGGCAGCATTTAAGTTTGAAAATAGTTCTTTAAATGTTTGCAAGTATTGGCTCTTGGAAGTGCATAAGTATACAATGAATAATATATCAAGGATGAATAGTCTTTGGTTTGAAAATAACCAAAAGACAATGTGTGGAAATAATCACAAATAAATACTGGGCGTTGATGGATTTTGTAAACCTTATGGTTAAAAGACTTTATAATGCTAAGCGTGTATAAAATGTCTAAAGATTTAAGTATCACTTTATTTTCTCATTTGTAAGTCGTGATTAAATGTTTTCATTGTAGCTTATAAAAATAAACATAGGTTTATATTTCTTTCCTTGGGAAAAATGGGTATGACCCGTGTGTTTATGCTAGAATTCTCGTGATTACTTTGTGTTATATATAAAAATATATGTTTAGGTAAAACTCATTAACTTATTAAACTTTTAAAACATAATATTAAAGCTAGTAACATTTTACTCAACGAAGATTTTGAGCCAAAAGTTGCTGATTTTGGGCTAGCAAGGTTAATAAGTGCATGCGAGACTCACGTGTGTACTGATCTAGCCGGAACATTTGGTTATATTCCACCCGATTATGGTTAAAGCTGGCGGTCAACAACAAAGGGTGATGTTTATAGCTTTGTAGTGATACTTCTTGAATTGGTGGCGGGGAAAGAGCCAACTGGATTAGAGTTCAATGACGTTGAAGGTGGGAATTTGGTAGGGTGGGTTTGCTATAAGATCAAGAAAGGTCAAGCCGTCGATGTCCTTGGTCCAATGATTGTTGATGCTTCTTCAAAGAAGGCGATGCTTCAGATGGTCCAGATTGCTGCGATTTGTGTATCTGATAATCCAGCTAATTGGCCTTCTATGCTTAATGTGCTTAAGTTTCTAAAAGGAATCAAACATGAGTTGTGAAAATAGGAAGTTGTGGGTAGACTAATACACTCTTGTAGTTGTAAGCAGTATGATTTTATTCAATGAAGTAAAGATTTTTGCTATATACATTTTTGCATTTCGTTTTATATCAGTTACTTTCTTGCAAAATACACCATGTTTGGTTACAAGCGTGTTACTGCAAATCTTGTTAGCGCGTAACGAGTACGAGTATGAGTGTATTCAAGAAGTAACATTATTGCCACAACGCCTACAGTTCGATTGACGAATAACATCATGATTATTGATAATGGTAAAAAAAAACAACTGGTTTGGAAGTTTAAGCTGTGAGTGAATAATATGCATCATATTTGATATCTAGACTTCTAAAAGTGTTTGAATGAGCTTATTTGAAAGAGCCTAAGTGGATCATTTTCTGCGAGAATAGGTCGAAAATGATCAGGAGTATCCGTCAAAAATATCATTCCACTGCAAGCATTAGCCTTCCTGGTCTTCTTAGCCCGCTTAGTGGTGTATGCTTTTGTCTAGTTTATTGTGGTTTAAAACATAATAGTATGGCTTATCTGGTCCAGAAGCAGCATTTGACTGGCATTTTTATAAGACTGTACCTGAGTCTTATAAAAATATATGTTTAAGTAAAACTCAACCACTGTGGTTCGTCCACATTGGGTTTTTGACTCACAAGTAAACTAAACGAAACCAAGGTTTATATCACACTAATATCTAAACCAATATTCTCGCTACCAAAGTTTTATCATCCTATTAGTGACTAATCGAATGAGACGCAATCAAAAGTTATAACAATTAACGAAATGAGCAAAACCAAAACGGATTAAGCCAATGATAATAGCCGAAAGATATTGAATATCATAACACAAGGAGAGATTAGATTTCTAGTCGAATTACTTAGAGAGAGAAAGAGAGTGGGATATTCTAGTGAGAGAAAATGTAATGTATTAGCTTCCAAGCAAATGAACATCCAACCCTTTCCCTTGGGTGGGAAAGGGTATTTATAGTTACATACAATACGCCCCACATGGGCTGTGGAGTGAGCTAACAGTGGGTAAAGACCCGACCCATTTCCACAAATATTACTATTACTAAACTAGTATTAGGATATCTAAACTAATACTAATAAGCCTACGAGCTAACTTAATGCTAATAGATACTTGGGGTGACCGAGTCTTTCATATGAATATTTATATTCCTAACAATCTCCCCCTAAGGGAGGTCACCCCGAAAATTACAATTTGAATTCTAGCATTCTGATGAACTTAATTTCCTAGCTCGTAGTATTTGATTCTTCATAATAGGTAAAGTTTGTACTTGAAGTCGTGATCTTTTGATGAATGTTCCTTTGGTAAGTGTGATTGTTGAGCATTCATTGCAATCATCAGTTTTGGTAGTTTGTGTGTCATTCTCTTTGTACTGTTGCATCCTTGTGATAAAGTGATCATTGGACCGGCATGCTCACACTTTTCTGGATCATGATATTCAGCATCAGAATAGCGGAAGCGGTGTTGAAAGTCTTTCATTTATCATGCTTTCTTGGATTATAATGATGAAGTGTGAGCATGGGGTGATGAATCGGCATCTTTTCTACAATCATCTGCAACCGCCAGGGATTCCTGCATGTGACAGTTAGCAATAAAACGACATGTACTTACAGGTTCGGACTTCGAGATTGTTAACAGCATAGTGTGAAAACTTTCTCTAATCCTTACCAAGGCCGTTCCTAAATCGGATACCCCCGAGAGGGCTTATAAGATCTACCGAAGTACATCAACGATTAGGTGAGTCACTGGAGTTCACTCCACGACTGTAGACCGTTTGAAACCGCCGCAACCACTAAGCGTAATCCACAAGGAATTACCGAAGTGACCTATTTTCAGGGCTATTTGATGTTGACCCTGGCAGGAATTTTCATTCAATCACTGAGAATTACATTTGTAAGTTCCCTCATAAATGTTCTGGCAGATTGCTAAGATCTGCGTAGGACTCATAAGTTTACAACTGGTGTCCTTAATGTTGAACAACCAGTGTAGATGTATCAAGTGTTCCTATGAGATCTTATGATGTATCTCGCGGCTCTAGACTCGATAAGTGCAATTTTGGTAATCGGAGACTGGAGCGGTGTCTCCTGTTTCAATATCAACATAACTCGTAATGAGCGGTCGATAGATTATGTAGGGTTCCCAGTGAGAATGAAACAAGTCCTTTTAAGAGAACTTAAGTGTCTTAGAAGGTTTAGTGCAGTGCGTCATTGGGTCCATGACGTCTTGTCTTCAATACCGGCGTCACCTTAGTAACAACCAGTAGCATATGAATTGAACCCGGTTTCTGCCCTAAGGTTGAAGAATTGGAGGGCTAATTCTTTTCACCCTTTCTCATTACATTTCTTTTTAATTCTTCCACTCCTTCTTTCTCCTTTCTCATATTACTCCTTTTTTCATAATCATACCTAAGGACTTTCTAATACTAACTATTCGGTATTGTCCTTGGGTAGATCCCTCTAGCTCTGGCGGATCAAATGACGGTTTTCCTAACCTTAGCCACCTTATAACTTCATGACTATCCTATGTTGCCGTTAACCAAATCCTTGAAAAATCTCTCAAAGTGTTTATGATTATGAAACACATTTTGCTAACACTTTGAGAGTTTTGTGTTTTTCAAATACTCCCCCTTAACATGTGCTCATATGTTTTAATTTAAAATTTGCACATGTTAGGTAGAGTTTGCACTTTTTTAACTGATCCACTTTCAGTGAACATGACTGATTCGAGACACGCTTACATCACTAGTTAGACTAGCTTGAAATTATTACCCGGCCTGGTCAAGTCCACATAAAGTTTCTCGAAACGGTACACTCTACTCAGACAAGTCCTCTTCGAGATACGCTTAGATCACTGGTTAGACCAGCTTGAAATTATTACCCGGCCAGAACAAGTCCTTTCGATTGATGACAGTTTTTGTTTCGTCAATTCATTGGTGAAGTCTGAGTCGCGCTCACATGAGACGCCATATCAAATTAGCAATATTTTAATCACCTTTTATATTTCTACCCCTCAAAAATAGCATATTGATGTTGTTTTTGAAAAACTTTGATTAAAATATGCTTTTTGAGGTTTACGGGAAGAAACTCACAAGATTGTTTTGAATTGTACAAAGAGTTTCAAATACTCCCCCTCATGAGAGGGAATACTTGTTCTGTTGAGCAGAATTTGAAGAAATCATTTGAAAAGGTTTAGATTAATTCTACTCAACAGTAAGAAGCTTTCGCTTCTTTTATCAAGAATGAGGCACTGAAGCGTACCTCATAATGCTCCCCCTCAACTAGTGAGGGATGTTAAGACGACACACAAATCATATGTTTATCACTACTTAAATAGTACAAAGTTCACAACATTACTTAATTACACAACACCAAAAGAGGACTAATTATTACAGAGAAGACATTCTCATTCGGTTCTCTGTAGAAGTCTGTAATCACCCTCTCGAACACGTCCACCAACATAACTTTCCAGACTACGGAAGATCCTCCTTGTCTTCAATTGTTTCCGAATGGCACGGATGAACTCATTGTTCATTTCCAGATCTTTCTTAGTCCAGAACATAGTATACCGCCCTTGTTTTGCCGTTCTTATTTTGTACTCTTTGATCCTGAAGTCCAGTGCTTCTTCAATCTGCTGTAGAGTACCATCACTGAACTTGTGGATTTCATCGAACCGCATGATCATCTGAACCCCATACCTATCTCTGAACACCACAGCCTTTGGAGACTCAAGAACCGTGTAGTCGTGCTTGAATTCCATGTCATTCGCTTCCCATCAAGGCCTCGTGAGGTTGAGTTTAGTCTGATAACTCTCAATCCCAAGCTGAAAGTCCCCTACTCGTTGTCTGATAACTAAGCCCCTGGTCCATAGATTGACGGCAGTGGCAAGAGTCTTCTTTTCATGAGGTGATAGATGATGCAGCTTGCCTTGAAGGTTCAGCAGGTACAGATCTTCAAAGTCACTAGGGTGCAAGTGTTTGAAGTCACTTTCTGCAATGATATGCTCTTTGAGATCAGCTCGGCGAAGGATGATCTTTTTCAGGTAGTCGTAGCCATATATTGAGAAGATCTCAACTCTGACTACACTGAAGATCTGCATGCGAGATCGTACAGCTTTGCGATTTCCTTCAGCAGCGAGTCTTTCAATGTAGAACTGTTGTCTCTTGAACCACCAGTGCGATATACCATACGAAGCCGATATGTCATACTTGCATTCTTCTTCACTCCACATCTGATCTGGTACCATTTGCTCTAACCCAATGTCTGGATAATATGCAGCTTTCATCTTAGTAATTGACAATGCTTGTTTATGCTCCTTGCTGCCAAACCTGAGATACTCCAGATCTTTGTTGAAGAAGAAGTCTATTTGGATGGTGACCTGTCCAGGTGGACCACCCAGAGGGAGTGGTTTGCTGAGATTGTACTTGAGAATTTCCTCGTCAACCTGATCAGTCAGAAGCTTGTGGCATTCTTCCATCTGGAACTAAAGATGAACCACATCAGGATGAAAGGCTTTTACAATTTCATACGCTGGCCCTTCCAAGTCCTTAGGTGTCAGTTTGGTGATTCCTTGCTTCTTATAGTACCAGTCTATAAACGTTCCCATGTCTCCAGTCTGTGCAAGCAGTGAGTTTTCCGGAGGAGGCACATAGCTGGACACAATAGCATCAGCCCAGTTGCGATCAGGAGCATGCGGATCAGACGAAGGGATGGACCAAGCTGGTTCAGGTGTTGGAGGTCTGTCATCATCGGATGTGGGCTTCCACCATGTATTCATCATCTCATCTGTAGGAGTAATCTCAGGAGTTGTTGACCTGTCATCCTCTGAGAAGGACTTCCACCAGTCTTTCTTCAGATTAACCTTAGGAATATGAGCATTTGCAGTATCTTCATCATCATCAGAATAAGAATCTTGATCGTTGATAGCTGATTCTTCGTTCATAATAAGATCTTTAGGAATTAACGAGACAGAGGGCTTGAATCTAGTGTCAATAGTCGTCCAAGCAACGTATGCAGTAGACTGAGCTTTCTTCGATGAGCTTGGACTAGTATATTGTTTTTTCTGATCTTCCTTGGTAGATGATGAAGGAGGACGAAGTGGTGGTTGTGTTTGATGTGATCCTGACACTCCGGATGAGCCTGCAGCTCCAGGTGCTCCTGATGGAAGAGGAGGAGGTGGATGTGGTGGTGACCCAGATAGTGGTTTGGGGTTGTCTTGGCTCTTCTTCTTCTTTCTACGTGTTTTAGCCAGGTCCTCCATGAGTTGATCATAGTTGTCACGGTCAATTGATCTTTCCAAAGCTTCGTATAATCTTCTGTGATCTTCATGGCCTTGGTCAAGATTTGTCTCATACATTCGCTGTAGGAGGATCTCCTTCATAACAGTGGTGGGAAGATCTCTGAAGCATGCTCTCAGTGGAGCTTCCATTTCCTGACTCACGGCTTCTGCTACTTGTTCACCGACAGCAATCATTACCTTTTCGTCAATGTTGAGATTTTCCAGCTTGGATAACCGAGAGCCGTGATGTTTGACAATCTGAGGTAGATTATGACCTTCCAGATCAGCAATGTGTTTGAGAGCCTCTTCAAGGCGTAACTCGAGGCTTTCGTTGGAGGGTGGAGTTGGTGGTATTGCACTTGTAGTTATGGTTGTTGTTGTGGTAGTCATTGCAGTAAAGGGAGTTGTTGTGGTTGTTGTTGCAGTTGGATTCGGTATTGTCATTGTCGGAACTGCAGAAGTGTCTTGCTCAATAGTGACGGACACCATTGACACCACCTCTTTCTTATCATTTGGCTTCTCAGTTTCCGTATCATCAGGCTTGTCAGAAAGAATCAGGGCCTGTAATATCTTCAACATGTGTCTCACCCTCCCCAACATTCTCTTCCATGGTTCCGCTTCTTCTGATTCAGTGTCACTGGAGTCAAGACTAAGCTCTTAACTTGGTGACTTTTCCCTTTCAGCTTCAGAATCTTCAGTATCTTTAGCGGTTTCAGAGGTTCGTCTCTTGAGAATGAACTTTGTGGTTGTCTTTGATGCTGGAGAAGAGATATCCAGGAGTGTCTGAGCAACCTGTTCGTCAGTGGCAATCCCTTTTCCTTTACCTTCCACTTCCGCCAATTGTTGAGGTCTCCCTGTAGCAGATTCTCTGATGATCACACCTTTGGTAAAGTGTCCCAGCAACTTCTCTTGTTCCTTCAAACTGGCTTCTACGGCCTTTTGAATGTTATCTGCCTCTTCTTGCAGAATAGGCTCAGGCATGGAACCTTCTACATTCACAAATTGATCTTCCAGTCTTCGTCTTTTAGACCCCTGTTTCTTACCCGCAACACTCTTTTTGGGTTTCTTAGCACCACCAGGAGCATCATCAGCAGGGGATGCCTCCTTTCTCTTCTTGGGTAGAGCTTTATATGTGGGATTGGTGGTCTTGGATTTCATCTTGCTATTCTTGGTTGACTTCTGGGGTTTAGGTGCCAGGGGTCCAGCATCACCAACGAGTTCATCAGCAAGATACCTTTGATACGCAGCCACTTTATTCAAATACTCCTGGTAATAAGGAGCATTACGAATATCATTTGTGATGAGAGCTTCAGGTATATTCATCCCAAAGAACTCTTGCTTGGTTCCTTTTGCCGAGAATTTGAGATTTCCCAGGACATGTTCATCAGATGGCAAGTGGAGAGGAGAATCAGATCTTGGATGGAACTTATGTTGGCATTGAAGATGATGAATTATCCTCTTTGTGTATCAGATACTTGGAATCACAAGTTTGTTGACCGTCTTCTTACTAGCCTTATGCAATGCTAGTTTTTTCTTGTCCTCAGTGAAAGTGTGAATGGAGTGAGTGAATTCCTCCCAGATCCTTTTAGCAAAATCAATGTTGGCCCTTTTAACAATTCCCCATAGAATCTGTAGCATTGGTGCTCTTGGTCTTTCATACCCTGAGGTTTTTCCTGTGAGACACATGTTGATGATAGTGATGATTGCCCTCCATGGCTGATACATATCATTAGTGACCACTGCAGATAACGTGTTGACTGTTATGGGGTAGCCCAGATCATTGATGAAGTTGATAAGATCATCGGGTGGTGGTGGTGGAGTAAATGGTTTGTTCACAATGACGGGTGTGATTTGTAATGCGTCTCTGATGGTGTCTTTGGTAAGATCAAACCATTGTTCATCCAGCTGACAACGGTAGCATCCAGTATCTTTATCATAGCTCACTGTGTTCCAGAACTGCTAAATGTAGATAGCAGGAATAGCTGAGCTAGCCGTAAACGCACTGAAGAATGTCGTTTGCTTAAGTATGTCCACAGCGATTTTGTAGATAGGATTGGGTTGAGACTTATTCATATCTAAGTAGCAGTTGCTTTTTCCAATAGAGACCCATCTGCTACGAGGCACGATCTGTTCATCTGAACGAATGGGAGGTGGAACAACTGGTGCTTGTTCAGTAAGAACATCGACATTAACATCGGCCATTGTATCTGCACAATTACATTCACAAGAAAACATATATACAGATACAATGTTAGAAAAGAGCAAATGCTCGATGTTATATCATTGTTTAGAAGCAAGATGCACCCATTAAATCTCAATTAGTCACAATTTGAAAATGATTTGACAATTGAATACTCATAGTATATAACAAGCAAGGATTGTGTTTAGACAATATATAAACTGATATATGACCAAATCACAATAACCCAAATCGCAACAGCCAAATCGCAAGCAGTCAATTAATCAAATCGCATACTATTCAAATTGCAACAGCCAATCAGTGGATCAAATCGCAAGAATTAATTATTCAAATCGCAACCAGGTATGACCAAATCGCAACACTGGGGGTCCTACAATTTGATTATAAAATTATTGCCAAAGCAAATCGCAGACATTGCGATTTGACCTGAAACACACAATATTATACTCAAATCGCACCCATGACACTCAACAGTCAAAACGCAGAGGATAAAATATTCACGATATTCAAATCACAGATATTGCGATTTGAACTGTATAGAGCAATATTTTAATCAAAAAATACATTCAAAACGCAACCAGACATTAAATAATCAAATCGCAACCACAAAGCTTAACCACCAAATCGCAACTCAAATTAATTGATCAAATCGCATTCAAGAATGAAATGCCAAATCGCAACCAAGCACAAAATAGACAAATCGCAACCAAGAAAATTAATGCCAAATCGCAATCAAGAACATTCAAAATACGCAGAAACTCAATTTCACAAATCGCAACCTAGTACATCTAATCAAATCGCAGACAAGCACAAAATAGGCAAAACGCAAACAAGAATTATATAGTCAAACCGCAGCCACAAAAGTTAATACCAAATTGCAATCAGGAACACAGGGTCAAACCGCTACCAAGAACATTATGGGCAACTCGCAACCAGGAAGTATCTTCACAAATCTATCATAATAGATATTGCCCCTAAACACTACACCAGGATATCCAAACAACAACACATGCATTCTAAAATCAAAGCACTAACTTATCATATGAAAACAACAACACACACTTGATTTTGACTTTTACGAGTCAACATGCATTCAAAAATCAAAGGACACAATTAAGAGTGAAAGGAGAGACAAGAAAATAGATAACAAAGAATCTACACATGATAAAGAACAAATTCCATCAAACAAATAACTCAAGCAAACACTAACCACAATTTGGATGATGATTCGATAGGGTAACCTAGGACATGATAGAGATATAATCAGAATAAAACAATGATGATCAAGATAAATCATTGACTTAATTAAATTAGTATAAAACACTTGTAATATATCAAAAACACATAACACACCAAAGGTTTGTGATTTGGCCATGGGTTTAGAAAGAGAAAGAGAGAAGTGGAAACTTTCTAGTGAGAGAAACTATGTGATATTAGATTAAGCAAATGAAAGTTCCAACCCTTCCCATGTGTGGGAAGGGATATTTATAGTTCTTACAAAACGCCCCTACACGGGCTATGGACCGGGCTGACAGTGGGTAAAGACCCGACCCGACTCCATGGTGTTACGAAGTCTAAACTAATATAATAAGTCCTACGAGCTACTTAATGCTAATAGATACTCGGGGTGACCGAGTCTTTCATGTGAATATTTATATTCCTAACAATCTCCCCCTAAGGGAGGTTACCCCGGAAATTACAATTTGAATTCTAGCATTCTGATGAACTTAATTTCCTAGCTCGTAGTCTTTGATTCTTCATAATAGGTAAAGTTTGTACTTGAAGTTGTGATCTTCTGATGAATGTTCCTTTGGTAAGTGTGATTGTTGAGCATTCATTGCAATCATCAGTTTTGGTAGTTTGTGTGTCGTTCTCTTTGTATTGTTGCATCCTTGTGATAAAGTGATCATTGGACCGGCATGCTCACACTTTTCTGGATCATGATATTCAGCATCAGAATAGTGGAAGCGGTGTTGAAAGTCTTTCATTTATCATGATTTCTTGGATTATAATGATGAAGTGTGAGCATGGGGTGATGAATCGACATCTTTTCTGCAATCATCTGCAACTGCCAGGGATTCCTGCATATGACTACTGGTTCGGGCTGACAGTGGGTAAAGACCCGACCCGACTCCATGGTGTTACGAAGTCTAAACTAATATAATAAGTCCTATGAGCTACTTAATGCTAATAGATACTCGGGGTGACCAAGTCTTTCATGTGAATATTTATATTCCTAACAATCTCCCCCTAAGGGAGGTCACCCCAGAAATTACACTTTGAATTCTAGCATTCCATTACATAGATTCTAGTTCCTAGCTCGTAGTCTTTGATTCTTCAAAGTCTTTATTCTTTGTACTTTCAGCAGTGAACTCTAGAGGACTGTTCTTTTGTCTTGGATGATCTTTGAGGTCATCATCCAATGTATGTCTCCAAGTCATCTTTTTCCAGTATCGTCTCCATGAGATGTAGTGATCTTTGGACCGACATGCTCACACTTTTCTGGATCATGATTTTCAGCATCAGAGTTGCGGAAGCAGTGTTGAAAGTCTTTCAATTATCATGATTTCTTTGATTAATATTGCAAATTGTGAGCATGGGGTGATGAATCGGCATCTTTTCAGCAATCAACTGCAACCGCCAGGGATTCTAGCAAGCAGACAGTTAGCAATAAATCATTCGGCACTTATAGGTTTGGACTACGAGATTGTAAACAGCATAGTGTGAAAACTTTCTAGAGTCCTTGCCAAGGCCGTTCCTAAATTGGATACCCCCGAGAGGGCTTACAAGATCTACCGAAGTACATTAGCGATTAGGTGAGTCGCTGGAGTTCACTCCACGACTGTAGACCGTTTGAAACCGCCGCAACCACTAAGCGTAATCCACAAGGAATTACCGAAGTGACCTATTTTCTGGGCTATTTGATGTTGACCCTGGAAGGAATTTCCATTCAATCACTAAGAATTACATTTGTAAGTTCCCTCATAAATGTTCTGGCAGATTGCTAAGATCTGCGTAGGACTCATAAGTTTACAACTGGTGTCCTTAATGTTGAACAACCAGTGTAGAAGTAACATGTGTTCCTATGAGATCTTATGATGCATCTCGTGGCTCTAGACTCGATAAGTGCATTTTTGGTAGTCGGAGACTGGAGCGGTGTCTCCTGTTTCAATATCAACATGACTCGTAATAAGCGGTCGATAGATTATGCAGGGTTCCCCGTGAGAATGAAACAAGTCCTTTTAAGAGAACTTGAGTGGCTAGAAGGTTTAGTGCAGTGCGTCACTGGGTCCATGACGTCTTGTCTTCAATTCCGGTGTTACCTTAGTAACCACTAGTAGCATATGTATTGAACCCGGTTTCTGCACTAAGGTTGAATAATTGGAGGGCTATTTCTTTTCACCCTTTCTCATTACATTTCTTTTTAATTCTTCAACCCCTTATTTCTCCTTTCTCATATTACTCCTTTTTTCATAATCATACCTAAGGACTTTCTAATACTAACTATTCGGTATTGTCCTTGGGTAGAGCCCTCCGGCTCTTGCGGATCATAGGACGGTTTTCCTAACCTTAGCCACCTTATAACTTCATGACTATCCTATGTTGCCGTCAACCAAATCTTTGAAAATTTTCTCAAAGTGTTTATAGTTATAAAACACATTTTGCTAACACTTTGAGAGTTTTGTATTTTTCAAATACTCCCCTTTAACATGTGCTCATATGTTTTAATTTAAAATTTGCACATGTTGGGTAGAGTTTGCACTTTTTGAATTGATCCACTTTCAGTGAACATGACCGATTCGAGACACGCTTACATCACTAGTTAGACTAGCTTGAAATTATTACCCGGCCTGGTCAAGTCCACATAAAGTTTCTTGAAACGGTACACTCTACTCGGACAAGTCCTCTTCGAGACACGCTTACATCACTGGTTGAACTAGCTTGAAATTATTACCCGGCCAGGACAAGCCCTTTCGATTAATGACAGTTTTTTTTTCGTCTATTCATTGGTGAAGTCTGAGTCACGCTCATATGAGATACCACCAAAGATGCCACATTCTTTTTGTCACTACAAACCATTTGATCCCCCTCAATATGTGCATTGATATACAAAAGAGTTTAGCACATATGGGAGAGCTTACATTTAAGTCCAAAATATCAAATTTTATCAGATTGCATATTTAAATCACATTCTCTCCCCCGATCAAAAATTTCACACCTTTTGAGATTTTTTTATCCCAATTGATTTAAATAAGTTTAGAAAATATAGGAAAAAATGTGGTCAGGTTTAATATGTGCTGATAATGGAGCATACTAATGATCCCCCTCAATCAATGAGGGAGAATTTTAGTGACAGGTATGATGAGTTCGAAAGATATTTGAATTAAAAAATCATACACTGACACATAACAACAAGTTTCATTAAATTCACTGCTTATTATGTACAAAGTGACTTGTTTTTTATGATATAGAATTTTGAAATCATCACTCTCCCCCTCAATCGATGACCCGTCTTCTATTTAAATAGTTGTAGTCATTGATTGAGTGATAAATTTTTTTTGAAAAGTTTAATTCTGATTGATATTACCAAGTTTAGCACAAATACTTTCTTGAAGAATCATAGATGGAAAAGTATCTGTGATGTAAAGAAGACTTCTCTTCTTATACAAGAAATGATGCACTGAAGCGTACATCAAATCGAAGAAACATCGATATAAAGTAATCCATGCCCGGGTGAACTTCACCCAGTGGGAGGAACAACTGTCTTTTTGGCGACGTGCTTTCCCCATAATGAAGAACGGGTTACAGTCTAAAGTAACTGCAAGCCAACATGACATGTTTTAACAATTTATTTTAACTTCTGCTCGAGCTTCATTTAAAGTCTCGTGTCATTATTGAATGACATTTCTAGGACCGTAAATGTTATCGATAAACAGAAGACATGCCTAGAGGAACTATTTTTGGTATTTTTGTGTTTTCTGATTTTTATGGTTTTTTCATAGGTTTTTGTTAGGATCTCTGGGAAATAAAGATTTCTCATTGCTGCTGATAGTGAAGCTGGTTCCTGCTGATAGTTATACATTGCTGCTGCAGTTGGTTCATGCCGATAGTTTATTTCTGTTTCTACTGATTGTAGTCATTACTGCGGGTAGTAGTAATTGTTATCTCGTAAGTTTAGAATGTTTGTTAGGTTTATTTTTAGAAGAGATTGATAGTTATCTCTTTACACGTTTTCTTGTATGACGGGTTAGGGTTTGGGTTTATTGTTAGTATAAAAGAAACACCCCGTCTATGAGTTTTGTACAACTTTATCGATTACAATATTCAATAAACATCATTGTTAGTTCATAACCGATCCATAGAGGATCATTGTCTTCTTAGATATTTTCTTCTTTACATTCTTATTGTTTAGTTTCCGCATAAACATAAGTCTTACACCTAGAGATTCTCGGTTTAACCAAGCTCTATCAAGCTAGAAGCACTCGATCCTACAAGTGGTATCAGAGACTGGTGAGGATCTCTGATAAAGAAGAAATCATTTCTAAATCTTCTCTCTTGAACCTTTTTCACAATGTCGCTGTAAGGAGATAAATTTGAAATGTGGGCAAGGAAGATTTGAACCTTGTTTCATAATGATTCTATGGCGGAGCTGACTAAAAATGATGAATCCTATGAGGCAAAGGAAAACTTGGAAGAATATGCTCTAATGAGATTCTCATCTCAGGTACAAAAATGTAATCCTGCCTGTCAAGAATTATACACAACTCTTAATAAAGAATATGATGACATGAAATCTAAGTATAATGAATACTTTATTAAGGTGCAAGCTTATGATAATGCTGTTAAAACCTTAGAAAAACAAAAGGTTTGGTTCCAAAAGAATTAGTTAGCTTATGAGGAAAAGATTAAGGTTTTACAAAGAAATTTAAGAAACACTGCTAGTGAACTTAAATATTCTGAATCTCAAAATGCTAAGGCCATGTTAGAAAAACAGGATTTGCAGACTAAACTAGACAATTCCTTGGCTAGGTTTGATAAATGGAAAGATTCATCTAAAAACCTACACAAGTTAGTTGATAGCTCTATGTCTGTAAAAACTAAACGTGGTTTAGGGTTTGGTAACTACATAGGGCAAGATCAAGTCTATGACCCTAATGAGTATAGTGTGTTTGACCCTGAACTTGTTGACTATAAAATTCCTGTAAAGTTTGTAAAAGAAGGAGGAATGAATGATGTCCTTCCACCTATCAGAGGAGTTTTTATGCCTACACCTGTCCACTCTCTCTCTGACATTGACTCAGATGAGTCACAAATGGTTTATGGTAAAAAGTCCAAAGACTTACCTGAACCAGATGACTTTGTCACTTGTTCCACAAGTGTCAAGTCCTCAGAAGCAGAGTCCAAAGACTTTGTTTCATGTGATTCAAGTGAAGAGTCACCCACACCTAAGTCCCATGAGTCCTCAAGAGTAACTGATGATAAATCTGCTTCTAAAACAGCTTTCTCAGACAACAGCTCAAGTAATTCTATTAAAAACAAATGTGTCTCTAGTTCCAGTAGTGACAACAGTGTTTGTAATAAGAGAAAGTATGTTAAGAACAAGTTTGTTAAGAGGAAGTCATGTTTTGTATGTGGTAGTAAAGTTATTCTAATCAAAGATTGTGATTATCATGAGAAGAGAATGGGTGTGCATGCTAGGCAACAAGTGACAAGACCTATGTGGAATAATGTGAATAAAATTCCACCTTTTGTGCCTAAGGCAGCAGGATTTCCTGCTGGAAATGCTAATCCGGTTGCTGCTGGTAGGCATTGCAATCCTGCTACCATTCCTACTGACAATCCAGTTCCAGTTGTTCAATCCAATTCTGCTGGTTGGAAGAGGAATATTGCTCAACCATTTTACAGACCCTCAAACCATTATTTTCAAAATAATTATAGGTCTGATTATTATGAGCCAATTCCTGAAGAGGGATTGTATTACTATCCATGGTTTCCTTGGTAATGATTAGCTAATCATGTTGTTGTACAGTTCTTTGCTAAGTTTGAGGGGAGGTATTAGCCTAAGGGGAGGCTAATGCTTGTTATTTTGTTATGTTTCTTATTCTTTTATGTTTTATGTTTTGTGTGAATTAACTTTGTTTTGCAGGTTTTAGTGTGTTTTGTTAGCTAACTTTGTTTTGCAGTTCTCAAATTCATAATGCTTGAAATAATACCAAAAGAGAGTCACATCCATTCATAATCATAAGGGTGATTACATTCAGATACTAAACACAAAAGCTTCACATCATCGAGAAGTTATAAACAACCTACCAACCTACTCAGACACACATCCCTCACCACCACTCCACCCAAACCTAACCATCTACTCCATCTTTCCTTTCCCTTTGCCCTTGCTATTGGGCATGAACCTTCTACCCCTCTGATGACTTATTCCTTCATACACACTTGGGGCTGGAAGTGCCAAGACCACTGGGATTGGAAGTCTTGGTTCAGAGAGTGGCTGATCTCTCTTTGGAGTTGAATGACTTGGGGTAGAGTGTCTCTGACGTGATCTGGGGCGTAACCTAGTTGTTGGTTGGCTTGGCTGTAGAGTTGGCTAGCTTGGCTGAGGAGTTGGCTGGCTTGGCCCAGGAGTTGGCTGGCTTGGCATTGGGGTTGGCTGATTTCTTTTAGGTACTGGTTTTTCGTAGAAGGCAGAAACAGTCTTCTCCATCTCTTCACTCAGCATAGCCACAGTCTGCTTCATCTCTTCCCTTAGCTTATCAGAGATGGGAAAATTGGGAGGATATGTTTCCCATTCTCCTTGATAATAAGTCAAGGACTTTGGCCATGATAATCCTTCATCATCAGAGCTGGAGTATTCAAAAGAAGAAGGAGTAGATGGAAGAGGGTCGGAAAAATCTTCTTCAACCTTAGCTTTGCCCTTGGTTTGTGAAGATGATGTTGGTGGGGGAAAGTATTTTCCCCACCCAGATGATGACTCAGAGGAAGAGGAGGAGTCAGATGATATTTCAATGATAGGTGCTTTTGAAGAACTCATGATTTTGTGTGATTTGTCGATTATGGTTAGGGTTTGGAGATGAAGTAATTTGATTTGAGGATAAAGACCTTTTATAGTGAGAAGATAATTAGCGGGAATTAATTGTTGGTTGGTGTTGGGAGTTAATTTGGGTGATTTACTTTTAATGACTGGATTTGCAATGTTGACTTTGGTCAAACCACTCCATTGCTGCTGATTGACCGAGTGTTTCTGCTGATTGACTAATGGTTCCTGCTGATTTCATTGAATTTGGGAAAGTTAGTTAAGTCAAATCGGTTAAAGATACGTGCGCTAAATTCCTACAATTTAAATCACTAAACTTGGCAACCATATAGCAACATCATAACTGACCTAAAATTGTACTGCTCACATCACAAATTATCAATATCCTCTCAAACCCTAGCTCATTTTTCCTCTTTTCAAACCCTATTTCACTCATCTTGTACAATGGCAACTCTTCGATACAAAGATGATCACAACATGGTTGCTCATTTGGAGTCCTCTGATAGAAGTGAAGGTTATGATGAAGTGCTGGCCTTTCTGCATGGGTCATCTATTCTATTTGCCCTTTCTCATTATCCAGGACAGTGTACGACTCTCTTATTAAGCAGTTTTGGGCAACTGCTGAAGTGCGAAATATTGTGGGAAAAGAGCGGGAAATTGTAGCAACTATTGATGGTCGTGAGCAGATCATCACTGAAGGATTGGTTCGTTCACAACTTCAACTTCCTGATGAAAATGGTGTGTACGATCTTCCCAAGCAAGAAATTCTGGATGGGATGGCAGCCATTGGCTACCCGGTCACTGGTAATTTTACTTTTTATAAAAGTAAACTCTCTCCTCAGTGGAGATTTCTTGTTCACACTTTACTTCAGTGTAGTAGCATTAAGACAGGTGGTTGGGACCAATGTTCTAGTCCTATTGCATCTGGCCTTATTTTTCTATCACAGGGAAGGGTATACAATTGGGCAAAATACATTTTTGATGGGATGGTTGACAATGTTACTGCTGAGAAATCCAAATTTCTTATGTACCCTAGGTTTCTTCAAATCATTTTAGGTGTACAGACCATTGACCCAACCCATAAGATTGTGGCTAGGTTGACTGCTAAAATGTTTGCCACAATGAAGATGAAATTTGCAGGCCCACATTTGCCATTATTACCTGAAATGTTGCCCAATGCCAATCCTGCTGGAAATCCAGATACTGCTGATCATGAAAATATTCCACCAGCACCCAATGCATCTGATGCCAGTGCATCCAATGCTGCTGGTGAAGGGATTTCAGTTGCTGCTGATGCAAATGCATCAGTTGCTGCTGATGCCCCATTGCCACCATCTCCTAGACCTACCACACCCCAAACTGTTGTCCTTAATGAGTCTATTGTCCATACCTCATCTGATGACCACCCAACACCTTCTGTGGATATACCTTCTTCTTCAAGGCTTTGAACTCCTAGTCTTACTAGGCAGCCTTTTAGTGATGACACCCATACAGGTGGAGAATTTCTTGTATCTCCACCTAGATCCAATGAAGCTCCTAATACCTCAGGCATTCCTGCTGGTGGAGCTGAGGATGCTGCTGATCTCACTCCTATGTCCAAGTTACTTGACAGGTATATGAAGAAAATTGAAGCATTGGAGTCTGAGCTTAAGGAAACCAAAAGGAATTTTAGTGAGAAGGTGGAGTCTTTGGAAAAGGAGCTCAAGGTTACCAAAGAAACTTTCTGTGGGACTATCCAAAAGCTCAATGAAAGAATTAGCTCTTTAGAAGCTCAACATCCACAGAAGAAAAGAAGGGTTGTGCTTTCTGAGTCTGAGGATGATCAGGCTGATATGTCATTTGATGGGCTAAATGTGTTGGCTTCTGTTTCTCTTGATAGTGCACACACTGAAGTACCTACCTATTCTAAGCACACTACAACTACTCAACCTCAGGCTTTCACAAGAACAAGGACCAAGCAGCCCTCAAGAGTGTAAGCTTTTGTGAAGTTTCAATCTACCATTGCTGCTGGTGTCTCTAGTATTGCCTCTGATGTTCCTGCTGGGGATGGTAGTGTTTCTACTGATCCTAAGGTTTCTGGTAATATTGCTGGTAGTTCATCCATTGCTGCTGGTAATGACACCATTCCCCCTGCTACAACACAACATGATGTTAAGATAGCTAGACAGATTCATGTACAGGAACTCACTACTGAACAAGCTAGACAGGCTCAGGTTGCTCACGATGAGGAGTTTGCAAAGCAAATGTCTGTTGATGAAAGCAACATTGCTGATTTTATGAATAGCACAAGATCAGAAGATCTTAGTTCAGACGAGTTCAATGAGAAAATTCAATACCTATTGGCTTCTGACATGATTATTAGAGCTCATGGGTTTATGATTCTTCAAGATTCAGAGTTGGGTGTGGAAGAAAAGTCAGATAAGCTCAAGGCATTTATCTTAAAGACTCATAGAGCATCTACTTGGAATGACTTGATGCTTAGGATCAGAGAAAGGCAAAAGTCAGGTTATAAGATGCCTACAAGCAAAGATAATGTCATTTTCATGAAGCACTATCTGAAGAATCAAGCTAATTACAAGCTCAGTGACTTCAAAGGTTGGACTGATGCTGCAATTCAAAAACTGTTCTTTGATACTTATGTAAGGATGAATACTCCAGTCAGAAAAGACATTCAAAAAAGCAAGAAAAGAGAGTCTGCATCTTTAGAGTCTGATGTTACAAAGAAACTGAAGCCTGGAGAGACATTGACTGGTGCATCTTCCTTTATTCCTACTGAAGGTTCTCAGGATACCACATCTATTTCTCCAAATCCTTCTGTGGATGCATCTGGTGCACCACAAGAGGTTCATATTCCTGATGTGACACCTTCAACAGCTCACCTCTCTTCTATAACTCCAAGGACCAGAAAGAAGAGTCATGCTATGAAGTCTTCATCCAAGACTCTTGCTGACATGAGTGATCAGGAATTGATTCAATTTGATTCTGAAAGTGATTCTGAAGGTGATTCTCCTCATCCTTGGTCACATATTGTTGGTTGGGAGGTTCTTTCTATACCTCAAGGAGAAATCCATGCCCTGTACACCCTGGATGGGAAAACTAAACATTTCACATTCCTTAGGGAGATTTTGAATAAGGTGGACAAACAAGATTTGATACATCTCTATGGTAAGGTGACTAAGCAATATGAAACACATCAGGCTACAGGGATTGGTCTTATTCTTTGGGGGGATTTGAAAGTTTTAATGGATTCTTTGGAGGGGGCAATGTAAAACCCTAAAATCCAAAACGTGTAAAAAGACCAAAATGCCCCTACAACTTTGAAATTCAATTAAAGCTTATATAAGTGCCAAATTAAATCACAAAACCTATGTAGCTAAACCACATATGATATGAAATAATTATGAGGCACCAATTAAATAATTGTGCAAGCCACCAAAAATGTTTATAACACATTACATTGTCACATGAGCCGATATTATAAAGTGTATATTTATTAAGAAAGGATAATTATCATTTAAATAAGGAAAACTATACAAAATTGATTGTGATTGATTTGTTCCAGCTTTGGCCGAAATTTACTCACCTTCCCCCTCCTATTTCTCGGCCTAAATCAGTTATATAATTATCACATATTTTTCTTCCTTCCAAACCTAGCCGAAACCCTAGAAAAACAAGCATAATTCATTCAAAAATCCATCCGAATTTCTGGGCACCCTTGATTATTTTTCCTGTATTCTACATCATCACAAGAAGCTAAGAAAAATACGTTTTGATTTGTTCGTGGCCTGGTTCGATCGTGGGGATTTATTTCCTATCGCTTGTACCAAACGAGAGGTAATTCGTTTATAATTCATTCGACACTTATAAAATTCATTTCTCATTTTTCTCAAGATCCTTACATCGTATATACTATATGAAAAATGATTACAAGGTTGTTGGATCGTTCGTGTGCTCGTGGTGAATTTTGTGGTGACGCATGTGCAACCGAAGACAATAATTCGTTAAGCCTTTTCCATACATTCTATAGTAGATCTGGTATATTTCCTATGACTCCTACATCATATGAACACCAAATAAAATGATATGAACGTACCATGCAAGATCTATGAATTTTATGTGAATTAAACCATTAAAACGAATGAAAACCATATAAAATGTTATACGAATTTTCTGGGCATCATGTATATTTTATTTACGTCCCTTATGATCAAACAAGTACTGGAAAAATGATAATTGGATTTGTCATGGCCTAGATTAATTTTGTCGAATTGTTTGTTGGATCGGATTAAAAGAAAACGAAGAAAGTAAAGGAAGAAAATTCGTACGAGCTAGGTTTTATACTTTAGGGATTGTTCTTGAGTAATTAAATGGTGTATAATGATGATCTAATGATTGCTCAATGATTGGAAATATTAGGGCTAGGAAATTGTTGATTAAAATGTGGTACGATGTGTTTTTAAAATGTAAAGGGTGTGTTTTGTAAACTCTAAAACTCGTGGGTTATTTTTAGAACATTAATTGGACAGGGGACAATTCGTATAAAATGTAACTTGAGGGTGTCATGTGTAATTTTTGTATTTGAAAGGATTAAAGTGGTTAATTAAGTTATATGTATTTCGATTTGTAAATTAAATAAGTAGAGGGACTAAAAATGTAATTTCTGGAAAGTTAAGGTGGTTTCGTACATTTAAACATGTTAAGGGTATATTGTGTAATTTTGAGGGTTTAATGGCCTAATATGTAATTATTAATAATTAAGGATGTAAAATGCAAATTAAAGGTTTAATATGTAAACTAATTAACTTGAGGGACTTATTGTGTAAATTATGGATAATTGAAGGAGTGATCGTACAACACATTAAAACAAGGACTAATTGGGTAAAATTGATAAACTAAGGGTTTGATGTGTATTTATGGATATTATAAGGTTTAAAGTGTAACTTAATAATATAAAGGGTGTAAATTGTAAATTGTGTAAACTAAAGGACTAAATGTGTAATTCTGGATAACTTAAGTATGAGAATGAGTTAATTTAACTATGATACCTCAATCTTACTAAAGATGAAAACTTTCTAATAATGGAAACTTACTAAATATGGAAACCTGCTAATAATGGAAAGTTACTAAAAATGGAAAGCCGACTAAAATGAGAACTCTGATTTGAGTAAGTTATTCATGATAAGCCGATCATTGATTCGTGTAGATTCACCGAAGGAGGAGAGATTTCTTATCCTTATGTTGTGTTTCGTTGGCGATTAAGGTACAGATACTCTGCCCTTTTTCAGTAAGGGTTCTTATATTCTATACATTGATTTTGAGTTATGATTCAGTTAAGATTTCCCAAGCCATTGCTATGTTCCCTTTGAGTGAACCTTTGATATTACTTTTGATATGACTTTGAGATGCACCTTTTGATATATGACCTTTTGTTATGACTTTGAGACCTGACTCTTAGTTTGATACCCGAGCCATTTTCTGTGTACCTAGCCAGGAAGGTAACCTGGCCATGTCTGTGATGCACCACTGGCATGACTCCCGTGTGGGGGAGTGATTTCTCACACCGTCCCTTTTATATTATCTGCCATGGCTACTTGACTTTGAGATTGACTTTGAGTTTGGGGCGTATGGGTTGCAATCCTAGATTTGTTTGTGTGGTGGATTTAACTATGACTTTGAGTTTATGACTTTGAGGTGACTGGTGCTTGTGTGCAATACACGCCTTTCACATTTTCTGGGAGCTGATCACTCCACTATTATGATACATGAGGACACCCCTCATATTATCTGGTTGCCTAAGAGGTATCCCCTCTGATTGTGAGATTATGACTGTGAGATTATGACTTTGAGATTGATGACTTTGAGTTTCTGGGCTCGTGGTGGATGACTGTCCTAAACCTTACTCTTTATTTCCTTTTCCTATATCTCATTCATTATGATATGTCTGTTCATTTCCATTTGATTTTGTTTCCGTTTATTATATATCTGTTCACTGGGCTTTTTAAGCTCAGCCGCATTTCTTTTCCTGCGGCAGGTTTTAGTAGGAAGCCAGGAGCTTGGGTTTGCTTTGGGATGAGAGATTAGCTTATGAAGACGATACCTTAGTTTTAGTATTCGTTTATGTATGACTACGTAGATTTGGTATATTTTCCTTTGTAACATTGTAAACATTTGTATTATGTAAGTCGTATGTTATGCTTGCCTTTGATATGTCACCATTTACGTGACACTTCTACCCTTGCCGGGTTGGGGTGTTTCAAAGTGGTATCAGAGACAGGTTAGCGACTTGTAGTACATCTACCCTTGGCCTGTGTAAGTTAGGACCACTAAGTTTCCCTGTAGGCGCTCGTAGGATAACCTTTGCGAAGTTGCTTGAGTATTTTTCCATTGGAACATAAGTTACAACCGGTGAGGAATGGGTAGACTAGGACATCCCTGTGAGTAGTATTTGCTTCCGCATCACTCTGAATCTTGCCTTTGCCTTTAGTCATGCCTTATAAGAACGTTTGTCGCAGAAGACGAGGAAGTCTTACCTTCCATCATTTGAATGATGAACGTTGTATGTTAACCAATTTCCTTTAGAAGGATTTGATGTTGATATTTGTCCAGTACGGAATTGTTATCTAAGCATGCTGATGCTAATAACTGATAGTCCATACATCTCAACTCTGACAGTTAAACGATGTTCGTATTACTATCGGTGCACACCCTACCATTCCTATGTTATAAGCTAAACAAAATTCCAATCCTTTGAACTGTTCACGATGCTAACCTTCAATTTGATATATTTGACCTTGATATATTCTAATACTCTCCCATCCCACACTTTGATGAACCATGTACCTAAATTTGATATGTGAACTATCCGTATGATTTGACAACCACATTCGCTCTGAGAATCCGTTTCCCTTTGGATGTATTTGACTTTGAGGTCTCTTGATTATGGATTTGTGGTTTTGTAAAGCTATCATGGACTACAATATTTGAAATGCGACCTTTAACAATCTGCTTCACCATATTTTGATATGATATTCTCAATCATTTGAATCTGTTAAGATTATTGTTGCTATGAAGCACATACTCCGATCTCTTTGATTTCCAATTTTCTCCTAACGCCTGTTAGTATCCACTCTTGGAAAGCTCCGGCACTTGAAAGTTTGTTGTACGAATTTCTGGTGTTTCTGATGAACCTTTTGAGATCCGTTTGGGAAGTAAAGTTTGCATTGAACTAATCTGAATTTGGCGAAACCACGATACTGAAGAAGTTAAGAGATTGTAGGAACTGATGGAATATGAGTTTTTTCACTTTAGTGATCTCTTGAATGCTCCTGTTGGTTTATGAAGAAGAAAGAGAGAAGTGCGCGGCGGCACCCCGACCATCGTGAATGTAACCGTAATCATTATTCCATTTTCGCGTATCAATATTTGATTTGTTCTATTTTTGAAACTCCGTAGCAGACGACCTCATTTGAGTTTGGAAGACGGAAGAAGCAACCACAAGAACATCTGAGAAGAAAGTTGATTAGTTGAGAATAAGTTCCGCGAAGCATTACAATTTGATTTGTGAAGAGAAAGATTTGTGATATGAAGTTTTTTTTTTCACTAAGAAGATTTCCTGAAGTTTCTTTAGTACCCGTGTGACCACTATGAGTTTTGAATGATGTCAATTGTATTGGCTAGAAGATTCATGTTTTCGCAAGTATTCGGACAATTGTCATAGTATGACAGTATGTTTGTGCTCAGAGAAGAACGAGGAACACGTTGACCATTTTTAGTATGAAGTAAACCGACCCTTTGTTCTAGAAGAATAGATTTACTTGACGATCAGAGATTGTAGCAGACAACACCACCAGGTATCCGATGACTAAAGAGCTTCCACAAAAAGGACCAAGACTGAAGACCATTGTCAGAGTTAGAAACCTTGTAGAAGATGTGCAGAAGAGGTTCGTCACAGGCGTTACCAAGAGAGAAGCATGTGAGGAGAAGACAGACTGAGATGAGACTCGATTATACCTCAAGCAGCACGTGGAGATTTCAGTTGGGCATCAAGACAACCAGACCGTAGAAGATGAGCTTTCAGCACATAAACCAGGAAGTCCACAGCAGTTTGAGTTGGTGAAATTTGAATCATGCTAGAAGACCTGTAGAAGACACGCAACCTTGTTTCTCTAGTCATTTTAGTTGTACTAAGATGAATTGAGAGCTGAAGCAAACTCGCAAATGGAGGAATGCACGGTGATCACGTCAGAGATTCACGCTACCACACCGAAGTGTCCAGAAGAAGTGTCGAAGACTTGAGGAACCAGACTCAAGTTTATGATTTCCTTTTCACCCTATGATCGTATGATTAGACAAGAGAGCGACTACTTGGAATTTGAAAAGATTCGAGATCATGAAATTGAATGGATGAAATTTTGTGGTAAACGTTTGGATTTGGAAGATTTGATTGTTGTAAAGGATGAAGATATTGAAGACGTAATTCATTTCCTCTTAGACCACTTAAGTTTCCGTTACCTTTCGATAGGATCTTTTGAATGAGCCTTACCCTATTAGAAATTCCGTTCTGTGTTCGTTATGCATTTGTTTGGATGATGGTTTCGTTATGAGAAGGATGATGAATTGTGGAAGACCTAACGTTTCGACGACGAGTTTCATCTTGAGGTGTACACATTCCGTTACGCTATTTGTACGTTCAAATTCCTCCGATTTAGAATCCGTAGTGATGTTTGTTTTGGACCAACCTTAGGAGATAGAAAGACTGATAGGTGGTTAAGATAAGTAGTTCTGTTCGCGACTTGAAATAAAGTATGACCATCATGATGGTATACTCATATGATGCTGGTATTATGACGAGTAGCTAACGTGATAATACTTACGTCATATGACGTACCCTTATTGTGTTCATAGGATATTTCGAGGAGTACTTTAGAAACCTTATAATTCTGATAGGGGATGTGAGAATTTTTGCATCTGTAAGATTTAGGTTCATTCCACCTATACGCTTAATCTGTTCGCCGTTATACGATCTGATACGTTCGATTTTTGACACGCATTTGTTGATCCCTATACTTCTGACAAAAATCTTAAGATCTGCTGTGAAGTTTTCTGCCATTTGATGTCACCAACAATCTATGTTCTGTACGATCTCATGTGATTTGCTTAATCAAATTCTATGGACGGCATATCCGTCAAAATCCTATATATTCTTTGTATCTCTTCCGAGAGAACGCGATAATCATTTGTCATGTTGGATATGATCTTTGCAATCCGAAATTCAGTATAGTATGTCTTTCTGAGAAACCCGAAGCTATCTTAGATCGACAACGAAGAGTCATGAGAAACAAGTCTGTTACATTTCCGTTCGCTGTCCGTTGTGTCTTCTGTTTCGTTTCATTTCCGATCGTTGGGATTTTTCATTTCCATTCGTAAAGATTCTTTGGAAGAACCACCCAGAGCGGGAGGCTACCTGGGAAACCGAGGAATCAATACGAGCTAGTTATCCGCATTTTGTATTCTGATCTAGTACGTCCCTATTTTGTTTTCGATCCTTTCACTTCTGATTCTTTGCAAATTTCGAGGACGAAATTTTTCTGTTAGAGGGGAAGAGTAGTAAAACCCTAAAATCCAAAATGTGTAAAAAGACCAAAATGCCCCTACAACTTTGAAATTCAATTAAAGCTTATATAAGTGCCAAATTAAATCACAAAACCTATGTAGCTAAACCACATATGATATGAAATAATTATGAGGCACCAATTAAATAATTGTGCAAGCCACCAAAAATGTTTATAACACATTACATTGTCACATGAGCCGATATTATAAAGTGTATATTTATTAAGAAAGGATAATTATCATTTAAATAAGGAAAACTATACAAAATTGATTGTGATTGATTTGTTCTAGCTTTGGCCAAAATTTAATCACCTTCCCCCTCCTATTTCTCGGCCTAAATCAGTTATATAATTATCACATATTTTTCTTCCTTCCAAACCTAGCCGAAACCCAAGAAAAACAAGCATAATTCATTCAAAAATCCATCCGAATTTCTGGGCACCCTTGATTATTTTTCCTGTATTCTACATCATCACAAGAAGCTAAGAAAAATACTTTTTGATTTTTTCGTGGCCTGGTTCGATCGTGGGGATTTATTTCCTATCGCTTGTACCAAACGAGAGGTAATTCGTTTATAATTCATTCAACACTTATAAAATTCGTTTCTCATTTTTCTCAAGATCCTTACATCGTATATACTATATGAAAAATGATTACAAGGATGTTGGATCGTTTGTGTGCTCGTGGTGAATTTTGTACTGACGCGTGTGCAACCGAAGACAATAATTCGTTAAGCCTTTTCCATACATTCTATAGTAGATCTGGTATATTTCCTACGACTCCTACATCATATGAACACCAAATAAAATGATATGAACGTACCATGCAAGATCTATGAATTTTATGTGAATTAAACCATTAAAACGAATGAAAACCATATAAAATGTTATACGAATTTTCTGGGCATCATGTATATTTTATTTACGTCCCTTATGATCAAACAAGTACTGGAAAAATGATAATTGGATTTGTCATGGCCTAGATTAATTTTGTCGAATTGTTTGTTGGATCGGATTAAAAGAAAACGAAGAAAGTAAAGGAAGAAAATTCGTACGAGCAAGGGTTTATACTTTAGGGATTGTTCTTGAGAAATTAAATGGTGTATAATGATGATCTAATGATTGCTCAATGATTGGAAATATTAGGGCTAGGAAATTGTTGATTAAAATGTGGTACGATGTGTTTTTAAAATGTAAAGGGTGTGTTTTGTAAACTCTAAAACTCGTGGGTTATTTTTAGAACATTAATTGGACAGGGGACAATTCGTATAAAATGTAACTTGAGGGTGTCATGTGTAATTTTTGTATTTGAAAGGATTAAAGTGGTTAATTAAGTTATATGTATTTCGATTTGTAAATTAAATAAGTGGAGGGACTAAAAATGTAATTTCTGGAAAGTTAAGGTGGTTTCGTACATTTAAACATGTTAAGGGTATATTGTGTAATTTAAGGATGTAAAATGCAAATTAAAGGTTTAATATGTAAACTAATTAACTTGAGGGACTTATTGTGTAAATTATGGATAATTGAAGGAGTGATCGTACAACACATTAAAACAAGGACTAATTGGATAAAATTGATAAACTAAGGGTTTGATGTGTATTTATGGATATTATAAGGTTTAAAGTGTAACTTAATAATATAAAGGGTGTAAATTGTAAATTGTGTAAACTAAAGGACTAAATGTGTAATTCTGGATAACTTAAGTATGAGAATGAGTTAATTTAACTATGATACCTCAATATTACTAAAGATGAAAACTTTCTAATAATGGAAACTTACTAAATATGGAAACCTGCTAATAATGGAAAGTTACTAAAAATGGAGAGCCGACTAAAATGAGAACTCTGATTTGAGTAAGTTATTCATGATAAGCCGATCATTGATTCGTGTAGATTCGCCGAAGGAGGAGAGATTTCTTATCCTTATGTTGTGTTTCGTTGGCGATTAAGGTACAGATACTCTGCCCTTTTTCAGTAAGGGTTCTTATATTCTATACATTGATTTTGAGTTATGATTCAGTTAAGATTTCCCAAGCCATTGCTATGTTCCCTTTGAATGAACCTTTGATATTACTTTTGATATGACTTTGAGATGCACCTTTTGATATATGACCTTTTGTTATGACTTTGAGACCTGACTCTTAGTTTGATACTCGAGCCATTTTCTGTGTACCTAGCCAGGAAGGTAACCTGGCCATGTCTGTGATGCACCACTGGCATGACTCCCATGTGGGGGAGTGATTTCTCACACCGTCCCTTTTATATTATCTGCCATGGCTACTTGACTTTGAGATTGACTTTGAGTTTGGGGCGTATGGGTTGCAATCCTAGATTTGTTTGTGTGGTGGATTTAACTATGACTTTGAGTTTATGACTTTGAGGTGACTGGTGCTTGTGTGCAATACACGCCTTTCACATTTTCTGGGAGCTGATCACTCCACTATTATGATACATGAGGACACCCCTCATATTATCTGGTTGCCTAAGAGGTATCCCCTCTGATTGTGAGATTATGACTGTGAGATTATGACTTTTAGATTGATGACTTTTAGTTTCTGGGCTCGTGGTGGATGATTGTCCTAAACCTTACTCTTTATTTCCTTTTCCTATATCTCATTCATTATGATATGTCTGTTCATTTCCATTTGATTTTGTTTCCGTTTATTATATATCTGTTCACTGGGCTTTTTAAGCTCAGCCGCATTTCTTTTCCTGCGGCAGGTTTTAGTAGGAAGCCAGGAGCTTGGGTTTGCTTTGGGATGAGAGATTAGCTTATGAAGACGATACCTTAGTTTTAGTATTCGTTTATGTATGACTACGTAGATTTGGTATATTTTCCTTTGTAACATTGTAAACATTTGTATTATGTAAGTCGTATGTTATGCTTGCCTTTGATATGTCACCATTTACGTGACACTTCTACCCTTGCCGGGTTGGGGTGTTACAGGCAATGCTCATTATGTGTGGGCTGATCAACAATCCTGGAGAGTACATAGTTGGCGATTGTATTCTACTTCCTAGGTTCATGTTTTGGAGACTGTTACTGGGAAGGTGCTCTGCATGTTTGTGGATGTTCCCTATCCTTTATCCATAGAACTGATGGAGAGGATGCTTAAGTGTAAGCTGCAATTTGGGAAGTATGTAATTGGAAATGACTTGACAACTGCTGAACAATTGGTCAGGTTCATTAGAAACCAGCTTTCTGCAGCCAAAGGATCATCTGCTTGATTATGGTATTCTTGTATAATTTGTTATTTTCTTTGTCTTCTTCTTTCAGTTTTATTTTCTTTTCTCTTCTTTGATTTATGTTTATTTTCTTTGATTTCTTAGTTAAAAAATTAAAAAAATAAAAATAAAAAAAAATAAAAAAATCTTGTGTATATTTTGTGTGCTAATAAGTTAGTTTTGAGCAACACCTTGCAGGAACAGTGTTGGTGTTTACACCTACACAACAAATGGTATTCAACTCACCATGTCTCATAGACAAGAAAGAGTTGACTCACCATGAGGGTACAGCTCTGGTGTGATTGTCAAATCTGTTGATAGCTGTAATAGCTTGCTCAAAGCTATAGGGTACTTCAACTCACCCATGGTTCATTCCTGAGAGTTGAAATGGTTCTCAATTCACCATGGATGTAACCCTTTAAGGGATCCAAAGAATTGGCTAGTTCACAAAAGTATGGTTTTTGGTAAAGACAATTGGTATCCATATTTGGTATTCAATTCACCAAGGTTTGCTGTAACCCAAGAATTGGCTAGTCCTGAGCAAATGGCTACATGTAAAGACAATTTAAATCTGTTTAAAGTTGCTGATTTACTAAAAATCAGATGGTTATCAATGTACCATGGTCTAACACACCTAAACATTGGCTACTCCAGTAGTGATGGCTATTGGTAAAGAGACATCAAATCCATTAATTTTCAATGATTCACCTCTCACAGGAGTTAACACACCTGGAAGTGATGAGAATAGTATGCAACTAAAGTGATTTGATGTACATATTGTCCTAGTAGCAGTCAAGCTCAAGTGAATGACATGGTGACCAGCTTAAATATTTTGAAGATGAATTCTTATTGCTGCTGAACTATAGAAGTTGCTGCTGGAAGTTACAGTGTTTCTGCTGGTTATTTACTATTTTTGCTGCTCTATCGCAATCCTCAAGCCTGAGAAGTTAAAGCTCTATCACGTGGGAATCTTGCAAGTTAACCTAGTCAACTTCAAGATTAGGGGAGGATTGTTAGGATCTCTGGGAAATAAAGATTTCTCATTGCTGCTGATGGTGAAGTTGGTTCCTGCTGATAGTTATACATTGCTGCTGCAGTTGGTTCATGCCGATAGTTTATTTCTGTTTCTGCTGATTGTAGTCATTACTGCGGGTAGTAGTAATTGTTATCCCGTAAGTTCAGAATGTTTGTTAGGTTTATTTTTAGAAGAGATTGATAGTTATCTCTTTACACGTTTTCTTGTATGACGGGTTAGGGTTAGGGTTTATTGTTAGTATAAAAGAAACACCCCATCTATGAGTTTTGTATAACTTTATCGATTACAATATTCAATAAACATCATTGTTAGTTCATAACCGATCCATAGAGGATCATTGTCTTCTTAGATATTTTCTTCTTTACATTCTTGTTGTTTAGTTTCCGCATAAACACAAGTCTTACACCTAGAGATTCTCGGTTTAACCAAGCTCTATCAAGCTAGAAGCACTCGATCCTACAGTTTTATATTTTTCTATTTTCTTTTTGGTTTAAAATATATACAAGGATATATGAAGCAAATCCATTACTCCTCATTCTCTTCCTGAAGACACTTGAGGGTTTCTGGCGTCAAACTCTTCATGCCAAGTCGCGGGAGAATAAATTGGAACCGTTCTCTCGGGAGTGCCTTAGTGAAGATATCAGCCAACTGAAACTCAGTCCTCACGAAGTAAAGTTCAACAACCCCTTTCTCAACCTCTTCCCTTATAAAGTGATGTCGGATGTCGATGTGCTTTGATCGGGAGTGTTGGACATTGTTACAGCAAAGAGCTATAGCACTTTTGTTATCACAGTACAGAGGAATCTTGTTGTATGCAAAGCCATAGTCCGATAGTTGAGATCTCATCCATAGGATTTGAGCACAGCACGTAGACATGGCAATGTATTCAGCCTCTGTGGAAGATATAGATGTACTCATTTGTCTCTTAGATGACCAGCTTACTAACTTTTCCCCCAGAAACTGAGCACCTCCCGACATACGTCGACGAGTATCTTGACACCCCGCATGGTCTGCATCTGCATAGGCCGTGAGTTCCATGGCGGTATCCTTAGGATACCAGAGACCCAGGTGAATAGTCCCTTGAAGGTATCTAAAGACCCGCTTTACCGCTTCCAGATGCTTTTTGGTGGGATTAGACTGGTACCGAGCACACATGCACACTGCGAGCAAGAGATCTGGTCTACTAGCGGTGAGATACATTAGGGATCCTATCATACTTCGAAACTTGGTTTGATCAACAGGGATCCCAGAGAGGTCTTCGTCCAACTTCGATCTCTCAACCATAGGAGTGTCAACAGGATTACTTGAATCAAATCCAAATTTCTTCAATATTTCATTCGCATATTTGGATTGATTAATGAAGATGCTTCTGGGACTTTAAGAGATTTGTAATCCTAAGAAGAAAGACATTTGTCCCATCATAGACATTTGGAACTTAGAACTCCTCTCGTTAGAGAACCCGATCACATTCCATAGGATCAGAGGAAGAAAAAATAATGTCATCTACGTAGATCTGAACGTGAAGTAGATGTTTGCCCGTTTTCCTAGTGAATAGTGTAGGATCAACAACACCTTTGGAGAATCTGTTTGCCAGAAGAAACTTAGACAAAGTGTCATACCACGCCCTAGGTGCCTGCTTTCAGCCATAGAGGGCCTTCTTCAAGCGATAGACGTGAGCAGGACGATCAGGGTCAACAAATCCTTCAGGTTGACTGACATAGACTTCCTCTTTCAAATCACCATTTAAGAATGTTGTCTTTACATCCATTTGGTAGACTGACATATTCTGACTGGCAGCATTAGCGAGAAAGATTCTGATGGCTTCAATTCGAGCAACCGGTGCAAATGATTCTTCAAAGTCTATGCCCTCTTCTTGACGATACCCTTTTGCAACAAGCCGTGCCTTATTTTTCAGAACATCACCATGCTCATCAAGTTTCACTTTGAGGATCCACTTTAGAGCAATAATCATTGCACAATCTGGAGGAGGCACTAATTCCCATACTTCAAGTCGATCAAACTCATGGATTTCTTCTTGCATTGCAGTAAACCAGCAGTCTTTAGACAAAGCATCTTTGAAATCTTTGGGTTCGACTTTGGATAGTACGGAATTAAAGAAGCACCACAATGCATCGGTGGCAAGTTGCTTGCGTGTGGATACCGGACGAGAAGGATTTCCAATGATGTTGTCAATCGGATGATCATTAGTCCATTTCCTGAGATGTTCATCTGGTTGAGGGTAGGGAATTGATGTTGCCATGTTAGGATCCCCTGAAGAAGACGTCTCAGGAGAAGGTTCCGGAGCAAATATATTCTCAAATGGAGCATCATCAGCAGGAGCAAAAGGATTCACTTCAAAAGAATGGTCAACTGCAGAGCCTTGCTGTACCGAAGGAGATTGAATATTCGATGATGATGGTGGGTATCTAGCAGATGGTGCTTCTTGACTGATTGAGACAAATACAGATGGACCATCTGAGTTGTGTGGAATTGTAGCATCAGCAACTGGAGCATCAGCAACAATTGATGGCTCAAAGTATTCATCAAACATCGGATCAAACAAGTTCTTCAATTCATCACTTGTAGGGGGTACATAAGGAATTGCAGGAGTGGGATGATGTACAAGACCTGAACTAATTGGCCCAGGAGACAAAAGATTAGGTGCGGGTCCAGAACTTGCGTGTCCAGGAGCCATTTACTCAGTCAGCTCATCGAATGTCATGTGAATGGTTTCCATGATTTGTCGGGTTCGTTTGTTGTAGATTCTGTTTCCTTTGCGATCTGGAGCATATCCAACGAAGAATCCTATGTCTGCTTTAGCCTTTAGTTTTCCCAGATCCTGACTGTCGTTTGTTGGGTAGCATAGAGCACCGAACACTCGTAGAAAGGAAAGATCTGGTTTCTTGCCATGTATCAGCTCATAAGGAGTTTTGTTGTGAAGAGTATGTATCAAGGATCGGTTTTGGGTGTAACACGTTGTGGCAATTGCTTCTGCCCAAAGAAACATCGGTGCCTTGGAAAATATCAGCATGGTTCGTGCAGCTTCCACAAGAGTACGATTTCGTCTTTCAACAACGCCGTTCTGCTGAGGAGTACGTGGAACACTTTTCTGGTGAGTTATGCCAATACTTTCATAAAATTGAATGAGTTATTTCTTAACAAACTCAGTTCCAGTGTCCGTACGAATGATTCTGACCATTTTGTTGAGTTTCACTTGTAGCCATTTGATAAGTTTGATGATAACCTCGGGAGTCTCATCCTTGGTTCTCAAAAACTTCACCCATGTAAACCGAGAGTAGTCGTCGACCACCACAAGAATATATCTCTTCCCATTTATACTCTGCACTCTCATTGGTCCGCACAGATCCATGTGAAGGGTGTGAAGAACTTCCATGATGGTATTGATAGTTTTGGGTTTGTGAGTATGCTTCTTGCTTTTGCGCAGTTGAAATGCAGAACAAAGATGATCCTTTTCAAACTTCAATCTGGGTATACCTCGTACAAGATCCTTGCGAGTAAGTTCAATTATGGTACCGAAGTTTAAGTGATTTAAACGACGGTACCAAAGCCATAATTTGTTCTTTGAGGCCTTTGACAACAAGCAAATGGGAGAGGACCGCATCATGTCCTCAATAGAGACGGTGTATAGATTAGTGCCATGACTGCCTTTAAGGAGATCAATACCATCCAATTCTCTGACGAAACATGTGTGTTTTCTGAAAGCAACTTCAAGATCTGAATCACAAAATTGACCAACAGAGAACAAATTGTGCCCAAGTCCTTCCACGTAGTATACCCTGGAAATTACACTGTCACCAAAAACATAATCTCCATAACCCATAATTGCCCCAAAATGATCGTTCCCAAATCTAACTGTCTCGATAAATGATGAAGCGAAAAGTGTACCACTTTTAAGGGGTCATTTAAGCCCTAAATCGTATTTATTTGATCAAATATTGCCCTAAATTGTTCCTTTTGTCATTTTAGGTACTTTTGAGGAGAAATCTGGAAAAGGAAGCATTTTGGACGTTTTTGGAGCATAAAAGTGAAGAAAACGACAAAGTCTCAAAATCTTGCTGGAAGTTACCTTTGACGGCGTCAGGATTAACCCTGGACGGCGTCATGGCTTGGCAAAAGTGGTGGATGTGAAATTTACTCATGATAAGCCAGAGAAATTGCATGGAAATTCTGACGGCGTCACGCTTTAATCTGATCAAGGTCGTCACGTTATAATTCAAAGAGGGACGGCGTCACGTTCATAGTCTGACGGCGTCAAGCCTTGATAAGCCAGAACGGATTTTGGAGAGCTAAAGAGGGACGGCGTCAAGAAGGTCATCCGAGAACCCTAAAAGCGGCGAGGTGACGGCGTCACACTCCATAACGTGACGCCGTCAGATCCAAAAATCTATATATAGTTTTGCAATTCCTTGTCATTAGTGTGGAACTTATTGGGGAACTTTGTAACACCCCAACCCGACAAGGGTAAAGATATCACAATAATGGTTTCATATCAGATATAACAAAGCATACATTCAAAAGTAATACAAAGATTATCAAGGGTTACAAAGGAAATACTGAAATAACCAGGTTACAAGGCGAATCCCAATTCTAACAATAAGATAACTTCTAATCATCTCTAGGCCCAAAACTATCAAGTCTTCTAAGTCCAAAAGTCTCTTCACTTGTACTCATCTTCCAACTAAAACCTGCCGCACACGAAAAGAAAACGTGCGGCTGAGCTTAAAAAGCCCAGTGAACAGATATATAATAAACGGAAATGAAAGTAAACGGAAATAACCAGATGTAGCATAATGAATGAGATATAAATAAGGTACAAGAGTAAGGTTTAGGATAGTCATCCACCACGAGCCCAGAAACAGATCATATCATATCATAACAGCGTAACCATAAATCTTCATAATCATATAGAGGGGAGACCTCTCAGATAATCAGATAATATGAGGGGTGTCCTCATTCTTCAAATGGAGTAGCTAGCTCCCAGATATATGTGAAAGGCGTGTATTGCACACAAGCACCAGTCACCAGACAAATCATATCAAATCATGTTAAATCCACTAAACAGAACAGATCTAGGATGCATCCATACGCCCCCCAGAACATATATAATCCATAATCAAGGTAATGCGCATATCATAATCAGAATGGGGACGTGGCGGAACATCACTCTACCGCCCTAGAGTCATGCCATTGGTGCATCAATGACACGGACATGGAACCCCCATGCCTAGTGAAATGGCTCAGGTATCAAACTAAGAGTCAGATATCATATCATAATCAGAGTGTCATATCAAAAGGTCCATATCAAATGGGTTCATAACAGATGGTTCATAACAGATATATCAGAGGTAATGTCAAAGGTCCAAATCAGAGTTTACCAGATCAAAGTTCATATTAAATAATTAAGTCAAGGTTCAAATCAAAAGTTCATTTCAAACAATCCTTTATTCATGATGTTCATAAAACGATCCTTTAAAGTGGTTTTCATAAAAATAATCTTTCAAAACGGTTTTTATACAGATAGTCTTCAAAATATAGTTTTCATAAAAGTTAGTAACATTTTATATAACAGCAGTTTCGCATCATTTATAAACATTTTTAAAATGGTTTTTCTCAAAACATTTCCATGGTATAATTAAAAAGATTTTCATAACATAGGTTCATAACAGAGGTCATATCAAATGGGATCAACAGAGAAGGTTCAAGCAAAGGGAAATCATAGCAATGGCATCGGTTCAGAAACTAACGGATCAGAAAATGAAAGAGATCATGAGAAACCTTAAAAGAAAGGTCAGAATATCTGTACCTTATTCGATAACAAAGACAACCCGGAAAGAGACGAATCACAACGCAAAAGATTACTCCCGCTTCTCGGAACCTATACGAATTAATAATTACGTATTACTTTAAGTTCAATTGTATTAACTTACTCCTTTTAGTATACTCTCCTTTATTAGTAAGTTTCCATTTTAGACTTATCCAAGATTTATCATACTTAAATATTACAAGTGTTACATAAATATAGCTTAGGGTATTTATTATGACATTTCATAAGTTCAAGGGTAATTATAGAAGCTATAAGTTTTGGGGTGCATTTATGCCATCATTAAAAGATTAGGGTGCAAGGTGTACTTATCATAAGTTATAAGATTTTACATATTCAACCCATTAGTTTGTATAATTACCACTTCAACCCCTTAGTTTACTTAACCTTTCATCATAAGTCCTTTTTACCCTTTTACTCAGCATGTACTAGTAAACAGACCTCATCTTGTCGTATTTTAAAACCCCATAAGGACTCAGAATAAAATTTCCCAAATATTTACCCAGGTACCTTAATATCTTGAAAACACCCTGTAATTTTTCCAGAATTTTTAAACTAGTATAGCTATGCCTCAAAAATCCAACAAGTAAACTTGTCCAGATTTCTGCCCAGATTTTACTTACAAAAAGTTTGTGATTACCAACCCTATCAAAACACTTTAGAAACATCTATAAAAATTCCAGTAATTAGCTAACATGTGTTATATTACTCAGTTCAAAGGAAATTTCCTAATTCGTTATGGGTTTAAAATGATAAATGAAAAACCCGGACTGTTTTCCCAGACTTCATAAATCCGATCAGACATGTGATTTCCCAAAAATCAAAAAGTAGCCTTCTAGGCCTCTAAAAATTACAAACTAAATTTCTCCAGGTAGCCACTTCATTAAAATACAATTTAGACTCCATAAACATAAAAATATACGTTCATATGATTAAGTTACAGCCGGTTAAAGTCAGTTAAAGATTCATCTCAGAAGCAGTTTTCAATATACATGTAATTACTTAGGGTTTTCATAGCTATCATTTTATGTTATCATATTATCATTTTATGTGATCTCATTTTGACAAGAACACCAAGATGAATCGAATGAAACAAAATTAAACAAGAAGGGATGATACCAAATACTCTCGTAGCATGATCAAGACACAAGAACACTAGATCAACACGCCTCTTCTCTTCTTGTTGATCGAATGAAACCAAAGAAAGGAAAAAAAAAGGTATTGATCGATTAGGGTTTGATTCATAATTCGAATGGATTAGCAATTATGTAAACATGATTACCTTAGGACAAGAACATCACAAGATCACCAAAATCTTCCTTTGGTGGCTGCTATGGGTCGAACAAGATGGAGGCAAGGGTGAAGCCGAAACTTTTAGAGAGAGAGATTAGGGTTTAATTTTCGGTATTATGTGATAATGGGAAAAAAACCGTGAGTTTTTGATATGGGCTAAACAAGGTGTGGATCAATGATTATGGGTTTAAATCCATCAATATTAATGTCTTCTTATCTTAATAGTTTGGGCCGAAAATTTGTGTACATAACACCTCCAATGGGTCGACTAGTATAGGTTCAAGATGAAGAGATTTTATTTTGTGCATAACATAAGTTTTAAATATTCGTATCACGTTCATATATTCAATTATTGGCGTGTTAGATACTTAGGTTAAGTTTCAAATGAGGTTACTTATATATTTTCATAAGTTCTTAAAGTTCAAGTTCAGAGGGTATTTTCGTCCTTTTGGATTGTTTAAATTTTAGGGTTTTACATATTGGGGAACTTTGTGTGTGAAAACCCTAGGACGAATTTGGCAGCTCTTTCAAGGCTTTTTGCCTTGAGATCTTCCATGTTACATTGAAGATAAGTTATCAATTAATCATTCAATATGTCTATGTGTTGTTTGATTCTATCTTATTCTTGTCTTTTGTTTAACATGTTAGGCTAGATTTATCTTGTGTTTGCTTAGATCTAATGAAACCTAGCTATTGATTATTGGTTATTAGTGTGTTGTTAGTTGTATTGGATGATTGTTCATCTATGTTAGGCTTAAGAAAACTGGCTAACTTCCTATTCGGTAACTTGCTTGAACGTCTTAAGAAACATGAACCAATGCGTACTAAAGGTTTTTATGGTTGTATTTAATGCACAAGCGAATTCTAGTGATCCCATGTTAGGAGCTTCCTAGCCGGCTCGACATAGGAGTGAAGTAGGAGCTTGTAGAGTTGGGGAAGTACGTACGCCACCCCACGAATGGTATTAAGGAATACACCCGTCATCCACACGACTAATACACACTAATCAACCGGTAAAAGATAGTTAGGGAGTAAGGAAATCTAAGTAAACACATTTCCCTCCACATAAGTTTTCACCAACATTTTCATTTTCTGTTATTTTATTTTATTTGCATTCGTAGTAATTTGGGTTAGTTGACTAGCAACTAATTCCGCCCACTCTTTCAAACCCGAGATTTTACTTGCTTTCATAAAAAATATAAAAACATAAAAAGAATCTTCTCTCACCCTTAGACCTATTAAAGTAATTTTTCATACCTAACGAACACTATTCCCTGTGGAGAACGATCAATCCCCCGTACTTACCACTACACTATACTACATCGGTCAGGTACACTGCCTGGTGGGGTTGTAAGCCTCTTGAGATCCCTCGAGAGGTAAAACCTGTTGTAAGGTCGCAAAACCACGCATCAAGTTTTTGGCGCCGCTGCCGGGGAATAGTTATTGTTTAGGTTGAATTTTTATTTTTATAGGTCTACTCACTAGAATCCTTTCTAGTGAGATTTTTATTTTATTTTTCTAGGTTTTCTTTAGTCTATCTATTTTCTGTGTGCTTTTGTTCGTAACAGATTTTCATTGACTATTCAGTTTGCCATTATGGAAAACGCGAATCCACCCCTTACACCTGGCGAAGTGGCTTTGTTGCGTAGCCAACTTGAGAATGAGATTAGTGAGCTCAGGGAGCTCAGTAGAATGATTGATATAGAGCTTGATTATGCCTTGAACAACTTAGGGACCGCCATATACTCAGATAATTACTTAGAACGTAATAATCTTACGGTTGATAAGTTGATTGAGAAAATTGATGAAGTGAAGGTAGATCCTAGGTTGGATGATTGTTTCAATGAATACCCCACTAAGGAGGAGATTGCTTACTATAACAACCTAGTTGATAACCCTCGACCACCTTTTGTTAGAATTGACCCAAAGATTAAGAGAGGTGATCCCGGGAATGTGAAGATACCATGTATGATTGGGTACCAATACGTTGAGCATGCTTACATTGACTGTGAATCCCCAATCAACGTTATGTCCTCAGGCCTTTATAGCCAGATCATAAACACACCACTTGAGCCTAGGATGGACCCCAAGTGTCCAGGCGGAGTTTGCAACTTCGTTGGAAGGATTAAGGATATGCATATCCTTGTTGGGAATTTTACCTTTGTCACCAACTTCATGATCTTAGAAGATTTGGCAAGTGTTGTTGACTGCCGCCTATCTCGCGTGGTGTTAGGTAAGCCATTTATTGAAGCATCCAATTTAAGGTATGATCGTTTGAAAGGCACGGTTCAGTTTTCTAATCACATAGATAGGATCACATATAGGATGCCTTATCGGGTAAATGAATTTCGTTTTGTGCCTCGGTTTGACATGGACAACATTGGTGCGATTGAGGACATCAATGAAGAGGATAAAGAAAAAGGCATGGACTATGTTTGGAATAAGAGAAGCCTTTATTATAAAGATTGCTTAAACCTTGGACCTAAATACAAAATTGATATGGAGGTTGTTAGGATGATTAGAGGGGCAATTGAGAAGCAAAACGGAAAAACGTAGAACACGTGACTTTGAGTCTAGCTACAAGACTCGTTAATAAAGAAAAGCGCTTCTTGGGAGGCAACCCAAGCTTTATTTGCTTTGTGTGTTTATTTATTTGTTTGTTTGTTTTTATTTGCTTCCGTATGTGTGTTTAATTTTTATTCTTATTGATTCATGTTCAAAACTAATTTGTGAAAATGCTTTATTTTGTTTTTAACTTCGTCTTAACTACATATAAAGGTATTTTGCAAAAGTTAAGTGTAAGGGAAATCTAAATCGGTTTATTAGAACACAAATGAACATGAATCATAATAATATTAAATTAACATACATATTAGTATTTGTTTGAGTCAAATGCTTGTATCGAGTCATAATGAAGTTTTGCAGGAATTCCAGGAAGTAAGGTATAGGTTTTTCCAAAATTTTTCCGGAAACGTAACATGAGAATTCTGTCAGATCATTTCTGACGGCGTCAGGTTTAATTTTCTGAAAATTTTTGAAAGTTTTGTTTTCATAAAAAGTTTTTATTAAATCTATAACTTATAATCTCCAGGAATCTGCAAAATTATCATTCCACAAGCATTATAATCCTTATATATAGATTTATCCCGCCGATGTTATGCAGGTTTTCGTGTTTGTTTTCTCAGGTTTAACAGGTTATTTTGGACAAGGAAATGTTTTGGATCAAGCTTATGGCGATGCATTAGTCATGGAACTTCAACATTCTCTTTGGAAGAAGATCTAACCGTGTTACTTCATTATCCACCGAACGAATCAGGGGAGTATTTGATTTCATTCTTTTACTTTATACTTTTACATCTTGTTATTTGAACATTGGGGACAATGTTCATCTTAAGTGTAAGGGGGGGGGGGGGGTAAAAATACGATTTTTTGAGAATACAAGTGCGCTTGATTTTTGTTTGTTTGATGGTAGATGTGTAATAAAACTGAGATAAATACCTGTTAGGGTAATTTTAGTGCCAAATTTAAAATTTTTTACAACATATAGGAGTGAAACTTTGATCTTAATGAGCGTCTCACGGATAGGAGTTATATGACTAGCACAAAAACCGTACCACTAAAAAAATTTTCCACCCCCAAATATGTGAGGTTCGCCCTAGAATTGGTAGGAAAAGCATTTATGCTATGATGTGTGTACCGGTAGCACTTAGATTCTAGAACTTGCATTAGGACCATTTCGAAGCCACAAGTGAGACTACATTCGTGTAGTTAGATTTACTACATGATAAGAGGAATTAGGATAAACCCATTGTTTTACACCTGTGTTTTTGTTATAATTACATTGGCTACATTGGTCAAGTAATTCTCCCACACCCTTTGCGTTGTACTTATTTTTAGTACACGATACCCCTAGTACACCCCTCAGAGCCTATCTTTTCGTTTCGACCTTTAAGCATTTTACTTAAAGGAAGAATTTGTTACACCCCACTAAAATGTACACCCAAATCGCCTTAGCCTACCTTGTATGCACTCATTTTTAGTGCATTATTGTGACAACATTTGTTTAAACCCAAGTTAATTATCTAGTTGATTACATGGTTGCTAAGTCGAGTCATATCCTTGTACATATTGTTTTGGGACGATTGGGACTCATGGGTAAAGTACTAGTGTAATAGAGTAATGGGGAAGAACATTATTTATTACCCCCATATGTGCTAAATATTTTAAAAGTACTCCAAGTGTTTTGATTATCTTAATTCGAGTCATTAGAATAGTTATTTGTAAAGTTATGTAAAAGTTCAAGTGTAAGGGGAATGCAATGCCCCTATGATGTATTATTTTGGATGGTAGGACAAAAGTGTATCACTACTAGAAAAAGGGCCTTTAATGACATGCTTTTTATGACACACACAATATAATGACACGCAAAATTGTAAGTCATAAAAAAACTGTCATAAATTGTAAAATTGAAGGCTAGACAACAGGCATTTTTGTGTGTCATAAAATTCGTGTCATCTCTCAAATTTTTTAAAAAACACGGACCACAAAACCTTGAAAACTTTCAAATTTTTTAAAAAACACCGCCTCTCTTTCCCATTTTAATAAAAGATCAGATCTTATCTTAAGATCTATCTCCCTCACTACACAGCCTCACCCACTCTCCTCCTTCTCTCTTGATAACCGCCTCTCCACCGCCTCATTTCCTGTTGCGTCTAAGCAGTTGCCAGCTAAACTTACACCAATCAATAAACAATCATTTCTTCAATCCAAAAAACACATAATAAATGGAGATTCATACTTACACCGATTTGTTTGATCGAATCACCATTAAGTAGAAGTTCACAAAATCTCATTATCTTCAATTAAATATAATTCTAAAATCCACATAGAGATCGCCTATATCATCCATCGTGTTTGGATCTAAGTTTATGGTGACGTGCCTCCTACTAAGCTCACTTATGAAGGTAGTAAATCTTTTACATTCTTTTTTAAAAGATTGGTTGTTTATAGTGTAGGATTCTTGATGCATACTACTCGTTTGACAATATGGCTGGAAAAAATAATGAGGCATGGTTTAATTTTTTGCATCCTATCCGTTTGATAATAGGATTCTTGATGCATACTACCCGTTTGATAATATGATTGATTAACTGATGTATATGTGCAGTGTGGATATGTTGTCATGTTTAGGATACAAGGATACCAGGTACCTTTTTAAGTTTCCTGTCTTGCTATATTAGCAACATTTTTAGATGATTCTATTATTAGAAGGTTATTTACTTACATGTTATAGGCCAAACAACAACCTCACTAAAAAATTCCAAGGCTTTTCAGACATGTTGCACTATGAAAAGACCATAAATCATCCAGATGAACGATGGTATGCACTTAGTTATTACATATGTCCAAAAGTATAGTAAGAACCCTGTTTAACTTGAAATTGGCTTAATGGACAATGCAGGACCCACCACTTTATTCAGATCTAAAGGGGGAAACCTTCTGTGCTCCGCTTTGAACACATAACACGTACTTGCAATCACTAGTGGCTAACAAGTTACGGAAGAAAAATATTGGTTTTCTAAGAGCACACACAAATTTGCGTGTTTGGTGACTTTGGTCATATCGTTGTCTTGCTAATAGCATCTGGAATTATAAATGAGGATTAGGTGAAGCTTTTATGGCATATTTGTTTCCTTTAGCTCCTTTTCTGTCTTAACATTTTTTTAATCTTAAACGTTCATGTTTACCATTTCTCTTGAATCCTATTATTACGACATAATTACATAAACATGTTGCAGGTTGTCATTGATCAGCCAATTGGCACATTGAAGTATCCTGGAGTCGCTAAAGGATTATATGTTGCTTCTCCTTCAGGTTTCTCACTTCACAACCACATGTTGGTTGCTAATTTAGGGGGAATTGCATATATTATAATTTATTGTATTTTTTCTAGGCTTATGTGTTTTGTGGCAATTTGAGCATGTGGAGATTCAATCTGGTAGGCCACACCAAATCCGAATTCAGCGTCTTAAATGAGGAATTTAATTGTTTTTTAAATTTGTTATTGTATTGACTAGTTTTGTTCTATTCCAGTTGAGAAATGCTCCTGGCGTACTACGGCAGGATCATGCTGTTTTGGTTCGGTGGTTTTCGCATAGTAATGGTTCCGTCACTAGCAGAGGGAATGGTATGTGCCTAAGCAGCTTATTGTCTTACATGTTATTCAAATAGTGTGACAATGTGATATCTCTGGTATTATTTGCAATTTTTTGTTATTTATTTTTGTTTTTTGGAAGTAAGCCACGTTATATGACTGTTAGAATAACAAATACATAAAATTCTTTGGTCATTGCAGTTGCTCACCATGCTTCTGGGGACAATACTTGCTTATGTAAGTCTTGCATTGGATCCGCATCAAGTACGTCCATGTTCACTCGAAGTTATAGGGCAGTGAATACCACGAAGGTATGTGAAATCTATTAAGATTGCACCTCGTCAGGCTTGTTTGCCGTTTCATTGTTCTGTAGACTGGATATAAAGTAACGTACGTGCTCTTAATTAAAACTTATCGGCTGCTTTGTGTTCATAGGGGCAAAATGGACTTGCTGCTAAAGCAGACCAGACTTCAGTTAGTGGCATCTTACTTGAAGTACTCCAAGGCTAGATATGATGAAATTGTTAAGGAAGTTTCATCTTACTTGAAGAAGGTTGGCTGCTGCTCCTTGATGCCAAATAGCAAACACATTCTATGTAGCTATATATGTTCTACACATTTACCTGTATATCACCCATATATGTTTCTACAATTTTGGAATTTGAAAATAACTTGTAGTTGTATGAAACGCATTGTTTTGATATATATGAAATGCGCTTTTTTTCTATTTGTGTATTTATTTGTATTATGAGAGTATCTGTTATTTAATGTGGGGATATTATTAATTTTATAAAAATTATTTTTTTTTAAAAAAAATTGACCCATGACACGCAAAAAAGGGGTCATAAAATAGTGTCATATAAGTTTGTCGTAAAAGGGTGTCATAAAAACGTGTCATAAATTCATGACGCGCGAAATGCGTGTCATAAAGCTTTATGACGGGTCGATCAATGACACCAAAAAGCGCGTCATCTGACCCCTTTTATGACACGCAATGCGCGTCATTAAAGGCCTTTTTTCTAGTAGTGTATGCAAAAAAAAAAAAAAAAAAAAAAAAAAAAAAAAAAAATCGAAAAAATCAAGAAAAATACAAAAAAATGAGAAAAAGAAAAGTAGAAAAAACATACGGACTACCATCCCGTTTTATTTTATGTTTATTTTATGTTTTTGTTATTTTCTTTCATTAGCTTAAATCGAGTCGAGTCTTAGCTTAGCAACATTGTATAGTACATGTAATTGATCAAGATCTTTAACTCGCCACCAGTAAAATATCCTTTGTCCAACAAAACCGTGTTTTCCTTTTCCCTACACCTAACATTATAACCCATTTAAAAGCCCTCTTTGATAGTTTATCTTAGGTGCTTACGCCTAGTGGAGGAGGTTTTTGATCCTTTCCCAAGCCTATGGTAATCTATTTGCTATGACAGGTAGTGAGAGATATTATCCGTTTTCATTTATGAGATTTATTTTGATGACACTTGAGAGATGTGAGTATCTAAACACTACTTGTGAGGTGCTAGTTTGTAATCTCCGTGCTTATTATGATTAAAGTGGAACGAATATTTGTTGTAATTACTTTTATGTTAGCATTAAATGACCCCTAACTTGTATTTTGATTAGAATAAAAGCGCATTTGCTTGAGGACAAGCAAATCTCAAGTGTAAGGGTATTTGATGAAGCGAAAAGTGTACCGCTTTTAAGGGGTCATTTAAGCCCTAAATCGTATTTATTTGATCAAATATTGCCCTAAATCGTTCCTTTTGTCATTTTAGGTACTTTTGAGGAGAAATCTGGAAAAGGAAGCATTTTGGACGTTTTTGGAGCATAAAAGTGAAGAAAACGACAAAGTCTCAAAATCTTGCTGGAAGTTACCTTTGACGGCGTCAGGATTAACCCTGGACGCGGTCATGGCTTGGCAAAAGTGGGGGATGTGAAATTTACTCATGATAAGCCAGAGAAATTGCATGGAAATTCTGACGGCGTCACGGTTTAATCTGATCAAGGTCGTCACGTTATAATTCAAAGAGGGACGGCGTCACGTTCATTGTCTGACGGCGTCAAGCCTTGATAAACCAGAACGGATTTTGGAGAGCTAAAGAGGGACGGCGTCAAGAAGGTCATCCGAGAACCCTAAAAGCGGCGAGGTGACGGCGTCACACTCCATAACGTGACGCCGTCAGATCCAAAAATCTATATATAGTTTTGCAATTCCTTGTCATTAGTGTGGAACTTATTGGGGAACTTTGTGTGTGAAAACCCTAGGACGAATTTGGCAGCTCTTTCAAGGCTTTTTGCCTTGAGATCTTCCATGTTACATTGAAGATAAGTTATCAATTAATCATTCAATATGTCTATGTGTTGTTTGATTCTATCTTATTCTTGTCTTTTGTTTAACATGTTAGGCTAGATTTATCTTGTGTTTGCTTAGATCTAATGAAACCTAGCTATTGATTATTGGTTATTAGTGTGTTGTTAGTTGTATTGGATGATTGTTCATCTATGTTAGGCTTAAGAAAACTGGCTAACTTCCTATTCGGTAACTTGCTTGAACGTCTTAAGAAACATGAACCAATGCGTACTAAAGGTTTTTATGGTTGTATTTAATGCACAAGCGAATTCTAGTGATCCCATGTTAGGAGCTTTCTAGCCGGCTCGACATAGGAGTGAAGTAGGAGCTTGTAGAGTTGGGGAAGTACGTACGCCACCCCACGAATGGTATTAAGGAATACACCCATCATCCACGCGACTAATACACACTAATCAACCGGTAAAAGATAGTTAGGGAGTAAGGAAATCTAAGTAAACACATTTCCCTCCACATAAGTTTTCACCAACATTTTTATTTTCTGTTATTTTATTTTATTTGCATTCGTAGTAATTTGGGTTAGTTGACTAGCAACTAATTCCGCCCACTCTTTCAAACCCGAGATTTTACTTGCTTTCATAAAAAATATAAAAACATAAAAAGAATCTTCTCTCACCCTTAGACCTATTAAAGTAATTTTTCATACCTAACGAACAGTATTCCCTGTGGAGAACGATCAATCCCCCGTACTTACCACTACACTATACTACATCGGTCAGGTACACTGCCTGGTGGGGTTGTAAGCCTCTTGAGATCCCTCGAGAGGTAAAACCTGTTGTAAGGTCGCAAAACCACGCATCAATAAACTTATTCACGAAATTCTTGAGCCGTGAGCGATCCCCGGTCATATGTTTTGAGCAGCCTGAGTCAAAATACCAAAGGACGATTTGTACGACCTGCATTTGAAAACAGACAACGATGGATAACTGAAAAAGGTAGATCTCCACGTGCAAATGGGGTCCGTATGGTTAGCATAAAAAAATTCTGGAACCACAGGAATCATGGTATTCATCGTGGAAACTTCACTAGTAGATGCAACGGACCAAGTTACAGGGCATTGTTTCTCTAACGGGAAAATTCTACCAGCTGGCTTCCATTCCTTAACAATCACTACTTTATGATTAGTCATTCTAGTTAACGGGCACTTATTTCCTAAAGTGAATTTTCTTCCAGTGGGCTTCCATTGATAACCAATATTATCAAACAGATTTCCTGTTGCTTTCCAAATCTGCTTACTCAGTTCAGGTTTCCTAACATTCTTAACTGGGGATCGTTTAGGAGACATCAAGCATGACACAACACAATCATCATGATTACCAGAAATTAAGCATTCATTACATGTCTTACAAATTGCATTAGAATTCGAATTAATTACAGTACGCTTATAGCTAATACTAGAATCAACACGATTCTTTTTTATCAAATCAAACTTATTGTTCCTAGGGTGGACTTCTACTTTCTTCTCATGAGCACTCTTAGCTGGCGCAGTCCTATCTTTCTTTGTATTGCGACTAGGCTTTGACCCGCTAGCTTTAGTGTCACAGTTTACTCCTGTAGAAGCAATGATGGAAACATTAGTTTGTTTCACTGCCAATTGTTTTTCCTTTTTGATGTGCTGGGTTCAAATTTCGTTAATGGTACATCAAAGGTAACATGCTTGTTCTTAGTTATTGAGGAAGATGCAATAAACCTATCTCGCTTGTTATCAATCTTAGGACCTGTGCCAATGACGTATTCTAAGAGTTCCTGAGATCGTTTAGTGAGGAAGCAGGCATCTACAACTGCACTATCAAGTGGTTTATCTATCTTATCCTCTTCTACGATCTCACGAAGGGTATCAAGGCTATCCTTAAGGTGAGTGAGATATACTTGATGAGCAGACCTATTGTTCCTAAGGGGAAGCGGTATAGGCACAACATCAATTGCATACTTACTACAAGCAGAAACCTTTGGAACAACATTATCACTGGTGATGACTGGCATTTTCCCTTTCACCTGAGCCTTTAGATTCTCAATCTCATTAAGCAAAGAAGTTAATTTTTCATTGGTTTTATCACGTGTGATTTTAATCGAATCATATAACTCTTTGTAATGCTGTTTGATTTTTGAATTTTCAGCTTGAAAACAATCATTTACATGTTGTAATTTATTGATGGTGTCTTGATAGTGAAGATTCTGAGAATCTAAATACGATGGTTTATGGGTGCCAGTTACATCACTCTTATTAGACTTTAATTGGGCAATTTGGGCCCTCAATTTTTGAATCGTGTTAGTGTGAGCTTGAATTTTTTTCATCACGTTTGCTTAATTCAAAATATGCATCAAATTCAGGAGCATCCAAAGATGTGTTGGCATTTGAAATTTTAATTCTTTCTTCTAAATGTTGATATTTTAATTGCAAATTAAGATTATCAACCTCTAGTTTTGAAAAATGCCTAACCATGTTATCATGGTCATCGTTTTGGATTTTCTCATGCAATTTTAAATTCTCCCCCTCAAGCTCAACAACATGATTCTGGGTAACATTCAATGCCATAGACAACTCATGAAATTGACAAGCAGTTAATGCAGAATTAGTAGCAGTATAAAATACATCATGTGCAATACATCTAGCAATCAAATTCTCATTGGTGATGCGAACATTCTTTCTTTCAATCTCACAGCATTTAAGATCTATAGCATTTTGTTTTCCCATGTTTTCCGTTTCCTTAAACACTTCTTTCATTTCTTTTACTTCAGTTTCAAAGGTTTTTTGCATTCCCTCAAAATGTTGTTTGAGTAGTTTAAAAAATGGAATAACCTCAGTTAAGTAACATTATTTTGTTAGTTCAAAACCCCTTTCCCCTTCAGTAATTCCCATCGGCGTAATTCTCTTCTTACATGTTTTATCAAAATCAGCAAATAGTTGACAAAGAACATATATGCTAATTAGAGTTTTACATTCTGTGGGAAGAGTTAGAGGAACTAAGTGCATGGGTGTATTGGGTGGGTACACCGTTGCTGCAGCTATCTTTCTAAAGGGTGGAGTCTTGGCTTTAAGTTCTTCGGCCTTTCTCTTTTCAACGTCCAAAGACCAAAATATTTGTTCTGGCGTCAACTTAGTTTTGGGATGCTTCATTTTTTCAGCCAATCTTTCTCTATTTATTACTTCTATCTCATTACTCTCTTCAAATGATGACACATTAGGAGGGGCATGACCAGGCTTAAGCAGTTCATTTCCATCATATAAGGAAGGTTGGGCTACTTTAGCACTCCTAAGGAAAGCTGATTTAGGTTCACCTACAGTCTTTTCACTATGTTCATCACACAACTTTTTATGCTTTTGAATCATTTGAGCAGTTTGTCTGGTCTGGTCTTGTGCGTACAATTTGTTTTCAATCTTATTCTTTAACGTTTTAAGTCTGGAAAAATCATTTAAGAGCTTTGTTTCTTTTTCTTTGAAATTAAGTTTTAGTGTAATTACACTTTCTTGGATCTCCTGTTTTTGTTTAACAGTTTGATCAAGTTGTTTTCGTAAAGAATATAACTCCTTTTTCAATGTTTCTTCCCTTAAATTACGTTCTGTTATGAATGTACGCATTTCACTATCCATTTTCTGCTCACGTTCAGTCAGCTCAAATTTTGCACGTTGTTCATATATGGCCACCTGATCTTTATAGATGTTAAGTCTAGTGGTCAAGGTGTCATCAGGGATAAACACAGTGTTCTCATGCAACTCACAAGCATTATCAACAACAGAAGATGCACTACTTGGTACAACAGACACGTCGTTGTGATTCACATATTGTTCATATGGAATAACATTACTATTTCTCATATTGACAGTATCTGATTCAACAACATCTGTCTGTTGTACTTTGTTGGGAATCTTCTGTTCATCTACCATGTTATATGTGTCATAAAGCTTTAGTACCTCAGATATGATAGATGCATTGGAAGGACCAGCTTGTTGTGGTGATGAGACTACAGAAGACAGATTAGCCATGAAGATGGTTTGAGCAGTGGGTTCATCATCAACGTCTGAGTCAAAAGCATCGCAGTCATCAGCTTGGAAGATGTTGGGATCATTTAGTGCCAATTCCTGAACTGGTTGATCATCCACATCAGCATCAAACGTGTTCCCCTCATTACCAGCAAGAAACAATAACTCTTCTTCGTCCAAAGCTGCTCCATTCTCTTGAGCTTGCATCAACAGCATCTTATCTTTGAAGTAGTTAGAGTTCTGTGGACGCTTTGGTTGAGTGCAGTTCCTTGCTATGTTTCCTAGTCCACCACAGTTGTAACACTTGGTTTTCCTTCCCTATCCCTGATTAGCATTCCCAACTCTGTTCTGTATATTGCCCCGAGCAACATTCCTTTGATTCACATTCTGCCTTCCCTGAACATTCTGAACCACAACCCTTCCATCTTCCACTGTTGCTTGATTACGTGGATTTGATGAAGTTCGAAGTTGGTTGTTGGTTTGAGGGAGTGTTGCTCTGAACTGTTGGACAAGTAGAGAAACTTGGTTGGAGAGATTATCAATCATCTTGTCAGTGTGAGAGTATCCTGAATCCAGATGGGTGTTCATAGCAGATGGTGGGTGCAAAGATGATTGGACAAATGGTGTCTGATTCTGTGATGAAGAGGGATGGTGATAAATTTGATCATGTGAGGATTGAATGATTGGCTGAACATTTGAGATAAAAGCAAGTGGATCATTTGTTGTTGTTGGATTGAGTTTTTCCCTCAGTTGACGATCATAGACAGCATTTTTTTCATGTTGTTGTAAGTAAGCATACAGCTGTTCATAATTGGTCTATCTCGATCCTTTGTTGAGCTTTACGGCTTTGACAAATCTATCCCACTCGGGTGTCATGTTGTTCACAAACTTACAATTGAGTTGGATGTTTGGCATTGTCATCCTGATGATTCTCATGTCATTCACAAGCTTGTGAAATCTCACATAATAGTCAGTGATGTTTTTACCAGGATTCATCTTGAAGTGCTCAAACTCATCATACAGCTGAGATTCACGATCTTCTTTGGTCAGTTCAGATCTAGCCAGAAGCATTTTAACATTGTCCCAAACAGCTTTGGCATCAGTGTTGAAGTTAATGAGCTTTGGGAAGTCCTTGAATCATAATGTTAGAAGCTCTAATGTCTGCATCATAACGCTTTTTCTCCTCCTCATTGAGATCGTTGTAATTACGTGGCCTGTCGATTCCAAGAGTGATAGTTCCATCCTCAGCGGTAGTGACAACATCTCTAGTGGTGCCCATTTGAAAAGGTCCTTCATCAATGGATTTAAGAATATTAAATCCATTCTCTTTTTCCAAGCAATAAAGTCGTATTCTTTGTGCCCATGATTCATAATCCGTCCTAATAAAGTCGTATTCTTTGTGCCCATGATTCATAATCCGTCCTATCTAGTAGAGGAGGGCGGGTATCGGACCCTGCAGCTTGAATGTCATCGGAAGGATTGCTTGCCATGATGTAAACTTGCATGGGATTTTACAATTCTATGATTTAAACCGAAAGATAGATTCTTTCGCGGGATTTTACAAAAATCAAGAATACACCGTGATTCGATTACTAAACGCAGAACACCAAAGCACAGTACACAAAACGCAGAATTCCAAACCACAGTAGCTCAAAATGCAGAACCTCAAAACGCAGAGAACCAAAAAGCAGAAGTCCCAAAACGCATAACACCAAAACACAGTACTGAAAACGCAGAATTCCAAACCACATTAGCTCAAAACGCAGAAGTCCCAAAACGCAAAACACCAAAATGCAGAAGTCCCAAAATGTAGTAGCTCAAAACGCAGGAGTCCAAAACGCAGAACTTCAAAACTCAACCCCCAAGACTTCCAAAACGCAAGAATGTCAAACCGCAGAACTCCAAAACGCAACAGGTCAAAACGCAGTCACTCAAACCGCAGCCAGTCAAACCGCAAAGGACAAAAAGGTCGCTTTCATTGAGTTTTGTCTGTTTTCCTTTTTCAGCTACAAACCAAATCGCAACACGATGCACTCCAAACCGCAATCCAAAACTAGTTCAAACCGCAAACAAGAACACTATTCTGAGAACCAAAACGCAGTGAAGAACAATTCTTCAAACTTCCAAGAAAAATGCCAACTAAGCCGTAGATTAGCAAGAAATGATACTAGAGATATTATTGAACATGAAAGTACGAATCCTTAACAAATTTAACCACAAAAAAAGCTCAAGCAAGGATTTTCTTGACTTTTCTATTTGAACTAGATAAAAACAAGAAGAACACCTAGAATGAACCACGAATCCAAAAACATACAATCAATTCGAACCTAACCATGGCTCTTGATACCAAATGTAATATATCAAAAACACGTAACACACCCAAGGTTTGTGATTTGGTCATGGGTTTAGAAAGAGAAAGAGAGAAGTGGAAACTTTCTAGTGAGAGAAACTATGTGATATTAGATTAAGCAAATAAAAGTTCCAACCCTTCCCATGTGTGGGAAGGGCTATTTATAGTTCTTACAAAACACCCCTACACGGGCTATGGACCGGGCTGACAGTAGGTAAAGACCTGACCCGACTCCATGGTGTTACGAAGTCTAAACTAATATAATAAGTCCTACAAGCTACTTAATGCTAATAGATACTCGGGGTGACCGAGTCTTTCATGTGAATATTTATATTCCTAACAACACTCGATACCAAGGCAAGAATTTCCATAGATTCGAAATATCAGGCAAATCGCAATTAAGAGAGAAAATGAACAGTGATGTTTGACTGATGTTTGATTGAGATATTTGTTTTGACTAGGTCAAATCGCAAGGGGCAACTTTATACCTAGGGCAAAACTTTCAGAGATTGGCAGATTTGGCCCCTCTCATTCCTAAGTTAGATTTCAAGTTTCAATAAAGGCATGAATGGTCCTCTAATTTATATAAGCCTAGGAAACAGTTAGCAAATTTAATTTAAGTCCCTATACTTACATATAACAGAAACATATGGCCATTTTGGAGTTAACACTAGATTAACACCCCTCTCAAATTGAAACCCCGATTGAAACAAGTCTTTTCATAATTGATGAATTGTAGAAGCCCGTTAATTGTCATACATTTTGAATGATACTCTCCCCCTCAATCAATGACCCGATTTCTATTTAAAGAGCTGCAGTCGTTGATTGAATATGAAAAATTTATGAAAGCTCAAGTCCGATTGAATTTTCAATAACGTTAAACCACCATGTGAAACATAAATACTCTCCTGAAGAATCATAGACGGAAAAGTATTTGTGATTGCAAAGAAGATTTCTCTTCTAAAACGAGAAATAATGCACTGAAACGTACATCATTTCGAGGAAGCATGGATGTAACGTAATCCATGCCCGGGTGAACTTCACCCAGTGGGAGGAACAACCGTCTTTTTGACGACGTGCTTTTCCCATTTTGAAAAGCGGGTTGCTATTTGAAATAATAGCAAACCATTTAGGCATGTTTTGAAAACTTTTTGAACTTCTGCTCGAACTTCATTTAAAGACCCGTGTCATTATTGAATGACATTTCTAGGACCGTAAATGTTATCGATACCAGAAGACATGCCTTGAAAAACTATTTTTGGTATTTTCTATTTTTTTGATTTTTATGGTTTTTGTTGGTCATATATATTTCTATTTACATATTGGACATATATATTTCTATTTACATTTTGGTTTAAGATATGTACAAAGGATACATGAAGAATAACCACCGATATTCTTCCTAAGATAGATAGTTGCTGCACGAGTCCTGAGCTGATTTGTTCAGAAGTCATTATGCATGTACATCAATGTTGAGTTTCCGGAACCCCTAAATTAGGAGATTTCAGTTCTTTTGGCCGCCAAACTCTGAGCCTTTCCTTGATAGGAATGACCGATGTACCTGCACTTTAGTAAGGATGACCTGCACTAATATGACGAGTTTGTTTATATTTATGTGGGTTAGTGATATCAGCCTCCAGACCATTTGGGGTTTTACTGTCAACCTTGGTTTTGCAGTTTGTGCACAACTTACTAGTAGGTATCCATTTAAGCCCAACCATCTTAAAATTTCTACCCGTTGGAATCCACCTAAGGCAAGACTTAGGAGTGTTTGGTTTCTCATGCACAATGGAAGACTTGTTGAGAGAGAACCTACTTCCTACAGCAGTTTGCCTACCAGTTTTCTGAGTAAAGCTCTTAGATCCTACGGGCATGTTGATGTATCTAGTCTTAGGGGATTGAACATGAGCACTAGTATTCTCTTCCTTTTCATTAGCCTTAGAAGATTGATCCTTAGAACGAGCATCTGCTATCTTTTCATTTGGTCTAGATTGTGAAGTGACTGGTTTTGACAAAACTTGTTTCGCATCAACTTGGGTTGCACACGTAGTTTTAGAAGATTTTGGTCATTCAGATCTAAACACAGTTGGTTGTCTAACAACTGTTTGGTTTCTAAGAAGTTGTGAAACTGGCATTCCCAAGGTTGATGGTTTTGCAAACTTAGTGTTCACACCATTTCCAGTTAATTTCCTTAACTCGTTCTTTAGGGCAGTAATTGTGAAACCTTTCTCTTGAAGTTGAGCTTTGAATTCATCATTTTTGGCAATCAAAGAGGTTGTGTGTTTTGAAGCCCTAGTTCTCGTTTCTTTGATGGAATCACTCAGGTTTTTACAATGCTTTTTCAAAGTCTCATTTTCAGTAAGTAATTTAGCCACTTTATGTTCCAATTCAGTATTTTTTGTTGAAACAACATCATTGTTATGTTTAGCCTTAACTTCATTACACATGTCACCCATCTCAGCAATACGTTTTTTCATGTTGTTGATCGTTAAGTTTTTGGCTTCTAGCTGAGCTTTCAAGTCATTTGTCATAAAGAATTCACGAAAATCAGGGAGTTTCGGATTTTTACATGGTAGGTTGGTTTGAAATTTTTTTTCCTTTTGTTGCATTGCGATTTCAAGTGAAATACAATGTTTTTCAAGCTGTAAAAATCTATTTGAAAGTGATGCGTGGTTTTGCAACCTTACAACAGGTTTTACCTCTCGAGGGATCTCAAGAGGCTTACAACCCCACCAGGCAGTGTACCTGACCGATGTAGTATAGTGTAGTGGTAAGTACGGGGGATTGATCGTTCTCCACAGGGAATAGTGTTCGTTAGGTATGAAAAACTACTCTAATAGGTCTAAGGGTGAGAGAAGATTCTTTTTATGTTTTTTATAATTTTATGAAAGCAAGTAAAATCTCGGGTTTGAAAGAGTGGGCGGAATTAGTTGCTAGTCAACTAACCCAAGTTACTACAAATGCAAATAAAAAGAAATAACTGAAAATGAAAAGGTGGTAAAACTTATGTGGAGAGAAATGTGTTTACTTAGATTTCCTTACTCACTAACTATCTTTTACCGGTTGATTAGTGTGTATTAATTGCGTGGATGACGGGTGTATTCCTTAATACCAATCGTGGGGTGGCGTACGTACTTCCCCAACTTTACAAGCTCCTACTTCACTCCTATGTCGAGCCGGCTAAGAAGCTCCTAACATGGGATCACTAGAATTCGCTTGTGCATTAAATACAACCATAAAAACCTTAGTACGCATTGGTTCATGTTTCTTAAGACGTTCAAGCAAGTTACTGAATAGGAAGTTAGCCAGTTTTCTTAAGCCTAACATAGATGAACAATAATCCAATACAACTAATAACACACTAATAACCAATAATCAATAGCTAGGTTTCATTAGATCTAAGCAAACACAAGATAAATCTAGCCTAGCATGTTAAACAAAAGACAAGAACAAGATAGAATCAAACAACACATAGACATATTGAATGATTAATTGATAACTTATCTTCAATGTAACATGGAAGATCTCAAGGCAAAAAGCCTTGAGAAAGCTGCTAAAATCGTCTTAGGGTTTTCACACACAAAGTTCCCCAATAAGTTCCACACTAATGACAAAAAATTGCAAAACTATATATAGACTTTCAGATCTGACGGCGTCACGTTATGGTGTGTGACGCCGTCACCTCGCCGCTTTTAGGGTTCCCGGATGGCCTTCTTGACGCCGTCCCTCTTTAGCTCTCCAAAATCCGTTCTGGCTTATCAAGGCTTGACGCCGTCAGACTTAGGGGTGACGCCGTCCCTCTTTAAATTAAGTCGTGACGAACTTGATCACATTAAAGCTTGACGCCGTCAGAATTCCATGCAAATTTCTCTGGCTTATCATGAGTAATTTTCACATCCACCACTTTTGCCAAGCCATGACGCCGTCCAGAACAAATCCTGACGCCGTCAAAGGTAATTTCCAGCACAATTTTGAGACTTTGTCGTTTTCTTCACTTTTATGCTCCAAAAACGTCCAAAATGCTTCCTTTTCCAGATTTCTCCTCAAAAGTACCTAAAATGACAAAAGGAACGATTTAGGGCAATATTTGATCAAATAAATACGATTTAGGGCTTAAATGACCCCCTAAAAGCGGTACACTTTTCGCTTCATCAAATATCCCTAAACTTGGGATTTGCTTGTCCTCAAGCAAATGAGCTTTTCCACCAATTGAAATACAAGTTAGGGGTCATTTAACATTAATATAAAAGTAATTACAACGGATGATCATTCCACCTTGGTCAAAATAAGCACGGAAATTATACACTAGCACCTCACAATAAGTGTTTGGATACTCTCATCCCTCGGGTGTTGTAAATTTATATATCATAAATGGAAATGGAAGAATATCGCTCACTACCTGTCATAGAAAATACATTACCATAGGCTTGGGAAAGGATCACGCCTCTACCACTTTTGGCGTAAGCACCTAGGATAAACTATCAAAGAGGTCTTTACAAAGGGTTATAACATTAGGTGTAGGGATAAGGAAAACACGGTTTGTTGGATTAGGATATTTTTACTGGTGGCAAGTCAATCATCTTGGTCAATTACATGTACTATACAATGTTGCTAAGCCAAGACTAGACTCAATCTTAAGCTAAGAACAAAATAACAAAAAACATAAAATAAACATAAAATGAAACGGGATGGTAGTCCGTATGTTTTTTCTACTTTTCTTTTTCTCATTTTTTTCTATTTTTCTTGAATTTTTTTTTTTTCATACTCTCTTGCCCTACCATCCAAAATAATACATCATAGGGGCGTTGCATTCCCCTTACACTTGAACTTTTACATGACTTTACAAATACTATTCTACTGACTCGAATTAAGATAATCGAAACACTTGGAGTACTTTTAAAATATTTAGCACATATGGGGGTAATAAATGATGTTCTTCCCCATTACTCCATTACACTAGTACTTTACCCATGAGTCCCAATCGTCCCAAAATAATATGTACAAGGATATGACTCGACTTAGCAACCATGTAATCAATTAGATAATTAACTTGGGTTTTAAACAAATGTTGTCACAATAATGCACTAAAAATGAGTGCATACAAGGTAGGCTAAGGCGATTTGGGTGTACATTTTAGTGGGGTGTAACAAATTCTTCCTTTAAGTAAAATGCTTAAAGGTCGAAACGAAAAGATAGGCTCTGAGGGGTGTACTAGGGGTATCGTGCACTAAAAATGAGTACAACGCAAAGGGTGTGGGAGAATTACTTGACCAATGTAGCCAAAGTAATTATAACAAAAACACAGGTGTAAAACAATGGGTTTATCCTAATGCCTCTTATCATGTAGTAAATCTAACTACACGAATGTAGTCTCACTTGTGGCCTCGGAATGGTCCTAACGCAAGTTCTAGAATCTAAGTGCTACCGGTACACACATCATAGCATAAATGCTTTTCCTACCAATTCTAGGGGCGAACCTCACATATTTGGGAGTGGAAAATTTTTTAGTGGTACGGTTTTTGTGCTAGTCATATAATTCCTATCCATGAGACGCTTATTAGAACTAAAGTTTCACTCCTAAATGTTGTAAAAAATTTTAAATTTGGCACTAAAATTGCCCTAACAAGTATTTCTCTCAGTTTTATTACACATCTACCATTAAACAAACAAAAATCAAGTGCAATTGCATTCTCTAATCGTACTTTTACCCCCCCCCCCCCTTACACTTAAGATGAACATTGTCCCCAATGTTCAAATAACAAGATGTAAAAGCATAAAGTAAAAGAATGAAATCAAATACTCCCCTGGTTCGCTCGGTGGATAACGACGTAACACGGTTAGATCTTCTTCCAAGGTAATGTTGAAGCTCCATGACTAATGCATCGCCAAAAGCTTGATTCCACAAACATTTCCTTGTCCAAAATAACCTGTTAATCCTGAGAAAACAAACACGAAAACCTGCATAACATCGGCGGGATAAATCTATATATAAGGATATAATGCTTGTGGAATGATTATTTTGCAGATTCCTGGAGATTATAAGTTAGGGATTTAATAAAAACTTTTTATGAAAACAAAACTTTCAAAAATTTTCAGAAAATTAAACCTGACGCCGTCAGGTTGTAGATCCTGACGCCGTCAGAAATAATCTGACAGAATTCTCATGTTATGTTTCCGGAAAATTTTTGGAAAAACCTATACCTTACTTCCTGGAAATCCTGCAAAACATCATTATGACTCGATACAAGCATTTGACTCAAACAAATACTAATATGTATGTTCATTTATTACTATTACGATTCATGTTCATTTGTGTTCTAATAAACCGATTTAGATTTCCCTTACACTTAACTTTTGCAAAATTCCTTTATATGTAGTTAAGACGAAGTTAAAAACAAGATAAAGCATTTTCACAAATTAGTTTTTAACATGAATCAATAATAATAAAACTTAAACACACATACGAAAACAAATAAAATCAAACAAACAAATAAATAAACACACAAAGCAAATAAAACTTGGGTTGCCTCCCAAGAAGCGCTTTTCTTTATTAACGAGTCTTGTAGCTAGACTCAAAGTCACGCTACCCTATGTAAGTAAGCTCGTCATCGAGGACGTCTTTAGGGTTAAGCTTGGATTGAAGCCTTCTATTGGTCCGCTTAGTACGATATATCTTTTCAAACTTCTCTCCATCTGGGTCATACAATGTCATCTTAATATGCCATGACCCATCTCCATCTTTGGGTGGTTTTTCCCAATCCCACTTATGATCATCGTCCTCACAATTCCACTTATTCATCCCTAGGTTAATTGGCAAAACTCCTAGGAAATCAATCATCTTCCTAAAAACTAGAGGGTCTTCAAATGGATCCAATTCGGTGTCCCTAGCCAAGAGTTGCTCTACCGTATGTGTTCGGTTCACAAAGTCCTCTTCTAGGTAAAATGGGCGTTGGGGTCCTATGAAGTCTCTATTGATCCAAGGTCCATATCTAGATGGTCTCCTATTTGATTCTAACCAATGGGGTGTCGGTTCCTCACTAGTATCGTAGGCATGTTTCTTAACATCATAGACTGACCAAGTATCTCCTTCTCCTACCGCTATCTTGGATTCCTTACAATCAATCATAGCACTAGCGGTTGCCAAAAATCCTCTACCAATCAACAAGGGGCATGTAGGGTCGCTAACCATATCAAGGACGTGGAAATCAGCTAAAATGGTTAGTTTTCCTATGTGTACTAACACGTCTTTGACTACTCCAACCGGGTAAGCAACACTCCCATCCGCTAAACCAATTATCACCTCGGTTTCTTCAAGTTTTCCTAGTTTTAAAGAGGTGTAGAGAGGTAACGGAAGTAGGTTAAGGCTTGATCCAAGATCGGCTAATGTGTCATAAGCCTCCGAATTACCGATCTTGCAAGGTAGAACAAATAAGCCCGGATCATCTAATTTCTTAGGTAGTTTGTTTTGAACGAAGGCGGTCCCTTTTTCGCCTAACTTGAGCTTCTTCTCATCCAACACATCAACAACCAGACTTTCAAGGTGGAGCTCCTTGAGTTCTTCGTCAAGGTTTTGAGTGGGAGGTGTTTCAACTATGTTGTTGACCAATTTGGATGTCATAACTTCTTGGTCATTTAGAACGACTTGGGTTTGTTTGAAACACGTGCTCATGGAATTGACCGAATAATATTGTGGACAAGAACTAGGAGACGAAACCGACGAGATGGCGTTGACGTTTAGTTTCGGGTTCTTGACCGTGTTGCTAGGGAGTGCTCCCATTTCTCGGTCATTGAGGTCTTTCAACAAAGTGTCAATCTTATTGGTCACCTCGCTTTGTTTTTGTTTGAAATCGGCTTCAAACTTGGCTAAACGAGCTTCTTGAGATGCCATAAATTGGGACATCAATCCTTCAAAGTTATTGGTACTACCATTGCCGGAAGGATTGTTGTTGAAAGTATGGTTCGAGTTGGAACCGCTTGATTGGAAACGATTAGGTGGGTTGGAAGAATTGGTTTGTTGTGTGTTTTGGTTTTGTTTCCACCTAAGGTTCGGGTGATTTTTCCATGAGGGGTTGTATGTATCACCGTAGGGGTTTGGCTCGGGTTTGAAAGTGTACCACTTGTCTCCCGCTCCGTCGGTACGCGAGGATGTGTAGTCCGCAAAAGCTTGTTCGGGGAGTTCCATGCAATCATGAGTGTCGTAGGGACCACAACATAATTCACATGAAGAAGTGATTTTGTTCACTTGGCTTGAAGGTTTAGGAGCCTCGTAGGATTTCATGAGAAACTTGACTTTCTCTTCAAGTTCTATGATCCTACGGTCGGAAGTGCTTGAATTGTTCGAAGGCAAAGATATTGCCTTGACCGTTTTATTCAAATCACGGGGGTCATTCCAACTTTCGTTGTTATAAAGAGCAAGATCCTCTAGGAGAGCCCATGATTGTTCCGCACTTAGATCACGTAGCTTACCACCGGCCGCTTGGTTAATGGTTTGCCTCGTGGAGAGATTGACATGGTCATAGAAGATTTGGACTTGGAGCCAAAGTTCTAAGCCATGGTGAGGGACTTTTTGGAGTAAGTCCTTGAATCGAGTCCATGCCTCGTAGAGGGTTTCGCCTTGATGTTGTTGGAACATCAAGATATCATTCCTTAGCTTGGTAGTTCTTCCCGGTGGGAAAAAACTGAGCAAGGAAACGAGTGGTGAGATCATCCCAAGAGGTGATGGATCCTGCGGGTTGACGCTCTAGCCATTGACTAGCTTGGTCCCGCAGAGAGAATTGAAAGAGACGTAGTCGGGTCGTCTCTCGAGTGGCAACATCAAGGTCTATAGAATCAACGATTTTGAGAAAGTCCTTGAGATGTTGATTAGGATCTTCAGAACGAAGTCCATGGAATGCGCATCCGCTTTGCACCAACCGGATGGTGTCGGATCGCAAGGGAGTGACATTGGCTCCTTGAGTGAGCTCAATGGTGTTTCGATAGCCATGGTGGCTAGGACGGGAGTACTCTCCTAAAGTACGGGCTCTAGGAGGTGGTGGTCGTTGTTGTGGTGGTGGGTTGTTGGGATCAAGGATATTACCATCTTCCATGATGTCGAATGGTAATGGTTACGAACAAAGAAACGAAGAAAATAGATAGACTAAAGAAAACCTAGAAAAAGAAAATAAAAATCTCACTACAAAGGAATCTAGTGAGTAGACCTATAAAATAAAAATTCAACCTAAACAATAACTATTCCCCGGCAACGGCGCCAAAAACTTGATGCGTGGTTTTGCAACCTTACAACAGGTTTTACCTCTCGAGGGATCTCAAGAGGCTTACAACCCCACCAGGCAGTGTACCTGACCGATGTAGTATAGTGTAGTGGTAAGTACGGGGGATTGATCGTTCTCCACAGGGAATAGTGTTCGTTAGGTATGAAAAACTACTCTAATAGGTCTAAGGGTGAGAGAAGATTCTTTTTATGTTTTTTATAATTTTATGAAAGCAAGTAAAATCTCGGGTTTGAAAGAGTGGGCGGAATTAGTTGCTAGTCAACTAACCCAAGTTACTACAAATGCAAATAAAATGAAATAACTGAAAATGAAAAGGTGGTAAAACTTATGTGGAGAGAAATGAGTTTACTTAGATTTCCTTACTCCCTAACTATCTTTTACCGGTTGATTAGTGTGTATTAATTGCGTGGATGACGGGTGTATTCCTTAATACCAATCGTAGGGTGGCGTACGTACTTCCCCAACTCTACAAGCTCCTACTTCACTCCTATGTCGAGCCGGCTAAGAAGCTCCTAACATGGGATCACTAGAATTCGCTTGTGCATTAAATACAACCATAAAAACCTTAGTATGCATTGGTTCATGTTTCTTAAGACGTTCAAGCAAGTTACCGAATAGGAAGTTAGCCAGTTTTCTTAAGCCTAACATAGATGAACAATCATCCAATACAACTAATAACACACTAATAACCAATAATCAATAGCTAGGTTTCATTAGATCTAAGCAAACACAAGATAAATCTAGCCTAGCATGTTAAACAAAAGACAAGAACAAGATAGAATCAAACAACACATAGACATATTGAATGATTAATTGATAACTTATCTTCAATGTAACATGGAAGATCTCAAGGCAAAAAGCCTTGAGAAAGCTGCTAAAATCGTCTTAGGGTTTTCACACACAAAGTTCCCCAATAAGTTCCACACTAATGACAAAAAATTGCAAAACTATATATAGACTTTCAGATCTGACGGCGTCACGTTATGGAGTGTGACGCCGTCACCTTGCCGCTTTTAGGGTTCCCGGATGGCCTTCTTGACGCCGTCCCTCTTTAGCTCTCCAAAATCCGTTCTGGCTTATCAAGGCTTGACGCCGTCAGACTTAGGGGTGACGCCGTCCCTCTTTAAATTAAGCCGTGACGACCTTGATCACATTAAAGCGTGACGCCGTCAGAATTCCATGCAAATTTCTCTGGCTTATCATGAGTAATTTTCACATCCACCACTTTTGCCAAGCCATGACGCCGTCCAGAACAAATCCTGACGCCGTCAAAGGTAATTTCCAGCACAATTTTGAGACTTTGTCGTTTTCTTCACTTTTATGCTCCAAAAACGTCCAAAATGCTTCCTTTTCCAGATTTCTCCTCAAAAGTACCTAAAATGACAAAAGGAACGATTTAGGGCAATATTTGATCAAATAAATACGATTTAGGGCTTAAATGACCCCCTAAAAGCGGTACACTTTTCGCTTCATCAGAAAGTTCATTATAAACTTCTTTTTCAACCATATCATTTGATTTGAAGAACTCAGCCATAAGCAAAGACCTTGACGCATCATCATGTTCAGCATCCTGATCAATTTCTCCCCCCTTATGACTCATATTTGTTGAATCAGAGGTGATATTGCTATCAGTATTTTCCAACCGATATGTGTCATAAGTAGGTTTAATTTGATCAGTATGTTGTCGTTCATTAGAAAGAACATTATGTTGATCAGACAGATGTACCTCAGCAGATGGTACATGGTGATTTACTAGTCTGAGATCTGCATCCACACCATGTGTGATATCAGTCCCTGAGCTGTTGCTATCATCATGCTTATTTGACTCTGTCCCGTTCCCCATGTGTTGTGCTCTTTCATTAATGAACTCCTTAACATTACTCATGAATTGGAGTAGTGTAACTCTGAACATGTCAACCTCGATTCCAGTGTAATTAGCAAAACACTTTTTCATCATTTGACTGTCATAATCATAATCCTCAGTGAATTAGGAATCAATGAACACTTGGAGTTGATTGTTGATCACACACAAGGCAGCCATGGATCTACCTTCAGAAAATTCTCCTTTGTCAAGTTATTGCTCAAGTTGATCTAAATACAAGATCATTTTGACTGTGAAAGTCTGAACATCTTGACCAAAGAGTGATGCGAATGCACGTTTGTATCCTCCCAAGTATCCAGGTTGTTCAAAGAAACCTTGAGATGTGAGTGAAGTAATTGAAAGCATTCAATAGAACTTTCCTTTGCATTAGGCAACATTAGTGACTGATGAAACTCTTTCTCTTAAGAATTCGAGAACAACGATTCCACATTAGCATTATCAGAATTAAACACGTTTACTTGTTGTACAGGGTTGGAAGTCTTATGTTTAGCATTCATGTCGTACAATTTGAGTACCTCAGATATGAAGGAATCTGAATTAGTAGACATTTTGTAAACGTACACGGGATTTTACAACTCTATGATTTAAACCGAGAAATCGTTACTTTCGCGGGATTTTACAAAATCAAGAAGAAACCGTGAGATACTGATAAATTGGACGTGTTATGATAATTGTTGGATCAATACAATGATTAGTGACTTTATGTTAAAAGGAATGATTTTTTGTTGGATTAGGTGAATCACTGTTAAGTTAAGTTAATGTTGTGATTATGTTTGGTTGAATTGAGTTTTCGTAATGGTTTGAGTACAAAGTAATGAATGCACTTGATCAAATCTCAATGAAGAATCAGGAGCAAATCACTGTGAAGAAATTAGTCAAATCGAAACATTGAAAATTCAAAGCTCAAATTGCAGCAGTGAAACCTCAAATCGCAGGCCTCAAATCGCAGGAGCCAAGTCTCAACTGCCCAAATCGCAACCCTCAAATCGCAGCCCTCAAATCGCAATAGCTAGATGACAAATCGCAACAGATAAAAATGTCACTATCAAATCGCAGAACTCAAATCGCAATAGCTAGATGACAAATTGCAACAGACAAAAATGTCACTATCAAATCACAGAACTCTAATCGCAACCAAGAAATTCACTACGAGACTCAAATCGCAGATGGTATTTTTCACCTAAAATCACCTACAAATCACCCTTTTGAACGTTTTTGCTTGGTTTCTTTTGCACCATTTGATCTTAGAAGGTTATAACAACACTAAAAACCCTAACTTTAACACCACAAACGTGAGAATCAAAGAAAGCCAAGAATAAGCCCAAAAACCTTCAAAAACCAAACTTTTGATCTAAACTAACCAAGAAAATGCACACACAATCTAGCTAATCAAACCATGAGCTCGGATACCAATTGTAAGATATTGAATATCATAACACAAGGAGAGATTAGAGTTCTAGTCGAATTACTTAGAAAGAGAAAGAGAGTGGGATATTCTAGTGAGAGAAAATGTAATGTATTAGCTTCCAAGCAAATGAACATCCAACCCTTTCCCTTGGGTGGGAAAGGGTATTTATAGTTACATACAATACGCCCCACATGGGCTGTGGAGTGAGCTGACAGTGGGTAAAGACCCGACCCACTTCCACAAATATTACTATTACTAAACTAGTATTACGATGTCTAAACTAATACTTATTAGCCTACGAGCTAACTTAATGCTAATAGATACTCAGGGTGACCGAGTCTTTCATATGAATATTTATATTCCTAACAATAGCACTTCCAAATCCGAGCCTAAATATTAGATTTTCAGGTTTATCAGTAATCATTTGCCACACATTAACAACAACAACTAAAAAAAATATAATCATCCACAGATTATAGGGTCGACAGATCGGTGTAAAGAAAAATTTCCAAATCTCATCACAAACTCAATAACAATTAACATAGTGAAATTTATGGAGTGAAAAAAAATTAAAACCCTTACAATTAGATATGGATCGACAAGAAGAACTAATAACTTTTCGAACAATAGTAAACCCAATCCGATCCAGCAAGCTATCCACCATAGTAACCCCCTTGATTATGAGTGAAGATTTGAGATGTGGCCTCACTTGTGGATCGGTTGGTAGATAAAGGAAGAAAAAAAGAGAAAAACTTGACTTTCTTTCTTGGTGGTAATCTTGTGAGGAGCAAAGTCTTGGCAAAAATCACTATCAACTTCATTTTCCTATCCTCTCTCGTGATTCATCCTTGGGAGGAAGGAGATGAGATTGATGTATCATCTTCTTGACTGGAATCTTGGGAAGGAGGGAAAGTAGAAGGCGATATATCATCAGTGATACTGAAAAGGAGTTTTGGAGGTGGTGGATGGTATCGAGGAAGAGAGAAAGAGATATAACTGGATATGTGGTGTGAGTGGGGGCGGTGGTTAAAAGAAAAAAAATATAAGTTTTTGTTATAGGTTTTGTTTCATTATTAAGGAGTGTGTCGTGTGTACCCCGTGTCCCGTTGAGCTCTCGTGCAAATGTGGTACCTTGATTTGGCAAAAATGCGAGAAATACATTGTTGGGAACGTTTTTACAAAAACAACATTATTGACTCTGAATAATAATTATTGAATTTAATTTGTTACTAACGCGGTGTTGGTAGCGTGCGATGTCATTATTCGAAATAACCTCTCGTTTTTTAGTTTCAATCATCAGTAAACATCAGAAAAATAATATTTCACATTTTCTGATAAACATAACCAATGTAATGAGTTACGGTAGGCTATAGTGTGCAGGTTTGCTTCCCGAAATAGTTGTGCAAGCTCGTGAATGTTTAATTTAACAGTTAGATAATAATAAATTAACATTTATTATTAAAATATTAGTGGAAAAATTACCGGTTGTCACAGGATCTCTACTCGCATGGCACCATATTCTTGGACATCCTTCGTTTCAAAGTTTTAAGTCTTTAATTTCTACATTAGGAGTTAATTGTAATAAAATGTCGCACGAGTCTTTTCATTGTAGATCCTGTTCTTTGAATAAAAGTCACAAGCTTCCCTTGGGTAAAAATTATTTTGTTGCAACAAAACCCCTGCAACGAGTTTACTCGGATGTATGGGGTCCCGTTCAAACATCCATTGATGGCTACAAATATTATGTTATCTTTGTTGACTATTTTTCCAAATACATTTGGTTATACCCAATGAAACGCAAATCCGATGTTTCTACTCTTTTTCCCCAATTCAAAACATTAGTGGAAATTTTTTTTCATACATCTCTCATTTCTCTTTTTACTGATAACGGGGGGGGGGATATATTGGCCTTAAATCATATCTTACATCTCAAAGAATCTCTCACTACACTACACCTCCCCATACTCCCGAACAAAATGGAGTGGCCTAACGATGCCACCGTCATATAGTGGAAACGGGTCTTGCCTTACTCTACTACGCTCACCTACCACCAAGTTTTTGGTCTCATGCTTTTCAAGCCGCAACCTACCTAATCAACCGGCTACCCATAATCATTCTAAACAACAAATCACCCTACGACATGCTATTCAATGTCCCTCCCACCTACAACAAACTAAAACCTTTTGGGTGCCTATGCTACTCTTGGCTACGCCCATACACTACTTCTAAGCTCCAACCACGGTCCGTATCCTGTATTTTTCTTGGTTACTCCTCCTCCAAGTCCGCATATAAAGGCTTCGATCCAGCCACAAGCAAACTATACCACTCACGACACGTTGAGTTCATTCCTCATATCTTTCCATTTGGTGCTACAAACTCCTCTACTACACCCATTTCCTTTGATTCCTTCCTAAACATCAACCACTCACCCACTCAACCTCTATCCATTCCCCACCTCTATCCGAAACCAACCCCAACTCAGCCGATACCTCTACAAACGCAACCTCTACACCATCTCCTACTCCCACATCAACCCCAACCACTTCCACCTCCGAAACATCCCCATCCTTACCCACATCACCCGTCTCATCCATCCCAGACCAATCTTCTTCTAATCCCATTTCCACACCTTCCAACATCGATGAACCCACTTCTCCTCCACCAATCGGCTGACAGCGAAAACCAAATCCTAAATATTTTAACTCTAACTTTATCAACTCCACCACTAGACACCCCATCCCACCCACCTTGGAACCTTCTACCCACACTCAACCTATGAAAGACTTTGCTTGGAGACAAGCCATGGATCTTGAATATAATGCCTTGCTTAAAAACCAAACTTGGGAACTCGTACCGCACACTACCCAAACACCCATTGGATGCAAATGGGTATTCCACATCAAAAGAAAACCCGACGGTACCCTTGACAAATATAAGGCACGTCTCATCGCCAAAGGCTTCCACCAACAATACGGTAAGGACTATTTTGATACCTTTAGCCCGGTTACTATCCGAACCGTCCTTTCCATTGCTCTTTCACGTGGATGGTCTCTACGTCAACTCGACGTCAACAATGCCTTCCTTCATGGCACACTTCATGAAGACGTGTATATGGTTCAACCACCCGAATTCACTCATTCCGAGTACCCATCTCACATTTGCAAACTCAAAAAATCCCTCTACGACCTTAAACAAGCCCCTCGGGCGTGGTATAATGAACTAAAACATTCCTTCTCACCTTTGGATTTCAAAAATCCTTATCCGATCCATCTCTATTTATCTACCATAAACATGGCATCACTTGCTATCTTCTTGTTTATGTCGACGATATTGTCCTCACGGGTAGTCATGATCCCTTTGTCATTTCATTTGTCCAAGCCTTAGGTGACAAATTATCCAACAAAGATCATGGTCTGCTTCACCACTTCTTAGGTATTGAAGTCATTCAAACACCTCATGGCTTATTTCTCTCACAACATCGGCACATCCATGACATCTTGAACAAATTCAAAATGGATGGCACAAAGGATGTCCTCACCCCTCTAAGCGTATCCGACCCTCTCATTCCTCATGATCCATCTCTATCTGTTGATTCCACTCCATATCGCCAACTTGTTGGCACTCTTCAATACCTTGCTTTCACTCGACCCGACATTTCCTTTGTTGTAAACAACCTCTCTCAATTCATGCACAATCCCAAACAGTCGCACTGGAAAGCTCACAAACGAGTCCTCTGATATTTAAAAGGAACATTGCACTATGGGTTATTTTTAAATAAACAGTCCTCACTTGATTTACAAGCATTCTCATATTCTGATTGGTGAGGAATACATGATGGAGGACTATCAACAATAGCATATCTCTTATACCTTGGCTCCAACATCATCTCATGGCGCTCCTCAAGGCAAAAAACAGTTTCCCGATCTTCAACCGAAGCAGAATACAAAGCCCTCGCCAACGCTGCCGCCGAAATCTCATGGGTCAAAAACCTTCTACACGAACTTGGTGTTCCGGTCACAAGCACTCCATCCCTATTTTGTGACAACACCGGTGCCACCTACCTATGTGCAAATCCTGTATATCACTCACGCATGAAACACGTTGCCCTAGACTATCATTTTGTTCGTGAACAGGTGAATGCTGGAACTTTGCAAGTCCTTCACATCAGCTCCAAGGATCAACTTGCCAATGTCCTCACCAAGCCTCTACCCCGATCCCCATTTCTGTCACTACGGTCCAAGATTGGCGTATCCAATGGATCCTCCATCTTGCGGGGGCGTATTAGCAAGACTTAAGCTTCCTCATTTATTGTATATAATTTGTATTCAATTGTATCGATTCTAGTCAATTAATTAGAATTATTCTAGCCAAATTAGAGATTGTAACTTATGTATCTTTCCTTGATCTTAGCCTTATCTTTGGCTCTTGTGCATGTATTTATACCCTTGTAAATAATGAGAAATAATCAAGCTTTTACAGCAAATTATTCCTGCATTACTATTCTTTCTATAATAGATCATAAGTATCATATCCAATTTCAATGCATTAATAGTGACTTATGAGTCTATCATATAATCTAGTCAAACCAACACCTCACTTATGCTATTAGTATCGGGGCAGTTTATAAGGATCCTCCTTATAGGGAGGGTATCCAATTATTGCAAGCTTCGGATGATTATATCATGTGCTTTGTGGTTTGTACATATAGCCTATAGGAAGGGTATGTATAACATGCCTCTTGGTATCTCTAGAACTATTTTGACATCCTAATGATTTGTTGACATTTCCCCATGATACTTTATACCAGTCATCACAAAGGTTCAAGTGGACATTGCGTGAAACATTTATGGCATGACTTGTGCCTTATATTTAAGATCTTGATCTTTCTAGATTGATTCATCCATAATTAGAAGGCAGATTCATTTTGTTCACCAGATACTACGAATAATTTGCATGATTCTTTTCTTGTCATAAGGCTTAGACTATCCGTAGTGGGCGCTGTTGCTCCCTTTTTTGCCTGGAAAATGCCCCAACAGCGCCCTCTGCCCCAAAATGCAGGGGCGCTGTTGCTCCCTATTTTGCTTCGCCGGTTATTCACACAACGCCCCTCCCTTCTGACATCTTTTCATATTGCTACTAATTATAAGTGTACTATATTCACAGAACCCATTTTAATATTGCTAGTAGTACAATCAAGTGAATAAAATATTGCTAGTAGTACAATCAAGTGAATAAAAAAGAAAATAAAATGAATGCCACGTGTCAAACAACCTCCACTCACCACTACACCACTTTTTCAACAAAGCCTCATAAAACCCTGCATGCCACGTGTCAAACAACCCCTCACTCTCCACTTCTCCTCACTAGACATACTCTTACATGATTAATTTATAAAGGCTTCCAGGAGTTGATCAAAAATTGCGGCATGAGACATTAATGTGATGATATTTCCTTGTAAAGTTGTAATTAATGGTCACATAAATGCCTAGTCAACCATGCATCTTGGATTCAACTTTAAAGGGAAAAATATGACTAATTACAGCACTCAAATCAGCTTTTATATAAACAAGGTTTTTGGGTGTCAGGGGCCTGCACCATAATTTCTCTTTATAAACCATCGCGATTTTAACATAATAGTGATATGTTTTTTACCACCACATTAAAAATAGAGTAAATTGCAGAAATGGTCCCTGTGGTTTCCTCAGATTGCACATTTAGTCTCTTGTCTTTCGAAATTGCAGGCGGCCTCCTTGTGAGGAAATGTTGGTTCCGTTTTGGTCCCTGGCTTTAACCGGCGTTAAGTAAATTCCATTAGAAGTTACACGTTAGCCCTTTTGGCCAAGGACTGTTGCAGCGTTCATCTTTTAAACTAACGGCCATTTATAATTTAAAATTTTTGGTTTATTTAAAGTTCTTTTATTGTTTATATACATTTCTATAAAAACATATGCGCTTTTATATAATTTATACGTTTTTATATACGTTTTTATTCGCGTTCTTATATATGTTTTTGTATATATTCTTATATAATTTTCATAGTTTTTATATACGTTTTTTAATACGCTTTTATATACGGTTTTTTTTTTTTTTTTTTTTTTTTTTTTTTTTTTTTTTTTTTTTTTTTTTTTTTATATGTTTTTACGTTTTTATATACTTTTTTACTTCTTGTAAACGTTTTTACGTTTTTTTTTACTTTGTATATATTCTTATATACTTTTCATACGTTTTTATATAACATTTTTGTATACGTTTTTGTATATATTCTTATATACTTTTCATACGTTTTTATAAGCTATTTTTAAACATTTTTATATACGTATATATAAAAACATATATAAAAACGTATACAAAAACGTATATAAAAACCTATAAAAAGACGTATATAAAACGTATATAAGAACATATATAAAAAGTAAAAAAAAAAAAAAAGTATATAAGAGTGTATACAAAAACGTATATAAGAACATTAATAAAAGTGTATATAAAAACATATATAAAAACGTATATAAAAGCGTATACAAAAACGTATATAAAAACATATATAAAAATGTACATAAGAACGTATATGTTTTTATAAATACGTATATAATAATGTATAAAAAGTATATAAGAATGTATACAAAAACGTATATAATAACGTGTATAAAAGCGTATACAAAACGTATATCAAAACGTATAAAAAAGCGTATAAAACTTTTACAAAAACGTATATGTTTTTAATAAAAATGCATATAAAAAATCAACAAGCTTTAAATAAACCGAATATTTCAAATTATAAACGATCGTTAGTATAAAGGATGGACGCTGCAATGGTCGTTGGCCAAAAGGGCTAATGTGTAGATGTTAACAGAATTCACTTAACACCGGTTAAAACCAGGGCCCAAAATGAACCAAAGTTTTCCTTATAGGGAGGCCGCTTGCAATTTCGAAAGACCAAGGACTAACCGTGCAATCTGAGCAAATTACAGGGACCATTTCTGCAATTTACTCTTAAAAATATAAATTACAAAGTTGATAAGGATAAATTATAATAAGTAAAATTTGTGGTAATTAATACTAGGGAAAAAAATTATATTTACATAAGTTTAAATACAAAGTAAAAGATTAGATAAAGTTAAGTACTAAATTGTAAATTACTATTCATTGAATAGTGGCTTTTGATAAAGAGAAATTATCTATTACATAATGCAGCGTCAATTAAAAACTACAGTGTTGGGCTGCTGGCTGCGTTTTGGGCTCCCGCTTTTGTTCCAGTCCAAAATCTTGCGGCCTTGCATAACCTTATCTTCTTGACACGGATCTAATATCTTGAATACGATCTAACATCAATCCTCTAGAACTTTGGTGTCATCTGGCATACGATGCTGAACGGATTCGAGAGTATCTAATTCGATTATACCAGGTAAAGCTTTTACGGTGTTGGGTTTAATTTTGTTGTATTTAGTTTTGCCTGATTTGGGGTTTAGGGTTTCGGTCAATAGTGTTAAATCGAAATAATTGAAACTTAAGATTTTAGTTTGGTGTTGCAGTTATGTACCATTGAGCAGGCTGTTTCTCCATTTCCACCTTCGGATAAGATTGGAATCAACTTTGTACAAAGAGAGGTGGAAGAAATTCTTGATATGAAGCAGATGAAAATGGATTGGGTTCCATATATTCCATACGGAAAACGGTATTTATTTTTCATATTCTTGATAGGTTCTATTGCTAACATTGATGTGAATCTTATTCTTGCAGGGGTGCTTCAGTTGAAAGACTAAATTCTCAAATCTTTATACTAAGCTGTGTTAAAAGAAGGTATTTTACTGTGTCAAAATTTTTGTTATCAGGCTCTTTTTTGGTTTATTTTCGTATATTAAAGTTCTAGATTGTTATTTTGATGCTCGAACTCAAATGCTAAAACATGTTTATGACCATTAACCAGTCCATTCAGTTTTTTCTTCATTTGTTTTAATTGTTTATCAATCTATTTTGTAGGAGGATTTATGGAAGCAGGTTTTCCCTATTGGAACAGAGGTATGTAGCGCCATCTATGCTCATTTTTTTATTACATTTTCTAGGCTGCTTAATTTATCTTAATATTTTAATGACAGTGGGACCAGCTTGATTTGCTTTCTGAATACAAATGGAATTTCAAAAACCTTGAAGTAAGTTGCATTCTTGCTATTATCTATGTATCTTTTAATGTTATTGTATGGAATATAACTAACCAAGTTTTAAATGCTTTTCAGGATGCATTTGAAGAGGCCAGTGTATTACATGGGAGGAAAGCGTTACAGAACGTAAGTATCCGATGATTCTTAGATCTTTACAAAACACGTGTTTTCATACCTTAACGTTATTAACAATTTAGTCACTAATTGTATGGTGTTTATTACAGCTCAATTGCTTTTTTATGAATGGTCAATCGAAAGTAACCTGCATACCTGTAGTGGTTACGGTAAGTAGAATATGCTTCTTCCATTTCCTTTTACTGTTTAGTGGTAAACTTCATGCGCTAACATTTTTTAATTTTTATTCCGCGCTGAACATATTTTGTTAAGTGTGTGCATCTTTAACTTAGCATCTAAACATCTTATATCTGGATAATGAGCCATGATGTTGGTTGTTGTCTTTTTGTGTGAACTAATAAATTCTATGAATATTTTTGTATGATTAAGGTCATTGGCATATATTAACGACAAAGTAACTGAGAAGAACAAGTATTGTTTATGTTCCAGTAGTGTTTCTTCAAGATTACATGCCTCTTCAAGGTACTTCGCATTCCCAGATACTTAAAATTCAAAAACAGCATCCTGTTAAATGTTATTTAATGGTTTTTTCGGCATTAAAACATATTTTTCATTTGTTTTGTTTGTCATTGTACTTTTTACTTTTTAGTCAATCCGATTTATTAAAGATAGTTTTATGTCTCGATTGGGTCATTTTGTAACCCATAAGCTTAACATATATATGTAAAACTAATTTTTGTATACATATCTAACAAATTTATTTACAAATTTAACTTTCATATAAAAATTGTCATGTTTGAAAGTCGGGTTTTTGGCTAGAAATTGGTCCAAACAGGACAAAAAACCATATAGATGACCCAAACTTAAATATACAAAATATGTGTATAATCAATAAATGGGATAAATGAGATGTACGTTGGTATTTTGTGTAAGAAAACCCATGATATGCTCCTTTTGAAACCTTTGTTATCATTACAATTTCTGTGGTTGATGTAACCAGCAAGAAAAGAGGATTACGGGTTGATCCTGGACGTACAAATTCCCAAATCAACCTGCCTTAGAATATCGTTATTGTTGTCATATATGCAACATAGCATTCATCTTATATCGGTAGAAAGACACACTATCTTTTACATTCTCTCTTTTCAGGTGGAGATGGACCGTTCACAGTAGGCAGTAGTAACAAGAAGGTGACACCATTTCTAGACAATGTTTGTCTTTTATAGCTGGGGTAACCTGATCCGCATCATGGTTGCAGGCAAGGTTGTGGATGATCATAATTTACTGTGTACTATGCGTGGTTCACCAACACCCATATCTTGGCTGTGCAGTCACACCGAGAGTGTGATTGTAACCATGTGGGGTGTTTGACGCCGCTATCATATAAAACGGGTACATCGTTTAGAGTGTTTAACGTACATAACTACTGCATATGTGGTAAGGGTAACCGGCTGTGATGACTGTTATAATTTTATTGCGTCGGAATCAGTCGATGGTCTCGCGGTAATTTGGCATGGCAATGACCGGACGGCATAGTATAACCCATTTCTATGCAACCGGGTTTCTTTTTCAGCCATTGTAAGTTCCAAATGTTTCTTACATCCGTCTTTCAAGTACAGACCTGAGCCCAACACTTATATGTTGCTGAACTTATAAGTGACTATTTTGGAGTTAACGAGATCATTTGGTTAGAGGTTATGTCTTATGTGTCGCTATTTTGGTTAACAAAAATACTTATAAGTTGCTGAACTGTAAATATTCGTCATGGTTCATCATCAAGGTAAGTTGGCCTCTACTTAATCATATATTACTATATATATAATGCAGCTCCTCAAAACGACGCGTGCATTGTCGTTTTGGGCTTTGCGTTTTTTGACCCGTTCTTTATATCAATCCACGCCCAATGTTTTGGCCCGTCTTCTAAGCAGATAAGTATAACAGAAACCAGTAGATTCCAGAACCATCTATGGCTTTGTTCTGCTACATGTTTATCATTGGCACATATCTTGGCTGGGCAGTCACACCGAGAGTGTGATTGCAACCAAGTGGGGTGTTTGACGCCGCTATCGTATAAAACGGGTACATCGTTTAGAGTGTCTAATGTACATAACTACTGCATATGTGGTAAGGGTAACGGGCTGTGATGATTGTTATAATTTTATTCGAACGGAATCAGTCGATGGTCTCGCGCTAATTTGGCATGGCAATGACCGGACGGCATAGTATAACCCATTTCTATGCAACCGGGTTTCTTTGCAGCCATTGTGAGTTCCAAATGTTTCTTACATCCGTCTTTCAAGTACAGATCTGAGCCCAATACTTATATGTTGCTAAAATTATAAGTGACTATTTTCGAGTTAATGAGATCATTTGGTTAGAGGTTATGTCTTATGTGTGGCTATTTTGGTTAACAAAAATACTTATAAGTTGCTGAACTGTAAATATTCGTCATGGTTCATCATCAAGGTAAGTTGGCCTCTACTTAATCATATATATGGTATCCATTTTATTTTAGTCATGATTTACGCAAAAGTTGTAGAGGTTCTTTATTCAGAGAATGGATGATATTTTGAACTTCGTTTCAGTAAAATGTGAAAGATGGCCCGAGATGTGGCACGTGGCAGGCAAGGATTTGAAAGAGGGAAGAAGGGTCATTAGATTGGGCTAAAGGGAAGGAAAAAAAAGGGTATGAAACAACTAAGGTGAAAGCAAAAGCAAGTCAATTCTGAAAAACAAGAAGGTTTGCAGCCTTCATTTCCAGAATGTTTTCTAACACTAATTTTCGCTTTCGGCGCATTTTCCTATTGCTTAAACTTTTTTTATTTGATCTTTACAACATTTTAGGAAGCGTTGCTATTTCATCCCAACAACAGACTAACGCTGTGTATAATGCATTGCAGGCATAACTTGGTGGGAACTCACTTCATTTAAACATAATAGAGTGTATGGATCAGGATCATTGTACGTAAGTTCACCTTTAGTATACATATATAAATTCTATTTCATTCATAAACTTTGATAGTTTTTATAAATGAAAAAAATATTTGTTTTCTTAGTTTCGAATTCGAGCAGCGTGAATCATTTGCATCAAATCAGTTTGATGTTTTGTGGTTTTAGGCGTCTACCTCCTATTTATGTTAGAAAATTCAGCATATCTGTATCAGCATATACGTGTCTTTATAATCTACATTCTGTTTTATTTGCATCTCAGATACGTCTGTGTGTCATGTACTATCAGGTACCAGCAAATTCTCGAAAACACATACACCCCAAACATCGCACACTCGACCATCTTTAGCAATAGGAAGGCAAAGGACAGCACCGGTACATTCAGGTTAGTCATATACACTGCCAATAGGGTACTCATTCAACTTAATTTAGATGCCCAAATTCGAGATGATGGTTACTAAAACTCTTTTCACATAACATACAGGGCCGCCAAATGAATATAAAGCATTTAAAACGTGTAATTGCATATGCTTTAATTGGTTAAAAAAATTTCAACCTTTTATGCAAATTTTGAAATTACTTGACTTGATGCGATGACGGTTCATGATCAATGATTCAGGTTTTTAATTATTGCAGGTACTTTTGTATTGTCAACTATCTATGTAAAGTAGTTAAGAAGTCATAAGTCAGCACCAAATTCGTAGTTCAAATCATAGCGTGCTAGAGCCTCAATATATAGAGTGTGAGTAAGTGTTTTTCTTATGCTTTTTCATAATAGTCCAATTGAGTTTGTACACAGAATCTACTTTGTTGTTGCTACGCATTATTTTATCAATAATTTGTACAATTTCTCATACCAAGGCCCTTAAATCAACGCAGGTAATTACTGTTCTCACTAGGAGCAACTAACAAACGTTTTTCCATATTTCTTACAGCTAAACAACTAAATGCTTGATGAGTGTGTAAATACTCATCATTTTACATCCGATAAAGACACAAAAATGACCAAAAACACCCAAATACATTGCAGATATCCTTGGTTTTGTGTTTTATGTGTTTCAGGTACCAAAGGATTGAAAACGGAGCGAAAACCGGCATTTTTGGATAGACTCGACAACAAGTGTGTATTTGATCAAAAGTCAAAGTCAACCCCGAAAATACCAAAACAACACAAACGGCCCTTGGAAAATAAAAATTACTTTGTGGTTGTCTAGACCTTGGATTTTCAGAAATGACAAGATTGGTCCCTGAAGTTTGAAACTTGGCAACATAAATCCCTAAAACTAAACCTATAACCAAACCCTTATCCTAAATAATTAACCCAATCCATTCTATCCTATAACCCATTACCCAACATACCCCAGCCCACAAATTACATAAGCCCAAACCCCAAATACCCGGTCTTCTTTTTGTTTTGCTAAAACACCTAACACATAAATTAGGTCAAAATAAATCTGACCATCACTTCTTCTTCTTTACCAAAAATCCCGCCCAAACCTCAACCGTACACCATCACCATCACCTTTACAAGTACTCTCCCAACATCTGTGTCTCCTCTCCCTTCCCCAACACACTTCTCCACTCCCCATAACCTACCACACCCAAAGTCAACTGCCACGCTGGCAATCCTCACCCATTTGAGCGCTAAAAAGAAATCAAAGGCCAAGATCGCTTCTCTTTAATCCAAGGGTTGGGAAATGCTCCAAAGAAGCACAAGTGAGTCCCCAGGACTGTTTTACCTCACTGAAGAAGCACAACGAGAGAAATGAAGACCCTTAGTTTTTCTTCTAGTATAAATAGAAGTCAATTGTAAGCAAAAGGGGAGTTAATTTTTTTAGTTAGTTTTGGAAGTAGCTTTAATTGTAGTCTTAGTTTTAAATTAAATTTCAGTGTATTTCTAAAAGCTTGTACTCAGTTTTTTTTCAATTAATAAAATTTCAAGTTCAGTTTCATTTCCTGTCTTCTTTTTCATAAGCTGTTATTTAAAAGATTAAATACAAGTCTCATATTAATCATAACCCATCTCAGTAACAAAAACAAAAGAAAAAAAAAACAAAAAGACAGAAAAATCAAAAAAAAAGATACAGGTTTTACCTTAGCATTAGACAGGATGCAATTTGGAAGTGGCCAGAAATGGATTGGCCAGAAGGACTTTACTAGCTTGTTGTAAAACAAGCTAGAGCTTGTAGCTGCCTTTGGGTGCCCTTGTTTAGCTAGGGTCCAAAGTAAGTCACATTTCATATTTTTGTTTATTTTGAACTGCTTATTTGCTTCTGCTTATTTTGCTATTTAATTTATATTTTCAGTGCTTATTATTGTCTAGAATTGCTTTGTGTTGTTTGTTTTTATAGTTCAAGTTCCTGTTTGTAGTTTCCTCATTTTACTGTTTTGAAAAAGCTTTGTCAGCTTAACTTGTTTGCTTATTTGTAATAGCTTAACTAGGGTTGAAATTGTTTCAGGAAGTCTTTTTAAGTTTAGCTTAATTACTGTGGTTAAAAGTTTATATTAAAAATCAGGTTTTACTTAGTCAAAATCCAAATCAGTCCTAGTAAGGGGTGTTTGGGTTAAGGTTTCTAATGGGTGAAATCTGAAGTTCACTGTTCAAATACCATTTAGTGAACTTTGATTAGGCTTAATAGAAGCTAGGGAAGTTGTTTTGATCAGAGGATAAGCTGTTTTGAGGTTATTAGAAGGATAGAGTTGGAAAGTTGGAAATTAGAAGCTTAACTGTCATAATAAGCTCAGTATAAGCTGAGCTTATTTGACCCATCATTTTGGTCACTTTTTAGTTCATTACATCAGTCTAAGAGGATATACACAAGTTTTTTTCTGTTTCATTGGGTGTTGCAAAAATCAGAAGCCAAAAACATTTCCTGCAAACCTAGGTTTTAGACTGCCGATCTCAGCTAATTTCTAGCTTAGTCCATAGTGTTCATTGCCTCAAAATAAGTTTACAAGTAGCTAGTAGTATAGGTTTGTAGTTGATAATCTGGTATTTAGCTTTTGAGCTTATTTAATAGCTTATTTATAGTCTACAATTAGCCCATGAATACTGCCCTGAGCCTGCATATCAGACATGTGCAGATTTTTGTGTGTTATGACAACTGATCTAGAGCCGTTTTAGATAAGCAATTGGACATAAGATTTAGGCATTTTGGTTTTACAAATAGTCAGTTATATAAGCTTTCATAAGTAGCTTTTGTTTTCCCCTGAACTGCTTTTTTCTAGCTTATAGAAGGGATCAAAGTTGGAGGATCAAGCCATCATTTCTGTCTTTGCTTAACTGCTGATTATCTGCTTATTTGCTTATTCTGTGGACTTAATTGATCTTATTCAGTTAATTTAAGCTTTCTAAGTCTGTTGAATCTTATTTGAGCATTTGGTAATTTTTGGTGAATATTAGCTTATTTTTGGGCTTATTTCAAACTGCTTATCTGTCCAAACTGCTGATTAGGGTTTCATAAGCTTCTGAAATTATTTTTCTGAGATAGAGAACTTAATTTTAGATTTACCCTAAATTTTCCATATTTTTCCAAAGTCATTTAATATTTTTAAATCATTTAAATAGCTGCTGTTAGTTTTTAATTCATAAAAAATAAAATAAAAGTCAAAAAAATAAAATTCTTTTTTTCAAAATTTTCTTTTGTCATTTAGCACGTAGGAAAAATAATTTGAAAGTTGTAGGCTTAGTTTTTGAAAGATTTTACTTTTAAGCTCGTTTTTTAGAATTCCCCGTTTCGCGTTTTTAGAATAGATTGTTCATTCTTAATTTTTCTTTGTGAATTTCATTTTTCAATTCTCATTTAGAACTTAAAAACACCAAAATCCAAATTCCAATCATCAAGCATTTTAATCCCGAACCTAAAACGAAATCCTCAATTCACACCTCGCTGAGACACGACCCGGGTGATCATTTGCCCGGTATCACACACATCACATTCACGGGTTTTGCAAGTTTGACTTTTCCTAAAGGTTTGACTTGTCATTTCCCACGTATCACGTGTGCACGATACTATATTTATATATACTCACACACGGATCAAATTTTGGCGCCGCTGCCGGGGAGGTTGTGTTGCGACAATATTGTTTAAGGTTTAAACGATTAGTGACTTGAGATCCTTCTTCATGAAGTTTTCACTTCCAAAAAAGTATAAAAAACAAAAATATTTTTCATTTTCTTTCTATATATATAAAAGATAAAAACACAAAAAGATTTTCCGTTTTTCTTTGTAAGTAATAAACAATAAAAAAACATCATCGAGAAACATTCGATAGAATACTACCTAACTGGGGGTATGACCATTAATAAGTTCTCAAACTAAAGATTAAAACTTGCCTTTGTGTCGCTTGCGAATTCGGCTCACCTTTGATTGATAAACAACCTATACAAGTGGTTTAAGGTAGGTCTTGACATTAAATTGCAGACCGAAGAGAGATCCATTCTTCTCTCCCGCCACTTTGCGCGTTTATCTTTTGAAGAGCTACCATACGCTTGTTTGATTTAAGGTTTAAGTTCACTTGTGTTTTGCCTCGGTCTTGTTTTAATTGAATTGTTTTTGTTAGTGCATGCGCACTCGTTCTTCTCCGTCAGCAAGTCCTTTACGTGAACTCGTACATACTACGGGAAGACGTAATCGTAGGCATTCCGCCTCAATAGCCGAACCCGAGATTCGTGCTATTCCCGTTCCTCCCATTGTCACAATGGCGGAGGAACGTACCATGTGTGAGCTTCTCCAAGCACCCACCGAGGGTTACGGAGATGCTATTATTGTTCCGGCAATCGTTGCCGATAGCTTTGAGCTTAAGACCGGGTTGCTATCCTTAGTAACCGCGAGTCAATATTTCGGATTTGAGAGGGACGATCCTCATTCCCACATTCGATGGTTTAACAAGATCACCTCTACCATCAAATACCGAAATGTCCCTCAAGAGGCAATCAAATTGCTTCTTTTCTCTTTTTCTCTCGAGGGGGCCGCCCGGATTTGGCTCGAAAAACAACCCCCTCGTTCTATTGAAACATGGGAAGATTTGGTGTCGAAATTTATGAATGAATTCTTTCCTCCATCAAAAACCACAAGCCTTAAAAATGAAATCACCAAATTCACTCAAAAATTTGATGAATCCTTTAGTGAAGCGTAGGACCATTTTAAAGAATTACTTCGCAAATGTCCTCACCATGGTTTCTCCGAGTTACATCAACTCGATACCTTCTATAATGGTTTGAACCATTCCGATCAAGACTCTCTAAATGCCACCGCCGGTGGTAATCTCTTGTATCGGACGACTAAAGATGCTTTAGCCATCATTGAAAATAAGTCTAAGGTTCGTACTTCACAAAGCAAGCAAGTTGTTTCTCAAGTGAATGCTTCACCTTCTACTTCATCTCCCGTGAGTTCTTCTAGCACCGATGCTAAGATTGACAAACTCACGGAGGCTATTCAAGCTTTGGTTCTTTCCAAGCAAAAGAAACAATCTTCCCCACAAACTTCTTCACCCACTCAAGTCAAAGCGGTGGAAGAAACTTGTGTCACTTGTGGTGGTCCTCATGCATACTACAATTGTACTGCCACCGATGGTAGTCGTTGTGATGTTAATGCAGTAGCCGGGTCTTTCAACCAAGGAGGTAATCAATACCGTCCTCAAGTTGACCCGAACTATCGTGTTAGCAATCAAAATGGACCACCCGGATTTTCTCAACCCAACAATCCAAATAGATTCAATCAAAACCAACCGAGAGGGCAAAATGTTCAAAATCATTTTCAAGCCCCGATCAATCAATACCCAAATCAAGGTGGTAATTTCAATCAAGGCTTTCAAGCTTCGAATTACCAAGCCCCAATTGCTTCCTCAAACGAACTTGCTAATTACATCAAGTCAAATGAAGCAAATATGAGGTCAATGCAAAATCAAATCACCACCTTAAAAAATGATTTTCAAACTTCAATTTCAAAACAAGGTCATGAACTTGAAAATGAGCTTAAGAATACAAATCAAAAGATTGATCAATCTCAAAGCAAAATTGAGAACATGTTTGCTAGTCTCATGTGCCATTTGAATCAACCTTCAACTTCGGGAACCCTCCCGGGAAATACCATTCCAAACCCGAAGGGTGAGTTGAAAGCTATTACCACTCGTAGTGGTAAGACAATTGATGGACCCTCGATTCCTACTCCTTCTCCGGTGAAGGAAGTGGAACGAGAAACCAAGGTGACAAAGGACAAAGTGCAAATTACTAGCCCACAAAGTACCGCAAACGTCCAACCTTCGGTCGTCCAAACTCCAATTCCGGAACCCGATGTTCCGAAGACAAATTTTAAGCCCTCGATTCCTTATCCGTCGAGGCTTAATGAACAAAAGCTCCGTGATAAAACTAATAGTCAAATGATGAAGTTTCTTGAAATCTTTCAAAAGATACACTTCGATATTAGTTTTGCGGATGCTCTCCTCTACATGCCAAAGTTTGCTTCAACATTCAAGAGTCTCCTTAGCAATAAGGAAAAATTGTTGGAATTGGCAAAGACTCCATTGAATGAGAATTGTTCGGCGGTGATCCTTAAAAAGTTGCCCGAAAAACTAGGAGACCCCGGCAAATTTCTCATTCCTTGTGACTTCCAAAAGCTTGATGAATGCTTAGCCTTGGCCAATCTTGGCGCAAGCATCAATCTAATGCCTCTTTCCGTATGGGCAAAGCTTTCTCTACCGGAACTTACTGATACACGAATGACTCTCGAGCTTGCAAACCGATCGGTTACTGTTCCAAAAGGTATTGCCGAAGATGTCTTCGTGAAGGTTGGCAAGTTCCATTTTCCTGCTGACTTCGTAGTAGTCGATTTTGATGCCGATCCCCGTGTCCCCATTATTTTGGGAAGACCATTCTTGAAAACGGCTCGTGCATTAATCGACGTCTACGAAGGTGAAATGACTCTTAGAGTCGGTGATGAAAAATTGGTCTTAAATATTGAGAGTACTTCAAAATATCCTCTCAAGCATGATAGCGAGTCAATTAACCAAATTGATATCATTGATGCTACATGCGAGGAATATTTTCATGAAGTGCTAAGTGGCAATCCCACTTCTTCGGACCATACCAATGCTCTCTCTTCCCCTTCTCTCACTCCATTTGAGGGAAGTGACTTCATTTTGGAAGAGATTGAAGCTTGTTTAGCTTGTGATGCAACTCAATCGGAAATTGATGAAGGTGTGTTTGACATGGAGGGAGACCTTCGTCTAATTGAGAAGTTACTTAATGAAGATCCATCATCTCTCCCTCCGAAAGAACTTCATAATGAGGAAATCACATCTAGTGAAAATCCTATTGATCCACCGGAGGTCGAACTTAAGGACTTACCGCCTCATCTCGAATATGCATTTTTGGAGGGTACCGATAAATTACCCGTCATAATTGCTAAAGATTTAAATGATGAGGCAAAAACCGCTCTCATAAAGGTTTTAAAGTCACACAAGCGAGCCATCGCTTGGAAACTTTCCGACATTAAGGGTATTAACCCGGAATTTTGTACACACAAGATTTTAATGGAAGATGACTTTAAACCGGCGGTTCAACATCAAAGAAGGGTTAATCCAAAAATTCACGAGGTTATCAAAAAGGAAGTTCTTAAACTCGTTGATGCCGGCTTGATTTACCCTATCTCGGATAGTCCTTGGGTGAGCCCCGTTCATTGCGTGCCTAAAAAAGGTGGCATTACCGTAGTTACAAATGATGAGAACGAGTTGATTCCTACTCGATTGGTGACGGGATGGCGTGTATGCATTGACTACCGAAAGTTAAATGACGCCACCCGTAAAGACCACTTTCCTCTTCCATTCATGGATCAAATGCTCGAAAGACTAGCGGGAAACGAGTACTATTGTTTCCTCGACGGTTTCTCGGGTTACTTCCAAATTCCCATTGACCCGCAAGATCAAGAAAAGACCACTTTCACGTGCCCCTATGGAACTTTTGCCTACCGACGCATGCCGTTTGGCCTATGTAATGCTCCGGGCACGTTCCAAAGGTGTATGTTGGCCATTTTTCACGACATGATCGAGAAAACTATGGAAGTCTTTATGGATGATTTCTCGGTCTTTGGGGATTCTTTCACCACATGTCTCTCCCATTTGGACAAAATGCTTCAACGTTGTGAAGACACTAATCTTTGTCTAAATTGGGAGAAAAGTCATTTCATGGTCAAAGAGGGCATTGTCCTCGGCCATAAGATTTCCAAGAGTGGGATTGAGGTCGATAAGGCTAAAGTTGATGTTATCGCTAAGCTACCTCATCCCACTACCGTCAAGGGTATTCGGAGTTTCCTTGGTCATGCCGGTTTCTATCGTAGATTCATTCAAGATTTTTCGAAAATCGCCCGGCCGATGACCCGTCTCCTTGAAAAGGAAACTCCGTTCATTTTCTCACAAGAGTGCATTGAAGCTTTTCAAACTCTAAAGAAAAAGCTTACTGAAGCACCGATCTTAGTTGCCTCCGATTGGGACCTACCTTTTGAACTTATGTGTGATGCAAGTGATTTTGCCATAGGTGCGGTCTTGGGGCAACGAAAAGCAAAACATTTTCAGCCTATACACTATGCTAGCAAAACTATGACCGAAGCACAAGCACATTACACCACGACGGAAAAAGAATTATTAGCCGTGGTGTATGCTTTCGAAAAGTTTTGGCCATACTTAATCTTGTCTAAAAGCATAGTGTATACGGATCACTCGGCTCTCAAATATCTCTTTGCAAAACAAGATGCAAAGCCGAGATTGCTCCGTTGGGTTCTCCTCCTACAAGAATTTGATATCACCATCCGTGATAAAAAAAAAGGAGCCGAGAACCTTGCTGCTGATCATTTTTCCCGATTAGAGAATCCTCACCAAAGTGTGCTCGAGAAAAAGGAAATAAATGAAGCATTTCCTCTCGAGACACTTAACGTGGTATCTTTTCGTGGTGATTCTAGTACCCCATGGTTTGCCGATTTTGCAAACTACCATGCGGGTAACTTTGCTGTGAAATGGATGTCGTCCCAACAAAAGAACAAATTCTTCAAAGATGTGAAGCATTACTTTTGGGACGATCCCTACTTGTTTAAAGTATGTGCGGATCAAGTCAATCGGCAGTGTGTTCACGGCCAAGAAGCCGTTGAAATTCTTAAAGCTTGCCACAATGGACCCACGGGGGGGCATCATGGTGCCAACTACACCGCCAAGAAAGTGTTTGATTCCGGGTTCTATTGGCCCACAATCTACCGTGATGCCCATGACTTAGTCAAATTTTGTGACTCTTGTCAACGTCACGGGAAGATATCTCAAAAAGATGAAATGCCACAAAACGTCGTTCAAGTTTGTGAAATCTTTGACGTTTGGGGCATTGAATTTATGGGCCCGTTCCCGTCTTCACGAGGGAACAAGTATATACTCGTGGCTGTCGATTACTTGTCTAAATGGGTTGAGGCGAAAGCACTCCCCACCAACGACGCCCGAGTAGTGTGCAAATTTTTGAAAACTCTCTTTGCTCGGTTTGGAACTCCACGTGCTATCATTAGTGATCGTGGTACGCACTTTTGCAATGATCAATTTGCAAAAGTCATGCTTAAATACGGTATTACTCACCGTCTTTCTACCGCGTATCACCCACAAACAAGTGGACAAGTGGAAGTTTCAAACCGTGGTCTAAAAAGAATTTTGGAAAGGACCGTAGGTGAAAACCGTGCATCTTGGTCGGATAAATTAGATGATGCACTTTGGGCCTTCCGTACAGCTTATAAAACACCCATCGGGTGTACTCCTTACAAGCTTGTGTACGGAAAGGCGTGCCATCTACCGATCGAGCTCGAGCACAAAGCTTATTGGGCCTTGAAGCATGCAAACTTTGACCTAAAGTCCGCGGGTGATCACCGCAAAGTTCAACTCAATGAACTAAATGAACTTCGTGATCAAGCCTACGATAACTCTTTGATCTACAAAGAAAAGAAAAAGAAGATCCACGACTCCAAGATCAAAAACCGCGTTTTTAACGTTGGTGATCGAGTCCTTCTTTTCAATTCTAGATTAAAGATATTCTCAGGTAAGCTCAAAACCCGTTGGACTGGACCATTCACCGTTGCCAAAGTTTTTCCTTAAGGTACCGTCGAGTTATCTCAAAATGACGGACCAAACTTCAAGGTGAACGGTCATAGGTTGAAGCATTATTTTGGAGGGGACATACCATCCATGGTTGTCCCGGATCTCCAAACTTTCCCCATGGACCATTGAATTCGGGGTCGAGTCAAGCTAGTGACTCGGTTAACAAAAACATTAGCATTGCATGGGTGACAACCCATGTTTCTGATTTCTTCCTATTTTCTAACAACTGAGTGTGGGGGAGTCCCACTGTGCTTGCCTTTTGTGTGTTGTTTGCTCTGATTTTCAGGTTTCCCTTGGATAGTGATGATTGCCGCGCCTGTTTTCAATCCAGCCGCCCAATATCCTATCCTTTTGCTAACGATTATCTAGGGATATCTTTTCAACCTTTTTGTGAAAAATAGAGATTTCTTTTCCACACTTGGCTATTAGTATTACCTTTTTACGTTCTAAGTGTCGGCATAGTAACCGATACTTTGAATATTGAGGGCAATATTCAATTCTAAGTGTGGGGGGGAATTCTCTCGAATTTTGTCACATGTGTACCTTCTAGTCCCTAGTACCCCCGTTTTTGACCAAAATTTTAAAATTTTTGTCGTTTTTAGATAAGAAATTGCAATAAAAAGTAGTGTTTAGTCTTGATTAGGTTAGAACAAGGGGAATCCCGACTCTGCTAGAGTATTGATCTAGCTGCTTCCTTAACGTTTAGACTAAGGTTTTACGATTTGTGCAAATGAAAATGCTAAGCGTAGAGTAGTTGGTTCTCTTTAGAGCTTATACAAGTAATCTATGGCTTTTTTCTCCCAGAAGATAACTAATCTGATTAAATACGTGCTGTTTTCAAACGTTTGAATGCCAAAATCATGTTGTTATGCAAAACAAATTTTTATACAATTTTGATATAGAGCCCGAGTTCAACTTTTTATTTTAATTTTTGAGAAAGCATATAAGTCCTAAGCTACGGTTCTAAATCGGCCCTTGGATCCTTTATTCCGAAAGGCGTTTAGGTCTTGGTTCCCGTGAAGTTCCGTTAATTTATGTTGCACAAGTAAAAAAAAAAAAAAAAAATGATGATGATGATGAAAAAATGAAATATAATAAAATAAAATGGAATGATATTGCAAAATGCAATAAATTTTGATGTTGCAAAAATAAAGATATATATGTTAATAAATGTAGAAATTGCTTTCTTTTAAATTTAAATCGAAAGTTGAACTTGGATTCGTCGATTTTGTATAAAGGTTAAACGGTAATTTAGTAGATTGGTGATTTCAAAGGGTTCGAAATCTCCGGAATTATTCTCTGTGGGGTGTCAAAAGCCTGGTCACCTAAAACCAACTGGTTTGGGATGTGCCGAGAAGAAAGCCGTTACATGGAGTGATCTCGTCTTTGAGTTTCTAATCTCTAAATGATCGTTTGTTGTTATTTAGTTAAGTATTTAATACTAGCTTAGTGGGAATATCCAAAATCTTTGAAATCGAAATTCCGCTGATTCCGGTACTATTCTCTGTGGGGTGTCAAAAGCCTGGTCACCTAAAACCAACTGGTTTGGGATGTGCCGAGAAGAAAGCCGCTACATGGAAAAGGCCCTTTTGATCCTTAGATTTCCGAGGTTCCCAGTAAATTAGTATTTGACTTAAACGAATAACAACCATAATAAATGTCGATTTTTGCGGTCAAAATTTTGAAAATAGCACAGTCACCTAAATTGAATAAATTGTGGGAGTGAAAAGTTAAGTCTTGGCTTACATAAATTATTAGTATAAGTAGCGTTAGAATTTTACAAAAACGTTTGCACATTGAGTTTAAGCTTAGTTGGGAGTATAAAAAGAGGATGACGATATCAATTCCCTGGAGACACCCATTTTGTGTGAATCCCGTTCCATGATACCATTTTTGAAAATCAAGCATGTTATTTATTTATGTTCTAGTTTAAATTTCTCGCATCAAATAAAAAGTCAAAACGGGGTATTCTTGGTTCCTTTCATTACTTCATATGATCGGATTGCTAGGGCTAGCAATAGTTTAGTGTGGGGGATTTGATGAGTGTGTAAATACTCATCATTTTACATCCGATAAAGACACAAAAACGACCAAAAACACCCAAATACATTGCAGATATCCTTGGTTTTGTGTTTTATGTGTTTCAGGTACCAAAGGATTGAAAACGGAGCGAAAACCGGCATTTTTGGATAGACTCGACAACAAGTGTGTATTTGATCAAAAGTCAAAGTCAACCCCAAAAATACCAAAACAACACAAATGGCCCTTGGAAAATAAAAATTACTTTGTGGTTGTCTAGACCTTGGATTTTCAGAAATGACAAGATTGGTCCCTGAAGTTTGAAACTTGGCAACATAAATCCCTAAAACTAAACCTATAACCAAACCCTTATCCTAAATAATTAACCCAATCCATTCTATCCTATAACCCATTACCCAACATACCCCAGCCCACAAATTACATAAGCCCAAACCCCAAATACCCGGTCTTCTTTTTGTTTTGCTAAAACACCTAACACATAAATTAAGTCAAAATAAATCTGACCATCACTTCTTCTTCTTTACCAAAAATCCCGCCCAAACCTCAACCGTACACCATCACCATCACCTTTACAAGTACTCTCCCAACATCTGTGTCTCCTCTCCCTTCCCCAACACACTTCTCCACTCCCCATAACCTACCACACCCAAAGTCAACTGCCACGCTGGCAATCCTCACCCATTTGAGCGCTAAAAAGAAATCAAAGGCCAAGATCGCTTCTCTTTAATCCAAGGGTTGGGAAATGCTCCAAAGAAGCACAAGTGAGTCCCCAGGACTATTTTACCTCACTGAAGAAGCACAACGAGAGAAATGAAGACCCTTAGTTTTTCTTCTAGTATAAATAGAAGTCAATTGTAAGCAAAAGGGGAGTTAATTTTTTTAGTTAGTTTTGGAAGTAGCTTTAATTGTAGTCTTAGTTTTAAATTAAATTTCAGTGTATTTCGAAAAGCTTGTACTCAGTTTTTTTTCAATTAATAAAATTTCAAGTTCAGTTTCATTTCCTGTCTTCTTTTTCATAAGCTGTTATTTAAAAGATTAAATACAAGTCTCATATTACTCATAACCCATCTCAGTAACAAAAACAAAAGAAAAAAAAAACATAAAGACAGAAAAATCAAAAAAAAAGATACAGGTTTTACCTTAGCATTAGACAGGATGTTCGTTCTTAATTTTTCTTTGTGAATTTCAAAAAAATAAAATTCTTTTTTTCAAAATTTTCTTTTTTCATTTAGCACGTAGGAAAAATAATTTGAAAGTTGTAGGCTTAGTTTTTGAAAGATTTTACTTTTAAGCTCGTTTTTTAGAATTCCCCATTTCGCGTTTTTAGAATAGATTGTTCGTTCTTAATTTTTCTTTGTGAATTTCATTTTTTAATTCTCATTTAGAAGTTAAAAACACCAAAATCCAAATTCCAATCATCAAGCATTTTAATCCCGAACCTAAAACGAAATCCTCGATTCACACCTCGCTGGGACACGACTCGGGTGATCAATTGCCCGGTATCACACACATCACATTCACGGGTTTTGTAAGTTTGACTTTTCCTAAAGGTTTGACTTGTCATTTCCCACGTATCACGTGTGCACGATACTATATTTATATATACTCTCACACGGATCAATGCTAATGGTTTGTTTTTTCAGGAAGCAGGCCGTATAGCTGATAAAGTAGTTGACGTAGCTTACATGAATGGGAGGGTGAACAGAGGTGTGTCGTGACTATAGCTAACCACGATGCTAATCAGAAACCATCTACCAAGCCTCTAATTTGCGTCCAGGTAATTTATAGTTTACAAATACCGACTTTACCAACTGATGTATGAATCTTAAGTTAAGCGTATTATTTCCTGCAAGGATTTATTATTCAACTAGCGAGCTCACATTAGTCTCGGTGGGCTCAAGTTTGGAAATGACGAATCCACCAAGAAATCCTGTCGTCGTCTGTAGAAATGTTATACGATTTTCTTCAGTCTTTAGGAGTTTTTTTATTTGCTTAATTTTGGGTCGGCACATCCATTTTAAAAGGGTGGTCGGCCGCCCAATGTTTGTAATTTTCATGAATTTAAAGCGTTCAAACTTTTATGTAGTACAACATCATGTATCAAGTTTTTGTTATGTAAATTAGTAGCGCCTGTAGTACAACATCATGTATCAACTCAGTAACATCGTAACTTTTTAATGCAATGTTTTGCTTATGTAAATTAGTATCGGCTGTGAATACGGAGAAAGAATCGCTGCCCCACCGCAACGCGGCGGTTCGCAGCCGTGCTCGTTGTATAAAAATGTACTCAACTTATACTCGAAGCAGAACCAATGAAGAAGATGGGTTAATCTCAAATCTATTATCGTAAAATTAGCCCATTAAGAGATTACTTTCAGATGGTCCCCTTATAATTCTTGATAGTGAATGGTTACGACTTACGATAGACTATTGATTCATTCATCTTGGCTATCTACTTTCGTTTATTATGCAATTTTTTGTTCATTTTTTTTCCTTGTAAATCCATTCAATGTCGATACCGATTCTTCTATATTCATGTTTTATCTGTTTTCATATTTTAGCATTCAATTTTCTAAAGACAAAAGTTGGGCAAATATAGTTTAAACATACATAATAGTTTTAGAGCAGCTTCATTTCTACTTCAAATTTTAATTGAAAACTTTACTGTGAATTTCTTACAGGCTATTACTATGCATAAAATATGCATGTCGACAATATAGTTTGAGATATATGTTAAACTGATTTTTAATACTAACAAAGTTAGTTTATGACTCAATTGATTGACATGTATTAATTAACATTAGACTGAGGATCGATGTGACTTTATTATTGTCTGTTCATCTCATAATCTATCTGTTTATCGTCGATATTCTATAAAAAAATGTTTGAGCCCCCTTCAGCTGCAGATTTTAGTTCCGCCTCTGCTTATACTTAGGTGTTGTTTGTTTTTTTAGAGGTTTTATGTCTGAATCTGAATACCACTTCTGAATCTGAATGAGTGGTCCAAAAGTCTGAATCTGAATTATTTTAGACTGTCTGTTTTTATGTCTGAATCTGAATGTCTGAATAAACAAAAATCAATCGTTTCGCTATAAAACAAACCAAACGACCCTCCATTCATGATTATTAATAAAAAATCAAGACCAAGATGAGGAGATAAGGATTGAAAAGAAGTATCACTAAAGTTTAGGCTTTTTAGATGTAATCAGACATTATTCAATGTCTGAACGAATCAGACCCTATTCAGATGTATTCAGACTTTAGATCTGAAAAAAAAACAAACAGTCTGAATCTGATTACGTCTGACCGAATCAGACTTCAGACGCCATTTAGATCTGAAAGAAAAAAACAAACACAACCTTAATTTCAAGAGTTAATTACATAAGTGGTCACTGTGGTTTGTTGGATTTTACGGGTTTAGTCACTATACTTTTTTTTTGCCGGGTCATATCACTATGGTTTGCATATGTTACGGATCCAGTCCAACTCCGTTATCTCAGTTTATTTAGCTGTTAAATGTATTTTCAAACAAGTGAAATGACAAAACTACCCTTGTCAACTCCAATACACCCCACCTTTTAAGAAACTTTAATGCTAATAATCATTTTCCCACACACCTTGAATCAATCCTCCACCCAACAACCTCCCTTCTTTCTTTTTGTCCATTGCTAATTTATTAATTATAAACCAACTTCATAAATCCCCCATGATTATGTTATATCATCACATGATTTCTGCGCTATGTGAAATCTAATTAAGAAACAAGAGAATATATATGGCTTTTTAAATCTATCTCTAGCAGCTAGTCTGGTACACCTTCCCCATCCCACATACAGTTGCTCATAGGAACTGTAACTCGCCGAAAAACACAACCCAAAAATATAAACTTATCTTCTCTCTTTTAATTTATCTGTTTGTCAAAACGCAAAGATAAATGCAACCACTACTTTTTGATGTTTCAACCGAACCAAAATCCTCAAATTGATATGTGGCATTAGTTGGTTTTTTGGGTTATGTGGGGTTGATTAAAGTACAGGGTACTTGTTACAAGGGTTTAAAGATCATGTGGGTTTTGATTACAAATACATTTTGATGGTTTTTGATTTTGGAATGGTTCTTGATTTTTGGAATCCCAACACAAACATAAACGAACCCACTGAATTTGAAGTATTGGCCACTAGTTTAATTTGTAATGTTATTTGCATAATCAATTTGTTTTGAAAGGATTTTGGAATGTATGAAACTGCTCGTTTGGGTTTTCATTGTTGCAGAATTATAGTAGTTCGTGAGAAAGCGTGCTTGGTGGTTATGGTAGCTGTTAAAAGAAATGTTGTGTTCATTTTGTGTTCTTGGTGATTTTGTTGTGAGAGAAAAATAGTGTGCTTGAAACAAGTATAAAATAGTTATATGAATAGAATAGGTGGCTTGTATCTTTACAAAAGTGAATTTCATGCTCACTGATTTTTTGAGTTTGCTTACAAGAAAATTGAAAACAAAAAAGTCAAGAAAAGTACGAGGTTGAAGACGAATTGGACAAAAGACAATAATACCCCCAATATGACTTGAACATGAGTAAAATTAACAGAAGACTAACGGAGTTAACAAACAATGGACTAGATCCATAACATAAAGAAACCATAGTGATATGACCCGGCGAAAAAAAAGTATAGTGACTAAACCCGTAAAATCCGACAAACCACAGTGACCATTTATGTAATTAACTCTAATTTCAATTTAAGGTACTCCACAATAATTTTTTCTCCAATTAGTGTATTACTTTTTTTTTTTATTATTATTATTGCAATTTGAGAATACGAGCGGGTTTTCAAGTCATTTAGCCCGTTACCCAATTTTTGTGGTTCCTATGACCATTTATTCCGGGGACCCACCACCAACATCTTAATCTATCACCACCACCAATTTTATCTATTATCATAACCACCGGAACACACCACCACCTTCATCTATGACCAAAACAGCCCAACGCCACCACAACAGCCACCACCGGCCGACGCTACCACCACCATACTCGGCTGTGGTGGGTCATCATATGGTGGTGATAGATGCAGGTAGGGTGAGTTGTGGTGATAGACTAAGGTGGTGGTGGTGGGTTTTTGTGGTGGTGGGTCGCCGGTAATAATGGTCACCAGAAAAGATCTCTGAAATATTGGGTAACCAGCTAAATAGCTTGAAAACCCGATGGTAGTCTCACATTACGATCAGAAAAAAAATGGTATTGAATTGAGAAATAAGAAAAACTAAAGTAACTTAATTTGAAACTGAGTACACTTTTATGCGATTTCTCCTTTTCATAATTGATAATCCCTTGTACCAAAATAAACGTCTATGTTTCAATTTTGGAATGTCACAAAATAAATGTACACTTTGTATTTTAATTAATCAAAAAGAATTTATTGAGTGAAGATGATATTTGACTGATGAATAGTTCAGTTAGTGAATTTTTTTAAATATTTATGCATTTATAAAGTGGACATTTATTTTGGGACAGTTAGAGTAGTAAGTATAGATGGTGGTGTAACACCCCCTAGATTTTGAGTTAATAGCGGAAGACTTAATCGGGGTATTACTGGAAGGATCATAGTTATAATCATAGAAAACGACTCAAAAGAGACGTTTTGTAAATTATTGTCATTCATTTAGAAATTCAAATACAAAAAGGAAATTTCAGCGTTTAATGTTCCACAAAAGATAATGTAAGTTTGATATAAACGACAGAAATTTATTAGACACCAAAACCATATGTTACATGCCCGCTCCGATGCCTTGAATGCTCCTGTTAATTACCTGAGATAACATGCTTAAAAGTCAACAAAATCGTTGAGTGAAATCATAGCGTTTGAAATTATAATCAGTTTGAACACAAGTCTATAATTTCATAGAAAAAAATACAATCATTTTGAAATAGAAATATTGCGGTCGATATATTGCCCTAAGTCTCATGACACTCAAACATTAACGGCACCGCTCAAACGGCATGAACAATCTAAATTAATGGCATGAGTTATGGCCCTCTATAAGAGATTGCCGACTTCCTATTTTGGTTTCAAATAAAGTGTATTTGACCTATCCAGCTAGCAACAAAGGCCATCTTCAAGATAGCTCAAACTGGCAGTCAGCCTTCACAGATCTGTTCACTATATTCGCGTCCACCGCAGTGGTTAATGGCTCATGATGGGAGGGACTTTAAATAAGGCAATAATGGTAACTTAGGCAATATCAGTCAGGTATAGCATACAGAAAATACTTGTGTTCTGTTTTATAACATGTATCTCCCCACGCATTTGAAAACATATAAAAGTTAAAAGTGGGACTATGAACTCACCTTGATTATAACTGGAAAAGATGAAATATGAAATCAAATGTTTTTAAGGAAATGGCTCCAACACACGACCTGGATAATAATAAGGAAGTCTGAGATTTTGACGGTTTTGGCCTAATACGAAAAATGATTGAAATGGTATCGAATAACGAAGTGGTTTGTGATGAGAGTGGATGATATGCTTAAAATGCTTAAAGTTCAAAAATAATATTACATAATATTATTTTGTTTTTATGTTATTGAAATCATAAATATCGTTTTCTCGAAAGTGGTTTGAATAAAATGTTAAGTCACTCATAAAAATCCGTTATATATAAATATAAACGAAACGTAATAAAATGCATGTGAATGAGATGAGAAACGTAAAATATGAAATGGAAATGAAAATAAAATAAAATTACTGTTGATCCTTGAACTTATAAAAATTTTACATTTTTAACCCTAACGGTGTCAAATTTGCACCATTAGTCCCTGGTTACTTATATTTTACATTTTTGATCCAGAAGTTCCCATAATGATATATTTAACTATAAGTTTACTATTTTATACATATATATCCTCAAGTTGCTGAATTGACAGCCTATACCCAGTTTTTACAAAGATGACAGTTTTAGTCCTTATAGTTGAAATAGTTTGCAAATTTAGTCCATTTTGCACAAAAAGGTTTGGAAAATAAATCTGAGAGTTTCTATAAGTTTATAAAGCTTATTTAACTGCTTTTCGACTGCTTAATATATAAATTGCTTAATTTAGAGCTTAATGGGCTTTTAATGTTCGAAACAAAGGCCCAATAACAAAACACGATGCGTGGGCTTTTAGACATAAATGGGTTTGAGTTTGGGCTTATTTTATAAGTCTAAAAACATTACAAAAAGGCTTAGGCCAATTGCTTATTCAAATAAGCTAAAAACTGCTTATTGGGCTTATTAGCCCACACGTTAAAAATAAAAGGTTTCGAGTAGCTTTAGTTTGGCGATTTTAATGAGCTTTTAAGGGCTTATCATAGGAATATTAAAACACGAAATTGGTTAACAAGCTTATGAAGAAACAGTATGGCCAATAAAAAGGATATGTCGCGTACAAGAATTCGTTTTAACATGGTTCTTTCTATGTCGAGTTTAACATGAACAATAAATAATGAAAATGATATGTAAAATGAAATGCGGTACGATAAGTAATTAAAATGCATTCGAAATGAAGTGAAACGAATGTATATATGTAATATGAATGTGTAATACGTATTCCTAGCCATTCCATGAAGGAGGCATGATGTATGAAGCGTAAAAATAAATAAATGAAATACGTATAAATGTATAAAGCTATATACGTTCGAAATAAATTAAAGGCAATGCATGAGATGTTGTAATTCGACATAAATGAATGGAATAGAGTTGAAGAGTGCTTACAACACCAAGGAGGTGGGTTTATACGTCCGAATGATCAACAACGAATCGAAATATTGCTTATATGATCGAAAATGGGTTCGAACGAGTGGAAATGGTTCTTGGTTTCCTTCGACTGACTTGGCAGGAGGATTTTTAGGACTTAGAGAGTGTGTGTGAGTGTGTTATACTAGTGGGAATGTGTTATACGTTCGGTTGGTATATATGCATGCATGAGAAATAAATTTTAATAGTTTTTAAATATGCAAGTTGTGTTATATTCGATTTGTAGTAGGGATTTGGATGAGATAAGGAATAACTTGAGTACCTAGTGACTTAGGAGAGGGTTTAGGAGTATGGGTTGGTCCTTGATCCGAATAGAACTGGAATATGTTTCGTTCGAAATGTTTAAAGGGTCCAAAAATAGTTTTAACGTGACCATGAATGAGAAGAAGTGAGAAATGAGGTTCATAACTCAAAATCAATCATAAAAGGCTAAATGAACTAGGGTAAATTGGTTCTAAACCGAATTGGATCAAAAATGGAAAATGTCTAATGGGTTGGTTCATGTCGCGGTTGAGGTTCACTTTGGGTCTCGTTAGGCATGTAAATTATCGAATTAGGAAATGATATTTGACATCCTAATTATTTGGTTGGTGAGGAAACGAGTGGTATAAAAATTGGGATAGATTTTATGTCGAAATTGAGAATAAACGAGGAAAATCTAAGAGGGTTTAGTCGACTGAAATAAGAAATATAAAACTTAAAAGTTATGGGTTGGGCTTTGTGAATAGTAACAGGCCAAGTGTTGGGCTAATGAATAGTATAAGAGTCTGTTTGGTTTATAATGGTTGTTTTGGATTACTTGTGGTCCGTGTGTGAGCTTGTTCCAAGGTTTTGAGAATTAATGTAACGTAATAAACAAAATTTTAAATTTTGCTCGTAAAAAATGGTTAACTGAACTGTAGCTGATAATTAATACTTGATTAATGTTTACAAATCACTGGTTAATTTTACAGGTTGCTACAGTACCCACCGGTCAAACAGAATTCCGTCCTGGAATTAAAATCTAAGGTAGTTGCTAGGGTTACCTATGGAAATAAATGGGGGTATTTGTCGCTCATCTGGTCTTCACGTTCCCATGTATTCTCTAGTCCTCGCTTGGAGTTCCATCTAACCTTGACTATGGGAATACGGCTTTGCTTAAGTCGTTTCACTTCCCTGTCCATTATTTCTATCGGTTCCTCTATGAACACGAGTTTGTCATCACGTCTGATTTCTTTCAGTGGAATGACGAGCGTTTCATCTGACAAACATTTCTTTAGTTGTGAAACATGAAATGTGGGGTGTACTCTACTGAGTTCTTCTTAGAGTTCAAGTTTATAAGCAACTGGACCAATCCTTTCAAGGATCTTGAATGGTCCAATGTACCTGGGGTTTAGCTTTCCACACTTTCCAAAGCGTATCATTCCCTTCCACGGGGAAACTTTCAACATAACCCTGTCACCGACTTGGAATTCCATGGGTTTTTGTCTTACATCAGCGTTACTCTTCTGTCTGTCACAAGCGGCTTGAAGTCGTTGTTTGATCTTAAAAATCTTTTCCGTCGTGTCGTGGATCAGTTCTGGTCCTGTGAGCTATACGTCACCAACTTCTGTCCAACAAACAGACGATCTGCACTTTCTACCATAAAGTGCTTCAAATGGAGTCATCTTGATGCTGGCATGGTAACTGTTATTGTAGAAAAATTTAGCCAATGGTAACTGTTTATCCCAACCTTTTCCGAAGTCTATCACACATGCCCTGAGCATGTCTTCTAAGGTTTGAATCGTTCTTTCACTTTGACCATCAGTCTGAGGGTGGTAAGCGGTGCTCATTTCTAGTCGCGTACCAAGAGCTTTCTGCAAAGACTGCCAAAATCTCGAAGTAAATCAACTATCTCTTTAAGAGATTATGGAGATCGGAACTCCAGGTCGAACCACTATTTCTTTCAGATACAGTTGAGCGAGAGTGCTCATCTCGTCAGTCTCCTTAATCGGTAAGAAATGTGCGAACTTGGTGAGTCAATCGAAGATGACCCAGATGGTGTCTAAACCTGTTGACGTCCTTGGCAGCTTAGTGATGAAATCCATAGTAATTCTCTCCCATTTCCATACTGGTAGTTCAGGTTGTACAAGTAATCTTGATGGTTTTTGACTTTCCGCCTTGACTCTTGAACAAGTTAAACATTTCCCAACATACTCAGCTATGTCGGCTTTCATGTTTGGCCACCAATATATCTTCTTAAGATACTGATACATCTTGTCAGAACCCGGGTGAATTGAGTACTTGGACTTGTGGGATTCATGCATGATGATACCGCGAATACCTCCGTAGAGAGGAACCCAACTTCTTTCTTTAAAGCACAACATTCCGTTTGATCTTTTTACGAAACCATTTTCATTCTCTGGCATGCCGTAAATCTTTTTGTGAGGTCGGTTCTCTTCCTTGAGCGCTTCTTCGTGGGCTCTGAGAATCTATGATGGAAGTGGTGAACAAATGGTCATTCCCAGAGATCGGACTCTGAGAGGTTTGATCCGTTCTTTTCTGCTTAATGCATCAGCCAAGACATTCGCCTTCCCTAGGTGGTAGCGAATTTCACAGTTGTAGTCGTTGAGTAGCTCCAACCATCTGCGCTGTCTCATGTTCATCTCCTTTTGATCTAGTATGTGCTAAAGACTGTTGTGATCGGTGAAAACCGTACACTTTGTACCATATAAGTAATGTCTCCACATTTTAAAAGCAAAGACTACTGCTCCTAATTTCAGATCGTGAGTGGTATAGTTTTCCTCATTCTTCTTAATCTATCTAAAAGCATAGGCTATCACTTTGCTTCGTTGCATCAGCACTGCACCTAAACCATGATGTGACACATCACAGTACACTACGAAGTCGTCACTTCCTTCGGGTAGTGGTAGAATGGGTGCTTTACAAAGATTTTATTTCAAGAGTTGAAAAGCCGATTCCTGTTTCTCTTCCCAGATATATTTTTTGTTCTTCTGGGTCAATTCTGTCAAAGGCTTTGCAATCTTCGAAAAATATCCGATGAACCTTCTATAGTAACCAGTGAGACCTAAAAATTGATGAATCTTCGTTGGATTTGTAGGAGATGCCCAACTTTTAACTGCTTCAATCTTGGCAGGGTCCACGTGGATACTTTGACTGTTGATGATATGGCCAAGAAATTGTACTGCTGGGAGCCAAAAATCATATTTGGAGAATTTGGCGTACAACTTTTCTGTTTTGAGCAACTCTAAAATGGTCCTCAAGTGCTCAGCATGTTCTTCTTTACTGCGTGAGTAGATTAGAATGTCATCGATGAACACAATCACGAATTTGTCCAAGTATGGTTTGCATACTCGGTTCATCAAATCCATGAATACTGCAGGCGCATTGGTAAGACCAAATGGCATTACTTGAAATTCATAATGCCCGTATCGTGTTCGGAAAGCTGTTTTAGGAATATCTTCTTCCCTGACTCTTAGCTGATGATAACCTGATCTCAGATCAATCTTTGAGTAGACACTCGATCCTTGCAGCTGGTCAAACAAATCATCAATCCTGGGTAATGGATACGTATTCTTGACGGTGAGTTTGTTCAATTCCTTGTAGTCAATACACATTCGGAAAGTCCCGTCCTTCTTTTTGACTAATAAGACCGGAGCTCCCCAAGGTGATGAGCTGGGTCGGATGAATCCTTTATCTGACAGCTTCTTCAACTGCTCAGACAACTCTTCCATTTTAGATGGTGCTAACCGATAAGGTGCTTTTGCAACAGGTGCCGCTTCAGGCACTAAGTCAATCTGAAATTCTACTTGCCGAGTTGGTGGGATACCAGGCAAGTCTTCCGGAAATAATTCAGGAAAGTCCTTGACGATTGGCACTTCTTTAATTCACTTTTCCTTTGATTCATTCTCCGTCACTTGAACCATAAATACTTGACATCCCTTGTTCATGTATTTCACCATCTTGATATAAGAGATGATGTTGAGTCGGGGTCTACTGTGATCGCTACGAACGATAAGGGTTTCATCGTTGAGCAGAATTTGGACGACCTTCTCGTCACAGATGATCCTAGCACAGTGCTTGGATAACCAATCCATGCCGACGATGATGTCAAAACTACCGAGTTGGATGGGCATGAGGTCAACGGAAAAAGGTTAGTCGAGTAATGTTAGGGTACATAATTGGATTATCTTATTGGTGCCTATGAGGTTTCCGTTAGCTATTTCGATTTCATAGGTTGTGTCTAGTTCTACTAAGGCAATATTAAGCAATGAAGCAAATGAAGTAGAAACAAAGCTCTTATCAGCTCCGGAATCAAATAATACTTTAGCACTATGATGGTTTAATAAGAATGTACCCGTGACGACGCCGGGATCCTGTGGTGCATTTCCATCACCAAGCACATATGCTCTCCCACGAGCAACGTTGTTCTGGGTTGCGTTTTGTTTTGGGCATCAGTTCTTGTAATGCCCCTTCTCTCCACATGTGTGGCATACTATTGCTACTGGCTGTAGGTTCGCACCAGTGGCTCTGCATTCATTGGTTCTGTGACCCACTCTGTGGCACTTTGCACATTTGGCCGGGCAAGGCCCAGTGTGATGTAGGTTACATTTGTTACACTGAGGTTGTGTTCCAGCATACCCTCTTCCTTTATTGGGTGCGGCCACATAAGCCCTGGCGGCTTCTTGTCTACGATTCTGCTGATGGTGGTGGTTGTTGCAGTTCTGATGGTAGTTACGGTTACGGTTGTTGTTGTTGTTGTTGTTGTTCCTATTGTTGTTGTAGTTGGTGGTTCCACGATCATCCAGCCTTCGCTTGTGATCAAAGCTTCCGGAGGTAGAACTCCGTTTAATTTCCCGTTCCAACAATTTCTGAGCTATGAAGATAGCTTCCTCCAGTGTTGCTGGTTTTGAAGAGGTGACATTTCCCTCTATGCTTGGAAGCAAACCCTCGACGTATCTCTCTAATGTCTTTTCAACATCGGGCACCATAGATGGACATAATACCGACAGCTCCTGAAAATTCGGTTGTAGGTCCTGATTTCGTTTCCTTTCAGAGTCAACCGATGAAATTCCTCTTCTAACTTCCTGATCTCCGTACGCGGACAGTATTTCTTGAGCATTTTCGTCTTCAGTTCGGCCCAAGAAATTTGGTATGCCTCTTCTATTCCCATAGTCTGGGCGGCTGCGTTCCACCAAGACAAAGCATCCTCCAATAAAGTTCCCGTAGCAAATGTAACTTTGCTGTCTTCTGGGCATTTACTTCTCATGAACATTGTCTTTGTACGCTGATGCGCGTGATGTGTCATTGCGGTTTAGCAGTATTAATGCCTACTCAAGTTTTAAATTTATATTTAGCCGACTTATCAATAACACACACACTTAACGAGCAGTGTACCCGGTCAGTATGAATATAATGGTAAGCAGAGTGACGATCACTAAGAGTGGAACATATTATCTAGTTATTCTAATCAGTATTTTAATATCCGAAGTTAGCTATACAACCTAATCTAACACAAGGGGGGTTCAGCCTGAGAGACTGGCACGGTTTGGTTATAATTAAATAGGAAACTAAACTAATGAGCACGAATCAGCCATTAGCACACACGTACACAGATAGATACTCGAGACAATAAGAAGACTTGTCCTGATAATTAAATAGCTTGTCACTTGTTTTATTGCTAGTTTTATAAGAAGTGTATATAATTAAACCTTTCTCGTTGGCTCTAATCTTATCGGCGAGTAAACCCTTAATGATTACTTATGTCTATCATATTTATTTAAGCGTCTCTAATAAATAGGCGAGGAAGGGGCATGGCGACCCAAGCAAGACTCAGCTAGACACAGAGGTTATCAATGCACCAATAAAAGTCACCAAAGACATCAACATATAAACTTTAATTAATGGGAAAGCAATATTAAGGGGAGTGCGTGATCTTCCGTAGTCACATGACACAAGCCCATCAATCCTGATGAATTAAAGCGTACTAAAACAATAAAACAAAACTACTTAATGAATTGAATACATGCAGGACTGATGGAGCGTGATGTGTCGTTGCGGTTTAGCAGTTTTAATGCCTACTCAAGTTTTAAATTTATATTTAGCCGACTTATCAATAACACACACACTTAACGAGCAGTGTACCCGGTCAGTATGAATATAATGGTAAGTAGAGTGTCGATCACTAAGAGTGGAACGTATTATCTCGTTATTCTAATCAGTATTTTAATATCCTAACGCAAGGGGGTTTCAGCCTGAGAGACTGGCACGATTTGTTTGCAATTAAATGATAAAATAAACCAATAGGAACGAATCAGCAAGTAGCACACACGTACAAAAATAAATACTCGAGACAATAAGAGGGTTGTCCTTATGATTAAGTAGATTGTCACTTGTTTTATTGATAGCTTTATATGAAGTGTATGTAGTTAACCCTTTCTCGTTGGTCCTATTCTTATCGGCGAGTAAACCCTTAATGATTACTTATGTCTAAAAGTTATTCCTAAGTGATCAATTTAGTAATAACCGTGGGAGCCACATTATTTTCCGCAGTCAAATGCCCGTAAGCCACTAATAAACACAGAGGTTATCAATGCACTAATAAGTAGTAACCAAAGACATCAATATATAAACTTTAATTGATGGGAAAGCAAGTATTAAAGGGAGTGCAATCTTTCATTGTCACATTACACAAGCCACCAATCCTGATGAATTAAAGTTTGCTAACACAATAAAACAAAACTACTTAATGAATTAAACACATGCAGCACCTTCTTACAGCTCTTGTATCTTCGTTTGGTGTGTCTTGTGCTGCCTCCTTGACTGAATTCGTCCTAGGGTTCTGCTGCTTCGGTCTTCGAATCTAATATATTGCTCTGACAAAAGCTCCGGAATTCGTCTGGTCTTGGGGTATTTATAGTCTCTGTCTGAGGGAAGATGTGGCGCATCTAGTAAGTAGATGCGGCGCATTGACTTAACTTCACGTGGGGTCCAAGATTATAATATTCAGGAATATTCGTACACCGCCAGAAGATGCGGCGTAACTCCATGATTAGATGCGGCGCATGTCCTCTTGTATCTTGGATCGTATCTGGTGATATCTTGATATAGATGCGCCGTATGTAATGAGTGAGATGCGGCGCATCTGGAGCATAGTCTTGATCTCTCATTCAGTAGACCTTAACTTCTTGCATGTTTTGCTAGCGCTTGCCATAATCAGTCCAAAATCGCTAAGTTTCACCAAATGCTTGTTTTTACCTGAGAATTACAAAAGTAAACGATTAAGTATCAATCCTCATACATAATATAGTAAAACAAGTCAAATTAATAGGATAAATGATAGTAATAAAATGTACTTATTTGAGTTCATCAAATATCCCCCCACTTGAACTTTACTTGTCCCCAAGTAAACCTTAGAATTTCTCTTATGAAAATGTATCCTAAAAGATGTTAGGATTTATTTTTATATTTAAGCATGTATTCGTTTATTTCATAATCACACAACTAAACACTTAACGAATTAGAAGTAAAATAAAATAATCTGATAAAAGCAAATCTAATCGTTTAACTGTCCAGTCGTGACGAATATTCTATCATAAGCTTGGCAAGTATACACATCTCCACCACTAAAGCTAAGGAATAACAAGTCTAAAGCGGTAAAAAGGGTTTTTAGGCTTAAGGGTTAATTATTCTTGATCACTATCGATCTCAAATTCCAGAAAAGGCGACAAAATCACAAATACATGATCGAATCCACGAACACGATACTTGCAATTGCTCAAATCCTTAACTCGAATAGGCTAAAGATAGGTCCAAACTTCACCAATAATAATATATCAAAAAGGGCGACAAAATCATAAATACATAGCCGAATCCACGACTACGATACTTAAGATTGCTCAAATCCCTAATCTCAATAAATCAAAGGTTTGGTTGGATAAAGAATAATAAAGGGCATGGATAACATTTGGGATATAAATTGGTGTAAACTGAAAAATAAACAAAACAAATAAATTAAAATCCTAAGTGTGGTTAATCACTATCCCAACCATCCCATGAATAAGACTCATATCATCGAATAACTCACGCTTTAACACTTGAAACACACGCTTTAGGTAGACACGAATTATACTCAACAAGATCTTAATCAAAGAATAAACCTTAATTGGCGTTCCCATAACTGCCAATTCCCATTCAATCCATAGATATAGTACAACAAATAGTGGTGATATCGACCACTCAATACAAAACTTTACATAAGTCGGTTAAAACAAACTTCCAACTTTTCTTTCTTTCTTTTTCTTTTCTTATTTTTTTTTTCCATTTTTTTTTTTTTTTTTTTTTTTTCAAAACATAGACATAGATGTGTAAAATTTCACCACATCACTATAATGATAATTCTGGATAATTTTTCCATACTTTTCATACTTCAGAAATAACGGTAATAGTGAAAGTAGTAAACACACGAAAAATAAACTCAAAGATATACAATATTTACTTTCACTCCAATTGCATTGTGCAATTTCCCGACCTAACCAAAGATAATGAATTACGCACGCGAACACAGGTAATGTAAGGAAACACACTTTGCCTATAGCAATTAACCAACCACGGATTCTAATCTACAGGGTAGGCTAAGGTGTAAGGGTGTAACGAAACATTTTAAACATAGGTGTAAGAAACGAAAGGAATGGCTCTGAGTGTTTTTCTAGGGGTATCTTACTCTAAAAATGAGAGTAACAAAAGGGTTTATACGGGGGTTAACTAACCAGTGTAGTTAGTTAATAACACATAACATATAATAGGCTATTTGGGTGTAATCCTAGAATTTTACCAATTTAGACAAGTCATTCCAATTATATAAATAATACTCATTATGGTGGTCTCGAATAGTATACAAGCCAAGTTCTAAAGTTTACAAGTCACCGGCACACTCATAGATTTGTGAATTTTGAAAAATCACAATTTTTGAAAATAACGTCATGTGTGCAGCTATGCAACTTAGATCTTAAACAAAAACATGCTAAAATTTTTTAAGTTTGATATATTAAGCTCATTTTAAGCATAATTTTTGAAAAAGTTTAGGACAAGTAATTGTTAAGTGTTCTAATTCTCCAATCCCCCCACTTAAGTTAGACAACGTCCTCGTTGTTTGTATAAAAGGTTAAAAACTGGAAAATAAAAGAATTAGAACAGAAAAACTCCCCTGAGATTTGCTCGGTATGATCCTCCATTAGTATAAGAGCAAAAATCATCTTTCTTGTGGATTAGAACGTTTAAGCTTCATACTTGATGTATCCACAGGAAATCCAGGAAACTATAATACCACCAACACTTTAAAACACACCTAAGATAAGAAAGGTTCAAACTTGCATAATACATTAGTAGTTAGGAAAAATAAAACTTAAAAATTAAAACTGAAAATCATCAGGTCAGTCGATGCGCCGTATCTTATGGAAGAAGATACGCCGTATCGAGCCTGGAATTAATACAGATCAGAATAAAGATGCGCCGCATCCTTAACCAGGGATGCGCCGCATTAAAATAAACTGATAAATAGTTTTAAAGTCGAAAATAAAATTGCAGAAATATTAAAATAAGATATGACCATTGCAGGAGATGCGTCGCATCTCAGAATTGAGATGCGCCGTATCCTCATGCGGGCCTGACTGACTCGACACAGAAAACAGAATAATAAAAAATAAATCCGGGTTGTCTCCCGGTCAGCACTTGTCTTTATTCCAGAGTCTTCAAGTTAGACTCACGTTCAGTGTACCCGGTCAGTATGAATATAATGGTAAGCAGAGTGTCGATCACTAAGAGTGGAACGTATTATCTAGTTATTCTAATCAGTATTTTAATATCCTAAGTTAGCTATACAACCTAATCTAACCCAAGGGGGGTTCAGCCTGAGAGACTGGCACGGTTTGGTTATAATTAAATAGAAAACTAAACTAATGAGCACGAATCAGCGATTAGCACACACGTACACAGATAGATACTCGAGACAATAAGAAGACCTGTCCTGATAATTAAATAGCTTGTCACATGTTTTATTGCTAGTTTTATATGAAGTGTATATAATTAAACCTTTCTCGTTGGCTCTAATCTTATCGGCGAGTAAACCCTTAATGATTACTTATGTCTATCCTATTTATTTAAGCGTCTCTAATAAATAGGCGAGGAAGGGGCATGGCGACCCAAGCAAGACTCAGCTAGACACAGAGGTTATCAATGCACTAATAAAAGTCACCAAAGACATCAACATATAAACTTTAATTAATGGGAAAGCAATATTAAGGGGAGTGCATGATCTTCCGTAGTCACATGACACAAGCCCATCAATCCTGATGAATTAAAGCGTACTAAAACAATAAAACAAAACTACTTAATGAATTGAATACATGCAGGACCTTCTTACAGCTCTTGTATCTTTATTTGAGGTGTGTCTTGTGCTGCTTAGTCGTCTGAATTCGGCTCTAGGGTTATACAAAAGGTCTCTCTCTCTGTGTGTCAAATTCGTCTGACCTTGGGGTATTTATAGTTTCTGTCTGAGGGATCGATGCGGCGCATTGAGTTGATAGATGCGGCGCATTGACTTAACTTCGCGTGGGGTCCAAGATTAATATATTCAGGAATACTTGTACACCGTCTTCAGATGCGGCGTAACTTGATCTTTGTATGCGGCGCATGTACTTTAGCTGTCTCGGATTGTAACTGGTGAAATCTTGATAGTGATACGCCGTATGTTAGAAGTATACTGTGGCGTATCTAGAGTAGAACGAGCTTGATCTTCTTCTTTGACCAAAGTTTCATATGCGGCGCATGACAGAATTGCATGCGGCGCATTCTTCAAAGTCAGGCAATGGTCTTCGAATTCATCTAAGTATGATATTGCGTCGTAACTGTTGAGTGAGATACGGCGCATCTTCTGGATTTCAGTAGACTTTTGACATCTCGATTGTTTTGCTCCATAATTAGTCCAAAATCGCCAAGTTTCACATAATGCTTGTTTTTACCTGAGAATTACTAAAGTAAACATTAATGTATCGATTCTCATATATACTATAATAAAACAAGTCAAATAAATAGGATAAATGATGATAATAAAATGTACTTATTTGAGTTCATCATACGCTCAAACCATTGAGCTAATTCGGTCACTCCTTCTAACCCTTTGAAATATGTTGGCTTGCAACTTACGAAATCTTTAAAGGTACATTTGCGAGACGCAGATGCCTCGCTTTCAGCGGTAGATCGGTTGTTGTTGCTCGAGCGGGCTATGGTAGCCGCTTGAGTCTCGAGGGCCGCAGCGACACTGTCAGCTACCAGCCTTTGGATAGCTTTAGGATTCATAGCTGTTGCGGGAGTGGCTGTTTCTTTTCTAGTACGGGCCATAAGTCTATTAATACCACAAGAAAACACAAATTTAGAATCCACATAATGACCATGCTAGAATAATTCGAGTAACAAGGTAATTGCATACCAATCCTAACAATATGGTCACAATGCGATATCATAACGAATTTGAGAATCATAAAATCACAACATGTGTGGGTACTATCGTAAATAAATGATCAATTCTTGGTATAGGATTGCTAAGGAACAAACTGATTCATTTACTCTGCATTCATCAATTTTCTTTTGAAATATTCTTTTTTATAATTTTTGTAATTACATCTCAATTGTAATATCCAAAGAACCATAACATTACGACCTATCAGTTCACGATTCACATGAATAACCACAGTAGTATAGATCAACATCAATATATAGTAAATCATAACTAACAACATATATTAATAACTTGAATCGATTTTGTTACAAAACAGAATGATCACAAGGTCTTTTATTAATACAATATGCAGTAGGCTAAGATGCCACAAATTATACAAATGTATACTATGTCTAACTGCCGGAAGTCTCATCCATGGGTCCTGTGAGTTCTGAAATCTGATTCATAAGTCTCTGTATATCGGTTTGATGTTGGACCTGCATGTCTTCCATGAGTCTCATAAGTATCTTGATCTGTTTCTCATGACGCTCCAAACGCGTCATGATGGTGGATAGGGTAGGTGTGCGGTCAGCTGCTGCTCTGGAGCTTTCTCCAGTCTCGAATACTCGGGTTGGAGGGGGTGATGATGCATATTGATGTTCAGGAGATGATGGTGGCGTTATCTTAATCATGTCTAGAGGTGAAGTAGGAGATTGAGGTGATGGTGGTATAATTGGAACTATAGGAAATCGTACTCTCTTGCGAGGTGTATGCATCCTAATGCAACCGTTGGGGTGACTCCGAAATGGTGTCATAAATGGTTCGGGTTCATAGGGTTCTAAGATTCTGACTCGTCTACGCCGGGCTACCGGGGCAGGTGGGGGTGGAGGTGTAGGTAATGGGGTCTCAGAATCTTCTGCAGGCAGCCATTGCTGAGTCTGCATATACTGATCATTGGGAATTGGGGTATAAGTGGGACGATTCTCCAGACGAGTTGATGCAAGGTATGCCCGTCTAGCTAATACGTACGGGTCTTCAGATATGGGTGAGTCTGGGTTACCTTGTGTAACTGGTGGCATGGGTGGTGTAGCGACGACTTCTCCTTCTTCAAAGGGCTCCGTTTCGTCTGATGTGATGCCTGACACTGTAGTGGGCGATGTGCTGGGAACTATTGGTAAGGTGATAGATGAACAGGTATCTTCGGATTCCAAGTCCGATGATGAGGTACTAGGGTGTGATACTATAGACATAGTACTGTAATATCCCCGTAAATAGTAATCGTAAGTAATTAATAACACCAAGTATATAAAAGTTAATATGTAATAATCTTGTTAAGCAATACTGTAAACATAATGTTATGAAATATGTAGGCACGGAGGGCGTAACGTGGTATGGTGTAAAGCTGGTTCATTTTGAAAAATGTAGTTATAGTCCAATGTTTTAAAAACATTTGGTTCCCTATAACTATAGCTCTGATGCCAATCTGTAACACCCCCTAGATTTTGAGTTAAAAGCGGAAGACTTAATCGGGGTATTACTGGAAGGATCATAGTTATAATCATAGAAAACGAATCAAAAGAGACATTTTGTAAATTATTGTCATTCATTTAGAAATTCAAATACAAAAAGGAAATTTCAGCATTTAATGTTCCACAAAAGATAATGTAAGTTTGATATAAATGACATAAATTTATTAGACACCAAAACCATACGTTACATGCCCGCTCCGATGCCTTGAATGCTCCTGTTAATTACCTGAGATAACATGCTTAAAAGTCAACAAAATTGTTGAGTGAAATCATAGCGTTTGAAATTATAATCAGTTTGAACACAAGTCTATAATTGCATAGAAAAAAATACAATCATTTTGAAATAGAAATATTGCAGTCGATATATTGCCCTAAGTCTCATGACACTCAAACGTTAACGGCACCGCTCAAACGGCATGAACAATCCAAATTAATGGCATGAGTTATGGCCCTCTATAGGAGATTGCCGACTTCCTATTTTGGTTTCAAATAATGTGTATTTGACCTATCCAGCTAGCAACAAAGGCCATCTTCAAGATAGTTCAAACAGGCAGTCAGCCTTCACAGATCTGTTCACTATACTCGCGTCCACCGCAGTGGTTAATGGCGCATGATGGGAGGGACTTTAAATAAGGCAATAATGGTAACTTAGGCAATATCAGTCAGGTATAGCATACAGAAAATACTTGTGTTCTGTTTTATAACATGTATCTCCCCACGCATTTGAAAACATATAAAAGTTAAAAGTGGGACTATGAACTCACCTTGATTATAACTGGAAAAGATGAAATATGAAATCAAATGTTTTTAAGGAAATGGCTCCAACACACGACCTGGATAATACTAAGGAAGTCTGAGATTTTGATGGTTTTGGCCTAATACGAATAATGATTGAAATGGTATCGAATAACGAAGTGGTTTGTGATGAGAGTAGATGATATACTTAAAATGCTTAAAGTTCAAAAATAATATTATATAATATTATCTTATTTTTATGTTATTGAAATCATAAATATCGTTTTCTCGAAAGTGGTTTGAATAAAATGTTAAGTGAATCGTAAAAATCCGTTATATATAAATATAAACGAAACGTAATAAAATGCATGTGAATGAGATGAGAAACGTAAAATATAAAATGGAAATGAAAATAAAATAAAGTTATAGTTGGTCCTTGAACTTATTCAAATTTTACATTTTTAACCCTAACGGTGTCAAATTTGCACCGTTAGTCCCTGGTTACTTATATTTTACATTTTTGGTCCAGAAGTTCCCAGAATGATATATTTAACTATAAGTTTACTGTTTTATCCATATATATCCTCAAATTACTGAATTGACAGTTTATACCCTGTTTTTACAAAGTTAACAATTTTAGTCCTTATAGTTGAAATAGTTTGCAAATTTAGTCCATTTTTCACAAAAAGATTTGGAAAATAAATCCAAGAGTTTCTATATGTTTATAAAGCTTACTTAACTGCTTTTCGACTGCTTAATATACAAATTTCTTAATTTAGAGCTTAATGGGCTTTTAATGTTCGAAACAAAGGCCCAATAACAAAACACGATGCGTGGGCTTTTAGACTTAAATGGGTTCGAGTTTGGGCTTATTTTATAAGTCTAAGAACATTACAAAAAGGCTTAGGCCGACTGCTTATCCGAATAAGCTAAAAACTGCTTATTGGGCTTATTAGCCCACAGTCAAAAATAAAAGGTTTTAAAAGGTTTCGAGTAGCGTTTAGTTTGGCGATTTTAAAGAGCTTTTAAGGGCTTATCATCGAAATCTTAAAACACGAAATTGGTTAACAAGCTTATGAATAAACAGTATGCCCAATAAAAAGGATAGGTCGCGTACAAGAATTCGTTTTAACATGGATCTTTCTATGTCGAGTTTAACATGAACAATAAATAATGAAAATGATATGTAAAATGAAATGCGATACGATAAGTAATTAAAATGCATTCAAAATGAAGTGAAATGAATGTATATATGTAATATGAATGCGTAATACGTATTCCTAGCCATTCCATGAAGGAGGCATGATGTATGAAGCGTAAAAATAAATAAATGAAATACGTATAAATGTATAAAGCTATATACGTTCGAAATAAATTAAAGGCAATGCAAGAGATGTTGTAATTCGACATAAATGAATGGAATAGAGTTGAAGAGTGCTTACAACACCAAGGAGGTGGGTTTATACGTCCGAATGATCAACAACGAATCGAAATATTGCTTATATGATAGAAAATGGGTTCGAACGAGTAGAAATGGTTCTTGGTTTCCTTTGACTGACTTGGCATGAGCTTTTTAGGACTTGGAGAATGTGTGTGAGTGTGTTATACAAGTGGGAATGTGTTATACGTTCGGTTGGTATATATGCATGCATGAGAAATAAATTTTAATAGTTTTTAAATATGCAAGTTGTGTTATATTCAATTTGTAGCAAGGATTTGGATAAGATAAGGAATAACTTGAGTACCTAGTGACTTAGGAGCGGGTTTAGGAGTATGGGTTGGTCCTTGATCCGAATAGAACTTGAATATGTTTCGTTCGAAATGTTTAAAGGGTCCAAAAATAGTTTTAACGTGACTAAGAATGAGAAGAAGTGAGAAATGAGGTTCATAACTCAAAATCAATCATAAAAGGCTAAATGAACTAGGGTAAATTGGTTCTAAACCGAATTGGATAAAAAATAGAAAATGTCAAATGGGTTGGTTCATGTCGCGGTTGAGGTTCACTTTGGGTCTCGTTAGGCATGTAAATGATCGAATTAGGAAATGATATTCGACATCCTAATTATTTGGTTGGTGAGGAAACGAGTGGTATAAAAATTGGGATAGATTATATGTCAAAATCAAGAATAAATGAGGCAAAGCTAAGAGGGTTTAGTCGACTGAAATAAGAAATATAAAACCTAAAAGTTATGGGTTGGGCTTTATGAATAGTAACAGGCCAAGTGTTGGGCTAATGAATAGTATAAGAGTCTGTTTGGTTTATAATGGTTGTGTTGGATTACTTGTGGTCCGTGTGTGAGCTTGTTCCAAGGTTTTGAGAATTAATGTAACGTAATAAACAAAATTTTAAATTTTTCTCGTAAAAAATGGTTAACTGAACTGTAACTGATAATCAATACTTGATTAATGTTTACAAATCACTGGTTAATTTTACAGGTTGCTAGAGGTGGGCTAAACCATATTAGATATTGCAACAAAGGTTTTTAAGATCGGGAACCCACCTAGGATCGTTTTCGTTTTTGCAAGATCGTGACCGTAAGATCGGATCGGGATATTAAGATCTTACTATAGTGTTATTTTCTTAATAAGAATTGTAGAATTATGCAAATTTACATATTATTATATAGCATATATCATGAAAATGTATGTCAAAATTATGATTATAAAGTGTTTAATACAATTATCATATTATTCTACAAAACTTAATGCATAAATTTGTAGTTTTTATCTTGTTGTTCGAGAAAAGTAAGATCGGATCAATCGAGATCTTAAGATCCTATGGTCAATACTCACGATTGGGATCCTATTAGGATCCTATCTCGCAAATATCCTATGTAGGATCGAGATCGTTTTTGCTTTATAGTATCGTAAAATCGTAAGATCCTAAAATAAAGATCGAGATCTTAACATGGAACCATGATTGCAACGTATGCGTTTGAATTTCATTGATGTATAACCTCGTTACTTTGCAACTTATTTTACGTGATGGCATTTAGTGAACATAATATTATTTGTTGTTTCCAAATAACATAAAGAGAAAAGTACAAAAAGAGGACAATATCTTCTTCTTTTTTTATTATCAAGATGTTTATTTTTTAAGGCTATTCTCAAAATAGTCATGCTCAACAGCTTAACTCCACAACTCCACCCAAATCTCGACACGCGTCCACTATCTAGTACAATTGGTTATATTTGACTAGCCCACAAAATATAGTACAAGTGCTTAACTGGAGGTTGTTCAACCCAAGCATCTGCTCAACTGGAGGCTTAGGGTGAGTTTTGTTTGCTCTCATGAATCGGAATCGGTATAAGTTTCAGTATAGAGTGGAATGGCAATGGATTCAGTCAAGTGTATCATTCCCATTCTTTTTGTTTGGATTGATGAATCGGATATGGGTATCAATTTCTCATTTCAAAAAACTCTTCATCAAAAAACTTCTCAAAAAGGCACTTTACTATATAGCAATGTCCATTTCGGAAAACTTTTCAAAAAAGGGTTTTTTCTAACTTGTGCCCCGAGACACAAGTTAAGCACACCAAAAGCATGGTGGGACCTACGAAAAAGGACGACCGGACCCACAAAAATTACAGCCAGCCCCATGTCTTTTATTTGAAAAGTGTTTTCGCGGGTCCCACCGTCCTTTTGATGTGCTTAACTCGTGTCCCGGGGCACAAGTTAGAAAAACCCTTCAAGAAAATATATCATCCGAAATAAGTTAATTGATATCTTAATTCAAATCAGTATATATTCTATATTGTAACACCCCCAAAAATCAAATTTGCAGCGGAAGATAATGTTACTAGGGTGCTACTCAATTGGTATCACAACACAAAGTACAAAGAACGGTTTTACCTCGACCTATTAGAAGAAATTTCATAATCAAAAGCATTTTTGTTTTACATCATTCAAAATAATGCGGAAATACCGGACCATAAAAGAAGTAAAGTGGTCCCAAATTGTAACATATGCATACTTGGATTTGATGTTTGATGAATTCTAGAGAGAGAGAGATAAGAGAGTGGGAGTTCTAGAGAGAGAGAGAATGAAAGAAACTTGTGTTGAATGATTAGAAACTCCAACCCTCTCCCTAGGTGGAGAGGGGTATTTATACATACTAACATAGGTGCCCCTAGTGGGCTATAGAGTGAGCTGACAGTGGGTAAAGACCCGACCCACTCCACAAATACTATAATAACTAAACTAATATTACATTAACTAAACTAATACTAATAAGCCTACGAGCTAAATAAATGCTAAATAGATACTCGGGGTGACCGAGTCTTCACATGAATATTTATATTTCTAACAATCTCCCCCTAAGGGAGGTCACCCCGGAAATAATATTTTGAATTCTAGCATTCTTCCATATGACTTTGACTTCTTAGCTCGTAGTATTTGATTCTTCAATGTCATTACTCTTTGTACATTCAACAGTGATCTTTTGATGACCGTTCTTCTGTCTTGGATGATCTTTGGTGATTCTTTGATGTCATCATCCAACGTATGTCTCCAGGTCATCTTTTAGCAGTATGTTTCCATGTGATGTGTTACTCTTTGAGCCGACATGCTCACACTATTCTGGGTCATGATTTTCAGCATCAGAGTTTGCTGAAGCAGTGTTGAAGGTCTTTTAGTTTATCATGACTTCTTTGAATATGATGATGGTGTAGTGTGAGCATGTGGTAATGGATTGGCATCTTTTCGGCAATCAGCTGCAACCGCCAGGTATTCCTGCATATGACAGTTAGCAATAAAACGTCCGGTACTTATAGGTTTGGACTTCGAGATTGTTAAAAGCATAGTGTGAAAACCCTCTCTAATCCTTACCAAGGCCATTCCTTAATCAGAAACCCACAGAGGGCTTTCAAGATCTACCGTAGTAAATCAACGATTTGGTGAGTCGCTGGAGTTCACTCCACGACTGTAGATCGTTTGAAACCGCCGCGACCACTAAGCGTAATCCACAAGGAATTACCAAAGTGACCTGCTTTTAGGGCTATTTGATGTTGACCCTGGCAGGAATTCCCATTCAATCACTGAGAATTACATTTGTAAATTCCCTCATAAATGTTCCAGCAGATTGCTAAGATCTGCGTAGGACTCATAAGTTTACAACTGGTGTCCTTAATGTTGAACAACCAGTGTAGAAGTAACACGTGTTCCTATGAGATCTTATGATGTATCTCGTGGTTCTAGACTCGATAAGTGCAGTTTTGGCAGTCGGAGATTGGAGCGGTGTCTCCTATTTCAATATCAATACAACTCGTAATGAGCGGTCGATAGATTATGCAGGGTTCCACGGGAGAATTAAAAAAGTCCTTTTAAGAGAACTTGAGTGGCTAGAAGGTTTAGTGCAGTGCATCACTGGGTCCATGACGTCTTGTCTTCAATACCGGTGTTACCTTAGTAACAACCAGTAGCATATGAATTGAACCCGGTTTCTGCCCTAAGGTTGAATAAATGGAGGGCTATTTCTTTTCACCCTTTCTCATTTCATTTCTTTTTAATTCTTCAACCACTTCTTTCTCCTTTCTCATATCACTCCTTTTTTTTCATGATCATACCTAAGGACTTTCTAATACTAACTATTCGGTATTGTCCCTGGGTAGATCCCTCCGGCTCTGGCGGATCATAGGATGGTTTTCCTAACCTTAGCCAACTTATAACATCATGACTATCCTATGTTGCCATTTACCAAATCCTTGAAAAATCTCTCAAAGTGTTCATGATTATGAAACACATTTTGCAAACACTTTGAGAGTTTTATATTTTTCAAATGCTCCCCCTTAACATGTGCTCAGATGTTTTAATTATAAATTTGCACATGTTGGGTGGAGTTCGCACTTTTTGAATTGATCCACTTTCAGTGAACATGACCGATTCGAGACACGCTTACATCACTAGTTAGACTAGCTTGAAATTATTACCCGGCATGGTCAAGTCCACAGAAAGATTCTCGAAACGGTACACTCTACTCAGACACGTCCTCTTCGAGTTGAAATTATTACCCGGCCAGGACATGTCCTTTCGATTAATGACAGTTTTTGTTTCGTCAATTCATTCGTGAAGTCTGAGTCGTGCTCACATGAGATGCCAAATCCCTTTTTTTTCATCCATTCGCTCCCCCTCAATATGTGCATCGATATACGAAAGAGTTTAGCACATATGGGAGAGCCTACACTTAAGACCAAAACATCACATTTTTATCAGATTTCATATTTAAATCACATTCTCTCCCCCGATCAAAAATTTCAAACCATTTGAGATTTGTGATCCCAATTGATTTAAATAAGTTAGAAATTATGGGAGAAAATATGGTCAGTTTTAATATGTGCTGATAATGGAACATTCAACTGCTCCCTCTCAATTTATAAGGGAGATTCACTACTTATCATGAACAAAGATAATCGTTATGACACAAATGATATTGACCTTTTTGCGCAGATGATGTAATCATCCGCTTCTCTGAGGGAGTCAGCAGTCAACATCAATTATCCATCCACCAACAAAAATTTCCCAAATGTTGTAGATCCCCACTTGGCGAGACCAAAATAAGTACTGCTTTTTTGAAATGAAGGTGGTGGTGGTGAAGACAGTGTTGTTGTTGTTGTTGCCGATGTTGTTGTTGTGGTGAATTCAGAGCCATTCAATAGAGTTTGAACATCTGATCAAATGGTTAGAGCGGGAACTGGCACATTCATATTGGCCATGGAATCTGCATAAGAATATCAACACAGATATACATACATACAGATACACTTTTCATTAATAGCTACCACATAGCAGCTTGCCAACTCATAATACCAAATTCATCGCATAATCAAACCATAGTCAGGAAATACATCAAACCGCTATCTAGCATGAAGAGCAATCAGCAATCATAAACATGGCAATTCACTCATATTTCAACATTCAACTCAGGATCTTAGGGACAAGATTCTAACATGATAGCTATATACCTAAGCAAATCCTGAGAGCACAAGTAATAAATCAACAACGATTAAGCAGCTATCGACTAACAAAAGTCAATCAACATTTGAAACTCGTTCATTCATATCATACAAATGCCAGTGGAGTATTAAAGAACATCAGTCACAATGGGTTTTCTAACTTGTTAGGAATATAAATATTCATATGAAGACTCAGTCACCCCGAGTATCTATTTAGCATTTATATAGCTCGTAGGCTTATTAATATTATTTTAGTTTTAGTAATATTAGTTTAGCTATATTAAGTATTTGTGGAGTTGGGTCGGGTCTTTACCCACTGTCAGCTCACTCCACAGACCACTAGGGGCACCTTATGTTAGTAACTATATATATCCCTTCCCATGTGTGGGAAGGGTTGGAACTTCTCAACCATTCAATACAATTCTCTTTACTTTCCCTCACTAAGTTCCCAACTCACTTTCTCTCTCTAAATCTCGCCTAAACCGCCGGCCAAATCCACCATATTTGTGTGTTTGAATGTTATGAATATGCTACAATTGGTATCAAGAGCCATGGTTAGGTTCGTGTAAGAGCATATTCAGATTCGTGGGTGGATTTTTGGTTCTTTCTAGTTCGTATAAATTAGTCAAGAAAAACCCTTGTTCAATCTTTGTTTGTGGTTAAATTCGATGGAAATCTGTACTTTTGTGTTCATTGAACTGTTTTAAATCTTCATTAATAACATACAACTTGGTTAGTGTCTGTTTGTGGAAGATTAGAAGAGTTTCTTGGCAGCGGTTTGGGTTTCGGAAGTATTTTCATCATAGCGGTTTGACATTCGGTGAAGGATTATTGGTAGCGGTTTGTATTATTCAGGGAATTCTAAGCAACGGTTTAGTGAACAGCGGTTTGGACTCTAACTAAATTAGGAAACGGACAAAACATACTGAAAAGGACGGTTTGTCCACTTGCGGTAGCGGTTGGTCAGTTTCTGTCGCTAGCGGTTTGTCGTTTTGTAATAGCGGTTTGACTGGTCTTAGCGGTTCAGACTTTCAGCGGTTTAATCGTATAGCGGTTTAGATCGTAGCGGTCCAGGATTCAGCGGTTTAGTCTTCAGCGGTTTGAGTCTTAGCGGTTTTGGTTTCAGCGGTTTAGCTCTCAGCGGTTTGAATACTAGCGGTTCGGTCTTCTGATTCAGCGGTTTAATACTAGCCGTTTGGTCTTCTGATTCAGCGGTTTGATTTGCGGTCTGTTGTGTGTTAGCGGTTTAGATATAGCGGTTTAGTCTTCAGGTTTAGCGGTTAGATATTAGCGGTTTGCCTAGGGTTTTAGCAGTTTGCCTAGGGTTTTAGCGGTTTGACTAAAAGTTGACCTTTTACGTCAAAATTTCAAACGGCCACAACTTTTGAACCGTAACTCCGTTTTCAGCGAATTACCTATCAAAACGACCGTGAGACCGACGAGAAGGACATATTGAAAAATGTTATTCATTCAACCCAATTTTCGAAGCCTAAAAATGCTCCGAAATGAAGTTTTTGAGGTTTTAAGTTTTCATACCATAATTTCACCGTAACAACTTGCGTCAACCAAACCAAATCAAATCTCATCATAACACATTCAAGTACTCAAATCACGGTTTATTCTTGATTCTTGTAAAATTCCACGAAAGAATCTATTTCTCGGTTTAAATCATAGAATTGTAAAATCCCGTGCACGTTTACGTCATGTCTACTACCTCAGATTCTGCTATATCTGAGATACTCAGATTGTACAATATGATTGACAAACAAAAGATTCCCAAAGATGTACAACAGATAAACGTGTTTGAGTATGTTAGTGCTGATAGGAACTCTGTGTGCCTGAATTCTCAAGAGAAAGAGCTCCATCAGCTACAGACAAACGTTATTGAGCCAGATACTGCTATGAACAACGTGCAACTGGTGAAACACAAAGAAGCATCTGTTGAACCTTGTGGGGTATCTTCTGTTATTAATCATGATAATGTGTTGCATGAACAAAAGATTCCCGACAAAGTACAACAGACAAACGTTGTTGAGTCAGATATTGCTAATATGGGAAATAGCGATGTTATCCCATATGAACAATATGTGAAACACAACGAAGTGTCTGTTGTACCTAGTTGTGCATCTTCTGTTCTAAATGATGATTATGTGTTGCATGAGAACACTGAATTTGTTCCTGAAGACCCATTAACCACCCAACTTAACATCTATAAAGAACAAGTGGCCATATATGAACAACGTGCTAAGTTTGAGTTGACTAAACGTGAGCAAGAAATGGATGGTCAGATGCGTACACTTATTTCTGAACGTAATCTAAGGGAAGAAAAATTGAAAATAGAGTTACATTCTTTACAAGTGAAACTTAAGCAAACTGTTCAGCTTAATCAAGTAATGCAAGAAAGTGTGAAAACACTAAAGCAAGATTTCAAAGAAAAAGAATCTAAACTCTTAAATGATTTTTCCAGACTTAAAACGTTAAAGAATAAACTTGAAAACAAGTTGTACACACAAGACCAGACCAGACAAACTGCTCAAATGATTCAAAAGCACAAAAAGCTGTGTGATAAGCATAGTGAGAGTAACGTAGGTGAACCTAAGTTAGCTATTCTTAAGAATGCTAAAGTAGTCCAACCTGCCTTATATGATGCCAATGTGATGATTATGCTTGGTCATGCCCCACCTGATGTTTCATCTTTAGAAGAGAGTGATGAAATAGATGTGAGAAAAAGAGAAAGGATGAATGAGAAAATGAAGGATCCCAAATGCATAGCCAATCGAATAATAGTCAAATCCCATGATTATTATGAGGAGAATCGATTGACTGTGTTTGCACCTCAAAAGAAGTTAACACCCGAACAAATATTTTGGTCTTTAGATATTGAAAAGAGAAAGGCCGAAGAGCTTGAAGCCAAAACTCCATCCCTTAGGAAAATTGCAGCTGCGACGATGTATCCTCCCAATACACCTAGGCATTTGGTCCCTTTGACTCTTCCCACTGAATGTAAAACCTTAATTAGCATATATGTACTTTGCCAACTATTTGCTGATTTTGATAAAACATGTAAGAAGAGAATTACACCAACCGGAATTACTGAGGGGGAAAGGGGTTTTGAACAGACAAAAAGGTGTTACTTAACTGAGGTCATTCCATTCTTTAAATTACTCAAGGAACAGTTTGAAGGATTGCAAAACGCCCTTGAAACTGAAGTAAATGAGATGAAAGTAGTGTTTAAAGAAATGGAAAATGAGGTAGCTCAAAATGCGATAGAACTTAAGAGTCGTGAGATTGAGAGAAAGAATATTCTCATCGCCAATGAGAATTTGATTGCTAGATGTATTGCACAGGATATATTTTATACTGCTATTGATGCTGCATTAACTACCTGTCAATTTCATGAGTATTCTATTGCATTGAATGTTACCCAGAATCGTGTTGTTGAGCTTGAGGGGGAGAATTTGAAATTGCAAGAAAAAATTCAAAATGATGACCATGATAACAAGGTCAAGCGTTTTTCAAAACTAGAGGTTGATCATCTTAATTTGCAATTAAAATATCAACACTTAGAAGAAAGATGTAAACTATCAAATGCCAAGACATCTTTGGATGCTCCTGAATTTGATACATATTTTGAATTAAGCAAACGCGATGAAAAAATTCAAGCTCACACTAACACGATTCGACAATTGAGGGCCCAAATTGGCCAATTAAAATCAAACAAGAGTGATGTGTATGGCACCAATAAACCATCGTCTTTAGATTCTCAGAATTTTCACTATCAAGACACCATCAATAAGTTACACCATGAAAATGAGTGTTTTAGAGCTGAAAATTCAAAAGTCAAACAACATTTCAAAGAGTTATATGATTCAATTAAAGTTACACGTAACAGTCACAATGAAAAGATAACTTCTTTGTTAAATGAAATCGAGAATCTAAAGACTCAGGTGAAAGGGAAAATGCCAATCATCACTGGTGATAATGCTATTTCAAAGGTTTCTGCTTGTAGAAAATATGCAATTGATGTTGTGCCTATTCCGCTTCCCCTTAGGAACAATAGGTCTGTTCACCAAGTATATCTCAATCACCTTAAGGATAGCCTTGATACCTTGCGTGAGATCGTAGAAGAGGATAGGATAGGGAAACCACTTGATTGTGCAGTTGTAGATGCCTGCTTCCTCACTAAACGATCTCAAGAACTTTTAGAATACGTCATTGGCACAGGTCCTAAAATAGATAACAAAAGAGATAAATTTGTTGCATCATCCTCTACAACTAAGAATAAGCATGTAACCTGTGAGGCACCCTTGGAAACTTCACATCCCAACACATCAAAACATGTTCAACAACTGGAAGTGAAAAAGACTAATATTCCCATCAGTCATTCTACAAGAGTTAACAGTGACACTAAAGCTAGCGAGTCAAAACCTAGGAGAAATATAAAGAATTCTAGGACTTCACCAGCTAAAAGTGTTTCTAAGAAGAAAGTAGAAGACCACAAGAGGAACAAAAAGTCAGATTTGAACAAAAGGAATCATAATTCAAATCCTAATTCACTTTGCAAAACATGTAATGATTGTCTAATTTCGGGTAATCATGACAAATGTGTTGAGAAATTTTTGAAGTCGTCCAACAAACCCCTAGTTAAGAAAGTTTGGAGAGCCAGACAAATTAAACAATCTTGGAAACCTACAGGGAAAATGTTTACCAATGTAGGCTTTCAGTGGAATCCCACGGGCCGAATATTCACACTAGGCGATCATTGCCCTTTAACGAGGATTACCATGCCTAGAGTAGTGCCTGTTATGGAATGGAAGCCAACTGGTAGAATTATCCCTTTAAATACACAATGCCCTTTAACTAGGTCCATTGCATCTACCAGTGTTGCCCCTATTGTTAAAACCAAGGCACCTATGGTTTCTGCAGCTCCAGAGATTGTTTGCACTAACCAACTGGAACCCAACTTAAATTGGGGATTCGGCACTCCAAATTCTCTTCTTTCGTCTGTTTTCAAATGCAGGTCGTATGAATCGTCCTTTGACATTTGATTGACAGGCTGCTCACCACTTGTGAGGGGAAACAACAATGACGTCTGTTCACATCAGTTCAGGCCTCGTTCTTAAATGACTATGACGCCTGTTCACATCAGTTCAGGCCTCGTTCTTCAATGACTATGACATCTGTTCACATTAGTTCAGGCCTCATTCTTCATCGACTATGACGTTTGAACACTGCAGTTCAAGCCTCGGGCCTCAATGTCAACATAATGGTGTCTGCTGACAACACTTCAGGCCTCGTTCCTCAATGAAAAGAAAGGTGTACGCTTAAGTGCGCTTTATCTTTGGAAGAAGAGAAATCTTCTTAGTTATGACCATTCTCATCAACAAGTTTCATGCTCTACCCATGCTCACTCAGTCATCAAGTGGATCAACGTTCATTGGAGTATATTTTTATTCACTTGTTCTATCAAAATTTGCAGTCATATGCAATTTTTGAGGGGGGGAAAGGGTGAATAAACAAAATGTCAGTCATCAAGAGTTATCAAACGGATCTACTTACCGTTGATGGTATTCTTATTCACTCGCTCAATCAAAAATGGCAGTCATGTGCAATTTTTGAAGGGGGGGAAAGGGTGAATAAACTACATGTTGATTGATGTTTGAAAAATGGTCATACGACTCCAGAATACATCAGTTCAGGAGTCGTGCAAACCAAGGTGTTGAAGAACAAGGTCATGGAAGGCTAATCGATATCTTCTCACGGGCTGAAATAATCAGTGATAAAGGGCTTCTAGTCAATGCTTCATGGACACGTCATTATGCTTCATGTACACATCATTATGATGATTCCGATTAATCGTAACCATCAGGGGAGAGAAATGTGTACACCAAGGACGCACAACAGGTTCACGTGATCGGGCTTAATATCTCATGATACAAATTATAGATGATCAGTGTTTCAACTTGTTACTTTGGTGTTATCATCTCATGTGTATGTTACGGGCTGACGGGTTATATGTAAGATTACTGGAATGCATTTGGTGAGATGAAGATGATTGGTATTCTGTTCCCCCAAATGGACAATCTTGAAGAAGGTCGAGTCTACAGTCTATTCTACATTCTCCGATGTGTGTTAGAAGACTAAAGACAGCATGCATTTGGTTATCAAAAGACTTCTTCATATTATGGACATTCATCAGAGAGGCGGTCAGTTTGGGGGAGAGCACTAATTAGGGGAGAGTGAAAAGCCAGAATTAATCCCTAATTAAATGTGCTCACATTGCTCTTCAGCAAGTAAAGTAACGACAGCCGAGAAGATTCAGGAAGCTGAGGAGTAATGGAGTTTCCTCGTATACTTGTATATATTTGATTCATATATCCTTTCATATACTTGTATATATCTTAAAACAAAAAGAAAATAGAAAAATATAAAAACTATAAAAACCCTAAAAATCAGAAAATACCAAAAATACCAAAAATAGTCCTCCTAGGCATGTCTTCTGTTTATCGATAACATTTACGGACCTAGAAATGTCATTCAATAATGACACGGGTTTTTAAATGAAGCTCCAGCAGAAGTTATACTTACCAGTTAAAACATGTCTAAATGGCTTGCTATTACTTTAGATAGCAACCCGCGTTTCTAAATGCGGAAAGCATGTCGCCAAAAAGACAGTTATTCCTCCAACTGGGTGAAGTTCACCTGGGCATGGATTACTTTATATCCATGTTTCTTCGATCTGATGTACGTTTCAGTGCATCATTCCTCGTATAAGAAGAGAAGTCCTCTTTACATCGCAGGTACTTTCCAATCTATGATTCTTCAGGAAAGTATTTGTATGAAAACTTGGTGGTACCATGATTTTTGAATATCAATCAAAATTGAAATTTTCATAAAAATCTATCACTCAATCAATGACTACAGCTATTCCAATAGAAGACGGGTCATCGATTGAGGGGGAGAGTGATGATTTTCAAAATTCTATATCATCAAAAACAAGTAACTTTGTAAATAATAAGCAGTGAATAAACAGTTGTTGTTATGTGTCACTGTATGATTATTTTAACTCAAAATCTTTCAAACCTATCATACCTGACACTAACATTCTCCCTCATTGATTGAGGGGGAGCATCGTCATCAGAATATATGTTAAATCTGACCACATTTTCTCCCAAAATTTCTAAACATATTTAAATCAATTGGGATCACAAATCTCAAATGGTTTGAAATTTTTGATTGGGGGAGAGAATGTGATTTAAATATGAAAATCTGATTAAAATGTGATCTTTTGGACTCAAGTGTAGGCTCTCCCATATGTGCTAAACTCTTTCGTATATCGATGCACATATTGAGGGGGAGCAAATGATTTGTGATGGCAATTGTGAAAGAATACCAAAGACCGACCATTTTACTTTATGTATTGGAGTTATAAGGATGGTAAGGTTAGGTATTAGTTCCCATGATCCAGCCAGAACCGGAGGGATCTTCCCAGGGACAATCCTCTAGTTAGAATAGAAGTCCTTAGGAATGATTAAAAAGGAGAAAAGTGAATAAGGGAAAAGTGCCGACTGAGATGGAGCTAGTACTGGAACAAACCCAACAAGGTGCTAGTAATGAAGTCTCGGTAAGCGCTGAAGGGGTTGAAGAATGAAAAAGAAATGTAAAGATAAAGGGTGAAAAGAAAGAAGCCCTCCTTACACTTTAGGCAGAAACCGGGTCAATACATATGCTGTCAGAATCACTAAGTTGATTGCTGACATTGAAGACAAAGTATCATGGACCCAATGATATGCTGCACAACCCTCCCTAGCCACTCAAGGTACCTCAAAGGACTCTTGTTTCACTTGTCACGGAGATCAATACATTGCTATTGTCTCTCTCACTTCGAGTTGAACGATATTGAAAAGGTGGCAGTCCTCTCCAGCCTCCGATCACTAAATCAAAACGCACTATTGAGTCTAGAGCCAAGAGATCATCAATAAATCTCATTAGGACACACTTCCAATATGCTTGTTGTTTCATACACCGTGAAAAGCAAGAAAATATATATGAAGAGTCCTACGCATTATCCTCGTGGTATTGCCAGAACATCCGAGTGATACATAAAGTATTCACAATGAAGATGGAAATCCTTCTAGAGCCAACATCAAACAAGCTCTTGGTGGGTGACATGTGAGATCCGTCATGGATCAAGCTTGTGACAACTAGAAAGAAACGATGGGGCGATTCAAATTTGAATCAAACTTGTTCCAGGAAATAGATTGACGGATACTTTTTGAAAACCTTTCAATGTGCTCACCAACAAAGTTTCGAGCACATTGATTGTGAAAATTTTCAAACAAAAGTATTTTTGACAGAAATGTGATTCAATTTATAAAACCCTCGTCGTGTTGCATAAAATGTTTATCCAGTGTCACGCGAGTGATTTTTCTAATCAATTTCTCGTCAATCAGTGGGTATTTAATTCACTGATTCACTCTACCGTGCTGTCTGCTTTGAGACGTTCCGGTATGAGAACATGCTTAGTATGATGATTCTGACATTAATTTGTTGGAAGACTCATTACTACAAGCTGGAAATTCGTGTCAAGAAGAATCTTCTTTAAAGGGGATTCTACCTGATCACATGTCGGTCTTCACTGAACCGAAGGTTAAATCCAACCACCACATCGAACGAATGACAAAGCCATATTCGTTCTCCAACTTTATTGCTAACTGTTTTATTTCAGATTCATATAAAGATGGCGATGGTGGTTCCTGATTCCAGCAGAAATGTGTCAATCCACACTCCATGCTCACACTTCCAATTCATTATCAAAGACATCATGATAGTTGAAAGACCTACAACACCGCTTCTGCAACTCTGATGAAATCTATCATGATCCAGAAAAGTGTGAGCATGCAGCCCAAAACTCACAACAAAACACATGGAGGCAATATCACTGCAGTGGATAAGCTCAGAGATTTACGATGACTGATGATCTCAATGAAGGCTCAAAGATCACAACTTCACATGAAGACGAAGCTGCAAGATGACTTGAAGACACATGTTGGGTGATAACCTCAAAGAATACTCAAAGATCATCCAAGACAAAAGATCAGTCATCAAAAGTTCACTGTTGAAGGCACAAAGATCAATGACGTTGAAGAATCAAAGACTACGAGCTATGAACTCAAGTTCATAAGATAGAATGCTAAAATTCAAAATATTATTTCTGGGATGACCTCCCTTAGGGGGAGATTGTTAAGAATATAAATATTCATATGAAGACTCGGTCACCCCAAGTATCTATTTAACATTTATATAGCTCGTAGGCTTATATATATTATTTTAGTTTTAGTAATATTAGTTTAGCTATATTAAGTATTTGTGGAGTTGGGTCGGGTCTTTACCCACTGTCAGCTCACTCCACAGCCCACTAGGGCACCTTATGTTAGTAACTATATATATCCCTTCCCATGTGTGGGAAGGGTTGGAACTCTCAACCATTCAATACAATTCTCTTCACTTTCTCTTACTAAGTTCCCAACTCACTTTCTCTCTCTAAATCTCGCCTAAACCGCTGGCCAAATCCACCATATTTGTGTGTTTGAATATTATGAATATGCTACATAACTTCTTTTAGATTTTGAGTTTTAAAGTATTTAGGGGATTAAACGTGGATTCCAAAGTGACACAAACGAACCTTCTAGTTACATAAAACTAGGAAACTATAAGCAAATTTCACATAATGCCCTAATCTTTCTAGCAACTAACACATTTGGCCATTTGATATAACGTTTAGTAAGTTCCTCTTCAACTAATACCCCATTAACTACAAAACCATTTCTAACAAGTATGAGTTAACCAAGAAACCCGTTTGATGATATAAAATTTTAATTCACTCTCCCCCTCAATCAGTGACCCGTATTCTAGTTAAAGAGATGTAGTCATTGATTGAGTGACAAATTTTATGAACAATCCAAGTCTAGAAGAATTTCAAACAACACGTAACCACCAAGTGTCTCACAAATAATTTTCAGAAGAATCATAGAAAGAAAACTATTTGTATGCAAAGAAGACTTCTCTTCTTAATGCAGAAATAATGCACTGAAGCGTACACCAAATCGGGGATGCACGGATATGAAGTAATCCATGCCCGGGTGAACTTCACCCGTTGTTAGGAACAGCCGTCTTTTTGCCGACGTGCTTTCCTCATTTTGAAGCGCGGGTTGCTATCTAAAGTAATAGCAAGCCACCATGACATGTTTTAACAATTCATTTTAACTTCTGCTCGAGCTTCATTTAAAGTCCCGTGTCATTATTGAATGACATTTATAAGACCGTAAATGTTATTGATAAACAGAAGACATGCCTAGAAGAAACTATTTTTGGTATTTTCTATTTTTCTGATTTTTATGGTTTTTCTTGGTTTTAATATTTTTCTATTTATATTTTTCTGGTTTTATAATTTTCTATTTACAGTTTGGTTTAAGAAATGTACAAACTATATTATTCATTTTAAGATGTTGACATGAATACCGAAATAAAGATACGTTCAGTATGTGGTAGAAATCAGCAGTCAACATTTCTTAACCTTTCACCACCAAAGCTTTCGAGGCTCCTGAATAATCTTCTGTACTTGATCCTTCTCAATTGTAAAGCTTTGATAGCTTCCCCCCAAACCGACAATCTTCCTTTTGAGCAGTTTCAAAGCTCTCTTTCAAGCTTACATAAGGTGAGTGTACAGCGGAAACCGTAGCAAACCACATCAAATATTTATGCTCCTTTTAAGAGTAATCGTCGTGATTCTCCATTCGGGGGATCATCAAATAGATCAGCAGGGAATCATCTCACACTTGAATAATTCTTCTCGCATTACTTCCCGCTGAAGTCTGAAGAAATGCATACCAAAAGTATCCAGAGATCACTTCCCCCAAGTAGTTGAAGTGATGCAATCAGTCTCATTGTATGAAGCCCAAAAAACTTGAAGTACACACTCAATCCCATTAATGAAGTCGAAAAAGTAACATCAAGATCAATTAAGACCCGGAAATCCCCTTTTCTCCCTTCAGGAAATTGCAGATGAGAATTGTTACACCAAAGTCACCTAAGTCTCGAGTGTAAGCAACTTATCCCGTATGTATTCTAAATGATAACACCAAGACAGTATCACGAGTTAAGACACTGATTTTCTCTGCGATTATGACATCTGTCTTCCCGGAATAACTTCAATTAAGAAGAAGTATAAAGTTCATCACGTGTACTCGTTGTGCGTCCAGATGTATGTCTCCTTCCCCCTTGCTGGTTTTGATACCTCAGAATCAGCAACACAGTTTACGCACATATACATGACATCTTGTGAGAAGAACACAATTGGCTCAAATGTATCAAGTGAGAATCAACCGCTACCGAAACTCTCTCTGACTATCTTTACCAACCCTTAAGTAGGCTATTTGATGTGATAACTGATGGAGCAAACCCGATATACCAAACTTGACACTGAAGTAGAATTCCCCGTTCTCGTGACTTAAACTTGCACTAATGTTGGAAGAACGGTGTAGAGAATTAATGCTCCAAGCAAATCTCTAAGTACTCAATACCCAACCAAAGTATGAGACATTAACACCTCTTGCGATTATCCACAACATCATCGGCGTGTGACACTGAGTACTACAACGTAACTCCTTTAAGTGATAGTTAACCAGGTCGTCAAACATTTACCCCGACTGCTGGTAACTAGATAAACTAAGTCTTCAACTTAAATCATAAGCCCAAGCAAGTTATCATTGAAAGTCATGCATCCAACCAACCTCGACTTCAAGATAGAATAAGATCACGCCTTTGAGAAAGTCAACTTCAACCTCAAATAAGTGATACCTGATCAACTCCGTAGTCACAATTAGATGCCCAACAAGTGAGTGAACAAACAATCAAATGTACGTTGATCCACTTGTTCACACTTCTCCCCCTCAAAAATTGCATATGAGGATGCCATTTTTGATCGAACAAGTGCATATGAGGTTGATCCACTGTTCACCCTTCTCCCCCTCAACAATTGAATTTGAAGTTGCCATTTTTGATCGAGTGAATAATCGTCCAATCTGATGAAAGTAGATCCACTTGATGTCTGAACGAGCATGGAGCAAGTATGAAGCTTTTTGATGAAAATAGTCAGAAACAAGAAGATTTCTCTTCTTCCTAAGATAAAGCGCACTCAAGCGTACGCCTTTCTTTTCTTTGAGGAACGGGGCCTGAAGTGTTATCTGCAGACGCCATAATGTTGACTTTGAGGCCCGAGGCTTGAACTGCAGTGTTCAAACGTCATTGTCGATGAAGAACGAGGCCTGAACTGATGTGAACAGACGTCATTGTCATTGAAGAACGAGGCCTGAACTGATGTGAACAGACATCATTACGTTGATGAAGATCAAGATTGACTTGCTTGAACCCCTAATTTATGAGATATCAGTCTTTTCGGCACCCAAACCCTGAGTCTTTCCTTAATAGGAGTGAACGTTGTACCTGTACTGACATTAAGGGTTTGTTTGTATTTATATGGGTTAGTGATATCAGCATCTTGACCATTTGGGGTTTCACTGTCAACCTTATCTTTGCAATCAGTGAACAGCTTACTAGTAGGTATCCATCTAAGACCAACAATCTTAAAAATTCTACCCGTCGGAATCCACCTAAGGCAAGATCTAGGAGTGTTTGGTTTCTCATGTACAGTGGAAGACTTTTTTAGAGAAGACCTTTGTCCTACAGCAATCTGCCTACCAGGTTTCTGAATATAACTCTTTGGTTCTACGGGCTTGTTGTTGTTTCTAGTCTTAGGGGATTGAACCTTAGCACGAGCATTCACTTCCTTCAGGAATTTTGTTATACAATCATCATGGTTTGCATTAAAAACACATTTCTGACAAGTTGAACATGCATAGTGTTTTAAGTCAGAAAAAGATCTAGAATTCTTAGGGTGATCAGCTACAGGAATCGCTTTAATCGATACGCAACTACTCTTAGAAGCAGGCAACTTCCTAGTCTTTTCATGTGTGTTTTTCTGAGCATCCTCTAGGTTGTGATTCTGAACACTGTTTTTATGTCTAACATGTTCCTTGGGTGTCACAACTGACACACTCTTTGAACTAATCCTAAAAGAACTAGAGGCACTCGTATGATGAGGTTTTGCAAGCGTATATTTCATTTCCCTAGGTCTAGACTGTGAAGTAACTAGTTTTGACAAAACTTGTTTTGAATCAACTTGGGAGGCAAACCATGATTTTGAGGGTTTTGGTCATTCAGATCTAAACACAGTCGGTTGTCTAACAACTGATTGGTTTCTAAGTGGTGATTTCCCCAAGATTGATGGTTCTGCAAACTTAGTGTTCACACCATTTCCTGTTGATTTTCTTAACTCGTTTTTCAACGCTGCAATTGCAAAACCCTTTTCCTGAAGTTGAGCTTTGAATTCATCATATTTGGCAATCAAAGAGGTTGTTTGCTCTACAGTCTTAGTTTGTTAGGATTGGACACACGGTTAAGGTGGTTAAACCTTTTGTACTTTGTGTGTATGATATATTGAGTGAATATGATTAAGAATGCGGAATCTACTTAATCACACTTAGAAGGTTATTTGTGTTATGGAAATGGAACAGTTGTGTTTGTTATATGACAATGAACAAAAATGAATGATTATCACCAAACGATTCAATATTATTAAGATAATAATACGAGTGATCTTGAGTTATCACTAGGGTTACAACCTTGAATCTTATGTTTCTATCTTTTGTGATGTTTTTGTGTTTGTTCTTGTTCCAAGAGTTATGAAAGTTCTAAGTATTCAACAACCACTTTTTTTTTTTAAATATCTAGTCTAAGAACTTCTTTTATAGTCCAAGAAGATCTTTATTATATTGCTTAAAGTCTTGATAAACTACTTGCTATGATAATACGTGTGACAGTCAATAAGATACATCTTGTATCTATGTTTACAACTTGTTCTGTGAATATAACATTATGACTGATCACATGGGGTAAGATATTATCTACCGTATATTGTTGACTAAAATACACATAATATCTTTTCATACTTATCCACTCAGCAGCAGAACGTACATTAGCAGCAGCAATGTTAACGCTAGCAGCAGAATCCTTCAGCTGTAGAATGTTAAGCCTAGCAGCAGAATCATTTAACGCTAGCCGCAAAATCAAACACTAGCAACAGGAACCAAATGCTCTAGCAGCAGAATCATACTTAGAGTATTTCTTTGAATAGAACCCGATATTAAACTTCTTGAATATTTAATTCCCAACAATCCTCCCCTAAACATGTGAATCCATTTCAACATGTTTCTGAATTAAATTATGGATTGTGAAGATGTGTCAAACACTTCTGTTCTTCAAGATTGAATATCTTTCTCAGTAACTCATCTGCTTTGTTCTTTGACTTCAACAATATCAATACACATCTTCAGTCTTCAAACATTGACCTAAAAGATGGTGCAATTTCCTTGGATGGAGGAATTATAAGAGGTGATGCGTGGTTTTGCAACCTTACAACAGGTTTTACCTCTCGAGGGATCTCAAGAGGCTTACAACCCCACCAGGCAGTGTACCTGACCGATGTAGTATAGTGTAGTGGTAAGTACGGGGGATTGATCGTTCTCCACAGGGAATAGTGTTCGTTAGGTATGAAAGACTACTCTAATAGGTCTAAGGGTTGAAGAAGATTCTTTTTGTATTTTTTATAATTTTATGAAAGCAAGTAAAATCTCGGGTTTGAAAGAGTGGGCGGAATTAGTTGCTAGTCAACTAACCCAAATTACTACGAATGCAAATAAAATAAAATAACTGAAAGTAAAATGTTGGTGAAAACTTAAGTGTAGAGAAATGTGTTTACTTAGATTTCCTTACTCCCTAACTATCTTTTACCGGTTGATTAGTGTGTATTAGTTGCGTGGATGACGGGTGTATTCCTTAATACCATTCGTGGGGTGGCGTACGTACTTCCCCAACTCTACAAGCTCCTACTTCACTCCTATGTCGAGCCGGCTAGGAAGCTCCTAACATGGGATCACTAGAATTCGCTTGTGCATTAAATACAACCATAAAAACCTTTAGTACGCATTTGGTTCATGTTTCTTAAGACGTTCAAGCAAGTTACCGAATAGGAAGTTAGCCAGTTTTCTTAAGCCTAACATAGATAAACAATCATCCAATACAACTAACAACACACTAATAACCAATAATCAATAGCTAGGTTTCATTAGATCTAAGCAAACACAAGATAAATCTAGCCTAACATGTTAAACAAAAGACAAGAACAAGATAAAATCAAACAACACATAGACATATTGAATGATTAATTGATAACTTATCTTCAATGTAACATGGAAGATCTCAAGGCAAAAAGCCTTGAAAAAGATGCTAAAATCGTCTTAGGGTTTTCTCCCAAAAATTCCACACTAAGTCTCCCTCCAATGACAAAAAAATTAGAAAACTATATATAGACTTTTGGATCTGACGGCGTCACGTTATGGAGTGTGACGCCGTCACCTCGCCGCTTTTAGGGTTCCCGGATGACCTTCTTGACGCCGTCCCTCTTTAGCTCTCCAAAATCCGTTCTGGCTTATCAAGGCTTGACGCCGTCAGACCTTGAACGTGACGCCGTCCCTCTTTGAATTAAGCCGTGACGCCCTTGATCAGGTTAAAGCGTGACGCCGTCAGAATTTACATGCAATTTTCACTGGCTTATCATGAGTAAATTTCACATCCACCTTTTCTTGCCAAGCCATGACGCCGTCCAGAGTAAAATCTGACGCCGTCAAAGGTAACTTTTAGCCGATTTTTGAGACTTTGTCGTTTTCTTCACTTTTATGCTCCAAAAACATCCAAAATGCCTCCTTTTCCAGATTTCTCCTCAAAAGTACCTAAAATGACAAAAGGAACGATTTAGGGCAATATTTGATCAAATAAATACGATTTAGGGCTTAAATGACCCCTTAAAAGCGGTACACTTTTCGCTTCATCAAATACCCTTACACTTGAGATTTGCTTGTCCTCAAGCAAATGTGCTTTTATTCTAATCAAAATACAGGTTAAGGGTCATTTAATGCAAACATAAAAGTAATTACAACAAATAATCGTTCCACTTCAATCATAATAAGCACGGAGATTATAAACTAGCACCTCACAAGTAGTGTTTAGATACTCACATCTCTCAAGTGTCATCAAAATAAATCTCATAAATGAAAACGGATAATATCTCTCACTACCTGTCATAGCAAATAGATTACCATAGGCTTGGGAAAGGATCGAAAACCTCCTCCACTAGGCGTAAGCACCTAAGATAAACTATTAAAGAGGGCTTTTAAATGGGTTATAATGTTAGGTGTAGGGAAAAGGAAAACACGGTTTTGTTGGATAAAGGATATTTTACTGGTGGCGAGTTAAAGATCTTGATCAATTACATGTACTATACAATGTTGCTAAGCCAAGACTCGACTCAATCTTAAGCTAGAAACAAAATAACAAAATAACAAAAACATAAAAATAAACATAAAATGAAACGGGATGGTAGTCCGTATGTTTTTTCTATTTTTCTTTTTCTCATTTTTTTTGTATTTTTCTTGATTTTTTCGATTTTTTTTTTTTTTTTTTTTTCATACACTCTTGCCCTACCATCCAAAATAATACATCATAGGGGCGTTGCATTCCCCTTACACTTGAACTTTTACATAACTTTACAATTAACTATTCTAATGACTCGAATTAAGATAATTGAAAAACTTGGAGTACTTTTAAAATATTTAGCACATATGGGGGTAATAAATGATGTTCTTCCCCATTACTCCATTACACTAGTACTTTACCCATGAGTCCCAATCGTCCCAAAACAATATGTACAAGGATATGACTCGACTTAGCAACCATGTAATCAATTAGATAATTAACTTGGGTTTAAACAAATGTTGTCACAATAATGCACTAAAAATGAGTGCATACAAGGTAGGCTAAGGCGATTTGGGTGTACATTTAAGTGGGGTGTAACAAATTCTTCCTTTAAGTAAAATGCTTAAAGGTCGAAACGAAAAGATAGGCTCTGAGGGGTGTACTAGGGGTATCGTGTACTAAAAATGAGTACAACGCAAAGGGTGTGGGAGAATTACTTGACCAATGTAGCCAAAGTAATTATAACAAAAACACAGGTGTAAAACAATGGGTTAATCCTAATGCCTCTTATCATGTAGTAAATCTAACTACACGAATGTAGTCTCACTTGTGGCCTCGGAATGGTCCTAACGCAAGTTCTAGAATCTAAGTGCTACCGGTACACACATCATAGCATAAATGCTTTTCCTACCAATTCTAGGGGCGAACCTCACATATTTGGGGGTGGAAAATTTTTTAGTGGTACGGTTTTTGTGCTAGTCATATAACTCCTATCCATGAGACGCTCATTAAGATCAAAGTTTCACTCCTATGTGTTGTAAAAAATTTTAAATTTGGCACTAAAATTACCTTAACAAGTATTTCTCTCAGTTTTATTACACATCTACTATTAAACAAACAAAAATCAAGCGCAATTGTATTCTCTAAAATCGTACTTTTACCCTCCCCTTACACTTAAGATGAACATTGTCCCCAATGTTCAAATAACAAGATGTAAAAGCATAAAGTAAAAGAATGAAATCAAATACTCCCCTGATTCGCTCGGTGGATAATGAAGTAACACGGTTAAATCTTCTTCCAAAGTAATGTTGAAGCTCCATGACTAATGCATCGCCATAAGCTTGATTCAAAAACATTTCCTTGTCCAAAATAACCTGTTAAACCTGAGAAAACAAACACGAAAACCTGCATAACATCGGCGGGATAAAATCTATATATAAGGATATAATGCTTGTGGAATGATAACTTTGCAGATTCCTGGAGATTATAAGTTAGAGATTTAATAAAAACTTTTTATGAAAACAAAACTTTCAAAAATTTCTGAAAATTAAATCTGACGCCGTCAGGTTATAAACCCTGACGCCGTCAGAAATGACCTGACAAAAATTCTCATTTTAAGTTTCCGGAAAATTTCTGGAAAAACCTTTACCTTACTTCCTGGAAATCCTGCAAAACATCATTATGACTCGATACAAGCATTTGACTCAAACAAATACTAATATGTATGTTAATTTATTATTGTTACGATTCATGTTAATTTGTGTTCTAATAAACCGATTTAGATTTCCCTTACACTTAACTTTTGCAAAATACCTTTATATGTAGTTAAGACGAAGTTAAAAACAAAATAAAGCATTTTCACAAATTACTTTTGAACATGAATCAATAAGAATAAAAATTAAACACACATACGGAAACAAATAAAAACAAACAAACAAACAAATAAACACACAAAGCAAATAAAGCTTGGGTTGCCTCCCAAGAAGCGCTTTTCTTTATTAACGAGTCTTGTAGCTAGACTCAAAGTCACTTACATTACGTGACTCCATCATCGGTCACGGTTCCTAGGCCATTTTCATTCCCGGTTTTATATTCCGGTCCTAATTTCAAACAATCCTTGTAGAAACCGAATATCCTTTCCATAACATAGTCTACTCCTTTATTTCTATCCTCATCATTCCTATAGTAGACCGCTTGCTTGAGCTCCTTCTCAACATTTGACAAGTGTTGGAATTGTTCTATCTTATATGGCATTTGGTAGTTTACTTCATCGGTCTCATCCTTAAATCTAACTATCCCTAAGGAAGGTTCATAAGTCATTCTAGAGACCTCAACAAATGGTTTTCCAAAAACCACTTGAGTTAAGGACGCATCGACTATTGGGCGGATATCTTCTACAATTACAAAGTCGGTGACATAGGTGAAGTTTCCTACATAAACCGGTAATCCCTTAACCCTTCCCGTGAAGTTACTCATCGAACCCTTGTCAGGGAGCATCCTATACCCAAGTTGATTTTTCATTATCAAGTTGTAGTGGGCTCTAGTCATGATTTTTATGGGTGATCTAAGGTCGATGTAGGCTTTCCACACATGCAAATGTCCGATGTTACATGGTATGTTGAGATTAGAAGGGTTGCCTATTTCAATGATTGGTCTACCTAGGAAGTATGGTGTCTCGGGGTCATCGAATAAGTTTGTATGATATACGCGCTCTTCCTTAGTGGGTAGCCTATTGAAGTAGTCCTCATCATCATCTACTTCTTCAATCTCACTTGTCCTAACTTCCTTATCAACCTCGACTTTCTTATCCTCATCCTTAGGTTCACTATCATCCTCATTTCTATCAATTGGTTTGATAGTGACAATGTTGACGAAGTGGACGTGTTTGGATGAAGAGGGGTCCTTTACTTGGGGTCCGCTAATTGTGTTCCTAGCGTCCTTATGTGGAGGTGATAGCACTTGGTTATTGAGGGCTTTCAACAAGTTGTCAATTTTGTTGGTCATCTCTGTTTGTTGCTGATTGAATTCGGATTCGAATCTAGCTATCCGAGCTTCTTGAGATGCCATAAATTGAGACATCAATCCTTCAAAGTTATTGGTACTACCATTGCCGGAAGGATTGTTGTTGAAAGTACGGTTCGAGTTGGAACCGCTTGATTGGAAACGATTAGGTGGGTTGGAAGAATTGGGTTGTTGTGCGTTTTGGTTTTGTTTCCACCTAAGGTTTGGGTGATTTTTCCATAAGGGGTTGTATGTATCACCGTAATGGTTTGGCTCGGGTTTGAAAGTGTACCACTTGTCTCCCGCTCCGTCGGTACGCGAGGATGCGTAGTCCACAAAAGCTTGTTCGGGGAGTTCCATGCAATCACGAGTGTCGTGGGGACCACTACATAATTCACATGAAGAAGTGATTTTGTTCACTTGGCTTGAAAGTTTAGGAACCTCGTAGGATTTCATGAGAAACTTGACTTGGTCTTCAAGTTCTATGATCCTACGGTCGGAAGTGCTTGAATTGTTCGAAGGCAAAGATATTGCCTTGACCGTTTTATTCAAATCACGGGGATCACTCCAACTTTCGTTGTCATAAAGAGCAAGATCCTCTAGGAGAGCCCATGATTGTTCCGCACTTAGATCACGTAGCTTGCCACCGGCCGATTGGTCAATGGTTTGCCTTGTGTAGAGATTGATATGGTCATAGAAGATTTGGACTTGGAGCCAAAGTTCTATGCCATGGTGAGGGACTTTTTGGAGTAAGTCCTTGAATCGAGTCCATGCCTCGTAGAGAGTTTCGCCTTGACATTGTTGGAACATCAAGATATCATTCCTTAGCTTGGTAGTTCTTCCCGGTGGGAAAAACTGAGCAAGGAAACGAGTGGTGAGATCATCCCAAGAGGTGATGGATCCTGCGGGTTGACGTTCTAGCCATTGACTAGCTTGATCCCGCAGAGAGAATTGAAAGAGACGCAATCGGGTCGTCTCTCGAGTGGCAACATCAAGGTCTATAGAATCAACGATTTTAAGAAAGTCCTTGAGGTGTTGATTAGGATCTTCAGATCGAAGTCCATGGAATGCGCATCCGCTTTGCACCAACCGGATGGTGTCGGATCGCAAGGGTGTGACATTGGCTCCTTGAGTGAGCTCAATGGTGTTTCGATAGCCATGGTGGCTAGGACGGGAATACTCTCCTAAAGTACGGGCTCTAGGAGGTGGTGGTTGTTGTGGTGGTGGGTTGTTGGGATTAAGGATATTACCATCTTCCATGATGTCGAATGGTAATGGTTACGAATAAAGACACGAAGAAAATCGATAGACTAAAGAAGACCTAGAAGAAGAAAATAAAAATCTCACTAGAAGGGAATCTAGTGAGTAGACCTATAAAGTAAAAATTCAACCTAAACAATAACTACTCCCCGGCAGCGGCGCCAAAAACTTGATGCGTGGTTTTGCAACCTTACAACAGGTTTTACCTCTCGAGGGATCTCAAGAGGCTTACAACCCCACCAGGCAGTGTACCTGACCGATGTAGTATAGTGTAGTGGTAAGTACGGGGGATTGATCGTTCTCCACAGGGAATAGTGTTCGTTAGGTATGAAAGACTACTCTAATAGGTCTAAGGGTTGAAGAAGATTCTTTTTGTATTTTTTATAATTTTATGAAAGCAAGTAAAATCTCGGGTTTGAAAGAGTGGGCGGAATTAGTTGCTAGTCAACTAACCCAAATTACTACGAATGCAAATAAAATAAAATAACTGAAAGTAAAATGTTGGTGAAAACTTAAGTGTAGAGAAATGTGTTTACTTAGATTTCCTTACTCCCTAACTATCTTTTACCGGTTGATTAGTGTGTATTAGTTGCGTGGATGACGGGTGTATTCCTTAATACCATTCGTGGGGTGGCGTACGTACTTCCCCAACTCTACAAGCTCCTACTTCACTCCTATGTCGAGCCGGCTAGGAAGCTCCTAACATGGGATCACTAGAATTCGCTTGTGCATTAAATACAACCATAAAAACCTTTAGTACGCATTTGGTTCATGTTTCTTAAGACGTTCAAGCAAGTTACCGAATAGGAAGTTAGCCAGTTTTCTTAAGCCTAACATAGATAAACAATCATCCAATACAACTAACAACACACTAATAACCAATAATCAATAGCTAGGTTTCATTAGATCTAAGCAAACACAAGATAAATCTAGCCTAACATGTTAAACAAAAGACAAGAACAAGATAAAATCAAACAACACATAGACATATTGAATGATTAATTGATAACTTATCTTCAATGTAACATGGAAGATCTCAAGGCAAAAAGCCTTGAAAAAGATGCTAAAATCGTCTTAGGGTTTTCTCCCAAAAATTCCATACTAAGCTCCCTCCAATGACAAAAGAATTAGAAAACTATATATAGAATTTTGGATCTGACGGCGTCACGTTATGGAGTGTGACGCCGTCACCTCGCCGCTTTTAGGGTTCCCGGATGACCTTCTTGACGCCGTCCCTCTTTAGCTCTCCAAAATCCGTTCTGGCTTATCAAGGCTTGACGCCGTCAGACCTTGAACGTGACGCCGTCCCTCTTTGAATTAAGCCGTGACGCCCTTGATCAGGTTAAAGCGTGACGCCGTCAGAATTTACATGCAATTTTCACTGGCTTATCATGAGTAAATTTCACATCCACCTTTTCTTGCCAAGCCATGACGCCGTCCAGAGTAAAATCTGACGCCGTCAAAGGTAACTTTTAGCCGATTTTTGAGACTTTGTCGTTTTCTTCACTTTTATGCTCCAAAAACATCCAAAATGCCTCCTTTTCCAGATTTCTCCTCAAAAGTACCTAAAATGACAAAAGGAACGATTTAGGGCAATATTTGATCAAATAAATACGATTTAGGGCTTAAATGACCCCTTAAAAGCGGTACACTTTTCGCTTCATCAAGAGGCATTGATGCTGTGTATCTTGGATGCTTGTTTTAACAAGTGAAATCATCTAACAGCATGCCTTTGCAAGTGATGAACAAACGTAGTCAACTAAAATTGAAACTTTTCTTCGTTTGACCTAGATAGAACTTTCTCCTTTGGAATGCTTCATCCCTTCTGAATATATATAATACTCCAGAAAAAGCTCTATTCTTGTCATTTTCAACCTCCATATCATCATCTTGTATGCTCCTGTCTTTCCCTCCCTTTCAATGGTTAATCTTCCTAAATTATTTCCTCCCCTGAGATGTTTCCTCCCCTGAGATGCAAATAACATTTCCTCCCCTGTTTGGAAGATCTCTCACAATGTATCTTTCCCCATCATCTGAGCTATCAATTAGAACTTGTTATCAGACAATGTTGTACATGTAGCCATCAATTCCTTAAGAGTTTAATTTGCTGCCCTCATCACTTCTAGGTGTGTTAACTCCTATGAGAGGTAATTCATGGGGCATTTGACTCATGGTCCATCAATGGATGGTTTTTGTGAGTCTCTTTGAAAATCCTTGTTTAAGAAATTATTTGACTTAGCAGTATGTTCATGATTTTAGAATTGAAAAATCATACTGCTTTCAACCATTTTGAAGGGATTAAGTGTATAACAGACACTTAATCAAGATTTCGATTTAAAGCAACCTCTGGTTGTGTGAGAACCAATTTTTTCAGTTATAAATAACTGCCTGTGTAAAGATAAACCTATTCAAAAGGCTTTCTTGACAGGGTTTCCAGCTCATAGTAATTGTTACCTCTAACACAAGTATTAGATTCACTTTTACTAGCTGTTCTTTCTATCAGACGTCCTCAGACTTGCTCATTATACTTAAAAGTATAAAATGATAGAAAGTGAGTTGCATCAGTTACTATCTGATCAACTAAGTCATCAATTCAATATGAAACATCATAATCAAGTTTCAAGAAAGAAGTTTTAAGGAGGTTTGAAATTCCTAAACTTTTTCTATCATGAACCTATTATGTTAGCAACTAATAATATCATTCTGCTGCTTCCATTTCACTTGAAAACTTCCTTTTGTGCTCACTTGATCATACCTAAAATTTGTTAGTCTAAAACCAAAAGAACAATGTACAAAGTACTTGTCTTGTATTAGAATAATCATAGGACTAACTGTATGAATAACACAATTTACATTTGTACTAGCAGCACAAACTTTTGTAATAGTAGTAGTATCTATTAAAACTAGTGGCACAATCAAAAATTTTATTTACAAAAACACAAAGTTTAAAATCATTGAGGATTAAGCATTCCAATACTTGCTACCAAGTACTGAAACCTTCCAACATCAAAAGCTTTGGTTAGCAGATCTGCAAAATTGAATTCTAAAGCAATTTTAAGAACTTGAATTAATCTTTTCTCATTGCAGTCTCTTATAAAGTGATGTCTAATTTCAATGTGTTTTGTTTTAAAATGTTGTACCGGATTTTTAATAATGCAAATAGTACTACTATTATCAATATGAATAACAGTGTTCATAAAATTGTAGCCATAGTCAAGAAGTTGGTTTTGAAGCCATAAGACTTGAGCACAGCAACTTGTAGCAGCTACATATTCAGCTTCAGTTGTTGAAGTAGCCACAGTTGTTTGCTTCTTACACTGCCATGAAATAAGTCTACACCTAAGGAATTGACATCCTCCAGTTGTTGACTTTCTGTCCAAGCTAGCACCAGCATAATCACTATCCGAAAATGCTACCAAGTCAAAAGGTGATTCCCTTTAATACCATAGACCCAACCTAGGTTGACCCTTGAGATATCTAAAAATCCTCTTGACTGCTGTTAAGTGAGAAACCTTTGGAGTTACTTGAAATCTTGCACAGACACAAACAGAGAACATGATGTCAGGTCTTGATGATGTAAGATACATCAAAGATCCTATCATAGATCTGTAAGTGTGTACATCCACATTTTCTCCATCTAAGTCTTTAAGAAGTGGCTTCTCAGAGTCCATTGGTGTGCTTGCCATTTTTGAATCAGCAAAGTTGAACTTCCTTAGTATCTCTGCAACATATTTATCTTGACTAATAAATATGCCTTCATATGACTGTTTAACTTGCAAACCCAAAAAGAATGTAAGTTTCCCCATGGAACTCATCTGAAACTTATCATGCATAAGCTTCTTAAACTCCAAACACATCTCCTTCCTTGTAGATCCAAAGATAATGTCATCCACATACACCTGCACTAACAGAAGATCCTTCTTGTGCTGTTTGATGAAAAGTGTCTGATCAATCTTTCCTCTTTGAAATCCATTTGCTTTTAAATAGGAAGCAAGTGTTTCATACCAAGCTCTAGGTGCCTGATGAAGGCCATAAAGAGCCTTAACAACTCTGTACACTTTGTCTGGATGGTCAGGATCAATGAACCCTGGAGGTTGTGAGACATACACCTCTTCTTCAATTATGCCATATAGAAATGCACTCTTGACATCCATTTGGTAAACCGTGAAGCCTAAAAATGAAGCATAAGCTAAGAAAAGCTTAATTGCCTCAATTCTTGCTACTGGAGCAAAAACTTCATCATAGTCTATACCTTCTTGTTGTGTGTACCTTTGGGCTACTAATCTAGCCTTATTCCTAATCACTATTCCCCTATCATCCCTTTTATTCTTGAAAACCCATCTAGTGCCAATTACCTTTGCATTCTTAGGTAAATCAACTAGCACCCAAACTTTCTGAATCTTGAACTGAAGAAGCTCCTCTTGCATAGCTTCTATCCAGCTTGAATCATCTAAGGCTTTCAGAAAGTTCTTTGGTTCATCTTGTAAGAGAAAACATACAAACAAACAAGAGTTTGAAAACTCATGCTGCTTTGAAGCATAAAGGGCATCAAGAAGCCCTTGTTGGTCTGAAGACATCAATTGTTGTCTTGTCTTCACACCTGATTGTACATCTCCAATTACATTTTCTAGGGAGTGGACTTTGTGAATTCTTGTGTGTAGGGTTGAAGGAACTTGATAGGTAGGTGTGATATTGCTTAAATCCACCTCATTATCTGAGAAATCCACTTCATTTGAAACTGAAGGGCCAGCAGTAGAATCATTTGGCCTAGCAGCAGAATGTTCTGTCTCAGCAGAACTATCATCAGAAGAAACATTTTGTTGTTCCTTTGTTCCATCTTCCTTGAGTTCACTTTCAACATCTTCTTTAGCTTTACCAGAAGAAGATTCATCATTTGTTGAAGTTGAAACCACACTGGTACTTATTGGCATCCATATATGATCTTGATTTGTCTCCTTGTCTAACCCTGCCTCATTTGTTGTTTGTGAACCTGAAAAATTATTAGTTTCTGCAACAACAGGCACATAATTCATAGAATGGGTTAATGATTCTAGATCAAATAGCCAATTAGGACCTTCACCTACTACATTGGATTTATATTCTAAAAATTCCACATGTAGGTTTTCTTCTACTTTCTTCGTTCTTAAGTTGTATACTCTAAAAGCTTTACTATTGAGAGAATATCCAACTAAGAAACCTTCATCTGCTTTGCCATCAAACTTTCCAAGATGGTCTAAGGTATTGAGAATTGTCACATGACATCCAAAAGGTCTAAGAAATCCTATTGCAGGAGTTCTACCTCTAAAAAGTTCATATGATGTCTTATTGTGAGGCTTAACAACCAAAACTCTATTCTGGACATAACAAGCAGTGTGAACTGCTTCAGCCCAAAAAGTTATAGGTAGCTTAGAATCAGCTAACATAGTTCTAGCAGCTTCTATTAGTGTTCTATTTTTCCTTTCAACAACTCCATTCTGTTGTGGAGTTCTAGCAACACTAAATTCTCTTCTAATACCCTTTTCTTTGCAGAATTCATCCATAACTCTATTTTTGAACTCTGTCCCATTATCACATCTAATGACTTTTACTCTTTTGTCTACTAGGTTTTCTATCTCAGTAATGAAAGTCTTAAGGATGCTAGGTGTCTCATCCTTAGTAGCTAAAAAGAAAACCCATGTAAATCTACTATAGTCATCAGTAATAACTAGACAATATCTCTTATGCATTATACTTCTAACATTTGTAGGACCAAACAAGTCCATATGAAGCATAAACAATGATTGATTAATAGAGTTAAAAATCTTGGGCTTACAAGTGGCTTTGTGTTGTTTGCCTTTAAGACAAGCAATGCATGTTTGATCATTTTCAAATCTTTTGTGAGGTAAACCTCTTACCAAACCATTCTTAACAATTTGATTTATGGTTTTGAAGTTAATATGACCAAGCCTTCTATGCCATTTCATTGATTCATCCAATGTGGCCTTTGCAACAAGACAAGTTAAATCCTTTTTAGGAACAATGTTCTTCATGTCAACACTGTACATATTTCCCTTTCTAGGAATTTTAAGAAGCACTTGACTTTCATCAGGCATCTTAAAATCAGGAGAAAGTACAAGACATTCAGTCTCACAGAAAAGAACTTTGTTCTTTTTGTCACACATTTCTGAGACACTAAAAAGATTATAATTTAGCTCTTTTACATAGTACACATCTTCAAAATCTAAGTTTCCAGTTTTAATGGTACCTTTACCGGAAATTTTGCCACCAACACCTCCTCCAAAGGTAACATAGCCTCCATCTATTGATTGAAAATCTGAGAGATAAGACTTGTTGCCTGTCATGTGCCTTGAACATCCACTATCTGAGTATCCTTGATCCTCTTGTTTATCATTTGAATGTTCCTGCACAGTAATGAGAAGTATCAGTTTCTTTTGGGGACCCAAGCCATTACTGACTTGGATCTGCCTCTTGCATCAATGAAATTTAATCTCTTAAGTACAGTTGATGCAACATTGGATTTAAGAATCCAACATGCTGAGGCCTTAACAGCATTTGCCCTGTTTTCCCTAGCAGCAGAATGAATTACATGCTTAGCAGCAGAAACTGCTAGCTTTGTAATTGTTCCCTTAATTTTCCAAACTTGTTTTGGGACCACTGCTTTTGTTTGAATAGGTCGTAGAACAGTCTTTTGTGCATGCTTGAAAAATGTTTTTGCACCCTTAGCTGTTGATTTTGGGTTAACAGTCATAAATGGTCGAGCAGCAGGAACAATTAGTCTAGCAGCAGGATCTATGTTTGAAACTGTTCTGGGTTTTGTTCTATTAACACTAGAACTATAGTGAAAATGAGTTTGAGGAGTTTGCCTTTTGAATTTCACCCTATTGTTTTCATACCCAGATACCCATTTGTTACAGAAAGCTGCAAGATGGTCAAAACTACCACATGTGTAACAAGCTTTGTTATAAAAAGCAAAGTCATCACCTAGTTGATGAGACTTGAGGTTATTCCAATTCCTTTGGTTACCTCTGGGCTTGTTGGTGGTTCTATATTGCTCACAGTATCTAACTGGTTGCCTAACATGCTTAATGTTTGATTTAGGCTTATCAGTATTGTGTTTGACTATCTTAGGAACACTTGTTCCTACTTTCTTAACCACTTCAGGTTTAGACATAACCTGTTCATCTTCTTCATCATCAGATACCCAGTCTTCAATGACTACACTATCTGATCTTCTATCAGAGGACACCTTGTCCTCAGGAAGTAAAGTTTTACTTAAACTTTTACTTACTTTCTTAGATTCATCAACAATTGGCTTGGTCTTTGGTTGTACACCATATTGTAGCTCAAGTTATTGAAATTCAGGGATACCTGAATTTTCTAGGTCAATCCCTGGGGGTTTAGGGATACCTCTATATGGAGGAGGGACACTTTTATATCCTACTCCTGACTTAGCTCTATTAATCACTTGACATTCTATCATGTTGGTTACACCTCTAGAAGTATGTTCTAGTGTCTATGTAGTCAAGTCAATATTTCCATTTTCCTTTTTGACCCTATCAAAAGCTTCTCTCAAAAGCTTAATTTCAGCATCTTTAAAGAATATGTCCTGTCTTAGGAGAGCTTTGTCATCAGAAAAAGATAATTCATTTTCCTTATAGTGTGTGATTTGTTTCTCTAGAGTCTCTAGTCCACACTTATAGTTTATAAAGTTTTGAAAAGTGCTGCTTAGCTCTTTCTTTTGATCATCATATTGTTTGATTAAAATGTGTAATTCTTTAAAAGCAGTACAATCATTTGAACAAGCTTTATGAGATTGTACCTCAGAAGTAGAAAAAGCCATGAGTCCCATTTGTGAAGAATCTTCTTCTTCATTAGCCATGAAAATCCAATCAAAACCTAGCCCATCAGTGGCTACCATAGCCTTTGAGTTTGGCTCAGAAACCTCCCTTGTTTTGGATGTGCTTCCAAAACCTTTTTCTTGCTATCTTGTTGCCTTGGTCTTCTGTACTCTCTTGAGAAATGACCCATCATGTGGCAGTTATAGCACTTTATCCTTGACTTATCAAAACAAGCAGCATCAGTGTTGCTAATTACAAGCTTCTTCCCCGTCCTGTGATAGAACTTCTTGGCTCTCATGCTAAGAAGAGAAATTTGCCATTTTAGTTCCATTTCCTCCAGATCATCTTCATGGATCTCTTGGAGGTCTTCATAGGTGAGCATGGACCCATTATTTTGACTTGTAAGAAATGCACAACAAGTCTTTTCATCTAAAATACCTATGGTACTGCTTGATGAACTAGCAGCACCAACACCATCAACAACTTTCACCTCTTCACTTGATTTTGAGGTACTAGGAGTTGACATAAAAGCCATGTTCCCAGTGTTAGAACTAGTACCTCCAGTTTTTTTCAAATCTTGCTCTACAATCTTAAAGTTGCTATACAAGTCAATTAATTCCATTTTATCAAGGTCTGGTTTATTCTTCCAGACCACAACATGCATAGCCCACTCTTCTGGCAAGCTTCTCAGAAATTTTGAGTTCAAATCTTCTTGAGGTATTTCAACCCCAAGAATAGCAAGTTGGCTCACAATATTCTGAAGCCTATTAAACATATGGTCAAGAGATTCATTGTATGTAGAGGAGAAGTTTTCAAACTGCTGCTTGAGCAGTGTCTTGTGGGTTTTTTTGGTGGCTTCATTTCCACCATACCTGGCAATAATAGCTTCAAATAATAACTTGGCATCCTTGAACTTGCTGAAGTTTAGAAGTTGATCATTGGGAATGGTCATCATCAGCATGCTTCTTGCCTTTAAGTTATTTTTCTTCTTTATTCTATCTTCTGCAGTTGTTGGCTTTGTCTGCAGAGTTGTCACCACTTTGCCGTCCACTGTTGATGAAATGGTTGTAGGCTGGTAAGAGTTTCCATCTTCAATGATTTCCCAAAGTGCATAGTCTTGCACTTGGAAATATTGTTCTATCCTCAGCCTCCACATCTCAAACTCATTCTGTTTGAGCATGGGTATTTTAGCAGCAACATTGGTCTAAATAGATTCAATGTCCATTTCTTTTTCTTCTTCTTCTAAATCAATAATATCAGCCTGTGCTCTGACACCACTTGTTAGGATTGGACACACGGTTAAGGTGGTTAAACCTTTTGTACTTTGTGTGTATGATATATTGAGTGAATATGATTAAGAATGAGGAATCTACTTAATCACACTTAGATGGTTATTTGTGTTATGGAAATGGAACAGTTGTGTTTATTATATGACAATGAACAAAAATGAATGATTATCACCAAACGATTCAATATTATTAAGATAATAATACGAGTGATCTTGAGTTATCACTAGGGTTACAACCTTGAATCTTATGTTTCTATCTTTTGTGATGTTTTTGTGTTTGTTCTTGTTCTAAGAGTTATGAAAGTTCTAAGTATTCAACAACCACTTTTTTTTTTTTAAATATCTAGTCTAAGATCTTCTTTTATAGTCCAAGAAGATCTTTACAATATTGCTTAAAGTCTTGATAAACTACTTGCTATGATAATACGTGTGACAGTCAATAAGATACATCTTGTATCTATGTTTACAACTTGTTCTGTGAATATAACATTATGACTAATCACATGGGGTAAGATATTATCTAGTGTATATTGTTGACTAAAATACACATAATATCTTTTCATACTTATCCACTCAGCAGCAGAACGTACATTAGCAGCAGCAATGTTAACACTAGCAGCAGAATCCTTCAGCAGTAGAATGTTAAGCCTAGCAGCAGAATCATTTAACGCTAGCAGCAGAATCAAACTCTAGCAGCAAGAACCAAATGCTCTAGCAGCAGAATCATACTTAGAGTATTTCTTTGAATAGAACCCGATATTAAACTTCTTGAATATTTAATTCCCAACATAGTTTTCGTTTCTTTGATTGTATCACACAGTTCTTTGCAATGAATTCTCAAAGTCTCATTTTCATTAAGTAAGTCAGCCACTTTAGTGTCATGTTTAGTCTTAACTTCATTGCACATGCCACGCATCTTAGTCAAACTATTTCTCAGGTTTTTGATCGTTAGGTTTTTGGCTTCTAGCTTAGCTTTCAAATCATTTATTATAAAGAATTCACAGAATTCAGGGAGTTCCGGATTTTTACATGGTACTTTAGTTTGAAAACTTTCTTCCTTTTGTTGCATTGCAATTTCAAGAGAAATACAATGTTTTTCAAGCTGTAAAAATCTTTTTGAAAGTTCATTATAAACTTCTTTTTCAACCATATCATTTGATTTGAAAACCTCAGCAGTAAGCAAAGAACTTGATGTATCATCATTTTCAGCATCCAGATCAATTTCTCCCCCCTTATGACTCATATTTGTTGAATCAGAGGTGATATTGCTATCAGTCTTTTCCAACAGATATGTGTCATAAGTAGGTTTAATTTGATCAGTGTGCTGATGTTCAGTAGCAAGGACATTATGTTGAACAGTTAAATGTACCTCAGCAAATGGCACTTGGTCATTTACTGGTCGGATATCAGCATCCACACCATGTGTGATATGAGTCACATAACTGCTGCTTGCATCAAGCTTATCTGACTTTGTCCCTCTGCATTCTGTGACAACTGAACTAGCACCCAGTGCTTTACACGAATCAACCTTAATCTCTCTTGATTGCATCCGACTTTCATTCATTAGTTGGTGTTGTGCTCTTTCCTCAATGTACTTCTCAACATTACCCATGTGTTGGAGTAATGTTTCTCTGTACATGTTAACTTCAATCCTAGTGTAATCAGTAAAACACTTCTCTGTCATTTGACTATCATAATCCCAAGTGTATTGTGATTTGATGAACAATTGAAGTTGTTTTTTGATCACCCGAAGAGCAGCCATAGATCCAATTTCATGAAATTCTTCTTTATCAAGTTGTTGTTCTAGTAGATCTAAGTTCAGGAACATAGTGCATGTGAAGGTCTGAACATCTTGACCAAAGAGTGATGCAAAAGCTCGTTCAAATCCTCCCATGGATTCAGGCCTTTCTGCGAGAACCTTGAAATGTGAGTGAAGTAGACGAAAACATTCAATGCGACTTTCCTTTGCATTAGGCAACATTAGTAACTGAAGCACCTCTCTCTCTTGCGAATTCGGGCACGAAGATTCCACATTAGTATCATCAGAATCACCCACGTTTATTTGTTGTACAGAATTGGAAATCGTTTGTTTATCATACGTGTCGTACAACTTGACTACCTCAGATATGAAGGAATCTGAAGTAGTAGACATGACGTAAAAGTGCACGGGATTTTACAATTCTATGATTTAAACCGAGAAATAGAATTTTTTCGCGGGATTTTACAAAATCAAGAAGAAACCGTGATTCGATTACTTAAATGTGTTATGATAAAAGTTTGGATCGGTTTGAAAGGGTTTAAGTGAATCCAAATACCCACCGTAGTTATATCCAATAAACCCGAAAATATCTAATAACTAGCACGGTAGTTATATCAACGAACCTGAAAAATATTACGCAAAATTAAAATTAATCTCGGATAATTGAAGAAAAATACTTTAACAAACAATAGCCTCGCAATTTGTTCTTGTGATAACAAGCCAATAACATTAAAAAAAACTTAGCACAGAATTCGTCCTTGAGTTGACTGACCAATGCTCAGCCCAAACAATCACAGCCCAAGTCCACTAAATTATATTCAAAGCCCAATATTTAATAAATCCAATCCAAATCTGACTACCCCTAATTTTCGGAATAAAACACCTCTTAATCCCTAACCTCTTGCAAAAAGTTACCATAATCCCTAATCCAAAAGACCTGCGCCTCTGCTTTTCTCAACTCTCACTCAGCCACAACCACATATCGAATAACACATATCCTAATCTTCTCAAGTTTTTAATCCTAATCCAACAAAGAAAAACACAGTCACTCTTTTCCTTCCCTCTTCTTGCACCCAAAAGCAGTCAACAAAATAAAAAAAAAAAAATAGTCGCCCCTTGTATGTTTTGATGACTATTCAAATCGAAGAACACCACAACACACCCAAATGGCTTCAAGATCTTTTGATAAGATCTCAGGTAGGTTTTGATAGTTTTTCTTGTGTAGTGATGTTGAAACCGAAAGGAAAGAGAGAATGATAACACTCTTGTTATTGTTCTTCTTTTGAGTTTTCGGATATTGAAAATAACTGAGAAGTGAAGATGAGGTAGGTTAGCTGTTAGGATTGATCAATGATGGAGCGAAGATGGAGTGATGTAGGTTAGCTTCTAAACAGTGATTGTAATTGGATTAGGTTTTGTGGAATTAAAAAAATGATTTTGTTATTGTTGTAATTTTGATTTGAATTCGTTTTGAATCTTCCAAAATTGATTTTGTTGCTGTTGATTTGTCGTTGTTGTTGTGGATTTGTCGCTATTGTTTTGAAATGATTCGAATAGAAAAGAATGTGAGCAGTTTTCTTTGTTGTTGTTGTGAGGTTTGTGAGCAGTTTTTGATTAGCGTGGGTCAAATAAAAATTATCATAAACTGCAACATTGATTAAACCTCAATAGATGTATAGCCAAACCGCTAAATTGTATCAAACCGCCACAGACTATGAATTCACTTTTAGAGTTTTGTCACTTTCCCTTTACAGTTAAAATCCAAATTGCAATACCAGCATTTGCCAAACCGCTACAATATAATACTCAATATACTTCAAACCGCAAGAGCAAATGACAAAACAAAACAGAACAGAGACATCAATTTCACTTTTCAGTAGTTGTTTTCCCTTTTCAGCAATAAAGCAAGTCACAATAATCAAACCAGTCAAACCGCAACAGATTTTTTCTCCTTTTAATTTCAAACCGCTGTCAAGCAAAAGCAAACCGCTGTCAAGAACAAGCCCAAACCGCTGTCAAGAAGCTTCACCTAGAAGCAGTTCAACCTAACAGAAAACCAAAAACTGCAAAAAATAATTCGGACAAGAAGTAAAACCACAAACCAAGGCTAACAGGAGAAACCCACGAAAACCAATATTAGGCTCAAACGTAAGCAAACAACTCAAATCCACAAATAGTAATGGACTTGTAACCAACAAGCTTTTGTACAAACCAACAGTAGATGACAATCGTTCTTGAAATAATGTTCGAACCAAAGAAATGAAAGATGAAAAGTGTACATGTAAATCTAAAACACAAGTCGCATAACACAAATCCTTACTGTCAAAGCCAAATCCTACCAAATCCTACAAATCCCAACACTTGTAAACCCAAAGGAATGTTATATGAATTCCTTACAGTCAAAAGCCCAAATGAAGACCAGAATGATATTCGAACAAACAAAAAGTAACATTCATTAAATAATATTCGATCCAAAAAAAATATGAGAAAGTAGAAACCACGACACCAAGCACACACAATCAATCGAAACTAACCATGGCTTTTGATACCAATTGTAACATATGCTTACTTGGATTTTATGTTAGATGAATCCTAGAGAGAGAGAGAGATAAGAGAGTGGGAGTTCAAGAGAGAGAGAGTGAAGGAAAAAAAAAAGGTTGAATGATTAAGAGCTCAAACCCTCTCCCTAGGTGGAGAGGGGTATTTATACATACTAACATAGGTGCCCCTAGTGGGCTGTAGAGTGAGCTAACAGTGGGTAAAGACCCGACCCACTCCACAAATACTATAATAACTAAACTAATATTACGTTAACTAAACTAATACTAATAAGCCTACGAGCTACATAAATGCTAAATAGATACTCGGGGTGACCGAGTCTTCACATCAATATTTATATTCCTAACACAAATATATATCAGAGTTGGCAAACGAGTGTTGGCACGCAAAATGATGCAAAAATCCCTATTCGCGACCTAATGTAAAATGACGTGTCTTAGATCGTAAACATGATATGAATTATGCAAGTAAATTTTATTAAGTTTATATCACCTTCATATGCTTACGTCAGAGTTTTATTGGCTAAAAACGATTTATATGAAAGTTATGTCGAAATTATTATAAGTTTTTATAATTTATAAATATGTATTTTTATCAATTTAAGAGAGGCCGTAATTCACTCGTTACACGTCCTCAGGACTCGGTTCAGATTCCTATTTCTAGTATTTCGACCCGTCTACAAGTTTCATGTTTGAAGTTTTCAAAGAAATGGAGTGTAAGACGCTCAAAAACGGGTCCAAAGTGCCTAGATCAGCTTATAACATCAAATCAGCATGTGCTAATGGGCTTTGTGACATGGGCCAGGGCTGTTTTCTATGGTCTGTAACTTCCTCATTATAAATCCGTTTGACGCGGGACCAAAATTTTTGAAGTTTAAGCTGCAAGGACTACAAAAGACTCATTGGGTCAAATTTTCCAGTTTTGAACCTAGTGGCGTTAAAAACAGTCGTGAATATGGTCCCTCGTAAAGACCGTTTCAGACTAGTAAAATTTTCAGTTTTTCTGCATCAGTTTAGATTTTACCCGATCTTTATAGGATCATAACTTATTCGTTAGAGCTCGGTTTTAGTCGATTCAAGTTGCCGCGTTTAGAGGGCCGTGTCCTCTACATTTTCCATAACTACCACTGTCTGATATAATAAGTCTAGGGTGCTCGTAAAATGGCTCGAAGAGGGTCACTTGGCTAAATTTTCACATAAAATCATAATCCTTCCAACTTTATTAAAAGTACTACTTCTCTTCCGTTCGATCTAGATTGCGGATTTGTTACTATGTTATCATTATATTTTAGTGTAGTGTCAAGATTTTTAGCAATCACATATTTTTAGATGTCGGAATAAAAAGAGATGTCCAACATCAGGTTTATATAAGTTTTAAGTTCGAAAACGACATTTTTGAAGTCACAAGCATGTATTGGTGATACAAGTATGAGCATGTGAGATATATATAATTGAGATGTGTTATTGAAATGCTTATGAATGGTGAAGACGGATTGATCAATGAACTCGCGACCTAGACCCGAAAACCCTATCTTGCAAACTAGAAACTCTTGTTTACCCCATGCCAAACCCAATATGCTTCCAAAACATAACCCAAAATGCTTTCAATATTTTGTAACCCAAAAAGAAGTTGTGGTCTCCTGGTGTTTTGCTCACTCAAGTCGAAACAAGAAGAAGGAAAGCAAGGAAATGTGTGTTTGTATTTTGAGATGAAAGGAAAGTTATGTGTTGGTCTCTTATATAGTAGCATTAGGTAAGGAGTAATATAGTCGACAAGGGCCTGATGTGTCTTCTGGTTTTGTCCCTTGGCGTGCAAAGAGCAGGAACCAAGGAGGGTCATAGGTTAGATGGACACACAAAAGGTGTTGCTTGGTATGTTTTATGTTGTTCAAACAAAGAAGAGAGGCAAGAAGAGTATGTTCTTGTTTCGATGATAAAATGGAAGTGAAGTACTAGTTTTATTTATATAATATGTCTAGGTATGGCTTTAGTGATAAAATAATACACAATATGATTAATTTATAAAAAAATTGCATAGGGAGTGTAGGTTTGTTTTCTGCTGTTCGAACAAAGAAGAGAGACAAGAAGAGTATGTTTTTGTTCTGGTGATAAAATGGAAGTGAAGTACTAGTTTTCTTTATATAATATGTCTAGGTATGGCTTTAGTGATAAAATAATACACAATGTGATTAACTTTTAAAAAAAATAGCATAGGGAGTGTAGGACATTGCTTGTTGTCGTGGGTCAAGGGGAAAGAAAAGAACAAAAGGTGAAGCGACATCTCAAGTGATTTGACAAGTAAGAATAGTATGACATTTCATGGGATTGATTTGATGTTACAAATTTTTCAAAGGTGATGATTTGTAGTTAGTGTTGTAGCAGTCGAATATGGGATGACAAGAAGGAAATGGTTAAAAGTTCATGATGGGTTAGTAGTTGACATAGTGTCAAGGGTACAACCTATTTCATGTGGAAGGACAAGCGAGGATTTTTGTTGTGATGTTTCATGTGACTTGTCAACTCCATCACAAGTAATTATGATGTACTTTTAATATGATTGAGCTTCTCTGATTTGAAGTAGCATTCTCAAATAAAACGTGGTGCAAGTGTTCTCAAATTATTAGAGTGCATTAGTATTAGTTACAAAGGAATGCGTTTGCTTCACTTGTTACTAGGTGCGTTTGATACTAAATAAACAACTAGGTGTGTTTTGGGTTTCTTCGTGGGACACAAAAGAGGAACAACCCCAAAAATACATAGACGTGTGTGTTTATATGTCGTGTGTAACAAAGTCACAAGGAAAGAGCTAAAGGTTGTGTCGTAGTACAGAAGAAAGAAGAAAATATATATATATATATATATATATATATATATATATATATATATATATATATATATATATATATATATATATATATCGAGGGTGTTTGCTCGGTTGTGTTCACACGGAAAAGAAAATAAATAAAAAAATGTCAAAGTAGTATAGGTTTGCTTGTTGGGCTCATTGTGTGGATAAAGCACAAACAATAAAATGTCCGTTTGATTGGTTAAAAGGAACGGGCCAAGGCCCAAATTAATTAGGGGTGTGCCGGGTTAAAGTCATAAGACCCAAAAGGGTTACCGGGTTTAACTATTTCGTTTATTATATTATCGTGGTACGCATGTGAGTTCATTCAAAGTGAAATGTGAGTCGTGTCACGTAGATATGGTTTGTATTTGTATTGGTTAAATAATAAATAAATAAATAATTAACTCGTAAAAATGGTTAATTAACTTTAACAATGAATTACTTCGTGTTTAATATTAATAAATGACTGGGTAAATTTACGAGATATTACAGTACCTACCCGTTAAACAGAATTCGTACCGGAATTCTTAATCTGTGGTAGTTGTCGAGGTTGGCTCGTTAAGATTTTTTTTTTTTTTTTTAGGACCACTAACCCCCAACGGCTACGAATAGTAGCGCAATGGCTATAAGTGGTAGCCCAACGGCTATGAATAGTAGTCTAACGGCTACTATTCGTTTTAAAAATACCTCATTTTTAACTCTCATTTTTCCCATGCAATACTAAATTTTTCACTTACATTCCTCTCATTATTTTCCAAAATGCCGCACGTTATTACCGTTGTTGCGATCGTGTATGTTGTAGCAGTTGCTATCTACTTGGCCATCGCCCCAGATGAAGAAGGTTACGAGTTTTTGGCCGGAATTTTAGTGGTTCTAGTTCCTTTCGTGGTTCTAGCGGTCGGCGTAGATATACTTTGGGGGTAATAGATAGTATTGCGAGCAAAGTATTGTAATAAATCTTTGTTTTATTTTAGTTCTTTTGAAATTTCAATGGTAATAAACGAATGTGTTACAACAAATCTATTTGTTCTATTTATTTATCGAACTATATCTCTTGATATTTTCTTTACCACACTCAATAACTCGCTTATATTCTTTTATTATACAGACTATTTATAATGTTGCATCCATTCGTGATTCTTGCTCTTGTGGGTGTAGTGGTGTTTTTTGTTAGCTTGGCGGATCAACCGTTCCACGATTCCATTCCTTACTTAGTGATCTTTGTAACATTAGCACTACCACTGTTAATTATATCGTTATGTATTAATATTCGTGGATTCTAATGTAATAACAATTTACTTCGCTTATGTTTTTCCTTCTTCTATAATATTATATTTATAGTGCCTTATCTTTTAAAAAAAATTAAGACGTGAATATTCTAAATCATCCAACTTAAGGGTTTCCGACACAAAACTTATACTTAACCGGTGAGTTACAAGGTAATGTAGTAAGAGATGACGTAGGCGTTCCAAGAGTATGGAAGAAAATATTCATACTCATCTCCGGAGATGAGAAGTAAGATAATCAGGGGAGATTGCCCTAGTGTTCAAAATAGTTGGTGAGTATACGGGTTATTGTAAACAGAATAAACTCTTTATAGGCGAGTTAATCATAGAGTTTTTCGTATCAATCTTCCTATTACAAGTCATGCCCATACAAGGCTTGTAATACTTAGATTCACACGTAATTTCATGTAAATAAAAACCATGACGGGTTTCGGAAAAGAACTTGACGAATCTAAAGAAAGTTGCTGAACTTCAGCTTTTGTAAAGAGGAACTTGTTAAATATAGTTTTAAGCGACAACACAGAATTTGTTCCAAGCTTTTGTAGATGATGAATCAGTTTGTTTCTTAGCAATCCCATATCTTGTAGTTCTATCAGGGAAATTGATATTCTGCGACGAGTTTCATGTAAAACAATATTACGCAAGGTCCTAAGGCTTCTACTGGACTACAAATCAACTTATTGTATATTTTCTAGACCTAGTTAGAGGTTCATTGGTTCTCTTATTGTTTACTTCTATCAAGAGATTTTCCTCGTAGGTAGTATGGAGAGTCGTTCCTAGGACGGCTAGTGATTTAATCCTGATTCGTCAATTGTGTGTAAGGTTTGGAGTAGAGGTGGCTGTAACATAACCAGTAACAGTAAGTGTAAGTCATTAATATATGTTAAGTAATGTTTAAATAGTTATGTATCATCTGCTAAGCAAATCTCTATACATGGTGCTGGTAAAATGTAGGCGTAGAGTAGTAAAGTATAAAATGGTCAGTTTTGAGAGCGAAATATTGCAATGAGAGAAGTGTTCCTTTTCAGAGAAAAGTATTGCAATGAGAAAGTATTGTGATGCCAGTGTGTTGTGTGTAGAAGTAAACCTTTATAAACTTTTATGATATTAAATGCTCATGAATGCACATAGAAATTTTTACCGTTCTCAGAAATCAAGTAGAAAGTTAACCGGACATAACCCCATTATAACTACACCGAGTATTGCAAAATTCACCTCTGAGTCAGACATAGGTGATCAGGCTATGTCCCACTGTCCCTGGTTGAATATAGGTGATCAGTCTATATTCACCCGAAGTTCAAAGAACTTTGAAATACTCAACTCAGTTATACTAGTTGTAACACCCCAACCCGACAAGGGTCAAAATGTGACATTATGGTGTTAATCAGAACAATATAAACGCAAGCGGAAGACTTAAATAAATAAATACAGGTCATGAAACAAAATGACTTCCAAGGAAATACAAATCAAATCCAACTCTAAAATGAAATAAAATGACTAAGACATAATTCATAAACTAATTCCAAAAGATAGGGAAACTAAGGTTGGGTTGGTCCTCTAAAAGCTCCTACTCTCATCACTTAAATCTCAGCATCCCGCTTGAATACCTGCCGCAGAGGAAAGAAAAATGCGGCTGAGCTTAAAAAGCCCAGTGAACGGATATAAACGAATAATGAACTGAATATAAATAAGTATATGCAATGAAATCAAAAAGAATCTGCCGAACAGGATATCATAGGTCATGAGAATCAAATGAATAATAAATTAAGAGAAAGGTAATGAAGGCAACGATTCATAAGAAATTATCCACGAGCTCACAAAGTAGCCACCTGCTTAATCACACAATAGTATATCATAACATAACAAATGGAGACATGACCTCCCAAAAGTGACATGGGGTGTATGGCACACACCACCATTCACTACAAAGCCATAACATAATCATATCACAAAACAAACCTAGAATGCATCCATACACTCCCTGCAAAACAAAGTTATGTACACCACCATACACCTGTACTCAGACAAATATATTGGCGTACCAAAATGGAAACTAAGTGCACGTGCTCAATAATAATATACACATCACAAGGGAACGCCGTGGGCCAATCACACCGCCACAGATAGTGTCATGCCATTGGTGCATCAATGACATGGCCATGGTACCTCCATGACTAGTTAGCTCTAGTAATAGAATAAACAAGATATCACATCATAACGAGTTAATGATAGTATATTTAAACAAAAGAATATTAACTGAAATGAATGTCATATTAAATGACATAGAACTAAATATCATATCATAAGAAATCATATCAAACGAAAATCACCAACGAATATCATAACGAATGAAATAAAGTCAATGATCGAAGATTCAATGCGAAACCTTTACTGAGAAAGGGTAGAATATCCGTACCTTAGCAAGCAATGAAATGGAAACGAAAGGAAATGAATACGGGAACGGAATCACTCCTTTTTCAGAGAATCTACATGAATTATGGGTCAATTTTTATTTATTAGTACATTTATTATCTTTATTTAGGGTTTCCTTCCGTTTTTAGTATCATTCCATTTTTAGTAACTTTCCGATTTTAGTAACTTTCCGACTTTAGTAACTTTCCGATTTTAGTAACTTACCACTTTTAGTAATTTCCTGTTAATTGGCCAAATTAGGGTTTCGAAATGATAATCAGTTAAGTCTAGGGTTTAAATGCAATTTAAACCAATATATAATAAAGTTAGGGTTTAAATATAATAATTAGTTAATTAGGGTTTACATCGTATTTAATTTACATTAATGACCAATTTAAGCAAGATCAATTTAAATATAGGGTTAGGTCGAAAGTAGGTTAACACATGTTTAAGAGTATCCGAACTAATGTTACAATGTTATTAAGGTCAAAACACATTCAATGGTTTTAGGTTATACTAAATTCTTATCTTGAAAGATAGTTCAGATTTTACCTCATTCTGATCCTGATTTTTATGAATTTTAAACCATACTTAATTGTCTACTGGGAAGATAAGATTTTTATCACAGATAACTATACATGTTGGGCACTTAATGTAATTTTCTTAGATTTTATTTCAAAGTTATAGTACCCTTTCAAAAATCGTTTTCCTAGACCTGCCCAGAAAGATAACTGCACAGACACCCAGAAAGTTTTCATTTGGCTACCCCATGAGAACCCTTCATAGAATTCTATAAAAAATCCAGTAAGTCCCATACATTCTAAATATTCTACCTGTAAAAGGATACCTCCTAATTCCTCACTGATTGGAAATTAAAATTCAAAAACACCAGCTGAATTTCCAGACTCCTAAACTCAGGATTGACATCTATTGTTCTAAAAATCAAAAAGTCATCTTCCCGACCTCCAAAAATTATGAAATTTTATATGCAGATAGTACACAACCTGAAATTAGTTTTAGGCTCAAAAATCTTGCAAAAACAAATTTTCATCATCAATTTATGACCCTTCCAACACGACCCAAAATCTGGACAGCATGCAGTTGAGACAGAAAACAAATCCTTAACCAAATATAAACCCTAATCGAACACTAATTAATTCTAGGGTTTCTTTCCAGGTTTTAACACATATTAAATGCATGTTTAATGATCTTGTTAGGGCTTGACGAGTTATAATTTAGGGCTATAAAGAGTGACACAAAAACAGTCCATACATAAATCGCATACAATCATGATTTCATGTGTGATTTTCATGTGTTATACAAACCACCAATTCAACAAGGCAACCAATATTTATTAGCATGATTTTAATGACATGTTTAGTACTGATTTTAATGTGGTGTTAAGTTCTCTTTATACATATACTTACATATTAGCGACACAACAAACGAATCAAAAAGATTTTGAGTACCTTATGGCAGTTTTAACGAGGCAATGAAGGCAAAACAAGGACTCACGAATCAGTACACCAACACACCTAAGATTATCCCGATTCAACAAACTTCAAAGCTTACTTTTTCCCACGATCTTCAAGGGCTGAATGAAAAAGAAAATGGCTGCTAGGGTTTGAGAAAATTCGGTGTGGGGAGGGGACTTAAAAACCGTATAATGAGAATAGGGGAAGGAAGGGGGGCGTATATATTCTTGTGCTATAAAGATGGAAAGCCAAATCTTCCATTTAATGTTGAAATTAATTTGAGTTTATCTATTATGGTCTTTAGGCGTGTGATAAGAGGGAAAGTGACCACATTTTCGGTTCTAGAATCACAAGGAGGAAAAAAAATGTGTACATTATGTAAGGAAAGTGTTGATGCAAATAATGTTCTAAAAACGTTATTTATATCTTTCGATTACTTCACGTTTTTAGGATGAGAAAATGTGAACTCACGTTACGTTAAAATTAACGTTAACAAGTTTTTAATCGGAAGATCCCGTTTCTACGCAAATCACTCTAGAACAAAGTTACAAATTGAACTAGTGATGAAAGAAGTGATTTTGTGTTCTTGAGAATTCACATTTTAAATGTGACAAAACATTTTTTCAAAAATATACATGACAAATTATTTTTGAAATATTAAGAAATGTTTTAATGGAAAAATTAGTTTGAAAATCATAACAGCTATTTTTCCCCCCAAAATCAGCTCCAACCTTCCCCAAATAAGTTTTCACCAGAAAAGACAAAAATTGGAGCGTCTTTGTCTGGCACGGCTCTACCGTTCCACTAAATTTAGTGGAGCCGTATGGTATTTAACAGAGCCGTCCGTACAATTTTTTTTGTAACGTTCAGATTTTATTTGCCTATAAATACCAACCCCTTTCACAGATTTTAGGCATCCTTTCACACACTAAAATTTCTGAGTTGAATACTCTCTTCACATTTTCTTTCTTTGATCTTTAGATTAGTTTTTTCTTTTGTTCAAGAGTGATCCAATCATCCTTCAAGTGATCCTCTTCATACCTCTTCACTAGCAAGAGAAGAACACAAGTATCCAAGTAGATACAAGGTGTTGTCATTCCTCTTCATTTGCAAGAGAAGAACTCAAGATATTCAAGAAGATACAAGAGTTATAGTTGTTAGGTTGTTGTAACACTTGTTACATCCTTGTTGTATCCTAGTATACATCAAGATTATCTTTCTTTTGTGAGAGAGTGAGTGAAGATCATTGTGATCTTAAGAGATAGTGAAGATCTCTTGAAGCCATTGGGCTTGTGTGTGAGTAGTCAAAGGATCTAGAGTAGTTAGATTGAGTAGAGTGAAGTGAGAGTTGATCTTTGTGATCTTGTTGAGATCTTGGTGATCTCTTGAAGCCATTGGGCTTGTGTGTTTGGTCACGTGGACCTTGGTAGATTGGTGCTAGCTAAGATTAGCACTCGACATCTAGCTTAGTGTTGGTAAAAGGATAAGCGACGTGTACGGTTTTCTCCGCCTTAAGGGAGGTTGTTGACATAGTGCTTGAAACTCTCGAGTGTGGTACTCAGGGAGTGGAGTAGGGCGAAGAAGAGCTTCGTAGCCGAACCACTATAAATCCTCTGTCTCGGTTTGATCTTTCCAACTCTACTCTTTACTTTTATTATTTATCATTAGTTAGAATAGTGTCTAGTTCATATTGGTGTTGATTGATTACATATAAGTGTTCGAATCAAAGTTTCCAATATCATACTTTTAAAACAAGATTTTTAAAAGAAATTTTTTTAAACCGGTAAACTATTCAATCCCCCCCCCCCCTTCTAGTTTCCCACAATTGGTATCAAGAGCCACGTCAGTCAAGATTTTAAAGTATATTGTATTTTAAAACTTGAATCGATCAATAGATTCCGACAAATATCTAGAAGGGCAATCTATGCAAAGACCACCACTTTTCGAAACCGATTGTTTTATTTATTGGAAAACAAGATTCGAAACGTATGTGAAATCAAAAGACATTGATCTTTGGCATGTTATTACCGAGGGTAACTTTCAACCTATTCAAATGAATCCGGAAACTAAAAAGGATGAAATTGTTTCTTATGATAAACAAAGTGATGAACTAAAAAGAAAATTAGCCAAAAATAATGAGGCTAAAATGATGATTTATAATGCTTTGCATAAAAAGGAATTCGAAAGAATTTTCATGTGTAATACGACAAAAGATATTTGGAAAACTTTGTTAGTCACTCACCAAGGTAATAACCAAGTCAAAGAGAACAAGATAGATCTTCTTGTTCAACAATATGAACAATTCTCCGTTTCGGAGGATGAGTCAATAGATAATGCTTTTGCTAGATTTAATACTATTATCACTAGTCTTAAAGCTCTTGATGAAGGTTATTCTAGTAAGAACTATGTTAGGAAGTTTCTTAGAGCTCTACATCCTAAATTGAGAGCAAAGGTCACCGCCATTGAAGAGTCAAAGGACTTGGCGGCATTGTCACTCGATGAACTTATAGGAAACTTGAAAGTTCACGAGATGATCATCAAGAAAGACTCCGACATTGTCAAAGGCAAAAGTGAGAGAGTTAGATCTCTAGCATTAAAAGCCAGGAAGGAGTCTAGTGATGAGGAATGTTCGAGTTCCGATAGTGAAGATGAGGAATATGCATTAGCGGTTAGGGACTTTAAAAAGTTCTTTAGGAGAAGAGGTAGGTTCGTTAGGCAACCTCGTGATGAGAAGAAGACATCACAAAAGAACCATGTTGAAAAGAAAGGGACAAGTGATAGGAAATGCTTTAGATGCGGAGATCCTAATCATCTCATAGGAGAGTGTCCCAAGCCACCGAAAGTCAACAACCAACGAGCTCTCATAGGAGGCTCATGGAGTGATAGCGGTGATGATGAAGAAAAGAAGCCCAAGGACGAAACATGTCTAATGGCTCACGCTTCAAATGAGGTACGTTACGACTACCCTGATTTCATAGATGATAATTCGTCAATAGATGATAACAAACTAAATGACGAACATAATAATCTATGCAAAATTGTCTCAAAAATGTTAAGTAGAAACAAATTACTAAAATCAAAATTGCATGAACTAGAAGTGAAAATGTTAGAACTAAAGGATCAAGTCAAAGGACTTGAAAGATATAAAGAATTAGACATAGGATGTGAGTCATGCATAAATCTTAAAGTAGAAAATGAAAAACTCAAGGAAAACACAATTAGAATTACTAGTTTTGAAAAGGAAACAGAAAATGCTTTGACAGATAAAACTAATCAAGCAAAATCTGTTAAAACCTCAAACTCTGTCAAAACTCCAGACGGCACCACTAAAGGTACCAACGGCTCCATTAAAGTTAACGGAACCGTGGTACCGTCCGACACTGGAGACAGAACTGAGTCAAATTTCAAAAATGAATCAAGTCCTAAACCAACTCACATTGTTGTTAATGGTACAAAGGTCTCTATTGCTAGTATAGAGGAAGTTAAAAGATTCTACAAACCTATGTCAAAACCCAAACCTAGATTTGTAAAATCTGACACTAGGTCTAAGACTCCTCCACCTAGTAAAACAAACGCTCCCAAACCTCGGTCAAGAACTCCTCTACCGAGACGTAACTTCAGAAGACAAAGCTTTCCAAGTGAATATCCCATAACTTGGAATGACCGTCAACTACAAAGTTACTTGCCATGGGAAATTTGCCCACCATTTCAACATCCTAACCACATGCGAATGATGCATGGGATGTTTAATGCTAACCACTTTGGACCCATGAGATATTGGGGACCAAAGGTTTGAATGTTTATCTTATGCAATAGATATGCTTGGGAATCGACTTGGAGCCTGATGAATGGGTCAAGGATAGTGGATGCACTAACCACATGACGGGCAACCGAAGTCTATTCTCATCATACAAGGCATACAACGGAGGTAATGTCACTTTTGGTAGCAAACTTAAGGGCAACATTATTGGCAAAGGTATGATCACACAAAACTCCCTCACTATTAGAAATGTTGAGCATGTAGATAACTTAGGATTTAATTTGCTTAGCATTAGTCAAATGGTAGATAATAAGTGTAGAGTTATATTCTCTGAAGAGGGTAGTGAGATCATTAAGGATGGTAAAACCATAGGCAAAGGAGTTAGGAGAAATGGCCTATTTGTTATGAAAATAGGAAATAAGCCTCAGGATAGGATATGCTTAGCAACCATAGATGATAACTCCACTCTACGGCATAGGAGATTAGGTCATGCCAATATGCGCTTGATACAATCATTGGCGTCTAAAGAACTAGTTAGAGATCTACCTAAGATTAAGTTTGATCAACACTTTTGTGACGCTTGTAAAGTTGGAAAACAAGCTCATTCTAGTCACAAAGCTAAGAATATAGTCTCGACCTCTAGATGCCTAGAACTCCTTCATATGGACTTATTCGGTCCATCCGCCGTACGGAGCTACGGAGGAAACTACTACACCTTAGTAATAGTTGATGACTACTCTAGGTACACTTGGACTAGATTTCTTAAGAATAAGACTCAAGCCTTTGAGGAATTCGAGGTTTTTAGTAAGAAAGTCCAAAATCAACTAGGATGTACAATAGTTTCCATTAGGACGGATCATGGTCAGGAATTTGATAATGAAGTGCAATTTGGAGTATATTGTGATGCTAATGGTATTACTCACAATTTCTCAGCTCCACGCACTCCACAATCAAATGGGGTAGTAGAGCGGAAAAATCGTACTCTACAAGAAATGAGTAGAACGATGTTGAATGAACAATCAATTCCGCAAAATTTTTGGTGTAATGCGGTGGACACCTCAACTTACATACTTAATAGGATTTTAATTAGGCCTATCTTAGGAAAAACCCCATATGAAATCATGAAAGGTAGAAAACCTACTCTTGATTACTTTAGAGTGTTTGGAAGCAAGTGCTTCATACTAAACACTAAAGATTAACTCACCAAGTTTGACCCAAAGTCTTACGAAGGTGTCTTCCTAGGATACTCCCAAAATAGTAAAGCTTACATTGTTCTAAATAAGGAAACAATGAAAGTCGAAGAGTCACTCAACGTGACATTCGATGAAAGCCCTCCACCAACTAAGACATCACCCTTGGTGGATGATGACTTAGATGAGGAAGAAGCCGTTAAGGATAATGGCAAGAAAACCTTAGATGATGACATTGAGGATGAAATAGTCGAATTTGACAAAACTGTCAACATTAAGGAATCCAAGAACCATCCTATTGAAAATGTCATAGGAAACCTAAACCAAAGAACCCTTAGGTCACAAGCCCAAAACAAAAGTAATTTCTTTTGTTTTATATCAACCGTAGAACCTAAGAATGTCGGTGAAGCGATTAAGGATAAAAGTTGGATACTTGCCATGCAAGAGGAACTTAATCAATTCACTGCAAACCAAGTTTGGGAGTTGGTATCTCCTCCTAGGAATCAAACCATCATAGGAACTAAGTGGGTGTTTAGGAATAAACTCGACGAAAATGGCGTCGTGACTAGGAATAAGGCAAGGTTGGTAGCACAAGGCTATAACCAACAAGAAGGAATAGATTATGATGAAACCTATGCACCCGTAGCTAGATTAGAATCTATTAGAATACTCCTTGCCTATGCGTGTGCCTTAGACTTTAAATTGTACCAAATGGACGTGAAAAGTGCATTCCTAAATGGTTATATCAATGAGGACGTATATGTTGCACAACCTCCGGGATTCGTTGATTTCGAACATCCGAATCATGTTTATAAACTCAAGAAAGCACTCTACGGTCTTAAGCAAGCTCCCAAAGCTTGGTATGATAGACTGAAAGCATTCTTGATTGAACATGAATATACCATGGGAGTTGTTGATAACACACTTTTCACAAAGAAAAGAGATTCACATCTCATCATTGTTCAAATATATGTCGACGACATCATATTTGGCTCAACTTGTTCAGAACTGTGCAATGATTTTTCTAAGATCATGCATGACGAGTTTGAGATGAGCATGATGGGCGAATTAAATTTCTTCCTTGGTTTACAAATTAAGCAAATGGAAGATGGTATCTTCTTTAATAAATCTAAGTATAGTAAGGAAATGCTTAAGAAGTTTAGTTTAGAAGAGTCTAAGCCCATGAAAACTCCCATGTCCACGGAAATAAAACTCACGAGAGATGAAGAAGGTGAGTCCGTGGATAGCACTAAGTATAGAGGTATGATAGGTAGTTTACTATACCTCACGGCAAGTAGGCCCGACATCATGTTTAGTGTCTGCCTTTGTGCTCGCTTCCAAGAGGATCCCAAAACCTCTCACCTTGAAGCGGTTAAGCGTATCTTCCGATACATTAAAGGCACTATACACTTGGGATTATTTTATCCCAAGGTCACCGGTATAGAAACTGTTGTCTATGCCGACTCTGATCATGCGGGAGATTACGTGGATCGAAAAAGCATGAGTGGCGTTTGTACCTTCATGGGTTGTTGTCTACCTTCTTGGTTCTCCAAGAAACAAACGGCTCTTGCCATCTCCACTACCGAAGCCGAGTACATAAGCGCCGGAAAGGCATGTCAGCAAGCACTATGGATGAAACAAGCCCTTAACGACTATAGCATACACTTAGATGATTTTCCTATTATGTGTGACAATAAAGGTGCTATTGACTTGAGAAAAAACCCTGTCCAACATTCCCGTACTAAATACATTGAAATTCGCCACCACTTCCTTCGCGATAATGTTCAGAAAGGAAATATTTCCATTGAGAAAGTTCCTTCTCAGGACAACATCGCTGACATACTAACCAAACCTCTCAAACGAAAATCCTTTAACTACCTCCGTCTAGGTCTAGGAATGATGGAACATATTCCAAAAATCTCATGACTCTTGAAGTCATCCAGTGTGTCTCGTCTAGTCAAGTTTAGGAACCCCTAGTCATAAGAATTTGTTAGGTACAAATTCTTTCCTCGTGTCATAAGATCTCACTAAAACAGCGAGACTTATTCGTCAAAAATCAAAATGGGACAGAAAACAGTCCCAGCAGATCACGGCTCCACTAAATGTGGCACGGCACCGTTAAATTTAACGGTACCGTGGAACCGTGCATCTGGAACATTCAGGATTTCAGTCCCCTTTTTTTTCCACATTACTCATCACAAACCCTCTCAATCTCAGCAACTGCTGTCATAACCTAACCTCACAACCCAAAACTCAATTACACCTCTTCAAGATCATATTCAAGACATTAATTTCAAGATCTTCAATCATTTTACCATTTTCTACATAAGTTGTAAGTTATCTTACTCTAATTTATTTCTAATTTTGAGTCTAGGGTTTGTTCATTGATGAAAATTGAATTGGGGATTTTCACCTTTTTCTAGGAATGTTTCAAAATTAGAAGTCATCAACACTAAAACACCCCAATTCCATCAATTTTAAAATCTCACAAAATTAGGATCATGAAATTGTTCTTTTTTCATGCATTGTTGATGCAAACTAAAAACACTTTCTCATGCATTCATGATCTCACAAATATTATTCGAATTACATAATCAATATGTACTTTTTGACATATTTGTTTGAGCTAAAGTGAAATCAGGAGTGTTTGGTTAATCTCATTATTTTTCTTTTGAGTCGAGATTACCGCACCTCCACATAGTCTGCATATAGGCACACACTAGGCACGTGTTGTATGCAACTGGTTTTTGTTCTAAATTTTTCTTAAAATTTTCTTATAGGACACAAAAATGTCTCATGAATATGATTTTGATCATCTCCTAACCGATACCTATACACCCGAAATCTCACGTGAACCCACTATACCCGGTAACCACATTCGTGCCTATGTCAATCTTGAAACCCGTCGGTTTCATGAAGGTCGTGTCGTTGATCCATCCCTAGTTTACCACCGGGACATCAACACTTCCTTTAGAGCTATAGGATTCGATTGTCTACTCCACATTAACGAGTACATTTGTCCTCGCTTTGTGTTGGAGTTCTTCCGACAAGTTGAACTCGTACGTAACGACGATCAATCCATGTCACTTTGGTTTTGGGTCAAAAACTTCAAATACGTTCTAACTCTTGAGCAATTTGCTCAAATCCTTAGAATACCCAATCATGGGCAATGTGCCTATACTGAAGATTGGTGTCTTGAGTCTCTCTTTCACTATCGTGAGGAGAATAGTCCGTACTGTTCGTACATACCCTCTCCAACCGAACTAACCAAAATCATCCGTACTCACCCTCACCCACATCCAACGAAAATTCGTTTGGAAGAAGTGCGTCATGAACTACTTTCTTGGGCAGTCATCCTGCGAGAAAATGTTCTAAGTCTCACAGGAAATCGTGAGCAACTCCCGGCGTGTTGTGCTCATATGATTTACTATCTCTTAACCCAACAACCTTACAATCTTGCTTACTTCTTCGCTAAGCGAATTGTTCATCTCAAGGGTAACAAGAATAAATTGATACCCTATGGGATGTTCCTAACCCGTCTCTATCATCACTTCATTACCTTTCACCCTTACCTTCATGGTCCTCAATACTCCCTCTTCACACCTGTCATGAAACCCATAACCGAGTCATATGTCTCAACCATCCTCATTTCCGAATTCACCACCCACTATGCACCCTTTGATGATCCTAATCATGAGAATGAGACAAATACTCAAGACGAGAGTGTGACAAGAAGGGGGAATGCTCAATTCATAAGTAGTTAGGAAGAGCTTTATGTCTCTCACTAGGGTTTATTACTAATAGATAATTTTAGGAATTAATGTTCAAATTATCTTACATGCTTACATGAATATTCCATGTGATACTTGAATGATATTTTATCTTGTCCTTTTATGCTTGCATGCTTATGATTATTTAAGAACATTGCATGATCATCCTTATGTGCTAGATGTAGCATTGTATGGATATATTAGGAAAATAAGTACCTAGTGAGTTGAGGCACTCTCATTTCCAGGAATTAGTTTCCCTATAAAATTCCCCCTAGCTACCCAAAACTAGCCTGCAAAGAAATTTTCGTGCCAACAGTGTCACGGCACCACTAAATAGGGACGGCACCGTTAAATTTAACGGTACCGTGGGGTATTTAACGGAGCCGTGACCCTGTATAACGGATTTTTCCTATTGCTCCTACTTCCCTATCACCCTAACCTCAAACCTGCAAACCTTGCACCCTCACATGCACCCTAAGATTCCCTTGCTACCTCCTAACACCCTTCATTTCACTTTAATTCAAATTTCACCTCACTTGCCTATATAAGGCCACATCCTTGCAAGCTTACCTTGCTCATCATCTTCAACCTCACATCACATTAACACCATGTCCTCACCACAAGGATCAACCACCCACATCTCAAAGAAACCTAGGATAACCGTAAGACCACCTTCCAAACCACTCTTTGTAGATCTTACAAAAGATGATGAAGCAATAACACCACCTTCCCAAGCCACTCCACACTCACCATCACCACCTTATGCACCCTCTAAAACATCCTCTACCTACACAACATCTTCATCATCCTTCTACACTACATCATCCATGGAGTACACACCATCCCCCTTCACTCCATTGGACAATGCCATGCCAATTTCACCTCCAACAAACCTACCACAATCACCATCTCCTATCATGGCACAACCCACCCAACCACATCCCTTTGAGCTACATAGTGATAATTGCCTATGTTGTCTCCATAACCGTAATCTCATCTACTTCTTAAGAGACGAGATTCATTTCATGTTCTACTTTATAGAACATCTCTTGACACCTCCACCACCTCAAATGGGGCCCCACTCTCCACCACCTCCTAACCAAAACAACTAAACACTTGCTTGTTTAGTCCTCCACAATAAACTGTTAGGACCCCTCTTGGAAATGAAGCTTGCCTCTAGTCATTAGATATTTAGGCTTCTTGTTATCTTCCCTTGTGCTTTCTATGTAGTCATACATCACTATGACACTTGTTTGTTTTATGAATGAATGTTTTTATGTGGAGGTTTTCCATTTAATGGATTGGTTATTTGTCACAATGTGCTACTTGTTAGATATTGTATATTTGTCGTCTAACTTTGTTTTGTAGCACGAACCATTGCTCGATTCCTTTGTGTTCTCCAAATGAGGGGGAGTACACATCAAGGGGGAGCCTTAACCACCTTTTTGATTTGACAAAAAGGGGGAGAAATGGGAGTAAACTCATTAAAAACTTGTTAAAACTAATTTTAACCTAAAATGAGTTTATATTTTGTCATCATCAAAAAGGGGGAGATTGTTGATGTAAATAATGTTCTAAAAACGTTATTTATATCTTTCGATTACTTCACGTTTTGAGGATGACAAAATGTGAACTCACGTTACGTTAAAATTAACGTTAACAAGTTTTTAATCAGAAGATCCCGTTTCTACGCAAATCACTCTAGAACAAAGTTACAAATTGAACTAGTGATCAAAGAAGTGATTTTGTGTTCTTGAGAATTCACATTTTAAATGTGACAAAACATTTTTTCAAAAATATACATGACAAATTATTTTTGAAATATTAAGAAATGTTTTAATGGAAAAATTAGTTTGAAAATCATAACAGCTATTTTTCCCCCCAAAATCAGCTCCAACCTTCCCCAAATAAGTTTTCACCAGAAAAGACAAAAATTGGAGCGTCTTTGTCTGGCACGGCTCCACGGTTCCACTAAATTTAGTGGAGCCGTATGGTATTTAACGGAGCCGTCCGTACAATTTTTTTTTGTAACGTTCAGATTTTCTTTGCCTATAAATACCAACCCCTTTCACAGATTTTAGGCATCCTTTCACACACTAAAATTTCTGAGTTGAATACTCTCTTCACATTTTCTTTCTTTGATCTTTAGATGATGAAGCGAAAAGTGTACCGCTTTTATGGGGTCATTTAAGCCCTAAATCGTATTTATTTGATCAAATATTGCCCTAAATCGTTCCTTTTGTCATTTTAGGTACTTTGGAGAAGAAATCTGGAAAAGGAAGCATTTTGGACGTTTTTGGAGCATAAAAGTGAAGAAAACGACAAAGTCTCAAAATCGGCTGGAAAAGTACCTTTGACGGCGTCAAGGATTGGTCCAGACGGCGTCACGGCTTGGCAAAAAAGGTGGACATGAAAATTACTCATGATAAGCCAGAGAATTCTACAAGGGAAAGTCTGACAGCGTCACCCTTTGAAGTGATCAAGGCCATCACGGTTTAAGCTAAAGAGTGACGGCGTCAAGCCATATTCTGACGGCGTCACCCCTTGATAAGCCAGAGCGGATTTTGGAGGTCTAAATAGGGACGGCGTCAAGAAGGCCATCCGGGAACCCTAGACACGGCGAGGTGACGGCGTCAAGATCTACAACGTGACGCCGTCAGCCCTTAAACTCTATATATAGTTTTGCAATTTTTTGTCATTGGGGTGCAACTTTGTGAGGAGAAACCCTAAGACGAATTTCTGCCATTTTTAAGGGTTTTCATACCCTTGGATCTCCCATGTTTAATTGAAGATAAGTGTTCATTTAATCAATCAATATGTCTATGTGTTGTTTGATTATAACTTGTTCTTGTCTTTTGATTAACATGCTAGGCTAGATTTATCTTGTGTTTGCTTAGATCTAATGAAACCTAGCTATTGATTATTGGTTATTAGTGTGTTATTAATTGTATTGGATGATTGTTTATCGATATTAGGCTTAAGAAAACTGGCTAACTTCCTATACGGTAACTTGCTTGAACGTCTTAAGAAACATGAACCAATGCGTACTAAGGTTTTTATGGTTGTATTTAATGCATGAGCGAATTATAGTGATCCCATGTTAGGAGCTTCCTAGCCGGCTCGACATAGGAGTGAAGTAGGAGCTTGTAGAGTTGGGGAAGTACTTACGCCACCCCACGATTGATATTAAGGAATACACCCGTCATCCACGCAATTAATACACACTAATCAACCGGTAAAAGATAGTTAGGGAGTAAGGAAATCTAAGTAAACACATTTCTCTCCACATAAGTTTCACAACCTTTTCATTTTCAGTTATTTTATTTTATTTGCATTCGTAGTAATTTGGGTTAGTTGACTAGCAACTAATTCCGCCCACTCCTTCAAACCCGAGATTTTACTTGCTTTCATAAAAAATATAAAAATACAAAAAGAATCTTCCTTCACCCTTAGACCTACTAAAGTAGTTTTTCATACCTAACGAACACTATTCCCTGTGGAGAACGATCAATCCCCCGTACTTACCACTACACTATACTACATCGGTCAGGTACACTGCCTGGTGGGGTTGTAAGCCTCTTGAGATCCCTTGAGAGGTAAAACCTGTTGTAAGGTTGCAAAACCACGCATCAAGTTTTTGGCGCCGCTGCCGGGGAATAGTTATTGTTTAGGTTGAATTTTTATTTTATTAGGTCTACTCACTAGATTCCTTTCTAGTGAGATTTTTATTTTATTTTTCTTGGTTTTCTTTAGTCTATCTTTTTTTTCTTCGTTTCTTTGTTCGTAACCATTACCATCCGACATCATGGAAGATGGTAATATCCTCGATCCCAACAACCCACCACCACAACAACTACCACCACCTCCTAGAGCCCGTACCTTAGGAGACTACTCCCGTCCTAGCCACCATGGCTATCGAAACACCATTGAGCTCACTCAAGGAGCCAATGTCACACCCTTGCGATCCGACCCCATCCGGTTGGTGCAAAGCGGATGCGCATTCCATGGACTTCGTTCCGAAGATCCTAATCAACATCTCAAGGACTTTCTCAAAATTGTTGATTCTATAGACCTGGATGTTGCCACTCGAGAGACGACCCGACTGCGTCTCTTTCAATTCTCTCTGCGGGACCAAGCTAGTCAATGGCTAGAGCGTCTACCCGCAGGATCCATCACCTCTTGGGATGATCTCACCACTCGTTTCCTTGCTCAGTTTTTCCCACCGGGAAGAACTACCAAGCTAAGGAATGATATCTTGATGTTCCAACAACGTCAAGGCGAAACCCTCTACGAGGCATGGACTCGATTCAAGGACTTACTCCAAAAAGTCCCTCACCATGGCATAGAACTTTGGCTCCAAGTCCAAATCTTCTATGACCATATCAATCTCTCCACGAGGCAAACCATTGACCAAGCGGCCGGTGGTAAGCTACGTGATCTAAGTGCGGAACAATCATGGACTCTCCTAGAAGATCTTGCTCTTTATGACAACGAAAGTTGGAGTGATCCCCGTGATTTGAATAAAACGGTCAAGGCAATATCTTTGCCTTCGAACAATTCAAGCACTTCCGACCGTAGTATCATAGAACTTGAAGACCAAGTCAAGTTTCTTATGAAATCCTACGAGGCTCCTAAACCTTCAAGCCAAGTGAACAAAATCACTTCTTCGTGTGAATTATGTAGTGGTCCCCACGACACTCGTGATTGCATGGAACTCCCCGAACAAGCTTTTGCGGACTACGCATCCTCGCGTACCGACGGAGCGGGAGACAAGTGGTACACTTTCAAACCCGAGCCAAACCCCTACGGTGATTCATACAACCCCTCATGGAAAAATCACCCAAACCTTAGGTGGAAACAAAACCAAAACGCACAACAAACCAATTCTTCCAACCCACCTAATCGTTTCCCATCAAGCGGTTCCAACTCGAGCCGTACTTTCAACAACAATCCTTCTAACAATGGTAGTACCAATAACTTTGAAGGATTGATGTCCCAATTTATGGCATCTCAAGAAGCTCGTTTAGCCAAGTTTGAAGCCGATTTCAAACAAAAACAAAGCGAGATGACCAATAAGATTGACACTTTGTTGAAAGCCCTCAATGACCGAGAAATGGGAGCACTCCCTAGCAACACAGTCAAGAACCCGAAACTAAACGTCAACGCCATCTCGTCGGTTTCGTCTCCTAGTTCTTGTCCACAATATTATTCGGTCAATTCCATGAGCACGTGTTTCAAACAAACCCAAGTCGTTCAAAATGACCAAGAAGTTATGATATCCAAATTGGTCAACAACATAGTTGAAAAGGGACCGCCTTTGTTCAAAACAAGCTACCTAAGAAGTTAGATGATCCGGGCTTATTTGTTCTACCTTGCAAGATCGGTAATTCGGAGGCTTATGACACATTAGCCGATCTTGGATCAAGCCTTAACCTACTTCCGTTACCTCTCTACACCTCTCTAAAACTAGGAAAACTTGAAGAAACCGAGGTGATAATAGGCTTAGCGGATGGGAGTGTTGCTTACCCGATTGGAGTAGTCAAGGACGTGTTAGTACACATTGGAAAACTAACCATTTTAGCCGATTTCCACGTCCTTGATATGGTTAGCGACCCTACATGCCCCTTGTTGATAGGTAGAGGATTTTTGGCGACCGCTAGTGCTATGATTGATTGTAAGGAATCTAAGATAGCGGTAGGAGAAGGTGATACTTGGTCAGTCTATGATGTGAAGAAACATGCCTATGATACTAGTGATGAACCAACACCCCATTGGTTAGAGTTAAATAGGAGACCATCTAGATATGGACCTTGGATCGATAGAGACTTCATAGGACCCCAACGCCCATTTTACCTAGAAGAGGACTTTGTTAACCGAACACATACGGTAGAGCAACTCTTGGCTAGGGACACCGAATTGGATCCATTTGAAGACCCTCTAGTTTTTAGGAAGATGATTGAGTTCCTAGGAGTTTTGCCAATTAACCTAGGGATGAATAAGTGGACTTGTGAGGACGATGATCATAAGTGGGAATGGGACAAACCACCCAAAGATGGAGATGGGTCATGGCATATTAAGATGACATTGTATGACCCGGATGGAGAGAAGTTTGAAAAGATATATTGTACTAAGCGGACCAATAGGAAACTTCAATCCAAGCTTAACCCTAAAGACGTCCTCGATGACGAACTCACTTACATAGGGTAGAAGGACTTCGAGTCTAGCTACAAGACTCGTTAATAAAGAAAAGCGCTTCTTGGGAGGCAACCCAAGCTTTATTTGCTTTGTGTGTTTATTTATTTGTTTGTTTGTTTGATTTTATTTGTTTCCGTATGTATGTTTAATTTTTATTATTAATTCATGTTCAAAACTAAATTGTGAAAATGTTTTATCTTGTTTTTAACTTCGTCTTAACTACATATAAAGGTATTTTGCAAAAGTTAAGTGTAAGGGAAATCCAAATCGGTTTACAAGAACAAATGAACATGAATCGTAATAATAATAAATTAACATACATATTAGTATTTGTTTGAGTCAAATGCTTGTATCGAGTCATAGTGATGTTTTGCAGGATTTCCAGGAAGTAAGGTATAGGTTTTTCTAGAAATTTTCCGGAAACTTAGCATGAGAATTCTGTCAGATCATTTCTAACGGCGTCAGGCTTTACAACCTGACGGCGTCAGGTTTTAATTTTCTGAAAATTTTGAAAGTTTTGTTTTCATAAAAAGTTTTTATTAAATCTCTAACTTATAATCTCCAGGAATCTGCAAAATTATCATTCCACAAGCATTATATCCTTATATATAGATTTATCCCGCCGATGTTATGCAGGTTTTCGTGTTTGTTTTCTCAGGTTTAACAGGTTATTTTGGAATAGGAAATGTATGTGGAATCAAGCTTATGGCGATGCTTTAGTCTTGGAGCTTCAACATTCTCTTGGAAGAAGATCTAACCATGTTACTTCTTTATCCACCGAGCGAATCAGGGGAGTATTTGATTTTATTCTCTTACTTTTTTTACTTTTACATCTTGTTATTTGAACATTGGGGACAATGTTCATCTTAAGTGTAAGGGGGGTAAAAGTACGACACTTTAGAGAATGCTATTATGCTTAATTTTTGTTTGTTTAATAGTAGATGTGTAATAAAACTGAGAGAAATACCTGTTAGGGCAATTTTAGTGCCAAATTTAAAAAATTTTACAACATTTAGGAGTGAAACTTTGATCTTAATGAGCGTCTCACGGATAGGAGTTATATGACTAGCACAAAACCGTATCACTAAAAAATTTTCCACCCCCAAATATGTGAGGTTCGCCCCTAGAATTGGTAGGAAAAGCATTTATGCTATGATGTGTGTACCGGTAGCACTTAGATTCTAGAACTTGTGTTAGGACCATTCCGAGGCCACAAGTGAGACTACATTCGTGTAGTTAGATTTACTACATGATAAGAGGCATTAGGATTAACCCATTGTTTTACGCCTGTGTTTTTGTTATAATTACATTGGCTACATTGGTCAAGTAATTCTCCCACACCCTTTGCGTTGTACTCATTTTTAGTACACGATACCCCTAGTACACCCCTCGGAGCCTATCTTTTCGTTTCTAACTTTAAGCATTTTACTTAAAGTAAGAATTTGTTTACACCCCACTTAAATGTACACCCAAATCGCCTTAGCCTACCTTGTATGCACTCATCTTTAGTGCATTATTGTGACAACATTTGTTTAAACCCCAAGTTAATTATCTAATTGATTACATGGTTGCTAAGTCGAGTCATATCCTTGTACATATTGTTTTGGGACGATTGGGACTCATGGGTAAAGTACTAGTGTAATGGAGTAATGGGGAAGAACAACATTATTACCCCCATATGTGCTAAATATTTTAAAAGTACTCCAAGTGTTTCGATTATCTTAGTTCGAGTCATTAGAATGGTTAATTGTAAAGTTATGTAAAAGTTCAAGTGTAAGGGGAGAACCGACCCCGCTACGATGTATTATTTTGGATGGTAGGGCAAGAGTGTATGCAAAAAAAAAAAAAAAAAAAAAAAAAAAAAAAAAAAAAAAAAACGAAAAAATCAAGAAAAAAAAATGAGAAAAAGAAAAGTAGAAAAAACATACGGACTACCACCCCGTTTCATTTTATGTTTATTTTATCTTTTTGTTATTTTGTTTTTTTTAGCTTAAGTCGAGTCTAGTCTTGGCTTAGCAACGTCATATTGTACATGTAATTAATCAAGATCTTTAACACGCCACCAGTAAAATATCCCTTATCCAACAAAACCGTGTTTATCATATCCCTACACCTCACGTTATAACCCATGTAAAAGCCCTCTTTGATAGTTTATCTTAGGTGCTTACGCCTAGTGGAGGAGGTTTTCGATCCTTTCCCAAGCCTATGGTAATCTATTTGCTATGACAGGTAGTGAGAGATATTATCCGTTTTCATTTATGAGATTTATTTTGATGACACCTGAGAGATGTGAGTATCTAAACACTACTTGTGAGGTGCTAGTTTGTAATCTCCGTGCTTATTATGACTAAAGTGGAACGACTAATTGTTGTAATTACTTTTATATTAGCATTAAATGACCCCTAACTTGTATTTTGATTAGAATAAAAGCGCATTTGCTTGAGGACAAGCAAATCTCAAGTGTAAGGGTATTTGATGAAGCGAAAAGTGTACCGCTTTTAGGGGGTCATTTAAGCCCTAAATCGTATTTATTTAATCAAATATTGCCCTAAATCGTTCCTTTTGTCATTTTAGGTACTTTGGAGAAGAAATCTGGAAAAGGAAGCATTTTGGACGTTTTTGGAGCATAAAAGTGAAGAAAACGACAAAGTCTCAAAATCGGCTGGAAAAGTACCTTTGACGGCGTCAGGGATTGGTCCAGACGACGTCACGGCTTGGCAAAAAAGGTGGACATGAAAATTACTCATGATAAGCCAGAGAATTCTACAAGGGAAAGTCTGACAGCGTCACCCTTTGAAGTGATCAAGGCCATCACGGTTTAAGCTAAAGAGTGACGGCGTCAAGCCATATTCTGACGGCGTCACCCCTTGATAAGCCAGAGCGGATTTTGGAGGTCTAAATAGGGACGGCGTCAAGAAGGCCATCCGGGAACCCTAGACACGGCGAGGTGACGGCGTCAAGATCTACAACGTGACGCCGTCAGCCCTTAAACTCTATATATAGTTTTGCAATTTTTTGTCATTGGGGTGCAACTTTGTGAGGAGAAACCCTAAGACGAATTTCTGCCATTTTTAAGGGTTTTCATACCCTTGGATCTCCCATGTTTAATTGAAGATAAGTGTTCATTTAATCAATCAATATGTCTATGTGTTGTTTGATTATAACTTGTTCTTGTCTTTTGATTAACATGCTAGGCTAGATTTATCTTGTGTTTGCTTAGATCTAATGAAACCTAGCTATTGATTATTGGTTATTAGTGTGTTATTAATTGTATTGGATGATTGTTTATCGATGTTAGGCTTAAGAAAACTGGCTAACTTCCTATACGGTAACTTGCTTGAACGTCTTAAGAAACATGAACCAATGCGTACTAAGGTTTTTATGGTTGTATTTAATGCATGAGCGAATTATAGTGATCCCATGTTAGGAGCTTCCTAGCCGGCTCGACATAGGAGTGAAGTAGGAGCTTGTAGAGTTGGGGAAGTACGTACGCCACCCCACGATTGATATTAAGGAATACACCCGTCATCCACGCAATTAATACACACTAATCAACCGGTAAAAGATAGTTAGGGAGTAAGGAAATCTAAGTAAACACATTTCTCTCCACATAAGTTTCACAACCTTTTCATTTTCATTTATTTTATTTTATTTGCATTCGTAGTAATTTGGGTTAGTTGACTAGCAACTAATTCCGCTCACTCCTTCAAACCCGAGATTTTACTTGCTTTCATAAAAAATATAAAAATACAAAAAGAATCTTCCTTCACCCTTAGACCTACTAAAGTAGTTTTTCATACCTAACGAACACTATTCCCTGTGGAGAACGATCAATCCCCCGTACTTACACTACACTATACTACATCGGTCAGGTACACTGCCTGGTGGGGTTGTAAGCCTCTTGAGATCCCTCGAGAGGTAAAACCTGTTGTAAGGTTGCAAAACCACGCATCATTAGATTAGTTTTTTCTTTTGTTCAAGAGTGATCCAATCATCCTTCAAGTGATCCTCTTCATACCTCTTCACTAGCAAGAAAAGAACACAAGTATCCAAGTAGATACAAGGTGTTGTCATTCCTCTTCATTTGCAAGAGAAGAACTCAAGATCTTCAAGAAGATACAAGAGTTATAGTTGTTAGGTTGTTGTAACACTTGTTACATCCTTGTTGTATCCATCAAGATTATCTTTCTTTTGTGAGAGAGTGAGTGAAGATCATTGTGATCTTAAGAGATAGTGAAGATCTCTTGAAGCCATTGGGCTTGTGTGTGAGTAGTCAAAGGATCTAGAGTAGTTAGATTGAGTAGAGTGAAGTGAGAGTTGATCTTTGTGATCTTGTTGAGATCTTGGTGATCTCTTGAAGCCATTGGGCTTGTGTGTTTGGTCACGTGGACCTTGGTATATTGGTGCTAGCTAAGATTAGCACTCGACATCTAGCTTAGTGTCGGTAAAAGGATAAGCGACGTGTACGGTTTTCTCCGCCTTAAGGGAGGTTGTTGACATAGTGCTTGAAACTCTCGAGTGTGGTACTCGGGGAGTGGAGTAGGGCGAAGAAGAGCTTCGTAGCCGAACCACTATAAATCCTCTGTCTCGGTTTGATCTTTCCAACTCTACTCTTTACTTTTATTATTTATCATTAGTTAGAATAGTGTCTAGTTCATATTGGTGTTGATTGATTACATATAAGTGTTCGAATCAAAGTTTCCAATATCATACTTTTAAAACAAGATTTTTAAAAGAAATTTTTTTAAACCGGTAAACTATTCAACCCCCCCTTCTAGTTTCCCACAAAAAGGATGTAGGCCGATTTTACTAGGCTTAGAACATGCATAGGATTTTATTTTGTATTTAAGTTTTATTGTATAGTTTATGATTCATATTAATTGAAGTGTATGACATATAGTTTAAATGTGAGAAATTTTTTTAATATCAATTTAGGTTAAACGTTCAAATTATCAATTAAGTGTGATTACGGATTTTTGGGTTTTATAACTCTCCCCTTCTAAAAAGAAAATTTCGTCCACGAAATTGACATGAAAGATTAAACGGAAACGTACCAGATTATGAGAGGAATGAAAACGATTCCAACAAACGGAAAGGTTGTTTCTCATGACCTGATCCTGAAGATCCAAAACAGCCTCAGGCTCACCAACAAATGATAAATCTTCTCGGATACGAAACATATATGTAACGGATGATAGCACAACATGAATATGAAACAAATATGGAGATAATGATAGGAAACTTCACTTATTAATTCCAAACTTTCAAACAAACAGTAGAAATAATTCAGAAGCATAAAGCGAGTCATTAAAATGTATCAAAGCGCATAATGGAATTGGTATAATACCCGCACAAATGAAAATGAAATAAAAAAAAACCACGAACCGCGGACTCACTTTCCTCTCCCACCATTTTTAGGATAATCACGAACCTTATGCTCCATCGAACCACATGAAAAACACGCTCTAGTAACCTTATGACAAGGCCTCCCTGAGTGAAACTTCCCACATGTATCACATGGAGGAGACGATGTTTCGTCAGGGTACTTCTTTTGATAAGATGATCCAGTAACACGATTAGACTGTTGGCTACGATCTCACCCGGACCTCTGATAGTAATCACTCTGCTATCTGAACCACGCTGATCATGACTCCTCTACTGTTCGAACAAAGAAGAAAGGCAAAAAGAGTATGTTTTTGTTTTGGTGATAAAATGGAAGTGAAGTACTAGTTTTCTTTATATAATATGTCTAGGTATGGCTTTAGTGATAAAATAATACACAGTGTGATTAACTTATAAAAAAAAATTGCATAGGGAGTGTAGCACATTGCTTGTTGTCGTGGGTCAAGGGGAAAGAAAAGAACAAAAGGTGAAGCGACATCTCAAGTGATTTGACAAGTAAGAATAGTATGACATTTCATTGGATTGATTTGATGTTACAAATATTTCAAAGGTGATGATTTGTAGTTGGTGTTGTAGCAGTCGAATATAGGAGGACAAGAAAGAAATGGTTAAAAGTTCATGATGGGTTAGTAGTTGACATAGTGTCAAGGGTACAACCTATTTCATGTGGAAGAACAAGAGATGATTTTTGTTGTGATGTTTCATGTGACTTGTCAACTCCATCACAAGTAATTATGAGGTGCTTTGAATATGATTGAGCTTCTCTGATTTGATGTAGCATTCTCAAATAAAACGTGGTGTAAGTGTTCTCGAATTATTAGAGTGCATTAGTATTAGTTACAAAGGAATGCGTTTGTTTCACTTGTTACTAGGTGCGTTTGATACTAAATAAACAACTAGGTGTGTTTTGGGTTTCTTCGTGGGACACAAAAGAGGAACAACCCCAAAAATACATAGACGTGTGTGTTTATATGTCGTGTGTAACAAAGTCACAAGGAAAGAGCTAAAGGTTGTGTCGTAGTACAAGAAGAAAGAAGAAAAAAAATATATATCGAGGGTGTTTGCTCGGTTGTGTTCACACAGAAAAGAAAAGAAAGAAAAAAATGTCAAAGTAGTATAGGTTTGTTTGTTGGGCTCATTGTGTGGATAAAGCACAAACAATAAAATGTCCGTTTGATTGGTTAAAAGGAACGGGCCAAGGCCCAAATTAATTAGGGGTGTGCCGGGTTAAAGTCATAAGACCCAAAAGGGTTGTCGGGTTTAACTATCTCGTTTATTAAATTATCGTGGTACGCGTGTGAGTTCGTTCCAAGTGAAATGTGAGTCGCGTCACATAGATATGGTTTGTATTTGTATTTGTTAATAAAATAAACTAAAATTAACTCTTAAAAATGGTTAATTAACTTTAACAATGAATTACTTCGTGTTTAATATTAATAAATGACTGGGTAAATTTACGGGATATTACATATATATAAACGAATATGTACATGTACTTTTATGTTTTTATGTTAGAAATAATAAGTGAGTCTATGATAGATTGCATACGAGCCAAGTTGATGGGGTATGGAGTATGGACAAAAGTTCAATTTAGATATGATATTTGTCATAGATACAATAAAATAATTTTAACCATTCTTTTTTTTTTTATCAAATCAAAAAATATAAACTTTCAACCTTTTTTTAAAAATTAAATATCTCGCAAACCGTTAATCGTTTCGCGAAAAAAATCATACCATCGCGACGAGTATTAAATTATCTTTCTATAGATATCTATTATTATATACTTTCGACGAATTTTTTTTTTCTCAAAATTTTCGCCCAAAAAAATAACACGTGATTTTATTTTTACGAACCACATGTGATTTTTACAAATCATATGTGATTTTTCTAAGCGAAAATTTAAAAAATAATAAAAAAAAAATGGTCGAAATTATAGAGAAATGCATGTCTATAGATAGATAATTTAATTCTCGTCGTGATAATGTATTTTTTGTAGCTTGAATATTTATCGTTTGCAAGATATATTGTTTAAAAAAAATGGTGAAAATTGATTTTTTATTAATTTAAATGAAAAATGTATGGCTAAAATTGTTTCTTTTGATATATGACAAATATGAGATTTATATTCATCTCAAACTCATGGAGTATGCTCTTATATTTTAGTATGATTTCAGATGTAAAATTACAAAGTAGTCAAACTAACATCTTATTTTGGAACGCACCCTTAGTACTTGATTATTTTTCTTGAAAATGTATTAAAAAAAATAAATAAATAAATAAAACTACTTTTTAAGATTTTGTTTTATTTAATTTTTTATTTTTCTTGATTATTTGTTTCTTTATTTTTGCATGCACTATTTTAATATGTGTGATATACGTTGGAAAATATGAATCTTTTTAATACAGTAATAGCCAATTCAAATTCAAGATCAACAATAACTAGAATAAGAGTATGAATAGAAAAATAATCTTGGTAATATTCAAAAGAGAACAATTTATAGAAATAACTAAAAAACATAAAATAAAAGCGTACGCAAAAGTGCGATGACTCGAACCAAGGATCTACTGTTAGATGGAGATGAGTCTTAGCCATCATACCAAGCACACACTTATGATATGCATTTGAATTCAATTATTTATTATGAAGTTAGTTCAGAGGAGACAAAAATAGTGAAAAAATTATGGTTGCCAAATGTTAAGAGAGTAATTCCGATCAGTAACATACCAATCTTTTAATGTGGAATCAAACAATGATAGTGGATCAGTGCAGTGGCGAAGTTAGAAAACAATTTGTGAGAGGGTCGAAATAATTTTTTTTCCGGAAAAACATTAGATGGGATATGTCACACACACTAAATGTCACGCGCTAATCTAATCGGATACCTTATGTTGGAACAGCATACAAAAAATATCAACCCATTTAATTAACACATTTTTTAATTCAGACCGGGATGAAAATAAACTACTCCGGTTTTTTATGTCTCTCTTTGGCCCTTTAAGGAATGAAGATTCGAGCTCGTCAGTTTGTGAGTATGTAAACGAGGTTTATGTCTAATATTTTGAGATTTGTCTTTTTTTGTACTATCTGTTTTCTTAGACTATGTGTAGTGGTAAAAAGTGGAGAGTAGAGGGTTGTTTGACACGTGGCATGTGGGGTATTGTGAGGCTTTGTTGAAAAAGTGATGTAGTTGGGAGTGGGGGGTTGTTGGTGCAATTTACAGAAAAAACAAAAAAAAAACACAAACAAAGTGAAGGGCGGGGCCGTTGTTCAAACCACCAGCTTTGCATTTTTTTGATCAACAGCGCCCCGGCGTTTTGAGGGCAGAGGCGCTGTTGGGGCTTTATTTGGGCAAAACTAGGTGCAACAGCGCCCAGTACGCTATGGACCTACAGCCCTACCTGGATATAAAAAGTGAGTATTCAATATTCTCAATGACAGAGAATCACATTGTTGAGATAATTTTCTTCTTTTTTTTTTTTTTTTTGCTAAAAAAAAAAATAGATAATTTTCTTTTTTATTTAAGTTTATTACCACCACATACCAGATGATACTGTCATCCAATATGGAGCAAAGTCACTCTCATTGCTCTGTGTTCAACCGACTAAAAGTGGTCCTTCCAGAGATATGGATCAATTTGTTCTAGTTTTGGTTTCTGTTGCATATGGTGTCATTTCATTTGCTTAGTTTAGATAAGAAACTTTTTCTTTGGTTCTCTTGAGTCGGCTCCATTTTCTACATCTTGCAATTCTTGTCATTGTTACATTTCAATTTACTTTCCTTTCTTAACAATCTTTAAAAAATTATATCAAAGATCACCGATCTGGAAGACCGAATTTAGCTCTTCAATTTTATTCTCTTCTATTAGGCTGGTAGGCAAGGGGAGGGTTTTTTCACCTGACACCTCAGTGCCACCTCAGCTTTCTTTCTCCTCTCACTTCACTTCACCATTTAGTAGTCAAGGTTACCTTTCATTAAATATCCACTTTATAAAAATATACCCCACTAAAATACCCCACACACACTCACACACAAATAAAAAATAATAAATGGGGCCCCTTTTTTTTCTTTTTCATTTGGTGATCAGATCACCATAACTTGTCTTGGATTGTGTGCGAATGGTGAAGCAAATGGTGAAGGGCAAGGAGAATCAAGCGTAAGGTTGGGCCATTTGGTGAAACCATCACCACCTTGCCTAGTAGCCTTAGAAACATGATTTAGTTACTTTATTTTTAGAGTGGATTACTTAATTGGTCCTTAAGGTTTACCTGGTTTCACATATATTGTCCCTGTGCTTTTTTTTCGACGGGTCATGTCCTTGTGGTATGCAAAAATTGTGGGTCCTGGCCAATTTACTAACGACGTTTAAACGGTCGTTAAAAAGGACTAACGTGATATAGATGCATAACGTGAGGGCCTAAGATTGTATAGTGAAACCCGGTGAACCATAGGGACCATTTTAGTAATTAACTTAAAAAAAATATATAAAAAAATAAAATAAATTACAATTATGAAAAAAGTAATTAACTCAAAAAAAAATTAAAAAATCAAAAAAGTAATTAACTAAAAAAAACACTTTTTGCAATTATGAAAAAAGTAATTAACTCAAAAAAAAAAAAAAAACTTTTTTCAATTTTATTCTTAACCGAAAAAAATTTAATACGTATTTTCTACGTTTATTTTACGTCTTTATACGTTTTAATACGTTTTTGTACATTTTCATATGTTTTTGTACGTTTTCACTCGCTTTTATAAGTTTCCGTCTCTTTTTGTACATTTTCATCCGTTTTAATACGTGTTCGTCCGTTTTTATACATTTTCATCTGTTTTTATACGTTTTCATCAATTTTTATGTACGCTTTTATACATTTTTAGCCGTTTGTATACGTTTTCATCCGTTTTTATATGTTTTCATTTGTTTTGTATGGTTTCATACGATTTTTGTACGTTTTTATACAGTTTTTGTATGTTTTTATACGTTTTTGTACGTTGTTGTTCCTTTTTATACATTTTGTACGTTTTCTTATGGTTTTTATCCATTTTTATACATTTTTGTAAGTTTTCAAGCATTTTGTACGTTTTGTACATTTTTATACGTTTTTGTATGTTTTATACGTTTTCGTATAAAATGAACAAAATGTATGAAAACAAACAAAAACGTATAAAAACGTACAAAAATCGTATAAAAATGTACAAAAACGTACAAAAACGGACGAAAACGTATTGAAACGGATGAAAACGTACAAAAACGAATAAAAATGTATTAAAACGTATAAAGACGAAAATAAACGTATAAAATAAGTATTAAATTTTTTTCGGTTAATATATAAAATTGAAAAAAGTTTTTTTTTTTTTTTTGAGTTAATTACTAAAATGGTCCCTATGGTTTACCGGGTTTCACATATACAATCTTAGGCCCTGACGTTATGCATCTATATCACGTTAGTCCTTTTTTAACGATCATTTAAACGTCGTTAGTAAATTGGACAGGACCCGCAACTTTTGCATGCCACTGGGACATGACCCGCCGAAAAAAAAAGCATAGCGACAATATATGTGAAACCCGGTAAACCTTAAGGACCTGTTTTACAAGAAGCCGATGATGTCTCACCAAAATGTTAAGAGTAAATTACACCGTTGATCCCTAAACTTTTGCCTGATTTCACACGACATCCAAAAACGCTAATCGTTGCCTTTTTGATACACGATCGAGAAAATATTACGCCGCGAGTCCAAAAATCTAACGCTCGTTAGTTTTTTCAGTTATCTCGGTTCTCACGTGCAGGTCACATGATGGCACTTTTGTCCCAACACTTTTTTTGTCCTTTTCCTCTGTGATGTCTATCATACTGTAGCAAGTCAATTTGTTTATGATAACTGCAAGTCGCAACTTATTATCCATATCTGTTTTTCATTGCAAGTTTGTAACCTTTTAACGAATATGTCAATATTACTTTGGGATTACATCATGATTAACGGAAATTTTTGTAAGATATTTAGTTGATAAATATGTATACCAAGTGAGAACATAATTGCATTATGATGCAAAAAACTTTTGAGTGTTACCTACATCATAATACATACATTACCAAACCTTTTTACTAGTCATGTTCACCTTCCTTTTACAAAAAGCTTTTACACCTTTTTACTAGTCCAAATGACAAAGTATCCACTAGTATGATTCAATGGTCTTGTTTGGTTCCTTGCGATGGTGGCTAAACGAAAGAGAAAAGTTACTATCAACCTGAACAAGTGAATGTGTAGTTTGGCCGCCGTCGAATGACGTAGGTGTATTCAAGATGAAAATGATATGATAAATATAAGAGTAAACTCCAAAATACATCCCTGTGGTTACCTCATTTCGCACCATACATCCCTCTCGAAAAAGTTGCACCATATACATCACTCTGTTAGTAAAAGTTAACCTATATACATCCAGGAGGACGAACGGTGCAAATTTTGTGTCGTTAACTTGGACACGTGGCAGTTAAGTAAGGTTATTTGTGTGATTGTGTCATTTTATGTTTCCCAGCTACTTCACCACCCTTTTTCTACCAATTTCAATCAAACCCAAATCATAAACACAAATCAAAAACACAAACACAAATCAAAAACACAAACACAAATCAAACAAACAAATCAAAAACACAAACCAACGACACAAATCAAAAACAATAAACCCACATTTCTAATTTTAGTATATGGTTTCTTGTTTGCAATGGTGGTTGCTGAATGGCGTATTCGTGATTATGAAGATCCAGTGGATGAACAAGAAGCTTATAGTAAGTGTTCATCTTTCTAACCCTAATTGTAATATTATTTGCTTCGTGACTATATTTTTCAAAATACCTAATTGATTGAAATCCTAATTTTTTGAAACTAATTTGGTCATTGTAGGTAAATTTCCAAACATGTTCTCACTGAAGATACATCACGGTGGATTCTTTACTGAAAGTCTAGGTAGAAAGTACATACAAGGGACCCATAATTTTATAGACTTTATAGATATGGACATGTTTTTAGTTATAGAAATCGATAATATGATTGAAAAGTTAGGTTACAAGAGGAAAGATTGTGCAATGTACTATCATTTCAAAATACCTAACAATGATTTGGTTTATGGGTTACAAGCACTAGGAAATGATGGGGATGTGTTGAACCTAGTTAGGTATGTTGATAAGTACAAACTTATTGAAGTTTACATTGAGCATGAGTATACAGTATTGGAAACTTATTGGTAATCACCACGGAGAGTGGTGATTGAGGAAATAGTTGATGAAGGTCCTAGTTCAGCATTAGTTAGAAAGCCCTTTAAGAAGCCTGCTAAGAAGAAAAATAGGATGCCTCTATTGCTTGATATGGGATAGGGATCTGCTAATGTTTTAGAGGAACCTAGATTAAATGTTGATGTTGTAGATGGTCAAGGTACTACTCTTGGTGCTAATTTAATAGAGGAAGGACCTAGTTCATTAGTTAAGAGGCCTTTTAAGAGGCCTGCTAAGAAGTCAAAGAGAATGCCAGTAGGTGGGGATGAGGGATCTGATGACGCAAGTTTTTCTAAGAGGGAGAGTGATAATGAGGTAGACAGTTCTGTTGAAGCAAGTTTTTCTGAGAGTGAGAGTAGTAGTGAGTCTGATGATAGTCAAGATAGTGACTATATAGTGGATGATGAACATGTTATGAATGATGTGGATGTGGATATGAAAGAGTATTATCAAAACACAGATAAAGATGCAGAATGGGTGGGATCTCAGACTGGGAATGTAGAAGTTCCAGATAACAGTCATGTTGAACAAACCTTTGATTTTGATGATTTTGAGAGTGCAAGTGATTCTGAAAATGATGGTCAAAGAAAGAAAACTCTGAGAAAGTTAAGGAGACAAAGAGCAAAAGAGTGTGAGGGCATTGATGCAAGTAGCTGCATTGATACATTCTTTGTAGGGAGAGACTTTGGGGATAAAAAAACTGTTACAGACCTTGTGGCTGCTCATGCTATTGCTACTAGAAGACAGTTATATATATGGAAAAATGATAAAATGAGGGTGAAGGTAGTATGTAGAGGAAAATGTCTTGTTTTCAGATACCCTAATGAGGACCCAAAGGCTAGTGGGCTAAATTGTGGTCCAAGTCCAACTAAATTAAAATGTGTAGGTGGAAAGTGGGTCAAGTTAACAAATGTTGAGACAAGTGCATGTGGAGAAGGAATAAATAAAGTAGATGGGAAGAGAATAAAGGTGGGTGGCACTAAAGTTAATTACAAGTATCAGGTTATCACATGTCCTTGTACTATGCAAATATCCAAACAAAATAGGTGAAGGGAAGAAACATGGACTATCTCTACTCTTACTGTTACACCCCGTGCCCACTTAGACCAAAAATTAAAAACTTTTACGCGGAAATGCTTGACCTTTCACGGACATTCTGTTACTCTTTCGACCATTTATAAAAATCCATAAACATTCAGACCTTGAGACTATTTTTAAATGAAACTAGACTCAATTACCTTCAAAACGACGGGTGGCGCGACCCGTAACGACTTACGGATTAAAAGATATGATTTTTCAAAATTTGCCAAAATCTGCCGAAGGACCTCCATCCGATCGGATGGAGGCTTCTGTCCAGCTCGACTCATTTTCAAAATCCTTTCTTGAAAGTCCGACCTCCCGAACTCGATAACTAACCAAAATTTCCAGATTTACTTAGTATACCATTGGGCTCATTTTCATACAAAAACATTTACCGTTTGACTCTCGGAAACGTACTTTACACAATCACGGGTTTTGCACCAAAACCCGTTTTGACCCATTTACACTACAAACTACTTATACCACTTCATTTTCCCACCAAATTTAACCAACATCATTACTTAAACATACCAAACGTGTTCCATATACACTTGACCCATGTACAACCCAAAATAGGTATATTTACATTTAATCCAAACGCCCCTTTAACTTTGACTATAAACACATAAAACATACTTTGATACACCGTTAGACCACCAAATCATTATGACTCCATTAACATACATTTTGACACTTGACTTTACTTTACAAATCAATAAAAGACCAACGGGGGTACAAACTTTATACTTGAGCCCGGTATTCTACCTAAGCTCCTAAATGCATACTACCTTCCAATCCACTTCCAAATCCTTAAGCTATAATCCAAGTACTTTCTTCCCGCCGCACATAAACCTACAAGGACATTGAAACACTAAAACGTAAGCTTTCGCTTAGTATGTAACTAGATTAATACATGATCAATACTTCCATTCACATATATATGCATCAAGAACTTCTTTAATCATTTGGCTCATGGGCAAACAAATCTTGTCAGCATTAGCATAACCACATCATAACCATAACACATTAATATCATAACATTGAACACATATCAAACATAGACTTACCTTGGGTCTTTCAACCTCATGTCCTATCTCTTGATTCTAACTCATTAACATACCTCCTATTAACCCAACTTACTAATCCAAGGCTTAATCCTATCAACTCATTCATTAACACATAACATGAGAACATTCATATTAAGCATATAGTAATCAAAGCTACTTACCTCATATCCAAGCTAATCTACCATTCATGATTTCACTACCATCATCATCATTCTCACTAGTCATCATCATCATCATCCTTCACCATCATCAACAAACCTAATAATACATATAACTTAATACTATCAACAAGGGTTTATATAACCCACCATAACTTACTCATCTCCCATTCTACATCATCATATGATCATACCTTGATCAAATGATGAAAACCCACTTCAATCATAAACCCTAACCTCAATAACATGAAGATAGGGAAAATACTTACTTGGGAAATCATTGCTAGGGATGACTACAATCATAAGGACTTCATCATCATCCTCCCTAAGCCATCCAACTCATCTTCTTCCCTCCCTTTTCCTTTCTAAGCCGACAACCCACACACCCCTTGAATAATATGGAAATGTCTAGAATTTCCTGGATAGATAAGATATTTATCTAGTTACTTGAACTAGTTTGGCCATTGGGCAAGATTGGTCCCTCTAGTCTCTTTTCTTTTACTTTCGTCTCACTACAATATAATAATACATTTTGTCCTTGGTAACTTAGGTCCTTGGAGTCTATTTCCTTTCTAAATGAGACACAACATATTTACATAGCCATATTATACATACTTTAACTATCAGGTTTGACCGCTACACAACTCCCGTTGAATAACCAATTACAACAAGCCTTATTCAACTCATCTAGAGTGGGGTCTAGTGGTATACGGGAAACGGGTCTAACACTTACTGATGAACATAGTTGTTTGCAAACTAGAGAAGTGAATCTGCTCACCAATACTTTTCTTACCAAAGAAGTTGAAGAAAGAATCAAGCTTAATCCTAACATCCCTATTAAAGCCCTGAAAGAGCAACTACAACAGAAGTATCAATTAGGTATCACTACAAACAAGGTAACTAGGGCTAAGGCTAAATCACAGATGAAACTTAAGGGTGATTTCACAGAACAGTATTGAAGGTTAAGGGATTATGTGCTAGAGTTGCAAAGAACCAATGAAGATACAACTGTGAAAATACATCTTGAAAGAGATTTTGATCCAAATGAAACAACAAGACAGTTCAGAAGGATCTATGTATGTATTGGTGTTTTGAAGAGAGGGTTTAAAGCTGGCTTAAAGGATTTGCTTGCACTGGATGGATGTTTTATGAAAGGAAAATACCCTGGCCAACTACTTACAGCAGTTGGCATTGATGCAAACCATGGGACATATCCAGTTGCATATGCTGTTGTGGAAGCAGAAACAACAAGCTCATGGTCATGGTCATGGTTTGGTATTCTACTTGTTTATGCTTGTGTTGTTGATGCTTTTGGAAACATGTATTGGAAACGTGCCTGGAAAAATGTAGTACTTTAAGTAGTTTACTCTTTCTGTTATGTATTGGTTGTTCATGCCAGGGAACATATTAAGGATTCATCACATTTTCAATTGTCTTATGTTAACTTGTGTATTGGTTGATCACATTTTAAGGCTTATTAGTTGTGTATTTGTAACACCCCCAGAAATTGGGTCCAGCGGAAGCATACACGTCGCTGGGGTGCTACTCAATTGGTATCACAACACAAGTACAAAGAACGGTCTTTACCTCAATCATTTAGAATGAAATTCATTAGCAAAAGTGTTAAATTTACACGATTAAAAAGTAGTACGGAAATAAGCCTATAAATAAGTTAAGCGGTCCCCAAATGAATATCAGAGTCTTCTATGACCTTGCCATGCCCTGCCAAGAGCCTCCAATAGTGCACTATTGCTTTATACCTGAAAATACATGTTAAAGTGTCAACACGAGGTTGGTGAGTTCATAGAGTTTAGTGTAAAATGTAAAGCATTTGAAAATGTTTTCCCAGCAAAGGCATTGTAAATCCACTCAGTCTCAAGTCCCGCCCATACAAGACTTGCAATCTGTGTGGTTTTCTTTGGTGTCATCGTTGAAGTGGTTTTCTTTGGCGGCATGATTCTGCAAAACAAGAAAAGAAGGTTAAGACGTGATAAGGACGTTTCTTAAAAGTAGGTGCCCTAAATTGGCTTGTCATAAAATGGAAGCTTGAGGTCGTGTTATGGTTAGCTGCCGTGCTTCTAGGCGGTGGTTCACGAGGTGATGCAGATGTGAATGTTCTTGCAACGATTGAATACACACATATGAATTTTGAAACATTTTAGAAATCGAGTAGAGAATCAACCTGGACATAATTTTTATTATAACTATTCCTAGTGTTGCAAAATTCATCTCTGAGTCGGACACAGGTGGTCAGCGTATGTCCCACTGTCCCTGGTCGAATATAGATGACCAGTCTATATTCCACCGAGGTTCAATGAATTTTGAAATACTCAGCTCAGTTACACTAATAATATGTCCATCACATTAAGAAGCCGTTCTGAAAGACTAAGGCAAGTGACCAAACTCGAGGTCGAATGATGAGATTATGTGAGGAAAGGTGTAACGCTGCGACGTGCACGATGTGTAAGCATACTTATATGGAAGACAATTATAGTAATCAACGAGACTAAGTGAGTATAATCTACCTGATAATAAGATACAAATCTCATCAAATATGTCAGCACAAACCACAAATGAGGCATCAGCTTGGCAGGCAGGCACGTGGCGGTCATAGGGTTAAGTTTGCGTGAAAGTAGCTATAGTCTAGGTTTTAAAATCACCCAGTTCTCTATAGCCAAGGCTCTGATACCAATCTATAACACCCCCAGAAATCGGGTCCAGCGGAAGCATACACGTCGCTGGGGTGCTACTCAATTGGTATCACAACACAAGTACAAAGAACGGTTTTTACCTCAATCATTTAGAATGAAATTCATTAGCAAAAGTGTTAAATTTACACGATTAAAAAGTAGTACGGAAATAAGCCCATAAATAAGTTAAGCGGTCCCCAAATGAATATCAGAGTCTTCTATGACCTTGCCATGCCCTGCCAAGAGCCTCCAATAGTGTACTATTGCTTTATACCTGAAAATACATGTTAAAGTGTCAACACGAGGTTGGTGAGTTCATAGAGTTTAGTGTAAAATGTAAAGCATTTGAAAATGATTTCCCAGCAAAGGCATTGTAAATCCACTCAGTCCCAAGTCCCGCCCATACAAGACTTGCAACCTGTATGTTTACAACCCACTGCCAAATAATATTTGGTTTAGGTGAACAAAAGTAATATGTGGACCATGATTTAAAATACAATTTAGTTCGATCAGTACCTTCGGTTACGTGACCAATTCATTCGGTTATGTGACCAGTTCATTCTGTCATGTGACCCGTTCATTCGGTCATATTACCCGTACATTCGGTTACGTGACCCGTTCATTCTGTCATGTATGTACATAGTGGTGGAGCTGGTTCATTAGGTTAGGCGTGCATAATTGTTTGAAGTGCTTGGGTCCATGGGTAAAAAGAATTAAGTGTGATACAAGTGAATATACAATACATTTGAATGAATAGCAAATTCATAAGCAGAGCAAATAATGGTTTGACTAAACAAGTGGCATGTTCAAGTAACTCAAGTATACATTTAGATGAAAACGAGCATGTATTCTCCCCCGAGAGTTTAGAAATTAAGTAAACAATTGAAAACGGGGCTATGAAAACTCACCGAAAACAAAGTGCACAATCAAGTGAGATAATGAAGAAATAACCGCGAGAATCCTACGAGCAACCTATATATATATATATATATATATATATATATATATATATATATATATATATATATATATATATATATATATATATATATATATATATTGATGAACTCAAATAAGTACATTTTATTACTATCATTTATCCTATTAAATCGACTTGTTTTACTATATTATGTATGAGGATTGATACTTAATCGTTTACTTTTGTAATTCTCAGGTAAAAACAAGCATTTGGTGAAACTTAGCGATTTTGGACTAATAATGGAGCAAAACATGCATAATGTGAAGAGTCTACTGAAATGAAGAAGATCAAGACTAATCTGCTCCAGATGCGCCGCATCTCACTCATTACATGCGCCGCATCTCTATCAAGATATCACCAGATACGATCCAAGATACAAGAGGACATGCGCCGCATCTAATCATAGAGTTACGCCGCATCTTCTGGCGGTGTACGAATATTCCTGAATATTATAATCTTGGACCCCACGCGAAGTTAAGTACATGCGCCGCATCTACTCCTTAGATGCGCCGCATCTTCCCTCAGACAGAAACTATAAATACCCCGTAGACCAGACGAATTACAAGTTCCGAACAATATAACCTAAGTTCGAACAGAAGAAACCAAGGACGAATTCAGTCAAGGAGGCAGCACAAGACACACCCAAATCAAAGATACAAGAGCTGTAAGAAGGTGCTGCATGTGTTTAATTCATTAAGTAGTTTTGTTTTATTGTGTTAGCAAACTTTAATTCATCAGGATTGGTGGCTTGTGTAATGTGACAACGAAAGATTGCACTCCCTTTAATACTTGCTTTCCCATCAATTAAAGTTTATATGTTGATGTCTTTGGTTACTACTTATTAGTGCATTGATAACCTCTGTGTCTATTAGTGGCTTGCGGGCATTTGACTGCGGGACATAATGTGGCTCCCACGGTTATTACTAAATTGATCACTTAGGAATAACTTTTAGACATAAGTAATCATTAAGGGTTTACTCGCCGATAAGATTAGGACCAACGAGAAAGGGTTAACTACATACACTTCATATAAAGCTATCAATAAAACAAGTGACAATCTACTTAATCATAAGGACAGCCCTTTTATTGTCTCGAGTATCTATCTGTGTACGTGTGTGCTACTTGCTGATTCGTGCCTATTGGTTTATTTTATTATTTAATTGCAAACAAATCGTGCCAGTCTCTCAGGCTGAAACCCCCTTGCGTTAGGATATTAAAATACTGATTAGAATAACGAGATAATTGTTGGAGTATGCTCGTGTCATAATCACTAATTATATGGCTAGACATATGTGAGCCTATGGGGTCACACACTTATACACAGAGACACCATTTTATAGATTGTATTTATCGTATTTACAATATATAAACGACTACGTAACTCGAGATCGATAACGGGCCATTAAATACTAAGTTAGACTTAGTGTTTTTGGACTGGGCCAACAACGGGCAAGCCCATTGTGGGCCCTTAATGTGGCCGGCCATATGGAAGGATTGAAGAGGATTATGGAGCTTGTTTAGGGGCTTTAATGTAAGATAGTAATTGATAAGATCAAAGAGATTTGGTCAAATCAATTATCAATCATAATTAAAAACTCTCCTCCTTCCTCTCCTCCCCTCTAGGTCACGGCACAAACAAACACACCTCTAGGGTTTGTGTTTTTGATCTTTTCTTGATATAATCTAGTGTAGGTTGTTGCAAGAATTATTGTTACGGGGCCAAGACTAGCATCGTGTGGTGATCAAGGACGTGTAGTGTGGATACACATAGAGGAGATCAACCTAATTGATCTCTTGGGGTTTTATATACAAGTCGACACATACATATTGTAGGTGACTCCCGGATCACGCTTCAAAGGTATATTTCACTTGTTTATGTGTTTATTCTATTTGATTGATCATATGGCACTATGGATCCGTTGTATGGTGATGTTTATCCGCTGCGTTTATTTATGTAATATGATTATTTATTTCACTCATCACCTATAGTGGTATCAGAGCCATCATATGTTGTCATATGATCATCTTGTATGCGTAAAAATGGCTAAAAACGTTGTTTTTTAATGGATTTAAAAGTGTGATTTTAAAACAGCCCCTAGGGCTTGAATATTCTGAATATGTCGACTTAATTAAGGTCTTAAGATCTGGACTTTTTGATCCTATGGCCATTTGTTATGCATACGTTGTTTATTTACTTGATCGGTACCCGTAAAATGGCCTAAAAACGCGTTTTTTGGAAGATTTTTAACCCGATTTCAAATAAGCCCATGAGGCTTATTTATCTGTGGTAAAATGGTGTTAAGAAGGTCCTAACATCAGTGGGGTTTGAGTCTTTGGCCATTTGTCACGCGTACCATTCGGGGTTTTAATTCTTGTTAATTATTTCTTCGATTCGTTGGCTAACAATTTATTTCTTGCTATTTATTTTGTTATCCATGGCAAATACATGCATGTTTGTCCATGGAGTTAGCCAAAACCATGTAATAATCTTTATTTGAATGTATTATTATGTGTTCATATGCAAAGCCGATGAAAACCTAGACCACTTGTGCGTTGTGATTGTGATTGTTGGTTGGTTTTTCATGTTTTGGGGTTTGCCATTGTTTCGGCACTTTTGTAATGTATTTCAATTTTGGTTTTGCCAATGTTTGGGCATTTTACAGTAGATACAAAGTAGATTAGTTGTATTTTACTTTATATGTATTGTAAACAAGAGCTTGGAAGCAAAAGGCGAAAGATTGAAGAGTTGTAGACTGAAAGTTGCTGCTGGACACCTGTTGGGAAAACGTGATTACCTGCTGATTGGTAAGGTATTTTTTCTAAAATTTTTGGTGCAGGTCCACAAGACATAGGGCTACAACTTTGTCAACTGGGCCGAATCATGAGGAGGTGATCTTCCTGGGCTTTTGGGCCTTGCAAAACAGAAAAACTGGGCTGACAGAAACTGAAGTTCAAGTGCATAATGGGCCTTTTACTTGCTCATGATTGTCTTGGAGCAAGTGGGAGCCCTCCATGTGGTTGTGATATAAGTCCCTAGTTGACTCTTGGTTCTTGTGATGGCTCACAAGACCAAGCATAGGATTTTCATCGGTTGAGGCTTTGCATATTGTGGTTGTATGTTTGTTTGGTTGTTTTTTGTATGGTTGTGACTACATGAAAAACGAAAATTGTTTTCATAAAACTTAAAACAAAACATAAACCATTTTGAACTAAGTCTTATGATTTAGTTTAACTAAGTTTAAATATGATTTGAAACTTAAAATCATTGTTTTCTATATAAACAACACTTAAACCGGTTGAGATTGTTTGTTTATTTATTTATTTGTATTGTCCAAACTAAATAATAATCCACATAGGATATATATATTAGTCTTGAAATGGACAACTTGGCACACATAAATTAAAAAAATGATTAGACTTAAGTTAAGAAAAGTTTTTAACTTGTGCTACGAAGAATGAATGCATGCTTCTTTCGTACACGTTTTTTATTCACATCAAAACGATTTACCCGTCAAAATTTAAGTCATGCCGTCCAATTATGAGAACACTTGCAATTACCTTTTAGCATCTGGTCAGACCTAGGTTGAATTGTAACCCAAGGTGACTATTTTCCATGGTCAGACCTAGGATTATTCTCACAGTTTTCAAATTGGATGACTTAATCGAGTAGTGTGGTCAGACCCTTACCCGAGGCAAAGATGGGACTAAACATGCCAGCTTGACACTAGTTGCTTGTTCACTAGTGCCATGAGTCCCATAAAGATCTAAGAGTTGCACATGTAATGCAATTGGTCGACGTTACCTACCTATTGAATCCACCATTTCTAGTAGATCAACTGCATTAATGGTCGAACCTCAATGAGGATCTTAGCCTTTTCGTAAAATTAATTGTTTTAATATGCTTAAACTTGGGTAGTTAATTTTAAAAAGGATTAATTATTGAAACTTACTAAAATTTGAACTTTGTTTGTTTTGTAGATGACAACTCCTAATCAAACCACGAACAACTCGTACATCAGATCAATTCTTGAAAAAGAGAAATTGAATGGTAACAACTTTTTGGACTGGTATCGCAACCTTAGGATTGTCCTTAAGGCTGAACAAAAGTTTTACCATCTGGAAGGGCCTCTACCTGATGCACCTCCTGCTACAGCTACTGTTGCTGTTCGCAACGCCTACTCTCGTAGGGTTCAAGAACAACAAGAAGTGGCTTGTCTTATGCTTGCTAGCATGACCCCCGAGCTCCAAAAGAACTTGGAGGACCTTCGAGCATTTGACATGTTGACTGAACTAAAAACAATGTTCGAGCAACAAGCAGAGCAAGAATTGTTTGATACAGTCAAAGCTTTTCATGCCTGCAAGCAGGAGGAGGGCCAAACGGTCAGTAGCTACGTCATGAAAATGAAGGGCTACCTTGACCAAATGGAGCGTCTTGGATACCCCATGCCTCAGATCCTTGGAGTGAGCTTGATACTGACCTCACTGTCAAAGGATTATGATCAGTTTGTGCAAAACTACAACATGCACAGCATGGGCAAGACCATTCCTGAGCTGCATAACATGCTGAAACTTGCAGAGAAAGGAATGCCCAAGAAGGCTCCTATGGTCCTAGCTATAAAGGAAGGACGAATCCAGAAGAAGAAGCCGAAGGCAAAAGGCAAGGGACAAGTGAAGGGCAAGTATAAGCTTGCTTATGCCCCCCAACCAAAGATCCCCCCACCTGCTAAGAAGGAGCACCCGGCTAAGGACACCCTTTGTCACCATTGTGGAAAGAAGGGGCACTGGAGGCGGAACTGTCCGACCTACCTGGAAGAGTTGAAGAAGAACAAAGCTAGCGCAGCTAGCACATCAGGTATCTTCACTATAGAACTCTATACTTTTCCTAACAAATCATGGGTATATGATACTGGTTGTGGCACTCACATTTGTAATAATGTGCAGGGGCTTAGGGGAAGCAGAAAGTTGAAGCATGGAGCTTTGAACCTGTACGTTGGTAATGGCAACTGTGCAGCTGTCGAAGCAATAGGGAGCTTTGATCTCATCCTCCCTAATGGTTTAGTTATTGTTTTAAATAATTGCCATTTTGCACCTACTATTACTAGAGGTGTTGTTTCACTTTCTCGTTTGAAGGATGATGGTTTCATTCATACATTTACGGATTTTGGCATTTCAGTTTCTAAGGATAATATTTTTTATTTTAATGCTATTCCTCGTGATGGTATTTTTGAAATTGATATGCGTGATTCTATTTCAAACGATAATTCTATATATAATGTTAGCAATAAGAAATCTAAACATAATTTAGATTCCACTTACCTATGGCATTGTTGTCTTTGTCACATAAACAAGAAACGCATTACAAAGCTGCAACACGATGGGCTTTTAGAGTCAACCGACCCTGAGTCGTTTGATAAATGCATTTCTTGTATATCTGGTAAAATGGCACGAAAGCCCTTCTCCCATGTAGGAGAAAGAGCTGAAGATCTACTTGGACTCATACATACTGACGTATGTGGCCCATTTAGAACAATGTCAAGGGAAGGAGCTAACTACTTCATTACTTTTACTGATGATTTCAGTCGATATGGTTATGTTTACTTGATTAAACATAAACATGAAGCTTTTGAAATGTTCAAAGTTTTTCAAAATGAAGTGGAAAATCAACTAGGCAAGACCATAAAAGCTCTTCGATCAGATCGAGGAGGTGAATATATGAGTCTAGAGTTTTTAGATCATCTAAAAAGGTGTGGGATTGTCTCACAATTCACTCCTCCATATACACCACAACATAATGGTGTATCTGAAAGGAGAAATCGAACCTTGCTAGACATGGTTCGATCCATGATGAGTCTAACAACATTGCCAATGTCCTTTTGGGGTTATGCTCTAGAGTCTGCTGCACGCATTCTCAATATGGTTCCAACCAAGAAGGTAGACAAGACACCATACGAAATATGGCATGGGAAGGTCCCTAAATTGTCGTACTTGAGAGTCTGGGGTTGTGAGGCTCTCGTGAAACGAGACTCACCTGACAAACTTGAGCCCAGAGCTATCAAGTGTATCTTTGTAGGATACCCAAAGGAAACGATGGGTTACTATTTCTACTACCCACCCGAGAACAAAATATTTGTTGCCCGGAATGCTGAGTTTCTTGAGAACCGTCTCATTTCACAAGAAGCAAGTGGGAGCAATGTAGACCTTGATGAAATTCAAGAGGAAGATGCACAACCTTCTGGTAACACTAGTGAACATCAAAATGAGATTGAACATGAAAATGTTGAAACTCATCAAGATGCTGCTCCCATTCGTAGATCCGCAAGGATACCTCAAGCACCTGAGCGATATGGTTTCTATGTCGATGCTGAGGAACATGAGTTAGGGGATCATGGTGAACCCTCTAACTATCGAGATGCATTATCGAGTCCTGAACACGATAAATGGATCGAAGCTATGAATGCGGAGATGAAATCCATGAAAGACAACGATGTCTGGGTCGAAGTTGACCTACCTCCTAACGCTAAAACCGTTGGGAGCAAGTGGCTCTTCAAAAAGAAGACCGACATGGATGGAAAAGTACACACCTACAAAGCTCGTCTAGTAGCAAAAGGTTTCACTCAAACCTACGGGGTTGACTATGAAGAAACCTTCTCGCCTATTGCAGACGTAAAAGCTATTAGGATTCTTATAGCCATATTAGCGTACTATGACTATGAGATTTGGCAAATGGATGTCAAGACAGCTTTCTTGAACGGCCACCTGAACGAAGACGTTTATATGGTGCAACCCGAGGGCTTCGTGAATCCTAAACATCCAACTAAAGTATGCAAGCTTCAAAGATCCATTTATGGATTAAAGCAAGCATCTAGAAGTTGGAATAAGAGATTTGACGATGAAATCAAAAAGATTGGTTTCACTCAAAATCTCGATGAGCCATGTGTATACATGAAAACTAGTGGAAGTATAGTCGTGTTCCTAATCTTATATGTCGATGACATATTGCTCATGGGAAACAACATTCCAATGCTACAAGATGTAAAATCCTGGCTTGGAAATTGCTTTGCCATGAAAGATCTAGGAGAAGCCGCGTACATACTTGGAGTCAAAATCTATCGTGATAGATCAAAACGATTAATCGGCTTATGTCAAAGTGCATACATTGACAAAATCCTGAAGCGATTTAGGATGCAAGATTCCAAACGTGGAAATCTTCCAATGCAACCAAATACAGTATTGAGTAAAGCTCAAGGACCCTCCACACCTGATGAGGTGAAGAGGATGAAGGGAATCCCGTATGCTTCGGCTGTGGGATCCATAATGTATGCGGTTAGATGCACTAGACCTGATGTAGCGTTCTCTCAGAACCTAACGAGTAGATTTCAACAGGATCCAGGAGAATGTCACTGGACTGCTGTTAAGAACATACTAAAGTATCTACGAAATACTAAAGATATGTTTCTTGTTTATGGTGGTGATGTCAAGCGTGAGCTCGGTGTTACTTGTTACACTGATGCAGGCTGGGAGACGGATCGTGATGACACCAAATCCCAAACGGGATATGTCTTTATCATGAACGGAGGTGCTGTTGACTGGAAGAGTGCCAAACAAAGCACTATCGCGATGTCCTCTACAGAAGCTGAATACATTGCTGCTTCTGAAGCTGCTATGGAGGCGATTTGGATACGTAAATTCATTTCTGGGCTTGGCGTTGTCCCCAGCAATGAACGACCTATGGATATGTACTGTGACAATACAGGTGCCATTATCATAGCCAACGAACCAGGTGTTCAAAAGGGTGCCAAACATTTTCGTCGGAAAGTTCACTACATTCGAGAAGTAATCGAAAGTGGTGATATTCGTCTTCTCAAAGTTCATACAGATGACAACATAGCTGATCCTTTTACGAAACCAATGCCTTGTGCCAAACATGTCGAACATGCTAGGAGTATTGGACTTAGACCAGCTAGTAGTCTCATGTAGATCTGTATTTTTTAGTATTTGAATAATTGGAACGTTAAACAGTTTATAATTATAATGAATTGATGTACTAGTTATGATCATTTTCATTTCATATCAACTGTGTTCTATATTTGCATGTTTAATCCATGAATAATTTAATTGTTCTAAAATTATCCATTGTCGGTTGACGATACGGGAGTATCATCAAATTAAGGCAAATGTGAGCGTGTTGGTGATTCATTTGCCAAACTCACATGTTGTTCATTGTGATGAACATTGGATTGACCCAACCTACGAGAATTCACTACATGGATCGTCGTCAATAGTGAATCTCGCAAGAGGTTTTGTCTCTTATCCTTAGACTTGAGATGCAAGCAGGTCTTGCATGTGTGGAATTTCATTCCTTGATATGGTTAAACGCTGTCCTTAATAAGGTAGTTATAAAGGCCATTATCAGGAGTGATATGAAGCATGTGAATGACACGTGTAGTCAAAACAGGATTTGTTCCTTCACATGTTTTGGAGTTAGATACTATTGGGCCCCTCGATGAATTGAACAGATGTTTGTATGGCCGTACCCAACTGGGATTAAGATGAATCTTAAATCCACTTGGTAATCTAGTTCAATATCTATATCGAGAAACATAATAGTTGAACTATTAGAATGACTTTTAATCCATGTCTAATATTCAACACGGTATCTGTAACAAAAGGATAGATGACATATAAACCATCTGAAATGAGATGTTTAAGAAACTACCCTCACATATTTCTAGGGGCTTTGGCGTGTTGCTAGACGCTAACCATTGCTTGTATAATTACTTGATTATTATGACGTCGCAAGTGGGAGCTGTTGGAGTATGCTCGTGTCATAATCACTAATTATATGGCTAGACATATGTGAGCCTATGGGGTCACACACTTATACACAGAGACACCATTTTATAGATTGTATTTATCGTATTTACAATATATAAACGACTACGTAACTCGAGATCGATAACGGGCCATTAAATACTAAGTTAGACTTAGTGTTTTTGGACTGGGCCAACAACGGGCAAGCCCATTGTGGGCCCTTAATGTGGCCGGCCATATGGAAGGATTAAAGAGGATTATGGAGCTTGTTTAGGGGCTTTAATGTAAGATAGTAATTGATAAGATCAAAGAGATTTGGTCAAATCAATTATCAATCATAATTAAAAACTCTCCTCCTTCCTCTCCTCCCCTCTAAGTCACGGCACAAACAAACACACCTCTAGGGTTTGTGTTTTTGATCTTTTCTTGATATAATCTAGTGTAGGTTGTTGCAAGAATTATTGTTACGGGGCCAAGACTAGCATCGTGTGGTGATCAAGGACGTGTAGTGTGGATACACATAGAGGAGATCAACCTAATTGATCTCTTGGGGTTTTATATACAAGTCGACACATACATATTGTAGGTGACTCCCGGATCACGCTTCAAAGGTATATTTCACTTGTTTATGTGTTTATTCTATTTGATTGATCATATGGCACTATGGATCCGTTGTATGGTGATGTTTATCCGCTGCGTTTATTTATGTAATATGATTATTTATTTCACTCATCACCTATAATAATACGTTCCACTCTTAGTGATCGACACTCTACTTACCATTATATTCATACTGACCGGGTACACTGCTCGTTAAGTGTGTGTGTTATTGATAAGTCGGCTAAATATAAATTTAAAACTTGAGTAGGCATTAAAACTGCTAAACCGCAACGACACATCACGCGCATCATATATATATATATATATATATATATATATATATATATATATATATACGCGTGTCTTAGCTTCTAAAAATAATGATACATTTATTTCTACATGCCATGTAAGTTGTAACCTCAATTATGCTTGGTACGTAATGTTTAAATAATTTTCAAGGTTGAATTTGGCTTTTAAAATGATTTGCAAGCATGAAATATATTTCTTACCCAATTTCAAGTTTTAATCCTATTTTTGACTTTAAGTCCAAAATAAGTCATAAGGGTCTAAATTAAGTCTAATAGTTCAATTTTTAGTCAAAAGGTTCAAATTATGTCTAAGGGTCCAAAATATCTTAGGTGGTTCAAAATAAAAACTCAAGGTTCAAATATACAAGTTATTAATCTTTTTGTATATCTTTTAATTACAAAGCTGATGGAATGTTTACTCACTTAGTCACTTTCAAAAATTCATATCTCCCAAACCGTAAGTCTAAAAATTATGTTCTTTACATCCCTAGTTTCCTCTAAGTCCCTACTTTACTGTAAAAATAAGTTTACTAAAAAATATCCAGTTATAACCACTTTTTATAATTTTTCTTTACAAGTATGTCCTAAAGGTGAAATTGACTGAGTTTTATGTCTTACCAAAACGGCCATATCTTGAAATCTACAGATCCTATGAAGGTGAAATCAATTGGAGATGATAGCCCTATTTCTCTAGAACAAGCTACATATTTTATATTTAAAAAGTTATGCAATAAAACTTGAGTTTTGCCCCGAATGGGAACAGTACACCAAATCTAACTGTTTTTACCAAAAAAAAATCATATCTTAATCATCGGGTGTCGTCACAAGGATCACCACCCGGGGAAATGACCAAAAGACATAGATCTATTACTACATATTTTTCTCTTAGGCCCAAAGTCTACTGATTGTTCCAGTTAATTCAATCTTTACCACTGAATCAGAAATCTGTTTTGCAATACAAGTCATTTTAGAGTTTTCTAGTGTTTTATAGTATGTACCAAGTATAATCAAGCATATATAACTCATTGTTAGGAAATTAAGCTATAGCAGTTAGTACGGTTGAAAAGAAAGTTAGTACTGCTGAAGAGTTTTGAAGACATAAGCAGTTCGTACTGTTTGTATGAAGAAGTTAGTACGGTTTATGTTTTTGTGTAAGATAATTATAGAAAAGATATTGTGTATATCTTATACGATTAGGTTGATAGTTATCTTGTAAAGGAATCCTTAGTCTATAAAAGGATTGCCTATGTTAAAGTTTAGAAAACGAATGTTAGAAACAAATTAGTGCGTATTGTTTTGTTAAGATTCAAGGTTGTAAACCCTAGTGATAGGAGATCACTCGTATTATTCATTAATAATATTGAATCGTTGAAATTGAAGTATATTGTGTTCCTTGTTCATTCGTTGTTGACTCGTTCATACAAAACACAAACAAACAAATCTTCTAAGTGCTAGCTAGTAAATTCCGCGTGCTAGACTAGACATCATTCAAAGTATACATCTAACACAAGGAGTGTGTGTAGATCCGGTCAAGTGGTATCAAAGCGAGTTTACTAATACTTTGGTTTAGAAGATCTAGACGAATTTGTTTAAGAAAAGATGGACATGGAGACAACAACAAGTCAGACTAATATTGCTGCTAAGCTTCTGGTATGTGCTTAAACACATACCTTTATTTGACCAAATTAAGACCAAAACGACCAAAAACTTACCAAAATGCCAAAGATATTTGTGTTTTTGTGTTTGTGATCATGCAGGTACGGATACGAGGAAAAAGACAAAAATCAAGCAAAAACGGCAAAAACGAGCACGAGATATGGAAGAGGATTAAAGAGCCGAAACCGGGGAAGAATTCGTCAAAGAAAAATACATTTGAAGAAAAGCCCTTGGATCATTTCAAATTTACAAAATCAGTCCCTTGGAAGCAATTTACAAACTTGGCAAGAATAGTCCCTCACAATTAAATCCCATTCCAAATCTAATCCCAACTTTAAAATTAAACCTTACACAATAAACAAACAACCCAATCTATTCCTTTCACAAAGCCCAAAACCCTTCCAGCCCGTATCCCTTTTAAACACCAATAACCCGGATCCAACCATTTTCCACCCATTAAATACCCGGTCAACTATCTCATTAAACAATAAAAAACATTTACCCGCCTTTCACTGTTCCTCCTTCTTCTCCCAAAGTTACCCCATACAACCAAAATTCACCTGAGCTTCTAGAAATGACTGACATGGCAGGGTGAATGACAACATTTGGAATGACTTGTGGCAGCTGGAAGCTTTCTTATTGGTCGAAGTGATGTGGAAGTTTGATCCAAGGGCTACGATTGATGATTATGATGCCATATGTGATTGATGGCCAAGATTAGAGCTGGGAAGCCCTAGAAACCCTAGAAGACCCTCTCTTCAGCTATAAATAGCCTCTCTCACTCACACATGGGGGGAGTTAGCTTATTAGGGTTAGGATTAGGGTAAATTAGGAGTAGCTTAATTTAGTCTAGTTATATTTCAGCTTATTGTAGCTTCCTGTCCTGGCTTATTTGTAATTTCTCCTTTTCAGTTCTCAAAGTGTACTCAATTTAAGTGTTTTAATGAAAGTCAAATTTTGGTCAAACTGCTTATTGGTCTGTTTTAAGTGCTTATTCTGGTAGTTTCTGCTTAATAGATCTTGATATTGAGATTTGATATTGGTTTGCTTATTGATTTTCACTTAATTCTGATTTTCATTTAAAATAGTCTAAAGTAAAAAAATAAGTCAAACTGCTTAACAGCTTTTTCCAGTGCTTAATTTCATATGCTTTTCATTTTTAAATGCTTAAATATAGTTAGTTAATGGTTTATTATCAAAAGCTCAGTTTCTATTTGATCTTATCAATTAAAATGTAAGAACAGCCACATAATGGACTGTTTGGCATAAGCTTTCACAATGGGTTAAATGGGTAATTTCTGATCACTACTGTTCATTTGCACCTTAGGTGAGTTTGTATCATACTTAATTTAGTCTAAATAAGTTGTTGGTAGTGAGATTTAATTTGTTTTTAATGATTTTGAGGTTTTGTGTTGATTAGTGAAAAAGTAGATTCTAAACTGCCCTAATGAGCTTTTAATAAGCTGAGCTTGATTTGGTGGTAACTTTTGGTATATTTAGGTGTACTCCAGTGTTTTAAGTATAGGTTCATAACTTGGTAGTGATTTATTGAGTATTTAAGGAATTAGAGGTCCATAATCCATCTGCTACATCAGTTAGTTTGTGCAGACCTGCACACCAAGTCTGCCCATCTCAGTTTTTTGTTGCCTTATCTCTGCCGATCCACTTGAGCTTATTGCATGATAATTAGTTTCAGAATAGCTTATAGTACTAGCTTCTCATAACTAAGCTTAGTTTCCATTTTAGAGCTTTTTCAGTAGCCTTAATCTAGTCTGCAAACTGCCCATGTAGGACTGTTTAGTTTTAAGCCTGCATCAGTTATGGTTTTCATTTTTGCTTAGTAGATTATTTTAGAGCTTATAATGTTTTACCTCTTAGCTTATTATTAGTTTGTTAAACCATTTATACTAGATTTGGTTGAGATTAGCTTATCAAAGTTTACCCCTTTGCTTAATTAGTTTTCTTTCAAAAAATTTCATTCTTCTTCTTCCTTTTAAAAGCTTTACTGAATCAGTTAAGTTCAGCTTATTTTTAGCAGATATTATGGTTAAAAAAAATAGTTGGGGTTACACATAGTGCTTATCTTTCATTAGCTTAATCAGTTTTTAAATAAAAAGGCAAAAATAAAATTAAAACAAAAAATTGCATGACCAGGGATTCGAACCCTGGTCTGCTCACTCACACACCACACACACTACCACTCTGCCCGTAAGTCTTTTTTAGATTAACTCTACATTATTTAACTTTTATCCTTCCTTTTCCCTTTTAGCTTACAGTTTTACTTAGCTTATTGCCAGCTTATTCAAATAAGCTGGGACTTTTTTTATATTTTTCATAAGATTAGTTAACCATATAGAATTTTTAGAAAAAGTTTCAGATTTTTCTCATTAGTTTTACTATTTTTAATCTTTTAATCTCTTAATTTAGTTTTTAAATCATATTAATTAAATTAAAAATCAAAAAAATAAATTTCTTTTTCCTAAAATTTTCTTTTGATAATTAGAACTTAGGAAAAATTAATTTGCACCCGTAGGATTAGTATTTTAATATTTTGACGTTTAGGTTCGTTACGTCGCGTTTTTAAACGTACTTTTAGGATTTATTTTGCGTTTTATGATTTGTTTGCCTTAGATTAGGATTTCCCTTGCATTATTAATAGTTTTTAGTTAAATTTCATTATCTTAGTTTAAAAACCCCAAATATCTCTCTTTTACACATTCACTTCACGTTTCACGATCCCGATATCACAATTCCATTCAATCTTCGTCGGGACAACGAACTCGGGTTTTGCATATTTCCTTTGCAATTCTCCTTGAACTAAATTGTCCAATCAATTTTTTGGCGCCGCTGCCGGGGAAGGTTAAAGTGAGTTCGTGATTTCCGTTTATTGATTCGTGTTTTGAAGATCCTTCCCTGTGAAGTTTTCATTTCCATTTGTAAATATTTTTATATTAAAAAAACCAAAAAGATTTTCTTTTAAAATTTATTTTCCTTTTTCATTTGTGATTTTCCATGTTTAAAAATCCAAAAACATTCTTCTCATTCCTCTTATACGTTTAATTCTTATCTCCTTATCCCTTTATCCGTTTAATTCTTCTTCTCTATGTCTTCATCTTACCTATATGGTTGTGAATAGTGTGGGGGTCCTCATAATGGTGGGAATTGTCCCGGTTGTAGCATGGTGGAATCAGGAAACGGGTTTGTCTATGACCAAAATCCTTATTCCTACCATGAAACAACCGACTTTTTCAACCAGCCCCCACAACACCAGATGGAGACAAACTCTTGTGAGTCTTGTGGAGGTAGTCCTCACCCGGGTTTTGATTGTCAAACAGGGAACATGTTTGTCTATGAGCAAGTTCCATGTAATCAAAACTTCGGTTATGACCATTATCCATACAATCCACCGAATCAGTCACAGCAATCATATTGTTGTAAATACTGTGGAGGTTCACATTATAACTTTGATTGTCAAACGAGGAACCAGCTTGTCTATGAGTGTGGTCCTTGTAACAATTATGACTATTCTTATCATAACCAACCTCCACAGTACCAAATGATTCAAACACCATCTCAAGAACTTTCTCAAGACATTCTTCATGTTCTAAATTTAATCGAAGAAATTAAGGATTTGATTAAAAAACTTCCCTAAGAAGATCCTCATCAGAAAACTTATGGAGAACTTCTAGCTGAAGAACAAGCAGCTAGAGTAAGTTCCCAATATCATCAAACTTTCGTTTACGATGACGACGATGATGAGGATTCTATGTGGGGAGTTTATGAGAGTTCGTCAGTTGCTATCACTCCCGTCGAAAAGCAGGAAGACAAACGAAGCATGGAAGAATTATTAGCAGAGGAGCGGATGCAACTTATCAGAGCTTTATATGATAAACATATGGTCGAAGACGATTATGACAAGGAGTGTGCCCCCGAAGTTCTTGAAATTTCAGATAAACCTCCGAGTGGCAATTCCGCTCCGTCTTCAGATCCTATCATTTACGACTCTTCCTCTTCCCTCACTCCGATTGAGGGAAATGATCCTGCCTTGGAAGAGATCGATGCTTGTCTCAAAGATGATTCAATTTCACCAGAAATTGATGATTCTTATCTTGATTCGGAGGGAGATATTCTTTGTATTGAGAAATTGTGTTACCAAGAACCATCTCTTTCTCTCCCTCCGAAGGAAGTTGAAATCAATCCACCAAAGAAATTTGATGAGCTTGTTTCCGAAACATTCAACACAACTTTCACCAATCCTCTATTTGATTTCGGATCTGACTTTACTTTCATTTCAGATAACCCACTATTTGATAGTCAGATGGAGGAATGTGATGAGTCTGTGACGGAACATGAGCTTACAGATTCTCATCATATGATTGATTCTCTTCACGAGGAGTTCTCCGGTGAACTCGCTCCTATCATATCTCCTCCAGAGTACGATTACTTTAATTTTGAAGAAGATCCTGACCCGGGGGGAGATGTACTCTATCATGAGCATTTGCTTTTCAATGACATCATCCCAACCCTCCCTCCCGTGGTTTTTATTGATGGTAACCATAAGAGCTTCAATGATGATATACAAGATCAGAAAAATGGTAATTTTGAGGATGAAGAATGGATCCTCATTGTGATAAAGATCCTTCTCCCTTTCTTCACCTATCCGGTGACTTCTCCTCTCATTCACTCCTTCGAGAGTGAAGATACCATCTTTGACCCCGGCATCTCTCATTCTTTTAAGCCGTGGGTATCTCATCGGAGTGGAACTTTCATATGCTTCAATGTTTCTCCAAACATCTTGAATGAAAGTCCGATGGAGATTATCTTTTTCACATGCTCCCCCAAGAACAATTAAATTTGGGGCGAGTCTAAGCTATACGACTCGATAAAAAACAAGCGCTTCGTGGGAGGCACCCCATGCTTATCCATCTATCTTCTTTCTATTTTCTTAATAAAAGTGAGGAGGGCTACCTCTTCCATTTCTTGTGTTTCGTGGTTGTTTGTGTATGTCCTGGATTTGCCCGAATAATGAAGACTCTCGTGCTCGTGGTCTTGCTTCTCTCCACTCGAGTTTCATCATTCGTTGCTCATCCGATATCCTAAATCTTATCGTCTAACGTTTATCTTTGGCATAATTAATAAACAGTCTTAGATTTATGTAGGAGAACCCTTACCTTCAAGACATTGAGGACAATGTCTCGTTTTAGTTTGGAGGGGTGATCTTTCGATTTGATTTTTGCCTTGCATTTTTTTCCGTTTACTCATGCAACCCCATTTTTTCCTCCAAAATTGAAAAAAAAAATCCAAAAAAAATGAGAAAAATTTAAAAATTTTTGCAAAAATATAATAAATTTTGACATTTTGTTGACTTTCCGCTGGTGAGAGTAGGAATAAAATTCTGACTTGATCGGGCGTGTTGAGCCCTAGCTTGTCCCCTTAACCTTTCTTGGCTAAGCATTCGCGGATCTTATTATTCAAGATTTTAAATTTGCGAAGAACGAGAAATGATAGAGTTTATTTAGAAGTTAGATGCTAAGCGTGGAGTAGTTGGTTCTCTTTAGAGCTCATCGAAGTTACTTGTGGCCTTTTGCTCCCACAAAATTGTTTCACCATTTATAACTGTAAGAATAATTAAAGATGTTAGGTTTTGCCGATGATTAGTTCTTGGTCTTCTTAAAAGAATCCTTGCTTTAAAAATAGGGTACACATCAAGGTTACTTAATAAATACGTTTAATAATAATAAGTTAAGTGCTCTAAGCTACGGATTCGAGATCCGGCCTTGGATCCTTATTTCCGGAAGGCGTTTAGGTCTTGGCTACCCTTTTGCACCGGCCCTTGGACCTCTAGTTCAGGAATGTGTGAGGTCTTGGTCTAACCACCTTGGATCCTCATTTCAGGAATGTCTAGAGTCTTGGAACACTCCGTTGTAACGGCCCTTGGATCTTAAATTCCGGAAGGTGTAAGGTCTTGGAACTAAACCGTGAAGCTCCGTCGTTTAGGGTACGCAAGTGAAAAGTTAGTGATATTAAAAAAAAATGATGAAAAAATGATGAAAAAATGAAGAAAAAAAATGGTGATGAATGAAAAATAGAAAAATGCAAAAATATAAATAAAAACCTTGATGTCATTTTCAAAGCAACGGTTCTTGAGAAAAAATTGAAAACTACTTAGCGTCTTAATTTAGTATCTTTATCGGACTAAAAACATATCGAAACGAGAAAATATGAAGCAATTCATTTCTCACCAAAAATAAAATAAATAGAGAAAAATTAGGAAAATGGGAGCAAGAGGTAATTACACAAGTAACTTCCATGGGTAGTGTTGGCATCTAACTTGTAAATAACAATGATCTCGTTTTTAAGCTTAGTTTGGAGGCTCGTGAAAAATCAGGGACGACAAATTTTATCCGTATGGTCACTTCTTTATGAGTCGTGTTTCCTACTCGTTGACCCTAAAGGTTATTGCTAGATAATGAATGTCAACAAACCGTCATATGAAAAATGAAAAATATAAAAATAGAATAAAAGGAAAAATGGGGAGTTTTTAGAACTTAAGATTTCATGATCTCTTTTGAAAATTTTGCTACTTTTCAAAGTTAGTAAAAAGAGATTGGAAATTTTGGGTTTCAAAAACGTGTTTTTATAAACATTGCGTGAGGACACTGCAATATCAGCTTCCAATGCTTAAACCCAATGAGTTCGATATGTGGCGATTAAGAATTGAGCAGTTCTTCCAAGTTCAAGATTATACTCTCTGGGAGATTATTGAGGATGGGAATTCGTTCAAACCTACAATTACAACAACCGTTGTTGAGGGTGTCACTGAAACTAAGGTGCAAACTAAGCCAACCACTACTGAAGAGAAGGCACAGCACAAGAATGATGTTAAGGCGAGAAGTTTGCTTCTGATGACTATTCCCAATGATCAGTTGTTGAATTTTAGCAAGTTTAAGTGTGCTAAAACCCTTTTTGAAGCTATTGTTGCAAGATATGGTGGGAACGAAGCCACCAAGAAAACTCAGAAGACCCTTCTCAAGCAACAGTTTGAGAATTTTTCAGCAACAAGCAACGAGTCACTAGATCATATGTTTAATAGACTTCAAAAACTAGTGAGTCAATTGGTTGTTCTAGGAATTGAGATGCCTCAGGAAGATCTCAACTCCAAATTTCTGAGGAGTCTACCAACTGAATGGGCTATGCATGTGGTTGTATGGAAAAACAAGCCTGATATAGATTCCATGAGCTTAATGGATCTCTATAGCAACTTCAAGATAGTTGAACATGATATTAAGAAGTCTGCTGGATCAAGCTCAAGCTCAAGCTCAGGGAATTTGGCCTTTGTATCAACTCCCAGTACCTCAAGTCCAGATGAAGAAGTTCAAGTGACTGGAGCAGTTGGTACTGCTAGTTCCAATATTGGTACTGCTAGCACTTCAAGCAGTACTAATGGACTCTTGAATGAGAATACTTATTGTGCTTTCTTGACTACTCAGCACAATGGAAGTTGATGCGTGGTTTTGCGACCTTACAACAGGTTTTACCTCTCGAGGGATCTCAAGAGGCTTGCAATCCCCACCAGGCAGTGTACCTGACCGATGTAGTATAGTGTAGTGGCAAGTACCGGGGGATTGATCGTTCTCTAGGGGAATAGTGTCGTTAGGATTGAAAAACTACTCTAATAGGTCTAAGGGTGAGGGAAGATTCTTTTTGTATTTTTTATATTTTATGAAAGCAAGTAAAATCTCGGGTTTGAAGGAGTGGGCGGAATTAGTTGCTAGTCAACTAACCCAAATAACTACAAATGCAAATAAAATAAAATAACTGAAAATGAAAAGGTTGTGAAACTTATATGGAGAGAAATGTGTTTACTTAGATTTCCTTACTCCCTAACTATCTTTTACCGGTTGATTAGTGTGTATTAATTGTGTGGATGACGGGTGTATTCCTTAATACCAATCGTGGGGTGGCGTACGTACTTCCCCAACTCTACAAGCTCCTACTTCACTTCTATGTCGAGCCGGCTAAGAAGCTCCTAACATGGGATCACTAGAATTCGCTCATGCATTAAATACAACCATAAAAACCTAGTACGCATTGGTTCATGTTTCTTAAGACGTTCAAGCAAGTTACCGTATAGGAGGTTAGCCAGTTTTCTTAAGCCTAACATCGATAAACAATCATCCAATACAATCAATAACACACCAACAACTAATAATTAATAGTTAGGTTTCATTAGATCTAAGCAAACACAAGATAAATCTAGCCTAGCATGTTAATTAAAAGACAAGAACAAGATATAATCAAACAACAGATAGAAATATTGAATGATTAAATGATTACTTATCTTCAATTAAACATGGGAGATCCAAGGGTATAAAACCCTTAAAAATGGCAGAAAATTCGTCTTAGGGTTTCTCCTCACAAAGTTGCACACTAATGACAAAAAATTGCAAAACTATATATAGAACTTAGTAGCTGACGGCGTCACGTTATAGATCTTGACGCCGTCACCTCGCCGTGGCTAGGGTTCCCGGATGGTCTTCCTGACGCCGTCCCTCTTTAATCCTCCAAAATCATCCCTGGCTTATCAAGGCTTGACGACCTTCTTGACGCCGTCCCCCTTTAATCTTCCAAAATTTCTCTGGCTTATCAAGGGCTGACGGCGTCACAATAGAGCTTGATGCCGTCACATGTACTTTCCAGCATATTTTTGAGACTTTGTCATTTTCTTCACTTTTATGCTCCAAAAACGTCCAAAATGCTTCCTTTTCCAGATTTTATCTCCAAAGTACCTAAAATGACAAAAGGAACGATTTAGGGCAATATTTGATCAAATAAATACGATTTAGGGCTTAAATGATCCCCTAAAAGCGGTACACTTTTCGCTTCATCAGAAATATGTTGACTCATGCAGATCTTCAAGAGATTGATGAAGATGATATTGAAGAAATGGATATCAAGTGGCAGCTCTTTCTTCTCAGCTTGAGAGCTAAGAGATTTTTGAAGAAGACTGGCAAGAAGATTGTCATAAATAGCAATGATGTTGCAGGGTATGACAAGTCCAAGATTGAGTGTTTCAATTGCCACAAGAAAGGTCATTATTCAAGGGAGTGCAGATTGCCAAGACAACAAGATGGAAAGAGCAGAGGATATGGAAGCAAGTCAAGGGTTGTGGAGGTTACTGATTCAAGCTCAAAAGCCATGGTTGCCATTGATGGCTTAGGGTTTGACTGGAGCTACATTGAAGAAGAGGAAGCAGAAGCATCTACAGAGATTGCTCTCATGGCATTTTCAGACTCTGAGGTACAAGTTTCTAAATGTTCTAAATCTTGTGAAGCTTTCAAAGATCTAGAAACTCTTAAGAAAAGATATGAGAATCAGAGAAAAGAGCTAACCCAAACTGCTTTTAACTTAGCAAATCATAAGAGGGCTTTAGCTGTGTTAGAAGAACAAATTGTTCATTATAAAAGTAATGAGTCAAAGTTTTCTGATGATATGATTATTGTTAAGAGAGACTTAATGTTTAGAGAGAATGAAATTAGTGTGTTGAAACATGAGCTAGAACAGGTTAAGAAAGCAAAGGAGAACATTCAAATGACTGTTGACACACTAGAATTTGCAACTCAAGGTGTTAGTAAGATTGTTGAGTGTCAGATCCTCAATAAAGCTAAGTCAGGCCTAGGTTATAAGTCAGTTCCACCTCCCTATAGAGGAATTCCAAAACCCCCAGGCATAGACTTATAACACACAGGACTACCTGAATTTCAACTACCTAAGCTTAAATATGGTCCTCAACCTAAAGAGAATGTAGTTGATAAACCTGTGTATGAAAGTGCAAGTGATGCCTCATTTTTTGAGGATAAGGTGTCCTCAGCTAAGGACTCAGATGCTCCAACCATTGAGGAATGGACTTCTGATGATGAGGATAATCAGGTTGTGGTTAAGTCTGTTAGTGTTAAAGTGGAGGAACCAAAAGTTCCAAATATGGTTAAACCTGAGACTGTTAGGCCTAGATCAAATGCCAAACCTTTTAGACCAACAGTTAGGTATGCAGAAATGTATAGAACCACAAACAAGCCAAGAGGTAACCAAAGGAATTGGAATGACCTCAAATCTCACCAATTAGGGGATGATTTTGTCTGCTATAGGAAACCTTGTTACTCGTGTGGTAGTTTTGACCATCTTGCAGATTTTTGTGATAAATGGTTGAGTGGATATTCAAACCATAGGTTGAGCATAGCAAGACTTCAAAATCTTCCTAGGAATGATAGAATGATACCCAGATCAGTTCTATTAAAGTCTGGCCAAAGACCAATTCAAACTGCTAGACCAGCAGTTCAACCTGTCAGACCAATTAGACCTATTCACTCAAGGCCAACAGTTCAAGGTGCAAAAATGTTTTCCAAATCAGCACCAACAACTGTTAAAAGACCATTTCAAAACAGACAAGTAGTGAAAAACCAAGTTTGGAAGCCCAAGGTAACAACTACTAAGCCAGCAGTTTCAACTGCTAGCAGAGTAATTGGTACCGGTGTTAATAACAACACTACTAAGGGAAATATGGGAAATGGTGTGAATGCATCAGCATGTTGGGTTTGGAGACCCATCAAACCCAATGGTGCTAAAATTGTTTTGAAAAGAATGAATTATGTTGATGCAAGAGGAAAGCCTAAGTCTGTTTTGGCTTGGGTACCACAAGGAAATTAATTTTTCTTGTTATGTGCAATGTTAGTCATATGCTTGTATCTTGTTTCTTTGTTTTTGGACTAACACTTGCAGGTTTTGGATGATAAGCACCAAGGAATTAAATGCTTTATGTTTTGGACTATATGGTGATTTGAAGCTGAGTGTGTGATCTTTGCACACAAAAAATATTAATTGGTTCACCATGTCTAACCCACATAAGAACCAACTAGTCCAGAGCAAATGGTTTCTGGTAAAGACTAATCAAATCCATTGATGGTTGACAATTTACCAAAAATTGTATGGTTATCAGCTCACCATATCTAACTGTGAAGAGTTGGCTAGTCCAAAGCAAACGGCTATTGGTAAAGACATATCAAATCCGTTGATAGCTGATAGTTTGCTAAAAACTATGTTTGAGCCATGGTATTTTAAAATCCTTTTCAATAAGCTCATACGGCTCAACAAAAATTTTCCAACAGTTGGTACGGTTAGTACAAAGTTAGTACGGCTCAACTAGCCGTTGTAAAAATCTGTCAGTAATTAATTTTATAGCCGTTGGGGTAAAACCGTTATTCTTAAGGTACTTATAGGGATTTTTCTAGAAGATAATTATCTTTTTACCATAAATTTATTTATTCTATTTCTCAAGATAGTTTATCTCATACGCATATTTCGCAAAACCCTAAACAGTACCTATAACCTCCAATAGGCTACATAAAACCTCAATTCCACTTTAAACGATCATCTTATTGCTATAATCTTTCTTTCTTCATCACTAAAAATGGCTGGATTGGAATTTGTTAAGCGTCACAATCAGGTTGCGTTTCTTGAGAAAACAGAGGAAGGAGATGGACCAAAATTTTATGAGATTGTGGACTTTCTAAACCACTCTCACATAAGGTATGCTCTAACTGTTTCTCCTACTCTTTATGTCTCTCACATCACACAGTTCTGGCAGAATGCTACTGTCTTGACTAGTGAAGATGGAGACTTAGAAATTCATTCTGAAGTGGATGGTGTATCTTTTGTTGTTACCGAGTCTATACTTAGGAGACATCTTAAATTAAAAGACTCAGATGGTATCAATACTATGCACAACACTGAAATATGGCAAGAACTTACCAAAATGGGGTATGATTCATCCGAACACAAATTAACTTTTCAAAAAGGATGTTTCTCACCTCAATGGAGATTTTTGATACATACCCTTTTACATTGTTTAAGTCCTAAAAAGACTGCTTGGGAGCAGTTCAGTAGCAATATTGCTATTGCTCTCATTTGTTTGTCTACAAACAAGGTTTTTAACTTTTCAAAATTTATTTTTGAGGGTATGGCATCTAATGTAAACAGCAAAACCAAGTTTCTAATGTATCCAAGGTTTGTTCAAACTCTTTTGAATAAAAAGACATACTTGCTTACAAAACCAACAGAAATTTTTGCTACTCCTAGCCTTCAATCAAAAGTTTTTCAAAACATGGCTATGGCTAGTAGGCTTTTTCAAGGGGAACCAGTTCCATTGTTTCCTCAAATGCTTCAAATTGAGTTGGGTGAAGGGTCAGCAGTTCCAACTGATCCCCATCACACATCCACTCAAGTACTTGAAACAACCCAACAACCACTAGAGGTCACAACTTATAGGAGAAGGTCAACACCTAGGATTCCTAGAGTGGCTACCGGATACTTGCCCCATGATTCACCTCTCCTAGCAAGTCACACAGCTAGAAGTGATGAGGGTAGCTCTAACCAAAATGCATTGATGGAATTATGTACCAAGCTAGCTGCCAAAGTTGATAGTTTGGTGACAGATCTTACAAGCACCAAGGAGGAGCTCAAAGCCCACAAGGAGAATTCTGCTAAAATTTTTACCAGGTTATCTTTAAAGGTGAAAAGGCTGAAAGATCAACTCAAGCAGAAAAGGGAAAGAATGGTATTGGATGATGATTCTTCTAGTGATAACTCAGATGATTCAGATGATGCTGATGGTGGAAATTCTTCCAAACAGGGGAGGAAATTTGGTAAAGACAAGGATGGATCAAGTTCTTAGGGGAGGCAAAATGAAGAAGAAGAACAACAACTTGATAAGGGTACTGGTAATATTGACATGGATGTTGAAGAAATAGCTCAACCACATGGAACAGTTCCAACTGGTGACACTTCAGCTGAGCTAGTTTATGAAAGAAAAAGAGCAGACAAAGGTAAAAAGGCTATGACACAAGAGGAAGAGGAAGCAGCTCAAGAACTTCAAAGGCTCAAGACAACAAAACCAAAAACTCAAGTTCAGATAGACTTTGATGCAGAGGTAGCAAGGAAAATGATAGAAAAAGATTTGGCTGATGAAAAAGCTAAGAAAGCTCAGATAGCTCAAGATGAGGAATTAGTAAGGAAAATGGCTGCTGATGATGAAAGGAACATAGCTGGTTTCATGGATAGAACAAGAACTGAAGATTTTAATCAAGAAGAGTTCAATGAGCAACTTCAATACTTGTTGGATTCTGATTGTATTATAAAAGCTCATGCTGTGATGATTCTTAAATATCAGGAGTTAAATGAAGAAGAAAAGTCAGAGGAGCTCAAAGAATTTATCTTGAAGACAAACAGAGAAGCTACTTGGAGTGACTTAATGCACAGAATCAGAGAAAGGCAAAAGTCAGGTTACAAGACAAAGTTGCCTACCAGGAAGGAAAAACTCAATTTCATGAAGAACTATTTGAAGAATCAAGCTAATTACAAGATGAGTGACTTTACTGGATGGACAGATGCTGAGATTGAAAGGAAATTCTTTGAAACATATGCAAGACTGAATACTCCAATCAGAGAGGACATGACAAGGAAAAAGAAAAGAGAACCAGAAGCTCTTGAATCTGATGTTGCAAAGAAACAAAAGTCTGAAGAAGAAGGATTAACCAATGAGAAGATCAAGAGCATGATAATGATTGTTCCAGAATCTTCATATATCAAACCTTTACAAGTAAAACATCCAATCATTGACTGGGAAGTTTTCACTGATGGAAGAATGAAAGGATGGAAGATAGTCAGACTTGGTGATATTTCTGAAAGGTACAAATTGTTTGAAGATTTACTCAGAGGATTTGACAGAGAAGATCTTAATCAACTATGGAGCTTAGTAAAAGAAAGATTCAGAGATAAAGATCCTATTGAAGATAAAGACAAAGAATTATGGGTTCAGTTGAAGAGAATCTATGAACCTGACAGTGGAGAGTCAATGTGGAGGTTTGAAGCACAAGTTAAAGATGTGTATTGGTATTTGTTTGAATCGTGTGGAGTACATAGAGTTTCTACTCCAGATGGGATAGAAATCTATATGTTGGTGGAAAAGGACTATCCACTCAGATCATTTGTGTTAATGGCTATGTTACAAGGAAGACTCAAGGTTGAAGAAGACTCTGAGATGGCAGATTTGTTAGTTACAAAGATTTTCAACCTTGCACAGCAAAGAAAAGTCAAAGACTAAAGTGACTGATGTGATAGATGTTTGAAAGAATTTTCCCCATTGAGAAGAAAAAGCTTAATTCAGAGAAACTTAGTGATTTGGATAGAAATCATAAGTTTAGGGGAGGATTGTTAGGAAATTAAGCTATAGCAGTTAGTACGGTTGAAAAGAAAGTTAGTACTGCTGAAGAGTTTTGAAGACATAAGCAGTTCGTACTGTTTGTATGAAGAAGTTAGTACGGTTTATGTTTTTGTGTAAGATAATTATAGAAAAGATATTGTGTATATCTTATACGATTAGGTTGATAGTTATCTTGTAAAGGAATCCTTAGTCTATAAAAGGATGGCCTAGGTTAAAGTTTAGAAAACGAATGTTAGAAACAAATTAGTGCGTATTGTTTTGTTAAGATTCAAGGTTGTAAACCCTAGTGATATGAGATCACTCATATTATTCATTAATAATATTGAATCGTTGAAATTGAAGTATATTGTGTTCCTTGTTCATTCATTGTTGATTCGTTCATACAAAACACAAACAAACAAATCTTCTAACTGCTAGCTAGTAAATTCCACGTGCTAGACTAGACATCATTCAAAGTATACATCTAACACAAGGAGTGTGTGTAGATCCGGTCACTCATGTAGCATATAAAATACATGAATTAACATATGATATCAGTAGAGACATGAAATGATGAGTGTTGGTTCCTTACAAAGATCTTATGGAGGAGAAACAAAAGATCAATAACAAGAACAACTAGCCTAATAATCACCAACTAGAACACTAATGCTCCAATCCTTTTACTCAACTTTTTCACCTTTTTAACCAAAGAAAATGCTCCGTAATCTCAGCCCCTTAACCAAATAAATATGATAATTTTGATGATGAAATGATGGTGGTTTGTTATGATAGTCAAAAGGATGAATCTATAGAGGTGTAAACCTTGAAATATTATGATTTTAGTGGTGTTTTGATGGGGTTGATGATGATGGACGAATTTTTAGAGGAAGGAGAGGGAGTATGCCGATTTTTAGTGAGATTTGCATGTAAATGAGATAGTGGGAGTGAATTTTGAGGTTTCAATAAGCATGCTTATATCTAAGGAATATACCAACACTTGGCAAGACTTTGACTATGTGTTGGAGTGAGATGTGGAGCATAGGGGGCGGCAAGAACAATAAGGGGAGGGGAGAATATTTTATCAATGCAGATTTTTATTATTAGTAGGAGTATTTAGTGTTAAAGTGTGTATTTTGATCCCCGGTGCTTAAAACGTAGGGTTTTTAAGACATATAACGCAATACCGGGTAACGTAAAATTGTAAAACTTCTAAAAATATAAAAACTTGTTATCATGACCTATTTTATTATTTTAGATGAGTGGTGAGTTCATCGGAGGGTATAAATATAATTAAAATCTAAAAACGTAGGTTCAAACCGCGAGTTGTTACCAAAATTTGACGAAATCGTGAAACGAAACAGAAAATGTGAAATATAGAAATTTTTGAAAACTTCTCAAAGTCTCAAACTGACTTAAAAAATGATGAATAGTGAATGGTGAATGGTGAATAGTAAATAATGAATAGTAATCCATGAATAGTAACTTGTCGAGGTTTGGAAAATGACCTGAAATTACGGGTTGTCACAGTCTCCACCCGTTAAAGGAATTCAGTCCTTGAATTCAGCTCGTGTTGGTCTCTGGGGTGGATTTAGTGAAAAGATGCGGATATTTGAGTCGCATTGTGGTGATAAAAGATAAAACATTCATTAGATAGGAATTTGTAATCGTACATGAGACTTATATGATAAAACGTAAAGTGAAACACAAAATAAATACAACACCAGAGAGTTTAGGTTTCTGTTTATTTGTAAGGCAGAAGTTCTCTTCTTAACCATTGTCATTGTCGTTGTTGTCCTGACGAGCTTCGCATTTCAACGAGCTCTTCTTCCATTCTGGTTTCTCAGCTCTGGGCATTCACTCTTGAAGTGTCCAATTACTCCACACTCATGGAATGTTACCGTGACTTTCTGATGCATTACGAGGGTGGGAGCCTTGCAATCCTTGGTTTTGTGTCCGACCTTTTGGCAGTTTCCACATTGAGTGGGGCAAGATCCATTGTGGTGAAACCGACACTTATTGCACTTGGGAAAAGTCCCTGCATATCCTTTCTTTTCACTTGGTCCAGCAACGTAGGCCCTAACCACTTCATGTTGTTTGTGTGGCGGCCGAACTTGGTCGTTTCCGTTGTTTTCATCCCTTTTCCTTTTGTTGTCGTAGTTGCTGTTGTTGTTGTTGTTGTTATGGTCATTGTTGTTGACAGTAGTCCCCTTCTTCACCACCTATGCCATAAGCTTTTGAGATATTCTGATTGCTTCGTCCAGTGTGAATGGATTAAAAGAAGTTACATCCCCCTGGATGCTGTGTGGTAGTCCATCAATGAAGTTTTCCAACAACTTCTCATTATCTGGAACCATATTTGGACAAAGTGCGGCCAACTCTTGAAATCTTCTGATGTATGCTTCAATCTCATTACCCTTAGTCACTAACTCATAAAACTCTGTTTCCAACTTTTTCACTTCAGTGCGTGGACAAAACTTCTTAGACAGTAACTTCTTGAATTCATCAACGTGAGCTTGTGAGTATTTTCCATACCAATAGGCTGGGCATAAGAATTCCACCACGACATAGCTTCATCAACGAGTGTGCTAGTTGCAAACTTTACCTTGCTGTCCTCTGGACAGTTGCATAGAAGGAATACAGATTCTGTCTTTTCAAACCATCGGATCATGGCAGTGGCTCCTTCAGTGCCCTTGAATTTTACAGGATCACCACTCTTGAAGTCTTTGTAGGTACATTTACGACCATTAGTACCATTTGCCGCTTGTCCTGCAGCTTCTGTTGTCTCTGCCCGAGAAGCGGCTTCAGCAGCAGTGGCTACGGCTGCTCTTTCGGCTACTAGTGCTGCCTCAATACTGTCGGCAACAAGCTTCCTGATCTCAGTTGATGTCATCGTTGAAGTGGTTTTCTTTGGCGGCATGATTCTGCAAAACAAGAAAAGAAGGTTAAGACGTGATAAGGACGTTTCTTAAAAGTAGGTGCCCTAAATTGGCTTGTCATAAAATGGAAGCTTGAGGTCGTGTTATGGTTAGCTGGCGTGCTTCTAGGCGGTGGTTCACGAGGTGATGCAGATGTGAATGTTCTTGCAACGATTGAATACACACATATGAATTTTGAAACATTTTAGAAATCGAGTAGAGAATCAACCTGGACATAATTTTTATTATAACTATTCCTAGTGTTGCAAAATTCATCTCTGAGTCGGACACAGGTGGTCAGCCTATGTCCCACTGTCCCTGGTCGAATATAGATGACCAGTCTATATTCCACCGAGGTTCAATGAATTTTGAAATACTCAGCTCAGTTACACTAATAATATGTCCATCACATTAAGAAGCCGTTCTGAAAGACTAAGGCAAGTGACCAAACTCGAGGTCGAATGATGAGATTATGTGAGGAAAGGTGTAACGCTGCGACGTGCACGATGTGTAAGCATACTTATATGGAAGACAATTATAGTAATCAACGAGACTAAGTGAGTATAATCTACCTGATAATAAGATACAAATCTCATCAAATATGTCAGCACAAACCACAAATGAGGCATCAGCTTGGCAGGCAGGCACGTGGAGGTCATAGGGTTAAGTTTGCGTGAAAGTAGCTATAGTCTAGGTTTTAAAATCACCCAGTTCTCTATAGCCAAGGCTCTGATACCAATCTATAACACCCCCAGAAATCGGGTCCAGCGGAAGCATACACGTCGCTGGGGTGCTACTCAATTGGTATCACAACACAAGTACAAAGAACGGTTTTTACCTCAATCATTTAGAATGAAATTCATTAGCAAAAGTGTTAAATTTACACGATTAAAAAGTAGTACGGAAATAAGCCCATAAATAAGTTAAGCGGTCCCCAAATGAATATCAGAGTCTTCTATGACCTTGCCATGCCCTGCCAAGAGCCTCCAATAGTGTACTATTGCTTTATACCTGAAAATACATGTTAAAGTGTCAACACGAGGTTGGTGAGTTCATAGAGTTTAGTGTAAAATGTAAAGCATTTGAAAATGATTTCCCAGCAAAGGCATTGTAAATCCACTCAGTCCCAAGTCCCGCCCATACAAGACTTGCAACCTGTGTGTTTACAACCCACTGCCAAATAATATTTGGTTTAGGTGAACAAAAGTAATATGTGGACAATGATTTAAAATACAATTTAGTTCGATCAGTACCTTCGGTTATGTGACCAATTCATTCGGTTATGTGACCAGTTCATTCTGTCATGTGACCCGTTCATTCGGTCATATTACCCGTACATTCGGTTACGTGACCCGTTCATTCTGTCATGTATGTACATAGTGGTGGAGCTGGTTCATTAGGTTAGGCGTGCATAATTGTTTGAAGTGCTTGGGTTCATGGGTAAAAAGAATTAAGTGTGATACAAGTGAATATACAATACATTTGAATGAATAGCAAATTCATAAGCAGAGCAAATAATGGTTTGACTAAACAAGTGGCATGTTCAAGTAACTCAAGTATACATTTAGATGAAAACGAGCATGTATTCTCCCCCGAGAGTTTAGAAATTAAGTAAACAATTAAAAACGGGGCTATGAAAACTCACCGAAAACAAAGTGCACAATCAAGTGAGATAATGAAGAAATAACCGCGAGAATCCTACGAGCAACCTATATATATATATATATATATATATATATATATATATATATATATATATATATATATATATATATATATATATACACGCGTGTCTTAGCTTCTAAAAATAATGATACATTTATTTCTACATGCCATGTAAGTTGTAACCTCAATTATGCTTGGTACGTAATGTTTAAATAACGTTCAAGGTTGAATTTGGCTTTTAAAATGATTTGCAAGTATGAAATATATTTCTTACCCAATTTCAAGTTTTAATCCTATTTTTGACTTTAAGTCCAAAATAAGTCATAAGGTTCTAAATTAAGTCTAATAGTTCAATTTTTAGTCAAAAGGTTCAAATTATGTCTAAGGGTCCAAAATATCTTAGGTGGTTCAAAATAAAAACTCAAGGTTCAAATATACAAGTTATTAATCTTTTTGTATCTTTTAATTACAAAGCTGATGAAAATTTTACTCACTTAGTCACTTCAAAAATTCATATCTCCCAAACCGTAAGTCTAAAAATCATGTTCTTTACATCCCTAGTTTCCTCTAAGTCCCTACTTTACTGTAAAAATAAGTTTACTCAAAAATATCCAGGTATAACCACTTTTTATAATTTTTCTTTACAAGTCTGTCCTAAAGGTGAAATTGACTGAGTTTTATGTCTTACCAAAACGGCCATATCTTGAAATCTACAGATCCTATGAAGGTGAAATCAATTGAAGATGATAGCCCTATTTCTCTAGAACAGGCTACATATTTGCTATTTAAAAAGTTATGCCATAAAACTTGAGTTTTGCCCCGAATGGGAACAGTACACCAAATCTGACTGTTTTTACTAAAAAAATCATATCTTAATCATCGGGTGTCGTCACAAGGATCACCACCCGGGGAAATGACCACAAGACATAAATCTATAACTACATATTTTTCTCTTAGGCCCAAAGTCTACTGATTGTTCCAGTTAATTCAATCTTTACCACTGAATCAGAAATCTGTTTTGCAATACAAGTCATTTTAGGGTTTTCTAGTGTTTTATAGTATGTACCAATTATAATCAAGCATATATAACTCATGTAGCATATAAAATATATAAATTAACATATGATATTAGTAGAGAAATGAAATGATGAGTGTTGGTTCCTTACAAAGATTTTATAGAGGAGAAACAAAAGATCAAGAACAAGAACAACTAACCTAATAATCACCAACAAGAACCCTAATGCTCCAATCCTTTTACTCAACTTTTTCACCTTTTTAACCCTAGAAAATGCTCCATAATCTCAGCCTCTTAACCAAAGAAATATGATAATTTTGATGATGAAATGATGGTGGTTTGTTGTGATAGTCAAAAGGATGAATCTAGAGATGTGTAAACCTTGAAATATTATGATTTTAGTGGTGTTTTGATGGGGTTGATGATGATGGACGAATTTTTAGAGGAAGGAGAGGGAGTATGCAGATTTTTAGTGAGATTTGCATGTAAATGAGATAGTGGGAGTGAATTTTGAGGTTTCAATAAGCATGCTTATATCTAAGGAATATACCAACACTTGGCAAGACTTTGACTATGTGTTGGAGTGAGATGTGGAGCATAGGGGGCGGCAAGAACAATAAGGGGAGGGGAGAATATTTTATCAATGCAGATTTTTATTATTAGTAGGAGTATTTAGTGTTAAAGAGTGTATTTTGATCCCCGGTGCTTAAAACGTAGGGTTTTTAAGACATATAACACAATACCGGGTAACGTAAAATTGTAAAACTTCTAAAAATATAAAAACTTGTTATCATGACCTATTTTATTATTTTAGATGAGTGGTGAGTTCATCGAAGGGTATAAATATAATTAAAATCTAAAAACGTAGGTTCAAACCGCGAGTTGTTACCAAAATTTGACGAAATCGTGAAACGAAACAGAAAATGTGAAATATAGAAATTTTTGAAAACTTCTCAAAGTCTCAAACTGACTTAAAAAAAACGATGAATAGTGAAATGGTGAATAGTAAATGGTGAATAGTAACTTGTCGAGGTTTGGAAAATGACCTGAAATTACGGGTTGTCACAGTATTGGAACCATTAAGTTGTGTTGGTCAAGCAATTTTGAAATTGGTAAACTGTACATGTCAACCCAATTTGTCAAGCAGGTTTGGTCAAACAGTTTTGGAAAGCAACCCATTGACTACAAATGGTAAACTATCCATTTCAACCAATTCTACCCATTTTTCAGTATGTTTGTCTCTACATTTCATCCAATTTATACCCATTTCAACACAATCAACCCATACCACAACATTTCAACCCATTCAAACCCAATGATAACAAAAACACAGTAATTTGAGATGAAAAGAAAACACACTTCATTGATATCCAAAAGATTACAATACTACACGTAAACAAAAGAGTACTTAATTTCACATCATCATCATCATCAGTACTAAATCCTAAAAGAGACAAAAAATTACAATACTTAATTTCACTTCATCATCAGATACACAATAAAGAAGAACCAACTAAACCCTAAAAGAAACTTCAATCTTCTCGCTTTTAAAAGATTTTCCCTTGATGCATCTTGTAGCTGGTTCATGTTATTCAGCAATCTAGGAATAATCGCCACTGATCTTTCACACATGGGTGGATCGTACCAATCATAAAACCCGCAATTTGGTTCCTTCAATAATTTGTAAATCAAACTATCAAATAAATTGAAAATCAAAATGTAAACAAATATTATTCAATACTTACAGGTCTGGGACAACAGTGAAAGCGGCGTCCAGGATTTCTTGGTCTCCATCAAGTTTTAAGGATTGTGGGTAACCCACATCTACAACTTTTTGGGTTGTACATTGTTTTGTGTGTGTTAGGGTTTTTCAATTTAGGGTTTTCAATTGGGGTTTTTTAATTTGGGGGAAAATTTGGAGAGGATACGTAATCACTGTGTGTATGTGCGTTTTCAATTAGGGTTTGTCCAATTAGGGTTTTTAAATAGACTTTAAAACAAGTGGTGAGGTAGCGGGAAACCTATATAGAGAAACATAAAATGACACTAATACTCTTACTTAACTGCCACGTGTCTAAGTTAACGACACAAAATTTGCACCATTCGTCCTCGTGGATGTATATAGGTTAACTTTTACTAACGGAGTGATGTATATGTTGCAACTTTTTCGAAAGGGATGTATGTTGCAAAATAGGGTAAACTACAAGGATGTATTTTGTAGTTTACTCTAAATATAATAAAGATATATTTTATGCAAACTGATTTAATTTGCATAATAATGGTGTATTATGTTCTTGTATGATTCAGTCAAAGGGAGGTTTTATTGTATGGTTTCGTTTTTTTTAAAAGAGTGTTTTTAGTTTTCGATGAAGATGAAAGGGGTGGGCCGGTGGGGTGGAGGGAAGTGGGTATAAAGTGTCTTATTATTTTTGTATCTTCAACGAGAGATTTGGTTGGGATTATGAAATGAGTGTTTGGTTGGTGTGTTAAATGGTGGGGGTTGCGATCATTTTTGTTACTCTGTACTGTTTCTAAACAGTGCTAGGAGTTGGTGTAAGGTGATGGTAGTGGTGGTGATTAATAATGGTAGCGGTGGAGTGGTGGGTGAAGAAAAACCGGACAAAAATAAACATTGCTACAGTAAATGCACAATGTTAATCAATGTACTCTAAAAAATAATTTGTAGTACAAAAAGTGTAATACCAAAAAATGTGTTAGGACAAAATTGCCCTCATATGCAGAGCACATGAGGACTAAGATAACGAGTAAAACTAACGACCGTCAGAAAATTTGACCACCAGCGTAATATTTTCTAGATCGTGGATAAAAAAGGCAACAATTAGCGTTTTTGAATGTCGTATGAAATCTGACATAACTTTAATGACCAACGGTGTAATTTACTGAAATGTTAATAACCGACAACATTAACAAATACACGGTACACCCTGTATCTATTAAGCATGGCATTGTCACCAAATTTTTCAAAATAATCGAAAGCGTCGACATTTCTTAACAAAATAATATACAAAAATATTCTCTTTGTATAAACAATAACCATATTAAATAGTGGTCACCACTTCTACTTAAATCAATAAAATTTTAAACCACCACACTTAAAATACACATTACATTATTTCTTTTAGTCAATAAATTCTTGTCTAATAAGGCCCATTACTATTATTAATCCACCCAACCCATGCCACCTTTAATCCAGTTAGGTATTAGGTGTCTTTAGCGTGGGTGTCTAATTGTCCAAAAAGTCCCAACTGTTTTAACTTCTACACAAAGTTAAATTCAACATCCATTTCCATAGTCAAGGTCAAAATCTTCACATTTACTCATTCCTGTTGCGTGCACCACTAAACCATTATTTTACACATTAAATCATAACAAAATAAAAATAAATAATACAGTAATAACGAAATTAAATAAATAATAATAAATAAAAAGTACATAACATTAAATTACCTTACACGAAACGCATATTCCACCAAACGGCAATAATGACGGCACTTAACGGAACGTTACAGGACTTAACAGATCACGTCACGGCACTGAACGGAAACATAACGGAACGTAACACTGCGAAAAATGAATGGAATGAATTAAATAATTTTCTTCAACACAAATAATAAACAAACAACACATATTTTTTTAACCAAATTTTAATTTGTAATTTAGTTATGAATTTGATTGTGTTTTTCGTTATCGGTTCGTTAGTTTTTTTTTTTTTTTTTTTTTTTTTTTTTGTTCAATGAATGAAACTGAGATCAAGTTTAATTCCAAACAGTCCAAACACAAGAGCTGCAAAGCATAAACTATCATCTATGTACAAATGATCATCCGTTTTTCGATAATTGAATAAGCCTTCATCATCATCATCATCCTTGTGTTTCATAAAATGTAAGGAGAAGCATCATCATAATTCATAGACATCATCATCATGTAGCATTGTAGCAGTAGTAGTAGATTCGTCAAATTAACAAAACTCGCAATCTTCACGGTATCCACGCGCCGGCGCGTGAAGATATCTGTAAGATTAAAACATAAGAAACATTTCACCTGTTGAAAACAAAACTTTTTATAACTCATCATCTTCAGCTTTTGACATAATCGATAACCGGCTCGGCCTCGGTTCAAAGGCAGATCTACGTCTCTGTTGATGTGATGAAGGACGGATCAACGCGGCTAAAGCTCGTTTAACCAGATCTCCACCTTCAACTGTACCGATACGAACTAACGAATTCGTCATCGCAGATCTACGCGCGTTTAACCTGTTAGGCGAATACGTCATCGCTTGCGTGCTGTTATAGTTTTTATGCAAACTACATCTAAAAGATCCAGGATGCGTTGTAGGGGAACACATACACGTCTTCTTCGGTATATTTTTCAACGGATCGTTATAACTGTTTTGTTTCCGTACAACTTGATCTCTTCGATTCATCGCCGCCATGGATCTGTTCGGTGAGCCTGATCTCGAAGACAACGACATTCTAACAGAAGATGACGTCACCGGAGCAAGCGCGTGAAGGTTCACGCGCGTTGGAGATGACGATCTGTTGTACACATGGCTTGGCGATGGAGACGAGTAGAAGCTGGAGCTAGTGGATGACGCAAACGGAGACGATGATGACGTGTCAGCTGCAAAAGCGTTTGAGTAACTGTTGAATCGAGGTGATGATGAACCTGGTGACCGGTATGTTAACGGCGCGTGAGATTTACGAGAAGATGTCGACATTATTTGTGGTTAGGAATGAATGGAAAGTTTTTAAGAGTTGTAAATTTACTGAAGGGCCCTTGGCTCTTCAGTTGGGCAAACCTAGCTCTGGTTCGAAGCTTAATTTATAGGAAAAGGGGAGTTGATGGCATGGATTGTAAATAAGTGGACGTTGGAGGGGTAATGTGTGGATGGGTTGGTTAAGTTAACTATGGTTAAGTTAGGGTTTTTTTGTGTTGGTTTTGAAGATTGATCGGACGGTTGTGAGATGGCAGGCGGCATAGGACCGCAAAGGTGGATCAATTTTTTTGTGGGACGTTTAAAATTTTGAATTGAAAATTTGAAACTAATTTCAACTTTGAATAGTCATATATTTCTGCATTTTTATAATTTTAAAAAGGATTAACTTTTAAAGAATATCTTCAAAATGGCTACTCGAAACCTAAAAACCCAATAAATTTAGATTTAAGATTATTTGAGGACCAAACTTTTTTTACATACCAAGGGATTAATCTCCACCATTCATCTTCCCTCCATCTTTATTTGATCTAATGGATGAGATTAATCCCAACAATTTAAAAAACCCACTTTCATCATTTTTTTTCAAATATTAATATCTTTCAAACCGTTAATCGTTAAGCGAAAAAAAATATACCATTACGACGAGCATTTAATTATCTTTCAATAGATAGGCACTTTGATATATTTTCGACAAAATTTTTTTTTTCGTTTTTTTCACGTTTTTTTTCGTGGCCGAAAAAATCATATATGATATTACATATCATATATGATATCTAATATCATATCATATATGATATTAGATATCATATATGATATGATATTAGATATCATATATGATATGTAATATCATATATGATATATCATATATGATTTTTTCGGCCACGAAAAAAAACGTGAAAAAAACGATTTTTTTTTTTTTTTGTCGAAAGTATATTAAAGTGCCCGTCTATAGAAAGATAATTAAATGCTCGTCGCGATGGTGTAATTATTTTCGCTTAACGATTAACGGTTTAAGAGATAATTAAATTATAAAAAATGGGTGAAATATTAAAATGCTTTTAATCTCAACCATTGATTTATTTTTAGATGGATGGTGGGGATGAGTCCCTTGGTATGTGAGGAATCTTTGGTTTGTAGAATAACTCGACTCATAAATTTAAAGTCTACTGAATTTAGAAAAACCCAATTTTTAAACATATCTTTGGGGTTATTTTATGGTGTTGATTTGGTTTAGCTGAATCCGATTTATTACTGATGCGTTTAATTATGCAAGAGGTCTTGTAAGAATACATTTTATACGGGGTGTATGTTCAAGACGTTATGCTATTATTTGTGCATTTTGGTGTAAGAGGTCTTGTCAAGATACATTTTACGACAATTTCGATCTCCTACATCTATAAACAAAAAGATATACTCTCATTAAAAGATTACTAGTGAGGCCGTGAGGGTAAACATAACATCTATTCTATATAGTTTTATATCTTAAAAGCAATATATAAGTCGAATTTTGCTACAACCAACATGAATATTAAGTTCAAAATTTGTTAACGCATGGTCACTTGGTGTTCATTCTTCCTTACCCCATTTGTCACAAAACATTACCAAATGAAATGAAAAATAATTTATGTATCTTTTTTTTTTTTTTTTTTTTTTTTAAATGTTAACTTCATTAAAAAAGAGTAAACTCCAAAATACATCCATGTGGTTTCCCCAATTTCGCACAATACATCCAAATTTTTTTTTGCTCCTTATACATCCCTCCGTTAGTAAAAGTCAAACACAATACATCCACGAGGACGAACGGTGCAAACATTGTGTCGTTAGATTGGACACGTGGCAGTTATATCTTTTTAAGCAAGGGTAATTTAGTCATTTTAACACCCACACCTACTCACTTACTCTTCTACACCTACTCACCAGAATCAAACACAAACACAAACAAAAACCCAGAATCAAACACAAACAAAAATCCAAAAATCCAACACAAAAATCCAAAACACAAAAACTCAGATTCGTTCCAGAAATGATAATGGTTTTTTTGTGAATGTTTGATTTTTTGTTTTGGTATGGTGTTTACTCTTTTTTATACATGGGTTCAACGAAAAACACAACCCAACTCACCTTCACAAAGATCTCAGTTATATCTAACAACCACTACAACCCAACTCACCTTCACCCATCACTGTTTCGAACTAAATAAAAAAATCAACAAAGATCTCAGATTCTTAATTTGTTTTCAAATCTTTAAAAGATTTACAAGTTTTACAGAACACATCCTAGATCCTTTTAGAAGTATAGAACAAAAAGAAAACGTGTTGTTTCATTCTTCTTTCTATCGGTTCAACGAAAAACACAAGAACAATAACAAAACGAAACCTACCCGAAACCTCTTTCAAGATTTTGAAACTCTGCACTTCGTTTGCTTCGAAAAATAGAGGGTGTTTGTGGTTCTGTTAATTTGCAAAAAGAGACAAAGGTGTTTGTTGTTTATCATTTGGATGCGAAGGAATTATTGTGATTTGATTGTTGAGAAAAGAACAAGGGAATACATTTCAATTTTTCTCTAGATCTGAGTTTGATAGGAGTGTGTGGTATGGCCGTATGGTTAAACGATTACAACAGACTGTTAACAAGGGTTTTTGGTTTGTGCTTCGAATATAGATTAAAGAAGGATAAGTTCTTTGTTTGTGGTGTGCGAGTATCTAAAAGAGAAAGAAGGAAACTGGGATTTTATCTTGGTGGTTGCGTTTTCTTAAAGATAACAAGGATTTGTGTTTTTTATTTGATTTGTGTCTTTAATGTGGAAATGTGGGTTTATCTTGTTTTTGATTTTTGTTATTTGATCTGTGTTTCTGAATTGTGTTTGTGTTAAAAGAATAGGGATAGTAGGTGGGAAAGATAAAAGGACTAAATTACCCTCGCTTAAAAGAGATAACTGCCACGTGTCCAATTTAATGACACAATCTTTGCACCGTTCGTCCTCGTGGATGTATTGTGTTTGACTTTTACTAACAGAGGGATGTATAAGGAGCAAAAAAAAGTTTGGATGTATGGTGCGAAAATGGGGAAACCACAGGGATGTATTTTGGAGTTTACTCTTAAAAAAAGGGGTGCGTCCTCAAATAAAGGACCGCCAACAAAACAAACGCCAATTACATCATATATAATGGAAACGCAACCCACTCCTTCCAAATAAGGTTCTTAAAACTAGAGCGACTCTTAAGCCAAAGAAGAGACGTCGACTTAATACTCGCCACTACCTCGACAACCTTCGCTTCCTTCCGTCCAAAAACATTGTCATTTCTAGCTTTCCAAATCGCCCAAATCGAAACCATCACAATACCTTGAATCACCTTTTTAGCCCATTTACTACCCCGGACAGCTTTATGAAGAAGAAGTAAATCTTTAAATTCAAAAGCATACACTGGACTTAACTTGCACCAATTGCCGATAATAGACCAAACCCCGTTGGAAAAGCCGCAGCCCGTGAAGAGATGCAATACACTCTCATTATCAACTTCACACAAAGCACAAGTCATATCTTGCAGATTAATTCTACGTCTGACCAAAGCTAAGCGGGTTGGTAGTCGATCCATTTCAGCCCTCCAAATCATCACAATAACCTTTAAAGGGATCCATGATAACCATCTAGTGTAGTGCTCTCTGTGGATATTCCTACTTTTGATAATTTCCTTCTTGAAAGCTGCAACTGTGAAAGAACCAAGTTGAGAGCCTTCCCATCTCCAAATATCGGAATTCCCATTGAAGTGAACATGGGACATAACCGACAGCATCTGGTTATAGTCACAGAGTTCTTCCGCTGTAGCAATGTAACACTCCCAAAAACGGGTCGCAGCGGAAGATGATGCCGTTAGGGTGCTACTAAATTGGATCACAACACAAAGTAAAGAGAACGGATTTACCTTATACATTTGAAAAAATTAGTTACATTATCATAGTAAATAAGTTTACAACATTTAATTTGATGCGAAAATAAGGCCCATATAAATAAACAAGTGGTCCCAAATATATCATAGTAGCCTATGACTGTGCCCTTGCCAAGCGCCTCCAACAATAGATTGTAATGTAGTAAAGATCAACACCTGAGAATACATGCTAAAAGGGTCAGCATAAAGCTGGTGAGTTCATAGGTTTAAGTAAACAACAAGTTATGCATGGACTACAAGATTTCAAAGACAATGTATTAAAAATATGTTCATGAAAAATATTACTGTTGCACTAAGCTCATGACACCGAAGCCTTAACAGTTAGTTCATGTTGTCACCCCAAACAGGTGTTTTGCCAAACACCTGTACGACATCAAATGAAATGCGTCCGTTTGACAAGTTGGAGCGACCAACCCGGACGGGGGAGTTTACCCCCAATAGATCTATTCACAACATTCGCGCTTACAAAGTAATTAACGGTTCATGATTGTGGGGAATTTATGGCAAACGACGACAACTTAGACAATCAATAAATGTTTAATGCACTTGTGTCCATATGTAAAAACAAGCAATGTATTCCCACCCTAAGTATTTAAAATCGAATAGTAAAACAAGTAAAAGTGGGGCTATGAAACTCACCTCAGTAAAGCAAATCTCGATTGGTAATACGGTAAACGGTGAATAAAGGTCTGATAACTCTAAACGCAACCTAAATAAATACCATGTCTTAGGTTTGAAAACAAGGTCGTGCATGCAAGTTCATACGCTATTTTATCACTTGTACATGTTTGTTGCAATATTTATCGATTAAAATATAGTTGCGTCAATGTGTCCTTTTATTTAGCAAAGTATCCCTTTTTAGAAAACGTAACTAGTTAATCTCTTGATTAAACTATAGTCGTCTTGTTAATAAGTATTTTTGAAAACCTCTAACACGCCTAACAAGTATACATAACGTTCTACCATTCTTGTTTACGTCATTTTAGCTAAAACCGACTCTAAAGTGTCCAAAATTCATATTATAATTTTTCATCAGCTTTCTAATAACCAAAAATAAAAGCTGTCAAAAGTTATATTTTTTCGTAATTTCTTTAGGCCATAACTTTCTCGTCTTAGCTCCGGTTCTAAAGTTTTATATATCCCCGGGTTTGTGTTTAAGTATACTAACATGTTTTTAGTGCCTCAGCTAGTCTAGTTAACTTTTAACATCAGTTTTCACCTCTTCTAAATTCCCAACAGCATCTACATTTTCAGAAAAAATTCATTTTCGTCGCACAACTTAAAACTAACGTATCTTCTTCGTTATAAGTCCGTTTTAACTCATTCAAGTGGCTACGTTTTCGTTATAAAGTTTATTTTTTATATTTCTAGCCTAATCTTGCTACCAAGCTACTGATTTTTCTGTGGGAGGTCGAATGGGACAGATTCTTTTCTAAAAGTGTCAAAACACTCTTCCTAGCCTTCTAGTTATCCAAAATCGCTTAACAACAACTCCCAAACTAATCCTAGCTCTTCCACCAATTTCTCAACATGTCAATAGTGATTTATCAATAGACTTAGCAATATGAAAAGTTCACTTCATTGTAAATAAAGTATTCACCAAAACTAGTTTAGCTAACTTACTAGTTCATATGTCATGTTTTTAATGTTTACATCTTGTTAAGATTTATAACCGACTAGTTTGTTCATGATAAAAATTTGTTTAAAACTTAGCCATTAGTTAAAAGATTATTGTGGTTATAAGGTTTTATTAACATGTACAAAGTGATAACAAGTATATGCACTGGAGACTAATATCAAGATATAAAGGGTATGAAAGTTATCAAGATCAAGTGTTACTTACTTAGGAAGATTAGTATGATGAGGAGGCAATTTACTTGATTAACCCAAGATTAGTGCTTCTAAAACCCTTACTAGTATATCCTAATGATACTTGAACTTAACCAAACAAGTTCTCTTATTCCCTTGCTTCCTTGGGTGGATCGAATATATGAGTAAGTGAGTGTGTGATGTATATATATATTTTTTCTTCTAACTAGTTACTAGATACATACATGTACATATATATACTAAAGGACTTTCCAACTTTCAATAGTGAGTCAAAAATACATCATGGCTATATGTTTAGGGTTGTGGCCGATTGGGGCTAGGAGGGGGGACAAATTGGTGGTCAAGCCACCCAAAACTTGGTCTTACAATTCCATGTTTTAAGGTTAAAATGTTGGTAATTAATGGTAAGTGTAACTTGTCTAGTAATTATTATAGAACAAGAGGGGGGGGGGGGGATGGATGAATTTTGGAGTAGAAGAGTTAATTTGGTGAAAAAATGTATATATTGTATGTATTGGGTATTAAAAATATGTACTGGTTATCGGTTTGGTGATTAACGTAAGTTATACGTAATTAAACGTTATAATTAAAGAAATTACATTAGGCGTAAGGAAAATATTTTTGGAACTTTGGTAATAATTTAGGAAGTGTAAAAATGCATTAAAAATAATTGTTAGGAGTGTTGGGTGCATTGTTCATTTAAATTGCGAAAAGCGTTTGTTAACTTAATAAACGTAAATAAATGAAAAGAGAATTATTTTAGGGATTACAATTTCGAACCGGAGTAGGAGCAAGGTATTGGGATGTTGTATACTAAATATAGCCTAAAGTTCTAGCGCACAAGGGGGTTGTTCCTAGTTTTTCGTTTATTTAACTAAAAAAGTTATACGTAAAGAGTATTCTTGTAAATTTCAAAGTAATGACTTAGCGTTTAGAAATATATGTTGACGTGGAAGATTTCGGGTTGTTATAAGCAGGTCTTCGTTTCTAGTTACAAATAATTCGACCACCGTCGACCCGATCATCCCAAACCTCATTAACTTTTCCCCGTTTATCAACAGCGAGCCCAAACAAATTAGGCCATTTCTCCTTAAAGCTTTCTGACCCATTCCAATGATCCAACAAGAAGCGAATATTGCTCCCATTCCCAACCGTCCCCTTAAAAAACCAATCCAGAGATTTACCTTGTATCCAGAACTTGTTCAGAAACGCAGCTATATTTTTCTAGCAACCAGTGAGACTGTTGTTGACTGGAAGAAAGCCCCAGCTACCTCGACGATCATGACACATATCGATCACTTTACGCCATAAGCTTGCCTTCTCCCTTTTGAATCTCCATGCCCATTTAGCTAGTAAAGCGGCATTCACATCACCAAGTCTTGAGATGCCTAGACCACCATGTTTTTTCGGAGTGGTCACCACATCCCACGCGACCCAATGAATCCGTTTAACCTCGTCATTTCCTGCCCCAATTTATGTATCTATGACACATAATCTATTGTTCAAAGCATTTTGTAATTTTGGATTTCTTATAATCATTTCCACAAATATAGCGTTCCTTGTAGAAAACAATACTTTACAAAACATGGAAGCATTCAATTGGTTGTCGGATACACATGAGAGTACAGCTAGATAGATTTGTGAAAATTTACTTTTTTGTTATCGACAAATGTTTAGCATAGTCCATTATTTATACTTATTTGAAAAAGAAAACTAAGCTCAATAGATATTTGTATTTTTTTTAATGTGAAGGTGTAATCTTCATAACAAAAGATAACGTTATGGAGATGGCGGTAGCTTTGACAAAATGGTTGGGCCATTTTTAAAGGGACCTTAGAAAATGTATGGAGATTACTAAATAGCTCGTCTATTTGTTAGGTCTCCCATATCTACAGTTATTTAGTTTCAACGAACTTAGACAATCTTTTAACAATGATGGTATACCATCTACGTGGATGATATATATTCATATATTGACATATAATCATGCTTTCGACTTTTGCTATATTTGTCAATGGGGTGTCGTCAAAGCGTGGTTTGTGAGAAGGAGAAATCGGATGCACATATTGTGTGAATTTGACCATTGATTTAGTTTGAAAAACTAAATGCATGAAAAGTAAAATGATAACACTAAATAAAATTTCATGTTTTCATAAAGTTTACCAAATATTATTTAACATGTTAGGCTTAAGAAACATCAAAATCTAGCTAGTAAGAAAAATTTGCATTTATAATATTAATCACTACAAATTTTTTAAAAAGTTGAATTCTCTACACTTATTTCTCCACGGTATAGTAAACCGTGGATTTTTTTTTGTATGAAATCATAATTTTGCTACATTTATAGGTGTTACAAATCTTATAAAAAATACTCTACCTATATAAGTGTGGACAATTACAATAATGCTACACTTATAATTGAAGTGAAATAAATTCTTAAAAGGCCACACTTATAAGTGTAAGAAAACACTTAAAAAATGCTACACTTATAAATGTAAAAATAACTATATAAAAAAGCCACATTTATAATTGTGGAAACAAAAACTAAAAAAAAAAAAAAAAAAAAAAAAGAAAAAAAAAATATCTATACATTACACTTTATCCCTCCCTTGTATAAAAAAAAACACAAAATCAAAATAAGTCTACCCCAAAATCAATAACCGTTCTATCTGTTCCATCACGTCAGTCGTGCTTTTGTTATAGCCGTAAACATCATATAATCGTTGCCGTAATCACTAGGTCCGTTAATCGTTACCGTATCGCCGTGGATCTGTAATTGCCGCCGTGGTTTTGTGACGTCATCAGTCGGCTCAACGATCGTAATTAAGTAAGTTACTTTCTTATCGTTACATTTACCTACTTTAACCGTTTAATTGTTAATTATTAAGTTAGTATGAATTACGGTTATCTTATTGTTTCATTGCGTTAATTTTTAGTATTTTTAACGGATTATTGTTTATAATTAAGTTATAATGAGTTACGGTTATCAAACTGTTTCGCAACGTTGATTTAGTGGATTTGATTTGATTTGTGGATGAATAAGTTAGTTAGGTTTACGATCTGAAACCCTAGGTTTGTTAAGTTAGTTATCGCGTGTTGTTGATTCATAATTGGGGATAAAATTAGGTTAGATTCATGTTTTGGATAACGGTTTCGATTTGAATCCGTAAGTTGCGTAAGTTGATAAGTTGATTGTCGAGTTTTGTTGATATATTGGGGATGAAGTTAGGTTAGGTTTAGCAGTTTTGTTTGTTAATTGTATATTAATGGTTGTTATGTTCGGCATTGGGATAAAATCGCGTTAGACGTGAATGCGAATTGTTTATAGCGGTTTTGATTTGATAGATTTGAAACCGTAAGCTGCGTAAGCCTGATATTGTGTGTTGTTTATTCATAATTGGGGATAAAATTAGGTCGTACGCAACAGTTTTTTTCGGTGATTGTTTAATAAAAGTTGTTTGAATCATAATCAGGAACAGATTCATCCCTTTTATCCATTTTGGACGCGTCTCATAAGAGGGTGTGTAATGGTGCTGATGCGTCGGCCAAGCGACCGACCGACTTGTCGACCGACCATTACACCTGGTATTATGCCTGAAAAAAATGTTGTAGGGGTGCGAAATAAAAAGTTGTCGTTCTAAAAAAAAAGTTATATTTTCATATTCATATTCAGTATGAATCTGTATTTTTCAGTATCTTTCAGTTGCTACAGACATAGATATTGCGTTTTTACGTGTTTATTTATAACTCAACTCTTGCAGAAGCAGGATCCCCTGCAGCAGACCAGTGATCATGTATATGCTGATTGGGCAGCCTTGCAGGTTATTTTGATTATGCACCTTTTTCAAATTCCGTCGTTGAGCTATTGAATCAAGTCTTACTTAGATAGATTTGCGTAGGCATATTATGGCCCTGCATTGGCTATGCCTACATACTCCAACCCAACCGCACCATATTGAATCATGTATATGCTCATTACTTAGATAGTGGAAAAGACAGTGGGATCTCTCACAGGTACGATAAATCGCATGCCTAAACTGATCAATGTACATGTTGCTCTGAGTGCGCATGAGAATTACTTAATTAGGATCCAAGTATGTTTCCACAACAAAGATGTATATTTGATATAACTAACTTAATGTTTTAAATAGTGAAGGAAGTGACGGGAATACAACTGAGGTAAGAATATTCAACTTCTCCTACGCAGCAACTTTCATGTGTATGTATTCTTACCCGACGTGATGCTAAATTTCTTGCAGTTATTTCAGGTGGGTCAAAATGGTCCGAAAAGCAGTGAAGAGCCACCTATTACTTGTAAGTCCCATTAATAGATCTATTCTCCTAGCAGCATTAATATTATTACTATTAGCATCACATAATAAGTTTAGTACAAGTGTATGCCCGTGTAAACAAACTTACTTATGCTTATATGGTCAATGAACCTTTGTACCAACAGATGGAGCTTCTAGTAAAATAACTGGTGTCACTGTTGCTTCTGCTAAAGTTTCGCCTAAAGTAGAAGCTATTTCTCCCAACCCATTCATCAAATTGAATCATAAGGACTTTCCTTATGCAGCTGCCAACATGACATCACCTATTCTCAATTCGACACCTCACAGATTGCTTCTGCAGGTTCTCTTTTACATTCTGGGCATGAGGGCATCTGTATTGTCTTAAGATATTGTTTAATGTGAGTGATTATGATCAGAATGACCGAAAACTCGGAAGGGAGAGGAGAAAGCAGTTTATTAGAGAAGCTGCTACTAGGTCGAGAATGTTGATACAGGATGAGCGAGAACTCAAAAGGGAGTGGAGAAAGCAGTGCAATCGAGAAGCTGCCGTAAGGTCGAGATTGAAGAAACAGGTATCAAGTATTCTCCATCCCGCATTAATAGACCTGCATGATTACTTTCTAAAATATTCTAATAATATTTGGTTTCAAATTTTGACGATCCAGGCTGTATTTTTCAGTATCTTTCAGAAAACGTAAAATCCGTGAAAGATGTTCCTGCTGAAAGTAAACGTAATGGGAAAGAAGGCATGCCTTCAGATTTGGGAAGATAGAACAAGGCTCCACGTTAGGAATCATCTCCACCTATTCGTAGAAAAACTTCTGATCAAAAAAACCAAAAATGTTTACTCATTGTTAATTGGTTTTTACTTGTACGTTACTCGAAAACATGCTAAATGATTGATTAATAAATAGCATTTGACTAATGAATGTAGACATTGAAATATCTTGTTCTTTGCTTAAGTTTTGGTCTATTTTCTTCCTAGGTTTTCTAATATACATATTTGTATGTATTTTATTTTTATTTTTTTCATTCCTCCAGAAAAATATGTCCACACTTTTAGGTGTGAATATTTAACAATGTTTCCACACTTTTAATTGTAAGTATTTTTTTTGCAATTTTGCCACACTTTTAAGTGTGGACATTCAAAGAGTGTTTCCACACTTTTAACCATAGACATTTGGATAGTATATCCACACTTATATGTGTAGCAAAATTTGTCACACCCATTATTACCACACATTTGCAAGTGTGGAATTTATAATTTTACACATTTTTAACCGTGGCCAATTGGCCTTTAAAATGTGGAAAATTTAACTAGTGTTTTGTAGTGTTAATATACAAATTTTTTAAGTATATAGATGTTTAAATACGACTAATATCCCTTTCAATTGTCAATGCTTAATTGTTAATTATGATATTTATAAGTCATTATTTTATAGCAGAAACGTTCATCGATGTTGACTTTTTCAGGACACTACACAAAACTAAAACCAGTTGAATTCTTTACATTTTAAAGTTCAAATGGTCACGTTTAAAAATGTGTAAAATTATTGAGTCCATACTTTCTCATGTGTGGTAATAATGGGCGTGACAAATGTTTCTACACATATAAGTGTGGAGATATTATCCAAATTTCTATAGTTAAAAGTGTGAAAATATTTTTTGAATGTCCACACCTAAAAGTGTGGCAAAGTAACAAAAAATATTTATAATAAAAAGTGTGGAAACATTTGCTACACATATAAGTGTAGCTTTATTATAATTGTACACACTTATATATGTAGATTATTTTTTTAAATATTTTTTACACTTATAAATGTAGCAAAATTATTATTCATATAAAAAAAAGTCCACAGTTGACCATACCGTAACAAAATAAGTGTGAAGAATAGCCCTATTTTTTGTAGTGGGAATATGATTTCTCGAAGACGAAAATAAAGAAAAGCTATGAGTGTATTTTAGATTACTCTCTTTTACTTAAATGTTAAAAGGCTATTTATATAGAAAATTTACGGAGTATGACTGTAAATCAATTTATTTGTTTCTCGTTCTTTTGTTCTAATGTTCTTTCTAGAGTCTGTCGCTTTCTTCCTTCAACCATAATCTTTTTGACGATCATTGAACGGTGTTTTAACAATCTCTTAGAAAACACAACTACAAGATTAACATAATCTAGATCTCTAGCCTCATGATTACTCCAACCAATTATAAATTAATGTTTTGGTTAACCTTTTTTTTTTGAACGACGACTTTCATTTTTTGAATTGGAGTCGCACCCGCCACATCGGCAGGCCCTCATCCATCACATACCCAGACTATGTTGTCTGAACCGGGCCCACGCTGGCGTAGTGGGGATTTTTAACGGCGTCCGCCCGGAAACCGTACCGCCTTCACACGAGTTTTTTCGCTGGAGTAACGGCCGGATGAAAACCGGGGGCGGCTCGGATTTGAACCTGCGCAACATTTGCTTACAGACTCTCCTCTTCATTGCCTAATACCAACAGAGATTTGTGACCCTCATGTGAAGACTTCCCGGCAGGTCACCCAAACCAGTACTACTCTCAAACGAGCACGCTTAACCGACAAAGCGATTACCACTAGACCACAAATCTGTTGATTGGTTAACCTCTCTAGTTGTTTTATGATTGTTGTTTAATTTTTCTTGTTTCGGGTATTTATAATACATTGAGGGTGTGTTTAGTTTGAGAAAATGACCTTTGTGGCAATATCTTCAAATGGTACACCTCAAAGAGTGTTAACTTTCGATTGGCGGATTCCCATAACGGTAATCATTGTTTGTAAACGATTGTACGCCAAAAGAGATTTTGGGAAGTATGTGAAGTCTTTCGAAATGTAGTATCCGAATAGAGTTTGAAGAGAAGGTCTTCAAACTACTTGGAGGGTACATCATCAACCCCCAGTTGAGAGTGATGCATGCCCTTAGAATGTGTTGCTTTCGACTTAACTAGTAAAGCAATCATTCCCCTGAAAAAATCGAATAAGGATTAGGTAATAGTAAATTGAGCATTTAATAAAGCTAATCATTATGTTTTGGACTTTTACTCTTCCACTTGCCTCGGGATACGGGAGACTATAGCCCTATAGTTACTGCTCACACCTCGGTAAAGATAATATCAATTTAAATTTTGAAAGTTTTCAAATTCGACTCTTATCACTTCTCTAGGACACGTGTACGGTGCAAGGTGATTTTCGGAGTCCTATAAATACTTTCCATCTACCCCAAACCCTAAACTTTACCTTCTCCGCCGCACACAACCTTTTTTACGCTATCAAAGCCGTCGAGTGTCATTTTTTAAGGTAATTTCTTCTACTTGAAGCTTTGTAAATGGATGCTAAACATTTATTTAAGATACAAACATGCTCCCTCTCAAAGAAAGAACTTACCACGTTTTTAGTAGACTACCCTATTCCTTCCTAGTTCAAAGTTATGCTTCCGAAAAATACTCAGACCATACTTGATGCTCCTGAGGGTTTTATGGGTCTATACATTAACTCTTTTACTTAATCAAACCTTAGGTTTCCATTACCAAAGTTGTTTTGTGAAGTTTTAAACTATTATCAAGTGCATATATCTCGTTTTAACCCTTTTGGCCTAGCCAAGTTGACTACCTTTGCCGTTTTCTGTAAGGCCTATTGGTGGAGTCTACGTTGGACCTTTTTAGGGCTTTCTTCAACCTTGGACTGTTGGGTACTAGTTAGGGATCTCTAATAGGGGAGACGCAAATGTCCCAGATATTCTATTGAATCCCTTTACCCACATTAGTACCTGGAAAGGAAAAGTTTTCTATGTTGAGGACAAAATAGTACCTGAAGAATACCCTAAGTTGTTGTATGATGAGAATTTGCTTGATAAAAAATCTTTTAAAGACCCTTTTCCCCGTCACATGAGGAGTATTGTAATGTACCAGTGTCTTTCTACGTATCCAGTTGATGGTCAAACTTTTCCTGGCCCCATTTTGTACTTTGTTTGTCTACAAACTTCGTGGGAGCATAGCCCAGCTAATCCCGTGATCATACAATTAAACGACAATTGTGTTTTGAATTCACACGATTAATATTTTGAAGAAATATTAAATAAGCAATAATCAAAATGACAATAAAATAAAATCGAGAATAAATCAATAAGGAGAGAATGCACTCGCCTAGACATTCCTTAAATTACTAAACAACATGATTCTGATGTGCAATGTCTAACCAATTCTCAACTCAGTGGCTCGGATTTAGTGCAGGTCTAGTTATGGTCAGTAGTGCCTACACATACTTCCTATAGTTATCTATCTCGTCGATCGAGGATGATATCTAACTATAATCCATTTAATAAGTTCACCAACTAATCTATATGACTAGTCTATGTGACATTGTTTTACCAATTCCACTATATTACCAACTAAAGTGCCAATTTACTTTCATAATTGTTTAAAGGGTGAAAGCTAAAAATACGCAATATATTTTTTCAAATAAAAAGATCTATGCAATGTACTTCGTAAATTATTAAAGTCGCTAAAATACATTCAAATAATATTTTATCTAGCTAATATGACCTGTTACTAGCAAGTTAACGGGTTACCACTTGATTAGAAGTTACACCGTTGGTACTCAAACTGGACCAAATTCGCGCATTCGATCCCATTTTGGTAACGGTAGTTAATTACGCATTTGGTCTTATTTTTGTAACGCCTGTTACTTTTCTTTCATCCAGATTTTTTTAAAGAAAATTTAAAAAAAGTTTTTATCCAGATTTTAAAAAAAATATTTATTTTTTTTTAATTTAAAAAAAAAGTAAAAAAGAAAAAAAATTAAAAAACAAGTTAAAATTAAAAAAAAAAAAATCTAAAATTTAAAAACATTATTTTTTTAAATTTAAAATTAAAAAAAATAAACTTTAAAAAAAAAATTTTAAAAATTAAAAGTTTATAAATAAAATTGAAAAATAAAATAAAATTTTAAGTTAAAAAAAAATTAAAAATTAAAATTTTTTAAAAAATAAAAATTTTATTTTCTTTTTACAATTTTTTTTAAATTAAAGTTTTAAAAAAAAATTAAGATTTTTTAAAAAAAATAAATTTTAACAAAATATTTTTTAAAATCTAGATCATTTTTTTTTTAAATTTCTTTAAAAAAATATGGATGAAAGAAAAGTAACGAGCGTTACAAAGATAGGACCAAATGCGTAATTAACAAGCGTTACTAAAATATGATCAAATGCGCGAATTTGTTCTAGTTTGGGGACCAACGGTGTAACTTCTAATCAAGTGGTAACCTGTTAACCTGTTAGTAAGAGGTCATATTAACTAGATAGAAGATTATTTGAATGTATTTTAGCGACTTTGACAATTTACAAAATACATTGCGTAGATGTGTTTATTTGAAAAAATATATTGCGTATCTTTAGCTTTCAACATTGTTTAAACTATATAGTCTGCCACTTTTAATTAGGTTAGGTCATGTTGGTCATAACTCTAACCATGAAGGGATAATGGTCATATGTTCATGAATCAAGCTCCTAACTTTTGGATGATCACCTACTCATTATTTGCTATCAACTAACTACCCATGACATAAACTATACCAGAAGCATGTAAATTATCCGAATTAAGAACTAAATTAAACTAAGGCTGGCCACACTGGCCCGTGAAATATCGGTCGATCAAGGTCAGTGACCGATATGTAGATCGGTCGACTCCATTGTGAGAGTGTGGGCAAATATCGGTCGAACAAGAGCAAAACACAAGGTCGATCATAAAATCGACCAATTTTGTAACACCTTCCTTCCTTTTTTTTTTTTTTTTTTTTTTTTTTTTTTTTTTTTTTTTTTTTTTACATTACTAGCAAGTTTCATTCAAGACCATGGCGAGTGGTGTTGAGAAACCGTATGGCTGAAACTTGCAAGATGGAGAGACGAAGTGTTATGTTGTAGTTTGGCTTGCAAGTTGGAGACAAAGAGATGTTAGCATGCATGACTTGAAAGTTGGATACCAAATACCAGATAGTTTGTGTGTTTGAAAGTTTGGTACGAATATATGATTGAGCAAGATTGTTTTCTTGCAACAATGATCTACGTTGTTAGTGCAAATATTACGATATTTAAACTAAACGGTTTTTTCGGTTTTAATAATGACAAACATGTAACTTGTAATACATAACGTAAAATGTGCAAGTTACTTGTAAATACAAATCATCAATGCATACTTACATCAACACCTCCCGACGTCTCAAGTATGCTTCAACAAAGTCGTAGATTTTCATCCCGACATAAATCACTCAAGGTATGGACAAACAAATCTACTACTTGACAAATGATTATATTTTTCTCTAAACTTCACATTTTTAATGTGACAAAACATTTAAAAAAAAATACATTATACAAATTATTTTTGAATTAAAAAGAAATGTTTTATTTTGAAAAATAAGTTGAAAAAATCCCAACAGTCATCTTTCCCCCCAAAACAACTCCAAACATTCCCAAATAAACTTTCCACACTAAAAACAAACGGAGGAGCGTCCATGTAATACCTCTTAAAAATCCCATGTCATTAATAATGTTAACCACCGAATAATTCCAATTTATGTTAAGTAACCTTTTATGCGGGTTATATATATATATATGGCAACGATATATATATATATATATATATATATATATATATATATATATATAGAGATGGGATATTATGAGAAGGGGTCTTAAAATGAGAAGGGTGGGAAGAATTGTGGGAGTGACATGTGTCACTTTGCCACATCATCATTCCGCCAAAATTTTTTTTCCCGCCAAAAAAAAAATTTTTTTTTGGGCAAAATTTTTTTTTTTTTCCCGCCAAAATTTTTACTGCACCGTGATGCAGTAAAAAATTATACTGCATCGTGATGCAGTAACCGTAATGAAGTAAAAAAATATACTGCATCGTGATGCAGTAAAAATTTTGGCGGGAAAAAAAAATTTTTTTTGCCCAAAAAAAATTTTTTTTTTGGCGGGAAAATTTTTTTTTTCCCGCCAAAATTTTTACTGCATCACGATGCAGTAACCGTGATGCGGCATGATGATGTGGCATGGGGATGACACATGTCACTCCCACAATCCTTCCTACCCTTCTCATTTTAAGCCCCTTCTCATTGTATCCCTACCCTATATATATATATATATATATATATATATATATATATATATATATATATATATATATATATATATGGCAACGATCACCAAGTTACCCCAACGAATTCGAACTCACCATGAATAGCTCACTTGCTTACCGACCATGAAAGTCACACGAATATTACAAACTACTACACCGATTTATTTAGTGAACGTATACCACGAAAGCCATTGTTTATTTCACAATTTTTATACACATAATAACTTAACTAATTCACTTATTATTCATTTTCTTTCTCCCCTTGGGCCGAACTAACACCATAGCCCACTCATCATTTTTTTTGCCTACTCTCTTTCTCGTGAAACCGAACCCAGCAACCCATTTTTGGTCCATGATCTTGGACTAAATTTACACAAGTCCAAGTGCCAAGTGCTTTTGTTGCTTCCTTTGTTTCTGTGTGAACGAGCACTACACCAACACCAACCTTAATATTTTCTTTTCTTGTCTTTCGTTGGAACCGAACCAAGTAAACACCCTCTTGATATTTTACCACATGATTTAGATACTAATCCTATCACATGGTACCTTTGTCTCCTTTCCATTGTTATTAACCATTGGACAAACCTTTTAACCAACCCAAGTCAACTCTTATGATTTTCATAAACTACAAACCTCAACTTCCCAAGATATGTGAATCGACTAACTATGAGGTACCATGTACTTATGCTGCGTCAAAACCACAAAACCGGGCAGCACATCCACGGTTTAGTGCTTAAACCACCTTAAACCAACAAAAGACATGACAACCTAGTATGGGTACTATGTAAAAGGTCAACCTCTATACTTGATAGGTTCGAATGACTTATAAAACAACCCACCCATCACCTCTGCATTTCACACATCAAAAACACAAAATACATATTCTCTTGGTTTTCTGTCGAGCAAGGAAGAAAGGGAGCAAGGGTTTTGGGATCACTTCAAGCTTTATAGAGTCTTTGGGGTATAGCTTGGATCGTGGGTTTTATATTGGAAGGAAGCTTGGGTCATTTTGTTCGAAGGCCTCGTTGTCACTATCTCCGTTCGAAACTTCCCACCATCTTTGGTGTCGTAAGTCCTCACCTCCCCATTTTTCTTTCATTCGTATACTTTCTTCTATACACAACACGTTCCACACGATGTAGCATAACACAACACATTTAAACACTTAAGTATATGTCGCGATAACTCTTTAACTAGACGTGTAACATATATAAAATCTCATATCATTCGAACCCTTGGCCTATGGTGAAACTGTTTAACGTAACATGCAAAGATTTAACCTTAAACACCACACGAAAATACCACAAATCTATACCCAGTCGAACCATGTAAACCTTTTTCATTAAAATCACATTTGGGCCACGATGGGCTAATAAGCCCAACGATTTTAATTTATTTCTAACTAATATGTTTAAACTGTGAAACAATGTCGAAATGAAATAAGTACTATGAGTTGTAAAACAAATTCGAATAAGTTAGAAGAAGGTACGAGAATAATAAGAGAAGTGTAACTCTTCGAAATATAAAAATTGGACTTGTTTTGCAATAACTTTCATTTAAAAGGGTGTAAACGGTTAAGTTAAATAAAGGGAGGATCGATTATGAAAAGGATATTTTGAGTAAAAGTCGAAGGGTTAAAACTGTCATTTCAGAAAGTTAAGGTGTCAAATGCAATATTTAATATTCGGACTAACTTTGCAAAAGTTGTATAGTTTAAGGACCAAAAGTGTAAAAACCTGAAAGATAAGGATATAAAATGAAAACATGCGAAAGTTATATTATAAGGACCAATTCTGAAGTCAACGAGTAAGTGAGGGATTAATGTGTAAAATATATATTTTGGACTAAATTGTAATTAATTTAACTTCAAGGTTAAAGGTGTAAACTTTATAAACTATAAAGGGAATTTGTGTAATATATACATGTGTTTTAAGATTTATTAACGTCACTAGTTACATGTTTTCACGCAATTTATTAATGTATCACGATTAATAAAAACGTAACTATTTTAAACTTAACTTTTAAAATATTTAAATTAAATATTTTAATTTGTCATTCGTACGTTAAATATATTTAACGTGATCTCAAACTATTAATGTCACCACTTTGATGAACTCTAAACGTCTACGTCACACGAATTCGTCACGATCTCATTCGTAGTTCCACATCCACCATTTCCCATATTAACACCAAAGGGTTGATAATATTCTAAAAATATCACATTATTCTAGGTCGCAAGTCGGGAGCTATTCATTTCACCATTTGATTCACTACCCGTTTACTACACTACTGAGGTGAGTTCATAGTCCCACATTTTTATACGTTTTCAAACCCCGTGGGGAGATACATGCTACTAATTTTTATGATCACAATTGCTTGAAAACTATATGTTTATCTAAATGTGTTATTGCCTAAGTACAACTATTATTATATTGATTACTGTCGATACTATCAATTACTGTTGATACTATTATTATATCGATTACTGTCGATTACTGTTGATACTACTATTATGTCGATTACTATCGATACTATAAATTACTGTTGATGCTACTATTATATCGATTTATGTCGATACTACCAATTACTGTTGGTACTCTGTTAACATTTTGGTTTTATGAGCTTAGTGCAATAATAACTACTTTCGATTTATGGGTGTAGCAACGGAACCCATTACCTCTTAAACTTGAAATCTTGTGATCAATTATTTTACTACACTATGGATTCACTCAACCTTTGTGTTGACTCTTTTAAGCATGTTTTATCTCAGGTAACTAAGGAATCTCAAGCACGGAGTTGGCAAGGGCATTGGAAAACTACCCACCTTTATTTCAAATAATTATATCATTCTTTTGAAACTCACCATCACTTGTGTGAAATACTACCCCCTTTTGAAAACTATTGTGTAATCTCTGAATATTGAGTTTTCATTGAATGATATAAATTCTACTTTTAACGATTATCTATGCTTCGACTGTGATCTAATTGGTAATACCCCGTTTAAGTCTTCCGCTGCTTTCCAAAATTTTAACGGGGTGTTACAGATTGGCATCAGAGCCTAGGTTATAGAGAACCAAGTGATTTTCAAAACACTGGACTATAACCACGATTTCTAAAAGGACCATTTTAAACCTTACCACCTTATGCCCTCCGTGCCAACACCTTGCTAACGCTTGCATTGAGATTTGCTTGGCAGATTATGCATCACTCATGAACTTTTTCATTGAGATTTGCTTGGCAGATTATGCATAACAAATTAGTTTTATCACCTACGAATGTTATTATGACTAATACATGTTAATATTATTAATGACTTATATTTATTATTATTGGGATATTACAGTACCATGTCTTCTTATTCATCCTACCCTACCGAAACCATCCCCTGTACTATTCGCACTTCCTCAGTTATCCAGATCATACCAAACTCAGATGATTCCTATATGCTAACGTCTCAGTCTCCCCATGCCCAAAGCCCCGACATCACGGAACCCATGCTCACGTTACCCGACTCGGTATCGTCCGTACCCTATCATAGAGAGCCGTCATGCCGCAAAATAGCGAGGTGTTGGAGGATGTGCCCAGTACATTCGAAGTTGGTCAGAGTTCAAGGAGAACTCAAACAGAGACAGAGGATGACATGGTATGGAGAGATATACCATGTATAGACGACCACGTTACCACTATGGAGAGCTTGGACTACATGCCTCACTTATCATCGTTCGAGTCTTCGGACACTCCATACCCAGGGGCAACGCCAGAAGGTACAGAGACGAATGTTGTTACCCAGATGCAGACCCAGTTGGACTCGCTGGCTAGGAGAGTAGAGCTTCACTCCGAGTATCTCGATGAGTTACCAGCCGATCATTTTGAATCGTACGACCAAGACCTCAGGGTATTGTTCAGGAGGATGTCTATCAGGAGACAAGAGATCTCCGATGTGAGTTTCAGAGTTGATACCTTTGAGCAGGCACAGACTGTAGCCCAGGGGGCAGTCCAGGGATTACAGGATAGGGTAAGAGATGTTGAGAGAACTTTACGGGTGGCCAGGGATACAGAAAGAACACAGAGTCAGAGGATTTCCGCCTTAGAGGCTATGTTGGCTGCCCAGTTGAGTATAAACCAAGTATTCCAGAGACGCTTCTTAGATGATGAGAGGATTGAGGAGTTGACAGAGACAGTTCGAGCACTACAGCGCCGCTTGGATGGGGCATCGGGTAGTTCTTAGATTTTACTGTATCAGTTGTGGTTAGACATCTAGCGTACTGTTTGTGACGTAATAAGGAAACTTGAATTTGATTGTTTTGTAAGCAAACGAATCAAGATTATGATGACAAATATTGTATGTTATGATTTCCAGAATTTGATGTAAAATTTATGATTACCTTGTTGTTTCATCCTATTTGTATGTGTTGTGGATGGTGCTCGAATATGTTGTGATGTATTTATGATTGTGATAATTATTGATGTAGTGCAGGGGCGATCACTTCATGTGTTTACATGATGGTGACATATTTATCATGATTTCTTTTCCTCAGCATCGACGTGTTACATTATGATAGTTTTGTTATGAAGTATATACGATTACCTTGTTAATTGACCATACTCCAACACCAACTCAATCACGAAATAAATAAATTCTAAATATGTGTTCTTGTGTCAATGTTAGAACATGGCTACCCGCAGCAGAACAACAGATGCAGTCGCCGAAACGATCATGACCCCAGAAGAGATCCGCCGGTTGATCACTGAGAGCGTAACCTCTGCATTAGTGGCTCAAGCTGCAGCCACGACCCCCACTGGCAGTGCCACAAGGCCCATTAACGAAAGCGAGACAGTTGTGACTCGCAAATGCACCTACAAAGAATTCATGAGTTGTAAACCACCAACTTTCAAAGGTACCGAAGGAGTAACGGAGTTAGCTCGATGATTTGAGCGCTCAGAAACTGTTTTCACAAGAAGTGGTTGTGCAGAAGGCAGTAAGGTCACCTTTGCTACTGGCACACTAGAGGATGACGCTCTATCATGGTGGAACTCCACTGCCCAGGAAATAGGTACTGAAAGAGCTTACCAACTCCCTTGGGCCGAGTTTAAGAAGAAAATGTTGAAGAAGTATTGCCCACGTACTGAAATCCGAAAACTGGAAGATGAGTTTGATCGCCTAGTGGTGAAAGGATATGACATTAGGATCTATGATAGAAGGTTCCAAGAACTCTCTCTGCTATGCCCAACCAAGGTGCCAGATTTCGAGAAGACACTAGAAAGATATGTTGAAGGATTGCCTAGGAGCATAGAGGGAAATGTCACTGTATCCAAACCTCAGACACTAGAAGAGGCCATGGAAACTGCTCAGAAGCTATTGGAGAGGGAAATCAAACGTAGTCAGACTCAAGGAAGCAGCGATCACAAACGAAAATTTGATGATCACAAGGGCAATCACAACAACAACGATCACAACAACAACCAAGGCCACAACGATAACCACCACCACCAACAAAACAAAGGGCAAAAAGTCGCAAGGGCTTATATGGCTGCACCAACAGAAGGCAGAGTTTATGCTGGGAACCACCCACTGTGCAATCAGTGCAATTGGCATCACTCAGGGCCATGCACTATTAGGTGTAGAAGCTGCTACAGAGTAGGCCATCAGACCAAGAATTGCAAGGACGAAGGCCCCGTTGCTGGGAACAACTTACAGCAAGTAGTGACTTGTTTTGGGTGTGGGGAGCGTGGACACTACAGGAACGAATGCCCTCAGAACCATGAACAAAAAGTAGAAGGTGCTCGCGGGAGAGCATATATGTTGGAGGGAGGAGAAGCTCACCAGGACCTCAACAACGCGACGGACTGATGAAGTTTAGAATTTAGCAGTCCTATTCCCTTATGTATTATGTTGTACTAAGTCTACGACATCCCTAGTATCCCGATTTTTAAGACTACTTTCTGTTCTATAAACAGCTTGCTGTGATAATTCCCCATCTATTATACTTTCTATTTTCCATATTATCAACAAATTTGTTACCACTCATAACATCTTCCTTAAATTTCCATTTTGTAAATGGCATGGGTTGAATCTATTTAAACACTGAGAATTATAACGACTAAACCGAACATCACATCATAGTTCCTAAATTATACATAGCCTAGCTACCTATGTCTAATTCAGGAGGGATCATGTTATGCTGGGAGCAGTTATTTATAAATCATATCACAAACAAACTGATTCATCATCTACAAAAGCTGAAGATTAGCAATTTTCTCTACAAGCTCTCGATCGGAACCCTCATTGTTAAAATTTGTTATTAACAAACTCCTGTGTTTAACAAGTAGGTTACCCCCCCCCCCCCACACAGATTTTTTATATTCATGAAACCCTGGTCGTACTTTTGAAAGAAATTCGACTCGACGATAAGCTAAATTTTGTCGAGGAACCAATGGAAATTTTGGATAGAGATGTCAAACAATTAAAGCAAAGCCGTATTCCCATAGTCAAAGTTAGATGAAACTCTAAGAGAGGACCGGAGTACACATGGGAACGCGAAGATCTAATCCGTTCTAAATACCCTCACTAGTTCGATAAAACAACTACTACACTTTAGGATTCGGGACGAATCCAGTCTAACGGGTGGGTACTGTAATACCTCTTAAAAATCCCATGTCATTAATAATGTTAACCACCGAATAATTCCAATTTATGTTAAGTAACCTTTTATGCGGGTTATATATATATATATATATATATATATATATATATATATATATATATATATATATATATATATATATATATATATATATATATATATATATATATGGCAACGATCACCAAGTTACCCCAACGAATTCGAACTCACCATGAATAGCTCACTTGCGTACCGACCATGAAAGTCACACGAATATTACAAACTACTACACCGATTTATTTAGTGAACGTATACCACGAAAGCCATTGTTTATTTCACAATTTTTATACACATAATAACTAAGCTAATTCACTTATTATTCATTTTCTTTCTCCCCTTGGGCCGAACTAACACCACAACCCACTCATTTTTTTTTTTTTTTTTTTTTTTTTTTTTTTTTTTTCTGCTCTCTTTCTCGTGAAACCGAACCCAGCAACCCATTTTTGGTCCATGATCTTGGACTAAATCTACACAAGTCCAAGTGCCAAGTGCTTTTGTTGCTTCCTTTGTTTCTGTGTGAACGAGCACTACACCAACACCAACCTTAATATTTTCTTTTCTTGTCTTTCGTTGGAACCGAACTAAGTAAACACCCTCTTGATATTTTACCACATGATTTAGATACTAATCCTATCACATGGTACTTTTGTCTCCTTTCCATTGTTATTAACCATTGGACAAACCTTTTAACCAACCCAAGTCAACTCTTATGATTTTCATAAACTACAAACCTCAACTTCCCAAGATATGTGAATCGACTAACTATGAGGTACCATGTACTTATGCTGCGTCAAAACCACAAAACCGGGCAGCACATCCACGGTTTAGTGCTTAAACCACCTTAAACCAACAAAAGACATGACAACCTAGTATGGGTACTATGTAAAAGGTCAACCTCTATACTTGATAGGTTCGAATGACTTATAAAACAACCCACCCATCACCTCTGCATTTCACACATCAAAAACACAAAATACATATTCTCTTGGTTTTCTGTCGAGCAAGGAAGAAAGGGAGCAAGGGTTTTGGGATCACTTCAAGCTTTATAGAGTCTTTGGGGTATAGCTTGGATCGTGGGTTTTATATTGGAAGGAAGCTTGGGTCATTTTGTTCAAAGGCCTCGTTGTCACCATCTCCGTTCGAAACTTCCCACCATCTTTGGTGTCGTAAGTCCTCACCTCCCCATTTTTCTTTCATTCATATACTTTCTTCTATACACAACACGTTCCACACGATGTAGCATAACACAACACATTTAAACACTTAAGTATATGTCGCGATAACTCTTTAACTAGACGTGTAACATATATAAAATCTCATATCATTCGAACCCTTGGCCTATGGTGAAACTGTTTAACGTAACATGCAAAGATTTAACCTTAAACACCACACGAAAATACCACAAATCTATACCCATTCGAACCATTTAAACCTTTTTCATTAAAATCACTTTTGGGCCACGATGGGCTAATAAGCCCAACGATTTTAATTTATTTCTAACTAATATGTTTAAACTGTGAAACAATGTCGAAATGAAATAAGTACTATGGGTTGTAAAACAAATTCGAATAAGTTAGAAGAAGGTACGAGAATAATAAGAGAAGTGTAACTCTTCGAAATATAAAAATTGGACTTGTTTTGCAATAACTTTCATTTAAAAGGGTGTAAACGGTTAAGTTAAATAAAGGGAGGATCGATTATGAAAAGGATATGTTGAGTAAAAGTCGAAGTGTAACACCCCCTAATTTGGTTTGTGGCAGCGGAAAAGTAATTAGGGTGTTACGGTGAGGATCGAGGTTTAAATTTCAGAAAACGGCCCGGAAGGGGCGTTTTGAAAGTTATATGTCATTCAAAAGATTTTTTTTTTTGATACAAAAGTGAATTATTCGATTTGAAAATCCCATGAGAAAATGTGATAATTTGGAAAGAATGACATATTTGATTTTACACTATTTTTTTTATCAGAGTATAAGATGCCCGCTCCGTGTCTTGTCCTGCTCCGTTAATTACCTGAGATAAACATGCTTAAAACGTCAACACAATGGTTGGTGAGTTCGTGGTGTTTAATAGAAAAGGACTTTCTTTCAATAAATTTAAGAGGTGTACAGTGATTGTCGAAATAAATACTAGTTCTTCATGAAATAAATAACAAGTTGTGTTAAATAAAAATCCACAAGTAATTCATGTATGATCTCCAAAATCATAAGTTTCAAGTTATAAATGAAGCTGAGCTACGTTGTTATATGCTCGAAATAGAATGTTGAGTCAACTTTTAAATGTAACGATATACCAAGCCTTTTGGGTTGCCTTGTGTAAAATTCTCATTTACGTCACATATGATAATCAATTAAAGTTCAATTACAGGGTTCACAATCATATCACATAGTGGGAATGATAATCTAGAATCTGAAATCTATCAGTGTAAAGTGGTGGTCTTCTAAATACAGCTGTATCCTAGGATATATATGAAACATTCATATATTCATAAAGTTATATTGCCCTAAGCCTCATGATACGCAAAACGTTAACAGTTCCGTAAAACGGCGGTGCCCCACCAGGGTTACTGATGGGTGATTTATGGCCCTTATGTTAATAGGTGACTTGCCAATTCCTATTTTTCTCAAATATAGTGTATCGCGACTAAATACGACTAATCATATAGGCATTCCGTCCAAGTATTTAGTGGGATAGGTTGTCAGCCTCTAACAGGTTTCGAAGCTGTTCACTATATTCGCGCTCACCGCAGTGATTAATGGCTCATGATCGAGGGACTTTATGGCAATAAAGTAAACTTAGGCAATATAGGTTTTAGGGTGCATGAATTATGCGTAATTTTAGTCCTGGCAATTATTTCTAGTGAAATGTAGAAATATCATAATAAAGTAACAGTACATTCATTTGTCACATGAATGCATACAATAAGCCTCAGTATCATGTTACATCAAGTAGCTTAAAAATGTTATCTTCCAAGTTCCGTGTTTAAGCTAAACAGACAATTTGCACATATAATGAGCATGTATTCCTTTCAAGTATGATTCAAACATGTAAAGCATAGTGGATGATTTTGAGTAAATCATGAGAGTTTTATATAAGTAACTTAAAACAGTTAAAGCATGTATCTCCCCCAAAAGAGTTATTAAAACAAGAGTTAAAAGTAGGGGCCACGACTCACGGTGAGTCATAAGAGTTTTCATAGTGCTTATAAAAGTATTGTATCGCAAAGCAAATCATATAGTTGATAAATAAGTAAAACATTTCGAAGCATGTATCTCCCCCAAAAAGTATAAATCGAGTATTAAAATAGGAGGGGCCACGACTCACCTTAGCCACAGCAAGCAAAGATCACACTGACACGACTGGCATCTAGAGCATATCACAACGGTCTCAAAACATATAGTACGACGATACACAACGGTCTAGGATCGGCACAACCTAGTACGTATACAGTTATCTCAAAACACGTCTCGCACAATAATAAAGTCTATAAAAGACAATGTGTCGTAGTTTTCGTGGGTTACTCAGTTTTCAAAACTTATCAAAAGCTTAGTTTAAATGTTTCGTGTGGTGTGGTAAGATAACCTAGACTCGACGTACAACTCACGCCAAAAAGAAGAGACATCAACAAACTCGAGAGACTACTGACGAGAACTCAAACCAAGGAAGACAAGCCTAGCAGTTAACGACAAACAACCATCTCAAATAAAATAACTCAGTTTGTAAGTTTCGTCATCTACCCCGTTATCCCCAAATAGTTTGTATAAAACATAAACGTTTTATAATTAAACTAATAAGTTTAACTAATAAAATTAGTTTTCCTCAAGTCGTCGAGACTTGATTTAATCAAAACTGGAATTACACTATTTAATAAGTTTATATCTCGTTATCGTTCGTGTAGATATTAGTTTTAGTTTTATTAAAGATTTTGGGTCCATTTCGTGTCTCAAAATATTCAATAAGTCCAATGTCTAATATAGTAAGTCCGATAGCGTTCCACATTTGTCCAATGTCCAAGTACAATAATCAAATCCGTATTCAAATTCAAATCACGATTTTCAATATAATCCAAAACGTACCGATCGTCACAAGAGTCACAACAAATAAACATTTCAGTCAACCATTTAATTACTCGATACATATATTATGAGTTAATTAATATTTAGACGAGTCAAACACTTTACTTAATTTAAAACCCATCACCCTTTCTATTTACCCATTAGTTTATACATTGGGCTAGGCCATTTTTAAAATAAGCAAACGCACCCTAAGGTCTTGACTGTTAACAACACAAAGGCAAACCAACCTTAACGCAAACCGCAAACGCAAACCACGACACAATTATTACTTTAATATGACATAACTATTAAAATTAAGATCATGACAACCCTTCTTATGCCGTCAACAATAAACTCCATTCGGACCAAAAATGATACTCACAAGTCTCACCGAGACCACTTGGTCTCGGTTTAACTTACTTTGTTCGAACCAGTAGACCAAAATCAAATCTATACCCATCATGACTCAAAATAGATCGCTAACTAATATCGAGACCCCATCACTGACCACAACATCATGACAATGACAACAACAACGAGCAACAACAACAATCACATAATCATAACGACCATTGCCGAGTCACAAACATAAACACGAACTCAAGTTACCATGCCGAGACCAAATAAAATAAACTAGCGCACCCAATATAGCCTTCAAGCAAACGACCCTATGTGGGCGTTTCTTGCTGTGAACCGAAACAACCAAACACTCAACAAACCGTAGCAACAATAACTTTGCCGAGACCCTAGTGGTCTCGGTCTCAACCCATATGCAACCGAAAGGACTCAAACACAGCCAAATCAAATGACAACAACAAATAAACAAAACTTAAGTTCTTACCGAGACCAAAGTGGGTCGTACAGTTATGACCCGACCCGTGACCACAACGAACCACACACCATTTTTAGTTACAAACCCATTTATATCCCGTCTTTAAATCACGAGACTAATATTCTTGTTACAAAATCAGTTTTAACCCACGAAGAACGATAATAAATATAATCGGTATATATAAAAAAATATATATAAAATATCGAACGGGTTTCTCGGTTTTACCATGACGAGGAGGAGAAGAACAAGGTGGTGGAGGTGGTGGCTGTGGTGGTGCTGCTACGGCGGCTGTGGTGACTGGAAAACTCGAACCCAACGAACCAAACAAATACCCGAAATAAAATATATATACACCATCGATCTATACGTTGTTACCTCCACTTGGGTTGCCGGAAAACTCGCCGGAAATACTATGAGTTATCGAAAAAGGGAATAGATGAGGGTGGGGTGAGATGTGGTAAAGAGGGCAGTGGTGTTTGAATGATATACAAGGACGAATTAGGCAGTGGGTTTCGACTGATAATACAAGGGAATAAGGGTGTGTGTTATACGTTTGTATGTATATATAAAAACGGGTATATGTGTTGTAGAGTATCCAAAGAAATCTCTCAAAGATCTCATGGCAGTGATATGGAATATCTTAGATGGATTTTTATGTGTTTGTAGCTAATAGGGAACTTGTGAAATGAGGAGTGGGGGTGAGATTCAGGTTGTTAGAAGAGAGTGACATATATAGAAATAGAATTTACACACGTTGCTTGAACAATTATTGATGTTACTGTAGCTTGATGGACAGCAATGCATATTTTACCGACATCCAAAATATCTTAGGGAGGTTGGTAGTGTTTTGTCCATTGTTGTTAGATTGCATATATGTTTACACGTTTATATTTCCTTATTGTGTTCTAAGAATGAGGCTAGCGTACTAGCTTAGTATAAATATGATTAATGCATGAATTTATTTGGGGTAATTGTACCAAGTGGGATTTAATGTGTTATGTAAACTAAGAGTGTATCGTGTGGGTGAGTGTGAGTTTGAGAGGTATTAAATATACATTGTGTCGTGTGAATGTGAGTGTGATCTGTAATCGTGGGTTTTAACAAAACGAATAAACAAGGGGTGAGAGTAGTTAGTATTTTTAATTCTACAAAATTAGCAATATGAATAATAGTTAAGTTGTGTATAGTGTTTAAAAGAAAGTGTGTAGAATGTCTTGTTAAGTTTGTGACAAAATAAATAGTGAAAACGTAACATGTTAATAACAACGTATAAGGGAAAAGTTCAAATTTCCCCGTAAAAATGGGTTTTGTTAAATGGTAACTCGAGGTTATCTTTAATAAATGAGGATTATCATAATGGATTTTCGTGGGATCCTACACGAAGGGTTAAAACTGTCATTTCAGAAAGTTAAGGTGTCAAATGCAATATTTAATATTCAGACTAACTTTGCAAAAGTTGTATAGTTTAAGGACCAAAAGTGTAAAAACCTGAAAGATAAGGATATAAAATAAAAACATGCGAAAGTTATATTATAAGGACCAATCCTGAAGTTAACGAGTAAGTGAGGGATTAATGTGTAAAATATATATTTTGGACTAAATTGTAATTAATTTAACTTCAAGGTTAAAGGTGTAAACTTTATAAACTATAAAGGGAATTTGTGTAATATATACATGTGTTTTAAGATTTATTAACGTCACTAGTTACATGTTTTCACGCAATTTATTAATGTATCACGATTAATAAAAACGTAACTATTTTAAACTTAACTTTTAAAATATTTAAATTAAATATTTTAATTTGTCATTCGTACGTTAAATATATTTAACGTGATCTCAAACTATTAATGTCACCACTTTGATGAACTCTAAACGTCTACGCCACACGAATTCGTCACGATCTCATTCGTAGTTCCACATCCACCATTTCCCATATTAACACCAAAGGGTTGATAATATTCTAAAAATATCACATTATTCTAGGTCGCAAGTCGGGAGCTATTCATTTCACCATTTGATTCACTACCCGTTTACTACACTACTGAGGTGAGTTCATAGTCCCACATTTTTATACGTTTTCAAACCCCGTGGGGAGATACATGCTAATACTTTTTATGATCACAATTGCTTGAAAACTATATGTTTATCTAAATGTGTTATTGCCTAAGTACAACTATTATTATATTGATTACTGTCGATACTATCAATTACTGTTGATACTATTATTATATCGATTACTGTCGATTACTGTTGATACTACTATTATGTCGATTACTATCGATACTATCAATTACTGTTGATGCTACTATTATATCGATTTCTGTCGATACTACCAATTACTGTTGGTACTCTGTTAACATTTTGGTTTTATGAGCTTAGTGCAATAATAACTACTTTCGATTTATGGGTGTAACAACGGAACCCATTACCTCTTAAACTTGAAATCTTGTGATCAATTATTTTACTACTAAACACTATGGATTCACTCAACCTTTGTGTTGACTCTTTTAAGCATGTTTTATCTCAGGTAACTAAGGAATCTCAAGCACGGAGTTGGCAAGGGCATTGGAAAACTACCCACATTTATTTCAAATAATTATATCATTCATTTGAAACTCACCATCACTTGTGTGAAATACTACCCCCTTTTGAAAACTATTGTGTAATCTCTGAATATTGAGTTTTCATTGAATGATATAAATTCTACTTTTAACGAGTATCTATGCTTCGACTGTGATATAATTGGTAATACCCCGTTTATGTCTTCCGCTGCTTTCCAAAATTTTAATGGGGTGTTACAGTCCACGGTACCACTAAAGTACCGACGGTACCACTAAATTTAGTGGTACCGTGTGACAATTAGTGGTACCGTGTCCTTATAACGGCTAGTTTTTCTTTGCCTATAAATAGTGGACCATTTTATGCTTCCAACTTGATTTTTCCAGTCAGTCTTCTCTGGTCTAATCCCTCCTCACTTAGATCACTTTCTTTGATCATTTAGAGAGTCTTAGTTTGTTTAAGAGTGATGCTTTCATCCCACCAAGAGATCCTCTTCATTTCTCTTCTAGTGCAAGAGAAGAACACAAGGTATCCAAGAAGATACAAAGTGTTGTAGTTGTAGGTAGAGCACTTGTAACATTTGTTACACACTTGATTGTATCATAGTATACATCAAGTCTATCTTTCTTTTGAGAGTTTGTGATGGAAGATCATTGTGATCTTATAGAGATATTGAATATCTCTTGTAGCTTGTGAGCTAGTGTGTTGATCAAGTTGATCAAAGGTAGATAGGGTATATTGAGTCAAGTGAGGGTTGATCATTGTGATCTTGTCGAGATCTTGGAGATCTACTGAAGCTTGTGGGCTTGTGTGATTGATCAAGTAGATCAAGGGTAGATCGGGTAGATCGAGTCAAGCGGGAGTAGATCATTGTGATCTTGTTGAGATCTTGGAGATCTCTTGTAGCTTGTGGGCTTGTGTATTGATCAAGTGGATCAAGGGTAGATCGGGTAGATCGTGAGTAGATCGTGGTAGATTGGTACTAGCTAAGATTAGTACTCGACATTTAGCTTAGTGTCGGAAATAAGGATAAGCGAAGTTGTACGGTTTTCTCCGCCTGAAGGGAGTTTGTTGATTAGTGAAGTAACTCTCGAGTTGGGTACTCGGGGAGTGGAGTAGGGCGAAGAGGAGCTTCGTGACCGAACCACTATAAATCATCGTGTCCGGTTTGCGCCTTCTTTACTTTCATTATAGTCTTTATCGCTTTATATTTATATTTGCATTGCATTTATGTTTGTGTGTTTTGTTGCTTATATTATGTTGATTATGTTTGTGTCATGGTTAGATGGTGTTTATGTTGTAGTTTACTTTATACCATCTCTAGATGTTATATGACCATTGTTGACACTTTTCATATTACGTCACACTTGATCGGGTGTTTGATACAAAAAGTTTTTAAGTTTTTAATGGAAACGTATTCACCCCCCCCTCTACGGTTTCCACAATTGGTACCAGAGCCAAGTCGATTTTTTTTTTAAACAAATGGTTTTCAAAATTGAGTACGATCCATGTATCAAATTACCTATGAAGGTGATAAAATATGAAAGGTATTTAGTTGCTTAATACTTACAAGTTTTGTTGTTAAGTATACTTTGTCATACTAACTTTAAGGTTTTCTTAAATCAATAAAAGAATAGAGTTTTAAGTGTCCGGTCATGTTTTCAGAACGAGTCATTAAGTTATGTGGTTTTGAAAGGAGTGTTTGGGACAAACCATTATTTTGTAGTAAAAGTATTATCGTAAATGTATTTCTTAGTCCTAAACGTGAAAATGATACTTAATATATATTTTATATGTTCGGTATCTAATTTATTTAATTTTACATTTTTTCGTCGAGTCGCCACACTAAAATAGTAAACTGGATCAGAAAACAGATCACGGTACCACTAAATATTGGACGGTACCGTTATATTTAACGGTACCGTGGGGTATTTAAAGGTACCGTGCCTCTGATTGTCTGTTTTCAGTATTGGGTCATTTTCAGAAATTCATATAATATCAACCATAGGTCCATAGGAGTCGTGTCACTCATCATTTTAAACGAAGTTGGGTCTACTTTCATTTGAAAAATACTTTTATGAATTAGTTCTAAATGAAAGTTTGTTAAAGTCCTTGATTTTCAACTAAAGGTCTTTTTAATCATGCAATTTGCATAAATTTTTGGTTAAACTGAAAAAGGGCGTTTCAACTTTTAAACCTTGAAGAGTGTTCAAAGTGACTTGGCAAAAATCTTTGAAATGGGGAGGAAACCAATTCGTTTTCAAATAAAATCAAGCTTAGTATACATTGTTATGCTTAATACACAAAATGACGATAAGTATTTTTGTGTGTTATGCTAAATGACTACTCCCTCCGTCTCAAAAATATTGTCCATATTTTCATTTTGGGATGTCTCAAAATAATTATCAACTTTTCCTTTTAAGTAAAAACTAGAGAATATAGTAGGGGAATATTCTTTTTGAGTGGTTGAAAACTAAAGTAGCCCAACTTTTATTAAACTATGTGATTCTTGTCTCCTGACAATTATTTTGAGACGGAGGGAGTATTTGTTTATTATAGTTTTCCTGTTTATGCGTTTATAAGGCTCATGCTAAACCACTTGCACTATATTGAGGAATTAGTTTGCATTGCATATAGGCATAGACCATTTTTCTTGCATTTGTTGCAAGTTTTTAAAATGGTTTAGTAACCTTCTTAGGAATAGAAACTAAGTTGGTTGATCATGTGTGTCGAAAGATATTGTCTTACACAATTATTTTTCTAAAGGTTTAAGTGTAAAAAGTATATCACCCCAAAATACTTAACACTTTCATAAAATCCGTAACATGATCTCTAAAACATTACATCATTTTGTCTTGCTTGACCATGGGTTGTCTAAACAAGATAAAAGATCATATTAATACATTAGTATTTAAGTAAAAGAAAATGTATTAAACTTGCATGGATTTAACACACATACAAAATGTTTTAAATATTTAGTATTTTACGTATGTTGTATAAAAATAGTTAAGATAATTATTTTTATACTAATGAGGTGTCGAAAAACTAAGGATATTATACTTAATAATATAAATAGTTTTTCGCAAATAAAAATAAATGACAATATCGAAGTAGTAACTTAATATGTCATTAACATCACACATACAACTAATATTAGAATAAATGGAACACATTCCTTAAATTTTTATTTTCTTTTTAAAAGGAGTGATCATGAGGGTCAAGAAAGATTTCGAGTGCATATCAATTCATTATCAAATTATGATTGATATCATTATCGAATCTAATTGACAAGTTTTCGAGTATGGACATGAAATTGGAGTCATTATTTGTCTAGCTTCAAGATAACATCAAAATATGATGAAATATATTATCTTGAATCTACATACTCAATCACACTCGATTGTTATGAAAATAATGACGTCCTCTCAAGACGAAAATAATATGCATCTGATCATAACTCACACTTGTGTTGAAGATACCATATTGAGTCTTCTTGTCCAATGGTTGTGTTCCAAACTTTAAACTAATATGTTTAAAAGATGCATAAAATACACAACTAAGTAGGATTGAGATCCGATGTCACAACTCGCAATTTCAGGTCATTTTCCAAACCCCGACAATTTACTATTCATGAGTTACTATTCATCAATCACTATTTACCGATCACTATTCATCATTTCACTATTCATCGTTTTTTAAGTCAGTTTGAGACTTTGAGAAGTCGACAAAAAATTTACTATTCATGTGACACTATTCATTTCCGGAGGGAAATCACTATTCATGGGCATCATTCATCATGTTGTAAACTTGGTTTACGGGTATTCAAATGCGCGTAACCAGTTAGGTTTAGCTGCGTATTCATACATCATCAGTAAAGACACATCATACAGACTAGAGTAGTCTGCATATCATCAGTAACATCATTATCATATCAGTTCATGCATGGATTTGTGTGATTTTCATTAACGTATGCTTAATTGTTTAATTAACGTTACCACTCAGTCATTTCTACTAACATTATACCCAATACTCCCGAAAATGATCCTAATACATTTTCAAACTAATTATAATGATATAGAGATTATATTATTACTTTACCCGGTGTTTTTAAACCAGTCGCTATATTTTTCGTTTGACGCTTATAACTCCGTCGGTTTACGAAATTTCAATCCGATAATCGTTCTAACACCCGATTCTTGCAAGGAACATGATTTTACAATTTTTACAACTTCGTCGTATTTCATTTCACCTCGTCATGATTCATTTCTAGTTAACTCGGTACCCGATAACACTCAATGTATACACTAATCAACCAATACTTAAATAAATGGGGGACAAAGTCTTGCATTAACATCAAATCCTTCCCATTTTAGCCACATGTGCCGCCCCCGCTAACCCCCAATTTAGGCTAAACTCTCCAAAACTCATTAATGCATTTATCTTGATTTAATTTCCATCTCCACTAACTATAACACATACACTATCATACCAACTAGCTAAAAAAGATCAAAACCCTCCCATCCCATCTCCTAGGTTCGGCCAAGACCAAGAACACCACCATAATCCATAAATTTTTGAAGTTCAAGTCATAATCAAGCTCCATTTACCTTCCTAGTTAAGGTTTTGTGGTTAAACCTCAAAGTTTCTTGCACATTTTCATCCAAATCAACTCAAATCATCAAGTAAGTTTCAAGAACACATTTTGATCATCTTATACTTTCATTTGATTCATATGTTTATGTATTTTTAAGTAATATTAGTTATTCATGCAAGTTACTTATGTTTTAGATACCACTTTTGCACATAAACTATCTTAAACACTAGATCTATAAGTTTCACTAATGATCTCATGAAATCCACCAAGGTTGGTGATGTTTAGGACCCCATGACACCCTAAGAAGGTGTATGGTAGGATTTGCGAACTTGTGGAGTTGATTTGAGGTGGTATGATCAAGTTTAGAACCAAGAAAATGAGTTTTAACAAGTATAAATAAGGTTCTGTCCAAAAACGTGTAAACTGGAAAACTCAGTAATTTTTGGTATATTTTGGCCTTCATATTCAGAAAGTTCTTTCAAAAACGAAACCGTGGCCGCAAGAATCACTAAAAACCGACTTATAACGAAGGAGATATGATTTTTCAAAGTTAGACGACGAAAATTAATTTTCTGAAAATTTAGTTGCTGATCGCCGAGATTCAAAGGACAAAACGAGGCGTTAGACGTGATCTAGACGACCCGACCTACTGAGATTATGTTAGTTCATGTTTACACAAAGCCGTGGATGTAAAGAACGTAGAAAACGAGCTTGTAACGGCCGAGTTATTCACGTTTGAAGCCCGACGTACCATGTTCATTTTTACAGCCCACTAATAGAAAGTGTTTTAAGTATAAAAACTAGTGTTTTTGCGAGACATAACATTGATAGCCGATTTTCTAATTGATCGAGGCGTGTACAATCAAAAGTTAAATGAAACGACATTTATACATTGTTACAAGGTTTTCAAAACGTCGAGTTTGATCACTAACACATAACGTGCAATATTTCGCGACTAGTTTCACGAAGCCATTTTGGACATATTTTCACAAGTTAAGGAAAATATTAAATTGCGATGAAAACGCTACATTTTTCCGATAGAACACCAAACGAGGATCGTGGAGTACCGTTTCAACATATTTATACGAAAAGTAGTTTATAACTTAACGAGACGTCAAAAGTGTATTTTTCGTCGATAAACGTTATTTTCAAAACTAACAAGTGGTATCGTTAACATACGTATTTGCATGTGTTGCATTGTATCATTGCTTACATTGGATCACATCATTCATAATAGGTCGCGGTTAGAGACCGAGCTTTATTTCATCATATCCATCATTGTCATTGTTGCTATATCATATCAGGTGAGTTTTCATAGCCCCGTTTTAAATTGTTTATTGATTTCTAAACTCTCGGGGGAGAATACATTGCACCATTTTCATATGCGGACCAAAGTATACAAACTCATTACATTGCTTAAGTTACATCATTGCCCAGATTAAAGTCCCCTTTTATTATCATGAACCGTTAATTGTAGCAAGCGAGAGTGAGTGAATAGATCTATTGAGGGTGACTCCTTCGTTCGGGTTGGTAGCGCCAACTTGTCAAACGAACGCATTTCATTTCTGTCATATTAGAGTGATTGACAAACACTCAGTTGGGGCATTTCATTCAGTCTAGCTTCGGGGTCATGAGCTTAAGAGCTAATGTATCATTTTTATGTGGCATTGTTTTGTCATACCCTTTATACTTGTGGTATCCGTACAACATTTCATTTATATAAATCTATGATCTCACCAACATTTTTGTTGACCTTTTTTAGCAATGTATTTTTAGGTAATTAAGGTATCGCATGTTGGCTTGCATATGGACATCATGGAGTCGTGGAGTCGACGCGTCTCACTTTATATTTTATGCACTTATCCATCGTTTGAATTGTATGAACTTGTTTTCTGAAAACTTGTTTCACCTTTTGGGACCTAGCTTTATAACTCTGAATGTTTTTAAATAATCAAATGATGTATTTTCTAAACGACACTTTAGGTCGTTCAATATAACTGCAACTTTGGTGCTATGACCATCGCACCCCTGAATGCTTCATTCCGCTGCAAGTCACGAAATTTGGGGGTGTGACATCCGAAATATACAAGTAATTTACATTGCAATGCAATTAGTAAATGTGTCATTTCTGAAAAACCAAACCCGAGCAAACAAACAACATATGTAAACTTTGCTCATGAATGACTCAACACTCAAAATCACATGTCTAGTAAAAGTGTCACTCATAATATGTTATTAACTATTATGTACGTCATCAATCTTCGAGAATATCAAATGTATTTCTCTTATCAAAAGATTGACAAAAGATAACTTATATCTTATGCATCTTATTTTCTTTGTAACATGAATGGTTATGTTACAAGAGGCATCTTGTTAACAAATATAGGATATTAGAGTTGAATAATAACCTAATACAACATGTGTCATTTGCATAAACAAGTAAAATTGGTCATATACTAAAATACTTGTTTCACTAAGCATTCGTAAGAGTGATAAGTTTCCTCTTAGAAAAGCATATTTGTTGAAATATACAATATGTCTCATTTCAAATATAATACTTACAAGATCTACTAAGGTAAATAACCTGTACTAGATTATTTTCTCAAGATATGCAAAGGAGCATTCTTGAAACACACACGATGTAGTAGATTCTACATTGTATCACATTAGAGTGTCTCTTGGTTCTAGAAAATCAAATCATATTAAAATAACATGTAACAACTCAACAAACAAAGATGTTGTCCAAGAGATCATAAAATGCACCATCTCCATCAAATGACCTCTAAATCTCAAACACGAAATTAAAACATTTCGCTTGCCTTTGTTAGGAGTTGTGTGAGACATGTCATTTTCTTAACCGACTTTCAAAGTATGGTTAGTTGAGTCATATTAGGCCATGTATTAGCGAAATAAGCTAATATCATCTTTGCTATACTTAGATAGGCAAATATAGGAATTTAAACTTTTCTAACATGAGAATGACTACTGAAGAACCTATCGCACTAGAAATTCAATTTGACTTAACGGTTGAATTTCTTCCAGGAGAGAAGTTGGGTTCGTGGTATAACCCGTAAAAATGGTCGTGTTTAGCCTGAATTGAGCACCACTAGTGAGAGTCTCATACTCATTCTCTAACTTGAAAATTTTTCATTCCTACATTTGACTAGACATAGTTTACATCGGTGAACTTTATCTCCCGTTAGGATTTCATTTTGAACAAGCAGTAATTAGGATCTTTCTTAGTAAACCTAGATTACTTGCATCCCACATATGTGTTTCAAAATGATAACATGTTCTCGTAAGAGATGATTAAATGTCTTCATGATCTTAAATGCTAAATGATTATCATGTTTTGCATGATGATTGCATTTATTTCTTATGTGCATTTTACATGATTTGCTTGTAAATTTTGCACCCACACTATGTCCTTTTAACACATTAGGAATTAGGTATGCCTATCACTATGAACCCTTAGAAGTCATATAGTCATACATTAGTGTCGAAACCTATAAGTTAAAGTAGTCGCGAAGTTGTCCTAATTCCCTGATCATCACTTCGCCTTCTTCCAAGTAATACAACCTTTTGTCATGGGGAGGTTAGATACAAACCCAGTAGAACTCGGAGTAGGTTTGACAACTTAAATATTTCATCCAAAATATTCAAGTAAGTTTAACTTGCGATCGCAATTGTTAAATGTCATATCCGAAACATCATATTCAAGCCTTTTAACAACATATGTTAAAACACTCATCCAAAAGCTAAAAGCTAACATCAACCTTCGGGTGACAAATGACTCACGAGTTACTATATAAGTGATTAGTAGTTCCTTTTATCCTCGTGTGATTATACACTTCTTAAGATCCCAAACCCTGCTGCGAATCAACACCATAGGTTTTGCTTTACATCTTTCAAAACCCCGTGAAACACTCGCGTGCGAAGCACATCGAAATCCGTAAATCAGCCAAACCTCTCAAACAAGAATCCTCTAACCATCTTCGTCTAGGTCTAGGAATGATAGAACATATTCCATAAATCTTATGACTATTTAAATATTTCACTGGAAATATTAAAGTCATCCCTCGTACCCCTCTTATGACTACTTGAATATTTCACTGGAAATATTGTAGTCATATCTTGCGTCTCGTCTCATGACTCTTTAAATATTTCACTGGAAATATTGAGTCATTCTTCACATCCCTCGTATGACCACTTAAATATTTCACTGGAAATATTAAAGTCGTCTCTCGTACCCTTCTTATGACTACTTGAATATTTCACTGGAAATATTGTAGTCATCTCGTGCGTCTCGTCTCATGACTCTTTAAATATTTCACTGAAAATATTGAGTCATTCTTTAAATCCCTCTCATGACTACTTAAATATTTCACTGGAAATATTGTAGTCATCTCGTGCGTCTCGTCTCATGACTCTTTAAATATTTCATTGGAAATATTGAGTCATTCTTTAAATCCCTCTCATGACTACTTAAATATTTCACTGGAAATATCAAGTCATTCCTTGCATCTCGTCTCATGACTTTTTAAATATTTCACTGGAAATATTAAGTCATCCTTCACATCCTGTTGGGAATTAAATGTTCTGAAGATCAGTATTGGGAATTACAAGTTCACAAAGTTAGTACTGCTGAGAAGAATACACTAACAGTTCCTACTGCTAGTGTATATCTAAAGCCTCTCAAGTTATAACTAACAGTACTAACTGAAGTTAGTACTGCTAGTACAAAGAAGGTACTGCTGATTGATCCTACTGCTGGTGTAACTTATACTACTGCTGGATGGATAAGTGTCACGTTTACTACTGCTGGTTGGATAAGTATAAAAAGATATTTGTGTATAAAAGTCAAGTATATACGGTAGATAATATCTTTGATTTGTAGTCAGTCAAACAAGTTGTAAACATAGATACATGTTGTATCTTAGCTACTGACACACTCAACACATGCAAAGCAAGTAGTTCGACAAGACTTATCATTTATTGTAAAGATCTTCTTTGGACTATAAAAAAGAAGATCTTAGACTAGATATTCGTGTGACTAACCAAGTGCTTAATTCATATGCTTAGAATATCTCTCAAGAACAAAGAACATATCTTATCATAGAAATCATAAGATATAGAAACATCTAGATTCAAGGTTTGTAACCCAAGTGATAGTGAAGATCACTCGTATTATTATTTTAATAATATTGAATCATTTGGTGTTAACATTGTGTGTTCATTGTTCATTACTCAAGCATTACTTTCCATTTCCAATAACCAAATAAACCTTTTAAGTGTGGTTAAGTAGATTCCGCATACTTAACCATATTAACTCAAAGTATCACATACACAAAGTTACAAAGGACTAACATCCTATTAGGTGTATCGAATCCCTCTCAATTGGTATCAGAGCAAGGCTGATATATTTGATTTAGAAGAAGAAGAAGAAATGGACGAGGAAAATACTCAGGTTACAAATATTGCTGCAAAGTTGCCTATGATCAAACAGAATGAGTTTGAGTTATGGAGGTTAAGGATTGAGCAATACTTTATGCTTCAAGATTATGCTCTCTGGGATATCATTCTGTATGGTGATTCTTTTACACTAGGTTATACAGATGTCATTCTTGAAGGCAAAACAATTAGAAAATTAAATTCTGGACCAAATACCAATGAAGAAAGGATACAGAAGAGGAATGATCAAAAGGCAAGAAATTTGTTGCTTATGACCATTCCTGGTGAACAGATGCTTTCTTTTAGCAAGTATCCTGATGCAAAAACTCTTTTTGAAGAGATTTTTGCATGGTTTGGTGGTAATGAAACTACCAAGAAAACACAGAAGACATTGCTGAAACAACAATTTGAAAACTTTAGTTCAAATAGCAATGAATCTCTTGATAAACTGTTCTCTAGATTACACAAGCTTGTCAGTCAGTTAGCTGTGTTGGGAGTTGAGATAGCCAAGGAAGATCTCAACATGAAGTTCTTAAGAAGTCTACCTGATGAATTCCATACTCATGTGGTTGTCTGGATGAATAAGCCAGACATTGAAACCATGAAACTCAATGATTTGTACAACAACTTCAAAATTGTTGAACAAAGTCTGAAGAAGTCTGGAAGCTATAGTACTAGTTCTGGGAATATGGCATTTATGTCATCTCCCAACATTAGTAAGTCTGAAGAGGTAGATGAAGATGAAGATGTTTCTACTGCTAGTTATAGTGTTTCTACTAATACTACACAAAAGAATGTTGCTGGAATTGGAGATCCAACATTCTATGTATTCATGTCTAGTCAAACTAGTGGTTCTCCTCTAAATCATGAAGACCTTGAACAGGTGGATGATGATGATTTAGAAGAGATGGATATCAAGTGGCAGGTTGCTTTACTGAGCATAAGGGCTAAAAATTTTTGGCAAAGAACTGGAAAGCAGATTACCATTAATGGTAATGAAACTGCTGGGTTTGATAAGAAGAAAGTAGAGTGTTTCAATTGTCACAAGGTTGGACACTTTGCAAAAGAGTGCAGAAAGCCAAGAAAGCAAGAAAATAGGAGCACATGGTACAAGCAAGATAAGAAGAAGGAAGTCATTGTGGAAGAGCCAAAGGCTATGCTAGCCATTGATGGTGTTAGCTATGATTGGAGCTTCATGGCTGATGAAGAGGAAGCACCAAAAGAAGCTGCAATGGTGGCAACTGAGACTGCACTGATGGCTTTTTCTGATTCAGAGGTAAATTCTATAATCAAGTGTACTGAATCTTGTTCTGCTCTTAAAGCTTATGAAAAACTTAAAAAGGAATCTGATGATCAACTAGAAAAGCTATATCTAACACTTGCTAACTTAGCTAATCATAAAAGAGGTCTAGCTGTTCTTGAAAAAAAAATCTTACATTTTCAAGGAAATGAATCTAAGTTTAGTGATGACATGGCTGCACTAAAAAGAAACATAGAATTCAAAGATGAGTGCATTAATGTGCTGAATGAATCACTAGCAAAGCACAAAAAGGTAAATGAAAATGTTCAGATAACAGTAGATACACTAGCTTATGCCTCAGATGAAATCAATAAGATTTGGGAAGCTCAAATTTTTAATAAAGCTAAGTCTGGTATAGGTTACAATTCTGTTCTCCACCATACAGAGGTGTTCCCTCACCTCCAGGTATTGACCTAGCTCACACAGGATTAGCTGAATTTCAAGACCCAATAATGGAATATGGTTCTAAGTCTACTGAAATTCCTAAGGTAAAAGAAGTAAGTGAGAGTTTAAGTAAAACTTCACTTCATGAGGACAAGGTGTCTTCTGATAGAAGATCAGATAAAGTAGTCATTGAGGACTGGATATCTGATGATGATGAAGAACAACAGGTTATGTCTAAACCTGAAGTTGTTAAGAAAGCAGGAACAAGTGTTCCTAAAGTGGTCAAAATTGATGCTGTTAGGCCTAAATCTAATATTAAACATGTTAGGCAACCAGTTAGATATTGTGAACAATATAGAACCACTAACAAGCCTAGAGGTAACCAAAGAAATTGGAATGACCTCAAGTCTCACAAACTAGGTGATGACTTTGCCTTTTATAACAAAGCTTGTTACACTTGTGGTAGTTTTGATCATCTTGCTGCTTTCTGTAACCATTGGGTATCTCGGTATACAAACAATAGAGTGAACTTAAAAAGGCATACTCCTAAATTTCACTTTCACTCTAATTCTAATAAAACAAAACCCAGAGCAGTTTCAAAATCAGTTCCTACTGCTAGGCAAGCAGTTCCTACTGTTAAACCATTTATGATTGTTTACCCAAAACAAACAGTTAAAGGTGCAAAAACAACTTACAATCATGCATCAACAACTGTTAAAAGGCCCATTCAAACAAAAGCAGTGGTCTAAAAACAAGTTTGAAAACCAAAGGGAACAACTGCAAAGCTAGCAGTTTCTACTGCTAAGCATGTAGTTCATACTGCTGCTTAAGAAAATAGGGCAAATGCTATTAAGGCCTCAGCATGTTGGATTTTGAGACAAACTAAATCCAATGGTGCATCAACCATTCTTAAGAGATTAAATTACATTGATGCACGAGGCAGATCCAAGTCAGTAATGGCTTGGGTCCCCAAAGGAAACTAATATTCCTCATTTTTGTGCAGGAACATTCAACTGATAAATAAGAGGATCAAGGATACTCAGATAGTGGATGTTCAAGGCACATGACTGACAACATGTCTTATCTCTCAGATTTTCAATCAATAAATGAAGGATATGTTAGCTTTGGAGGAGGTATTGGTGGCAAAATTTCCGGTAAAGGTACAACTAAAACTGGAAATTTAGATTTTGAAGATGTGTACTATGTGCAAGTGCTTAAGTATAATCTTTTTTAGTGTCTCACAAATGTGTGACAAAAAGAACAAAGTTCTTTTTACTGACACTGAATGTCTTGTACTTTCTTCTGATTTTAAGATGCATGATGAAATTCAAGTACTTCTTAAAATTCCAAGAAAGGGCAACATGTACAGTGTTGATATGAAGAACATTGTTCCTAAAAAGGCTTTAACTTGTCTTGTTGCAAATGCCACATTGGATGAATCAATGACATGGCACAGGAGGCTTGGTCATATTAATTTCAAAACCATAAATAAGATTGTTAAGAATGGTTTGGTAAGAGGTTTACCTCAAAAACGATTTGAAAATGACCAAACATGCATTGCTTGTCTTAAAGGCAAACAACACAAAGCCACTTGTAAGCCCAAGCTTTTTAACTCTATTGATCAATCATTGTTTATGCTTCATATGGATTTATTTGGACCTACTTCTGTTAGTAGTATGATGCATAAAAGATATTGTCTAGTTATTACTGATGACTGTAGTAGATTTACATGGGTTTTCTTTTTAGGTTCTAAGGATGAGACTTCTAGCATTCTTAAGACATTTATTACACAGATAGAAAACCAAGTAGACAAGAAAGTAAAAGTCATTAGATGTGATAATGGGACAGAGTTTAAGAATAGAGTTATGGATGACTTCTGCAAGGAAAAAGGTATTAGGAGAGAATTTAGTGTTGCAAGAACTCCTCAGCAGAATGGAGTAGCTGAGAGGAGAAATAGAACACTCATAGAAGCTGCCAGAACCATGTTAGCCGACTCTAAGTTGCCTATCACTTTTTGGGCTGAAGTAGTTAATACTGCTTGCTATGTTCAAAATAGGGTTTTGGTTGTCAAATCTCACAATAAGACATCATATGAGCTTTTTAGAGGTAGAACTCCTGTAATAGGATTTCTTAGACCTTTTGGATGTCATGTGACAATTCTGAATACCTTAGACCATCTTGGAAAGTTTGATGGTAAAGCAGATGAAGGATTCTTAGTTGGATATTCTCTTAATAGCAAAGCTTTTAGAGTATACAACTCAAGAACTAGAAGAGTAGAGGAGAACCTGCATGTGGAATTTTTAGAGAATAAATCCAATGTAGCAGGTCAAGGTCCCAATTGGCTATTTGATCTTGAGTTACTAACCCATTCTATGAATTATCTGCCTGTTGTTGTTGAAACTAATGAATTTTCAGGTTCAAAAGAAGATGAAACAACAAATGAGGTAGGGTTAGACAAAGAGACAGATCAAGATTATGTATGGATGCCAATATGGACAAGTACAAGTGTGGCTTCAACTTCAACAAATGATGAACCTTCTTCTGATAAAGCTAAAGAAGGGGTTGAAGATGAAAACAAGGAAGATGAACAAGAAGAACAAGGTAGCAGTACAATCATTATTCCTACTGCTGAGCCAAAAGTTTATACTGCTGAGATAGAGCAAGATACTGCCAGGCAAACAGTTCATACTGCTTGGCCAAATGTTTTTACTGCTGGCCCATCAGTCTCAACAGAAGCAGATTTCTCAGAAGAGTAGGTGGATTTCAATAATCTCCCACCTAACTATCATGTTCCTACAACACCACACACAAGGATTCACAAAGTCCACTCCCTGGACAATGTGATTGGATATGTACAATCAGGGGTGAAAACAAGATAACAACTGATGTCTTCAGACCAACAAGGGCTTCTTGATGCCCTTTATGCTTCAAAGCAGCATGAGTTTTCAAACTCTTGCTTGTTTGTATGTTTTGTATCACAATCAGAACCAAAGAATGTTCTTAAAGCCCTAGATGATTCAAGCTGGGTAGAAGCTATGTAAGAAGAGCTTCTTCAGTTCAAGATTCAGAAGGTATGGGTGCTAGTTGATTTACCCAAATGTGTAAGGGTAATTGGCACTAGATGGATTTTCAGAAATAAAAGGGATGAAAGGGGCATAGTGATTAGGAATAAGGCTAGATTAGTAGCCCAATGGTACACACAAGAAGATGGGATAGACTATGAAGAGATTTTTGCTCTAGTAGCAAGGATTGAAGCCATTAGGTTATTTTTGGCTTATGCTTCATTTATGGGCTTTACAGTTTATCAAATGGATGTCAAGAGTGCTTTACTATATGGTACTATTGAAGAAGAGATGTATGTCTCAAAACCTCCAGGGTTTACAGACCCAGATCATCCAGACAAAGTGTACAAGGTAGTTAAGGCTCTTTATGGCCTTCATTAGGCACCAAGAGCATGGTATGAAACACTGGCTTCCTACTTAATAGAAAATGGATTTCAAAGATGGAAGATTGATCAGACATTATTAATTAAGAAGCAAAAGAATGATCTTTTGCTGGTTCAGGTGTATGTGGATGATATCATCTTTGGATCTACAAGGAAGGAGATGTGTTTGGAGTTTGAGAAGCTTATGCATCATAAGTCTCAGCTGAGTTCCATGGGGGAATTTACATTCTTTTTGGGTCTGCAAGTTAGGCAATCATGTGAAGGCATATTTATTAGTCAAGATAAATATGTTGCAGAGATTCTAAGAAAATTCAAATTTGCTGATTCAAAGGTGGCAAGTGTGACCAATGGTAATTTTCACGTTGTTAATTAATATTATATGAGTATTAATTATTTTTAAGCTAAGCATTTCTATGCGCATTTGCATGTTTCTGAGTATTTTGAGTATTTTTTAGAGCCGTTTCGCATACTGTAGCTTACAGTCACTGCAAAAAAAGTATATTTTTGTTAGTAAAGTTAAATTATCACATTTCTGATAGTTACTGACGAGTATTAAAATTAATTGAGAGCTTTCTCGCATTTTTTCTGAAAAACAACCGCACGCGCGTACCGACAGCACAGTACATATGGTAATAGTCAAATAAATATATTTTTGAGTCAGTAATGACATTTTATTATATTTCTGATGAAAACGTGGTTAAAAACTTTATTTTACGTAATCGTGTCCAAAAACGTCAAACCGGGATTTTACGGTAACATTTAAACTCAAACTGACACACGATACACCAAAGCGGGATAAAAACTATTTTACCCTCTCCTCTAATAATCCCAACCGGCCACATATACCCTCACAAAGGCCACATGGAACAATTTTACACATTATCTTTAAATGTAATCTAGTTTTTGCCTAAAATGGAGTTATGCTTTTTAGATTTTCACTACCTTATCTTTTATTACTACTTAGAATAGAAGTGATCATCTCTTTATTTTACCCTCATTTATACGCCCACCATATACACACATAAACATTCTTACAAATTTTTTCTCTAAAAGATCAAGATCACTAAGTGTGTACATAAGGTTTTTGGGTAATTTGGAGCTTGTTTTGGGTAAAATTAGTGAAGCTTTGGGTGTTCTTGTTCCTCCTAGCCACGTTAACATCACAACCTTTGTAAGGATTCATAAAACTTTTCTAAACTTGTTAATCTCTTGTTCATTTGGTGTATAATGATGTTTAAAAGTGTTAAATGTGTATGTTTTGATAATATGATTTAAGCTAGGGTTTGATCTTCTATATGTAGTGCTCGACTTTTAGTGATGTTTATGAGTTAGTTTGTAGATTTCTTGCTTGTGTGGTAAATATTGTTACATATAGTGCTTATTTGATAATACAAACATTAGTTATGGTTTTTACACTAATTTAAGCACTATATTGAATTTTTGAGCACATATATGGTTCGGCCATACTTAAAAATATAAGATTATTGGGGTTTTGAAAAACATAAAATTTTGGCTCAAGTGGTGAAATGGTGGAAAAATATAATTGAGTGTTTATTTGGAATGGATTGAAAATAAGCTATAAGTTACTAAAAATAACTAGTAAAAAGATAAAAATGAGTTGACACCATGAATATGGGTCGAACTACATATAAATTAGTCATGGTTGACTTTTTGACTAAGTAACTTATTTATTAGAAATTATTTGATAAGTAAAAAGTGTATTTGGTAACTAATAATCACTAATAAGTAACAAATAATAACTAATTGGACCAAATGGATTTTTGGGCCAAAAAGACCATTGAATTACTGTTGGGCCGAAGCCCATAAGCATTTTTGAGGTTTTGACTTTTTGACCAAACGAACCTATTGAGCGAGTAAAATAATTTTTAGTAACGCGTCGATATATACGTTATAGCTAAAAATGTGTTTTGGGCTAAAATTGGTTATTGGGTTTTTTAATAGTTTTCGGCCCAATTAACAAATAAAAATGACGAAATTGATTTTTGGAATATTTTCCGACTCGCCGTGGTTATTAATGTTTAACGAAACGATAAATATAACGATAACTATTTTTAGACTTGTTTTGAGACGTCTAGTCTCCGAAAGGGTAAAAATTGACATTTTTACTAAATTGATATTGAGATTGACTTTCGTTGACTTTTTGACAAAATATTGACTTTGTGTCGAAATCTAGTGTTAATACTTAAAAATGAAGCCAACGAATAATATTACGACGAAAACATATTTACGACACTTGATATATATATCACAAAGGTATATTTTTGCACTTATAACTAGTTAGCGGAATATTTGAGTAAAGTTTGCAACACGTGAGATAAATGGAAACGTTGTATAAACGAATGGGTCATGCCCAAATTTTCTAAAAATCCAACACTTAGAATAAATTTTGTGAAACACTTAACTTAAGTAAACTTTATGGAATTACTTAACAAAACTTGTTTTCTTATATTCAAAGGTTACATCAGAAATGATAAACGATGTTTCTACTATAATAATTCTTCACCAACATTATTATCTTGATCATTTTTCAAAAGCTTATTTAATTAATTTTTATTTTAAATGAATTAAATACATAAGTAATTAATTTAATAAATATATATACATATATAATGTATGAGTACTTATATATAACACTTGCACATTTAAGCCGCGAATACTAGCACGGATGTTCTGTTATGTATTCCCACCATGCACTTTCACCATGAGCCACCACCACGAGTTACAACGATAAATCGTTTCGAAATATATTTACCACACAGCAAGCAAGAATTACTCGAGCACTGGTCAAACGTAAAATTTTCAAATAAAATAAAGACACTTGAGACACGAATATTTTGCTAAGACTTACCGTACTGATTTAGGGTGCTGATCGTCGCGGTTGCATTATTTTGATTTATTTGCTGATTTGCTGTTATTGGAAGGTGAGTTTATAGCCCCATATTTTATACGATTTTTGTTTTATAAGCTTGGGGTGAGAAACATGCAAAACTGTTTTCATGGACCAGAAATGAATTTGCTTTTAAGATCACACTAGTATGCAGAAACCTAAGTTTGCTGAATCCCATTTTGTGCCCACTATCATCTACCGTTAATTCCTGTTTAGGAAGCCGTTTGTTATAAATAGATCTATTGGAAGTGACGTCCCCGTTCGATTGGCTCGGCATAGCCAAGGCGAACGTATATCAAGTCGGGTTTTTGGCCGAGTGTCTGGGGATTAACACTCGCGGGCACCCATATTTATTTTGCTAACGCTAGACGTGCTGCATTGTCTTAGCATCGGTAGGATGAGGCTTAGTGTTTGCATAACGGATAGTGTGTATCTGCTGAATTGTTTTTATGATATTGCTATTGGTCCATATGTGCTATTTATTTAAACCTATGAACTCACCAGCGTTAGCTGACTTTTAGCATGTTTTCTCAGGAAACTGAGGTGCGTTTAGCCGGGTGCAGTGCATGGCGTCGGTCACAATAAATGATGGAAATGTTTTTAATGCGTTTACTCTGACAATTGGACCTTTTTATTTTAATGGGCTTCATTTTCATCTGAAATGGATTTCATGTATTGTTACATGACTTGACTTATGTAATATATTTTAAAACGGATTTTTAATCCGTTCCCTATATCTTGTGTTGTGATTTCAATCCAGTAGCACCCAAACTGTATGCTTCCGCGAATATTATGATTTTGGGGGTGTTACAGATTGGTATCTGAGACAGGTTATAGAGAACGTGGATGCCTGCCAGTTTAGCTATAACCGATTTTGAAAAACTTTCCATCATGACCGCCGGATGCCTGCCAGTTTAGCTTGCTATGACTTGAGCATTTGTTGCTTATTTGATTTGAGCGTTATTTGCTTTATTTGATTTGGCGTTATGACATGCTATTTGAGCGTTATACTAAGCATATATGATATAAGTAATTTCTATATACTTATACGTGTCGCACTATATTTGTCACAGACCATGTCTCTCCCATTCGGCACACACTCTGAGGTAGATACTGCTGGATTCACTTCTCAGACACATCAACCAGTTCCGTTCATGGATGACCCACTGATGGAGGTTATTCGTGCTGCTGCTCAGCCATCCATTCCAGTTCAGCCTGTACACACCACTTCGGTATCCACCTCATCGTATTTGCACAGATCTACCACAGCACACCGTTCATCACCAGCTCAGTTGTACACCTTTACTCAGCATGATCTTGATACCCCACCTGTTCACCGACGCACTGCTCGCATGTCGGTATATTCTGGACCTTACCAGCGACTCTCAGATTTCCCAGTTTTACCACCTAGGAAGAGGGTCAGATCGGATTTTGAGGATACTCCTGCTGACTCACCACCTCAGTCACCTGTACCATCTCCAGACTATTCCCCACCTAGTCAGAGACGTAGGAGATCAGTGGAGACCTATTCTGATGAGGACGAGGATCCAGTGGAGGATCCAGAGCAGGTTCAGGATGAGCCTACTCCTACTGTTGCTGTTGAGCACATTCCTATGGGTTTAGAGGATGATAGGGATAGGGATACTCTTATGGATGTAGATCAGAGCATGATGCCGAGGGATGGCAAGGGCATAATGGAGGATGTTCAGGGATTGTTTGAGGTTGGACAGAGCTTGAAAGATGCACAGTTTCAGGGTTTGTTTGAGATTGGACAGAGCTCCAGAGATGCTGAGATTCAGGGTTTGGATGATATTCAGTGGTTGGACATTGCTTGTGATGTTAGCACGGGTGTACGTGCAGCTAGCCCAGAGTACACACCGTCATCTCCTTTTTTTATACCACCATCTCCGATGCCTACCCCACTCCCATCACCAGTGGCTTCTCCATTAGCAGATCATGAGGAGCTTACTGAGATGGATCAGATCTGGATTCAGTTGACGAACCAGGCGAGCTTACTTGATGTTCATTCTGATCAGCTTGGGAGATTGGAGCAGTCTGAGCGTATATAGACTGTGGAGAGGCGGATTGGGACTATTGATCAGGCAGCTTGTGTTTTATTTGAGGAGTTGTATTCTGACCGTAGAGTGATGATTGGGTTGAGAGCTAGATTGGATACTCTAGAGAGGTTACATGGCAGGGAGCTTAGAGGATTGGATTTTAGGGCCATTGGTTTAAGTAGAGGACAGAGTAGGATATTGGGTATGATGAGACGAGCCAGAGGCGTTGACCGTATGCAGTGGAAGAGGATTTCGACTGCTGAGCATACCATTGGATCAGTGATGAGGGAGAACCAAGAGCTTAGAGACCGGGTAGCCCAGCTAGAGACCACTATTGGAGGATTGACCCGAGCATTTGAGGAGCTACGCATTGCTAGGATCGATCACTAGATGTAGTAGTAGCGATAATGTATTCCTAGATGTAGTAGTAGTGATGATGTATTCCTAGAGTAGTAGTAGTGATGATGTATTCCTAGGACTATTAGTATTTCGGTAGTATCTTAGAACTAACTATTGACGAGCTTGTAATTTTGTGAACCTTTATCTTTTGATATATATATAACAAGCTTAGTCTTCCTATCCGATTATTCGTTTTCCTCTGTGGTTGACTTTATTCTTGTATTTGTTTTCGCTATCCACATATCGGTATGATTTATTTTCCTATAACCAAAAATCTCATTTATCGCCATCTTTTGTGATGCAGATAAATGGCACCAAAACGAAAGTCAACCAGAGTCACACGAGGACAAACTGTTAACACACCTATTCAGACAAGGTCAGTAAGGGGAAGAACTACTGAGCCTGTTGCCCCAACCAGAGTCACACGAGGACGAACCGCTAACACACCGGTTCAGACAAGGTCAGTGAGGGGAATAACTGCTGAGGATGTCGCCCCGACCAGAGCCGCACAAGACCAGACAGCTGAGGATGTCGCACCAACCAGGGCCGCAGCTACTACCCCAGTGGTGAATCAAGCAACACTGGATCAACTAGTTGCTGATCGTGTGGCAGCCGCTCTCGCAGCTGTGACGAATTCGACCACCAACACCGGAACATCTAGGCCAGTGACCAACAGCCGAGGTTGTACTTACTCTGAGTTCTGAAAAATCATGGTTGGAGGATTTGGAGGAACAGAGGGAGCCGCTGGTTTGACTAGATGGATTGAGAAGCTTGAAACCGTGTTTCGTATCAGTGGATGTCATGAGGATGACAGAGTCAAGTTTGCATCATTCACTTTCATGGATTCCGCTTTGACCTGGTGGAACAACTACATGAAGTATGCTAATATGGATGTTGCTTATGCTATGCTTTGGGAAGATTTTAAGGAACTAGTGATTATGAAGTATTGCCCACGAAATGAGATTAAGAAGTTAGAAATTGAGTTTTGGAATTTGAAGGTGCAAAACAACAACATCGCTGCTTACAACCAGAGATTTCAGGAGTTGGCTTTGCTATGTCCAGAAATGGTTCGGACTGAAGCTAGATTGATTGAGAGGTATATCGGTGGTTTACCGAAATCTATAAGAGGTGATGTGATTACCTCGAGGGCTGTAGATCTTCATGAGACCATGGAGACAGCAAACAAGTTAATGGATCAGGAACTGGAGGATATTCCAGAGAAGAGTACTGACCATAAAAGGAAGGGGGAAGATCACTCCAAGGGTAACAACAACAGCTCTCAGAACAAAAATTAGAATGGAGGCAAGGTTTATGCAGTTGGTTCTGGAGACAAGAAGGGTTATGATAAGAATACGCCTTTTTGTAACCGCTGTAAGTTACATCACAGGGGACAGTGCACTGTGAAGTGTAACAATTGCCAGAGGATAGGGCACTTGGCAAAGAACTGTAGGGCAAGACCACTAGCCACCGCACAAGCAGCACCACCCTACAATCGTAAGGTGGATGTCACCTGCTTTGGGTGTGGTGAAAAGGGTCATTATCGGAACGAGTGCAATAAGCCCCGAAATCAAGGAAACGGTGGTAGACCAGGGAACCAAGTGGCAATGATTAACAATGGAAATTAGAGCAATGAAGGAAGAGCTCGTGGAAGAGTTTATGCCGTAGGCAGAAGGGAAGCACAGGACGACCCAAACGTGGTGACGGGTACGTTTCTTTTAAATAATCGTTATGCTTCAGTACTTTTCGATAAGGGAGCAGATAGAAGCTTTGTATCGACCGCGTTTAGTCCTTTGCTCGATATAGCCCAGACCACCTTAGATAATTCCTTTGACGTAGAATTAGCAAACGGAAACCTTGAAAGAGTAGGTACCATCATAAGGGGTTGCACTCTAAACTTGTTGAACCGTCCATTCAATATCGACTTAATGCCGGTAGAATTGGGTAGCTTCAACGTCATCATAGGGATGGATTGGCTATCAAAATATCATGCTGTCATCATCTGTGATGAGAAGATCGTCAGAGTACCCTATGGGAATAAAGTTCTGATCATTGAAGGCGACTGCTCTGATCGTGCGCGTTCGTCAAGATTGAGCATCATCTCGTGTACGAAGGTGCAGAAGTACATCGAGAAGGGATGTTATCTCTTTTTAGCTCATGTCACTGAAAAGAAAGAAAAGGAACCTGGAGAGAAAAGGTTGGAAGATGTGCCAATCGTAAGGGATTTTCCAGAAGTCTTTCCAGAAGACTTACCGGGACTTCCACCGGCCAGAGAAATCGAATTCCAAATCGCTTTAGTGCCAGGAGCCGCGCCTGTAGCGCGAGCACCCTATCGTTTAGCACCTATGGAATTACAAGAGTTTTCTGATCAATTAGCTGAATTATCTGGAAAAGGTTTCATCAGACCGAGTTCATCGCCTTGGGGAGCTCCTGTTTTGTTTATTAAGAAGAAGGATGGATCCTTCAGGATGTGTATTGACTATCAGGAACTGAATAAGTTAACCATTAAGAATAGATACCCACTCCCGAGGATAGACGATTTATTCGATCAGTTGCAAGGATCATCGGTTTATTCTAAGATAGACTTGAGATCGGGTTATCACCAACTTAGGGTCCGAGAAGAGGATATCCCGAAGACCGCATTCCAAACCCGATATGGCCATTACGAATTCCAAGTTATGCCATTCGGCTTGACAAATGCACCAGCAGTATTCATGGATCTCATGAATCGTGTGTGTAAGCCGTATTTGGATAAATTCGTGATAGTGTTCATTGACGATATCCTGATATATTCCAAGAATGAGTAAGAGCATGAGGAACATCTCAAGCTAATTCTGGAACTATAGAAAAAGGAAGAACTATATGCTAAGTTTTCGAAGTGTGAATTCTGGATATCGACCGTTCAGTTTCTTGGTCACGTGATAGATAAGCAAGGGATTCACGTAGCTCCTGCTAAGATTGAGGCCATTAAGGATTGGGCAACGCCCACAACGCTGACAGAAATCCGATAATTTTTAGGACTTGCCGGCTATTACGGAAGATTTATAGAAGGTTTCTCTAAGATAGCTAAACCGTTGACGAAATTGACTCAAAAGAATGTGAAATATGACTGGGGAGATAAGGAGGAAGAAGCTTTTCAACTCCTTAAGGAAAGATTGTGTAGTGCGCCTATTTTAGCTTTACCCGAGGGTAGCGAAGATTTTGTTGTGTATTGTGACGCATCACACAAAGGTTTTGGAGCCGTGTTGATGCAAAGAGAGAAGGTAATAGCATACGCTTCTCGACAGCTGAAAACCCATGAGAAAAACCACACAACCCATGACCTAGAATTAGGATCAGTCGTGTTTGCACTGAGGATTTGGAGACACTACCTTTATGGAACTAAGTGCGTAGTGTATACCGATCACAAGAGTCTACAGCATATATTGAACCAGAAGGAGCTGAACATGAGACAGCGCCGATGGTTGGAGTTGCTTAGTGACTATGATTGTGAGATCCGTTATCACCCAGGCAAGGCAAATGTTGTTGCCGACGCCCTTAGCAGAAAGGAGCAAATCAAACCCCTCAGGGTCAGATCATTAGGGATGACGATCAATTCGCCGCTTCCAGCAAAAATTCTTGAGGCTCAGGATGAGGCACTTAAAGATGAAAACCGACCCAGTGAGAGGATTCACAGAATGCCAGAACTTGAGAATGGGCTAGTAAGAAGATCCGATGGGATTTTGCGTTATGGAGACAGGTATTGGATTCCACTGTGTGGAGGAATTCGTGATTTTATTATGCACGAATCCCATAAGTCCAAGTACTCCATTCACCCAGGATTTGACAAGATGTATTTAGACCTGAAGAAGTTGTATTGGTGGCCAAACATGAAGGCCGATATAGCTGAATACGTCAGCAAGTGCTTAACGTGCTCGAAGGTCAAGGCTGAACACCAGAGACCGTCCGGTCTGCTTGTTCAACCTGAGATTCCGGAATGGAAATGGAAGCGTATCACTATGGATTTTATAACGAAGTTGCCTAAGACATCGAGTGGTTACGACACAATTTGGGTAATCGTGGACCGACTCACTAAATCAGCGCATTTCCTCCCTATAAAAGAGAAAATCAGCATGGATAAACTCGCGCGTTTATATGTTAAGGAAATTGTTGCAAGGCATGGTGTGCCTGTTTCTATTATCTCTGATCGAGACAGTCGATTCACGTCTAATTTTTGGAGGTCGCTTCAGGATGCATTGGGAACTAACCTTGATATGAGTACAGCTTATCATCCTCAGACGGATGGTCAAAGTGAAAGGACCATTTAGACATTAGAGGACATGCTAAGAGCCTGTGTGATTGATTTCGGGAACGGCTGGGATAGGCATTTGCCTTTAGTCGAATTTTCCTATAACAACAGCTATCACACCAGTATTAAGGCTGCACCGTATGAAGCACTTTATGGACGTAAGTGCAGATCGCCAATTTGTTGGGCAGAAGTTGGAGAAAGCCAACTTACCGGGCCAGAACTAGTCCATGAGACTACTGAAAAGATTGTACAGATCATGAGCTGAATGCAGGCGGCTCGTGACCGTCAAAAAAGTTACGCCGACAAGAGGCGGAAACCCCTTGAGTTTCAAGTGGGAGATAAAGTAATGTTGAAGGTCTCGCCATGGAAAGGCGTGATCAGATTTGGCAAGCGTGGTAAGTTGAACCCTCGCTATATTGGACCATTCGAAATTCTTGAAAAGATCAGGCCGGTAGCCTACCGACTCGAACTGCCATCAGAGCTCAGTGCTGTGCATAACGTTTTTCATGTCAGTAATTTGAAAAAGTGTTTATCGGATGAAAACGCCGTTATTCCTTTGGATGAAATCCAGCTTGATGAGAGGTTAAATTTTATTGAAGAGCCGATTGAAATCATGGACCGGGAAGTGAAACGGCTAAAGCAGAGTCGTATCCCAATTGTGAAGGTCCGATGGAGCTCTCGCAGAGGCCCCGAATACACTTGGGAGCGAGAGGACGAAATCAAGCGAAAATACCCTCATCTCTTTTCAAAGCCGACGAGTAACGTAAATTGAAATCCGGGACGGATTTCCCGATTAGATGGGGAGACTGTGACCAATGGTAATTTTCACGTTGTTAATTAATATTATATGAGTATTAATTATTTTTAAGCCAAGCATTTCTATGCGCATTTGCATGTTTCTGAGTATTTTGAGCATTTTTGAGAGCCGTTTCGCATACTGTAGCTTACAGTCACTGCAGAAAAAGTATATTTTTGTCAGTAAAGTTAAATTATCACATTTCTCATAGTTACTGACGAGTATTAAAATTAATTGAGAGCTTTCTCGCATTTTTTTCTGAAAAACAACCGCACGCGTGTACCGACAACACAGTACATATGGTAATAGTCAAATAAATATATTTTTGAGTCAGTAATGACATTTTATTATATTTCTGATGAAAACGTGGTTAAAAACTTTATTTTACGTAATCGTGTCCAAAAACGTCAAACCGGGATTTTACGGTAACATTTAAACTCAAACCGACACATGATACACCAAAGCGGGATAAAAACTATTTTACCCTCTCCTCTAATAATCCCAGCTGGCCACATATACCCTCACAAAGGCCACATGGAACAATTTTACACATTATCTTTAAATGTAATCTAGTTTTTGCCTAAAATGGAGTTATGCTTTTTAGATTTTCACTACCTTATCTTTTATTACTACTTAGAATAGAAGTGATCATCTCTTTATTTTACCCTCATTTATACGCCCACCATATACACACATAAACATTCTTACAAAAATTTTCACTAAAAGATCAAGATCACTAAGTGTGTACATAAGGTTTTTGGGTAATTTGGAGCTTGTTTTGGGTAAAATTAGTGAAGCTTTGGGTGTTCTTGTTCCTCCTAGCCACGTTAACATCACAACCTTTGTAAGGATTCATAAAACTTTTCTAAACTTGTTAATCTCTTGTTCATTTGGTGTATAATGATGTTTAAAAGTGTTAAATGTGTATGTTTTGATAATATGATTTAAGCTAGGGTTTGATCTTCTATATGTAGTGCTCGACTTTTAGTGATGTTTATGAGTTAGTTTGTAGATTTCTTGCTTGTGTGGTAAATATTGTTACATATAGTGCTTATTTGATAATACAAACATTAGTTATGGTTTTTACACTAATTTAAGCACTATATTGAATTTTTGAGCACATATATGGTTCGGCCATACTTAAAAATATAAGATTATTGGGGTTTTGAAAAACATAAAATTTTGGCTCAAGTGGTGAAATGGTGGAAAAATATAATTGAGTGTTTATTTGGAATGGATTGAAAATAAGCTATAAGTTACTAAAAATAACTAGTAAAAAGATAAAAATGAGTTGACACCATGAATATGGGTCGAACTACATATAAATTAGTCATGGTTGACTTTTTGACTAAGTAACTTATTTATTAGAAATTATTTGATAAGTAAAAAGTGTATTTGGTAACTAATAATCACTAATAAGTAACAAATAATAACTAATTGGACCAAATGGATTTTTGGGCCAAAAAGACCATTGAATTACTGTTGGGCCGAAGCCCATAAGCATTTTTGAGGTTTTGACTTTTTGACCAAACGAACCTATTGAGCGAGTAAAATGATTTTTAGTAACGCGTCGATATATACGTTATAGCTAAAAATGTGTTTTGGGCTAAAATTGGTTATTGGGCTTTTTAATAGTTTTCGGCCCAATTAACAAATAAAAATGACGAAATTGATTTTTGGAATATTTTCCGACTCGCCGTGGTTATTAATGTTTAACGAAACGATAAATATAACGATAACTATTTTTAGACTTGTTTTGAGATGTCTAGTCTCCGAAAGGGTAAAAATTGACATTTTTACTAAATTGATATTGAGATTGACTTTCGTTGGCTTTTTGACAAAATATTGACTTTGTGTCGAAATCTAGTGTTAATACTTAAAAATGAAGCTAACGAATAATATTACGACGAAAACATATTTACGACACTTGATATATATATCACAAAGGTATATTTTTGCACTTATAACTAGTTAGCGGAATATTTGAGTAAAGTTTGTAACACGTGAGATAAATGGAAACGTTGTATAAACGAATGGGTCATGCCCAAATTTTCTAAAAATCCAACACTTAGAATAAATTTTGTGAAACACTTAACTTAAGTAAACTTTATGGAATTACTTAACAAAACTTGTTTTCTTATATTCAAAGGTTACATCAGAAATGATAAACGATGTTTCTACTATAATAATTCTTCACCAACATTATTATCTTGATCATTTTTCAAAAGCTTATTTAATTAATTTTTATTTTAAATTAATTAAATCATAAGTAATTAATTTAATAAATATATATACATATATAATGTATGAGTACATATATATAACACTTGCACATTTAAGCCGCGAATACTAGCACGGATGTTCCGTTATGTATTCCCACCATGCACTTTCACCATGAGCCACCACCACGAGTTACAACGATAAATCGTTTCGAAATATATTTACCACACAGCAAGCAAGAATTACACGAGCACTGGTCAAACGTAAACTTTTCAAATAAAATAAAGACACTTGAGACACGAATATTTTGCTAAGACTTACCGTACTGATTTAGGGTGCTGATCGGCGCGGTTGCATTCTTTTGATTTATTTGCTGATTTGCTGTTATTGGAAGGTGAGTTTATAGCCCCATATTTTATATGAGTTTGATTTTATAAGCTTGGGGTGAGAAACATGCAAAACTGTTTTCATGGACCAGAAATGAATTTGCTTTTAAGATCACACTAGTATGCAGAAACCTAAGTTTGCTGAATCCCATTTTGTGCCCACTATCATCTGCCGTTAATTCCTGTTTAGGAAGCCGTTTGTTATAAATAGATCTATTGGGAGTGACGTCCTCGTTCGATTGGCTCGGCATAGCCAAGGCGAACGTATACCAAGTCGGGTTTTTGGCCGAGTGTCTGGGGATTAACACTCGCGGGCACCCTTATTTATTTTGCTATCGCTAGACGTGCTGCATTGTCTTAGCATCGGTAGGATGAGGCTTAGTGTTTGCATAACAGATAGTGTGTATCTGCTGAATTGTTTTTATGATATTGCTATTGGTCCATATGTGCTATTTATTTAAACCTATGAACTCTCCAGCGTTAGCTGACTTTTAGCATGTTTTCTCAGGAAACTGAGGTGCGTTTAGCCGGGTGCAGTGCATGGCGTCGATCACAATAAATGATGGAAATGTTTTTAATGCGTTTACTCTGATAATTGGACCTTTTTATTTTAATGGGCTTCATTTTCATCTGAAATGGATTTCATGTATTGTTACATGACTTGAATTATGTAATATATTTTAAAACGGATTTTTAATCTGTTCCCTGTATCTTGTGTTGTGATTTCAATCCAGTAGCACCCAAACTGTATGCTTTCGCGAATATTATGATTTTGGGGGTGTTACAGCAAGCACACCAATGGACTCTGGGAAGCCACTTCTTAAAGATTTAAATGGAGACAATGTAGATGTACACACATACAGATCTATGATAGGTTCTTGGATGTATCTCACATCATCAAGACCTGATATCATGTTCTCTGTTTGTGCTTGTGCAAGATTTCAAGTAACTCCAAAGGTTTCTCACCTCACAGCTGTCAAGAGGATTTTTAGATATTTCAAGGGTCAACCTAGGTTGGGTCTATGGTATTCTAGAGAATCACCTTTTGACTTGGTAACATTTTCAGATAGTGATTATGCAGGTGCTAGCTTGGACAGAAAGTCAACAACTGGAGGATGTCAATTCCTTGGGTGTAGACTTATCTCATGGCAGTGTAAGAAGCAAACAATTGTGGCTACTTCAACAACTGAAGTTGAATATGTAGATGCTGCAAGTTGCTGTGGTCAAGTCCTATGGCTTCAAAACCAACTTCTTGACTATGGGTACAATTTCTTAAACACTGTCATACATATTGATAATAGTAGTACAATTTGCATAATTAAAAATCCAGTACAACATTCTAAAACAAAACACATTGAAATTAGACATCATTTTATTAGAGACTGCAATGAGAAAAAGTTGATTCAAGTTCTTAAAATTGATTCTGATCACAGCTTTGCAGATCTGCTTACAAAAGCTTTTGATGTTGGAAGGTTTCAGTACTTGGTAGCAAGTATTGGAATGCTTAATACTCAATGATTTTAAACTCTGTGTTTTTGTATATAAATTTTTGTTTGTACTGCTAGCTTTGTAAATTGGTATTGTTATTAAAAAGTTTGTACTGCTAGTACAAATTTTGTTTATTCAGTTCATACTGTTAGTCATATATTGATACTGCTATAAGACAAATGCTTTGCATTTTGTTTCTTGGTTTTGGACTAACAATTTCAGGTATGAACATTGAGCAAAAAGGAAGTTTCAAGTGAAATGGAAGCAGCAGAATGATTATCTTAGTTTGCTGACATAATAGGTTTATGATGGACTGAATTTGGGAATTCATTAACAAAGGTTTACCCCTAAGTTAATTGATTCTTTAAAACTTCTTTCTTGAAACCTAATTACGATGTTTCACATTGACTTGATGGCTCAGTTGGTCAGATAGTAACTGACATAACTCACTTTCTATCATTTTATACTTTAATTAGTATAATGAGCAAGTCTAAGGACATCTGATAGAAAGAACAGCTAGCAAAAGTGAATCTAACACTTGTGTTAGTGGCAACAATTGCTATGAGCTAGAAACCCTGTCAAGAAAGCCTTTTTAATAGGTTTATCTTTACACAAGCAGTTATTTATAACTGAAAACATTAGTTCTCACACAACCAGAGGTTAATTTAAACCAAATTCTAGATTAAGTGTCTGTTACACACTTAATCCCTTCAAAATGGTTGAGAGCAGTATGATTTTTCGTCATAAAATCATATTCATACTGCTAAGTCAAACGTTTCTTTAAAAGGATTTTCAAAGTGGCTCAGCATAACCATCAAATGATGGATAATGAGTCAATGCCCCATGAATCACCTCTCATAGGAGTTAATACACCTAGAAGTGATGAGGGCAGCACATAAACTCTTAAGGAATTGATGGCTTTATGTACAACATTGTCTGAAAACATGTTCTAGTTGGTAGATAAGATGATGGCGAGAGATTTTGCAAACAGGGGAGGAAATGATAAATCTCAGGGGAGAAAATATTTTGGTACATGGTGAGAGATCTTCCAATCTCAGGGGAGGAAGATTATCCAATAAGGGAAGAAAAGATTGTGTTTGCTCAGAATCAGGGGAGGAAACTCAAATTGATCAAGTTAAAGAAAAGACAAGAGCATACAAGATGATGATGTCAGCTTTTTGAGAAGCTAACATGTCTTATTATTCAGCAAATAATAAGAACAAACATTCAGTTGATGGATGCTGGGAATAAACTTCTTCAGTTGATGGAAACTGGGAATAAGCTCTTCAAATAAAGAAAGTTCAAATGAAGATTCTGGAGTATTATATATATTCAGAAGGGATGAAGCATTCAAATGGAGAAAGTTCTATCTAGGAGATTTCAGTTTCAATTTCAGTTCACTACGTTTGTTCATCACTTGCAAATGCATGCTGGAAGATGATTTGACTTCTTGGAACAAGCATCCAAGATACACAGCACCATTGTCTCTTATAATTCCTCCATCCAAGGAAATTGCACCATCTTTTATTCAAGATACTGCTATTGTTCACGGCAAAGAAAGATGATGTTATTGCTGAAAGAGATTCACAGAGGGTAGATGAGTTAGACAGAAAGATATTTAATCTTGAAGAACAAAGAAAAGCATAGATCAAGAGTCTGACTATGAAGTGTTTGAAAGATCCTCATAATCAGTATTTAATTCAGAAGAAACATGTTGATTAGGGAATCACAAGTTTAGGGGAGGATTGTTGGGAATTAAATGTTCTGAAGATCAGTATTGGGAATTACAAGTTCACAAAGTTAGTACTGCTAAGAAGAATACACTAACAGTTCCTACTGCTAGTGTATATCTAAAGCCTCTCAAGTTATAACTAACAGTACTAACTAAAGTTAGTACTGCTAGTACAAAGAAGGTACTGCTGATTGATCCTACTGCTGGTGTAACTTATACTACTGCTGGATGGATAAGTGTCACGTTTACTACTGCTGGTTGGATAAGTATAAAAAGATATTTGTGTATAAAAGTCAAGTATATACGGTAGATAATATCTTTGATTTGTAGTCAGTCAAACAAGTTGTAAACATAGATACATGTTGTATCTTAGCTACTGACACACTCAACACATGCAAAGCAAGTAGTTCGACAAGACTTATCATTTATTGTAAAGATCTTCTTTGGACTATAAAAAAGAAGATCTTAGACTAGATATTCGTGTGACTAACCAAGTGCTTAATTCATATGCTTAGAATATCTCTCAAGAACAAAGAACATATCTTATCATAGAAATCATAAGATATAGAAACATCTAGATTCAAGGTTTGTAACCCAAGTGATAGTGAAGATCACTCGTATTATTATTTTAATAATATTGAATCGTTTGGTGTTAACATTGCGTGTTCATTACTCAAGCATTACTTTCCATTTCCAATAACCAAATAAACCTTCTAAGTGTGGTTAAGTAGATTCCGCATACTTAACCATATTAACTCAAAGTATCACATACACAAAGTTACAAAGGACTAACATCCTATTAGGTGTATCGAATCCCTCTCACATCCCTCTTATGACTATTTGAATATTTCACTGGAAATATTGAAGTCATATCTTGTGTCTCGTCTCATGACTTTTTAAATATTTCACTGGAAATATTAAGTCATCCTTCACATCGCTCTAATGGCTACCTCGAAAATATAAAAGTCATCGCTTCTCGTCTAGTACCGTTCATCTCGTAAAAAGAATTTATTAGGTATAAATTCTCTCCTCGTGTCGAAAAGTCTCACTAAATCAGCGAGATTTATTCGTAAAACCCTCTTAAATTCCAATGACAACTTAAGTATTTCATCCGAAATATTTAAAGTATATTTAATTTGCGAAATGCAATTAAATGTCATCTTTCGTTCTTGATCAACGTTCATCGAATCCCGTTGGATTCATTCATAAAAGAATTTATTTGGTATAAATTCCTTTAAATCCAAGGTCTAGAAAAATCACAACATGTGTGAAATTTCTTTGTCAAAAATCTAATTCTGGGTCAAAACTGACCTCAGCAGGTCACGGTACCCTTAAATAGGGGACGGTACCGCTAAATTTAACGGTACCGTCGGACCGTTGTCTGCTGAGACTATTTACTTTGTTTTCAATTCTCACTGTTTCAAAAGCACTATCGAAACCCACTCGATGTAGTCTTGAACCAGAACCGTCTCCTATCAGAATAGATTCTATCTATCTTCTGATTCCTTAGCCTTTTCCTTTTCACTTTCGCATGGTACTAAACACTACCAATGCTTCCGCATCCCACTCATCTTCCGCACACTTCAAACGAAGAACCGCAAGGATACGTTGAGATAACCCTTCTTCATCAATATAGATAACCCCACTAGAACCTTATCACTAACCTCACAACCTTGAAGATTTTATCTTCTTAACCCTTAGGATATCTCCACGAGATCACATGCCTCATCATATGAATGTTCTATGAATATTCACAATGATTGAGAAGAGCTACGTGACTTCAAAGGTTAAGTTTATTGTATGCTATTCACCACTTGCCATGACGTTACTAAGCTCATCGCTTCCGTCAACGTTTGTTTTGCTCTTTATTTTTTTTCACATCTTGTCCGGATGGTCATAGATTAAGGGGGAGCGAAAACACACGCATATAGTTTTTCAACAAACACTCTCAAGAACACACAAATGTGGTTCTTATTCCCTAGAAAACTTCCCTTTAGCTGCCCAGAACTAGGCTGCACAGGAAAATTCGTGACTTCTAGGTCACGGTACCGTTAAATAGGCCACGGTACCGTTAAATTTAACAGTACCGTGTGGTATTTAGTGGTACCGTGCCTATGTTTGACGAATTTCCACTGTTTCCTCTAGATCCCTGCATCCCTAACCTCAAACTTGCAAAATTTTGCAAACTCACATACACCCTAAGATTTTCTCACTACACCATAGGACACCACCACCAACTTTAGTTCGAATCCCACAACTCTTGCCTATATAAGGCCTCACCATTGCAAGCTTATCTTGCATCTCATCTTCACACTCAACCCTTATAACTAAACTTCACTCTTGACAGTGATATTTAGTTTCAAAACCTTCAACCCTTATATCAATCCCACTCAAACCTTTTAGCTACACTTCACTCTTGACAGTGATAATTAGTCTAAGAACTTTCAATCCATCGATCATTACACTCAAACCTTACAACTATTCCTCACTTTGGATAAGTGATAGTTAGTTAAACAACCTTCAATCCTCACAATCACACGAAACCCTTCATGCACCAAATTATCTCTAACACACAACTAGGATAATCCAAACTAGAAATCTAGAACTTCGTTACCTCAACCCCGTTAGAGATATCCAACCCCAATCCTGTTAAGATCACATGCACAATTTCTTTTTCTCTTTTGAAATATATCATGCATCTCATTGTCAGTGCAAACACTATATTAATCTAAACCATCCTTTGTCACCTTTCCTCAAAGGGCAAAACCAACACTCTCCCACCTTATGGAATCATTTCCATTCGCATCTAGGTGCTTATCATTCACATTTTCATTTTTTTTGGTATAACCTCTATCGAGTCTACTTTATGGCATGACTTGTCATAATAGTAATCATTTAGAGCATGTCTTATCAATAAACTATCCTTAACATCAATCATCTTAGGTAGATGATTATGTTGTTCAAAAGGTTTATTAGAACTTGCCTTCCCAATGACAACTTGGAAGAAGTCATTTTGTGTGTCAGTCAACGAGCGAATCTCGTTCTTGATTAGTGTGATTGATTGAACAATTACACCTTAGGTTGTCGGTTGGGTTGTGACACTCAAGTGTCTTTGAATTGCAATACGCATTCATCTTTTTGTGTCGCTCAACTTTCTTGGGCTTTCTTTTTGGTCTTTATCCTTTTGGCACACTTTTAGGCTGTGACACTTATGTTTTAACATAGTTTAACCCTTGCATGTCTTTCTATGTGCATTCTATCCCTATAATGTTGCTCTTATTCTTTTATATATTATGTTGCACGAAGCTAACCCTTGATGTAGGAAAAGTCTTTGTAAAAATTTGATCTATGGATCCGCTGGACACTAAGGTGAATAAACAAGGGGATTCAATTACCATAGGGGAACATTGAGCTAGGGGGAGCTCTGGGGTATTTGAATACGTAGCATGGAGTCGTCTTCACAAGTGGTGATAGAAGATTTTACTGGGATGACGCAAGCTCGCCTTTCTGGGGAGAAAGGAAAGTAGTGCAATAAGGGGGAGTAGGGTGTGAATTCAAGGGAGCGCTCGAGGCAACTACCTTTTTGCTTCGACAAAAGGGGGAGAAGGGAGTGTAAACAGGTAACTTTAACATTTTACTGTGTGTTACAGTTTACAAGGCAACTACCTTTCTGCTTCGACAAAAGGGGGACAAGGGAGTGTAAAAAGGGGGAGATTGTTAGTGCAAATATTACGATATTTAAACTAAACGGTTTCTTAGGTTTTAATAATGACAAACATGTAACTTGTAATACATAACGTAAAATGTGCAAGTTACTTGTAAACACAAATCATCAATGCATACTTACATCAACACCTCCCGACGTCTCAAGTATGCTTCAACAAAGTCGTAGATTTCCATCCCGACGTAAATCACTCAAGGTATGGACAAACAAATCTACAACTTGACAAATGATCAAAGGATTATATTTTTCTCTAAACTTCACATTTTTAATGTGACAAAGTATTTAAAAAAAATACATTTTACAAATTATTTTTGAATTAAAAAGAAATGTTTTATTTTGAAAAAAAAGTTTAAAAATCCCAACAGTCATCTTTCCCCCCAAAACAGCTCCAAACATTCCCAAATAAACCTTCCCCAATAAAAACAAATGGAGGAGCGTCCACAGTACCACTAAATTTAGTGGTACCGTGTGACAATTAGTGGTACCGTGTCCTTATAACGGCTAGTTTTTCTTTGCCTATAAATTGTGGACCATTTTACACTTCCAACTTGATTTTTCCAGTCAGTCTTCTCTGGTCTAATCCCTCCTCACTTAGATCACTTTCTTTGATCATTTTGAGAGTCTTAGTTTGTTTAAGAGTGATCCTTTCATCCCACCAAGAGATCCTCTTCATTCCTCTTCTAGTGCAAGAGAAGAACACAAGGTATCCAAGAAGATACAAAGTGTTGTAGTTGTAGGTAGAGCACTTGTAACATTTGTTACACACTTGATTGTATCATAGTATACATCAAGTCTATCTTTCTTTTGAGAGTTTATGATGGAAGATCATTGTGATCTTATAGAGATATTGAATATCTCTTGTAGCTTGTGAGCTAGTGTGTTGATCAAGTTGATCAAAGGTAGATAGGGTATATTGAATCAAGTAAGGGTTGATCATTGTGATCTTGTCGAGATCTTGGAGATCTATTGAAGCTTGTGGGCTTGTGTGATTGATCAAGTAGATCAAGGGTCACTACAAAAAATTGGCCATTTAGTGGCACACACAAAAGTGTCACTAAAAGCGAAATAAGTGTCACTAAAGACCTGACAGGGAATCGGTGACAGAAAAAAAAAGTGTCACAAATGCCGCTGCCACTAAAGGGTTTTAGTGACACTTTATATTGTGTTGCTGCAGACCTTATGGGTTTTAGTGGCACTTCTAAGTTTTGTTGCTATTGGCCATTCTAACTTTAGTGACACACAATTTTCTATCACATGAAGTTTTACGGATTTTGTGACACTTACTTTATGTCATTATACTTTTACTATGATCACAAAGTAAGCCGGCTTTAGTGACATAACATTTGCCAGATTTGGTTACAATATTGTCTTTCTGCCACTATGATATTTCAAAATTGTGGCACAATGTAATATTAATTTCAATTACTAGATTTCATTAAAAAAAAGAAACTAACAATTTCATATTCAAACAAAAATGCAATTTCCATTGAACACGGTTTTTTTATTATCAAAATAGAAATATCCAACAAATACAAAGTAAACAATATTCTTGAATATCCAAAACAAAAAACAAACTTAGTGTAAATCTCCAACTGGGTATCATAAGACATTTTACCCAGGAGAAAAAATCATAAGACACCTAGAAACTACCAACTTTATTGTAACTTCATTGAAACTAGCAAACATTGTGATAACTCTTGACCTCTTGATGCCCCAAGAATCTATAAGCCAATGAAAACAAAATTGTAGAAATTAATATTCACGATGAGGCAACAAAACATCTACCTGGACGTACAAGATTTCAAATGTTCTTTGATATAAACAGAATATGTGACTAACTTCTAATTCGGAGCAAGAACAGTGTTAAAAAGTATACTGTGAAAAGTATACCTGTGAAAAGTATACTCAAGAAAGATTTGTTGGAGTACCTGAGTTAAAAACAAACAAAATGTTAGCAGTGAACTAATGTTACTTAGCCATATTTAAACAAAAAATATATATATATATATATTCTTTTACCATTGTTTTGATCTGCAACAGAAGATCCTTGATTTGATGATCCTTGATTTCCATTAGTAATGTTGTTTTGACCCGGAGAAAAGTTATCAGGAATCTAAAAGATTAAGAAATTAAAATTACAACAGAAAGTACAATAAGAATAAAAATTGTGAATGAAAAATATGTACCTCTATATTCATACTCCTAAGGACGTCAGACAAGTTAGAATTTGTTGTCGGGTCCTTCAAAAGATTTACAAGTGTGTATAAAAGACCTTCTGTTTGAGCCAATCGTTGTTCAACATTTTGTGAGCTTGTAGATGATGAGGCACCGTTATTCCTACGAGAAAGCATCTTTCCTACACATCGAACATATCCTCTTTTCTCTGGCCCCTTAACTTTGGATAAGTCGTCATTTGTCCAATCATCTTCTTGAGTACCTTGAGTATTAGTAGTGTCATCTGCAACAACTTGTATGGATGCCTGCTTAGTAATAACATGTTCCACTGTTAGAAAATGTGAATACTAATGTGTTGTATTTTAAATATTGAGAAATCACATTACCACAACTTGAGCAGCTTTGTCATTAACAATACTACCATCCTTACGGGTACGGCTTAGTTGGTATAGTTTCCCTCGTGTTGGTTGCAACCCATTATTTTTAGTAGCCTGTAAGAAGAATCATTTCACTGACATGAACTATGTTCTATTAATCTAACACTAGTGCAGCAAGTGCTTTGATATTTAACAACAATAACTATGTTAATAATATTTTGGTAACTTACCTCTTCTTCGACAAGCCTAGCAAATGATTTTGTCCCAGTGATGTGAGGCTCTTCCATTTTTGAGCGGCTAATTCTCTTTTGTTCACAAACAGCCTATGGAACCAACAATAATAAATTAGTTAATAAGCAATATAAAACCCATAAATAACAGAAACTTTTAAACATTGGTACCTGATATTCTGGCTTCATCCAACGATTCACTAGTTGTTGAAATTGTTCTGGGTTCACCCTACTATCAGCTTGTCTTTCCATGATTTCTTCAACACTAAGAGTCGGATCATAGTTTCGTGATTTTACTAAGTTTCTCCAAGTGTTCAACTTTTTCCCCATGCTAGAAAGAATCCATTTCTTGATTGCACTTGTTTCAGATGGATGGAAAACAAAATTTTCCTACAGTGGAAGTTGTAAAGATTAGCCAATATATGTTGACAAAACATTCATATTTACTTTGTAATACAAATACCTTCACAATTGAATACATGTCTTCCTTCTTCTGCTTATCAACCTTTCTCCAGTCTTCACAATCTAGTCCGACATTTCCCGCTATCCTTACAACTGATCCTAGAAATTGTGTTAGCTCATTCCCTTCAACTCCCACAGGTTGTCCATACTTGTTGAATTTGACAACAATCTTATTTTTATGCATATTCCATAACTCGTTCTTTTGAGTAGGACCTCGAACCTTCTTTGGAGGACCTTTAATATAAAATATATTTATTAATCAATTGACGAGATAAAGTCTAAACTAGGGCTGTTCACTAATCGGTTGCAAAAAAAATGTTACAAACGATCCAAAAATCAATTTACCATGGGTAGTTCATCTTGCTATTATATACACGGTGCATAATATGTTTCTTTGTTTGAAGCATTTTTACTAGCAAAAAATTGATAATCTTAAAAGTCAGCACAACACCATTCAAAATAATCCTAATAAAATCATTATATTTACTACTTAAAACATAAGCGTATATGATTAAATATCTACCAGCAACCTTATTAAAAACAGTACTCAAAAACTAGCAAAAGTGTTGAAAATACACATACCCCCTAATTCATTCTCATTATCATAGTGTTCATTAGTTGCCGCGTCCATCTGAGAGGAATTTGCATCATTTGTTTCATTAGTTGAGTGCACATTCGACTGACCTTGTGCTTCATCGTGTTGCTGTTCATTTTCAGCTTCAATAGAGATCATACAGAGTCTCTTGCGCCTAGCCATGCTGCAGTGTACAAGAAATTAAAAAATCATGAGCTCAATAACACAACATATCATAATATGCATATATTTGTTACTGGAAAGACACGAGCTCAATAACACAACCACATAAGTAACCAAAGCAGATGCGTAGAGACTGGGGTAAAACTAAAACTTTAAAACAATATTTCAAATAGGATAATACTAAATGGAAAAGTTGTTTTCATTGTAAATTAAATATTTCATTAAAAAGCATTATCTTTCCATCACTCTACTTCATCCTCTTCACTATTTGTTCCATCGTGTTCCATATCTGACGTCACATCTTCCCCATCATCACCATCATCGCCAATTCTATGTAGGTCAGTCACATTGAATCTACCATCAATTTGGTCTTGATCAACACCTTGAGCAGTGTCACTTCCCATATCAAAAACATCTTTAAGTTTAATATGTCTCACGACTGACCAACCTTTGTTCTTTGGATCCTCACAATTGAACACTTTGTCAACTTGTGACCCAAAAACAAACGGATCGTCCAGTAAGTTAGCACCACTATGTGACAGGTATGAGAAGTTAACCAACGTTGCACCAAATTTATCTTTCTTGCAACCCCTATTAATATCTACCCATTCGCCTCTAAATAAAACTACTCGTATTTTTCCAGAGTAGTTTAACTCGATAACATCTTTCAATTTCCCATAGTAGTTGATGACGCCTTCAACAGGCCTTCTATCTCGGCTACTAGCATAACTTTCACCTTTTTACACTAACAACAATCCCACTATTTTGAGATTTTCGTCCTTTCTCACGGTCTTTAGTGTGAAACCGATAACCCTTGACAATGTAACCCGAGTAACGTTGCACACTTTTCAGTGGACCACGAGCAAGCCATTTTATTTCTTCAGTTAATGTTTGATCGCGTTGCTCTTCCATGCGTTCAACCTACAATATAGTATAAATATCAATTACATGGATATCTAATATATAAATAAATAAACTATATGACTATATATTTCATATTACCCGTTTCTTAAACCATTCACTGAACAGTTTGCTGTGAATCTTCTCAATTTCATAAGCAGGTAACCGGCGTGATCGGTTTTGACCCTTTACTAACCTTTTATGTTCCCTAAAAAACAACATGATATATGAGAAACTTATTGTAGATGAAGACATGTACTAATTAGTAATTATGAAAAACATATATCTTACTCTCTGAAAATTGTGACGGCATCAACATTAAACAGCACATAACGGTGTGCTTGTGCTAAAGATTGGTCATCGAGTGTAGAGTTCGAGGATCTGTTCCTTTTCCCAGTTGAGAACCGATAATCCAACTTTTTACCTAATGGCCGACCGGGGCAAAATAAGTTGGATTCTTCAGTCTCGTTTTGCATAGCCTCATCGTCATTTCTAATTGGTCTAGTAAAGACTGTTTCAACTCCCGAGAGATACCGAGAACAAAATGTTAAGCTCTCTTGAGCTAAATAACCTTCCGCAATTGAAGCTTCTGGATGAGCTCTATTGTGCACGTATGACTTCAGTGTTAGCAAATCCCTGCATAATTATAATCAAAAATTAGTATTTATTATCTTAAACAAATATATTGTAGGCAAAGAATTATAAAACCACATTTACCTTTCAATAGGGTACATCCATCGAAAAGCTACAGGACTACCAAGCCTAACCTCCTCAACTAAATGGATCACTAAATGTACCATGACAGTGAAGAATGAAGGAGGGAATATTTTCTCCAATTTGCATAAAGTGATAGCAATATGAGATTCAAGAAATTGCAAGTCGAACTCGTTTAGATCTTTGTAGCAAATTATTCTAAAGAAATTGCATAGATCAAGTACAGATGAGGTTACGTGATCAGGTAGATTTCCACGTAACGCGATAGGTAAGTATTCTTGCATCAGCATATGGCAGTCATAACTTTTCATTCCAATGAGTTTCCTGTCTTTTAGTTGCACACAATTAGCAATATTGGATGAAAACTCATCAGGAGGTTTAATCAATTTCAGGGTGTTTAAGAAGTCATCTTTTTCTGCTCGGGTCATCTGATAACATGCCTTTGGTAAGAAAGTAGTGTTACTCCGCGGTCTCTGTTTTGGATGTAGTTCTTTTCGTATACCCATTTCTTTTAGGTCAAGTCTTGCATTATAGTTATCTTTCGACTTCCCTTTTTGTCCCAACAAAGTCCCCATAATGTTATCACATACATTCTTTTCGATATGCATCACATCTAGATTGTGACGCAATAACAAATGTTCCCAATAAGGCAACTTAAAGAAAATGCTTTTCTTTTTCCAGCGTTCACTATGAGCATCGTCTGTGAGGAAGTCAACACCCTGTAATTGTCGTAGTACTTCCTCACCATTAGGAGGAATAGGTGCTACTCTCATTTCCTCGCGTCCAACAAAGGATCTAACGTCTCTACGCCATCTATGGTCAATAGGAAGCCATCTTCGGTGGCACATGTAACACCATTTTCTTCCATGTTGAAGCCATTTAGAATCAGTATCAAAACCACATGAAGGGCATGCAAGTTTCCCTTTGGTGCTCCATCCAAAAAGATTACCATATCCGGGGAAATCTGATATCGTTGAATGAATAGCGGCCTTCAACTGAAAGTTTTGTTTTACTGAGGCATCAAAAGTCTCAACTCCATCTTTCCATAGTTCGATCAATTCTTTTATCAATGGTTGCATGTACACATCTATCTTATTGCCGGGACTTCCAGGACCAGGTATTATTAAAGAAAGAATGAAGTTTGGTTGTTTCATAACTAACCATGGTGGCAAGTTATAAGGAATTAGGACAACAGGCCAAATACTGTGCGACACGTTCATTGTCTTGAACGGGTTGAAACCATCACTAGCCAATGCTAAACAAACATTCCGAGGATCACTTGCAAATTGAGAGAACTTCTGGTCAAAAGCCTTCCATGCTTATGCATCAGCTGGATGACGTATTTTTCCATCTTTTACACGTTCTTCGTGATGCCACTTCATAAGGACTGCTGTCTTTGAGGACTCGAACAATCTTTGAAGCCGTGGCTTCAATGGAAACCATCGCAAAATCTTTGATGCCTTCTTTTTAGTTTGACTTATTTCAGCTTGTGAGTTACCTTCAGCCACTTTCCATCTAGACTCGTTACAAATAGAACGCCTGTCTGCTTTTTCCTTATCATCATCCCCCCAAAACAACATACAACCGTTAGGGCAAGCATGTATCTTTTCATAACTTAATCCTAAGTTTGCCAATATTTTTTTCACTTGATAGGTTGTTTTAGGCAACAGATTTCCTTCAGGTAACAAATCTCTCAAAAAGTCCAATAACATTGAGAATGATTTGTTGCTCTGGCCATTAAGACACTTAATATGATAAAGATGCACTAAACACGATAGCTTGGAATACTTAGACTTTGAATACACCTTTTCTTCAGCATCCTTAAGTAGATCATGAAACTTCTTTCTAGCATTAGTTTTCCCCTGGACCAGTGTTCAAGTTAGATTCACTCATTTGTACCTCACCTACACCAATCAGACCACTACCGATACTTTGTTGTGGTGGGGTTGGATGGAAAATATCATTTAACAGGTCGTGCATATCATGGTCAAATATCTCCTCTTCTTCATTGTTTAGCCTACTTGATGATGATGATGATGTCGTCGAACATTCACCATGAAGATTCCATTCCGAGTAACCTTTCCGGAATCCCCAACACACTAGGTGATCAAACACATCATCTCTTGTGTGATGGAAAATGTTTACACAACGTGAACATGGACACAATATATTCCCTTCACTATTTGACGACCTCTCAAACGCAAAATCTAGAAAACTTTCTACACCATTCACAAAAGATCTACTTGACCTTCGTGTATTATACATCCACGATTTGTCCATTATTAAATTACCTAATGTAAACTACACCAAACAAATTAGTGAATTGATGCTTATCTGTTTTAATGGAAACAAATTTGACTAACACCAAAAGTACTATTCAGAAACTCGTTTGGCCACATTTTCAAATATCACATCGGAACGCAACTAAGAATGTTCACTTTTGCATATTTTTGGTGTTTAAATTACCTAATGGTGACTCATATGTATGGGGGTGTTTGTTTCGGCTTATGGCTTATTTGGTTTTGGGCTTATGTTGCATACTCTCACTTTTTTGTGGCTTATTTTGAAGCTTTTTGGCTTATATAAGCTTTTTATGACATATTAAATTTATATAAGCCGAAAAGTTTCAAAATAAGCCAAAAAAAGTGAGCTTATGAAACATAAGCCCACAACCAAAAAAGCCATAAGCCGGCTCTATAAGCCGAAACAAACACCCCCATATAATAAGTTTATGCAACTTACTCTTGAATGCAAAGACATAACAGACAAGAAAATAAGAAATTAAATGATATAATCGACAGGAACTCAACATTTCCAATCTTTAGAAAACATAGATGTGTTCAAGACCTGTATTTGTGTGCTATAAAATCTAATTGCAAAACTACACAACAAACACTAGTAATAATCAAAGAATAGAATGACTAATAATCAAAATAAATCATGATCGTATGGTATCAAACAAAAGGTAGATAAAAAATTTCATTCATTACCTGAGCAAAAGATGAAAATAGTGATCGGATGAAAGTCAATATATTGGGATAATTATGAATTGTGAATGAGAGGTGGAGGCTGGAGATTAGGAACAGTAATTGAGAGTTTTAGAATTAATTTTGGGATATATACTCACAATAATTGGAGGGAATTAATAAAGAAAAGGGCGCTCAATTTTATTTTAGTTTTCGCTGAAAAGGCCGCTCAATTTTAATTTAGTTTTCAGTGAAAAGGCCCGCGTGTTTTTTAGTGGTAATTAGTGACAGATATCAAATATGAATAAAGGAAACTAATGACTTTTAATGGCATATTATCTTGGTGTATCACAAATTATACGGACTTTTAATAACATGCCTATTATTGTGCCACAAATATCATGTACAATGGTGATACAAACCGTAAAGTGCCACTAAAGCTATAAAAATATTAGTGGCACATAAAAATATGTCACTAGAAACGCAATATAGTGACACATGCAAATCTGTCATTAAAAACGTGTGTCACTAAATGGCTCTTTTTTTGTAGTGGGTAGATCGAGTAGATCGAGTCAAGTGGGATTAAATCTGTAGGATCCTACGAAAATCCATTGTAATAATCCTCATTGATTAATGATAACCTCAGATTACTGTTTAATAAAACCCATTTTTACGGGGGAATTTAAAATTTTCTCTTATTATTATTATTATCACGTTACGTTTCATGATATATATTAAGTAGTGACACGTACCTCGAGACACGATTCTCACTGAATCCAAATCTCACCAATGATGATAAGTATTCATAAAACTCCTACACTAAACATATTTAAATTCTCCCTAATTGCATGTAATTAATCCTAATCAACTTCACTAATTATACCAAGTTACAAACCAAACGGACTGCCCCAATCCTCAGCCCATCACACGACACCAGGCCCAACACCAAAGCCCACGCACTCTTTTATTATTCCATGTAGTACTCGATCCCATACCATCTCCAAATCAACTCGTGTGCTCTCGAATATGAAACGAAACCCTCGAATATTTTTACACCACGTTAATCACTACCCACTAGACTATGATCGTGCCAAATCTCAGAACTAGATATCAAATATCTCTATGAATTTCAAAGCCAAACCATTTGTCCCATTTCACACCCAAAACGTATAGACAAAAGTCTCAAAACGCAACCATTTCGAATCCCGATTCTTCCTACGTTCCACTAATGATATTTTTAACTTAATATAACGTGTAGAAGAAGAATTAGACAACAAGAACAAGATGAGGCTCGCTAGTTCCATTTTTGCACTCGCTAGAAAAGAAAACGTGTATATATATACTCCAAAAACTAAAGATAAGATTTATCTCCCTTATGAGATCCTCCCAAAATCTTACATTGTCAGTAAACCAGCTTAGGTGTCCTCCCATCCACAGTAGCCATCAATGATTGATGTGAAAGTCAAGAATAGTCAAAGAAACGTGTGTAATTCTATCTCTATATATCCTACCTCTTCTAACAGCCTCCCTTACTCACTTTTCATTCATATCACTCTCATTAACAACCCTAAACTCCCAGAAAAATGTTGCCTCTTCTTGAGAAGCTAACGGTTAGAGAAAACCAATACGTGAAAACGTATTTTGTGTCTAGTGAGTAGACTGTTTTGCCTTGTGCTTCCGTTCGGGTTCCACAGCTTCTTCACCACCTTCAAGGTGTAGTAAGTACCTAATACCTTCTCTTGTTTTCATATCTCACGTACACACTTCACTTATGCATGTTCTCGTTTGCATTCGAACGTATAACTTGTTTCTGTATATTCCTTACGTGCATTTTAGTTGGTGTAACCCACCAACATGTGTCGAACCTCCATCATGAGAGGCTTGGAAGTCACAACTCACATCACGTTTATATTCTAGTTACATGCATGACTCGAATCCATTTTGAACCTTTAGGTTCACGTATAAAGGCAGAAAACATAAAAAGTTCCAAGTCTTTTAATAACCAAAAACTATCCCAAATCGCTATATAAAGGACTCGGTAAAACTCAAATCCATCTAACAACCCATTTATACTTTTACACGAACTCTTAGACACCATGACTGACTACCACTTTCATATAGATAACTTGTGAAAATGATCACGTCTCGACCCTCTAAAATGGCCAAGTTGGAATGACCAACTCGTATATACCACAAACACTTAGAAAATATTCCAAGTCTTTGGACTCTTTAAAACGACCCAGCTCGACACCTTTATGGACTTGTATTTTCGAATGCCCACAAATAACCCACGAACATTTTTCCTCAGTTCGAATCCCCACATGGTCAACTTTAATTTTCATGTTTTGAGTTTTATATGAAAAGCTCTTAAAAGCCCTTAAAAACGTCCAAAGTATAAGCTACTTGACCGGTTTTCAACACTTAGAAAATAATGATTGCTTTTCAGTTATAATCTAGCTCGACATGGCCAACTCTTGCCCCGTTTATTTCAAATTCGTACAAGTAACACCTATATATTTTTGCATAAATCGATACAACACCTAACAAACTACACTTTTTGTATTTTGAGTTCATCCTCAGAAACTCATTTCGACACTTGAAATCAGCCATTTTATCGACAGAAACACTAGTACTATAATTCATTTTCAGAAAATATAACCAAAACTATTTCCGGTAATGGACTAAACTAAAGCCCATTAAGCTTTGGCGTTAGAACAGCCCACCAGGCCCATATAATATATTTTCAGAATCATGAAGACAACCCAAGTCCAGGCCCAAAATGGTTTACATGCCCTCGCCTCTAAAATTCTAAATTGACCTTAAGTTGATTCGTTAATTGGCCCATTAACACAAAAATAAGCTCTTTTCTAGAATAAGCAATTGAAATAAGTTATAATGAACTTAACAAAGATTATAGAAATTTTCAGAATATTTTTCCCGTTATTTTTATGCAAAAAGGACTAAACATGTAACGCGTTTTCACGTTAAGGGACTAAAACTGCCAAACCAAGAAACACAAGGACTGAGACGGTGAAAACAGAATAATTAGGGTATAATTTGACATATTATTGAATCCCAAGCCTTATTTATACTTTTGGACAAGTTATGGACTATTATTGGATATTGGACTTAACGAAGGACTAACGATGTGACACAAGCGCAGTTAGGGTAAAAAGTGTAAAAACTGGAAAAGGACAAGGACCAACTAATTTTACTTGACATTCTTATTTCATTTTCCATTTTTCACCCATCACTTCATATGCATTTTCATACTTTTAGTTACATATTATTTAAATTTTCGTTATTTATTATAACTATAAATTTAACGACTTCACTTTGCATATTATTTCATCGTAGTTCGAGGAAGTAATATTTTGGAATCAATTGACATGAGAGTCAAGATAATATTATATGTAACATTATTTTTGAACTTCAGACATTTTAAGCATATCACACTCACATCATCAATCAGATCTTTATCGATCTCTCATCTCACACTAGTTAATCATTTGGTTAGACTCTCAGACCTTCCTATTTATCAGGTTCTATTCTGAATCCGTTACCATAATCTCATCTGAACTTACTCTTTACCATTCCTAGTATTGCCCAAGGTGAGTCGTGGCCCCTACTCTTTTAATACTTGTTTTTAATAACTCTTTTGGGGGAGATACATGCTTCAACTATTTTAAGTTTAATTTTATACTCTGAAAACTCAAATAATTTACTCAAAATCATTCACTCTGCTTTACATGTTTTGAATCACCCTTTGGAAGGGATATACGCTCGTTATACTTGTAAATTGCTTGCTTAGCTTAAACACTGTATTTGAAAGATAACATTTTCAAAACTACTTGTTGTAACATGATACTGAAACTCATTATATACATTCATATAGCAATTGAGTGTACAATTAACTTTACTGTGGAAAACTAGAAGGGGGGGTTGAATAGTTTTACGTCTTTTTAAATTTTATTATAAAAACTTTGTTTATTTTTAAAACCTTAGATTCGAATTTATGTGAACTCAACTCTTGAACAATATGAGCAAATATAAGTAAATCTAAATTAACAATGCAAGTAAAATAGTGAAATGAAATGAAAGATAGAAATGGAAAGATCTAACCAAGACACAAAGGATTTATAGTGGTTCGGCTACAAGGACACCTTCCTTGCCCTACTCTACTCCCCGAGTCACCTACTCGAGAGTTTTATTCACTATGTCAACAAGCTCCCTTATGGCGGAGAAAACCTTACACAACTTTAGCTTACACCGGCTTAACGACACAAAGCTAGATGTCGGGTTCTAATTGTAGCTAGAACCAATCTCACAACTTATACACGACTTAATCACACCTTCTTCACAACTTCTTCTTCACGACTTCTTCACGACTTCTTCTTCATGACTACTTCACGACTTCTTCTTCACGACTTATTCACAACTTCTTCACAACTTATATACTACGGCTTCACACCTTCTTCATAACCTAGCACAACCTATGTACACTTCTACTTCTTCACACCTTAACTACTTACACACCTTAACTACACAACTTCACTACTTACACACTAATCTATCCCAAACAATTATTCACACAACTATCTAACAAATATACACAACTTTATACACAAATGAATGATGACACAAACAACTTAGGTAACTAAGTTGCAATACTTCTTCTCTAGTTGTTGAAGGAGTATTCTTCTTTTGCACTTTGATGGTGGAAGCTTGGATCACTTGGAAACCAATGCTTAAGAAGATATGATCAAAGGATTTTTGAAAGTATTTACAAAGATTAGAGAAGATTTAGAACAGAAAGTTTGAGTGTGCAAAAGGTGAGTAAAAATCCAGGGGAAGGCTGGTATTTATAGGCAGAAAACTGGACAGCTGGAAAGCTACTGGAGCGTGGCCGGCCCCCTTAAATAGGGAGGCGGTCCCCTTAATTTTAAAGGGGCCGCCTAGCAAAATTAAGGGGGCCGCCCAAGCCAACTGTTGCCCAGTTTTGTCTTTTTGTGGGGAAGGTTTTTCTGGAACATTTTTACTGATTTTGGTTAAAAATTTGAATTCATAAATTATAATGAATTAAACCTTTTTTATTTATTACCAAAAATGTTTTTCTAAAAGATATAAAATGTTTTTGACATTTTATAAAAAATCTAGTTATTAAGAAAATGTTCCTTTGATCATATAATGCATTAAGCATTAGTTCATTCATACCTTAAGTGATTTTAGTTGTAGAAGTGAATATTTACAACTAAGTACTTGTTTATTTTATAAGTTTATGTTTTAATGAGTTTACATTTTGTGATCATCAAAACATAGAGATATGAATAAATATTGATAATGTTTTTAGGCATTATTTATGTCAACAATCTCCCCCTTTTTGATGATTACAAAACTTAAACTCATTAAATCCAAAAAGTTATTTTTGGACAAGTATTTAGTGAGTTTATATTCACTTCTCCCCCTTTTTGTAGAATCAAAAAGGTTATGCCGACAATTTTTAGAAACAAAATTTGTCGGGACGAGAACTCCCCCTTGATGTGTGCTCCCCCTTGTTCGAGGGCACCAAGGAGACGAGCTATGGAAATCTTGGCTGCAAAAATATTAGGAGTACAAGCATACATAGCAAAATATGGAATATAAAGACAACAATCATTGCAAACAACAATCATGGCAAACAAATATTAAGAACACATAGCAAGACATATATATGCATAGCAAAAATATTTAGAACATGCAAATAATCTATTCATGCATTCAAGATGATCATGTATAACACATGAATCATCATTACATCACACAATATGCTTAAAACATAAGGATTACAACATAAGTAAAAGATACTAATAGTCCTAATATTGCCAAAGAGAGCGATTGGGCTTGCTTGCGACACAAAAGGGTGAGGGATTTTATTTTGGGGCGGAAAGCATGTGGATAGGACTTAGTTATTTGATGGTGAGGGAAATGGAGCGGATGGAGTGGATCTAGCGATGGAAATGGAGCGGATGGAGTTTGTAATTTGATCCAAGTTGAGAGAGTGGGGTAAGAAATTTGAGTAGGGTGAAGATTGAGGATCAAGGTTGGCCCTTGTTGTGTTGTGCGAGGTGTATAGCAAGGAGATCACAAAGGTCATGGATTTGGTTTATATCTTCACGGAACCTTTCCTTTTCCGTGAGAATGTGGATTTGGTTATTTGGTGGAAGTGGATGAAATTGGGGTGTGTAGTTGGAAGTAAAGTTGGATGTTTGACCAATATGATGAGGGTTTTGAAAGGTTTCAATGAGGTCGGTTTAAGGTTGATATGTGTAGTTTGGAACGAAGGTGGAGGTTGAGGCTATTTTGTGATGAAGGAGGGCTAGAAGGGAGTTGATCCAATTGAGCAAGGTGTAAGGCAAGAAGAGCACAAAGCTCATGGGCTTCTTGAAGTTCTTCAATGCACTTCAAGTGTTTGGAAGAAGGTTATGATGGTGGAGTATGGTTGTTATTTGGGATGGATGTTTGGATATGCAACATAGGAGTAACATGTGAGTTGGTAGGATGTGGTGGTGATACTCTTGGTGGTGGAGACATTTTTGGTGATGATGGGTGTGAAGGTATTGAGGAAGAGGATATTCCAAGAGTGTTGAGTGTTTTGGATAGTGTATTGGTAGGTTGAATGAGATGTGAGATGTTGTGAATGAGATTGGGATTATTGTTTTGGGATTGATCATGCTCTTCATATGAATCATATGGGTGAGATGAAGGTGTATTTTTGGGAGTAAGGATGGATGGTTGGTTATTATGATGAGGTTTGTGAAAGGGTTCATTGGAATGAGCTTGAGGATTGGAAGTGTAGTTGGGAACAAATGTGGGTGGAGGTGTTGTTTGTTTAGCCACATCATTTATTGTGATGGACTTGTTTTGGGGGTTTGGTTTTCTTGTCCAACCGGGCTTTTTGGTCATCCTTGCTAACCTTGAGGATTTTGGCTTTGGTTTGATGAAGATGGCATGATGAGATGATGGAAGGTTGTGAGGAATGGAAGTGTTTATAGTGTAGGATTGATGGGATTAAGGAATGGATAAAATTTGTTGGATGGATTGGAATAAGATATGTTTGTGAATTATGGGAATTGTAGGATGAAATGGGCTAAAAAGTAGAAAAGGAGACAGCATCTTCGACCATACAGATGGCCGGTCCCCTTAAACATTAAGGGGGCCGCCTAAGGAATTAAGGGGGCCGCCCATCTGCTGATTTCCAGGTTGCCAAAAATGAGTTTTTGGCAAAAATTTGTAGAAAAGGTTGTGTTTTTGGGTTTAGTTTCAAGCAAGTCCAACTCTTTGAGGCAATTAAGCATGTAATAGATATTTATGCAAAACATGTTAATTAAAGAGATTAAGCAAACAAGCAATTTCATCTAGCACGTAAACATACTCATCAAGCAAGTAATATCATCTAGCATGTAATATCATCCAAGTAATATAATCTAGCATGTAAACATACTCATCAAGCAAGTAATATATATGAACTAGGAAACAATAAACTACACCATTTTTTTTTTTATAATTATATGTGCCTATGTGAGGAATCCTAATGAAACAATAAACTACACTAATTAATGAACTATTTGAGGGATCCTAATGTGTGCCTATGTGCAATAAGTGGGAACTTAAGATAGCATGGACTTCTAGATTTGTTACAAACAAAATCTTAATAGACAAACCATGGTCCGCTTGATTTGACTTAGTTCACTTATAAATGTCATGTATATAAATATAGATGACAAATATGAGATCACCATGCATGATTTAAGAAAAATGTTTTTAGCATTATTCAACAATGTTTGAAAGTGGGTTTTTATGTAGATGTTAAAGTTATTTGAATAAAATAGATTGGGTTTTATTTCAAAATGTGTTTTATGAAGAATGTGTAAGAAAAAGAATTCCCAATCTTTGACTTTAATCGAAACAGAATTATGGACATAGATTAAGAGGAAAAATGTTTTTAAAAAAAATATTTTTCTAAAATGTGAAGTTTCTGTATATTTTTAAAGATGCTAGGTTTTTGAAAAATGGTTGTTAAAGATCTCATGCTCAAGGGAATTGGTTAAGGCTATTGTCACATGCTACCCTTTTCTACATATCCTATGGTCATAAGGAAGCGATGACGAAATTCTATATGTTTGATGCGAGAGTGTTGAATGTGGTATAACCTAACATCTATAGCTCCTTTGTTGTCGCACACTTATCTAACTTGATGCCATAATCTCAGAGAGCTTGTTTCATCCATAGTTTTCTAACGCGAGAAATCTAATCTTACTTCTATGTTAATGATTGATCCACTTAACTCATTTCACTTCATCACCATGAGTTTTCTAATAGTGGACATAGAAGATTTCCATTTTAAACATTATAATCTTAAAAAGGCCAAAGGGAAAAGAACAAGTGATTCTAGGTTCTAAGCAGATTCATATAATCTATTATGTGTATATATATATAACTAGGCATTATGAGCTAAATAGGCATGCAATTGGCTAGTTCATTAATCTAAGCATATGGCATAGTGATGGAGAACATGAAAGGAAGGCGTACCTTTTAGTCTTCAATAAATAGTCTTCAAGATCTTCAAAGCGTGTATATTGACTTATAGAAGCCATTCGTAGATTTGACACCAAAATTCCCGATGACTAGACACTTTTAGCCACTTGGTCCCTATTGTCCAATTGGTCCATAGTTGTTTGGACCGAACATGGTTTGCAATTGACTAGGATGCATATATGGTGGAAGTATTCCCCAAGGATTGAAACTTGGTGGACTTGAATAATTCCACATTGGGTGATTATTATTATGGAGGTTTTGTCTATTTTGGTTTCTTCTAGGTTGAGGGGTTTTAGGCCGAGGGTGAGGACTAATTGGTCTTCTAGGTTGAGGTGTTTTTGACCTTAACTTTGGTTTAGAGTATTCTACTTCATTTTTTAAAGATGGTTTATAAAAGGTTTTTACTTCCTCATTACTAGCTATGGGTATTTTTCTATCTTTTACAAGTATATACTTAGGTTTTAACTCTAATGGTTTTTGTTTACTAGATTGGCATTCAAACTTTACATTTTTATTTTCACTAGTTGAAGCATTATTTGAGTTAAATCCTAGACCGGTTTTATCTCCCGAAGTTCCTTGAACACTTATTATTTTCTTAAGTGAGTTACTACTATTTTTAAATTTGTCAAGTTTTAAAATTTCATTTTTAAGTTTTTCGTTTTCATTTTTGACCTCTAGACATGTTTTACATTCTATAAAAACTTCTTTTACATTTTTTAAGTGTTGTAGTTTAATTTTTAATTCAAGTATTTCGTTTTCTAATTGGTTATTTATGTGTTTTAGTGATTTGTTTTTAGTTATTAATTTTTGACCTAGTTTGCATAATCTATTATATTCACTATCTAAGTCTTTTTCATCTAATGATAAATATTTATCACTAAAGTATTCGGTTTCGGAATGTACCTCACTTGATGTCTTTGCCATAAGACATTTTTCGTCGTTTGCTTTGTCCGCTTCGTCTTTGTCGCTATCACTCCATGCTCCACTAACAAAGGCGCTTTGGTAATCATGACCCGGTGGCTTTGGACATTCGCCAATAAGATGGTTTGGGCTTCCACATCTAAAGCACTTTCTTTTCAAGTAGTTATCATTCCTATTTCTTTGAAGCGATCTTCTTTCATCTCGTGGTTGTCTTGTGAATCTTCCTCGTCTCTTTAGAAATTTCTTGAACTCTCTTACGGCCATGGCATATTCTTCGTCATCATTTTCGGAGGTTGAGCTATCCTCGTCACTAGATTCCTTCCTAGCTTTCAATGCAATAGACTTGCTTTGTTCTCTTTTTCCTTTCACCATCTCGGAGTCTTTCTTTATTATCGCTTCGTAGACTTTCAAGTTGCCAATCAACTCATCAAGTTGAAGAGTTGACAAGTTCTTCGATTCTTCAATCGCCGTAACTTTGGCTCGCCATTTTGGATGAAGCGCCCTAAGAAATTTCCTAACAAAATTCTTACTAGAAAAACTCTCATCAAGTGCTTTTAAACTTGTGATGATAGTGTTAAACCTAGCAAAAGCATTATCTATTGATTCCTCTTCCGGAATCGTAAATTGTTCATATTGTTGAACAAGAAGATCTATTTTATTATCTTTGACTTGACTATTACCTTGGTGAGTGATTAATAAAGATTCCCAAATTTCTTTTGCGGTTTGACACATAAAAATCCGTTCATATTCTTTACGTGGTAACGCATTATAAATTACCATTTTAGCCTCATTATTTTTTGCTAGTTTCTTTTTCAAACATCATTTTGTTTTTCAAAAGGTACAATTTCATCAATTTTAGTTAAAGGGTTATTTTGAATAGGAGGAAAATCACCATAGGTAATAATATGCTAAAGATCAAGATCTTTTGATTTCACATAAGTTTCGAATCTATTTTTCCAATATAAAAATCCAGCACTTTCAAATAGTGGTGGTCTTTGCATAGATTGCCCTTCTAAATATTTTTCAGATTCCATAGATCGTTTCAAGTTTTAAAATACAGTTTATTTTAAAAATCTTGTTTAACCTGGCTCTGATACCAATTGTGGAAAACTAGAAGGGGGGGTTGAATAGTTTTACATCTTTTTAAATTTTATTATGAAAACTTTGTTTATTTTTAAAACCTTAGATTCGAATTTATGTGAACTCAACTCTTGAACAATATGAGCAAATATAAGTAAATCTAAATTAACAATGCAAGTAAAATAGTGAAATGAAATGAAAGATAGAGATGGAAAGATCTAACCAAGACACAAAGGATTTATAGTGGTTCGGCTACAAGGACACCTTCCTTGCCCTACTCCACTCCCCGAGTCACCTACTCGAGAGTTTTCTTCACTATGTCAACAAGCTCCCTTATGGCGGAGAAAACCTTACACAACTTTAGCTTACACCGGCTTAACGACACAAAGCTAGATGTCGGGTTCTAATTGTAGCTAGAACCAATCTCACAACTTATACACGACTTAATCACACCTTCTTCACAACTTCTTCTTCACGACTTCTTCACGACTTCTTCTTCATGACTACTTCACGACTTCTTCTTCACGACTTATTCACAACTTCTTCACAACTTATATACTACGGCTTCACACCTTCTTCATAACCTAGCACAACCTATGTACACTTCTACTTCTTCACACCTTAACTACTTACACACCTTAACTACACAACTTCACTACTTACACACTAATCTATCCCAAACAATTATTCACACAACTATCTAACAAATATACACAACTTTATACACAAATGAATGATGACACAAACAACTTAGGTAACTAAGTTGCAATACTTCTTCTCTAGTTGTTGAAGGAGTATTCTTCTTTTGCACTTTGATGGTGGAAGCTTGGATCACTTGGAAACCAATGCTTAAGAAGATATGATCAAAGGATTTTTGAAAGTATTTACAAAGATTAGAGAAGATTTAGAACAGAAAGTTTGAGTGTGCAAAAGGTGAGTAAAAATCCAGGGGAAGGCTGGTATTTATAGGCAGAAAACTGGACAGCTGGAAAGCTACTGGAGCGTGGCCGGCCCCCTTAAATAGGGAGGCGGTCCCCTTAATTTTAAAGGGGCCGCCTAGCAAAATTAAGGGGGCCGCCCAAGCCAACTGTTGCCCAGTTTTGTTTTTTTGTGGGGAAGGTTTTTTCTGGAACATTTTTACTGATTTTGGTTAAAAATTTGAATTCATAAATTATAATGAATTAAACCTTTTTTATTTATTACCAAAAATGTTTTTCTAAAAGATATAAAATGTTTTTGACATTTTATAAAAAATCTAGTTATTAAGAAAATGTTCCTTTGATCATATAATGCATTAAGCATTAGTTCATTCATACCTTAAGTGATTTTAGTTGTAGAAGTGAATATTTACAACTAAGTACTTGTTTATTTTATAAGTTTATGTTTTAATGAGTTTACATTTTGTGATCATCAAAACATAGAGATATGAATAAATATTGATAATGTTTTTAGGCATTATTTATGTCAACAATCTCCCCCTTTTTGATGATTACAAAACTTAAACTCATTAAATCCAAAAAGTTATTTTTGGACAAGTATTTAGTGAGTTTATATTCACTTCTCCCCCTTTTTGTAGAATCAAAAAGGTTATGCCGACAATTTTTAGAAACAAAATTTGTCGGGACGAGAACTCCCCCTTGATGTGTGCTCCCCCTTGTTCGAGGGCACCAAGGAGACGAGCTATGGAAATCTTGGCTGCAAAAATATTAGGAGTACAAGCATACATAGCAAAATATGGAATATAAAGACAACAATCATTGCAAACAACAATCATGGCAAACAAATATTAAGAACACATAGCAAGACATATACATGCATAGCAAAAATATTTAGAACATGCAAATAATCTATTCATGCATTCAAGATGATCATGTATAACACATGAATCATCATTACATCACACAATATGCTTAAAACATAAGGATTACAACATAAGTAAAAGATACTAATAGTCCTAATATTGCCAAAGAAAGTGATTGGGATTGCTTGCGACACAAAAGGGTGGGGGATTTTATTTTGGGGCGGAAAGTATGTGGATAGGACTTAGTTATTTGATGGTTATGGAAATGGAGCGGATGGAGTGGATCTAGCGATGGAAATGGAGCGGATGGAGTTGGGTACTCGGGGAGTGGAGTAGGGCGAAGAGGAGCTTCGTGATCGAACCACTATAAATTATCGTGTCTGGTTTGCGCCTTCTTTACTTATATCTTTACTTTCATTATAGTCTTTATCGCTTTATATTTATATTTGCATTGCATTTATGTTTGTGTGCTTTGTTGCTTATATTATGTTGATTATGTTTGTGTCATGGTTAGATGGTGTTTATGTTGCAGTTTACTTTATACTATCTCTAGATGTTATATGACCATTGTTGACACTTTTCATATTACGTCACACTTGATCGGGTGTTTGATACAAAATTTTTTTAAGTTTTTAATGGAAACGTATTCACCCCTCTACGGTTTCCACATACGTGTAGTATACATGCATGTATTGTGAGGAGCGTGTTGAATTTATAACTTTGATATTTGCATGAAATGACCAACAAACTTTATATAGTTGCCACATTTTACATGGTCTACTTGCATGGTGACACGTTTATATAATAGGAAACGTGTAATGTTGAAAGTAAACACGTATTTATACAAAAGATGGTTATCAGGATGAGAAAGTCACGAGGGAAACAGAAGAAAGAGTCTTCGAGTGAAGAGGGTTGGAACTCAGACTTTTCATTGTAATTTGTAGTTTCGTTTTCATTACCGTATCGTAGTTTGTTAATCATTAATTTATGTAATATTTTTATTTTTAATGAATTTTAAATTTATTGTTTTAAAATATTTGAAAAAAAAAAAAAAAAAGTCGGTCACCACTGTGGCGCATTGGTCATGTTTGGTCACCGGAGAAAGAAAGCTGACGTGACAGCTGGTGACTAGCCTAAAGAATCATGTCATTAAGTAAATGTGAGTTCGTATCCAGGCAAGTACAAAAGTGATTAGACTTCCATACAAATATAAAACCAATAAAAATTGAATTCAAAGTATTAAAAGTATTCATAAGCATGACAACAATCATACCTAATTAAGTGGTATGTATATGACGTTTGAGATCTTTAATCCTTGACGACTTCAACTTTGGAATAGGTAAAGAGCAGAGGAAAATCATTCTGTAACTTCTGGGATTGCAAAGTGTAACCCTAAGTCGAGTTTAACTGTCGGTATTTATAGAAAAGGCCAAGCCCGTCATGTGTACAGCATATAGGTATAATTTCTATACGCATTATAGGTCTTCAAAAACCCTAATTTCATTTTTGCTAGACCTCCTCTACGGTGTATAGGTATGAATCATATACGCCGTATAAGCTTCGTTTGGATTTCTATTTCCAGGTCTTGATATGTATACGCCGTATAGGTATGAGTCTATACAGCGTATAGAGCTTCTTAAGTAAATTTCCTCAATTTTTGGCTTCTTTTTCTGTGTCTTGTGTTCCATTGCTCCAGATTAGTATTAAAATGCAAAAGTAAAGCAACTAAGTACCAAATATCGTAAAAACATTACAAATATGAGCAGTAAACACTATATATTGATACTAAAAACATGTATACATTTGATGTTATCACTTAGAGGGAAGGGTACCATCACTTACCACCCTCGCCATTCACATGTGGCACCACAAATGGCGGCGCCAAACTCTCGTTACCACACCACCACCCTCGTGCGCCATTTCCAGCGTGACTTCAGTCACCCTCGCCAAATGTACAACATTTTTGAATATTTTGACCGTTTGAGCTACTTTGTCATATTTTTTAAATGCCATTTCAGATGTAACGGCTAGTTTGTCTTAAAATAAATAAATAAACTATACCACTTTATATAAACCTAAATATACAAGCAATTTCACACACAATTACTTACTTTCCACCTTAATTCTTTCAATCACAACACACATTCTATAAACCAAAAATGATTTTCGATGAAGAATATGTTAACTTTTCCGATGTCAATGAAACTGATATTTTGTTTATGATGCAATTTTATCAGTATCACCAATCGTTGCAAACTCAAGCTCAAAATTCATTTACGGGTACGCTGATATAACATGACGTAAAGTTGCTGAAGAACGTTTGTGGGACGACTATTTTGGTGATAGTCCAAAATATCCAGAGTATTATTTTAGGCGTCACTATCATATGAGTAGTAAACTACTTTTAAAAATAGTAAAAGGTATTGAAACTAATATTGAATCTCACGATGAACTTCCTGATCATTTTGATTTCTTTGTAGTCAGACCCGATGATACGGGTCTATTGGGTTATAGTGTAATTATGAAATGCACTTTAGCCATACGCCAATTGGCGTACGGTACAACACCCGATGTATTTGATGAATATTTACAAATGGGTCAACATTGTGAACACGATTGTCTAGATCATTTTACTAAGTGCAATATCGATTTATACATGCTTGAGTATTTAAGAAAACCCGACTACAATGACATTCAAAATACATACGCATTTTATGAGAGGGTTCATGGGTTTCCAAGTATACTTGGAAGTATTATGGGTGCGTTTGGTATGCTGCGAGGAATGACAATGGGAATGAGTTTGATAGTAGTGGTGGGTCCCTCAACTATGAAAGATCCATTCCCCCCATTCCCCCCTCTCTAGCCATATATGGAGTGTGGAATATATGTGACTTTCATAGTCATAGTGGTGGGCCCAACAGTCTTAAACAAATACTTGCAATGACTATCAAAGTCATTATTTCATTCCCCCTAATCCATACCGAACGCACCGTTAATTGTTTGCATTGGGAATGGAAAAACTGCAAAAAATCATTGGACGGTCAATTTCACTGAGCTGATAAAAAATCCAACTATAATGCTTGAAGTTGTTGCCTCTTACGATATGCGGATTTGGCATGCATTTTTTGAGGTAGCGGGTGCGAATAATGATATTAACGTTTTAAATAATTCTCCAATATTCGACGACCTTTTTGAAGACAGAGCCCTTGTTGCTCCGTTTGAAGTAAATGGAGTTACGTATGAAAAATGGTATTATCTAGCGAACGAGATTTACCCAACATGGGCAACTTTTTCCAAATCATTTACGGTGGCACTAGACGAAAAACATGGACACTTTAAAAGGCGACAAGAATGTGCACTAAAAGATGTTGAACGAGCCCTTTGGTGTCCTCCAAAGACGTTGGGAATTATACAACAACTGACGCGTACTTAGACTATGAACAAGCTGCAAAAACTCACGTACACGTGCATCATATTGCATAATATGATTTTGAAAGATCAAAAGTATGTGATAAGTTAATTCAACGAGTTGTATGTTAGTCCGCAACCACATATACAACGAGAATGGTTCGAGAGATACGAGTTGCAATGGAAGAAAGCCAAAGAATTGCGTGATAGAACAATACACGTAAATCTTCAACGGGATCTAATGGCTCATATTTGGCAACGACACCAACAAGAAGAAGAAAACTAGTTTATTGATAATTTGAGGTATTTTCATATTTTTTTAATGTTTTTATTTTATTTTCGTACTTTGTTTATTTTTCGTAATGTTTGTATTTTTGTACTTTGTTTATTTTTCGTATTGTAATTTGTATTTTTATTTTTATGAATAAAAGTTTAGTTTGTTTGAAAAAAAGAATGATGGGGCCCAAAAACTGTGAAATGACACACAAGCGGCTCCATGATAGAAGGAGTATTTTTTATATGTGAATGTGAAATGTGAAATGTGAAATGTTGAGTACAATAATAGTAACTAAAGAGTTATCAACTATCAAACGCATTGTTCTAGAGTGCACTTTTCATTATCTTACCTTTCGTGTGCTGCGAATTTGACATCAAGGGTTATGTAACTTAACTTACTTTCACCAAATTGCATAGGAATGCCATGCATGCTTAAGCCAAAAGGAAGACTAGTTTGTTGGTTACGTAAAAAATATTTGATATCTCGATATTTACATGGTTTTAAAGAATGATTTATACACCTATCTATGTTAAAATAAAACTTAAAATCAGCTATATGGTTGAGTGTTTGACACAAGTAGTTGAAGCTAACTTATCACAATGTAGCTTACTTTCAAAGATTTCTACCTGGATATGTGAACATCATTGATCTTTTATTTATACGCTTTTGTTCAGGAAATTAGTTCTATGCAGCTGATTGATTAAAAGACAAAAGTTTAAATGACGAGATACGGTGAGAAGAAAAATTAAATTAAGAATAATAAGAAGGATTTCTCTAGCCACATATTTCAAATAAGAAGGATTATTTTAAGGGGAGATGCATTTATTTTTATAGATGCATTTGAAATGTGTCGTTATGATTTCTTCTCATTATATATTTTTTTTATTTTAAATTTTCTTCTCATTTGATCCTAACTCCAAAAGTTTATACTATCAGTACCCATATTTCTGATGCTTTCGTAAACATGGTATACTTCAAAAGGTTTAAATAGGCGGAGAAACCTCATCTTCACACATCTTTCGGTGTCGACTGACCCTTTCTCTAGAACCATCCTCAGGCATTAGAGATACATGTTAAGGGTCTTGATACATCTTTAGTTGTAAATTGCTAACTCGTTTTCAATAGTTCTAGTCTGGTATTGTAAGAATGGTAAGAACACACAACAACAATCTTTACACCCAACCAACCACCCCTTGGTGTATCTTTTATTATTAATAGCTAAAGTAGATAAGTCCCCAATTAGGTGCTTACCAAACAAATACAAAGACGAAGATTGATCCCCTTCAGAAGGGCACCAATCAACCATACTACAAATCACTCACACTTAGTTACTGATCAATAAAGATTGATCAATTAAGACAGTAACCAAGACTAACAAGATATCAGAGATGATATCTATAACAATACGAAGACAATGAGAGAACAAGAGAGAATACAAAGACTGCACAAAGATAACAATGACAACTAACTAAACCCTAGCTATGGATGAGAGCTTATATAATGGACATTTACACTTTAGCCCTTGTAGTTCATCACTCTCTCCATAAGCAGCTTAAACATGTATTCCAGTTATAGCAAGATTGAAGAGATGACACATTAAGTCCTTCAACTTAATGATGACCAAAAGTTATAATATTTATAACACCTTCCCTTAAGCTTTTGAGTCATCAACCTGAACAACCTTCTTCATCTCAACAGCTTCTGCATTCTGCTTCTTAAACATATCTAACAATCCAAGTTTTTTGCAAAACAAATAATGTTGCACACCTCCAAGACACTTGGTAAAAATATCAGCAGTCTAACTGAATAACAGGATTAGCTGCTAACTGAATAATAGCACTATTATCACAAAATAATTCTACTGGTAACAACCTAGTAACACCTAAACTATGTAACAAATTGCTTAACCAAATGATTTCACAAGTAGCAGAAGCCATACTTCTGTATTCAGCTTCTGCAGAGCTTTTAGACAATGTAGCTTATTTTTTACTTTTCCATGAAATCAAATTTTTACCCAAGAAAACACAAAAAACCAGTAACTGATTTTCTAGTTTTAGGACATTTAGCCTAGTCTGCATCAGAGTAAACTCTAAGTTTAAGGTCAGAAACTCTATCAAATTGCAAACCAGACCCAGGTGAACCCTTTAAGTACCTAAGAACCCTTAAAGCAGCTTTCATATGAGACTGCAAAGGACTATGCATATGCTGACTAAGACAGTGAACAACATAACTAATATCAGGCCTTGTGTTGGTCAAGTAAATCAACTTACCAACCAACTGTTGATAACCAGTAAAGCTTTTCAAGAACTTATCAGTAGAAGTTTCAATATTATTTAACATAGTATTCTCAGGTAAAGGAGTATCCACAGGCTTAGCCAGCAGACCATACTCATGTAATAGTTCTAAACAATATTTTCTTTGAGACATGCAAATACCATTTTCATTTTGTAAAACTTCTATACCCAAGAAATACTTTAACTTTCCCAAATCTTTTATCAAAAACTTAGAATTTAAAAATTCTTTAAACCTTTTACTCTCAGCCTCATCATTACCAGTTATCACAATATCATCAACATATACAAGCAACATCATAAAAAAAGAACCAGATCTATTAGTAAACAGAGAATAATCAAATTTACTTTGTTCAAAACCATGCTCAGCTAACACAGTGGTCAGTTTAGCGTTCCACTGTCTAGGAGCTTGTTTCAACCCATATAAAGACTTATTAAGTTTGCACACTTTGTTTTTATCAGCATTATCATACCTTTGAAGCATAATCATATAAACATCCTCATCCAAATCTCCATACAAAAAAGCATTGTTAACATCAAGTTGATATAATGGCCAATTTTTATTCACATCAATGCTAATAACACATCTAACAGTAACCTTAACAACAAGACTGAAAGTCTCATCATAGTCAAGACCTTCCCTTTGACCAAACCCCTTAGCTACTAATCTAGCTTTATACCTATCAATCTCACCAATATATTTATATTTAATTTTCCAAAGCCACTTATACCCAATAGCTTTTCTACCAGCAGGCAGATAACATTCAGTCCAAGTATTATTCCTATTTAAGGCCTCAATTTCATTATTCATGGCATCAATCCAATTAGGATCAGTAACAGCTTCCTCATAGCTGGTTGGTTCAATAGACTTATTCAAATTAGTAGTAAAACACAAGTTGTCATTACTAAGCATAGCATACCAGACATATTTTTCTATACCATATCTAACATTAGAACTCAACACATAATCATTCAGTCTAACAGGAAGCCTAGACTGTCTATCAGACCTTCTTAATGCAGGTGTCTGCCCTTCATCAGAACCATTTTGAACATGAGAAGGAGTTGGTACAGAAACATTTTCATTAAAATTGCCCTCAGACCAGTTTTGGTCATCAAAGTTGGTTGCAATGTGCCTTCCTTCCTGATTCATATCAAGTGTAGTATCACTTGAAGTATATGCTAAATCAGGAGGTTGCACACTACCATCCACAACTGATGAATCTTTCCCTTCATCATTGGGACTTTGAGGCTCACTAAAAAACTTCAAGTGATCAACGTCATTTGTAAAATCTACATCTGTTAAATCACTGGTTTTCATTTTAAAAGGAAATATGTTTTCATAAAACCTAACATCTCTTGAATAAAACACATTTCTAGAATCGAAATTTAAAAGTTTATAAGCTTTTTTCACAGTAGAAAACCCAATAAGAACACACTTTTTAGACCTAAAAGACATTTTATCATTATTATTTAAAGTAGTAGAAGAACATAAACAACCAAAACACCTCAAATGGGAAAGATTAGGTTTCTTTTTATGTACCAACTTAAAAGGAGACTTACCATTTAACATAGATGAAGGCAGCCTGTTTATAAGATACACAGCAGTTAGAACACACTCAGACCAGAAAGATAGAGGAATCCCCTCCCCCTAAAAACATAAGACTCCTTGCTACATTTAGCAAGTGTCTATGTTTCCTTTCAGCAATACCATTCTGCTGAGGTGTATGGGAACAAGAGGTCTGATGTATTATTCCAAGATCAGAAAACAAAGTATGCATTCTTTTATTAACAAATTCTGTACCATTATCTGACCTAACAATTTTAATTTTAAATTCAAACTGATTATGAATCAATTTAATAACTGAAACAAATACATCAAATACCTCATCCTTAGTTTTGACTAAGTATACCCACACAGCACTAGAATAATCATCAACAATAGTTAAGAAATACTTAAACCCTTCTCTGCTAGGAACTCTATAAGGGCCCCACAAGTCTAGGTGAACAAGTTCACCAACAGTCTTAGACTTGTGATCAGACAAGGAAAATGGTTCCCTTGTCTGTTTAGCCCTGTGACAGACCTCACAAACAGGCACAGAAGTGTTTTTAGATATATTCAAGTCATTATGTAAAACAGACAACACTTGGTCAGCAGGATGACGAAGTCTATTATGCCAAAGCAACTTAGACACATTAAATCTTAGAATCATATTATTCTTACCTACCACATAGTCCTTATTCATGTCAAACAGATATAATCCTCCAGATTCACTTCCAGTCGCCAATGTTCTCACTTTTTTCAAGTCCTGAATATAACACTTATCCTCATCAAAACCAACAAACATCTTACTATCTCTAATAAGTTTGTTAACAGACAATAGACTAACACAATAACCAGGAACAACAAGAACATCATATAAAATCACATTATTAGTTAATCTTAAGTTCCCAACATGACTAATAGTAGCAAGAGTACCATTGGGATGACCAACAGTAATCTTTAAACTAGTGACATCAACCACATTAGACATACCAACAGTAGACACAGTTAAGTGCTGATTAGCACCAGAATCAATGATCCAACCCATACTTATAGTAATAACATATAGACTACTATTAGCACAGAAAAATGTTGAAAAATTAATGTTGAACCAAACATTTCCATTAAAGAATGAAGCCTTACCAGCCATATTGGCATGAACACTACCAGAGGATGTTTCATTGATCAAAGACAGAAGTTTCTTCATCTGATTAGAAGTGAAACTAGAAGAAGGACTAGAAGAAGACTGTTTCTCAGGCTGTTTAACATCAGTATTAGCATTGAAATTTTGTTTAACAGGGTTAGAAAACTTCTTGAAACCAGGTGGAAAGCTAACCAACTCATAACATCTTTCTATTGTATGACCAATTTTACCACAATTTTTACAGTTTAGATTAGGATTTGGTCCTCTGTTAACCCCATTAGTAGCATTCCCTCTGTTGTTATTATTATTAGTATTAAAACTCCTTCTATTATTGTTAAAAGATTTAGCATTAAAAGAAGTAGCATTCATTTTTGTCTCAACACTACCAGAGGACTCAGGAACCCCTCTATGGGATTCTTCTCTGGACACAGTAGTATAAGCATCTTTTACTTCAGGGAGAGGATCGCTGGTTAAAAGAGTTGTCATCACAGGCTGATAGCAATCATCAAGGCCCATGAGGAACTGCATCAGCTTCATAAGCTGTTGATGTAACCCTAGTTCTTTACTAGCATCACAATTGCACTTAAATTCACATACACATTTAGGCAATTTAGTCAAAGCATCAAATTCTCTCCACAAAGAATTCAGCCTATGATAATAATCTGCTACAGAACTACCACCTTGTTTAACAGAATTAATCTTTTGTAACAAATTATATACCATAGACCCATCAACCTTATCATATGTTTCCTGTAATTCTTTCCAAACAGATGCAACATTTTCAGAATAAACCAATCCCATATAAACATCTTGAGACACAGAATTCAAGATCCAGGTTAAAACAATGGCATTACATCTGTCCTATTGGGCAGATAACACATCACTACTGACATATGACTCTTTCAAGCATGTACCATCAGCAAAACTATACTTATTCCTAGCCTGCAAGGCCAACTTCATGGCACCAGACCAAATCCTATAGTTCTCGGTCCCAAGAAATTTAAAAGGAATTAAAGTAGTATTACTATTATCATTAGTTTGAATATGCAAAGGATTACCAGCATCAAGATTACTAATTAAAACAGGTGGAGCACCACCTCCACCACTACTTTCACCAACAACCATAACAACAGATAAACAAAGATAAACAAGAAATCAATGCAGATAAACAAGAACAAACAAACAAACAAAACAGATAATGCTAAGACAAACAACAAAAAACAGACAAACAAACCACTCAACAACCAACTACCAAGACAGTCCAAGAACCTAAACTCCAGCGACCTAGACTCACCTAAACAACACCTAATAACAAGAAACAGAAGAAAAGCAACACACACCCAAGAATAACCAAATGCTAGCCAAGAAGACTGGGAGTAGCCAGAGCATGTATCCGTACCAATCAGGTTGGTAGGTCAAGATGTTAACCACCCTGTTTGCACCTTCTTAACTAAACAAGTGTTATCTTAAGGGAAGAAAGATCAACTTACAGAGCTTAAACTAGATCACAGCGGAAAAAACCACTACAACAGCACTAGATTCACTTAGTCTAGTACTATTGTAATCAAGAATGGGCCCAACAACCTTAATCAATCACCAGGGATAAAACCCCCAAATCCTCAAATTAGGGTTTCAAGAAAACCTAACCAATAATCCCACAAGAACCACCAGATCTAGCCTGAACAGACTAAATCGAACACGGCCGTAAAGAATATGACCTCAATTAACCAATTAAACCTCCAATTAACAAAATCCCAAAAAAATCTTTGAAACCCTAGAAACCCTAGAATCTCAAAAATCACCAGATCAGATCACCGTGTCTCTGATACAATGTAAGAATGGTAAGAACACACAAAACAATCTTTATACCCAAACAACCACCCTTCGGTGTATCTTTTATTATTAATAGCTAAAGTAGATAAGTTCCTAATTGGGTGCTTACCAAACAAATACAAAGACAAAGATTGATCCCCTTCAGAAATGCACCAATTAACCTTACTACAAATCACTCACACTCAGTTATTGATCAATTAAGACAGTAACCAAGACTAACAAGATATCAGAGATGATATCTATAACAATACGAAGACAATGAGAGAACAAGAGAGAATACAAAGACTGCACACAGATAACAATGACAACTAACTAAACCCTAGCTATGGATGAGAGCTTATATAATGGACATTTACACTTTAGCCCTTGTAGTTCATCACTCTCTCCATAAGCAGCTTAAACATGTAGACCAGTGATAGCAAGATTGAATAGATGACATGTTAAGTCCTTTAACTTAATGATGACCAAAAGTTATAATATTTATAACATGTATGATCAATTTGACTCTATAGAATACGCTAATAATTTCAGTTACCTAATATTGCTCAATAAAACTTGAATTGGTTTCTAATCATTATTTGCAAATGTCCATATATCACACAGACCTCCAATGCAATTACCATATAACAGTTGACTGAAGTTTAAAGTTTTTTCTACAAAAAATTAATAGTTTTGTATGTATAGCGTTTTAATTCTACCAATATACATCTGGTTATAAATCATCACTAAGATGTACTAATAGTCAGACATTAAGACAATTTCAGAAGATGTTTCATGAAAAAACTGAACTAGATGTAGGAAAACGATTACACTTTTATTAATAAAAACCAAATTACAATAAATAAAATTAATAGTAAATAAATAACAGAAAATAAATACAAACAGAATGTAGGCATAGACATAAGACAAACTCTAATAAACGATAATTAAATAAAACAATAAACTAGTCAAAAAGATTTACTTGATCACCAAATAAAGATCAACAACGAAGCACTAAAAAACCGATGCACGTGTTTGACACGCTTTAAAACAGATTCGCCGTCTGTTTTCCAGGTACAATAGCCAAAACAGTAAGTTGTACTGTCGGACTTAACTAAATTGCTAGGAATTTCACCTTTTCAAATGCGTATTCTATATGTTGGAAACCAATAATACTTATTGATTTGAAGTCTCAAAAACTTATGGAATTAGGGCCTCTATTTATACACAACAGACTCCCTATAAGTTTACCCATCCCACCGATGTGGGATTGAAAATAAACTACTTTTCCTCTTTAGGCATGGTACCGAATGCCTAACTTTGAGACCCGATATCTCATTCATATCAACTCTATTTTGGGCACATAAAGGATCATTGCGAAGCTCTCTTCGGGGAGAAAGCGAACCTACAAGCTATTAATTATATATATGACACATACATATAGATAATTGTGTCCAAAATTGGTCAAAAGTCACTTTTGCCAACCAATTTTCCAACAATCCCCCACATGAATGGAGATCGGTCGTAATACACAAAAATTATGATGAAATTCCAATAGTTGAATCTTGCAAAGGATAGGTAGGTGTGACCCTTTGAACCTTCCCTTGTGAAATGCACTTAGCCTCTTAGCTGTCAGTAGACACGATGTCTTTGAACTGAGCTGCTGTTTATGTAGATGACAATACACTTCACACATGACTCTCCCTAACATTGTTAAGTCCTCATAGTTATGTTCATTATGGTCCTGAACATTTTCCTGGTTCTGCAAAAGCTCTTAGGATTTGCGCCCCCCACAATTCCCTTCGAAGCAACCCCACTTCTCTCTCACATAGGTAATTTCATCTTGAATCATTAAAAACATATGCTTGCGATTTCATCTTGAATCATTATGCTTTATTATTTCATCTTGAATCATAAAATCCATATGTTTAACCTCTCAACAAGTCACATTTATTATAGGAATGGACTAGGAAGTTACAATGTTAAGTAACTCCCCCATTGTGACGTGACTTCCCCAACATTTATATGATTAGGTTGTCCTATTGAACCCAGATCTTGGGATCTCTAGTCAACTAGGTTGGGTTTTCCTTCATATAAACTCATTCCTTTAAGGGCTTTAGTCACATTCCTTTAGACGACTTACTAACTAACTCTGTGCTTAAGCCTTTCGTAAGCAGATCCGCGATTTTATCCATTGACTTTACGTAGTCAATCATGAAAATTCTAGTTTAGAGTAGTTGTCGCACCAATCAGTGTCTATGATGGATATGTCTCGACTTACCTTTTTTTACATTGTGATATGAGCTCTGTCAATTTCCAATTGACTATCACACTTTATACAGATGGTTGTTACCAGTTTACACCATCTTGGTATGTCCTCTACGAATAAACGTAGATATCTTGAAGATTCTATAAATTTATCTCAAAAAATAAATTTAAATTCGAGTAAAGTGCGAAAAATGTTCCTAAACTTTGTGAAAATTGTGAAAGATGTCCTCGATAAAAAATGCAAATATTGTCCCTAAACTTTCACTTTTCTGCGAGTTATGTCCTTTCCGCGTTACTGTAGTTGCAAATTTAGTTTTTGGACTAACACTCATTAGGAATTCTCGTTAGTTAGTTGTCACGTGCGTTGTACGTGAGGGTATTTTCATCATTTCACTTTTCCCGCCATTAAATCCACCTGACAGGCCCCACTAGCACACCTATCTTTGTTTTGAGGGACATTTTTTGCAACAAGGTTTGACTTCTTTAATACTTACCACTTAACACACATACACACCTATAACATCGAACCCTTGCTTCCAACTTCTATATTGTCTAAATTACCTCAATTAACAGTAGATCCAACATGGGCGACTGGCAAATTAGAGCTCGGAGTTCACCGATTCCCCATCTTGCTGATGTTTACGGTACGGATTTTTTTGTGTAGTTTTGTTTCGAATGACCATGCAATGTATATCTGGAATGTAAAGCATGTTACCTTGATTAATGATAATGTTGTGGATGTTTTTTGATTTTGGGTTTTTTGTTTCGTTGGGGTGTTACAATTTATGTTCCCTGAATCGTACCCAAAGCTCTTCACTATTAAAATCCACCACACTGGTGAGTTTTCTGATCCACTTCGTAGAGTGTACAAGTTTGCAATGGTTGATCATGTAGACCTAATTGATTGTGACAAGTTCTCCATGCGCGAGATGGTCAAAATCTTATCTGAACTGGGTTTGGGTGATAATAAACAGTTGTTGTTTACCCATTTTAGGGTCCCAGGCCTGACTTTAGATGATGGGTTAGTCCCGTTGATGTTGGATCAGGATGTCAAGATATTGTTAAAATTAGTCTCAAGGACTAAGGAAATAGATGTGTTTGTAGAGACTGGTGTATCGTTGGTAGAAAAACATTTATTGCTGCATATGGGTGTTGAAGGACTTGCACCTTCTGTTGTAATGGATGACCTTGATAGTGCTGATGAAGCTGATGCTGAAGATGGTGCAGGTCTAAGAAGGAGAAGGCTGAAGGTAATGAGAAGGTCTTATAAGGGTAAGTCTAAAATAAAAGAAGGTGCATTTAGGGTGGGAGATGAGTTTGTAACAAGAAAAGAAGCCACTGAAAAGGTCAAGATGCATGCCTTGCAGGACAGGAGAGCTATCGCGGTTCTAATATGTGATAAGAATAGAGTCAGAGCTAAGTGCTACGACACTATTGTTGAAGCAAGTTCCTTCAATCCAACATATGGCAGAGAAGGGTATATGCCATCCACCTCAAAGACACGGGGCCAATGTGACAAAACCAAAAAGCATAAGGACATGAAATGCAAGGGTGTTAGTCCTAGAGGATATAAAATCAAGAATCATAAACCCCCTTGCCCATGGGACCTACTCGTCTCAAAGTGGGACAATGAGAAATGTTGGTGGGTTAAAACATTGACTGATACTCATAAATGTATCCAAACAAAAGATCTTACTAGTGTTACATCTAGGTTTCTATCAACTTATGTCGATTCTTAGTAGAAATCCCAAAATCTCAATCAAAGCATTACAGCTTGAATTAACACAGAGGTTACAAATAAACGTAGCATTCGATAAAGCTTTCAAGGCAAAGGAAATTGCTGAGGAGAAGATGACAGGTGATCACAAACAACAGTATGCCCAACTTAGAGATTATGCTATGGAGCTCAGATCAAAAAAGCCAAGCACAGCAGTCAAGATCCAAGTGGAAACCAACACAGATCTGACTCTTAATTCAAGGGTATTCAAAAGAATTTATGTGTGTATTGGTGAACTTAAAGTTGGGTATAAAGCTACAAGAAGAGAGATCTTGGGGTTGGATGGTGCTTTCTTAAAAGAACCATATATAAGGAAAATTTTTACGGCTGTTGGTATTGAAGGTAACAATGGTATTTACCCTGTTGCATATGCTGTTGTTGAGGCTGAATGCCAAAGTTCTTGGTTATGGTTCCTAAATAATCTAGGTGATGACCTTGATTTACAACCAAACTACAACTACACTTTCATTTCAGACAGACAAAAGGTATAATAAATTCAATTAACACTAATTACAAAACAATTCGTTAGACATAACCAATGTTTTAATCCACTATGTCTTACTTGTAACAGGGTATTCTACAAGCTATTCAAGAGCTTTTTCCTTTTGTTGAACACAGATTATGTGTTAGACACATCCATGAGAACATGAAGCAGATTTTCAAAGGAATGCTTTACAAGGATTTTCTGTGGAAGTGTGCAACAACAACAACTGTGGCTCAGTTTGAACATCTAATGGGGCAGCTGAAAGACTACGACCCGAAAGCTCATGACTGGTTAAGAAAGATACCACCAACCTCATGGTCGAGGGCTCATTTTTCAGTTATATCATTTTCCAGACATTAACTTATCCTTAATCGTTAATCAAAAACAGGCAGAGCCAAGTGTGAAATTCTGATAAAAAAAGTTGGTAGATGGTAGAGATAAACCAATAATAGGGTGTTTGGAATACATTAGGGAGTATTTGATGAAGAGGATAGTGAATGTGCAAAAGGTCATAGATAAGTGTGCAGCTCCCTTAACACCAACTGCAACATCCATTTATGCTGTTTTAAGCAAGAAGCTAATGAGTATGGTGTTATTTGGAATGGGGCGGAAAGTTACCAGTGTAAGAGAGCATGGAATGACCAATGTGTGGTGAATATGAGGTTAAGGACATGTACATGTAGTAGATGGGAGCTAACCAGTTGTAACACCCCGACCCGACAAGGGCAAAGATGTCACAATAATATGGTTTCACATCAGAACATTCAATAAAAATAGCGAAAGTCTTAACATTAATAACCAAAGGATAATAAGCCAACAAGACTTATATCAAGTTCATCAAGACAATGAAACGAAAATAAATGAAGTACTTAATAAACCAAGTGCCAACAATGGCATAAACAAGTCTAAAATCCAAATGGTAGAACTAAGTATAGGTGATGTAAACATGACTAAGGTCAATGCTTCACTCAAAGTTGCTCTCATCCCAAAGCAAAACCCAGCTCCTAGCTTAAATACCTGCCGCAGGAAAAGAAAATGCGGCTGAGCTACGAAAGCTCAGTGAACAGATATAACGGTACAAAGCAGTAATAAGGAATAATGAAATGTAAATGTAGTAACGGATGTTAAGATTAAAGGCATAGGAAAAAGGTAAAAATAACTGATAGGTAAAGGTTACAAGGTAAATAAAAACAGTAATCCACTACAAGCCCAGAACATAATATAACCATATAAGCATACAGAGGGGAGACCTCTCAGGTAATCAGATAATATGAGGGGAGTCCTCAATAAATAAATAGAGTGATCAGCTCCCAGACATGTGAAAGACGTGTATCGCACACACCATCAGTCACCAGATATAACAGATAACAAATACAAATACAGATAACAGATAACAGATCTAGGATGCATCCATACGCCCCAGGTGGCCAGAGTCTACCAATACACACCAAAATCAGATAAAGTCAGGGACGGAATAGGACATCACTCTCCTACTCTAGAGTCATGCCATCGGTGCATCAATGACATGGACATGAAACCCTCATGCCTAGTGAAAACATATAGTGGCTTGTAGTCTCAAACTATGGGTCAAGGTCAAGTATCAAGTTCAGGTTTCATATTAAGTGGTACAGGTCAAGTTTCATTTCAAGTAGGTCATATCCAGATTTATATCAAGGTTTATATTAAAAGGTTCATATCAGATGGTTCAATATCAGAAAGGTTAATATCAGAAAGGTTCAGATCAGATAGTTTACATCTAAGGTTCACAATATCAAGAGAAAGACAGGGCAAGGTTCACAGAACAAGGGAACATAGCAGTGGCTTAGGGAATCCTATAACGAATCAGAAATCAGAATGTAATGAGAACGAAGGCACCTTACTGAAGAAGGGCAGAATATCTGTACCTTATTAGCAAGCAAGCATAATAGCAAAATGACAAGGATCAAGTCACTCCTTCCTCGAACCTAAGGGAGTAAAAGACAAGATTACAAACGGTTCTTATTTTGTAAGTTTCCATAATTAGCAGGTTTCCATAATTAGAAAGATTTAAATATTATAATTTATGTTAAGTTATAAAATAAGTATTATTATGGAAATAGGTTTCATTTTAGCAAGTCATGATAGTGTAGGGTTCGTTATAACAACTTTCTTTATTTTAGGGTTTTAGATGCAAATATGACAAAGATCAAGGTTTAAAATGCAAATATTATAAGTTATTCATTTTAATCCAATAGTTACCCATAGTTACAACTCTAATCCTCCAATGTTAACAATTTTACACTTTAGACCCTCTAAATAAATTACATTACAATTTAAACCTTATAGTTAATTAAATTACATTTTAATCCTTATAATATCCACATTTACACATTAAGCCCTTAATTATCAAAAGTTACACATTACACCGCTTACATAATCATTTATACTAATTACCCTTAAGTTTCCATAATTTACAAAACAAGTCCCTTATTTATAAAAATTATTAATTCGATTTAATTAATTACATAACTTACCAATTAAACCCTTTAATTACAAAATTTACACATAAGACCCCTATATTATATTTTATTCGAATTATTCCTGGTCCAATACATATTACAAAAATATCCCATAAGTTTAATAAATTACAAAACACACCCCTATAGTTTTTATATTAAATTCGGTAAACATAAAACCCTACAAAACCCTAACCCTAATTTATCCAATCATTACCATATCATTAACTATACCTTAAACATGCATTAATTACTCATATTATTCATCCAAAACCCTAACCCTAATGTGTTTGATTTTTATTTTATTTAAAAACCTCTTTTTCTTAAAATCCGGTTTAATCAATAATTTACCAAGGGTGTTCTAGGCTTCTAAAAATTCAAGTAGCATTTTTCAAGTGTTATTAGACTCATATAAGATCATGTAAAAATATATACAAGGTGCAGAAAATTCGCATGATTGACCTAGGTTTATTTTACGTTTTTAGGGTTTTGTGATTCGTAAATTCTCATACGATTAAACAAGCATGCATGGGTTGATTCTACTATTTTATACAGATCATATGGGATGTAAACAAGCCTAGAAAAATAACAGAAAGTGATTAGAACAATTCGAATGAGCTGGGTGAATATTATACCTCTCGGCCAAAGTAATCGAGCAAAGAAAACCAAAAGCAATCGAACCAAGCTTCCTAAATTCGACCTCCTATTTTTCTAAGCTTATTTGAACTCAGTAGAACCCAGGAAAAATGTTGTACCAGCTCCAGAAAATTGGCAGAATCGAATGGGATTTTTGGATGGTAATTGTCGATTTAGGGTTTAAATAAAAGAGATATATATAAAATATATAGAACCGTGTATTTATCTAGGAGGAGGGGGGGAAACTTCTGGTCTAAGCTATCATGATAAGGTAAAAATTCTGATTTCCTAATTATCTCTATTTTTTATATAGTATTTATCCTTATTTATTTAATTTTTAACTTAGGAAAATATAACTTAATATATATAAATAATTAATTTCGGCAATCACATTATTATATTTATATTACAAATATTTTTATGACATGTAAAATTTTAAAATGTTCAAGTACAAATTATTTCACTTCATCTGATATTAATTTCCAAGAGTTTGTGATTAATTTGGTATTTTAATTAATTAATAAGTGAAATTTTAGGTTATAAGGGCAATTTGGTAATTTTGCATGTTTTGAAATTTTAGGTATTACAACTTCTTCCCCTCTAAAAAAAATTTCGTCCTCGAAATTTGCAAGGAAACGGAAAGCAAATAGAACGGAAATGAAACAATGACATACCAGACGCCTTATCTGCCTGGTCACGAGAAAGCGAGAAAACACGACCGGTACTAGGAGTAGGAGGAGGAGGGTTAAGGTAGTTCAGCATTGCTGCTGTAGTATGCATAGGAAAATCCTTCACCTTATGCTCAGTAGACCCACACCTAAAGCAAGCACCAGAAATCTTACGACACTCTCCAGGATGACGCTTCCCACAAGAATCACAAATAGGTAGGGGAGGTAAGTTCTCAGATGGTCCCCTCTGAGTGTTTGATCCAGTAGCCCGATTCTGCTGATAGCCTCTAGAAGACTGATCCTTCCACTGCCTTTGGTTGTCGTTGCGCCCCGAACGATCATCACCCTGCCTAGTAGACCTAGAATCCTGACTCCTCGAATCTTGTCTCTTATAATCATGTCCCCGATCCGCCTGTCCTCGTGACTCAAAGCTCCTACCAGTCTGCCCCTTATTGTCTCCATTCTGACCACGTGGCTGAATTTTGTCCCCGTCACGGTTCCGCTTAAATCCAACACCTTCATGGAAGATCTCAATGTTGCGAGCTGCGTCGCAAACTGCTGACACGTCCTCAAACTCAGTATTTAGCAGACGATCAAGTACCCACCTTTTAAGCGCCCATTTGAAATGCTTAGCCTGTTGTCGAGCATCTCCAGCAATTGGTCCTACAAATCTAGCCAACCTCTGAAATCTCTGCATGAATTCTCCTGCATCCTCATCATCCCGCTGGGAAATCGAATTGTATTCCCGTTCAAACCTCTGCTGCTCAGAATCAGGGAAATACCTCTTATAAAAAGTGGTGCGAAACTCAGTCCAAGTACAATTAAGCACGTATGTTTCACCCCCTTTTGCCTGCTTGTGCGCTTTCCACCAGTTCAGCGCATCCCCTTCTAACTTAAAAGTAGCCAAACGAGTCTTAAACTCGTCCTCACATCCCAACACTTTGAAGTTTTTCTCCAGGTGCGTAATCCAATCCTCAGCGGCTTGAGGGGTAGCAGCCTTACTGAATGACAAGGGCTTGAGCTTGTTGAAACTCTCAAGCCAACCATGAATAGTAGTGGGTCGACCCCCACCACCAGAACCTCCAGAAGAACTTGCTCTATTACGAACATCATTGATGATCCGAGTGATCACCTCATTAACGTTAAGACCCGGTAGCATGTTGGCTATAGCATTAGCAACCATAGCCTCCCAATTAGGGATCTCATCTTCCCCTTCAGGGTGACCTTCAGGATGACGGCGAGTGACAACCATTTGAATGATTATCAAAACGATTAGCAAGATCGAACAAGATACGATAGAGTGGGACAAGAAAGGAGAGTACGCGAAAGGAAACCTAATGTCTACCCAATCCTCAGAGGTCAATGGCCTAAGCCCTAAGGGTTTCGCTAAACCTGTCTCTGATACCATAAATTGTAACACCCCGACCCGACAAGGGCAAAGATGTCACAATAATATGGTTTCACATCAGAACATTCAATAAAAATAGCGAAAGTCTTAACATTAATAACCAAAGGATAATAAGCCAACAAGACTTATATCAAGTTCATCAAGACAATGAAACGAAAATAAATGAAGTACTTAATAAACCAAGTGCCAACAATGGCATAAACAAGTCTAAAATCCAAATGGTAGAACTAAGATGACTAAGGTCAATGCTTCACTCAAAGTTGCTCTCATCCCAAAGCAAAACCCAGCTCCTAGCTTAAATACCTGCCGCAGGAAAAGAAAATGCGGCTGAGCTACGAAAGCTCAGTGAACAGATATAACGGTACAAAGCAGTAATAAGGAATAATGAAATGTAAATGTAGTAACGGATGTTAAGATTAAAGGCATAGGAAAAAGGTAAAAATAACTGATAGGTAAAGGTTACAAGGTAAATAAAAACAGTAATCCACTACAAGCCCAGAACATAATATAACCATATAAGTATACAGAGGGGAGACCTCTCAGGTAATCAGATAATATGAGGGGAGTCCTCAATAAATAAATAGAGTGATCAGCTCCCAGACATGTGAAAGACGTGTATCGCACACACCATCAGTCACCAGATATAACAGATAACAAATACAAATACAGATAACAGATAACAGATCTAGGATGCATCCATACGCCCCAGGTAGCCAGAGTCTACTAATACACACCAAAATCAGATAAAGTCAGGGACGGAATAGGACATCACTCTCCTACTCTAGAGTCATGCCATCGGTGCATCAATGACATGGACATGAAACCCTCATGCCTAGTGAAAACATATAGTGGCTTGTAGTCTCAAACTATGGGTCAAGGTCAAGTATCAAGTTCAGGTTTCATATTAAGTGGTACAGGTCAAGTTTCATTTCAAGTAGGTCATATCCAGATTTATATCAAGGTTTATATTAAAAGGTTCATATCAGATGGTTCAATATCAGAAAGGTTAATATCAGAAAGGTTCAGATCAGATAGTTTACAACTAAGGTTCACAATATCAAGAGAAAGACAGGGCAAGGTTCACAGAACAAAGGAACATAGCAGTGGCTTAGGGAATCCTATAACGAATCAGAAATCAGAATGTAATGAGAACGAAGGCACCTTACTGAAGAAGGGCAGAATATCTGTACCTTATTAGCAAGCAAGCAAAATAGCAAAATGACAAGGATCAAGTCACTCCTTCCTCGAATCTAAGGGAGTAGGAAGACAAGATTACAAACGGTTCTTATTTTGTAAGTTTCCATAATTAGCAGGTTTCCATAATTAGAAAGATTTAAATATTATAATTTATGTTAAGTTATAAAATAAGTATTATTATGGAAATAGGATTCATTTTAGCAAGTCATGATAGTGTAGGGTTCATTATAACAACTTTCTTTATTTTAGGGTTTTAGATGCAAATATGCTAAAGATCAAGGTTTAAAATGCAAATATTATAAGTTATTCATTTTAATCCAATAGTTACCCATAATTACAACTCTAATCCTCCAATGTTAACAATTTTACACTTTAGACCCTCTAAATAAATTACATTACAATTTAAACCTTATAGTTAATTAAATTACATTTTAATCCTTATAATATCCACATTTACACATTAAGCCCTCAATTATCAAAAGTTACACATTACACCACTTACATAATCATTTATACTAATTACCCTTAAGTTTCCATAATTTACAAAACAAGTCCCTTATTTATAAAAATTATTAATTCGATTTAATTAATTACATAACTTACCAATTAAACCCTTTAATTACAAAATTTACACATAAGACCCCTATATTATATTTTATTCGAATTATTCCTGGTCCAATACATGTTACAAAAATATCCCATAAGTTTAATAAATTACAAAACACACCCCTATAGTTTTTATATTAAATTCGGTAAACATAAAACCCTACAAAACCCTAACCCTAATTTATCCAATCATTACCATATCATTAACTATACCTTAAACATGCATTAATTACTCAGATTATTCATCCAAAACCCTAACCCTAATGTGTTTGATTCTTATTTTATTTAAAAACCTCTTTTTCTTAAAATCCGGTTTAATCAATAATTTACCAAGGGTGTTCTAGGCTTCTAAAAATTCAAGTAGCATTTTTCGAGTGTTATTAGACTCATATAAGATCATGTAAGAATATATACAAGGTGCAGAAAATTTGCATGATTGACCTAGGTTTATTTTACATTTTTAGGGTTTTGTGATTCGTAAATTCTCATACGATTAAACAAGCATGCATGGGTTGATTCTAGTATTTTATACAGATCATATGGGATGTAAACAAGCCTTGAAAAATAACAGAAATTGATTAGAAAAATTCGAATGAGCTAGGTGAATATTATACCTCTCGGCCAAAGTAATCGAGCAAAGAAAACCAAAAGCAATCGAACCAAGCTTCCTAAATTCGACCTCCTATTTTTCTAAGCTTATTTGAACTCAGTAGAACCCAGGAAAAATGTTGTACCAGCTCCAGAAAATTGGCAGAATCGAATGGGATTTTTGGATGGTAATTGTCGATTTAGGGTTTAAATAAAAGAGATATATATAAAATATATAGAACCGTGTATTTATCTAGGAGGAGGGGGGGAAACTTCTGGTCTAAGCTATCATGATAAGGTAAAAATTCTGATTTCCTAATTATCTCTATTTTTTATATAGTATTTATCCTTATTTATTTAATTTTTAATTTAGGAAAATATAACTTAATATATATAAATAATTAATTTCGGCAATCACATTATTATATTTATATTACAAATATTTTTATGACATGTAAATTGTTAAAATGTTCAAGTACAAATTATGTCACTTCATCTGATATTAATTTCCAAGAGTTTGGGATTAATTTGGTATTTTAATTAATTAATAAGTAAAATTTTAGGTTACAAGGGCAATTTGGTTATTTTGCATGTTTTGAAATTTTAGGTATTACACCAGTATTCCATGCAAACATGTTGTGGCAGCAATGTATAGCATGGCAAATGATGGTAGGGAGGTAGGTATACTTGAGGATTGGGTACATCAAGCACACTGGCTAAAAACATGGAAGGAGACGTACAACCATAAGATTGAATGTATTGTTAACAATCAATTTTGGCCCAAGTGCAGCATCCCTAGTATCTTATTGCCCGCACACCGTCATGTCCCAATTGGCAGATCAAGGAAGAAGAGGATACAGACCAAAGAAGAGACGGCTCAGAATGCGTTAAAGGAAATGGTCAAGGGTGGGAAGCTTTCAAAAAAGGGAAAGACTGTCATTTGTAGCCAATTTGGTACAACATGTCACAACAAAAAAGCATGTACAGGTCCAAGAAAGATGAATGCACAAGGGAAAGGCAAGAAGAATGCAAGATCTAAGGGTGTTGCAGACACTGAAGGAACTAAAACTGATGCAGGAGCAAGTCAACCAATGGATTCACAATCAACCCAAAAGGTTGGTAGTTAGAGGAGAAAGAGTACCAGAAAGGCTTCCAAACAAGCCGCAATTTGAATGGTTTTATGTGTGAGTGAGATAAACAATTTCTTTAAGTTTTATTGTTGTTTGTGAGTTTTAGATTGAGACAATTGCTATTTCTGTAGTTCTGTTATGTTTGTTAAACAATGGTGATGAAGAAAATTAGTATGTCTTTAGAATAAGACAATTGCTTTTTCTGTAGTTCTGTTATGTTTGTTAAACAATGGTGTTTAAGACCATATGACCATTAACTAACATCCAAATCCATTAAACAAATACATTATATAATACTACCAACATAAAACAAAAGTTTTTTCAATTACTACAAAGTTATTACATCAACTATTTCATCCTTAACTGGAGTAACATAAAACACTTAACAAAGATGTCATTTCTTACTGGCAAGCTGCCTTTTTCGACCTGCAACTTCAACTTTCCCTTTTCCTTTACTGTCATTCTATGGAATTGCTCCTAAACCATCTGTGGAGCTTCTAATTCCAAATGTCTTATTACCTGTACAATCCCAAGTATGTTGTGTTCGCAGGGCTAGTATGCATTTAGCAGACAATTTTTGATGTGGAACATTTTTTGCGCTGGAACATGTTTGAGCTGGAACCTTTTCAACAGGAACATTTTTTGATGGCCACATAAAGGTGCATCTTTCAATCCATTTAATAGTCTCAGCATCGAGTTCATCACTTCTAATTTCATCACTGCTTGATGATACAAGTCACTACTTGTATCATAATTGTGAAAACGTGGAAGGGGGTGGGGGGTGAACACGTTACCGTTTAAAAACTTTAAATCTTTTGTATCAAATATCCAATCAAGCTTGCCAAAATATGAAAAATGCCAATTATAGTCTTATGACTAATATAAAGCATATAGTAAAACAAGTTGTCACACAAGCATAAACATCAAGCCACAACACAAACAATAATATGGTGCAAGTATAAAAGTAAAGCAATAAATAAAAGAAAGTGCAAACCGGACACGATGATTTATAGTGGTTCAGTCACGGAGCTCCTCTCCGCCCCACTCCACTCCCCGAGTACCCAACTCGAGAGTTACTTCACTAAATCAACAAGCTCCCTTCTTGGCGGAGAAAACCTTACAAACGTCGCTTACACTTTTTCCGGTACAAAGCTAAATACCGGGTTCTAGTTTGAGGTAGAACCAACCTGACGTCGCCTGTTGGGAATTAAATGTTCTGGAGATTAAGTTTCAAGAATTACAAGTATTAACAGTTCCAACTGCTGAGAAGAATTCTCTAACAGTTCCAACTGCTGATGTATATCTTAGGACTGCTCAAGTTATAACTAACAGTTCCAACTGCTAGTTGATACTGTTGAGTTGAGACTGCTAGATGGATAAGTATTGAAAAGATATTAGTGTACTAAAGTAAATAATATACGGTAGATAATATCTTACCCCATGTGCTTAGTTAATAAGTTGTGTACACAGATACATGTTGTATCTTATGTACTGACACACTCAAGATAAGTTAACAAGTAAGTCAGCTAGACTTTAAGCAATATGTAAAGATCTCTTGGACTATAAAAGAGATCTTAGACTAGTGATAAGTATGTGTCGATATAGAAGTGTTATTATTTTAGAACTCATAACAGTTAGAACTAGAACAAAACACAAGAATATCACAAGTTAGAAAAACGTAAGATTCAAGGTCTTTGTAACCCTAGTGATAGTGATCACTCGTATTATTTCTTGAATAATATTGAATCATTTGGTGTTAATCTTTATGTGTTCATTGCTAACTAACAAACATAAAAATTCCATTTCCATAACATACACAACCTTCTAAGTGTGATTGAGTGAATTCCGCGCACTTAATCATATTAACATAACATATCATATACACAAAGTTGACAAGGTTTAACCACCTTATCGGTACAATTTCTTAAACACTGTTATTTATATTGATAATAGTAGTACAATTTGCATTATTAAAAATCCAGTGCAACATTCTAAAACAAAACACATTGAAATTAGACATCACTTTATAAGAGACTGCAATGAGAAAAGGTTAATTCAAGTTCTTAAAATTGCTTTTGAACATAATTTTGTAGATCTGCTAACCAAAGCTTTTGATGTTGGAAGGTTTCAGTACTTGGTAGCAAGTATTGGAATGCTAAATCTTTAAAATTTCTAATCTTTGTGGTTTTTATATATGTTAAGGTTGTACTGATATCTTTGTAAATTAAGACTGTTAATAGAACAGTTTGTACTGCTAGTTTAAATTTTGTTTAAACAATTCATACTGTTGGTCATATGTTGATACTGCTATAAGACAAATGCTATGCATTTTGTTTCTTGGTTTTGGACTAACAATTTCAGGTATGAATTTTAAGCAATAAGGAAATTTCAAGTGAAATGGAAGCAAAAGAAAAGTGATTCCAGTTGCTTTCATAACAGGTTTATGATGGACTGAGTTTGAGAACTCATTAACAAAGGTTTACACCTAAGTTAATTAATTCTTTAAAAACTTCTTTCTTGAAACCTGGTTATCAAATTTCACATTGAATTGATGACTTAGTTGATCAGATAGTAACTGATGCAACTCACTTTCTATCCTTTTATGCTTTCAAGTATAATGTGCAATCCTAAGGACATCTGATAGAAAGAACAACTAGTAAAAGTGAATCTAACATTTGTGTTTGAGGTAACAATTACTATGAGCTGGAAACCCTGTCAAGAAAGCCTTTTGAATAGGTTTATCTTCACACAGGCAGTTATTGATAACTGAAAAACATTGGTTCTCACACAACCAGAGGTTGCTTTAAACCGAAATTTTGATTAAGTGTCTGTTATACACTTGATCCCTTCAAAATGGTTGAAAGCAGTATGATTTTTCAATTCTAAAATCATGAACATACTGCTAAGTCAAATAATTTCTTAAATAAGGATTTTTCAAAGGATTCACAAAAACCATCCATTGATGGATCATGAATCAAATGTCCACTGATTCACCTCTCATAGGAGTTAACACACCTAGAAGTGATGAGGGCAGTAACTTAAACTCTTAAGGAATTGATGGCTTCATGTACACTATTGTCTGACAACAAGTTCTAAATGATGGATCAGATGATAAGAAAAGATATATTTTGGTACATAGTGAGATCTTCCAAACAAGGGGAGGTAACAAAAGTTATTTGTATCTCAGGGGAGGTAACAATCTCAGGGGAGGAAATAATAGCCCAGAAAAGGAAGATAACCCAATGAAAAGGAAGGAGAAGACAAGAGCATACAAGATGATGACATGGAGGTTGAAAATGACAAGAACATTCCAAAGGAGAAAGTTCTATCTAGGTCAAACGAAGAAAAGTTTCAATTTCAGTTTACCACGTTTGTTCATCACTTACAAAGGCATGCTGATAGATGATTTCACTTGTTGAAACAAGCATCCAAGATACACAGCATCATTGCCTCTTATAATTCCTCCATCCAAGGAAATTGCACCATCTTTTAGTCCAAGATTGGAGCAATGTGTTGATATTGTTAAAGTCAAAGATCAGAAAGCAGATGAGCTTCTACGAAAGATATTCAATCTCTCAGAACAGAAGAAAGTTCAGATCAAGGGTCTGACTATGAAGTGTTTGAAAGATCTTCACAATCCATAAATTTAATTCAGAAACATGTTGGAATGAATTCACATGTTTAGGGGAGGATTGTGGGGAATTAAATGTTCTAAAGATTAAGTTTCAAGAATTACAAGTATTAACAGTTCCAACTGCTGAGAAGAATTCTCTAACAGTTCCAACTGCTGATGTATATCTTAGGACTGCTCAAGTTATAACTAACAGTTCCAACTGCTAGTTGATACTGTTGAGTTGAGACTGCTAGATGGATAAGTATTGAAAAGATATTAGTGTACTAAAGTCAACAATATACGGTAGATAATATCTTACCCCATGTGCTTAGTTAACAAGTTGTGTACACAGATACATGTTGTATCTTATGTACTGACACACTCAAGATAAGTTAACAAGTAAGTCGGCTAGACTTTAAGCAATATGTAAAGATCTCTTGGACTATAAAAGAGATCTTAGACTAGTGATAAGTATGTGTCGATATAGAAGTTTTATTATTTTAGAACTCATAACAGTTAGAACTAGAACAAAACACAAGAATATCACAAGTTAGAAAAACGTAAGATTCAAGGTCTTTGTAACCCTAGTGATAGTGATCACTCGTATTATTTCTTGAATAATATTGAATCGTTTGGTGTTAATCTTTATGTGTTCATTGCTAACTAACAAACATAACAATTCCATTTCCATAACATACACAACCTTCTAAGTATGATTGAGTGAATTTCGCGCACTTAATCATATTAACACAACATATCATATACACAAAGTTGACAAGGTTTAACCACCTTATAGTGTATCCAGGGTCCTAGCATCGCCTATACAATATTTCCGACACTAAGCTAGATGTCGAGTCCTTCTTCGGGTACAACCAAACCCGTTATGTTTTATGGCCCAACATAACAAACCTTGTGTTTTATGTCATGAACACATAAACCATCTAATCTAGTTTGGTAAATATATTCTGATGATACAGTGATGTTTACAATGATGATCCATGACAGAAATGTCTAATGGATATGAATTACTAATCTAAATGAACTTCCATTGATAAGAAGCCTTCAATGGATGAAGACCGCAAGTTCCCTAAGCTTGTTGTGATAGATCTTCATATATGTATGCTTGTGGTGGATGATGACTCAAGATCTCTGAGCTTGCTTCACAGGATCATTTTGGGAGAATGCTTACAACATAATAAAAGTTAGAAGCATTATGATCATGATAATGAGGGTGATTAATGTATGTTACTACTGATCTAAATGTATGAAAACATAGTAGAGAGAATGTGTGTTCAAGTGGTGAAGAAATGAGTGAACAATGGGCTGCTATTTATAGCCATTTTGGCTCATCAACCCACGGATCACACGGAACCAAAAAAAGGGTTCCGCCTTTTATAAATTTTGGTTCCGTGGTCCTCTGACAGAAAATCTACAAAATCACTTTGAAATCTCTCCAAAATCTAATTAAGATCTTTCCATAATCTTTACCAAATATTTCCAAAATATTTTCTATGATCTTCCCAAAGTCCAAGTAAGATATTATCTTAGATTTGATGATGCAACGCATGAGGTAATAAGACATATTCTTTTTAATTTAGGTATATCAGAAAGTTAACTTGTAAAATGAATTACTTAACTAGTTAATATATCTTTTCCAAGTTGTACCATGTTAGTTTATGTGTTACTAAAAATGTTAAACTACTTATGCTATTATAGGACTTAGGTTATTATGTCATTAACATCATTTTTAGAAGTATGTAAATACATTTTTCTTAGTTTGAAACCTAAAGTGCACTTTGACACCTAATGTGACACTTATTCAATTTTGACATAAATACAACTTAGGAAGCATGATGTACGAGTAAAAATACTTGTATATGCAAAATGTAAAATGAGGTTCAAAATAGAATGGTTAACCTTTTAAAATAATTAATTACTCTAAACGTATTTTAAACATTCTAAATGATTTGTTAAGGGGTTTGATCATATTGCCACATAACAAACATGTACGAACATGTGTTGTAGCATTCGAGGACTTGAGATGTCGAGAGGTGTTGAATGTATGTTGAGACAAAATATGATTACGATTAACTTGTACATTTTACGTTATGTATCAAGTTACATGTTTGTCATCAATCAAAACAAATGAGATTGTATAGATTAAATATCGTAATATTTGCACTAACAATCTCCCCCTTTTGATGATGATGAAATATGTAAACGTAATAGATAGTAAAATGTAAAAAGTTACTTGAGTCCGTATTATCTTCTACATTACCTTCTCGGTTTACACTCTTCTCCCCCTTCTGTCGAAACAAAAAAAGTGTGTCCTTGGAGTTTTAAACTTCATTTCTCCCCGAAAAGGCGAGCTTAAATCATCCCTAGTGAAGTTGATTTGTCTATTCCAATCCCCTATGGTTGTTGCATCTCCTAGGTTATTGCCCTTATTTGGTAGCGGATCCATGGATCAAATTTAAACTCTTAACCTACATCAAGGTTAGTTCTGTGCAACATATAAATAAATATATGTGAAATGCATGATGAAGAAAATGCACATAGCAAACGATATATGTGGGTAAGCTATGTTAGACTATCTTCTCCTCCTTTTTGTAGAAGCACAAAGGTGTGTCGAAGAATGAGAATGATTATGAATACGTACATGCTCCCCCTTGATCGAGGCGTCAAGGTATGATTAAAAAGATACAAAACAAATATTAATGCAAAACTATATTCGTCCTTGGACGAGTATGTGATACACAACAAAGTATGTGATCTACAAAACAAAGTAATCGATGCAAACTTCATCCTTTGATGAGTATGCCATATACAACCATCTATGATGATGAACCTATAAAGAAATAAAATAAACAATGCGAATGTCGTCCGAAGACGAGAATGCCATATACATCAATGTGCATCTGCCCTTGAAGAATAATCTAAGCTACTTTTGTCCATAGACAAGTGTGCCATACACATTAAGTGTATATATGAATTTGAACCTACCAAGAAAATAATTAGTGCAGTATATTTCATTTTCTGTTGAAGAAGTCATATACAATAGGATGTATATATGATGAAAAAAAATTATACAATCACAAGCAACTCAAGACAGAGAACCATGATTATGAAATCAAAGATCTCATGAAGTGTATTCTTCTAATAAGAATTGCAATCATAAGAAAAACGAGAATATAATATGATAAGAGCCTGCAAAATAATGCCTATAAAGAAGATATGAAGTGAAGTTGAAATATTAAGAGTTAAAGTGAATGGTGCTAGTGTTGGTGTCGGTTTACTAGTAGGATTCATGTGGTGATAACTCGGTAGATGACTCAAGTAAGTTTTTGCTAATCCATGGTGGTGATGATTAGTGAAAGTGGTGATGGAAGGTTGTGGTGATAACGTAGACAACTATTAAAGAATTAAAAACACGTATGTATAGCAAATTCTATAAAAATAGAAAATATGGACTCATGCAATCCTTATCTAAAATTCACAACTTAAGGGATAAGCAAGGAATGTGACTCTCATAATGCATAAGGGTTACAATTTGAATGATATTATTTACACTAACAAGAATGAAATTCATTCATTGATTGACACAAATTATAAAAATGACCTATTCTAGGTGACAATGGGAGAGATAGTATTAACATGGTTTTGACCGACATGATCTTTTATGACATTATCATCTACCAAAGATGATGTATCATGCCATAATATACGCTTGAATGGAATTAAAGGAAGTGAAGACAATAAGCACCTAGGATCAGAAATTCCATATAAAAATAAAAAATAAAAATACTAAATACCTATATGAGGATGAGAATGGCATCATATGATGGGAGAGTGTTGGTTAGACCAACGTGTTGAGTAAGTGTTGGGAATGACATTTTTGATTAATATATCGTTTGCACTGACAGTGCATGATATGTGTCGAGGAAGAAAAGGATGAGATCCTTTGATGGTGTTCTAGACAATGAAGTTGTGAGGACCTGGTTTAAGAAAAATCCTAGACTTCATTTAAATTAGTTGTTGGTTATGGAGATGAAGAAGTTTGTCAAACACATGATGTGTTTTTCACTTAATGAGGTATTGGTGCAAACTTGTGATGTTGGGTTAAAAAGGCTTGAACCACTTGTGGTTTTGTGAACCGATTTTAACTAAATGGTGTGTACCTATGTGTTGGTATTTTAGGATGTAAGAAACATGAGTAAGTGTTCTTTAATACATTTTGACAAAATACAATTATGTGAATGAATCTCTTTCCATCTTAATCGGTGGATATCCAACATAATGTGTAGTGCATCGAATGAAGAATGGCGATAAAGTGTTTAGGAGGTTGTAGGTTAATGAAAGCGATGAGCTTAGTAAAGTTTTTGCGGATGTTGGTTAGCATACAAAGAACTTCATCCTTGAAGTCACGTAGCTCTTCTCTATCAATGCATAACGAGGCATGTGGTTTTCTCATAGGAGGTGTAGAGGATTAGAGTATTGTTATAACTGAATAGTGATGGAGGTGATTTTTGGAAAGCGAAAGAAATAATGAGATTTGGAAAGAGGTCGGTTGAAAGATACAAAAATGCAATACCAAGCCTCTAAAACTTAATTCTATATGCTTCAAAATTATATGCAAGTGCAGGGGTCCATAAAACATAAAAAACAAGTGAATTAGTGTCTAAAGATGTCAAAAAGATAGAAATAATAAGATAATATCCTATACAAACAACACATTAGACTACTAGACATAAAGTTACCACATAGAAATATAGCATCAAGACAAACAATCATATTAAGAAAGAGCATGACATTATTTGAAACACTTGAGATTGTTTTGTCGTTAGGCTTAGACATTTAAGTATACTTAGCTATAAGTAAATACGACAATCTATGTGATTAATTTGTAGCATAAAAAGACTTCTAAAAGTTTATCATACCAAAAGCATTTTGACAAATTATAAGTGCACACGTAGCAAACAAATAGTGTGACAAAGTCACAAAAGAAGCAAGACGAAAAAAAAAATTCATGCAAACCGTGTTTAAATTGTAACATTTTGGAGCATGTATTATTTAGACCATCCTAAGCATAGATTTAATGAATGCCAACAAAAGACAAGAGCTTTCAAACATAGATACATCATATAAAAACATCATGTATCAAAATGACATATCATGAGTTAACAAGTAACACGTTAATCTTGCGAAACATCATATAAAAAAAGAAGGAAAATATCATACAAATCATGTTAACATTTAGTAGCATGAAACGTATAAGCATGCAAACAAAACCTTTCCAAGGTTTATACATTTTACTATTAATCAAATAGTTATTAAGAACCATTGTGGAAAACTAGAAGGGGGTTGAATTGTTTTACCGTTTTTAAAATTTATTTGTTTTGAATATTTAGTGTGATTTCAACTAATGCAAATAACAAACAATAAATAACATGCAAGTAAAGAAAGAAACGATCAAACCACAACACGATTGTTTATAGTGGTTCGGTCTACAAGGACTCTCTTCTTTGCCCTACTCCACTCCCCGAGTCTCTAACTCGAGAGTTTTTATTCACTAAGAAACAAGCTCCCTTCTCGGCGGAGAAAACCTTTACAAACGTCATTTACACTTTTTCTGGTACAAAGCTAAATACCGAGTTATTTTACAAGGGTACAACCACTCCCGTTACTCTATGTATTTTGAGGACTAAAATACTAACCGATCACTACAGAGGTTTTATGATTGTTTGGTACAAACAATGATGTGTGAACAACAACAATTCACACAATAACTAACTAACAAGTCTTGCAACGCTTTGTTGAAGCTTGTGATGCTTTGATCTTCTTGCTACAAAGAAGCTCAATGAAATATGAAATATGAATGAGTTAGATATGAATGAATGTATGATGTTGTTTATGCTTATGAGTGATGAGAAAACATGAATGTGTGGCTTGCTATTTATAGGCAAACTGTCTTGGCAAGTCACGGATGGGACGGATCCAAAATGTGGGATCCGTCCTTGTACCTGTTTGGTTCTGTGGGAACCTGACAGAGTATCTTCCCAAATCTTCACCAAATCTAACCAAGATATTTCCATATCTTTTCATTGAGTAAGGATCTAAACAAGATATTCATATGATCTTCAAAATCCCCTAAAGATTTCAAAGTGATGCATGCCATGATGTCATGATACATTTAAAATTTTAGATTAAAATGTATATGAATGCAACTTGTAAAATGTATATGAAAGTGAATATGTAACATGTGTATGCTAGTTAGATGATGTTTTGTATTTATGATAGACTTGTGACTATATATGTAAAAGAATTAACTATATTTATGTTTTGCTAAAAATAAAGTTTATAATTATCATTAACAAAATATATATAGCAAAGATCGTAAAATATAAATAACGTTTTTTAGACGATATTTGTATTAACAATCTCCCCATTTTTGTTGAGGACAAAATGTCACAATTCGTAAATTCTGGTCATTTACCCGAACTTTCTCATTTACTATTCATCGGTTACTATTCATCGTTTACTATTCACCGTTTACTATTCACCGATCACTATTCATCATTTTACTATTCATCATTTTCGGAGTCCGTTTGTGATTCCGAGAAGCGTTACTATTCACGTGACACTATTCATCCGGGAGGAAAACACTATTCACGTTCATCATGCACCATTTCAAATTACGTATACTTAATTTATAATTAACGTTACTACTCAATCTTTACTACTACCAATATACCCGATACTCCCGACAATGATCGTAATATATTTTCATACTACTTTTAATAATATAAAGATTATATTATTACTTTACTCGGTGTTATTAAACCAATTGCTACATTTTTTGTTAAGGGCTTATAACTCCGTCAATTTACGAAAATTTAACCCGATAATTATTCCGACACCCGATTCCTATCAGTAACATAATTTTACAATTTTTACAACTTCGTCGTATTTTATTTCACTTCGTTAACATTTATTTCAAGATAACTCGGTACCCGATAACACCTAATGTATACCATAAACTAACTAACACTTACACACTCTTATAATATCTACCAACTAAATCTTGCTTTCCCCATTTTCTTTCCAAAACCCACGCCCCTCCCTCATGTCCTAGTACATGTTTTCTTCACTTAACCTTACCACATTTATTATATATGTTTCCTTGTCCTTAGAATTAAATTTACTTAACACTTTACTCTTTCATTTCTACAAGTAAACTAAATCAAACATACTCTCTTTGTCTCTCCTATACCCACGGCTCACCATAGAACACCAAGGAGGAACCATAATTTTTCCAAGATCTAGTCATAATCAAGCTATACTTTCATTCCTTGTTGGGGTTTTGTGATAAAACCCTAGGTTCTTTACATAATCATCTTCAAAACTCATCCAATCATCAAGTAAGCTTCAAGAATCACTTGTTGATCTTTTCATACTTTCATTTTTCTAGTTTCATGATTTTCATTCAAGATCTACATGCATGTGCTAGTTATACCACTCCTTTTTATACATATTTAACTTTTGAACTCTAGAAATAGATTAGAGTTAGATCCTTGTTAGATCCACTTGATTGATGATGTTTAGGAACCCATGACACCCTAAGAAGGTGTATGGTAGGATTAGACTAGCTTTGTGGTGTTTGAAAAGGGGTTTGATGATGTTAGAAACTAGTTTTATACCTTGAAAATGGTTTTTGGACAAGAGAAAATACATGCTGTCCTGTTTTGTATCACCCAGAAAAATACGATTTTCTACAGTAGCTTTTGATATTTTTCCTAGAAAATACTTTTAAAAACGAAGCCGTGAGCGAAAGAATCAAGTAAAACGGGCTTATAACGAAGGAGATATGATTTTTACAAGTTTGACGACGAAAACTAAATTTCTGAAAAAGCTTGCTGGTGAACAGTACCCACGACAGTTTCGTGGCGAAAACTAAACCTAACCATCCCGATTTATCAAAAATATGTTAGTATTATGTCTCACGATTCCGTGGATATAAAGAACGAGTAAAACGGACCTACGACGACAAAGTTATTCACGTTTTAGTAACGGCGAAACATATATAATTTTGACAGCTTTTTGACAAAAATAATATACCACTACATAGTAACTATATTTTCTAGAAATATTATTAAAGAGCCATATTCTCAACAAATGAAATACTTATGACCCCAAAGCTTATTTATACGATTAATTGACGTTATCTCAAGGTTTTCAAACGAGGAATTTAACATTAACATTTTATATACGATATATTACAGCATGATTTTTACAAGCCTAGTTGGACTTATTTTTCCTAAGTATGGAAAATACTTTATTTTAACAATAACAACTATTTTCAAGTTACAAGTGGTATAGGTATCATGTGCATGCATATTCTTTACATCCTTTCATGATCTAAGTAGATCACTATCGTTCATATTAGGTTGCGGTTAGAGAATCGTGCCTCATTTCAGTGTATCCACTTTTGTCATCGTAGCTATCGCACCAGGTGAGTTTCATAGCCCCACTTTTACTCATTTTAACTGCTTTATAAACTCTTTGGGGGAGATACATGCTTAAACTGTTTGCTATTACTCTAAACAACTTTACTCATATGCTATGCTATACTTTCATACTATTAAACATATTGCGTAAATCTTGATTGTGTATTCTTGGATTCTTATACTTTGGGAAATGGCACCCAGTAAACATACATACATACATACTTCCAGTGGCTCCAGATTAAGTTGCTGGATGACTACTGTGACTTTCCAGTGGCTCCAGATTAAGTTGCTGGATGACTACTGTGACTTTCCAGTGGCTCTAGATTAAGTTGCTAGATGACTACTGTGACTTTCCAGTGGCTCCAGATTAAGTTGCTGGATGACTACTGAGACTATCTAGTGGCTCCAAATTAAGTTGTTGGATGACCATTAGCTTTGATAATTGTTGTGATAAACTTATACTTGTTTTACTCATACTATATGTTAGCAGTGGGTTGTAAACACACAGGTTGCGAGTCTTGTATGGCCAGGGCTTGGAACTGAGTGGATTTACAATGCCTTTGCTGGGAAATCTTAATCCAATGCAAATTCATTTTACACTAAACTCTATGAACTCACCAACCTCGTGTTGACACTTTAGCATGTATTTTCAGGCTTTAAGCAAAGGCACGCTACTGGAGGTTTTGGCAGGGCATGGCATGGTCATAGAAGACTCTGATATTCATATGGGACCGTTTTAAACGATATTTTCCAGGGCCTAATTCCGCATTACTTTTTACAATGTAAATCAACAATTTTTGTTAAACAATGTTATTCTAAATGATTAAGTTGAAAACCGTTCTTTGCACTTGTGTTGTGATACCAATTGAGTTGCACCCCAGCTACATGTAAGCTTCCGCTGGACCCGATTTTGGGGGTGTGACACAAAACATAAAGTTTATTTTTAAGCAATGAGATAAATAAAGTGCAAGTCTTTAAAAATATAGATTAAATTAGTTTTATGCAACTTTTAAAATCAATTTAGCCATTTTAAATTGTATAAAATGTGTGTTGTTTGAGTTTAATATTATCACCCCTTTTTGTCGAAACAAAAAGAAGAAAAACATAGCGGAATGTAGTGCAAGCCCTTGGTCGATACTCCCCCTAGTTAGGGTGCCAAGTATAATGATGCATGTTTTTTGAGTGCTTGATTAGCTCCCCCTTGGTCAATACTCCCCCTAGTTAGGGTGCCAAGTAAAAGATGCGTGAATTTAGATTGCTACAAAACAAAGGTTAGTGATAAATAGTTCAAACCAACCATGGATATAATGTACAATAAGAAGTCACAACCAATACACAAACATCAACAAACATCATTCGTTAGAAAATATTTTGTGACAAAAGTCACAAAATTGGACTATAATGTAGATGCTATAAAGGAAATGCAAGAAATAAATAGAAAAATAACTTAGAAAGAAAATCCCTAGAATAAAATCCCAAAAAAAATAACTTAGAAAAGAAAGAAAAAAAACTAAATCCTAAGATGTGGAGGTCCTAATGTGAGCATCTATTGAGGAGGGTAAGAAAGAGCGTTAAGGCGCTCGAGGATGTGGTTTAAAAAGAACCTCATCTCGTTTTAGAGCTCATGAACCAATATGTTGGTTCTTTGAGTAAGATGAGCTATTCGTTCACACATGGGGCAACCATGGCGAGGGAAGTTTGGTGGTAGTGTAGGTTCGTTTATTGGTGGTGGTGGTGGTGGAACATATGTTGATTGGTGGTTGGGATTTGGTGGAGATATGATGGATGAAAGCAAGGTGGTTTGTAGTTGCATTGCTTCATGGAGGTGAGAATCTACCATGTTGGAAAAGGCATAGAGGTGGTCTAGTTCCTCATTTATTTGACCTTGAGTTTGTGGAGGATCAATCCACATGGACTTGTCAATGCCTCTAAGTGTTGAGGTTGGTGAGAAGGTTTGAGGTGGTGGAGTATGATCACCGTAGAGTGGGCCATGGATTTCCCTATAAATAGGGTGGAAGAGTAATGGTGGTTGTTGTGATGGTTCACACTCAAATGGAAATGGTGGTGGATTGGTTGATCTTGCAGGTAGGTCTTCTAAAGTTTTCAAGAAGGGGTGTGGAGAGGTTGGTGGTGTGGCAAATAAATCTAATGGTTGAAGTTTTGGAGATCTTGGAGGTGATGGTGATTTGGGTATTTGAGATGGTACGAGAGGTGGTGTGGTGGCCACTGGTGTTTTTGTTGGTGGTGGAGTTGTTATGATGATAGGTGAAGGTGTTGGAGTGGACTAGGTGAGAAAGTTTTCCTCATTGATTGGAGATGAGATGTTAAGTGGTGATGAGTCTGATGATGATGAGTTGAGGTTGACAAAGCAACAAGGTCTTACACTAATCCTAGCAGTCCTTTTAGGTGGTCTTGATGGTGATGAAGAGTTGTTTGACTTTTTCATTGTGAAGAAAATGGTTGAGATATGCAGAAATTTACTAGAAATGGTGGTGAAGGTGTGAGAAATGATCATCCTAAAGGTTATAATTTATAGAATCTAAGATTTATGGAAGAGTGTGTTTGGATTTGATGTTAAACCATACAAAAATGGTGGTTTCTAATGATTTGGAAGTGGAAGGGAAGGTTATCAAATCATCAAAGTCAATCCAATGGGATTGAGTTGAGTGAAAGAGGAAGGATATGCAGTTAATGCATGGTGATGAGTGGAAGATCTTTTGGTGTCAATGATCCACGGATGGCAAGGAACCATTTTTAGGAATCCTTGCTTTGTGGAGAAAAGTAACTTGAGTGGATTTTTGAAATTTCAAGTTTTGGTGGGAAATGGTTTTTCTATTGGCCTTAGTAATCTAAGATGATCTTAATATGAGGGATTAGCAGTAAAAGTGTCCTAATAACAAGAATGAATGATCTAGAGTGCGGGATTAAACAAAAATTTTAAAAATATAGCTGTTAAATGGCGGAACTAATCGACAACACAGGCGGAACCATGATTTTGGTTCCGCCTGATCCGTCAGGCATATTTTGGCGGAGCCAAAATTTTGGAAGGACGGAACCAAATTTTTGGTTCCCTCCAATCCGCCAATCAAAAAAAGTAGACAGACGGCTTATTTGAACCCCCGAACCCCGTTTAAATCCTGTAAATTTTCCTAAAACATGTGTAATTAATTAGTTGTGATTAGAAAATAACAATAAAACAGGTATTAACACATGTAAGGTTATAGATCAAAGAGGGGCTAATGATTTCACTAACAATGTGAAATGTACCAAACAGGGGCTATGGTTAGAAAAATGATAACATCATAATGTTATCTCCCTGCAAGACAAGGTTAGTTCACATAATTGTTCAAAGTTAAGTTATCATCCTACGACCATAAGAATACATCAAACATCATTGTTAGAAGCAAATGTACCAAACGCTCATAAAACCTCTCATTGCCTATCCAATTTCTTGTTAATCTTTGTTAAGAATCTTCCAATGCACTTGAACATCCCTCTTATTTGCTTGAATTCTTCCGATTGATTTTCAATGACCGGGAGTTGTTGGAAGTATTCGAGATGTGGAAGCCTAGAGTTTGGAAGTCCATCATCCTCGCTCATTGATGATGATGATGAGGAAGTAGGTGGATGAGGACGTTTTACTTGAGTTTTTGGTTCTCTCTTATCACTCAAAGACACAAATATGTGATTAACAAGGGAGTAGTCGGGACAAAAACCTCTAGCATTGGGTGGAATGGGTGCAAAGGCTCAAAAGAGACGGGTGAGAAGCATCCCGTATGGAAGAGCGGTGGTTCCTAACATTGGTATCTCCGCCATCCTTTTGGCAACTTAGTAGGCTAGGTTGAAAGGTTGATGAGTTGAAAGGCTTTAAAGCATGTAACAAAGGCAAGCATTGATGCGATCACGATTGCCTATGGTACATAGGACATTGGCCCTAAGAATTTCGTCCCACTTTTTAAATTGTGGCTTAAGTTCATTTAGCTCTATGCCAAACGGGTCTCCGTTGACTTCATTACCTTGGTGTGTTGTTCTTGTGTTTGAAGTTCTAGGAAGGAAAAGATGGTCTCGGATTATTTCTTTTGGAACTAAAGGAGTGTCGTATGGAGGCATACGATCAACAATAGAATCAATGGTTGATAAAGACCATTTATCTGAGTAAAGGCATGTACCTTCACATGGAATTCCAAGGACTTCCGCAAATTGATTTAGAGGTATGTTGAAGTCATTTTGATTGACTTTGAATTGGATTGATATGAGACCATAATCATTGGTGGTGAGGACAACACTAGGATAGAACTCTAAGACAAATCTAGGACAAATTTGTTCGTTGATGTCTAAGAGACCATCAAAGTGAATGGTTGCAAGTTCTTGAAGAATATTGGTTCCTTCTAGAAAGGATGGGTCAATGGTTCTATCCTCGTGAACATAATGTTTCTCTAGAGCCTTAAAGATTTTCACTTGAGCCGGAGTAAGACCCTTAGTTTTGTGATGTTTGGGAAGGCAGTTTAGGGTGTCTTTGTGGTCATAGAAGGTCGCGGGAGGCATGATTGATCCTAGATACAAAAAATTACATACTTTAGTTGAAACTAACGAGAATTTAGATATAAAGTTCTAGTGTGTGCCTATATGAGGAAAATGTGGAGGTGTGGTTATCTCGACTCCTTTTAATGCATAAAAATAATTTTATTTAGCAAATTTTGTAACAAAACGAGAGATAACCCAAATGCTCCTCATTCAATGTAGCTTCGATTGAATGTACCCGAAAATACATATTATTTATGTATTTCCTTTAGCATTCAAGAGACATTATGAAAATACATATTATTTATGTATTTCCTTTAGCATTTAATGTAGCTTTGATTGTATGAACAATGAAAAATTATTTGTCCTAATTGTGAGAAGTTTTTCACAAAAATTTGACATGGGGTTTTTAGTGAATTATGATAATGTCTTACAAGATGCAATTCCTAACTAAGGGAAACATGATTAGTTATGTAATTTAAAAAATGTACTTCATGTTTTATCAAAAAGATGCATAATCCCCAAGTTTAGGTTTTGTGTAAGAAATAGAAGCCCTAGACTCAGATCTGGAGTGTAAATGTAGTTAGGAAACTTACAGTGTGGATTGGAGCACAAATTCTTTGAAGGAGATGCCTAAATTTTGAGTGTGATTTGCTATGGGACGAGTTTGAGTTATTTGTTTGTTATGGGTATGAGAAAGGAGTGTTTGTTTAATATATTCAAAAACCAACCCAGGAACCCACGGATGGGGCGGAACCAAATATTTGGTTCCGCACTTGTTGTCGAAGGGTTTCTTGGGACCAGTTTTGGGTTTTGGTTAGTTTTTTCGTATTTGGTTAAGCTAAGGTTTAAGCTAAGATTTTAACTACAAAATTGGTTCCATTAGTCCTAAACCAAGTCTAAGAAGATTAAATGGTTCTCGCTTAAGAGGTTTTGTTAGGATATCGGCAATGTTGTCTTCTGAGGATACATTCTCGATTGAGATGTTTCCTTTTTGAACATTGTAACGAAGAAAGTGATGACGGATTTCAATGTGTTTGGTTCGAGCATGTTGAACTGGATTTTTACTAAGATCGATAGCTCCTTTATTGTCACAAAGAATAGGGACATCGTTAAGTTGAATTCCGTAGTCGACGAGAGCTTGCTTCATCCAAAGAGCTTGTTGGCATGCTTTTCCTGCTGACACGTATTCGGCTTCGGTTGTTGAGATGGCTAGAGCCGTTTGTTTCTTTGAAAACCATAAGGTAAAACAATGCCCAACAAAAGTACAAATACCACTTGTACTTTTTCTATCGACATAGTTACCGGCGTGGTCTGAGTCAGCATTCACTATGGTTTCAACACCCGTTCCTTTGGGATACCATAATCCTAAGTGTGTAGTACCTTTAATGTATCTAAATATTCATTTTACGGCTTCAAGATGGGATGTTTTAGGATCTTCTTGAAAGCAAGCACATAGACAAACACTAAACATAATGTCGGGTCTACTAGCTGTGAGATAAAGTAGACTACCAATCATTCCTCTATATTTTGTGTTATCTACGAATTCACCTTCTTCATCCTTGGTGAGTTTAGTTTCCAAGGACATAGGTGTTTTCATAGGTTTAGAGTCTTCAAGACCAAATTTCTTAAGCACATCTTTTATGTATTTAGATTGGTTAAAGAATATCGCATCTTCTAATTGTTTATTTGAAGACCTAAGAAAAAGTTTAGTTCTCCTATCATACTCATTTCAAACTCGTCATGCATGACTTTTGAGAAATCGTTGCATAACTCTTGACAAGTTGATCCGAATATGATGTCATCCACATATATTTGAACAATGATTATATGTGATCCCTTTTTCTTAGTGAAGAGAGTGTTGTCTACTAGTCCCATGGTATACTTATGCTCAACTAAGAATGTTTTAAGTTGATCATACCATGCTTTTGGTGCTTGCTTAAGTCCATATAAAGCCTTTTTAAGTTTGTAGACGTGATTTGGTTTTTCAAAATTAGCAAAGCCGGGAGGTTGTGCGACATACACTTCCTCATTTATGAAACCATTTAGAAATGCACTTTTGATATCCATTTGAAAAAGTTTAAAGTCATGTGCACATGCATATGCAAGTAATATTTTAATTGACTCGAGCCAAGCAACCAGTGCAAAAGTTTCATCGAAGTCAATGCCTTCTTGTTGATTATAACCTTGAGCTACTAGCCTAGTTTTGTTACTAGACACTACACCATTTTCATCCATTTTATTACGAAAGACCCATTTTGTTCCAATTATGGTTTGACTTTTTGGTTGAGGAACTAATTTCCAAACATCATTTTTAACAAATTGGTTTAATTCTTCTTTCATTGCTATGACCCATTCATCTTTTATAGCCTCATTTATATATTTGGGTTCAATGGTTGATATGAAACAAAAGAAGTTACTTTGATTTTGGACTTTTTATCTTAAGGTTCTTTCATTAATTTCTCCTATGACATTATCTAATGGATGACTTTTAAATTCTTTGATATTGACTATTTCTTTGTTTAATAGTTCATCTTCCTTGTCATTATCTAGTCTCTCTTGATTTTCAACCATTTTACTTTCAACTAAGTCATCATCTACCAAAGGTGATGTCTTAGAGGGAGGTAGACTTTCGTCAAATGTTACGTTCAACGATTCCTCGACTCTTAAGGTTTCTTTGTTTAAAACAATATAAGCTTTACTATTTTGAGAATATCCAAGGAATACACCTTCATAAGACTTTGGGTCAAATTTGGTGAGATAATCCTTAGTGTTTAGAATAAAGGACTTGCTTCCAAAAACTCTAAAGTATCCTAATGTAGGCTTTTTGCCTCTATATAGTTCATATGGAGTTTTATTCAAAAATGATCTTATTAAAACTCTATTTAAAATATAGGTAGATGTGTCCACGGCATTACACCAAAAATTTTGTGGTATGTTATGTTCATTTAGCATTGTTCTACTCTTTTCTTGAAGAGTTCAGTTTTTACGTTCTACTACACCGTTTGACTGAGGAGTACGAGGAGCTGAAAAGTTCTGTGTTATGCCATTAGCATCACAAAAAGCTCCAAATTGAGTTTCATTATCAAATTCACGACCGTGATCCGTTCTAATTGACACAATGCTACTTCCTAGTTGATTTTGAATTTTCTTACTAAGAATTTCAAATTTATCAAAAGCTTTATTTTTACTTTTCAAAATTTTTGTCCAAGTGTATCTTGAATAATCATCTACTGTGACCAAAGTGTAGAAGTTGCCTCCATAACTTTGTATAGCGGATGGACCCAATAAATCCATATGCAAAACTTCTAGACATCTAAATATAGACACCATATTTTTAGCCTTATGGCTATTATGAACTTGTTTTCCAATTTTGCAAGCATCACAAAAGTGTTGGTCATATTTCAACTTAGGTAAGTTCCTAATGAGTTCTTTGGATGATAGAGATTGGATGAGTCTCATATTGGCGTGGCCTAAGCGTCTATGCCAAAGAGTTGAGGTATCATCTAGAGAGGTGAGGCAAAGTTTGTCTTTAGATGTTTTATCTATTTTCATAACATATACGTCATTTTTCAAAACTCCTTTAGCTATGGTTATACCGTCTTTTAGTATTTTACTTCCGTTTTCACTAAAGAGGACATCATACTTTTTACGACATAGTTGGCTAATGCTAGGCAAGTTAAATCTTAGGTTATCAACATGAGCAACATCATCAATAGAGAGAGAGTCATGAGAGATAGTATCTTTTTCGACGATTTTGCTTTTTAACTTGCTACCAAAAGTAACAATACCTCCGTCATATTCTTGGTAGGTTGAGAAAAGGCTCTTGTTTCCCGTCATATGCCTTGAACAACCGCTATCTTCTATCCACTCGTCTGGTTCTAGGCAGACTTTCAAGCATACCCAAGTTATAGAAAAACTCAAGTATTTGGTCTCCAATATCTCATGGTTCCATTTTGGTTAAACATCCCATTAATTTGATTTATGTATGAGAATGGTGGATATGGGTTCCATGGCATGTAGTTGGGACTTTGATAATGCCTAGGAAAGTTTTGGTTCCAACTATTTTGATATTTAGGTTGTGTGTTATAGTTGCTTTTTGGAAAGGGGCGTTTAGGAATAGTCGTCTTAGGTCTTTGTTGAGTAGTTTTTGCTCTAAATTCATTCTTAGCAAGTCCTACTCCTATAGTAACAGCTGGTTTTTGTTTGTTTACAATTGAACTAGTATTAGGTTTCTTTGTGACTTTAACGAAATCTGTACAAGCCGATATGCAAGCTTTTTGTTCTGCTACAGTTCCCACGGATCCCTTCTCAACTACTGGCGGAACCAAGGATTTGGTTCCGTCTGATCCATGGGTTTCTGAGACTGTTGGAATAGTTTCTTGTACTTTTTCGGCTTGTTTCTTTAGACCACTTAAATCTCCTAATTTCATAAAACCTAGTCCAGTTTTATCATGTGGTAATTTTTGGATTTTTATTATTTCATCTACACAACTAATATTTTTATCAAATCTTTTGAATTTAGAGTTTTGTTTGATAAATGCATCCTGTGTGATTTTAAGTTTCTTTAATTCAAGTCTAAGCTCTTCACATGATATACATATCTCTTCAATAGCTTTACTCTTTTCTAATCGTCTAGCTTTTTCTTTTAACTCATAAACTTCATTTTCTAAAAATTCCTTTTTAGTTTTCAAAAACTTATTTTTGTTTATGATTTTTAAGCTAAGTTCACATAGATTGTTATATTCCTTTTGCAAGGTGTCATTATCAATAGAAGAATAAGATGAGTCAGAGTGTACCTCGTTTGAGTCATGAGCCATGAGAGCAACTTCGTCATTCTTAGGCTCTTTGTCATCATCTTCACTGTCACTCCAAGCACCACTTACAAAAGCTCTTTGAGATTTGTCCTTGGGTGGCTTAGGACAATCTCCTATTAGATGGCTTGTATCTCCGCATCAAAAACATTTTCTTTCCCCTTTTCCTTTCTTGTCATCATGATCCTTCCGAAAGGATTTCTTGTCTTCTCGAGATTGTCTTACGAACTTTCCTCGTCTTCTAAAGAACTTCTTGAAATCTCTTATGGCCATGGCATATTCTTCATCTTCGCTACCCGAACTTGACTCTTCATCATCACTTGAGTCTACTCTAGCTTTTAAGGCAATATATTTGGCTTTTTCCTTTTTACCCTTAACTATTTCCGAATCTTTTTCCGTTACCATTTCATGAACTTTGAGATTTCTGATTAGCTCGTCAAGTGACATGCTTGAAAGATCTTTGGATTCTTCAATGGTCGTCACTTTTGCTCTCCACTTCGGATGAAGTGCTTTATGATCACCTTCAATAATAATATACCATAGATCTATGTCTTTTGATTTCACATAAGTTTCAAAGTGGTTTTTCCAATATATAAAACCATTTGGTTCAAATAGTGGTGGTCTTTGCATAGATTGCCCTTCTTTGAAGTTTTCAAAATCCATGGATCGTTCCAAGCTTTAAAATACAATATATTTTAAGAATCTTGAGTAACTTAGCTCTTGATGCCAATTGTAGAAAACTAGAAGGGGGTTGAATAGTTTTATCGTTTTTAAAATTTATTTGCTTTGAATACATAGTGTGATTTCAACTAATGCAAATAACAAACAATAAATAACATGCAAGTAAAGAAAGAAACGATCAAACCACAACACGATTGTTTATAGTGGTTCGGTCTACAAGGACTCTCTTCCTTGCCCTACTCCACTCCCCGAGTCTCTAACTCGAGAGTTTTTCTTCACTAAGAAACAAGCTCCCTTCTCGGCGGAGAAAACCTTTACAAACGTCGCTTACACTTTTTCCGGTACAAAGCTAAATACCGAGTTCTTTTACAAGGGTACAACCACTCCCGTTACTCTATGTATTTAAAGGACTAAAATACTAACCGATCACTACAGAGGTTTTATGATTGTTTGGTACAAACAATGATGTGTGAACAACAACAATTCACACAGTAACTAACTAACAAGTCTTGCAATGCTTTGTTAAAGCTTGTGATGCTTTGATCTTCTTGCTACAAAGAAGCTCAATGAAATATGAAATATGAATGAGTTAGATATGAATGAATGTATGATGTTGTTTATGCTTATGAGTGATGAGAAAACATGAGTGTGTGACTTTCTATTTATAGGCAAACTGCCTTGGCAAGTCACGGATGGGACGGATCCAAAATGATGGATCCGTCCTTGTACCTGTTTGGTTCCGTGGGAACCTGACAGAGTATCTTCCAAAAATCTTCACCAAATCTAACCAAGATATTTCCATATCTTTTCATTGAGTAAGGATCTAAACAAGATATTCATATGATCTTCAAAATCTCCTAAAGATTTCAAAGTGATGCATGCCAAGATGTCATGATACATTTCAATTTTATGATTAAAATGTATATGAATGTAACTTGTAAAATGTATATGAAAGTGAATATGTAACATGTGTATACTAGTTAGATGATGTTTTGTATTTATGAAAGACTTGTGACTATATATGTAAAAGACTTAACTATATTTATGTTTTGCTAAAAATAAAGTTTATAATTGTCATTAAGAAAATATAGCAAAGATCGTAAAATATAAATAACGTTTTTTAGACGATATTTGTATTAACAACCATGATAACGTCAAGATACTTAATCATATCAGACAAAAATATGTAATCAACACACGTATATGTAATGTAAGTGGTTTTAATAAACTAAAGAAAGAAAAGTCATATCTACTACTTGTTTGATTAATATTCCTAAGGCAAGGCAAGATATCTTATTTTAACACTTACTTTAGGCAAGTATAGGAATAAAGATTTTTCAAGTTGGAGAATGAATATGAGACTATTACTAGCGGTGCTCAATTAAGGCTAAACACGACCATTTTTACGGGTGATACCCAACTTCTCCAGTAGTCATTCTCATGTTAGAAAGATTGGAATTCCTATTTTTGCCTATTGACGTATAAAAAAAGATGAAAGTTTACTAATACCAGGCTTAATGTAACTCAACTAAATCCATTATAACTAAGGTGATGAAGATGTCATGTTATACACATGAATTTTAACAATGGTGTGTTGATAAACAATATGTTTTAATCTTGTGTTTAGAATCTAAGGTTGTTCAAATTACAAAGCTTATTGTATGATCTAATAGATGACATCTTTTATGTTGAGTTGAAGTGTGTACTTTAAATGTGATTTGATCATCTAAGACCAGGGAATGTGTTTGTGTTTGACAATGAAATATGTTAGATTAAGAATGTTCCAAGAAAGCTCTTTGGAATTTTTATTTAACAAGAATCTAAGTAAGGTTACCAACTTCAATAGATCTTGTGAGCAAGATTTGGTTATTATTCAAGCTTGGAAGGGAATAGATAAAGATTGTATCTTTCAATAGGTTAGATAATCCAATGATTAAATCACTATGCTTATGAAAATACAGATTAGAAGGTAGGTTAAGATGAATGCTAGTCCAAAGACCAATTCACAACTGAGGTGTAATGAAATTTCTTATAACACAACCGTCCATGTCACAAAGAGGGAATGATACATAGGATATACAATATCATTTGTTACCTTTATAACAAAAGGAACAATTAACGCATTGATTTTTTAGGTATAATGTTTTTCAAAACATCATGTTTTCCTAAATGAAGATATGAAGCTAAAATGTTTGAATTGGATAGTCCTATCCTAAATATACCCGGTCTCAAGATTATATTCACTAGATGATGAAAAGAGGGATTCACTCGAGTTTCATATGTATACTCCTCAAGAGGCATTGTCACTCGGGGTGCCTGAGGTTGGCTTTGAGATTGCATTTTAACATATGTTGTTAAAATGTTGATTTAAGGTTTAACGAAACTTATGAAAAGGTTTAACGACAAAGTATTACTTTGATTTATAATACTTTGATAACTTGTGAACGTAGCACTACTTATACATAGTGGAAATTGATAAAAATGACCAGGAGCCTCATGCTCATTTGATAGTGGAGGTTCTAGCCATAATGAATCATCTAAGTCCTTATAGGTGGGAAAGTATGTTTGAGTTATTTCAATGTGCATTTGGTTCGGTACGAGTTTTGGACAAAGGGCTTTTTGAGCAATGCACTCAACGGATTCAAATGATTGTGGATTGGTTGATCTAGGTGGTAGGTCTTCTAGTGTGTCTAAATAAGGATGTGGTGATGTAGAGGTTTGTTGTACCATGGGAGTAGTTAGGTTGATTATTTGTTCATAGATGTTGAAAACAACAAGGATGGATACTAATTCTTGTGGTCTATTGGTAGGTACAACTAGTGGGTGAAGTGCTTGAAGTTTTGGTCATGTTTGTGAAGCTTAGGGGCTGAGATATATCACAGAGGTGAATGTGATGGGATGATGGTGAAAGAACAAGTGAACTTAAGTGATATATGTTCAAGGACGAAAACCTATTGACATTTTCTTTATTCCTATTGATTGGGAGAGTGTTAGGATAAGTGTCAAAGTGAGGTAAGTGCCACAGTAGGTGTCAAAGTGGGATAAGTGTTCTAGTCGTGATAGGAAAAGTGTTTTAACATATGTTGTTAAAATACTTGGGTGTTGATTTTTTTGGATATGACTTTTAATGACTACAATCGTAAGTCGAATTTACTTGAATATTTCGGACGAAATACTTAAGTTGTCAATCCTACTTTGTTGAGATTATAAAGCTTAGGTCGCACTCAAGGATAGCAAGACTTGATAATACATGTTTAACCAAGTGAGGCAACATATGTAGATACAAGACAATATCTATAGTCATAAGTTAGACTTGTGATTTTGATATTGTATGTAATCTTTTGAAAATAATGAGTCCGGATTTGTTAGGAAGTTGTCAAGTCACAAAATAAGTAAAGCTAATGGGTGAAGGATGAGTAAAGGATGGAAGAATGTAGTTAATGTGTGTAATGATTACAAATCTCTGTGAACAGTGGTCCACGGATTGCAAGGAACCAATTTTAGGGTTCCTTCCTTTATGGAGAAAGGTACCTTGGGTGGTTTTTGTGAATTTTCAAAATTTGATAATAGAAACTTATCCTATTGGTGCAAATGAAGTAATATGATCCTAATGTGTGTAAATGCAAGTGAAAAGGATCTAATGATAATAAGTGAATGATATATAGTTCGGGAATTTAACGAAAAACAAAAAAAGTTCTGCAGGACTGGCGGAACCAAACGAATGAACAGGTGGAACCCTGTTTTTGGTTTCGCCTAATCCGTCACCCAAAATTTTGGCGGGACCAAAATTTTATATGGACCCATCCGTGGGGCCAAAAATCTTAACAGAGGGCATTTTTCATCTCCCGAACCCCATTCGAATCCCGTAATTTCTCCTAAAACATGTGTAATTAATTAGTTGTGATTAGAAAACAACAATAAAACAAGTAAACATACATGTATGGGTATACATCATGCAATGGGTAGAAATTTCACTAAAACGTGAAAAATGAAGATTGATAACATAACTATGCTATTTTCCTACAAGATAAACCGTTAGTTCACATGATAGATTAGTAGCAAACTGATCATCCCATAAAGCAAATAATAGTTAATAAATTATTGTTATTTATTGTACCAAAAACCTTTTTCAAAGATACTATATGTTTAGATAATGATTGAAGTTAGTGACATATTTTAACACTTGAACTATTAGGTGAGAGTTTGTGCGAAACAACATTTTTCAAAATACTTGACTAGTTTTACTTAGTTCTCATTCCTAAGTGAATTATGCAAGATTTTAATATAACATATGTAAAGAAAGTTATCTAAGTCTATAAGCAAGACAAAAACTATTTTCCAACTTAGTGTACAAAATCTAGCAAATGTCCTATTGTGCATAAATAGGAAATCGACAAACAAGCGAATAAATAATATGGCAAGATTGTAACATGGCAAGATTGATACTTATGTTACACAAACAATAAAGTGTAAACAATTTGCATATATGCAACCAACATAAACTAAAACAAGTAGTCATTTAGCATAGCATAAAAGGAAATATACTTTTCGTCACTTTGCGTTTAAATATGACAATGTATACCAAGCTTGATTAGTTTCCTTTATATATGTAAATATCATAAAATTCTTTAGTTTCAAAAGAAATTATATCAATGTTCAAAAGATACTAACTTAAATTGCCCGACTCAAAAGTTTGAGTTTCTATGTCAAAAGGAAACTTAATATTTTGGACACTGTGTAGTATTTGGTTTATTCTACTCACTTCAAATTAGATTTAGGCCATAAGAGTATTTTTAAAAGAAAGTAGACTCAATTCCCTTTGAATTGATTGGTGGCGCGACTTCTACGGACTTACGGTTAATTAGTTATGAATTTTTGAAGTTTGCAAAAATTGCATACTGCGCAGACCAAGGAACCCTTTTCCAAAGGGCAAGGAACCCTTCAAAGGGTTCCGTGGGATCCATGGTCCCCTGTGACAAAATGTCACAAAATGAAAAAAAAAATTATTTTCACATAGCGAAAATGTGTAGGACTTACTAATTTTAATAGTGAACATATAATACACATATTTAAACATCATTTTTACTTATGTGACTTATCTAAACATTTACGGAGATGATTTTTCAAACAAATTTGTAGTTACCCAAACACTCCTTTCAAAGCTATATTTCTTAGTAATTTTGCTCTAAGCACATAATACGACACTTACAAATTCTTTTAAGAAACTTTTTTTTATTTATTTTTAAGGAAACCTTCAATCTTGTATACAAATGTATATTTAACAACAAAACTTCTAAGTATAATTAGCGAAACACTTTTCATATTATATTCCGCTTCATTTGTAATTTGATACATGGATCGTACTCCATTTTAAAAACCATTTGTTTTGAAAATAAGAGCCACGAGGCTCTGATACCAATTGTGAAAACGTAGAGGGGGGGGGGGGTGAATACGTTACCGTTTAAAAACTTTAAATCTTTTGTGTCAAATATCCAATCAAGCTTGCCATAATATGAAAAGTGCCAATTATAGTCTTATGACTAATATAAAGCATATAGTAAAACAAGTTGTCACACAAGCATAAACATCAAACCACAACACAAACAATAATATGGTGTAAGTATAAAAGTAAAGCAATAAGTAAAGGAAAGTGCAAACCGGACACGATGATTTATAGTGGTTCGGTCAATAAGCTCCTCTCCGCCCTACTCCACTCCCCGAGTACCCAACTCGAGAGTTACTTCACTAAATCAACAAGCTCCCTTCTTGGAGGAGAAAACCTTACAAACGTCGCTTACACTTTTTCCGTTACAAAGCTAAATACCGGGTTCTCGTTTGAGGTAGAACCAACCTGACGTCGCCTATACAATATTTTCGACACTAAGCTAGATGTCGAGTCCTTCTTCGGGTACAACCAAACCCGTTATGTTTTATGGCCCAACATAACAAACATTGTGTTTTATGGCACAAACACATAAACCATCTAATCTAGTTTGGTGAATATATTGTGATGATACAGTGATGTTTACAATGATGATCCATGACAGAAATGTCTAATGGATATGAATGACTAATCTAAATGAACTTCCATCGATAGGAAGCCTTCAATGGATGAAGACCACAAGTTCCTTAAGCTTGTTGTGATAGATCTTCATATATGGATGCTTGTGGTGGACGATGACTCAATATCTCTGAGCTTGCTTAACATGATCATTTTGGGAGTATGCTTACAACATAATGAAAGTTAGAAGCATTATGATCATGATAATGAGGGTGATTAATGTATGTTACTACTGATCTAAATATATGAAAACATAGTAGATAGAATGTGTGTTCAAGTGGTGAAGAAATGAGTGAACAATGGGCTGCTATTTATAGCCATTTTGGCTCAGCAACCCACGGATCCCACAGAACCAAAAAAAGGGTTTCGCCCTTTATAATTTTTGGTTCTGTGGTCCTCTGACAGAAAATCTACAAAATCATTTTGAAATCTCTCCAAAATCTAACTAAGATCTTTCCATAATCTTTACCAAATATTTCCAAAATATTTTCTAAGATCTTCCCAAAGTCCAAGTAAGATATTATCTTAGATTTGATGATGCAACGCATGAGGTAATAAGACATATTCTTTTTAATTTAGGTATATCAGAAAGTTAACTTGTAAAATGAATTATTTAACTAGTTAATATATGTTTACCAAGTTGTACCATGTTAGATTATGTGTTACTAAAAATGTTAAACTACTTATGCTATTATAGGACTTAAGTTATTATGTCATTAACATCATTTTTAGAAGTATGTAAATACATTTGTCTTAGTTTGACACCTAAAGTGCACTTTGACACCTAATGTGTCACTTATTCTATTTTGACATGAATACAACTTAGGAAGCATGATGTACAAGTAAAAATACTTGTATATGCAAAATGTAAAATGAGGTTCGAAATAGAATGGTTAACCTTTTAAAATACTTAATTATTCTAAACGTATTTTAAACATTCTAAATGATTTGTTAAGGGGTTTGATCATAATGCCACATAACAAACATGTACGAACCTGTGTTGTAAGATACGAGGACTTGAGATGTCGAGAGGTGTTGAATGTATGTTGAGACAAAATATGATTACGAGTAACTTGTACATTTTACGTTATGTATCAAGTTACGTGCTTGTCATCAATCAAAACAAACGAGACTGTATAGATTAAATATCGTAATATTTGCACTAACAATAATCATCACTGCTTGAGTATAACCATTCACAGATTGGGCTTGAACAATTGGCAGCTTGAACATTGACTTCATCACTACTTGATGATACAATGTCACTGCTTGTATCAGAAGAATCAATGAAAATCGCTTCTGCAAACATAAAAAAAATGATAGGCATGAACTAACAAATACGAAATTAGATTAAGAAAGGCAGTAAGCAATATATTCAGATTTGATGGATCAATCTCCTAGATAGATCTTTGAGCCGGTAGAATGCTTATGTAATCACAAACACTCTATACGAGAATCTCTAGTTATGAAACTTATGTTTATGCGGAAACTAAACACAAGAGTTAAAGAAGACAATAATTAATAAAAACTTCGATCCTCTATGGATCTTTGTTCACTAATAAAGTTGTTATCAAAAGCGGGTACAATGTTCATAGCCGTCTTGTTTCTTTTATACTACCAGAAACCCTAATTCGGCATTCACTAGAAAACGTGTAAAAGATATGCAATATCTATTCCTAATTTATCTAATGCATATCCACACCTTCTAAACATACGGGTTTAACTATTACTACTACCCGCAGAAACAATACTAACAGCAAAAACAAAATAATACTACCGGCAGGAACTACATACCTGCCAGCAGGAACCATACTACTACCAGCAGAAATGAAAATAACTATTATTTTAATAATTCCAAACAATAATCCTCCCCTAAACTTGAATTTGACTGGTTAACTTCAAATTTCTAGATAGATCTTTGACGTCCAAGGTTAGAGGATTGAACTGCAGCAGCATCAGGAAGTAACCAGCAGCAACATCATCATTAAGAACAAGTTTCCAGCAGCAACTTCTAAGGAACAGCAGCAACAGGAAACCACAACATCATAATCTTGTCACCATCAGATATGCAATCCACTTGATCTTTACTGAAACTATGACTTATTGTACATCAAAACTTTTAAGTTTCATACTATTCTCATCACTTCCAGGTGTGTTAACTCCTGTGAGAGGTGAATCATTGAAAATTAATGGATTTGATATCTCTTTACCAATAGCCATTAACTACTGGAGTAGCCAATGTTTTGGTGTGTAAGACCATGGTACATTGATAACCATATGATTTTTAGTAAACAATCAACTATCAACGGATTTGCTTTGTCTTTACCTGTAGCCGTTTGCTCAGGACTAGTAAATTCTTAGAGTGCATAGAACATCTTGGTGAATTGAGTACCAAATAAGGTTTTCCACTGCCTTTACCACAAGCCATACACTTGTGGGCTAGCCAATTCTTTGGAACCTCAAAGGGTAACATCCATGGCGAATTGAGAACCATTTTGTAACACCCCAACCCGACAAGGGTAAAGATATCACAACAATGGTGGCATATCAGAAGTCACAAACATTCAATAAATAAAACATCATAAGTCTTAACATTAAATCCAAAATAAGCCAACATGACTTAAATCAAAATGCAAGACAAAATGACTTAAGAACAAAATCCAATATTTAAATGCCTAAACAATGGCATAACAAAATAAATAGAAGTTCAAATGGTAAAGCTAAATAACTAAGGTCGACTCGGAAATAGATCCTCTCATCCAAAGACAATAAACCGCTCCTGCTAATACTCCAAACAAAATCCAAAGCTAAACCCAGTACCTACTAAGTACCTCCAGGAAAAGAAATGCGCTGAGCTTCAAAAGCCAGTGAACAGATAATAGATAACAGGAACAATAGCAGTAGCAAATACAAAAGCAAATCAGAATACAAAGTCAACCAATACGAAGTCAAATGAAAGGAATGAGAAATGAATCATGAATGAAAGAAAAGAACAAAGTGAAATAAGATTTAAGAAAAACAAAACACAACAATTCATCACGAGCCCAGACGACTTACGATACCATAGCATACTAATATAATAAAACATACCTGTGTAGAGTGATCAGCTCTCAGACTAAGTGAAAGACGTGTATCGCACACACAATCAGTCACCAGATATAATAACTATAACATATAACATATTCAGATAACAGGTCAAATCTAGAGTGCACCCATACGCCCCACAGACAAATCAATAATCATAATTATAATGGCCATAGCAAATAATAAACAAGGGACGGAACAGGTCATCACTCTCCTGCCCTAGAGTCATGTCAGAGGTGCGTCAATGACATGGACATGAAACCCTCATGTCTAGTGATTGGCTCGTAATATCAAACTGTAGATCAAAGGTCGGGCGTACTATCAAACAATCAAAATCATATCTTAAGGGTACATGGCAAAAGATTCAAATCAAAGATCACATCGAAAGTTCACAACAAAAGGGAACATATCAATGGTATAGGGAATCCTAATAAGGAAATGAATTCTGAAGAAAAAGAACTGAAAAGCCCTTACTGAAAGGACGGAATATCTGTACCTTATTAGCAAAGCAAAAGACAAGAAAGCAAACACGAAGCAGAAATCAAGGCTTCTCCTTCTTCACACCTAAAGAAGTAGAAGACGGAATTATGAATTATTCAAACTCAGATTATTACTTTTAGTTTACTTTTCATTTTGTAACTTCCCAGTTTTAGTAAGATGTTAATATTCCAGATTAGGTTAAGTCCTTATTTCAAGATCATTATGGGATTAAGGTACCCTTTTTATCAAGTTACAAAAGTTTAGGGTTTTAATTGTAATTTCATTAGATTCAAAGGTTTAAAATGAAAATACTATAAATTACTGATTTAATCCCTATGATACATATATTTACCAAACAAGTACTTTATTTTACAAAGTTACAGAACTTCACCTCAGAATTATATGAAGTACGAATTTGACCCTCAAAATTTAGTAATTACACAATTGGTCCCTTAACTTTACAAAACTTACAATTTAAATCATAATTTATTTATAATTACATATCAATCCCATAAATCCTCAAATTTACTCACTACACCCTCAATGACCTTATTTACTCAGAAAAACTTCAAGTTTCCCAAATTTACACTTTTAGTCCTTCTATTTTAATTATTTACAAATCGACCCTTATAAATATAGTTAATTCATTTTCTTGCACATTTATGCTTAAGACCCTCAAGTTATATTTTTCTCACATTCCTACTGACTTATATGACATTACAAAAATATCCCAGAAGTTTCAAAGTTGACAAAACAAGCCCTTACACTTTTAATTACAAATCGTATAGCCTTTTATTGTACCAAAACAAGCCCTAGTTTTATCCAATCATTAAACCATCATGACATCATCATTAAAACATTAATTACATCAGATCTATACACATGAACCCTAACCCTAATCCATTCTAGGTTTATTCTTATTTTTCCTTATTTTCTCTAAAATCCGATTATAAACAATAATTCGCATCAATTATTTTGAGCTTCTATAAATCATGTGGTTATTTTTCTAGGCTTATATTATCAGTATAGGACATGTAAAAATTATAGTTACACCTCAGAAAAATCGAATGACATTATTTGGAAATTATGTGCGTTTTAACTCTTATAATTTCGTACGCTATGTTTAGCTTGCATGATCCATGTTTAACATTTTTACTGAGTTATATACAACATATAGATCATTATAAAAATTCTAGATCAATTATAGAACGTAAAGATTTGTCGTGTGGATTTTATACCTATCGAGCGCAATAGATCGAACAAAACAAAACACCACGATCGAACTAAAGCTTCCACGACCCAACTCTTATTTTTCCTAGCTTGCTTACACCTTGATCAACTCCAGAAAATTGCTTGCTCAGGTCCAGAAGTCGCAAGGATGTTTTGGTCGAATTTAGTGTGTAGCGATTTAGGGTTTTCGGAATTAGGGTTTGTGAAATAAAATGGTTTTGTATTTTGTGCTTTATGAAACCGACTAGGAGGGGGATATATTCCAGATTTTTGGCCCAAATAGTTTGCTTAAAATCACACTTTGATTTGGTGTACAATTCCCATATTTATTTTGGTACTTATCTAATTAAAATGATTTTACAAATATATATACTAAGTTTATTTTATTTATTTTTGGATCATATATAAGTGTATATGTGATTTTGTAATTTTTGTACATTCAAAGTAATGTAATGTTGTCCCAGAAATTCATTTCGTTTCATATGTAGTTGTTTCCATAATTTGGAATCAATTCAGAATTGTTATAAGTGATTTATTTAGGTTTTATAGTTTCAGGGGTAATTTGGTCCTTTATAGGTTATCTGAATTTCAGGTATTACAACTTCTTCCCCACTAACAAAAAAATTTCGTCCTCGAAATATGCAGGAAGTAGAAAGAAAAGAAAAGAAAAGAAAGCGGAAAACAAACGAAGGAGAACCGAAAACAAAACAAGGACATACCGGATTAAAACGAGAACTGTGGATAACAAGCTCGTATTGACTCTTCAGTTTCCCAGGTAGCTTCACGCTCCGGGTGATTCCTCCAAAGAATCTTTACGAACGGGATAACTTTTTTCTCATGACTCGTTCCTGACGGTCCAGAACCGCTTCCGGTTCTTCAGACAAAGACATATCAGGCCGGATCTGATCAAGTGGATAAGATACAACATGCAGTGGGTGATAATTGTATCCTCTCAGGAGAGATACATGGAATACATTATGCACATGAGATAGCTGAGGAGGTAAGGCCAAACAATAAGAAACCTCCCCAATACGCTCCAGGATTTTGAACGGTCCAATAAATCGAGGACTCAACTTGCCCTTGATTCCAAAACGCCTGACACCACGGAAAGGAGATACTTTCAGGAATACCCGATCACCTACATTAAATTCTAGATCCCGACGGTGCTTATCAGTATAGCTTTTCTGGCGAGCACGCGACTCTTTCAGTTTCTCTCTAGCAATAGCTACCTTTTCATTTGTGATCTCAATCATCTCAGGTCCTTCAATCAGACGTTCACCTACTTCATTCCAACAAACAGGAGCCCTACATTTCCTACCATACAACATCTCGAAGGGAGCCATTCGAATACTCGCATGCCAACTGTTATTATATGCAAACTCTACCAAACACAAGTACTCATCCCAACTACCTGTCAATTCCAACGCACAAGCTCTTAACATGTCTTCCAAAGTCTGAATGGTCCTCTCAGACTGACCATCAGTTTGGGGATGAAATGCAGTACTAAACTTAAGGCGAGCGCCCCAAGCTTTATGAAGTCCCTTCCAAAAACGCGAAGTGAAACGAGGATCACGATCTGAAACAATAGACGAAGGCATACCATGCAATCGAACAATCTCTTGCTGGAAAACTTCCGCCAACTTACTGACACTATATGTCATACGGATAGGTAAGAAATGAGCGGATTTAGTTAGCCGATCAACGACCACCCAAATCGCATCATGTCTTTTACGAGTAACAGGCAGACCACAAACGAAGTCCATGGAAATCTCATCCCATTTCCATGTAGGAATCTCCAAAGGTTGCAACAGTCCACTAGCTCGCTGATGCTCAATCTTAACTTGCTGGCAGGTCATGCATCTAGCAACAAATAACGCCACATCTTGCTTCATACCATTCCACCATAAATGTTGCTTAAGATCCCGATACATCTTGGTAGAACCAGGATGGATAGCGAAAGGAGAACTGTGAGCCTCAGTCAACACAGCCTCACGTAAGTCGGAATCATTAGGCACGCATAAACGATCCTCATACCAGACAACTCCATCGTCATCAACTCTAAACTCAGTTTGCTTACCCTCTTTAATATTCTGAACTATAGCCCAGAGCTCACCATCATCTTTCTGAGCCTCTTTAATACGCAACATCAGATTTGACTCAATCTTTAAACTAGCCCAGTAACCAACATCACGCCGAAAACATAGCTCAACATCCAAACGCTCCAAATCCTTGAGGACATGCGGATCAATCTCCAAACTAGCAATCACTCCAGATATCCGACTAAGTGCATCTGCAACCACATTAGCCTTACCTGGATGATACTGGATGTTCGTATCATAATCTTTCAGAAGCTCCAGCCATCGCCTCTGCCTCATATTAAGCTCCTTCTGAGTAAAGATGTATTTGAGGCTCTTGTGATCAGTGAAGATATCACATGATTCACCATACAAGTAATGCCTCCAGGTCTTCAATGAAAAAACTATAGCTGCCAATTCTAGATCATGAGTTGGATAATTTTCCTCATAGGGTTTCAGTTGTCTCGAAGCATAGGCAATAACCTTGCCGTGTTGCATAAGCACACAGCCCAAACCCTTCTTAGAAGCATCACTATAGATTTGGAAACCTCCAGATCCCGATGGTAAAGTTAGAATAGGTGCAGACACCAAACGCCGTTTCAACTCTTCAAAACTCTGCTCACGCTCATCAGTCCATACGAACTTTTCACCCTTCCGCATCAATTGAGTCAATGGCAAAGCCAACTTAGAAAATCCTTCCACAAAACGCCTATAGTAGCCAGCTAATCCTAGAAAACTCCTGACTTCAGTCACAGTGGTAGGTCTCGGCCACTTGGTGATAGCCTCGACTTTAGATGGATCCATGGTGATACCATCTGCAGACACAATGTGACCTAGGAAAGCTACTTGGTTCAGCCAGAATTCACACTTAGAAAATTACGCGAATAACTTCTGCTGCCTCAGGATACCCAAAACAATACGCAGGTGTTGCTCGTGCTCCTCGGACGATTTAGAATACACTAGAATATCGTCAATGAAAACGATGACAAATTTATCAAGAAATTCATGGAAAACCTGATTCATTAAATCCATAAACACAGCAGGAGCATTTGTTAAGCCAAAAGGCATAACCAGGAACTCATAGTGTCCATAACGGGTGCGGAAAGCAGTCTTAGGTACATCCTGCTCTTTAACTCGCAATTGGTGATAACCCGATCGCAAATCGATTTTGGAGAAAACTTTAGCTCCTTGCAATTGATCAAACAAGTCATCAATGCGAGGAAGCGGATAACGGTTTCGAATGGTAATGCGATTAAGCTCACGATAATCAATACACAGATGCATAGACCCATCCTTCTTCTTCACGAAAAGCACAGGAGCACCCCATGGCGAAACACTAGGTCGAATAAATCCACAGTCCAGCAACTCTTCCAGTTGCTCCTTCAGCTCTTTCAGTTCAACAGGTGCCATCCGGTACGGAGCCTTAGAGATAGGTTCGGCACCAGGAATTAGATCAATAGAAAACTCCACTTCTCTAGCCGGAGGAAGACCAGGAAGTACTTCAGGAAAAACGTCAGCAAAATCCCGAACAATGGGAACACTAGAAATATCCGGACTCTCAACAGACGAATCCTTAACTGAGGCTAGATAACCTTGGCAACCATGAGACATCAAGGTTCGAGCTTTCAAGGCGGAAATGATTTTAACAGTTCTAAGAGGGCGAGATTCAAGGTAAATGAATTCAGGATTATTCAGATCACCGAAAATCACATTTCTGGCATGGCAGTCAATGGTTGCTCGATGGAAAGCCAACCAATCCATACCCAGAATGACATCAAAGTCAATCATGTCTAGAGGAAGTAAATTTGCCGGACTAATCCGATCATCGAAGCGTAACGGACAGTTCAAATATTCATGATTGATAAGAATGTGGTTTTTCATGGGGGTTGATATAGCAATTGGGTTATTTAGTGGTGTTGCAGGTATGTTCAGTTTCTTAGCCAATTTCATAGATATGATAGAATGCGTTGCTCCAATGTCAAATAACGCGAAAACAGTAAAATCACCAATATACAAAAAGCCGGTAATGGTACCTGTAGCCTTAGCTGCCTGATCCCGCGTAGTAGAAAACACACGCCCAGTATTCGGAGGTGGAGGAGGCGGAGGAAGAAGATAGTTCTTAGCAGATGCAGGATTCTGCTTTGGGCAGTCCTTCACCCGATGCTCAGCAGATCCACATTGGAAACACGCACCAGTTGCTCTACGACACTCTCCTGGATGATTTTTCCCACAAATAGTACAGATAGGAGATGTAGGTAAGTTCCCAGATGAACTCTTCTGAGAACTCGATCCAGAACCACGAGACTGCTGCTGAAAACCCTTAGAAGGCTGATCCTTCCACTGCTTCTGACCATTATCCTGCCAAGAAATCGAACCAGCATCCTGACCTCTAGAATCTGGTTTCCGCTGATCATAGCTCCTACTTGACTGACCCTGATAATCACGACCACGATCTGACTGACCCCGCTGTTCAAAGCCCTTACCAGAAAACCCCTTGTTGTCCCGATTCTGACTCTGCGGCTGAATCCTGTCGCCATCACGGTTTCGCTTGTAACCCACCTTCTCATGAAATATCTCGATGTTGCGAGTTGCATCGCAACATGCTGACGGATCAGCGAACTCCTGATTAAGAAGACGATCTAAAACCCAACTCTTCAGTGCCCACTTATAATGTTTAGCTTGATGCTCAGCATCCCCAGCAACCGGGCCCACAAAGCTAACCAATCTCTGGAATCTCTCCAGGAATTCCCCTGCATTCTCAGACTCAAGCTGAGAGATAGTGTTGTACTCCCGAATAAATCTCTGTTGCTCGGACACAGGGAAGTACCTATTATAGAACGTAGCACGAAAATTAGCCCAAGTACAACCAAGAACATAAGCATCACCTCCCTTAGCTTCCTTGTGCGCCTTCCACTAGTTAAGCGCATCTCCCTCAAGCTTAAACGCAGCCAGACGAGTCTTAAACCCGTCTTCACAACCCAGTACCTCAAACAGCTTCTCCATGTATGTTATCCAGTCCTCTGCAGCATGAGGAGTAGCAGCAGAACTGAACGACAACGGCTTAAGTTTATTGAAACTCTCAAGCCAACCATTAATGGTAGTGGGTCGGCCCCCACCACCAGTACCACCAGAACCACCAGCACCACTAGAGGGACCAGCACCACCCGAGCCACCAGAGGGACCAGCTCCATTACGAAAATCATTGATCATCCGAGTGATCACCTCGTTAGCATTAAGCCCAGGTAGCAAATTGGCTATAGCATTAGCCACCAACTCCTCCAAATTAGGGATCTCCTCCTCCCCTTCAGAATAGTCACCACGACGAGTAACAACCATCTACAGGATTTTCAAACGATTAGAAAGATCAACAGGAAATGATAGAGTAAAAGAAGAACATGGCAGAGCAGGACAGGAAAAGAGTGCGCGAAAGGAAAACCTAATGTCTACCCAAATCCTCACCGGTCGATAGCCTAAGCTCTAAGGTTTCATGAAAGCCTGTTCTCTGATACCATAAATTGTAACACCCCAACCCGACAAGGGTAAAGATATCACAACAATGGTGGCATATCAGAAGTCACAAACATTCAATAAATAAAACATCATAAGTCTTAACATTAAATCCAAAATAAGTCAACATGACTTAAATCAAAATGCAAGACAAAATGACTTAAGAACAAAATCCAATATTTAAATGCCTAAACAATGGCATAACAAAATAAATAGAAGTTCAAATGGTAAAGCTAAATAACTAAGGTCGACTCCGAAATAGATCGCTCTCATCCCAAAGCTAAACCCAGCTCCTAGCTTAAGTACCTGCCGCAGGAAAAGAAATGCGGCTGAGCTTCAAAAGCCCAGTGAACAGATATATAGATAACGGGAACAAATAGCAGGTAGCAAATACAAAAGCAAATCAGGAATACAAAGTCATACCAATACGAAGTCAAATGAAAGGAATGAGAAATGAATCATGAATGAAAGAAAAGAACAAAGTGAAATAAGATTTAAGAAAAACAAAACACAGCAATTCATCACGAGCCCAGACGACTTACGATACCATAGCATACTAATATAATAAAACATACCTGTGTGGAGTGATCAGCTCTCAGACTAAGTGAAAGACGTGTATTGCACACACAATCAGTCACCAGATATAATAACTATAACATATAACATATTCAGATAACAGGTCAAATCTAGAGTGCACCCATACGCCCCACAGACAAATCAATAATCATAATTATAATGGCCATAGCAAATAATAAACAAGGGACGGAACAGGTCATCACTCTCCTGCCCTAGAGTCATGTCAGAGGTGCGTCAATGACATGGACATGAAACCCTCATGTCTAGTGATTGGCTCGTAATATCAAACTGTAGATCAAAGGTCGGGCGTACTATCAAACAATCAAAATCATATCTTAAGGGTACATGGCAAAAGATTCAAATCAAAGATCACATCGAAAGTTCACAACAAAAGGGAACATAGCAATGGTATAGGGAATCCTAATAAGGAAATGAATTCTGAAGAAAAAGAACTGAAAAGCCCTTACTGAAAGGACGGAATATCTGTACCTTATTAGCAAAGAAAAAGACAAGAAAGCAAACACGAAGCAGAAATCAAGTCTTCTCCTTCTTCACACCTAAAGAAGTAGAAGACGGAATTATGAATTATTCAAACTCAGATTATTACTTTTAGTTTACTTTCCATTTTGTAACTTCCCAGTTTTAGTAAGATGTTAATATTCCATATTAGGTTAAGTCCTTATTTCAAGATCATTATGGGATTAAGGTACCCTTTTTATCAAGTTACAAAAGTTTAGGGTTTTAATTGTAATTTCATTAGATTCAAAGGTTTAAAATGAAAATACTATAAATTACTGATTTAATCCCTATGATACATATATTTACCAAACAAGTACTTTATTTTACAAAGTTACAGAACTTCACCTCAGAATTATATGAAGTACGAATTTGACACTCAAAATTTAGTAATTACACAATTGGTCCCTTAACTTTACAAAACTTACAATTTAAATCATAATTTATTTATAATTACATATCAATCCCATAAATCCTCAAATTTACTCACTACACCCTCAATGACCTTATTTACTCAGAAAAACTTCAAGTTTCCCAAATTTACACTTTTAGTCCTTCTATTTTAATTATTTACAAATCGACCCTTATAAATATAGTTAATTCATTTTCTTGCACATTTATGCTTAAGACCCTCAAGTTATATTTTTCTCACATTCCTACTGACTTATATGACATTAAAAAAATATCCCAGAAGTTTCAAAGTTGACAAAACAAGCCCTTACACTTTTAATTACAAATCATATAGCCTTTTATTGTACCAAAACAAGCCCTAGTTTTATCCAATCATTAAACCATCATGACATCATCATTAAAACATTAATTACATCAGATCTATACACATGAACCCTAACCCTAATCCATTCTAGGGTTTATTCTTATTTTCCTTATTTTCTCTAAAATCCGATTATAAACAATAATTCGCATCAATTATTTTGAGCTTCTATAAATCATGTGGTTATTTTTATAGGCTTATATTATCAGTATAGGACATGTAAAAATTATAGTTACACCTCAGAAAAATTGAATGACATTATTTGGAAATTATGTGCGTTTTAACTCTTATAATTTTGTACGCTATGTTTAGCTTGCATGATCCATGTTTAACATTTTTACTGAGTTATATACAACATATAGATCATTATAAAAATTCTAGATCAATTATAGAACGTAAAGATTTGTCGTGTGGATTTTATACCTATCGAGCGCAATAGATCGAACAAAACAAAACACCACGATCGAACTAAAGCTTCCACGACCCAACTCTTATTTTTCCTAGCTTGCTTACACCTTGATCAACTCCATAAAATTGCTTGCTCAGGTCCAGAAGTCGCAAGGATGTTTTGGTCGAATTTAGTGTGTAGCGATTTAAGGTTTTCGGAATTAGGGTTTGTGAAATAAAATGGCTTTGTATTTTGTGCTTTATGAAACCGACTAGGAGGGGGATATATTCCGGATTTTTGGCCCAAATAGTTTGCTTAAAATCACACTTTGATTTGGTGTACAATTCCCATATTTATTTTGGTACTTATCTAATTAAAATGATTTTACAAATATATATACTAAGTTTATTTAATTTATTTTCGGATCATATATAAGTGTATATGTGATTTTGTAATTTTTGTACATTCAAAGTAATGTAATGTTGTCCCAGAAATTCATTTCGTTTCATATGTAGTTGTTTCCATAAGTTTGGAATCAATTCAGAATTGTTATAAGTGATTTATTTAGGTTTTATAGTTTCAGGGGTAATTTGGTCTTTTATAGGTTATCTGAATTTCAGGTATTACACATTTCAACTCTCAGTAATGAAACATGGGTGAGTTGAAGACCCTATAGTTTTGAGCAAACTATTACAGCTGTCAATGGTTTTGATAATCACACCAGAGCCGTACCCGCATGGTGAGTCAACTCTTTCTTGTCTGTAAAACATGGTGAGTTGATTACCATTTGTTGTGTGGTAAGAAACCAACATTGTACCTGCAACCGGGTTACTCAAACATACAAGTTAGGAGAAAATATACAAGATTTTCTTCATTTTTAGAAAAAACTAAGAACGAAACAAAAGAAAATAAAGAAAGAAAATGAAAAAGATTAAAAATGTATAACAATAATCCTCCCCTTAGGCTTATGCCTCCCCTCAATCTCAGCAATATGGGGATCAACACCATAGACTTTACTTCAAAGAGGAATTTCCTACAACAAAAGAACATACAACAATATTAGATACATGGGAGACCCAAGCCATCACTGACTTGTGCCTGCCTTGTGGATCACTAATAAGTAAACCATGAAGATTGATGAGATCCACCATTTTTCTTGGACCCCATTCTCATATATTGGCCATTGTGACTCCAAGAACAACCTGCTGAGGACTTAACAGCAGTTTCCTATCTTGCCCCCCCCTTTTGCATTGAGTCAAAATAAACATGCCTATAATCATTATGAAAATAAGAGCTTGTAGGTTTGTAGAAAGGTCTAGCAACATTTCTTTTCCAACCAGCAGAATTGGGATTACCAGCTGGAACTGGTTTTCCTGTAGGAAATGGCTTACCAGCAGCAACTGGTTTACCAGCAGGAACTGGCTTACCAGCAGCAACTGGTTTACCAGCAGGAAAAGTAGCTCGACAAGAGCTCATTTTTGCTGCTTGTGGAACAAATGGGGGTATTTTATCTACATTGTTCCAAAATGGCCTAGATTGTTGTTGGCCAGCACACATACCCATCCTATTCTCATAAAAGTCACAATCTTTGATAAGATGAGCATAACTACCACACACAAAACACGATTTCTTTCTAAAAGATTTATTCTTAACCTGACTTTTCTTATTACACACAGAGTTATCACAACCAAACCATGAAACAAAATTGTTCTTAACAAAATTAAAACTAGAAACATCATTGTTTTTAACAGAATCAAAGGAAATGTCTTCAAAAGCAGCTGTCTTTGAATTGGATTCAGTATCAGCTACTCTTGAGGAGTAGTCTTCAGACTTGGTTGTGGTAGACTTGTCACTTGAATCACATGAGGCAAAGTCATTGGTCTTGATTTCTGAGGACTTGTCACTATTAGAACAAGAGACAAAATCATTAGATTCAGAATCAAGATTAGGCAAGTCATTTGACTTTTTGCCATATGTCATTTGTGATTCATCAAAGTCTGTGTGGGTAGAGGTAGGCTTAAAGACTCCTGTTATAGGTGGAGGAACAGCATTCATTCCTCCTTCTTTAACAAACTTAACAGGAATTTGATAATTTACAGGTTCAGGGTCAAAATGGCTTGGCTCATTAGGGTCATACACTTCATCTGGCCCTATATAGTCTCCATACCCTAATCCAAGTTTAGCTTTCACAGACATAGAACTATCAATTAACTTGTTTAGGTTTTTAGATGTTTCTTTCCATTTATTGAACCTAGCCAAGGTATTTTCTAGCTTAGTCTGCAAGTCCTGTTTTTCTGTAGACACCTTATCATTAACACTCTCAGAGTATTTCAATAGATTAGCAGTGTTTTCCAAATCTCTTTCTAAAACCCTAATTTTCTCTTCATATGCCAACTGATTATTTTGGTACCAAGCCTTTTGTTTTTCTAAGGTTTTAAGTGAGCTTTTATAGGCTTGAACCTGAACATAATAATCTTTATATTGACTATCTATATCATCAAACTCCTTTTTCAGTTCAGCATATTTAACATCACAACCAAATGGACAAGTTTGTACCTGAGATGGAAAACCCATCAAAGCAAATTCCTCAGCCACTTGTGCCTTATCTCCATATCCAACAAGCATCCCATAAACCCGAGCAGCTCCTCTTTCTGCATCAGCTACCTCATGTTTTGCCCAATCTACCATGGAATCAACAGACAGCAAGGCTTTAGGCTCCTCTGAGTCTAACTCTTGAAGTTTGAATGCAGAGTATCTGGTCTTGTCATCAGCCTTCTTATCAGTGCATTCTCTTGCAAAGTGACCCAGTTGTGAGCATTTGTAACATCTCACCTTCCTTTTATCAAACCTTGCTCCCTCCTTTCCATTGAATTGGATCTTCCTTCCAGCCTTCTTCTCAAACCTGTTCACCTTCAATGAAAGCATAGCCATCTGCCACTTGATGTCCAATTCTTCCAAGTCCAGCTTATCAACCTGGTCAAAGTCTTCATAAGCAAGCTGCTGTTGTGGTGCACTTTCAGCAACAAACGAATGAAGCACATCCTCAAGCACATTGCCAGATCTTGACTGTGTTCTTGGTGTAGCAGGGGTATATGAAACTGATGAAGATGATGAGGTTGGGCTATCACCATATGACACCTTATTAGTACTGGTAGTACTAACAAATGCAGACTGAGTTGGTGTATGTGATGAATAGGTTGAAACCCCTTTGATATCAATCTCAAGAGTCTTGAGTTTGTTATAAAGGTCATCAAAACTCATGAAGTCGAGCCCACCTCTAGCTTTGAGGGTGATGGAGACCTGAGACCAGGAAAGAGGTAAAGCCCTCAAGAACTTGGTGTTGCAGTCTTCATTATCTGGCCCTGCCTGCAACTGATTGAGTTGGCTCAGAATCTTGTAAAACCTATCATAACCTTTGTGTATCCCTTCTGCCTCAGAGATCTTGAACTCTTGGAACTCCTGCTTCAGCATGGACTTCCTCATCTTCTTGGACTCATCATTCCCCCCAAATCTGGCTTTAACAGCTAACCAGATGTCCCTTGCATCATCTAGGTGATGAAAATCACCCATATGGTCTTTTGGAAGATCCTGAAGCAGTAAAGTTCTTGCTTTTGTCTCCCTTGGAACAGCAACATGTTCTTCTGCAGATACAGGTGGAAGAATAATGATGTTTCCTTTCTCATCCCTTCCTGTTTTCTTCCTGCTGTTCCCATTCAGGATTATGTTCCATAGGTTATGATCACTGTTTGAGATCCAGTACTCCATCTTCATGGCCCAAATCTCATACTCATCTTTCTTGAGGTACGGGAATTTTGCATTACTATTAGAGACAGTGGTTGTGAGAATTTGTTGTTGGACTTGTTGTGTTTCAGGTTTCTCATTATTGATAACAGACTCATCTGTTTCTATTCCAGACATTGTGAAAGGGTTTAAGAGATTGGTTAGAAAAGTTTTCTTCTTTGATAGAGACCCTCACCAGGCTTTGATACCACTTGATGGATCGACCTCCTAGATAGATCTTTGAGCCGGTAGAATGCTTATGTAATCACAAACACTTTATACGAGAATCTCTAGTTATGAAACTTATGTTTATGCGAAAACTAAACACAAGAGTTAAAGAAGACAATAACTAATAAAAACTTCGATCCTCTATGGATCTTTATTCATTAATAAAGTTGTTATCAAAAGCGCGTACAATGTTCATAGCCATCTTGTTTCTTTTATACTACCAGAAACCCTAATTCGGCATTCACTAGAAAACGTGTAAAAGATATGCAATATCTATTCCTAATATATCTCATGCATATCCACACCTTCTAAACATACGGGTTTAACTATTACTACTACCCGCAGAAACAATACTAACAGCAGAAACAAAATAATACTACCAGCAGGAACCAATACTAGCAGGAACTACATACCTGCCAGCAGGAACCATACTACTACCAGCAGAAATGAAAATAACTATTATTTTAATAATTCCTAACAAGATTGTCAACGACAATTTAAAAGAGTAACCTTTTTTCACCATGGTGTTCAAAGTCCAATTGAGTAAATATGTTAGGTGAGGGGATTTGGGGTCTGGTTTCTCTATTTATTGTATAGGGATTTTGTTGCAAAAAATGTCCCTAAACATTAATGTGGGTCGGGTTAGGCACGATCTGACTTGTGTTGAGTGACATAAGGCAAAATTGATGTTGGTAGGCTTTGACTTTTTTAGTCAACAACGATAAAAATGGGAAATTTACACATGCAGCTGAGTGAGTCTGTGAGTGTCCATAAGTGTTCCACTGCTTCATTGCAACTATATGAACCTGTATTTGGTTCATTATCAACACATAACCGATACACTCCTACTCCATCAATCCCTTAAACCACATTTATGGACTTGCAGAATGTCATTAATATATTTGTGATGTGGTTAAACATCAAGCAATCCATTAAAAAAATTGGATCATAATACATGATACTACTTAACAAACAAATAACGCAAATCATTAATAATAACATTTTCACATTCATCCCACCAAGATCGTTCACAAAAAAGGGATTAACTACACATCCCACATAAACAAACCAAAATACATAAAAACTAATGTACCGTTAACAAACATCTTAGAACCACTTATAAACTACATAGATCATAAAAAAAGCAAAGAGGAGGTAAATCCTCAGCTGCACCACCAGTTCCTGTTGCTCCTTGTACATCTGAGCGTACTCCTCGATGTCTTCTTCCAGCGCATTCCTAGCCCTAAGAAGCCCAAGAATAATCTCAATAGCTCTTTGGCACATCGGGGGATCTATCCACCCGAATGTCCCACATTCAAAACCCTAAATCATCCAGACAACAACACAATGAGTCACATTTAATGTAAATAACTCACTCTAATTCAGTATAACGAGTCTTACCACATTGGGGCAGCAGAAGAACCTTCTTCCTGTACTTCTATCCGTCCAGGAAGTTTTGATGATCGCAACGTTACCGCAACGGCATAGCACAATTATTAAGTTCTTAAGTGTGTGAGTGAGTGAGTAGATTGTAGTGGGTGTGCAATTTATGGTATGCAAATCGTGTTATATAAGAATGAAAGAAGTAAAATGTGGTTGCAAAAAATGTCCCTTAACACTAAACGAGGTAAATGTACATATTCATGGGTATTTATACAAGAGTAAAGTACATTGGTTAACAAATATATACATACCAATGCACTCATCAGGTAGTATGACAATAACATAGTTGCCCATTTTGACAGCATGCGTATTACAACAAACAGGGCATTCAATTCAGTCATCAGGTAGTATGACAATACCATAGTTACCCATTTTGATAGCATGAGTATTACAACAAACAGGGCATTCAAAACGCCAAAACCAAACCTAAATCATGATAACTCAATCTTTAACAGATGATTACATATTCATTCACAAAATCACCTAAAGTGTTATTGCTTCTATTCCACCTATTCTTACTGAACACAAATCATAATCCTACTTAACAAAAAAATTATACAAATCATAAACAATCATAATCCTACTTAACAAACAAATAACACAAATCAAATTAGATAATTAAAGATACTTGAACCATTGTTGTGATACCATAATGTACATTAACTACATAACCAACCATCAACAAAAATACATTGTTCATATACACCTAACATAAACATCATCAACTACCAAAAACCCAAAAAACCAACCCACATTGACCAAAACCAAATGGTCAACTTTGCAAGCAAACATAAGAGGTGAAGAAAACCCAACTGATGATAAGGTATTTCCTCAACTTGTTAGCCCGCTGCACCTCCATTTTTGCCAGAAAGTCTGCCTGGTTTGCCTGGGTCTCCTCCGCATTTGCCCTATGCTCCTCCCAGTCATCCCTCTCTTGCTCTAACCCCAGCGCATCTTCCAAAGCATCCCTGGTCCTAAGTAGACTAGGGATGATGTCTAAAGCTCAGTCGCACATCGGTGGATCCACCCAACCAATGAAGGGACAGCTCGAGTTCTGTAAAATGAAAGAAATGTAATTAAAAAGAAGAAAACAGAGGCAACATGTAAAATGAAACATTATTATTGTTTTGATCAAGAGTCTAACTTACATATGTCGGGCATGAGTAGAACCGCCTACCAGGATTTCTGTTAGTCCATGAAGTTCTAACTACACATCGAAGACCACAGGCGCAAAGAACCATTTTTTTCAGGTGAACAAGATGATGAGCAGTAACAGTTGATTCAAGGGTGTGTAATAGTGACTGCTTAATCGTGTTATATAAGAATAAGAGAAGTAAAACCTTATTGCAAAAAATGTCCCTCAACACAAAGATAGGTCTGTTAGTAGGCCTGTCAGGTAGATTTGATGGCGTAAATAGTGAAATGACAAAAATACCCTCACGTGCAACGCACGTGACGACTAACTAACGAGAATTTCTAACGAGCGTTAGTCCAAAAACTAAATTTGCAACTACAGTAACGCGGAAAGGACATAACTCGCAGAAAATTGAAAGTTTAGGGACAATTTTTGCAAATTTTTTTCGAGGACATCTTTCGCAATTTTCGCAAATTTTAGGGACATTTTTTGCACTTTACTCTTTAAATTACATTATAGATTTCGCTATAAAAGTCTGCTTGAAATACTTTCAAGATTTCCAAGACATAGCTTCCTACGTAGAGTCCATACATCCGCTCTAGTGGATCTAGATTTTTTATGTAAGAATCCATATTTGCATTACTCTATCATTAGATAGTAGTTGGATATCTTCCAAAATGCAATATCATAAGTATCATAGTACTCATGTAATACTATTCAAGTGGTCATCACTTGAATTACTGGTATATTTACTAAACCTGATCATAATTTATAGATCATGTCTCACACAAGTTATTAGATATATAAGACGCTCAATATTCTTTGAGTATTCCAAATGGGCAACACCTCGACCTCTATTTTAAATAGATTTAAAAAGATGTCGTTGGAGTTCTAGCTAGGTCAGAATCCCCCACATTGAACCTCTCAATAATATTGTCCTTATAGTGTTTTTAACTTCAAAACAAATCCATCTGGTTTCATATGATCTTAGTTCCAAGAACCATATCGAACAACCAATGTAGTTCATCTCAAATCTTGACTCCAACATTTCATTAGTGGATTTGTTCATCTTGTTATCACTTCAAGTGATAAGTATACCATCTATGTATAAACACACGATTACATATATACTAGTGATTTATTTTTTCCACATACATCCATTAATTTTGAATCCACGTTCTGACATAACGTGGTAGAAAATTTGGATGTCATTGTTTGGGAGCTTTTTCTAAGCCGTATAGTGACTTAACAAGCCTACAAACTTTTTTCTCTTGTCTAGGAGCCATGAAACCCTCAGGTTGGTTCATGTAGATTTCTTTTTCTAAATCCCTGTTTAGAAATGCCATTCTCATATACATTTTGGTAAACTTCCAAATTTCTTAAAGCAGCGATAGCAAGTACCATCCTAATAGAGGTTATTCGTGTAACTGATGAATATGTATCAAAGTAAGCTAGACCTTCTCGTTGTCTAAACCCTTAAATTACCAATCTTGCTTTATACTTATCAATGGTTTCATCGACAACCTTTTGTAGTTGTTAGGTATAAACCATTTGCAGCCTAGTGGTTTACCACCAAGAGGTAAATCCACGAGCTATAATGTATCATTTTTGTAAAATAGAATCTATTTCACATTTGATGGCTTCTTTCCATTGAGCCCCTCTTGAGGAAGTTACCATTTCATTTTAAGAAGTAGGTTCATTTTCTACCATAAAAGAAACAATATCAGGTCCAAACAATTTCTCGGTTCTTGCCTGTTTGCTTCTTCTACATTCAACCTATTCTTCTGGGTTGATCTTGTCTCACATCATGGAGATTATAATCAATCCCTTGTTGTCTCTTATCACGAACAACATTATCATCTTGATGTCTCTCATCATGAAGGACATCATCATTTAGTTGCCTATCATCATGGACAACTTTACCATCTAGTCCAGATGAACATCTATTCTCCCCCGATAAATATGGAAACACAATTTCAAACATTGAAAGTTTCCTTGATTCCATTATCGTATCTTTGTGTATATTCATCATTTCTGAATCACATACAAAGAAATGATAAGCACTACTGTTATGAGCATGTCTAAAAATATGCAATCCACAGTTTTAGGTCCAATATTTTGAACCTTGGGTGTCGAGGCAGATAGACACCCCCCACATTCGTAAGTACTTATAGGATGGTTATCATCCCATCCATAGTTCATAGAACTATATTCTTTTCCTTATAAGGGATCTTATCTAAAAGATAAGTAGCGGATATAATCGCTTTCCCCCACATGCCATGGTTTAAACCAAGACCTTAATAACATGGCATAACCATATGTTTTAAGGCACGATTCTTTTCATTCAAAAATTTTGTTGAGGCGTATAAGGAGAAATAAATTTGTGTCTTATTCCAATGTTTAGCACATACATTTGGAAATGGAGACACATATTCACCTCCGTTATCACTTCGAACCGCCTTGTTTTCGATAATAAGTTGATTATCAACTTATTTGTATAGATCAATCTTTTCTATATCTTTACTCTCAAGTAAGTATAAATAGCAATATTTTGTACTACCATCAACAATTACGAGGAAGTACTCACTAATTGCTACCTTAGTAGGCACCGATTCTAAATCACATAAAACCACGTGAATCAAGGGGTTCGGTTAATTTTCGGTCAACCAAGTGAAAAGACAATCTTGTCAATTTGGCTTCAACACAAGTTTTACTTTTGTAATCCGTGTTTGTTTATTTAATTAAACAACATATTGAGTTAAAATTAGCATATCCAAGTTGGCCATGCTATACATTTAAAGAATCAAATATACTGAATTCATATTCATTTTTATTAAAACAACCATTAAAAAAATTAGATTCAGCTTAAGCATTTAATGAAGGGCATAACCCGTACCGACCAAAATTTTGTTCAATGTTAACTCAATTTTATTTGATTAAAATAAAAAGAAAGCCAAATTTATTAAGCAACCATCCAGACACAAGATTCCTACGAATCTCTGGCACATATAACGTGTTGGTTCACTTAAGCTCTTTTTCACATGTGAATTTCAACATCACATTTATTTTTCCCTTGCTATTAGTAGTTGTAAAGTTGCTCATAAATTTCATCTCTCCAGTTTCTGCTGCTTTAAAAGAGTTAACCAAACTCTTATCATCATGCTCATGACATGATGCCCAAGTGTTAATCTACCATTATCAAAGGTAGGATCCCGTTTTGGCAACAATTTTCACGTCATTCAGGCCATTTAACCTATAGTTATGACACATAAAATCTGAATGCTTTAAAGCATCTACCGTACACATAACTCGTGTATCGGTCTCCCTTTCATCAAGTTCGGGAGCAGATCCTTTAGATGTCACTCGTGACATTCCAAACATTCTGTTAATACGAGATTCCGCTATTAGTCTAAAACTAAATTTGGAATAATTAACAACTTGCTATATCACAAAGTGTTTCTTAACAAAATGATTACATCGTATTTTGTTTAATACACTAATGTTTTGTATAGTCCATTATACAAAACCGCTTTTAAAGAAGTCTTTCGATTAAAACAATTAAACAATATCGCATATTACATAATGTTTTTAAACAAAAACAAATTTGTAATATGATTTTGTCAATCTTCTTTAAGAATATCTTAATAGATTTGTATCACATGGTCTAATTCTACAATAAAACTCGACAAGGTTTCAGAATAGATTTACTCTTCCAAAGAAACTCAATAAGGTTTCCATAGATCTACTTTCAAATGCACAAAGTTTCAAGAACTATATTTTAGTTTATAATTAAACTCAACCTGGGTTAAATAATCTAAACAAGTCAAAGAAACTTTTCCACCAAAATATGATAACAGCTTGTATATTATCATATTTTGTTTCAAACAAACTCATCTTGGTTTCAATAAACACGTTCTAGTAATCTAATAAAATAACAACTTGTATTTTATGAGATTTGTTTCAAAGAAACTCCACTTGGTTTCAATGAATCTGATTTCATCATGATTTGCAACCATGTTAGTAATCGGTGCACCAATTACATTCGTAAGATTCACTAGGGTCACAAATTATGTTACCATCAATTAACTTGTTAATATTTAAACACAAAAACAATTAAAAAAAACTGTTAAAACAGTATGATATCTAATAAACTCGACATGGTTTATGTAAACTTGTACCAAATATGATTCAAAGAAACACAAAATAGGTTTCAATAAATCCAGATTTAAACAATAACATACGTAATAAACAAACTAAAAGAAATCAGTTTGAAAAGAAACTCATCATACTACAAGAAATCTGTTGATTACCCACAGATGAAAATTGTGGCTAAATGATAGATATTAGTGGGTAACTAGCTAATACCCACGGAATACCCACAAAACCATATACATGGGTATAACCTTCGAGGCTAATTTTTCACCCACAAAATGTTCACGCAGTGGGTATCTTTCCCACGCCATTTTTGGTGGGTGGTTATGCTATGTTTGTGGGTACATCTTTTTGTGGGTTTTCATAAGTGGCCAGGAAAATTCCCATAAATTCAATCATGTGTAATCTGTGAGTAAATATTCCCCAAATATATTGGCGTGTAGTATACTAACTGGTGGGGAAATGTGCTTCAATTTTGAATTTCCAAAATATGGTTTACCCGCCATATAGTCACGGGACAGTCCATGAGGAAAATGAAATGCCATTTTTCTACCTAATTCATTTCAGCTTGAATTGTACTCGCCAATTAATACTCCCTCTGTCTCAAAATTATTGTCATGTGAGAGAAATCACATAGTTTAATAAAACTAGGGTCCCTTTAGATTTCAACCACTCAAAGAAAATATTCCCTTACTTTATTCTCTAGTTTTTACTTAAAAATGAAAGTGGACAATTATTTTGAGACATCCCAAAAAGAAAATATGGACAATAATTTTGAGACGGAGGGAGTAACTCAAGGCACAAATACTAAAAATAACGCTTATATAATTAATATCAAATAGATATACAAACCAAAAGCACCAATTCATTGTTAAGTTTTATGGACAAATATTAAACGTGTATGACTAGAATCGAACTCGGGACCACGGGATTGCACACATTACGTATGAATAATTAATGTAATAATAATTAATATATAAACCGTTATGTATTTAATTATTAGAACACAAAATAACGATTAACGGACGTTAAGTAATTAACGGGAATTGACTAACGACTGTTAGGGAATAAAGGAAGGACTATAGATGAAATTAGAGGATCAAGAAGGTTTCGGAATCCCTAGGGATTATGCAAACCGATCGGCCATGGCCTTTGGTATAGCCAACCCATGCCAAACTTGTCCTCCAAGATTTGCAAGTCTATATAAACAAGGCTAGGGTTATTCATTCAATACTCTTGCACTCTTGCTATAACCCTAAAGTCTTGTTCTTCTTCTTCTTTGTCTTGATCGATCAACATATCCCTTTGGGATTGTCGATCCAAGTTTTTTATTAAACAAAATTGTTTTGGTTAATTTGTGTTTACATTACTAGCATAATCTTTAATTCGGTTATAGTACGTGTGTACAAGATTGTGGATATAAACTCATTATAGTTTATAATCTTGGATTGAGATACAAAAAGGTAAGGGGTATCTCGTTAATCTGTTTGTTAAAGATTTGAAGAAGATTTGAAGTTTTGATTCTTGTTCTTGCTAGAATCAAAGGTATGTTACTTTTAATATTCGGTTAATCTTTTATATGTTAAAATATAGATCCTACGCTTCCGCAACGTGTTTGATTGTTATTAGAATAAATATGAACTTGTCATGATTGTAAAATTCTAACAGTGGCATCACGAGCCGTTTTAACATGTAATTGAACTATCGAAACACGTAAAAATCAAATCTTGGATCAGGATTTAAGTTACTAGAATTTTTAAGGTTAAAAAAAATTCGAAACCCTAATATTTAGGGGGGGGGGGGGCGATGCCCTCTTTATTAAAAAAACTAATTAGTCTTGTAACCCTAAAATTGTAACGTGTTTATGTGGTTAAGGGTTACGTATCTTGAGACTTTTAATTAATCCATGATAAAACATGCATGTTTATCATGGATTAGGGTTAAATTAATTGTTAAGTTGATTGTCACATGTAATTTAGATAGATCTAAAATTGGGGAAGACCACAATTATATATATTAATGAATCTATTTATGTGCTATTTGGTATATGTTTGCTAAGACTAACGCAATCGATTCGTCAATGTATGTGGCTCTACCAACTATTGTAGGAGATAGTCTTAGTTAAATATATGCATATTAAAAACATAGATAGATTATTAATAAGATTTTATCAAAAAGTTTGCATGTGGCTACATGATTTAATGGTTAAGATTATGTGTACTTATTTGGTTATTTATTTTTATTAATTACTTGATTTTTTGTTTAAATTGTTTGACAAGATTGTAAGCAAAAAAAAATGTAATTTTTCGAATAGAAAATAAATTGACCTAATAACTATGAAACCTGATGTGATAAATTATACATATTGCAAAGTCTTATGTGCCGACAGTGGTACGCTTCGCACGGTAATTTGCTCCCAGGCGAGACTAGCAATATTATAGTTTATAAAATATTTTTAAGACTTATAATCATAAACTTTTAATTGAGTGATGAGTTTTGTACCAATAGTGTGAACGGCTCACCCAGTTTTGACAAACTATAAGAGATGTATAAGGAGGCTTGACATTAAATTGTCATCCGAAAGAGACGCGTTTTTAATTAGCCTTTGGGCAGACGTTTGTCTCTCCGCTCCTTTGTGCGTCTAATTGGAGCTACCAAGTAAGCTATTTTTGTACAAAATCATCTTAAGGGTGAATTGACCTCAATTCCACGTGCCACTTTTGTGGTAATTATCCGAATAACTTGGGTCTTTTGACTCATGCAGCAGTAGGATATAGTGGGCGATAATTGTAGGTAATTCTTTGATTGGTGAACCCAATACCTCAATTAAAACTTTGTTGATTTAAATCTTAGCCTAATTGGTAAATAAAAACGTTTTGAAAACTTATGATACGAAGATGTGTGCATGCTTCTTCGTACATATTTTGATTGACACATCAAAATTAATACCCTAAAATTTAAGTCCATGCTATCTAATTATAATTATGCGTGAGACCAGTAATGGAGAATTTGCAGTTTCTAATTAGACGACTTAATTAAGTTGTTAGTGAGACCTAGAAACTTAAGGCATGAGATGGGATGAAACATGCTTACTTTGCAAATTGTATTTGGCAAATGTAAATCCCATAATGATCTAGGAGTCGGAAATTGTTTGCCGATTATTGTTCGACAGATTACCATATTTTGTACTTTCACTACTAGCAGATCAACTGATGTAGTGAAACTATGAAAATTTGGATCCTAGTTTTCAAGAAGATTAAATGGTTATATGAATATTTCCTGGGTAATTTCATTTTCTTGAAAAATTGTATTATCAGAATACTAATATTTAAACTTTTTCTGTAGAAATGGCTCAACCCGAAAATGTTGTACTAAGTTCTGCTTTCAAAAATCACTTTGAAAGGGAAAAATTGACTGGCCCGAATTTCAATGACTGGTATAGGTCACTCAGGATTGTCTTGAGAGTGTCCAAAAAGCTGGAATATTTGAATAAGCCTTGCCCTCAAGAACCAGCTGCTACTGAACCTGAAGAGGTCAGAGAAGCCTGGAAATTGGAGTATGAAAAGCACAATGATGTTGCGTGCTTGATGCTTGGAAGTATGGTTCCCAAATTGCAAATGCAGTTTGAGAACTATTTTCCTAAAGACATGCTGGAAGAACTCCAAAAGACTTATGAAAAGCCACCAGCTGTTGAATTGTATGATTTGATCGATGCATTACACAGCTGTAGGCAGGGGGAAGGTAAACTTGTTCGTGATCATGTGTTGGAAATGAAGATGTACATGGACCAACTACAACTGATCAACTACGTTTTTCCTGAGAATGTGTGTGTGAACCTAATCAATAGGTCCTTGAACAAGGATTTTAAAGGTTTTGTTCAAAACTATAACATGCATTGCTCGGGGAAGACAGTCACGGAATTGCTCGCAATGCTCGTGGACTATGAGAAGGGTTTACCAAACAAGGCACCTACTCCTCAGGTATTAGCTATACAAGGAGGTAGGATCCAAAAGCCAAAACCGCAGGCGAATAAGAAGGGTAAGGGTAAAGTTGACAAGGGTAAACAAGTTATGGCCTATCAACATATGCCCAAAAAGAACAACCCTCAGAAGAACAAGGTGAATCCTAACAAGAAGGATCAGGCTTGTCACCACTGCCATGAGATAGGACATTGGAAGCGGAACTGTCCACTCTATCTCGAGGAGTTGCGTGTGAAAAAGATGAAGGTTGAGGCTGGTAAAGCCAGCACTTCAGGTAACTTTTTCATGATTGAATTATTTTCATTAACTCATAAAATAAATTCATGGGTATACGATACTGGATGTAGTATTCATATTTGCAATACACTACAGGGATTTAGAGTTGAAAGGAGACTAGCCTATGGGGAACAATATCTACACGTGGGCAATGGAGCACATGCAGCTGTTGAAGCTATAGGAGTATTTAAATTAGTTTTGCCTTCGGGCCTAGTACTGTTTGTAAATAATTGTCTTTATGCACCTACTATTGTTATAGGTGTGGTTTCCTTTTCATGTTTATTGGATATTGGTTTTCAACATACTGTTTCAAGCAATGGAATTTCTGTTTCTTTAAATAATGTTTTTTATTTTAATGCTATTGATGTGAATGGTGTATTTGAGATTGATATGAATGAACAAAATAGTTATAATTCAATGTATAGCATCAATAATAAGAGTATCAAGAATATCTCGGATTCATCTTATCTTTGGCATTGTCGACTTACTCATATAGGCAAGACTCGTATGGAAAAGCTGCAACGCGATGGGCTTTTACATGATATCAATGATGAATCATTTGATAAATGCGAATCTTGTATATCTGGGAAGATGACAAAGAAACCATTCAATAATCGTATGGAAAGGGCTACTGATCTACTTGGTTTGATACATACTGATATATATGGACCACTTAGACATGTTTCAAAGAGAGGTGCTAGCTACTTCTTAACCTTTACTGATGATTTTAGCCGTTATGGATATGTTTATTTACTTAAACATAAACATGAGGTATTTGAAACATTTAAGGTTTTCAAAGCAGAAGTAGAACTGCAACTTGAAAAGAGGATTAAAACTCTTCGATCTGACAGAGGTGGTGAATACCTGAGTCAAGAGTTTAAAGATTATTTAGCTGAGAATGAAATTGTCCAGCATCTCACATCTCCATATACTCCACAACAAAATGGTGTATCTGAGTGAAGGAATCATACATTGTTGGACATGGTGCGATCAATGTTTAATCTTACAACTCTTCCTTTATCCTTTTGGGATTATGCCTTAGAATCTGTGATTCGCATTTTAAATATGGTTCCAACTAAGAAGGTTGATAAGACACCTTATGAGTTATGGTTTGGGAAAACGCCTAACTTGTCTTATTTAAAGGTCTGGGGTTGCGAGGCGTTTGTTAAACGTGACTCAGCAGATAAACTCCAACAGAGATCTGTAAAGTGTATCTTTGTAGGATACCCAAAGGAAACGATGGGTTACTACTTTTACTACCCACCTGAAAACAAAGTAATTGTTGCTAGGTATGGAGATTTTCTTGAAAAAGATCTCATATCTCAAGAATTCAGTGGGAGGATCTATGATCTGGAAGATGATCAAGAAGATACATTACCTTCTGAAAACACTAGCTAACTTCCCGTGAATGGGGAAATGCAATCCATGAGAGATAATCAAGTCTGGATTGAAGTAGACCTTCCTCCCAATGCCAAGGTAGTTGGAAGTAAGTGGCTCTTCAAGAAGAAAACTGACATGGATGGCAATGTACACACCTATAAGGCCCGTTTGGTAGCTAAAGGCTTTACCCAAACATATGGTGTTGACTACGAGGAGACCTTTTCTCCTGTAGCTGACATAAGGGCTATTAGGATTCTCATAGCCATAGCAGCGTACTATGATTATGAGATTTGGCAAATGGATGTCAAAGCCGCCTTCTTAAATGGTCGCCTAGATGAAGATATCTATATGGCGCAGCCTGAGGGGTTTGTGAATCCAGAATTTCCAAATCGTGTATGCAATGGAAGCTGCAATGGAAGCTTTCTGGATTAGGAAGTTCGTTTCAGTGCTTGGAGTTATGCCCTCAATCGAAAGACCTATAAAGATGTATTGTGACAATTCAGCCGCAATTACATTTGCTAATGAACCTGGAATCATGAAGGGCACCAGACATTTTCCGATTAAATATCACTATGTTTGAGAACAAGTGGAGATAGGTGAAATCGAGTTACTCAAAGTTCACACAGATAATAACCTAGTTGATCCTTTAACGAAGGCTTTACCTAGTGGAAAGCTTAATCAACATGCTGAAGGCATAGGACTTCGTTTAGCTAGTAGTTTCATGCCCATCTGTGATTAGTGTTTGGATAATGGGATGTTATGAACAATTATTATTTTAATGAAATAAAATACTTGTTATGTTTGATTGTCATTTTCTTAATAATATATCCTGTATTTGCATGTTTAATCCTTGAATAATTAAATTATTCTAAATTGTCCGTTGTCGCTTATTGATATGGGAATATCATTAAATTAAGACAAATTTGAGTATTGGTAGAATATACTTGAAAGTATATTGATGCGTTGACATGCCAATTTCACATGATATTCAATGAATTGAATATATGACTTATCCCAACTTCATGAGTTTACTTTATGGATCTTGTCATCAAGTAAATCATGTATATATAGTTATCCTCAGACTTGAGATGCCAGATAACTGTCATGGATGTAGTACATTTCTGTGAAGCAATTTACCGCTATACGTAACTGGTAGCTATAAGGATTGTTTTCAGGAGTGTTGCAAATTTCATGGGTTATGCTCGTAGTCAAGAGAGAATTTGTTTCTTCAAATTTGTTTGAAGTTTAATACTGGTGGGCCCCTCGTAGGGTTGACAAGATGTTTGTGCGGCCGCACCCAAGATCTCCCCTCAATATGTTTAGAAGATTTAGTAATCTTGCTCAATCAGAAACAACGAGAAAACAGAATGGTTAATAAAGAATGACTGAGATCCATATCTTTATTAATGTAGTATTAGAAACAAAAGGATAAGTATGATGATGAATCATCGAATGGTTTTTCCAGGAGACCACCACCTGAGTTGTACTAGGGCATTGGCGTGTTGCTAGACGCTAACCAATGTCATTACACTATTAATAGATGTCCAAGTGGGAGCTGTTAAGTTTATGGACAAATATTAAATGTGTATGACTAGAATCGAACTCGGGACCACGGGATTGCACACATTACGTATGAAGAATTAATGTAATAATAATTAATATATAAACCGTTATGTATTTAATTATTAGAACACAAAATAACGACTAACGGACGTTAAGTAATTAACGGGAATTGACTAACGACCGTTAAGGAATAAAGGAAGGACTATAAATGAAATTAGAGGATCAAAAAGGTTCCGAAATCCCTAGGGATTATGCAAACCGATCGGCCATGGGCTTTGGTATAGCCAACCCATGCCAAACTTGTCCCCAAGATTTGCAAGTCTATATAAACAAGGCTAGGGTTATTCATTCAACACTCTTGCACTCTTGCTATAACCCTAAAGTCTTGTTCTTCTTCTTCTTTATCTTGATCGATCCACATATCCCTTTGGGATTGTCGATCCAAGTTTTTTATTAAACAAAATTGTTTTGGTTAATTTGTGTTTACAACTTGCTAGCATAATCTTTAATTCGGTTATAACAAGTGTGTACAAGATTGTGGATATAAACTCATTATAGTTTATAATCTTGGATTGAGATACAAAAAGGTAAGGGGTATCTCGTTAATCCGTTTGTTAAACATTTGAAGTTTTGATTCTTGTTCTTGCTAGAATCAAAGGTACGTTACTTTTAATATTCGGTTAATCTTTTATATGTTAAAATATCGATCTTACGCTTCCGCAACGTGTTTGATTATTATTAGAATAAATATGAATCTGTAGCCATCAGTCCACCAATAGAGGTTTCCAAGTTGAATTGGTCAAGCGCCATTTCTCTCTTTTATATGTTTGACATGTTGATCTTCACTTAAAAATCGACACACCAGTTGCATCATTCCCTACATATCATAATATACAAAAAGATTAAATCAATGTCACATACTGTCCAATGTTTGATTTAAAGGCTTGAATGACACTAATAGTGGAGCGATCGGTACCCTTGGCTGCTAAGTGGCGTCATGGCCACCAGCCCACCTCAACCGATGGCGCACGGTATCGTGGGTGGCGCCATGGCTGCTGGCGCCATGGTGGTCAGCCCATGCCATGGCTATTATTATTATTATTATTATTATTATTATTATTATTATTATTATTATTATTATTTTATTTTTTTATTATTTGTGAAGAATTCGAACGTTGGAGCCTTGGAGGAAGAAGGGAACGTTTGGCAACGGTTATATAACCGTTTGAGAATCATTAAACACAAAAAAAATAAAAATAAATAAATAAATAAATAAATAAATAAAAATAATAAAATCCTAAAAAAACCTCCTTTATTCTATCATTTTTCACACGCACTTCCACTTCAATTTATACTTCAATAATACTCAACTTTCTTTCAATTATGGATCCAAACAATCCCAACGACACCTATTACGACCCTTAATATAGTTTCAATATAGATTGTTATAGATTAGAATCATACGTTGATTCTTTTTGCAAATCTTTGTTATATTTTTCGTCCGTTCAATCAAATGTAGGAATAAAGTCGGTTAAATCATGAGATCATGCAAAACTACATATATTAAATATATAAAAAAGATGTACATAAATATAGAACTGGTTCTACCCAGCGGTTACTGGTGACCCGACGACAAAACTGGGTCAATGAGAAAACCGAGTTTTAAAACATTGATATTTGGTATGACATATATTTTTAATTTTTTATTAAAAGTATTTCTAAATGAAATTTCAAAGTAGATTTTTATACAGTTTTGGCCGATCATAATATAACGTTATCTTTTCTTTCTCTTCCTTTTGGGATTTTAGACACGATTTTTTTACTGAAAACGAATTTGAGACAATTTTGATCAACTTAGTGTCCAATTTTGACCTTTATTTAACAATCACGTGACTCAGTTTTACCACATTACAAAATCAATCTTTCTTTACAGTGATTTTGGTTTTAAAAAAAAAAAAAAAAAAAAAAAAAAAAAAAATCTTCGAAACAACATTTTCCTTTAGAGCATATTCAATGGTTAACGCACCAAGTGCGTTAAACCTTAACTTTCACCGCGTTAAGGTGCGTTAACCATTGAAAGGATGTGCGTTAAGGGTGCGTTAACGCACCTGCGTTAACCCCTTAACGCCGAGTTAAAGTATGCATTTTTGATGTGTTATAGTTTAACACGGTGTGTTAACCATTGAAAGGAGGTGCGTTAAGGTTAGTTAAAGGTGTGTTAAGGTTTAACACGGTGTGTTAACCATTGAAAGGAGGTGCGTTAAGGTGAGTTAAGGGTGACTTATGATTGTGGGTGTTTTTTTTTAGTTAAAGGTGAAAGGTTTAAAGCTGACGTGGCAGTATGTTAAAGTTTAACTCCGAGTTACGACCGGAAGTGCTCTTATTGTATTAAAGATTATAAGCATCAATCACAACAAAATTGTTGATGTCTACACAAATTTACATAACAACTTTTTATTTTAGGCTACAACAAATTCGACTTTAGCATTTTTATAGTATTCTATTTTACAAATATAATGTATAGACTTTTTAATAAAAACAACTAGCTAGGATACTTGCATGATGTGTCAACGACAAAGATATGATTAAGTATTTTTTTTCTCGAGCTGTTTCTTCGATCTGACGCTTTTCGTACCAATAAATTTTATAGGACGGCGAGGACTTTTAATTGAAATAACTTGATTCGTCACAAAATTTTACCGTAGGGTATTTCTATGAGTCTGAGAAACTTAGTAATAGTTCACTAATCACACTTGATGGGTCATATGTTTTGTCATATGTTAAACACAAGTTATTAATTTGTGAGTAAAATCGTGGTAAATTTGAATGTCCAATCGACTTTTCATTCGTTAACAATGGGCTTTTCATGTGTAAATGTATTGGTATAAGTATATATTTAGCGACAAATTTACCCACAAAAACTTATAATGGGTAAAGTCATCGGCACCTACTTTACTCACGAATTACACATGAAAAATTACCCAGGAGAAATTACCTACATAAATACAACGTGAGTAAAGGTATAAGTATATATTTAGCCACAAAATTCCCAGAGAAAATACCCACAACTAAAAGGCGTGTGTAATATGTGGGTAAATTAGTTTACACACGAAATTACCCACATTGTTTGGCCACGATAACCCAACTTGTGGGTATTTCGTGATAATATTTTTTAGCGGGCAATAATTTTGCCACAAATTGCCCACTAATTTTAACACGGTGGGTAATTTTGTGGGAAGTTCGTGGGAAATTCGTCACTAAATATGACATTTTTTAGATCCCTAGTTGCGAGTAACATGTCGGTAATTTATGGGTAAATACCCACAAATATTTGTGGGTAATTCTTGTGGGGGCAAAAGTTCTTTATAGATCCAACTTTTACCATAGAACCCATCAAGCAATCTTAGCCACTCATTTTTCTTATCAAAATAAAAAAATTAATTTCCACCCTTTTTTTAAAACTTAAATATCTCGCAAACCGTAAATCGTCAAGCTACAAAAAAATACCATCGCGACGAGAATTAAATTATCTTTCTATAGACATGCATTGTTATATATTTTCGACGAACTTTTTTTTCGATGAACTTTTTTTTTTTCCAAAATTTCCGTCCAGAAAAATCATATATGATTCGTAAAAATCATATATGATTCGTACGGAATATATGATTCGATTTTTACGAATCATATATGACTCGTAAAAATTTTTTACGAATCATATATGATTCGTAAGAATCATATATGATTCGTAAAAATCATATATGATTCGTACGGAATCATATATGATTTGTTAAAATCGAATCATATATGATTCGTACGGAATCATATATGATTTTTACGAATCATATATGATTCTTTCTGGGCAGAAATTAAAAAAAAAAAAAAAAAAAAAGTTCGTCGAAAAAAAAAATCGTCGAAAGTATATAACAATGCATATCTATAGAAAGATCATTTAATTCTCGTCGCGATGGTATTTTTTTTGTAGCTTGAAGATTTACCGTTTGCAAGATATGTTGTTTTAAAAAAAAGATGAAAAATAAAAATGGGTGGCTATGATTGGTCCATTGGTTCTATGGCAAATATGAGATCTATATTGATCTCATCTCTTCTCGTGGGTATTTGACAGGATTCTTGTAGTGAATATAAACTGATTCAATAAATTGTTTTAAAAATCGTTTATAAATTTATTATACCAAATCTGTTAATTAAAATTATGTTTAGTTATAAAACTGATTTTCAAAGAAACACAATCTTGGTTTCAGCAGAAAAACAGTTTGTATAAAATCTGTTAATTAAATTAATCCGATTTTAATAAAAGTGTTTTAATTATGTTACACAGAATCTATGTTAAGATTGTAGGAAAACGATTACACTTTTATTAATAAAAACCAAATTACGATAAATAAAATTAACAGTAAATAAATAACAGAAAATAAATACAAACAAAATGTAGGCATAGACATAAGACAAACTCTAATAAACGATAATTAAATAAAACAATAAACTAGTCAAAAAGACTTACTTGATCACCAAATAAAGATCAACAATGAAGCACTAAAAAGCTGAGTCACGTGTTTGATACGTTTCCCTTAAAACAGATTAGCCGTCTGTTTCTCAGGGTACAACAGCCAAAACAGTAAGTTGTACTGTCGGACTTAACTAAACTGCTAGGAATTTCATTTTTTTAGATGTGTATTCCATATGTTGGAAACCAATAATACTTATTGATTTGAAGTCTCAAAAACTTGTGGAATTGGGGCCTCTATTTATACACAATGTACTCCCTTTAAGTTTACCCATCCTACCAATGTTGGATTGAAAATAAACTACTTTTTTCTTTAGGCATGGTACCGAATGCCTAACTTTGAGACCCAATATCTCATTCACATCAACTCTATTTTGGACACATAAAGGCTCATTGCGAAGCTCTCTTCGAGGACAACGCGAACCTACAAACTATTGCTTATATATATATATGACACATACATATAGGTAATTGTGTCCAAAATTGGTCAAAAGTCACTTTTGCCAACCAATTTTCTAACACTAGATACACATTTGTGAGGGTGGCAAGACGAGGTCAGAAACGTTAAAGAGAACACCTATGTTCAGTCACATAAATCCGATTCAAAGATTTGACATCCTTAAATAATCTAAATAGAGAAAACCTCATCTATTTACTTGGTTGACATTATACATCCCGATATAAAATCTGATAATGAACTCAAATAACTTTATCAACGGAATATGAGAAATTTATTATAAAGAATTTTTATAGCTTGTGCTCATTCCATTGTTCGGTCAGCTATATGCCACATTCCCACCCACAGGCATGTAAGCACTTATGTCTGTTTTCAAACTAGAAATCATATTCTTAAAGTCAACAAAAGAAAGGTTCCATTTTAGAGACACTGAACTAATACAACAATTAGCTTACAACTGATGGAATATGTCTTTAGAAACGAGGGTTAATTTCATAAATTAACAACATACTTTAAAATTTTGCTCATTTAGGTAATTAAGTCAAAAAAATATCATTAATTATCAAAACTTTTAAATTCTTAACAACTAGTAATTAAGACCCGTGTGTTGCACATGGGCTATATATAAGTGTTCATAGTGTAACTTTCGGTACTTGTTTTCGTCATTATATATTTAAGTTGTGATGGTATCACACCTATTGACATGTAATTTTTGGTACTTATTTTCATCATTATATATCTAAATTGTGATGGTATCACAATTTTTGCAAACATGGTACACATTTAAAATAGTTTATTGACATTAAAAGAGTATATGTGAAGAGATTTTTTTTCAAGATGTTATATTTAATAGAGTCTCTTCACATGTAATCTTTTAATATGTATAAGTTACATAATATTTTTTTTCCTATTTATTTGGCACCTTTGTCATAGTTAGTTATAAAATCATTTGTACTTTGATATATTTATTTTCAATGGCACAATTTCAGTTATTAGAGAACTTAATGAACGTTGTTGGTTCTTCTAAATTGCATGATTGTATGCGTTTGTGGTTTGTGCAACAGGGAGGTGAAGATGATGCTTTGTCCAAATTGCTTATCGTTTGTTGTCAGCATTTGAGGCGGGTAATGGTGAAAAACCAAAGCATGATAGCGAACATGGAAGCATTAGGTGCTCGTGGTGTTGCTATGGACTCGTTAGAAGCTTTGAGAAAGACTCAAGAGAGGCATCGGGTATTGCTTGAAAAGTTAGGAGCATTGTTTTTTCAAGTGAAAGCTGGTATTTGCGAGGAAGAAGCTAATGCTATTAAGATGAATGAGTTTAATTAGTTGTTTGGTGACGTTTCTGTTTAGACTTTGAGTTTTGTTTGTCTATGTGTTTTTGATATTGAAAATAAATATAAGGATCCATTTTGCTATTGACTCTATCGTTAAAACATTTGGCTAAGTTATAACTGTTTCTTATGATATTTAGGATGGCAATGGTATGCATTGTGTAGGTGATGAGTTTTTTTTTACGTAAAAGGTAAAGTGTGAGGGTTTTTTTTGTTATAGTTGCAAATATAATTTTAAATACTCAAATGATAGTTTTGCATGGGAAGATGAAGTTCCTGCATCAATTAGTACTTCAGTTATGTTTTGTAATCATTCCTTCTCATTACCTTTTTATTTTTCGATTGCCTATTTGTATTCTAAAACGTATTTATTTGGTTATTTATAACAAATCTAACACACAATTAGGGCATCATCAATTATTATCAACCTAACTTATAATATCAGCCAACCAACTCTCTCATCCATGGCTTCGTCTTCCAACAACATCAATGAACTCAAGGAAGCATGTGGGTCTGACGATTTAGCAACAGCTTTCAAGTTCTTATTCAACAATGAGTTAACTGAAGAAGAGGGTTTTTTTATGCGAATGGGGGAGGAGCGTAATCAACTCCTTAGCAAGGTTGAGAAGCGTGAGGTGACAATCAGGGAGGCTCATCACTTGGGCCCTTTCAATGAAAAAGCTGTTGATGTTCTTCGTTGTCTAGTTGAGACACAGGAAAGGGAACGTAACAGGATTCTGACCTTGACTGCTCTACTTGATGAGGCCCGTGATGGCATTGTGGAGAAGGACGGCCATGTGAAGCTTATGGAGTTTGATGAAGGTCTTTCGGATGATGATGAATAGAGTATGATGAATATGGTTGTCTTTTGGGGTTCTCTTTTGGTAGTTTATTTGGTTGTGTATGTTTATGAATAGATGGTTGTAAGCCTTTAACTGTAATGTATTTCATGGATGGATAATATTAACTTTTATGTTTATGTTTATATATGTGTATTTTTTTTTCCATTTTACATTTTATCAAAAAGCGGTGGGGATTTTCTCTCTCACACACATGAGTCAAACACACATACTTATTAGATCTGCTGAAATTAAATTAGGGTTTTCCAATTATACAACATTTTAATCAAATTAAAACATATAATCAGTTTAATTAAGGAGTGTGGTGATTGAGTATTTAAGTTGTGGCGTCGAATGTGACGAAATGATCATGTAGGGATGATAATTGTATGGCAGATCTTATGCACAGGTTTGCATCTTAATTTGATTAGTATAGTTTTTTTTTTTTTTTTTTTTTTTTTTTTTTTTTTTTTTTTTTTTTTTTTATTGTTGATATGTTGAATTTGTTTGTTCCTATTTGTTGTCGATTAGCCGATGAGATTACTGAGTCAAAAAAGTAATTTTGTACTTCATTTGGCATGTTTGCTGCAAATATTGACAGCTTATTGTAGATTTGTTAGTTAAGTTACTAATTTGAAATATCGCTATGATTTTTTATAGATATACGACTGCCGCCTTTGCAATATTAAAGTCGGACAACATTGTTAAGGTAGATTAAGGTTTTGCACTATCACGTGTGGATGATAATCAGGAACATGAACTCATTATCAGTGCACGTGATAGGGCCAAAACCTTAGCATATTATCGAGTGATGATTTTTGCATGAATGGTAGCAAATGGTAAGTATTATCTATTTATTATTTTTACTTTAGCTATATGAATTTGTACTTTGAATTGTAGAAACTTAGAAGAACTTTTCATCAGGAATCAATGAGAAAGATATAAATTATTTGAAAAGTAACAGATACATGATCGGGTAGCATTGATTATTTGAAAAGATATAAATCATCGGGTAGCATTGATTCATTATTAGAATAGTACTACAGCTTGTTAATTTAGGTTACTGAAAGTTTCCTTAAAAACAATATTTCGTGTCCGCTCTTTTAGTTCCCCATCTTCATCTTCCGTCATTAGTATTTTCAGCCCGTCAGGGCTTGTGACTCTAGATAGTGCGACATATAGTTGCCCATGGCTGAACACAGGGTTGGGTAAGTAGACCCCGACATACTTAAGTGACTGGCCTTGGCTCTTGTTTATGGTCATCGCATAGCATGGTTTCACAGGAAACTGTCTACGTTTCATTATGTATGGCCATTTTGACTAGGTGGATGACATTGTGATCCTAGGTATAAGAACACTATCTCCTATATGTGACCCAGTTAGGATTTTAGCTCGAATAACAAATTGGCCAAGATTAGTAATGATTAGCCTGGTTCCCTTGCATAAACCCTGGCTTGGGTTAACATTTAGCAAAAGCATTATCGGGAGTTCCTTTTTTAAGCATAGAGAATGTGGTGGCATCCCTTGGAAATTTAAGGAATTCAAGAACTCAATGGGATATAGCTCGTCTTAACCTAGAGTATCAGTTGATGCCTTACATACTTCATCTGCACTATTGTACGTGACAGAATCACCTGCTAACTTTTTAAACATATGTTCATTTATTGCATCAGTGTCGTCATTTTTTGGAGTCAGTATAGCCCTTTCTTTTAGATACGCATCTTCCTTCTGCCTTGTTGTAAAATCAGGGAATGTTTCTATGACGATTTGATCATTAGAGAATCCCCCGATTTTATAATAAAATTCCGCGGAATCTGAATCCAGCTTGGCTCATCCTCCCCTTCTTTAATTTTGGCTTCCGAATTCCCATCGCCCACATCCAACACCCATTTATTGAATTCTTGTTTTCGAGTGTCAATGCTCCCATTTTCTGTATACTCATTTACTCGCATACTGCGTGTAAGGGTAAAAACCTTGCAAGATTTCCATAGCTCTGATCGGTTTATGCAGGCTTGGATAACTTCTGATCTTTTGGCTTTCAGGATTACCGATAGAATTTGTCTGAAGTCACCTCCCAGTAACATTGTCATCCCCCCGAAGATGCGGTCTCTATTTTCAGGATTCTCATACCCCAATATATCCCTCAATGTCTTGTCTAAGGCTTCAAAAGCATATCGCTGAGTCATGGGGGCTTCATCCCAAATTATCAACCTGGCCTCTTTCATTAATTCTGCCAGGTGTGTGTTTTGTTTGATACCACACGTACTATTGTCCATTAACTCCAATGGAATAACAAATCTGCTATGAGCAGTCCTCCCTCCCGGTAGTAGTAAAGATGCAATTCCTGGTTCAATAATAAAGGTTGAACAATTCAGCAGTTCTTTAAGTAGTGTAATATTGCTGTAATGCATAGTATGGATGTATAATAATTCAATAAACGTGTATTAAATGATGTACCTGAAGATGCAACTGCAAGAACTATCATTCTTTCTGATCTTAGTTTTTATATTATAGTCTAGTATAAAAATGTCTTACCACTCCCTCCGGGTCCATAAACAAAGTAAAGCCCTCCTTTTTGACTGTATACAGATTCGATAACTCCTTGATAAATCAGATGTTGGTCGGTGTTTAGCATCGAATGAAGCTGTTCATGTTCAATCTTGCTTGTTTTCATATCAAAGTCCAGTGCTTCTCTAATCAAACGATTGTCCATGTTTGTTAGGAGCTTTGGGTTTGGTCGTGGGAGATCTTCGAATTCAGCTAAAGATCTACCAAATCTGTTTAACAATTCCTCTATTTCCACTAAACAATAGTTCTGAATTTGTTCTTCTGTAAGTTCTAAGTCTGGGTACCTGAAGTGTTTTCTTTTTTCATGTAGAATATCCTCTGATAAAGCCTCCCAATTTTCTTCCCATAATTTTTGTGGCCTACTTACTTCACAAAACAGCAATATTGTAACAAATAAGTCCCGCAATTGAGGTGCTAATGCCTAGAATCTTGCCTCTGATATAACCTGGGTCCATTCTCTGTCATCATTGAGCAACCCATATGCAAAACAGACTTCCTTAAATGTCCGATATGTTATCTTATTAACCGCCATCAGGTGTTCAAACGATTCAGGACCTTTGGCTATATTTAGTACCATTCTGAGATAGTAACGTTCCCCTGATGCAGGGTTGGAATAAACCATCCGGCCTATGCATTTTTTTGTTTTCTAAGTTTCCAAATTCTTTCTTGTTCATGCCATACATACTTTGTTGGAATTTGAGCATAAGTCAATTCCCGTGCTTTCGTATCACGCTTGTTTAGCTCAAACCACTCGGTAATCATAGTTATATTGATGCCTTCCTTTTGAAGTAGTGCCGGTAAAATTTCAGAATCACGCAGCGTTATTGCATTTTGGTTGGGTAGGTGGTAATTTAGCTTCATGACTGAAGGGTAGGAGTAATGGATGTCATAAGAAAAGAGTCTCCATACTGCTTCACATAGCGCTAAGTAGCGACAATTCAAGAAATTCTTGATTTCATCAACTTCAATAACCTTTGTAGGAACTGCTACATCAGTTTTTTTAATGTTTTCTTGGATGACAATAGTAGCTCGGTCAGGCCCTTTGTTTAAGTATTTAAATAAGTACTCCCTCCGTCCCATATTAAGTGTCCACTTTCAAAATGCACAAAGTTTTAGAAGATTCTACTAACTACATTCTCCACCAATCAAATATCATTTTACCCACTAAAGTCTCATCTCATTGGTTAAAATACAATATGGACACTTAATTTGGGACATCCCAAGATTCCATTGTGGACACTTAATATGGGACGGAGGGAGTACTTAATTGCCATTGATCTATTGCACCATTCAACATTTATGTGTGCCTGGTATTTAAGCAGAAGATATCGATTGTAAGGAACGACATATCTGTTATTGAAAGTGAACTTGCCCTTTACAACATTGACTTTATTATCTCTCCGACGGTAAACAGGGTAGCCATCCCCATCAATTGTTGTTTCTGGAAAAATGATTTAGGGAAAGGTTTTGAACATTTTCCTTCTATGTTGCATGGGGCGTACTTCGTATCTTTCCCGCATGGTCCATTCAACATATATTCAGTAACAACTTTGTATCCATCCGGATCATTTATTGGGCACGGAATCTCTGCTGAGATTATATCATCTATTTCAGCCCCCGTCCTGTACTTGGCGTAGTCTTCGAGCCACAATAACATATGTGCATGAGGCAAGCCACGTTTTTGGAATTCGATAACATACACAATTGAAACGAAATATTTGAAAAGTATTAGGTACAAATCAGAATGATTTAAAGGAAAAGTCTCATTGACTCTAAGATGTGACCTGTATTACCTGCACAACAGTCGCCAAAAATCTATTTTTTTGTAAGATCATCCAATAACTCAGTTAATTTAATTTTAAAAACCCGCGTTCCAACTTCCGGACAATCGTGTGCTTTCTGGCCAGGAATATGGGCAAGCATGTCACCAATTTCGGGTCATTTTGGATTGGAAGTAAACGTGATGAACAGATCTGGATTCCCAAACGCCCTACATAGAGCCATGGCATCTTGGTAATTCTGCATCATATACCTTGGGCTGCCTGTAAAGCTTGAGGGTAAAACTATTCTTTTTCCAATTGCGACCACGTTTGTATCTCCTCTTGTAACAGCATCAAACACATTATGATAAAGTTCCACGCGTAGGTTGTTTTAATTATGTCTCGTCCATTTAAGTCGTTGTTCTTCAATAGTTGTGTATGCATCGACCAAAAATTGTTGAAATAGCCACCCTCCTTTTAGCAAAGTAGTACCCTGGTTATTTCGTTGTTGAATTATGTACGCGTAATACTCCTTCATTGTAACGAATCCACGTATAGTTTTCCGTACACCTGTATTGTTATGATAAGGTATTCTATCATGGAATCCATCCTCTCCATACGAAAATAGTAAAGGATATTGCAGTGCCATGTAAGATGGATGCAATTCTGATATTCTTTGCTTGCCCGTGTCTTTACAAATGAAAATGATATCTCGTGAAGGGATGCCCTGACCAAAATCATTTGTAATTAGAGCAGCTACTTCGGACACAGTTGGGGTGTTGTACTGTCGTGCACTTGTTCTATTGCTAATAAGCCCCAGCTGTAAGTTAGGCGTATCATGTGAAGCACACCAATCTCTTGCCATGCGAAATGCCTTGGCAACTGTGCTTGACTGATTTAGCATTGCAATGAGGCTCATGACTGTTGTTTCATCAATCTGGTGTTCTGTGTCTTTATCAATAAAAGCAGACATGCGATTGTTAGCTTCATTCTGTGTGTCAAAGAAGTAAAGCTAAGCAAACTTCGGTTGTTCTCCTTCTGTTGGAAGCAGGGACCCAATTAGATGATAGTTTTGACTGTTTATTCTAAATGTATATGGCCCCCGTCCTGAATTAATTGAGTTATCTATTTTTGCTCCAAAAGATGTAAAGCAAAACATACTATTGTATATTCTAATTTGATCTCTAAATTTTGTTGCAGAAGAATCGATATAATCAAGAAGGTTGTTTAATAACATCGGTGCTTCATAGAATTTGGAGAGCAGGACTTTACCACTTTGACAACAAAGGGAGAATGTTGGATTTAAAGGCTTGAATGTCTTAATAGTTCTTTCTTCATACCACATAGTTGCTTCACAGTTACAACATGTATACGATGGTGGCCCAAGATTATGGTAAGAAACAGGAACCCCTTGTTTAAATAACAGTAATAATGATAAATGATTTCGTTAGTTACTTTTGAATTTGTGTAGTTTAAATGAAATTGAGTAAAATTTGTGGAAAAGTTACCTCTCGATGTGAACCCTATTCTTTTATGGCTTTTTTTAGGTATACGCCGCTTCACTTGTTCCAATACAATATCTGATGTTGGTAACTGGTAATTGGAAGTAGAACCTGAAGATTTATGTTTTACATTTAGCAGACTTGTTAAAAAATTATACCACACATGTACTGAAAGTTTACCTTTATATCTTTTGCGGGTTTTTTTAGACATGTTGGAAACAGGAGCTGCAGCTTTTTGTTTGTAATATTTTCCATGTTCTTTCTTGGAATTGTGGATGTTTGATGCGCGTGATGTGTCGTTGCGGTTTAGCAATATTAAACTATTAATGCCAACTCAAGTTTTAAATTTATATTTAGCCGACTTATCAATAACACACACACTTAACGAGCAGTGTGCCCGGTCAGTATGAATATAATGGTAAGCACAGTGTCGATCACTAAGAGTGGAACGTATTATCTAGTTATTCTAATCAGTATTTTAATATCCTAAGTTAGTTATACAACCTAATCTAACGCAAGGGGGTCAGCCTGAGAGACTGGCACAGTTTGGTTATAATTAAATAGAAAACTAAACTAATGAGCACGAATCAGCAATTAGCACACACGTACACAGATAGATACTCGAGACAATAAGAAGACATGTCCTGATAATTAAATAGCTTGTCACTTGTTTTATTGCTAGTTTTATATGAAGTGTATATAATTAAACCTTTCTCGTTGGCTCTAATCTTATCGGCGAGTAAACCCTTAATGATTACTTATGTCTATCCTATTTTTCTAGAGACACTAGAATAAATAGGCGAGGAAGGGGCATGGCGACCCAAGCAAGACTCAGCTAGACACAGAGGTTATCAATGCACTAATAAAAGTCACCAAAGACATCAACATATAAACTTTAATTAATGGGAAAGCAATATTAAGGGGAGTGCATGATCTTCCGTAGTCACATGACACAAGCCCATCAATCCTGATGAATTAAAGCATACTAAAACAATAAAACAAAACTACTTAATGAATTGAATACATGCAGGACCTTCTTACAACTCTTGTATCTTTGTTTGAGGTGTGTCTTGTGCTGCTTGGTCGTCTGAATTCGGCTCTAGGGTTATACAAAAGGTCTCTAAAGTCTCTAGGTCTCTTGGTCTCTTAAATTCGTCTGACCTTGGGGTATTTATAGTTTCTGTCTGAGGGATCGATGCGGCGCATTGAGTTGCTAGATGCGGCGCATTGACTTAACTTCGCGTGTGGTTCAAGATTAATATATTCTGGAATATTCGTACACCGTCTTCAGATGCGGCGTAACATGATCTTTGTATGCGGCGCATGTACTTTATCTGTCTTGGATTGTAACTGGTGAAATCTTGATAGTGATACGCCTTATGTTAGAAGTATATTGCGGCGTATCTGGAGTAGAACGAGCTTGATCTTCTTCTTTGACCAAAGTTTCATATGCGGCGCATGACAGAATTGCATGCGGCGCATTCTTCAAAGTCAGACAATGGTCTTCGAATTCATCTAAGTATGATATTGCGTCGTATCTGTTGAGTGAGATACGGCGCATCTTCTGGATTTCAGTAGACTTTTGACATCTTGCTTGTTTTGCTCCATAATTAGTCCAAAATCGCCAAGTTTCACATAATGCTTGTTTTTACCTGAGAATTACTAAAGTAAACATTAATGTATCGATTCTCATATATAATATAATAAAACAAGTCAAATAAATATGATAAATGATGATAATAAAATGTACTTATTTGAGTTCATCAAATATCCCCCCACTTGAACTTTACTTGTCCCCAAGTAAACCTTAGAATTAATCATATGAAAATGTATCCTAAAAGATATTAGGATTTATTTTTATATTTAAGCACGTATTCGTTTTGTCATAATCACACATACAAACACTTAACGAAGTAGAAACCAAAATAATTTTTAATGTAAAACAATTCTAAATCGTTTAGTTGCTTAGTCGTGACGAATATTCTACCATAGGCTTGGCAAGTATACGCATCTCCCCCACTAAAGCCAAGGAGTAACAAGTCTAAAGCGGTAAAAAGGGTTTGTTGGTTAAGGGTTGATCATCCTTTTTAATCTCTATCGATCTCATATTCCAGAAAAGGCGACAAAATTACAAATACATGATCGAATCCACGACCAAGATACTTGCAATTGCTCAATTCCTTAACTCGAATGAGCTAAAGATAGGACCAAGTAATCTTCACCAATAATATTATATCAAAAAGGGCGACAAAATCATAAATACATAGCCGAATCCACGACTACGATACTTAAGATTGCTCAAATCCCTAATCTCAATAAATCAAAGGTTTGGATGAAGAATGATATAGGGTATGGATAATATTTGGGATACAAATTGGTGTAAAATGAAAAATAAACAAAACAGATAAATTAAAATCCTAAGTGTGGTTAATCACTTTCCCAACCATCCCATGAATAAGACTCATATCATTGAATAACTCACGCTTTAACACTTGAAACACACGCTTTAGGTAGACACGAATTATACTCAACAAAATCTCAATCAAAGAATAACCTTAGTTGGCGTTCCCATAACGGCCAACTCCCATTCAATCCATAAATATAATATACAACAAATAGTGGTGATATCTCCCACTTAATACAAAACTTTACATAAGTTGGTTAAAACAAACTTCCAACTTTTCCTTTTTCTTTTCCTTTTCTATTTTTTTTTGACATAAACACTACAAAAAAACAGGCTTTCAGAGACTGAAAAATCAGTCTCCGATACACCATGATCAGTTACGGATGGTCTATCAAGGACTGATTTTGCTAGTCACAAATCAGTGATAGAAGCTTAGTTACGGAAAGTGACGTTATCAACTGAAATTCAGTCCTTGTTGTATCGAACCAACGAGGACCAGAGATCAGTCACCAAAATAAGAAAGTCAGTCCTTATTTCTATGGGTTGTTATCATGTTATTTCAGTCCCCAATGCATATTATCGGCGACTGAAAAGTCAGTCGCCAATACTATGTTTGATCAGTTACTAACACATGGATTTAGGGACTGAAAATTAGTCCATAAACATTGTTTATAGTCCCTAATACGTTTTGTTGTTTTGTAGATCACCGTACCAAATCAGTCTCTAATAATAGGATTTAAAAACTGATTAGTCTCCGATGAAAGTCTTTAAAGACTGATTGTTAGTCACAAAAAACAGATGAATTAGTCATTAATTTGTTTTTCTAGTGACTGAAAATTAGTTTCAAAATATATGTTAATCGATACAAAATAACATTCAAATCAGTCTCCAATATGATGGCGCCGTTCCATTATATTTTTATTATAAACTAAAAGTTAGTGGCAAATACAATTTAATTCAGTCCCATTCACAATGCATACATGACCCCTTACAATAGTATATAAAACTCCAAACCATAAACAATAATAATAACAATATTTCTTTAAATCATAATAATCACCAATCCAAATAACTAAAAGTTTACAATTCAATATGTTTAAAAATAAAACTAAATTGAATAGAAATAAATTTGAACGTCCTATATATCACTATCGGTGAATGGATCATCGTTACCATCACCTTCAGTAGTATATGGTGAGTCTATTGTGCTCTCGAAGTCTTGGAAATTTTTGGCTCAAGAATTTTGCCAATTTCTCATAATTATGTTTATACGGTTCAAGTTCACTAACCTTTGCTCTCAATTCATTAATCTCAATCGAGTTTTGTTTAGGTGTTGAGTCAGCTTATTTAGCCCAACCCCAACTAAAGGTGCAGTAAACTCACGTCATCAGGAGCACATAAGGGACCTATTTTGGATTCCAGCTGCTTTATTCCAGAGAAATTTCGCATGATCCGCGCATCAATTTTGCTAAGCTACATTACTAAAAAAGTGATAAAAGGTACATAGAATACAAATAAAGTTTTTGTATAAAATATATATATTCATTAATCAAACAAACCTCGACAGACAAGTGTTCTTTCTGTTTCTGGATTCCAACTTCAATCCAAGTATCCAGCTGGTGGAGATAGTCATTCACCCTCCAATCATCTTCACCTGATTCTACGTCGAACATCTGAGAATTCACACTACCATATTCCTCATACCCGAACTGGCTAGCAGTAAAAGCGTCTGCTTCTTTCAAAACATTTGTCAAAGCCTCCACCTCAAACTTATTAATAGGGGTAACCTCACTGTCACTTTCAGTAATGTCATGCCATCTGAGAATTCACACTACCATATTCCTCATACCCAAACTGGCTAGCAGTAAAAGCGTCTGCTTCTTTCAAAACATTTTTCAAAGCCTCCACCTCAAACTTATTAACAGGGGTAACCTCACTGTCACTTTCAGTAATGTCATGCCGTCGCTTCCTTAGAATAGACTCATAACTTTGACGAACAAATTCCGTAGAGTTTTCTCTTCTTTTACCTTCTTCTAGACATAGATCTTCAACTACCTGAACTGCTTCCTCGTAACTTATATGCTCCATCTTTCTTTCACATAAACTTTGCAGATGCGCAAATTCCTTACCAAGCTGTGTCTAAAAGCTCTACCCCTTGATGCACTTTCTCCTCTCGACTGCGAGTCCAGAACGTCAACTGCTCTCAGCTTGTGGGGCCGGAAAATATCGATGACAATAGAGAATCGTCATCTATAGCTAACCTTTTCTCAGAACCGATGTTATCTTCCCATGTGTTCCAACTGAGATCGCATGGCAGAGAAAACTCGTCCAACAAGAGACTAGAACCATCTTTATCAATAACTATTTTCTCAGCTATTTCCGACACGTGTGTGACATCGTTCAACTCTTCCATACCTTTCTCAGTATACCTACCTACTCCACACGAATGCGATAGTTATTGCAAAAGCATGGACACTTTTTTAAGCTCTGTTGCTCCGAGAAAACATATACAATCAGAAGTTAGAATGCATTTATAAAAGATAAAATAATGCACCTCTTCTCTAGAAATGTCTTGGCATTATACACGTTCTTTCCCATAGTCGAAGCTTTCCGGAAGAAGTATGAACCTGAGGGGTCTACCTGCAGTGTAAAGCCGATGGTAGAAGATAAATCATCCTTGTATAAGATAAGATATCACAAGCAAAGTTCAATAAAACGAATCTCAAATATGTTGGATGCTACATATTATGCCTTTCAAAAGCTTGTTTTCGGTTAGTTATTAATAAACATAGATATACTTCTTGATGCAATTGTAGTCATCAATCCTGAGAAAAGGGAACTGAGTTTAGTCAAATATACGCTGCAATATAAGCTTTCTAAGAACAATTGGGCTGATAAGTCCAATGACAACAGCCTCTTAAGTTATTTTACCTGATACAGTTGAGGACCTTTGTCATCAAATCCAGCAACAAGGAGTGATACGCCAAAAGGTCTTACACCACTACAAGAAAAAGACAAATATTAGACCTTGATGTTCCATATGTAACATGTTAAGACTCCATGTTCAGACAAAAAGAATGATGCTTATGTAAAAGAAATCAGATACAATTTGTACTTAAATGAATCTTTCATAAAAGTGTAAGTTACAAAGCACGGTTGCTTTTGCAATGACAGTAACCATTACTTTTACTTAAATCATGTTCTGATGTGTCAGCATAGATTGTTCAAATGGAAAAGAAAAAAAAAAGGAAAAATCATAGGAATCAGCATCCGCTAGTTTTATATATAAATGGCACGCTTTGCTAGTAATACAGGTGCATTGTTCATTTTATCATAGTTCTGTTAAAACACAACAAATGCTCAAATAGATATAACATTTTTTTTAGTTGACAAGGTCGACAGTCAACAAAGGCTTACCCTGACTGAGTAAACTCTTGCGTAACAGCGGCTAATGGTGATAAAACCACAAAACAAAATAGCTCTTACTACCACTTCATATCTGTTTATATAATAATTCTAACACCAGCTAATGGTGATAAAACAAATGTTATAGACGTACCCGCATCAATAAAGATGCATTATTCTGCACATCCCCTACAAATTCAACACCATGAACAATGATTTAGGATACATCAGTTTTGAAAGTAATAAGATGAGCACCATCTCAGAATTATGTCAAATATAAACATTAGGTATCAACGGCTAACAACACTCACCATCAACGTCATGGGAGGCATTGGTGGAGTTCTATACGTGGTGCTTGGTCCATATGATGCACTAGCAGTTTCAAATGTGGTCATCGCAGAAGACTGTACAAGAAGAAACCTTAAGTACAAATGACATATAATGGTGATGTTGTTGATTATACTATATATGATTTGATTCTTTTGCAATTTACAAACTCATTAGCTATTAAGTACTATTTCTATGAAGCGCATACGGTAGCCACTTATATTATCTTGAGAAACACTTGTTCCATTGTTTTTTGACATTCTCATTACAACACCTATTGCAACCCATGATTAGTTATGACTTGTGTTAACCCAATATGACCCATTAACCCATTGCAACCGATTAGAATCAGTTATGACCCATAACCAGCTAGATGAACCATTACAACCCCATTTACTCTTTACGATATATGTGTTTTGCACCTGATATTGTATTTCTATCCTAGTAAAGTTTACATAGTTCTTGCAGAATGCTAGACTGTAATTTTATAAAAACTTATCTGATTATTGTATACCGTCTCTTGTAATCCTGGCGGCGAACCTCCACCCTAACACCTTATTGAGCTCTCTTCATCTGAGAGTTAGAAAATACCAGATAAGAACCTATGATCATTTTCATCTGAGAGTTAAGAACCCTAAATAACTTCTTCACAAAAATCAATGGCGATTACATAAGTAGAATCACAATAAAAATATAAGCAAAAACTACCTCAAGTTTTCAATTGAACTCATCACAAATCGATCGATTTGTTCTTGGTGGCGTGAAATGACATGTGAGGCGGCTGTGGAGGTGGTGGTCAGTAGGGAGGCGGCGTGTGTGGCGATGGAGAGATTAATAAAATTAGGTATTAAGAAGATATTTGAGCTCTGAGAAAAAAGAGAAGATAAAGATGGGTGGAGACTGTGAAAATTTTAGCCAATTTGATTTTGGGTAAAAATTTAGGCGGGGTGATTTGATTTTGGGAAAAAAAATTTAGGCGAAAAGTAGAGAGTGAAATTTTATTTTTGGAAAAAATAGTAGGAGTAGTTACTTTTAAATAACTAATAACTAGACAAGTACTCGTGCATAGCAACGGGATTTTATAGCGACATGTAGTTTTCATGATAAAAAAAAGTTTATGGTTTATAAATGAAAAATAATAAAAGTTGAGGATTTGGTGATTAAACATAATGTTTTGAAACCCGTTCGACCCGGGTGGTTCAACCGGTTGAACCGTTCTAGTCGAAAAACGGGTCAATTTAAATCGGGTCAACCGGACAAGTTGGGTTGAAAAAACGGGTCAACCTGCTGGGTTTGAAGCATCCCGGGTCAACCCGGTTTTCGATGTGTATTAATAGTTTCCTTTTGAAACACATGTTTTCAACATTTCGTTTTTTAGTTTCAACTTTTCACTTTTCATTTTTTGGTTTTTCCTTTACTCGACGAGTACCCGTGCATAGCAACGGGATTTTATAGCGGCAAATAGTTTTACTGAAAAAAAGTTTATGGGTTATAGACGAAAAATAATAAAAGTTTGAGGATTTGGGGATTAAACATAATGTTTTGAAACCCGGTTCGACCCGGGTGGTTGAACCGACCCGACCCGACCCGAACCGACAAAACCGAAAATCGTGAAAAACCTAAATCGAAACCAAACCGAATATGGTTGGTTCGGTTCGGTTTAGGTGTGTTTATGTGTGTTTTTGTCGATTTTGGGTCGAACCTAACCGAAACCAAAAATCGTGATAAACCTAAACCGAAACCGAACCGATGGGCTGTCGCCCGTCGGGTTGGTTCGGTTTTTGTCGGTTCGGTCGTTTTTGTTGGTCCGGTTCGGTTTTGAACCTTCCATGCTCAACCCTAGTTGAAATTGCTCATAATTAATTGTTTCAACATTTCCTTTTTAATTTTTTCCACATTTCACTTTCTTGACTTTTCACTTTTCACTTTGACCATTTTTGTTTTATAGATAATATAGATGTGTGACTTTTAAATAATGTGTATCCATATATGACATTTGGTCACACTTTTCAAGTGTGTGACATATATTTGTCAGTTTTAAATGAATATCGTGACTAATGCTTCAAACTTACTTTTCAGTTGTCACACATTTCAAATTCATATGTGGCTAAATTTTCAACAAAAACTAGCAGTCGCGTTTAAATAATGTGTGACAAACTTGAGTATATGATTTAGCCACATACACAATTACTTCGTGTGGCTATATATGGATTTTGGTCACACTTTTCAATTGTGTGACATATATTTGTCACATATGTATAAATATTGTGTGACTAATGTTTCAAACTTATTTGTATCCGTCACACGTCCCAAATTATAAGTGACTGAAAAAATCAAAATTTTTTTTACCAGGTACGTGTAGTCACGAAAATATTCAAATGTGTGGCTGTAGCCTCAGATGTAATTCCGAAATGGTCACACAAGTCGGATCAAGTGTGGCTGTTTATTTTATTCTGGTACATTTAGTCACACAAATAAGTTATTGTGTGGCCGTTCAAAAAACAGCATGTGTGACTATATCCCATTTTTGTACTAGTGTTATATATGGCACTTGATTGATGTCATTATCCCGATTACACGTCTTAAATTGTCAACACTCAAAATGAAAGCCATCGGTGAATACTAAAGATGTTATGAACGTCTGAAACTTGAATTCTGCTCGAGTTCCCACGTCACGGGGGTATAAACCGAGGTTTCGTGCGTGAACCCCTAAGTGTTACACATAAATAGCAATCCGTAAATAGGTTTATATACAAACTTACAATTACTAACAACGACACAAATATATGTAGGTCTTAAAAACAAGTGTAGTACATTACAATATATAGAACCGTATATTCTATCATTAATCCATTTTCGTCCGTTTTTATCTGTTTTTATCCGTTTTTATACGTTTTCGTCCGTTTTTTACATTTTCGTCCGTTTTTATACATTTTCGTCCCTTTTTATACGTTTTTGTCCATTTTTTACGTTTTCGTCCGTTTTCGTCCGTTTTTTACGTTTTTATACGTTTTCATCCATTTTAGTCCCTTTTTTTTACGTTTTTATATGTTTTCATCCGTTTGTATACGATTTCATCCGTATTTTCATGTTTTCATCAGTTTTTGTCTGTTATATTTTAACGTTTTTATACGTTTTCATCCGTTTTAGTATGTTTTTTTACGTTTACGTCCATTTTTATACGTTTTTTACGTTTTTGTCCGTTTTGATACGTTTTTGTCTGATTTTAAACGTTTTCGTCTGCTTTTAAATGTTTTAGTCCGTTTTAATCTATTTTTATACATTTTAGTCTTAGCTATGATGTCCATGTATTAAGGACTGAGTTGTTATTCAAATTCAGTCACTAACAAATTTCCCTCCAAATTTTTTTATTGCGCAAACATAGTTGTAACTGAATTTTAGTCTTAGGTATGATGTCCATGTAATAGGGACGCAGCTGTGACTGAAATTCACTCACTAAAAAATTTCCCTCCAAACCTTTTTATTGTGTAGACATATTTGTAACTGAAACTTAGTCTTAGCTATGATCTCCATGTATTAGGGACCGAACTGTGACTATAAATCAGTCACTAACAAATTTTCCGCCAAAATTTTTTATTGTGCAAATATATTTGCAACTGAAATTTAGTCTTAGATATGATGTACATGTACTAGGGACTGAATTGTCACCCTTATTCAGTCACTAACAAATTTGCCTCCAAATTTTTTTCCCGTACAAGCATATTAGTAACTGAAATTTAGTCTCAGATATAGGGTCACTGAATCGAGGACTGATTTTTAGTCGCCGAAATCAGTAAATAAAAGGTTAGTCCTTAAAAGTATCAGTAACTGATGTTTCAATTACCGATGCTATGTATCAGTGACTGATATATCAGTCCCTAGAAATTCAGTCTCTGAAAGCCTGTTTTTTTGTAGTGATATATGTGTAAAATTTCACAACTTTTCTATCACTATTTTTCCGGATAATTTTTCCATACTCTTCATACTTTCAGAAATAACTGTAATAGTGAAAGTAGCAAACACACAAAAAATAAACTAAAAGTTATACAATATTTACTTTCATACCAATTGCATTATGCAATTTCCCGACCTAACCAAAGATAATGAATTACGCACGCGAACACATGTAATGTAAGGAAACACACTTTGCCTAAAGCAATTAACCACGGATTTTAATCTACAGGGTAGGCTAAGGTGTAAGGGTGTATCGAAACATTATAACAAAGGTGTAAGAAACGAAATGAATGACTCTGAGTGTTTTTCTAGGGGTATCTTACTCTAAAAGTGAGAGTAAACAAAGGGTTTATACGGGGGTTAACTAACCAGTGTAGTTAGTTAATATCACATAACATATAAAGGCTATTTGGGTGTAATCCTAAAAATTTACCAATTTAGACAAGTCACTCCAATTATATAGATAATACTCATTATGGTGGTCTCGAATAGTATACAAGCCAAGTTCTAAAGTTTACAAGTCACCAGCACACTAAAGTTTTAATATTTTTGAAAGAATAGAGTTATGTGTGCGGTTATGTAATTTAGACTTTAAACAAAAACATGCTAAAAAAAAATTTAAATTTTGATATATTAAGCGCATTTTAAGCATATCTTGAAAAAGTTTAGGACAAGTAAGTGTTATAATTCTCCATCCCCCCACTTAAGTTAAACAACGTCCTCGTTGTTTCTGTCAAAGGTTAAAAACTGGAAAATAAAAGAATTAGAACAGAAAAACTCCCCTGAGATTTGCTCGGTATGATCCTCCATTATTCGTATAAGAGCAAAAATCTACTTTCTTGTGGATGAGAACGTTTAAGCTTCATGATGTATCCACAAAAATGCAGGAATCTATAATACCATTTAGACTTTAACACACCTGAGTTAAGAAGGTTCAAACTTGCATAATACATTAGTAGTTAGTAAAAATAAAACCTAAAAAATTAAACTGTAAATCATCAGGTCAGTCGATACGCCGTATCTTATGGAAGAAGATACGCCGTATCGAGCCTGGAATAAATACGAATCAGAATAAAAGATGCGTCGCATCCTTAACCAGGGATGCGCCGCATTAAATAAACTGACAGAAAGTTTTAAAGTCAAAAATAAAAATGCAGAAAATGAAATAAGATATGACCAGTGCAGGTGATGCGTCGCATCTTATGATGGAGATGCGCCGCATCTTCTGCAGGTCTGACAGACTCGACACAGAACAGAAAAGTAAAATTTTTTCCTTCGGGTTGTCTCCCGGTCAGCACTTGTCTTTATTCCAGAGTCTTCAAGTTAGACTCACGTTCAGCTCCTTAATTCGTTCTATTGATCCCCACATGTCCGTGCACGATGTAGTTGCGAATTACTTCGTCACGAACATATTCCGGCCCCAATTCAAGTACACCTTTGTAGAATCCTTTCATCTTTTGGTACGGATACTCGATCCCTTCCTCAGCGTCATTTTCATCTACAAAAAGAAATGGTTTAAATTTGTAACAAAATTTGTTAGGGGCATGTTTAAACCTTGGGTGAGCATGAGGCATCATGTAAGTGATAACGTTGCTTCCACTTTGAAAGGTGATCTTTCCTTCAAATCTTTTAGCGTTAATTTTGACCTCCTTACAAAATGGTTTCCCAATGATCACGTCACAATCTCAACATCACGATAAGCATCCATGTTTTCCACCACGGTGAAATCTGTAACAATAGTTAAATTCCCGACAAAAATAGGTACATTCATGAATATTCCAACTACGTTTTTCCCTCTATACTCAATTTTGTTTTTCATTATAGAATTATAGAAATCTTTTGACATTACATTAATTGGTAAAATAGGGAAAAAGTTAGCACTAACCTGTTTAAATCCTTTCATGCAAAGAAATTGTAAATTATAAGCACAATCTACATGGATCTTTCTACCATAATCACAGAAACTAGGATATCCTTCAAATTCATCATAATTCTTAGTGTTGATCATATTGATTCTAGGTACATCCATAATTTCTCCTTCTTCAATTTCGGGTTCAAAATCCTCCATAAATTGATCATTGATTCCTATTGGTAAATTAAGATCATTTAATTCAATGTAGTCTCCACTATAGGTCTCAAGTGATTCATTATTTACCAAGGTTTCTCCCATAAACCTAGCTTCTAGATCGAGGTCCATACGTTCTCTTAATCCTAGCACATAGACGCCTCTAATTATGCTCTTAGCAGGATTTTGGCACTTATAGACTAGTTTATTGCTCCCTACCTTTAATGATATTTTTCTTTTAAACACATTAATCTTAGCATGGGCGGTAGACAAGAAAGGACTTCCAAGGATTAAAGGAATCTTAACATCCTCGGGCATATCTAATATAACAAAGTCTACGGGGAAAACAAACTTCTCAATCTTAACTAGCACATTTTCAGCAACCCCTTCAGGTCGTTTTACCGTTTTATCAGCCAATTCAATAAGCAGCTTAGTTGGTGCTAATTTTCCTAGTCCTAGGGTAGTGAATGTCTTAAGGGGCATAACACTAATGCTAGCTCCTAAGTCAGCTAATGCATTATTGAAAGATATTTCATTAATTGAACAAGGTAAAGTAAAACTTCCTGGGTCCTTTTCTTTATGAGGCAAGGCACGTAAGTCGGTTGCAGAGCTCTCTTCTTTCATTGTAGCCTTGATCTCCTCTTCAATCTTTGCCTTCTCGTTGAGTAACCTCCTTAAACTGATTGAAGAATTAAAGAAAAATTCGGGCTTTGCCGCATCATTACCATTCATCAATCTTCTAGGAAAAGGTATGTTAGGCGTGACTTCTTCAGTAGTGCATATGGCCTTGACATGATCTCTTGGGTTAGTTTCAGTTAAGCTAGGTAAACTTCCGTATCCCCTTTCTTGAAGAACCTTGCTCATTTGTCCGATTTGTTGTTCCAATGCTTTGATCGAAGCTCCTTGATTTCTTGTTATAGTATCCGTTGAGGCTCGGATTTCTTTGATCATAGCGGTGTTCTCTTCATGTCTTTTAGCAGCATCGGCCATAATTTGCTTTAGAGTGTCATCCAAAGTCTGCCTCCTTTCTTGATAAGTGGGATTATAGTTGTTCTTTTGATAGTATCCCGGAGCACCTTCCCTAAATCTTCCTGAAGGTTGGAATGGTTGTCCAAATTATGTGTAGTATGCTTCTTCAAAAGTCTCACTTTCATTCTTTTTAGGGCAATCTTTAGTTTAGTGAGGTCCTTCGCATTTTTCACATCCAACTTGGGCAGCATAAACTTTCTCATCACGCTTCTTCATCTCTCTACTAATTTTATCCAATTGAGCTTGAATTGCAGCAAACCCGTCAAAATTAGTGCTGCTCTTAGATCTAGTAGAGATTCCGTCGTGCCATTTTTGAGAGTGATCAGCAGCTTCTTGGATAGCTTTTCTAGCATCGGCTGCACTCATTTGAGGCACAGCTCCCTTAGCATCCAAGATTTGTCTAGTAGGCACGTCCAATCCTTGATAGAACAATATTATCTCCTGCATTGGATTTAGATAATGTTGAGGGCATTTCATCAATAAGTCTTTAAATCGTTCCCAAGCTTGATAAAGAGTTTCATCAGGCTCTTGCTTGAAATTGTTGATAGCCTCCATCTTTTTAGCAGTTTTAGCAGGTGGACAATATCTTTTCAGGAATTTGCTCTTCAAATCTTCCCATGTTGTGATTGAACTAGCAGGTTCATTCCTTAGCCACTTATTAGCAGCTCCTTTAAGCGAAATTGGAAAGATTCTTAGCATAAGTTGATCGTCAGAGACTCCTTCTGTAGTAAACAAATCTGCAATCTCGAGGACTTTTTCAACATGTTCATTAGCATCTTCATGTTCTGTTCCACTGAAAGCATTTTTTCTTAGCTCCTTGTGAAACTGACCCTTCAACTCAAACTTTGACTTTTCATCAAACTTCGGTCTAGCAACTCCTGAACTATAATCAGCACGAGTTTGTTCATGTATTCCTCCATAGTAGTGTTTTCTGTCATTGTCTCTGTTTCTTCTTTCTCCTTCTCTTCAGAAAAGTAATCAAGCTCGAACGAACTTGAAATTTCAAAGCTTTTTGTGTTGAAAAGCCTTTTAAGCGAATGTAAGGCTCGTTCAGGATCTTCGAAAGGTTTAATCAAGTTCTTAGTTGAACTCCTGGTCATGCACTTCCTGAAACCATCACAAAAGCATCAGTAGGGTATGTTCAAGAAAGTATGATATCAGAAAATTAACAACGAAAATGGAATACGAAAAATAAAAGTTGCTGATATCTGCAAACGATGCGCCGTATCCAGAAAGTTGGATACGCCGTATCTTATTACGTTAAAATTCAATCAAACTTTTATTCAGAAAACAGATACACCGCTTATGAATTAGAATGCGCCGTATCAAGTTTAAATTATCAAAAATCGATTATATTTATTAAAATTAAATGCGTCGTATTAATAAAAGCTAATGCGCCGTATTTGCGTTACGTTTCAAAATACAAGATTTTTGATTTAGTAGATGCGCCGTATCGATAAAGATCGATGCGTCGCTTTTGTTTAATAATTCGAAAAAACTGTTTTTTATTTAAATAGAAAATACGCCGTATCTGTTAAAACAGATGCGTCGTATGGCGTTAGGGTTTAGAAATATTTTTTATTAAAAACAGAATACGCCGTATCTTGGGGAAAGATGCGTCGTACTCGAATTTATTAAACGCGTTGTATTTTATAAAAATTAAACGCAATACGCCGTATCTGTGAAAACAGATGCGCCGTATCGTTTGTATCAGCACAATACAACGACAGCAGAATGCAGAAAAATACAGAAAAAAGAAAAACAAAAATAAAAACAAACAAAAAGAAACAAAAATTACAGAAAACAAAAACACACAAAAACAGTAAATATGCAAATTATATAATGAATGCAATCTATCTAATATACAACAGGGTTAGTGGTTAGAATCTAAAAGAAAACTAAAAAGAAAAACCTAATTAAAATACTTAATCAAATTAACAGATAATAACAATTCACTCCCCGGCAGCGGCGCCAAAAACTTGATGCGCGTGATGTGTCGTTGCGGTTTAGCAGTATTAATGCCTACTCAAGTTTTAAATTTATATTTTTCCGACTTATCAATAACACACACACTTAACGAGCAGTGTACCCGGTCAGTATGAATATAATGGTAAGCAGAGTGTCGATCACTAAGAGTGGAACGTATTATCTAGTTATTCTAATCAGTAGTTTAATATCCTAAGTTAGTTATACAACCTAATCTAACGCAAGGGGGTCAGCTTGAGAGACTGGCACAGTTTGGTTATAATTAAATAGAAAACTAAACTAATGAGCACGAATCAGCGATTAGCACACACGTACACAGATAGATACTCAAGACAATAAGAAGACCTGTCCTGATAATTAAATAGCTTGTCACTTGTTTTATTGCTAGTTTTATATGAAGTGTATATAATTAAACCTTTCTCGTTGGCTCTAATCTTATCGGCGAGTAAACCCTTAATGATTACTTATGTCTATCCTATTTTTCTAGAGACGCTAGAATAAATAGGCGAGGAAGGGGCATGGCGACCCAAGCAAGACCCAGCTAGACACAGAGGTTATCAATGCACTAATAAAAGTCACCAAAGACATCAACATATAAACTTTAATTAATGGGAAAACAATATTAAGGGGAGTGCATGATCTTCCGTAGTCACATGACACAAGCCCATCAATCCTGATGAATTAAAGCGTACTAAAATAATAAAACAAAACTACTTAATGAATTGAATACATGCATGACCTTCTTACAGCTCTTGTATCTTTGTTTGAGGTAGCTCTTGTGCTGCTTGGTCGTCTGAATTCGGCTCTAGGGTTATACAAAAGGTCTCTAAAGTCTCTAGGTCTCTTGGTCTCTTAAATTCGTCTGACCTTGGGGTATTTATAGTTTCTGTCTGAGGGATCGATGCGGCGCATTGAGTTGATAGATGCAGCGCATTGACTTAACTTCTCGTGGGGTCCAAGATTAATATATTCTGGAATATTCGTACACCGTCTTCAGATGCGGCGTAACTTGATCTTTGTATGCGGCGCATGTACTTTAGCTGTCTTGGATTGTAACTGGTGAAATCTTGATAGTTATACGCCATATGTTAGAAGTATATTGCGGCGTATCTGGAGTAGAACGAGCTTGATCTTCTTCTTTGACCAAAGTTTCATATGCGACGCATGACAGAATTGCATGCAGCGCATTCTTCAAAGTCAGGCAATGGTCTTCGAATTCATCTAAGTATGATATTGCGTCGTATCTGTTGAGTGAGATACGGCGCATCTTCTGGATTTCAGTAGACTTTTGACATCTTGCTTGTTTTGCTCCATAATTAGTCCAAAATCGCCAAGTTTCACATAATGCTTGTTTTTACCTGAGAATTACTAAAGCAAACATTAATGTATCGATTCTCATATATAATATAATAAAACAAGTCAAATAAATAGGATAAATGATGATAATAAAATGTACTTATTTGAGTTCATCAATGTTTCTGGACCAATTTTTTGAATTTTAAGCATAGGTGAATTGATGATTCATTGTATAAAAATATTTATGTGTTGGTGTTTACCTGCTTCCTGCGTGCTTACTTCTCTTATTTTCAGACCGCAGTAACTCTCGATTTTCCCATCTGATATGATATTTGTATGTGAATGAATCATTATAGAGTTGTGGATTATGTTTGACAGGGATGTAATATCAGTGTGCTTTATAAGTGAATCTATAAAATAAATAAATCGATAATTCTAATTGCATGAACAATTTAAATATATATGAAAAGGTATTAAATTTAAACTTACCATGATCCATAGTTTCATAAAAGTGGCTGTTTATTTGCGTTGTATAGTGTATTAAAGATCAGACAAATATTTAGAGAGGTATAGAATTAAGAAGCTTAATAGGTTGCCTTTTGGGATTTTGTGATGTAAATGCTACATTTACTGATTGTTAATATGAAAGATGTTTCAAATTTTATGATATTTAGAAGATGCTATGAGTTATGGGTAGTTTTTGTAAAGTGATATTGAACTGCTGAAAGTTTGATTTAATTAGGGTTGCGAGTGTTAGTTAGTTGGATGAAGTAAGTTACGGTTCACTTTTTTATATTGTTACTGATTTTTATATAGTAGATTGCATCGAGTATGTACATAGTTTCCACTTTTTAATATAATAGATTGATAGGTCTTGCTATCCAATTTTACAGTTGTATATCGATGATAAGATAGAAAGATTGTATTATTGCATCTGTAACCATTACACAATCACTAACAACCTTCCATTGATTAGTAACTAACATTGTAAACTTGAACATTCATGATTTAGTTTACAAAATTTTGTTAAAACTCTAAGATTTGAATATCAATTTTCACCTACTCTCGCCTATCATTGTCACTACCATAATCATCATCCATCTCTTCATTACCTGAGTTATTGCTTGGATATATGACCTGCAACGGTGTAGCTTCAATTGCTGCTATTGGGACCAATCTCATGTTTTTCCTTCTTTTGTATCTAGCTTTGAAATTACTCTGTCTCAACCTTTTGGTGCTTGTGGCAAGTTCGTAATCAGGATTTTCTTCTACCCGCCTCTTTTCTTCTTTCAGCCTTGTTATGATTTCTTGAGTGTTCTCATCAACTTTTGTACCTCAATTTTCAACCTATAATGCAAGCTAACTTTGTCAATAACATGGGATGTTATAAGATTACTATTTTATATATAAATCTACACATTCATTTTTTCAAGCGATATCCTTGGATTAGACGTAACATTGATAAATCATAAAAATAAAATGTTAGCTTCATTTGAATTCAGACCTGGAGAATGTAAATTAATAAATCTAAACTATTCAGCTTACGATGTGGCCAACGCTGAAAACCCATATCTCTACAGAACCTTTTCAAAAGAGTTAAACCAACATTAAGTTCTTTGGCAGCTTGCGCTATTGGCAGGTGAAAATACTGGGCAATCACCTCTTTGCTTAATTCCATGAGATTTGGATGTGGGTATTGGATATGTCTTTGTGGATAAACAACTGGATCTGTGTGGGTAGAGGTTAGAATGTGTCTTTTTAAAGCCTTACTAAGTTATTGATCTTCCCTGCAAATACAAATTTTTTTTATAACTTCCACTCACCCATAAAGTATATTTATTAGGTATTCATAAGGTTTTATAACAAACAACTCATAAGATAAGATAGTATTCATTAAATTAAAACACAAAATCAAACATGAGTTATTTGATGAATAAGGCATAAAAAGCCGCAGACACCTAACAATATCTGTGATTCATCTTATCATTTTTTCCTTAACAATCTATTTGTTGAGCTCTTCAATCTTCATGTTCTTTATCATGATTGACTACATGGATGATCTCTGCATCACATATTTTTATCGGAAATTGTATGCACTTCATTTTGAATGGCCATCTAGTCATGGTTAATGTGAATGTAATTCTTGGTATTAGAACCGTGTCTCCTATATTTGACCCGGTGATGATTTCTGCTTCAATAACTAATCGTCCCATCCGCTTGATAATTAGGTGGGTTTGTAACACCCCAAAAATTTTGATTTAATAGCAGAAGACAAATTGGGGTATTACGGGGAGGATCTTTGTCATAATCATAGAAAACGGCGTAAAACAGGCGTTTTGAAAGTGTTTGTCATTTAAATAGTAATTCAGTTTCAAAAGTGAAAATATCAAAGTTGTGAAACCCTATAGAAGGGTGTAGTAGTTTGAAAATGAATGACATAATTTATTTTACACCACTAAAACCATCAGTTTAATGCCCACTCCGTGCCTTGTATACTCCGTTAATACCTGAGATAAACATGTTAAAAAGTGTCAACACAAAGGTTGGTGAGTTCATAGAGTTTGTAATAGTAAACAGTTGATCTCAATAGTTTCAAAAAGTGGGTGATAGCTGTAATAAATACAAATATTGGTGAAGTAGGTAGTGGGTTACGTTGTTATACTCCCATAGTTTGTTTGTTTTCCCTAACCGGGTCAACACAAAAGTAGTTTGTTTGTATACGTATCAGTTGAACATAAGTTTCAAGTTTGGGTGAAAGTGAGCTACGTATTATATGCCCATAGTTTAACGTGTATGTGGGTGATATCATAAAATGATATAAGTAACGGTGTTTGTGTATAGGAGTTTGTCAACTTCCTAGAAGTTCTCTAATAAGATGCATTTGGCTATCAATCCGGCTAACACAAAGACTATCAATCCAGCTAACACAAATGGGTGAATAGTGTGTATTTGGCTATCAATTCGGCTAACACAAAGGCTATCGATCCGACTAACACAAATAAGGTGCATTTGGGTGTCAATCCGGCTAGCACACATGCTATCGATCCGGCTAACACAAATGGGCAGTTGTACTCATGGTAATTCGTAAAAGTTTAAAGTATTCGTGTAAGTAAAAGCAAGTATCATGTTTCAATAAACAAATAGAGTGTGTCATAAATCGTGTACTACGTTTAAAGTAAACTAGTAAAATTTGTAATTTAAACAAGCATGCATCTCCCCCAAAGAGTATAAAGTCATTAAATGAGTAAAAATGGGGCTATGACTCACCTTGTGTGTAACTGGCAAGGTGAAATGTGAAATCAAGTGAATTATGGGAACGGCTCCAACACACGACCTGAATAATAGTGAAGTCTGAGAATTTGATGGTTTTGACTTAACAAGCATAGTGATTGTGAAAATGAGTAACGGATAATGATTTGATTGGTGACGTGAGTGTGATATGCTTAAAATGCTTAAAGTTCAAAAATAATATGATATATAATATTATCTTGTTTTTATGTCATTGATTCGATAAATATCGTTTCCTCGAAAGTGGGTTGAACAAAACGTTTAAGTTATTCGTTTAAAATCCGTTATATATAAAAATATGAACGTTACGTATAAAATATGTTGAACTATATGCAAAAATGCACGTGAGTGAGTGGGAAAGTGTAAAAATATGAAATGTAATATGCCTGAGTCAAAGTTACAATTTGGTCCTTGTACTTATACAATTTTTTACACTTTCTACCCAAACGGGGTTAGCTTTGCACCGTTAGTCCCTAGTTAAATATATATTACATTTTCAGTCCAAGAGTTTCCAAAATGACATTCTAAGCCACATGTTTACTGTTTGATCAATTTATACCCTCAGTTTATCAAATTAACAGTTTACAACATAACTTTATAAAATTGGCAGTTTTAACCCGAAATGGAATATTCTTTGGAAAATAAGTCCAAAATTTACAAAAAAAGTGGGAAATGATTTCTGAGTTTTGGCAACTTAATAAAGCTTATTCGAGTCAATTTCAAATGCTTATTAGTCAAAGTGCTTATTTTTAAGCTTAATGGACTTATCGATTATATTTAAAGGCCCATTAACGAATTTCAATCCGATGGGTTTTAGAACAAAGTGGGCCTGAATTTGGGCTCATTTAATGAGCTTAAAAATATGTCCAAACAGTTTACATCGACTGCTTATTCGAAGAGCTTAATAATTGCTTATTGGGCTCGAAAGCCCAATCGCATAAAAATAAAGGGTTTCAACCAGCTTTTATTAGCGATAGGTTGAAGGCTTAAAAAAAAGCCTATATGAGCTTATAAAGAGAGCTTATTCCATCAGCTTGTTTAATGGTCATGTGGAGATTCAGTTCGTATAATAAAAACAATATGGTGTGCGTATAAATCCGTTTTAACAAAGCCCTTTCTAATCGAGTATGAGTTGGTCCGAAAAGAAAATATGATATGAATTAATGTGTGATATGAAATACGATATAACATATGAATGAAATGAGCTTGATATGCATTATAACGAATATGTAAGTGTCGTATGAATGTGTAAATCGTATCTCTAGCTATCCTTTAGGGAGGTCATAAGTATAAAATGTAAAATAAATAGAAAGAACTCGTAAAAATGCATGAAAAAGTACGATCAAATACAAATATAGGACAATGCATGGAGAATCAAAAATTAATATAACGAGTAGGAAAGGGTTGTAAAAGACCTACAACACCCTTAAGGTGGTGTGTTATGCGTTCAAGAGGATTAGAACTCGAGGAAAATGGGTGTAGCTCGTAAAAATGGTCACCAACGATCCGAGAACAATTGTTTGCGACTTGGAAATGGACTCGAAATGCTATGGGATTGCTTCTGGTCTTGAGGGTCTTGGCAAGAAGGATTTTAGAGAGTGTATGTGTTAAGAATGATCAAGTGTGAAGGGGATTTTGTGAGTATGTATCTAACGTATATATACATGTATTTAAATCAAGTTTAATGTAAAATACTCCCCCAGCTTGTGTTGATTTGATGTGTTAGCAGGGGATAAGGAATAAAACTCAAGTGCCTAGAAGCTTAGGAGGGGGGGTTTGTGTGTGGTGATGGATATAACACAACTTGTGTGTTATATGTATATCGTATGACATATATAGAGGTCCAACACACATTTTAACGTGTGATATTGTGAGACAAGGTGAGAAACATGCTTCTAAACTCATAATTGATCATAAAACATCAAATGTCCTAGGTGAAATAAAGTGTAGATCGATTTGGTAAATTTGGGTGAAAATGGGATGAATGGGTATAAGTGTCGAAAGGGGTTTACTTTGCCTCTCGTTTGTGTGTCAAACATTCAAAATAGAAATTGAAACTCGACATCCTGTTAGTTTGATGTATATGGATTCGAATGGTGTAAAAAGTTGTATATCTTGTGTGTCAAAATTGAAAGAAATCAAAGCCAAGTTAAGGGTGTTCAGCCGAGTGAGTTAATAGAAATTATAAAACTTAAAAATTGTTGGGTTGGGCTTTTGAATAGTACCAGGCCAAAAGTTGGGCCATGAATAGTGAAGGTGATCCGTTTGGTATATAATGAGTGTGTTTGATCCGTTGTGGTACATGTGTGAGCTCGTTCCAATGTGTTTTTATTAATGTAACGTAATAAACAAAATTTTCAAATTATGTCCATAAAAATGGTTAACTGAACTGTATTAGAAATTAATATTTGACTAACCTTTACAAATTACTAGGGAATTTTACAGATTGCTACAGTACCCACCCGTCAAACAGAATTCCGTCCTGGAATTAAAGTCTAAGATATTTGTGAGGGTTATCTATGGGAATAAGTGGGGGTATTTGTCGCGAATTTGGTCCTCACATTCCCATGTATACTCTGGTCCTCGCTTAGAGTTCCATCGAACTTTGACAATGGGAATACGGTTTTGCTTTAGCCGTTTCACCTCTCTGTCCATTATTTCCACTGGTTCTTCCATGAATACGAGTTTGTCCTCAAGTCGGATTTTTTTCATTGGGATGATGGGTAAAAGGTGCAGATATCTATAGAGTGTTGTCAATAGGGATGTTTATGAACAGTTTGTCTTGTCGCAAAGCTTTGCTTTTGAATGAAGATTGTTTCAGGAAATTTGAAAAGATGACTGTTTCATTCATGACATGATTCTTCCCAAATTATACATAGGTGATCAGGCTATGTATAATTGAGGACAAATGATGTGATGCTTGGCTCAGTCAAAGTAGTGTTATGTTTCTCAAGAGTTTTAGATGGTGTTCAATGTGTTGTTTTTGAAGAATGACAACCTAAATAATTTTTCAAGGTAACAAGAAAATCGGTTCGCACGATGGTGATAGTTTAGAAACTTCTGGGGTGGTAACAAGATAGCTTTGAAATGGACCCTAGTGTTTGGGTGAGAACCTTATAGGATGGTAATAGTCTATTGTTCGGTTAGAAATGAAATTAACTAGATTCCTAACGGGTTAGCAGTGTATTGTTACGAAATAGTTATGAATAGGGTAAATGGGTTAGAAAGTGTAATAGATGTAGGTGGTGATTATCATAGAAATAGTACAAGATATATATCTCATAAGATAGAAAGGTATTTGTTACACGCAGGTTACGCCATCGTATCTAAGGTAAAGTACAAAAGGAAATACAACCCTAGAGGGCTTGAACTATGGTTTATTACTACAGCAGAAACTTCTTCTTATTTTTAAACATTGTTGTTGCCCTTTGACATTTTCGAAGTTCTAATGGGCTTTCATTCTCTTCCACTGGCCTTGTTGTTCTAATTGGTATTCTGATTTGGGCACTGATTCCTTTAGTGTCCTTTCCCACCACATCCGTGGCATACTACAGCTAATGGTTGTGCCTTATCGTCTGTGACTTTGCAGTCCCTTGTTTTGTGGCCTGTTTCCTGGCATTTTCCACACTTAGCATAACAAGGCCCAGTGTGATACATCCTGCATTGGCTGCACAAAGGTTGTTTCCCAAGGTAACCATTTCCTTTAGCAGGTGTGGCAATGTAGCCTCTGCCAGCTTCCTGCCTGTGATTCTGTTGATGCTGGTGGTTGTTGTTCCTGTTGTTGTTGTTGTGAGTGGTGGTTCCACGATCATCTAGCTTTCGCTTATGATCATTGTTTCTGGAGGTGGAACTACATTTGATTTCTCGTTCAAGTAATCGTTGTGCAAGTGTGATGGCTTCTTCCCGAGTTGATGGTTTCGATGAGGTGACATTTCCCTCGATGCTTTGAGGCAGCCCCTCGACGTACTTCTCCAATGCCCTTTCGAGATCCGGCACTATGGTTGGACACAGTGTGGACAGTTCTTGGAATCTTCTATTGTAGGTTCGTATATCGTTCCTCTTCACAACCAACTGGTGGAATTCCTCCTCCAGTTTCCTAATTTCTGTGCGCGGGCAGTACTTCTTTAGCATCTTTGTTTTTAGTTCGGTCCATGTAATCTCATACGCTCCCTCCACACCCATGGTCTGGGCGGTAGCGTTCCACCATAATAATGCATCTTCTAGAAGAGTCCCCGTAACAAAGGTGACATTGCTGTTGTCTGGACAGTTGCTTCTCATGAATACCGTTTCCGTACGCTCAAACCACTGAGCTAGTTCGGTCATTCCTTCTAAACCTTTGAAGTAAGTTGGTTGGCAATTCATGAAATCTTTATAGGTACACTTGCGAGACGAAGATGCCTCGCTTTCAGCTGTTGCCCTGTTGTTGCTACTTGAGCGGGCTATGGTAGCCGCTTGAGTTTCAAGAGCTGCAGCAACGCTATTGGCTACTAGTTTCTGGATAGCTGCAGGAGTCATTGCTTGTGCGGGTGTGGTAGCTTCTTTTCTTGTGCGAGCCATAAGTCTATTAATGCCACAAGAAAACACAGATTTAGAGTTCACATAATGACCATGTTAGAATAATTTGAGTAATAGGGTGATTGTATACAAATCCTAACAATATTGTCACAATGTGAAATTACAATCAACTGAGAATCAAAAAATCACGACATGTTTGGGTACTATCGTAAGTAGATGATCAACTCTTGGTATAGGATTGCTAAGGAACAAAGTGATTCATCATCTAAAAAAGCTGAAGTTCAGCAACTTTTTCTTCATTCATCAAGTTTCTTATGAAAGTTTCTCGTAATGATGAGGGAGATGGGTCACTGGGACCTGCTATGCGGGCCCGGCTCTGAGAGGGTAAATCTTCCTCTAGAGTTGGCTCCCGTTGGTGAGGTGTAAACGGGTATGATTGGGTGAGTAAGTTAAACAAGTAGTTGGGTCTGACCGACGGTGGAGGGGGTGATGATAGTAGTGGTGGCAAAGTATGCTCAGGAGATAATGGTGGCGTCATCCTGATCATATCCAATGGTGATGTAGAGGATAGAGGTGGTGATGGTGGTATAATTGGTACTATAGGTAGTCGTACCTTTTTGTGAGTTGTATGAACCTAGATAGGGCCATTTGGATGGCTCCGGGATGGTGTCATAAATGGTTCGGGCTCATAGGGTTCTAAGATCCTGACTCGTCTGCGCCGGAATACCGGTGCAAGTGGGGGTGGTGGTGTAAGAAAAGGAATCTCCGAATCAGCTGCAGGCAGTCACAGCTGATTCTGCATATACTGACCATCTGTAAGTGGAGTGTAAGTGAGAGAAACTGGACGGTTCTCCGGGTGAGGTGATGAAATATATGCTCATCTAGTTAGTGAATACGGGTTTTCTGATATGGGTGAATCTGGGTTACCTGGTGCAACAGGTGTCATGGGTGGTGTAGCGACGACTTCACCCTCCTCAAAGGGCTCTGTTTCGTTTGAAGTGGTGTTTGACACTGTAGCAGTCGAAGTACTGGGAACTATGGGTGAGGTGATAGAAGATAAGGTGTCCTCGGATTTCATGTCCGATGATGAGATGCTAAGGTGTGATACTGTAGACATGGTACTGCAGTAACCCGAAAGTAGTAAATGTAAGTAATTAACAACATCATGTGTGTGAAAATCAATGTGAAATAATCAAGTGTGTGAAGATTAATGTGAAATAATCTTGTTAGGTAATATACTGAGCACGGTGTTATGCAGACACAGAGGGCGTAAAGTGGTATGGTGTAAAATGATTCATTTTGAAAGTGTAGTTATAGTCCAATGTTTGAAAACATTTGGTTCTCTATAACCATGGCTCTGATGCCAATATGTAACACCCCCAAAATTTTGATTTAACAGTGGAAGACTAATTGGGGTATTACGTGGAGGATCTTTGTCATAATCATAGAAAACGACTCAAAAGAGGCATTTTGAAAGTGTTTGTCATTTAAATAGTAATTCAGTTACAAAAGTGAAAATATCAGAGTTGTGAAACCCAATAGAAGGGTGTAGTAGTTTGAAAATGAATGACATAATTTATTTTACACCACTAAAACCATCAGTTTATTGCCCACTCCGTGCCTTGTCTGCTCCGTTAATACCTGAGATAAACATGCTAAAAAGTGTCAAAACAAAGGTTGGAGAGTAGAATTTGTAATAGTAAACAGTTGATTTCAATAGTTTCAAAAAGTGGGTGATAGCTGTAACAAATACAAATATTCGTGAAGTAGGTAGTGGGTTACGTTGTTATACTCCCTTAGTTTGTTTGTTTGCCCTAACCGGGTCAATACAAAAGTAGTTTGTTTGTATACGTATCAGTTTAACATAAGTTTCAAGTTTGGATGAAAGTGAGCTACGTTGTTATACGCTCATAGTTTAACGTGTATGTGGGAGATATCCTAAAATGATATAAGTAATTGTGTTTGTGTGTAGTAGTTTGTCAACTTCCTAGAAGTTCTCCAATAAAGTGCATTTGGCTATCAATCCGGCTAGCACAAAACTATCAATCCGACTAACACAAATGGGTGAATAGTTTGTATTTGGCTATCAATCCGGCTAACACAAAGGCTATCGATCAGGCTAACATAAATAAGGTGCATTTGGCTATCAATCCGGCTAGCACACATGCTATCGATCCGGCTAACACAAATGGGCAGTTGTACTCTTGGTAATTCGTAAAAGTTTAAAGTATTCGTGTAAGTAAAAGCAAGTATCATGTTTCAATAAACAAATAGAGTGTGTCATAAATCGTGTACCACGTTTAAAGTAAACTAGTAAAATTTGTAATTTAAACAAGCATGCATCTCCCCCAAAGAGTATAAAGTCATTAAATGAGTAAAAATGGGGCTATGACTCACCTTGTGTGTAACTGGCAAGGTGAAATGTGAAATCAAGTGAATTATGGGAACAACTCCAACACACGACCTGAATAATAGTGAAGTCTGAGAATTTGATGGTTTTGACTTAATATGAATAGTGATTGTGAAAATGAGTAACGGATAATGATTTGATTGATGGCGTGAGTGTGATATGCTTAAAATGCTTAAAGTTCAAAAATAATATTATATATAATATAATTTTATTTTTATGTCATTGATTCGATAAATATCGTTTCCTCGAAAGTGGGTTGAACGAAACGTTTAAGTTATTCTTTTAAAATGAGTTATATATATAAATATGAACGTTACGTATAAAATATGTTGAACGAAATGCAAAAATGCACGTGAGTGAGTGGGATAGTGTAAAAATATGAAATGTAATATGCATGAGTCAAAGTTACAGTTTGGTCCTTGTACTTATACAATTTTTTAAACTTTCAACCCTAACGGGGTTAGCTTTGCACCGTTAGTCCCTGGTTAAATATATATTACATTTTCAGTCCAAGAGTTTCCAAAATGTCATTCTAAGCCACATGTTTACTGTTTGATCAATTTATACCCTCAGTTTATCAAATTAACAGTTTACAACATAACTTTATAAAATTGGCAGTTTTAACCCGAAATGGAATATTCTTTGAAAAAGAAGTCCAAAATTTACAAAAAGATTGGGAAATGATTTCTGAGAGTTTTGACAACTTAATAAAGATTATTCGAGTCAATTTCAACTGCTTATTAGTCAAAGTGCTTTATTTTGAAGCTTAATGGACTTATCGATTATATTTAAAGGCCCATTAACGAATTTCAATTCGATGGGTTTTAGAACAAAGTGGGCCTGAATTTGGGCTCATTTAATGAGCTTAAAAAGATGTCCAAACAGTTTATATCGACTACTTATTCGAAGAGCTTAATAATTGCTTATTGGGCTCGAAAGCCCTATCGCATAAAAATAAAGGGTTTCGACCAACTTTTATTAGCGATAAGTTGAAGGCTTAAAAAAAAACTTATATGAGCTTATAAAGAGAGCTTATTCCATCAGCAATGGTTATATGGAGATTCAGTTCGTATAATAAAAACAATATGGTGTGCGTATAAATCCGTTTTAACAAAGCCCTTTCTAATCGAGTATGAGTTGGTCCGAAAAGAAAATATGATATGAATTAATGCGTGATATGAAATACGATATAACTTATGAATGAAATGAGCTCAATATGCATTATAACGAATATGTAAGTGTCGTATGAATGTGTAAATCATATCTCTAGCCATCCTTTAAGGAGGTCATAAGTATAAAACGTAAAATAAATAGAAAGAACTCATAAAAATGCATGAAAAGTGATTGAACAAATATTTGCCAACCAAGCCTTCGATGATGATCAAAGGGATAATGGAGTGTTGATATTGCGCCAAGCTTGTTCTTAACCTAAAAATAAGAAATACGAAAACACTACGTTAAGTGATTGCGCAGGGGTTGGACCCTGCGAACAACCTCCGGCGTGCAAGTAAGTATGTATGATGGTAATGTAGGTCGTAAATTGAGAGAGTGAAGTTAACTTACTTTTTTTTTGGCCCGACCATGCTATTTATAGGGGAGAAATAGGACATAGTGGGTGGTTGTACATTGTTCGGAGATCATGGGGGCATCCCATGGAAAGTGGTAACCGCTAGGGCTTTGTAGCCCACGATCTCTGTTTTGGCGGGAAAGCCAATGGGAAGAGGAGACGTGGGTTTGACCAGGTCAAGATGGTCCTTCGTGCTAGTCCCTTCGTCAGGAATACCCCGAAGGGCTTAGGGCTTCGATTGGCGGATTCCCACATGGTAACCAGTTCGCAGGCGAATGGTTTTACGCCAATGAAACGTGTTAGAAGATTAACCTGGGCCTCCGAAGGGAGGGCTTTCTACAGGCTCGAAGGGGAGTCCTTCGACCCGTTAGGAGGGTACATCATCAAGCCCCCCAGTCGAAAGTGATATATACGTACGAGTATAAATTGCATTCGACTCAAGAAACATGCATGACACCTATTAAATTACACTCTCGTGCGAAAATAAATAACCAACCAAACCGCGCATTTAATGCGGGCTAATAATTATCTTCCCACTTGGGCTGTAAACTCAAACGGCTTATTTAATCGGTATTAGCAAACATCACTTCAAAATTTAAATGCCCATTTAAGATCCGTAAGATCTTCAAAGTTAGGTGTACACGTGTGCACTTGGGATCAAAACCATCTGTGTACATAAACCCAAAATAATTAAACCCTAGCTTATTTTACCTCCGCCCAAAATATACACATTGCTCTGCAATCTTGTGCTTCCGTTGGAACCAAAAGGTAAAATTCCAATAAACCTTCCTTGATCTTTTATTCTTTTAATATGAGCATGGCCGCTAAGCGAATTAGTAGGCAACAGACCTGTACCTTGTCGAAACAAGCCTTATCTGAGTTCCTGCTTGATTACCCCATACCCTCGAAGTACAAAATTATGCTCCCTAATAAGAAACAAAATATTTTCGATGCTCCCGAAGGGTTTGTGGGTTTATATGTGCATGCATTCACTCAATCGAATCTTAGGATACCTATTCATCCCTTGATTTTAGAGTTTCTACAATACTATCAAGTTCATGTGTCTAGGTTAAACCCTTTTGGTCTTGCTAAGTTGACCACCTACATTGTAATGTGTAAAGAATACGGCTATGAACCCACATTGACGGTGCTTAGGGGTTTTGTAAATCTCTACCCTGGTGGCGATTGGGTAACCATTGCCAAAAGGGGTGAACATGACGTACCTGCTCTTGTCACGAAACCTTTTTCAAATATTAGAAACTGGAAAGGACAGTTTTTCTATGTTGAGAGTACTATCATACCTCCTGAGTATCCAGCATTGTTGGATAAAGCAAATATGTATGATGAGAAGAAGTACAATGACCCTCTTCCCTATGAAATAAGGAGTGACCCCTTGTACCAGCGTCTCGCACGCCATCCTACTGACGTCCAAACGTTTCCGGAGCCTATATTGTACATGGCTGGTTTAAGTGACAGCTGGGACGGGTCTCCGTCATCACCTGAAATAATTTATGAAGGAAAAAGTATGTATATATCTTATTTAAATAATTTAAATAACTTATCTGCTGATATTCATCTCCTTTTCGTTTGTTTGTGCAGAAATGGCATTCAGAAACTTTGTTGTGGCTGGAGGTGCCAAAGAGGTTAGCTTTATGCCGAAAGATCCTCAGGATACAAGTTACGGAGTGGGATCTCCTTCTATCTCTGTCAATAATAATGATGTTGATGCCTCTCCACCCAAGCCTCTTGCTGTGCTCCCCCCAATCAAACCCCTTGGTACCGAGGAAGCCCCCCAGCTAGTGGAGGATGTTGGTGACTCTGATGATACCCCTTCCGGAAGTGATCAGCTCAGGATCGTAGGGTCCTCCGGCATTGCTGATAGAGTGAGAACAAGGAAAGGTACCAGTGCCAAGGTTACAAAGACTGCTCCAAAAAGAAAACCCAATGTTCCTACACCCTCATCGAGGAATATCAAACAAAAGACAGAAAAAGCTCGTGGGAAAGCCATTATGTATGCGCCAGATACAATGGTTGATGAAGATGACATCCCGGGTAAGTGAAAAATTCTTCAAGTCTCCCTCCCTTTCCGAAATACTGCGTATTTGGCTTATATCGCTTTTTTTTTTTTTTTTTTTTAGGTTTGCCAGATACGAAGGAACTGCCCAACGCTCTCTCCTTCCGCTTGCTTGTTGAGAATGTCACTCCTGCCTCATGGAGGAGTAAAATGAATGAGATGTCCATTGAGAAACTTTGCGATCTCAACGACAAGAGTTATATCAGGCAAGCGATGCTGGACAGCCATCTTAGCTTTCGCACCAGGGGACTGCTTAACAAAGTCAAAGAGGCGAAGGAGGAGGTTGCTGCTGTTGTTGCCAGAGAGAAAGAAAGGGAGAAGAGTTATGCTGAGTTGGAGAAGAGGTGTGACGAAGCCATGGAGAACTTTGAGAAGCACCCAAGGTACGAGGCTCTTCGAGACAAGATTGATGGTCTTGAGAAACAGCTTAAAGAATCGCAGGCTGAGTGTGGCAGGTTAAAGTTGGAGGAAGCTAAGGTTATTGGCTATGAAAACCAGGTGAGTGCCCTGGAGTCTAAGTGTACTGGGTTGGAGACTGAGAGGGCCAAACTAGTGGAGCAGGATGCCAAGCGTTGTCAAGAGGTTGACAAGTTGAAGCTCGAATGTCAAAGGTTGAGAAAAGATAGGGCTGAGGTTGTTTCAAAGGCCATCCCCTATATCGCTATGGAATTATACCATAGCGATGAGGTAGGGGAAGTTGTGGGTAGGCTAGTGAATGCAGCCATATTCCATGGCAAATGCACAACTTTGGAGGAGGTTGCCAAAACCAAGAAACCAGTTGTGCTTTCAGAGGTGCCATACTATCGTCCGAATTCTGTTCGGGAGTATGATGAAGCTGGTAACGCATTTACCACGGCAGTGTACCCCTTTCTTGCCGAAGCAACCAAAGATCCTTCAGCCTCCATCGAAGATCTCCTTTCTAAAAAACCCAAGAGCATACAGCCTCCGTCTCCAACCAAAAGAACCTTGTCTGAGAAACCCAAGTCTGCAACTCATCAGGAAGACCCAAATTCTTCCATCAACAAATGAAGGCTGCCATGTTGGCAGTAATTTATTCTGTAAGGGTGGCGTGTACCCTTTAAAAAAATTTGGTTATGTTAAAAGGCTGGTGCCTTTGTTTAAGACAATTTATCATGCTTTTATCAGGCGCGTGCCTGTTGGAATAGTTTGTCTGGGCTTCGACCCATAACTTTAAACAATTATCTCTTTTGTTGATAGCTACGCCTATGCGTAGTCTTTATTAATTTGGAAGGATATGCTCCTTTTTTGATGCCATGCTTATCTTCTCTTACGCTCCTTACAAGAACGTAAACATACAACCTAAGGTTATAACCTTATTGTGTGTATTTTGAACCAAGATTTTATGCAATCGTATAATTTGACTGCGACAGAGGGTCGCAACCCACTCCGTCTTTATCCTTAAGTTACAGAGGGCTTTTAATACCCTAAGACTTCATAGGAAAGTTAATGTGAATTGTAATGGATGTTATTCTTATACAAGACATGTGCCTTGCTTCATCCTTCGACATTGAAACTTGTAAAGTACTTGGCTGAACCAATCTATGTTGTATAAAACGAAACAAGAGATTTTGAGGGAAACATGTTATATCATTAAGTGGGTAGGGAGGATTACATCATTTGAAGAAATGAACACTAGACACCTACCATTAATGCTTCTTTCCCATGTGAGAAGAGTGCGTTACATGAAATTGAAAAACAACTAAGTGCTTTTTAAAGAAAGGTAAGTTCTTATATGCAAAACTTACGAGAGTTGGTGTCATGTCCGAACTTGTTCACGACACATTTTTTTCCTGCCCTTCGAGCTTGTATGCCTTGTTGCCACAGCATTTCTTTTTGACGATGGGCTCTTTCGCTTGGTTTCGCTTGCTTTCATTTGAAGGACAAATTCCTATATGCCCTCAGGACTTTGGGAAGTTTGTCTGCCCACTTATGCTGATAGTGCCCTAGCTTCATCTCGATTTCAACGACAATATCCTTGTCAACACAAATGAACCTGTGCTTCACATTCAGGCTTCTGCAGAAAGAGGGGAACGCTCCTTCGGCAAAGTGTGTCCCCTCATAAGAGGTGATGACTCGTGGGATTCCAAATCTGAAAATTATGTGTTCCCACATGAACTCTTCCACATCTTTTCCTTTTGTTGATGCCAACGGCTTGGCCTCGACCCACTTGGTGAAATGATCGATGGCTATGACCAAGAATCGTACCCCTCCGGGAGCTAATGGTAGGGGTCCGATTATGCTAACTCCCCATTGACCGAAAGGCCTTACTGTCATGCTAGATGTCGCATCATACTCTAATGGTTTCCGGGCTTTGGAGTGTGTTTGACATACAATGCATGTTTTGATTGCTTCCCTTGCGTCTTCTAGTACGGATGGCCAGTAATAACCCCAACTTGTTACCTTCGAGACGATGGCTCTAGGGCTTGTGTATCTTCCGCAATATTCTTTATGAGCATTGTAGAGAATGCTCGAAGCCTGCTTCAATTCGACACAATGAAGCCAAGGAGATGAAAGACGCCTTTTGTATAGATTATTGCCTATGAGCCTGTACTGGGGGCTTTTGATTTTGATTCTTCGCGCTGATTTTGAATTGTCAGGCAAAATGCCGCTTATCAAGTACGTTTTTATTGGTGCTATCCAGCTGGAGCCTTCATCAGATGTTTCACTTCGTGCAATTGACCTGGTGTCCAATACTTCCACTAAAACCTCATTGGGTAGATGAGCAAAAGCAGTCGATGCTAATCTGGTTAGGGCCTCCGTCTTTTCGCTTTGGCTTATGTGGACATTTGTTACTTTGTGTCGTTCGAAACCCTGAAGGAGCTTTTTAACTTCATTCAAATATTCCTTGATTATTGGCTGCCTTGCTTTGTAAGAACCCCTGATTTGACTAGTGACTGAAAGCGAGCATACGAAGATGGAGAGGTCATGTACCTCCATGCCCTTTGCGAGTCGAAGGCCAGCCAGCAAGGCTTCATACTCTGCTTCATTTTTTGTGGTCTTGAATTCAAAACGCAATGCATAACTGTACTCCTTTCCATCCGGATTGATCAGGATTAAGGCGGTTCCGAAACCATCGGATCTTGAGGCTCCGTCAGTGTATAATTTCCACCCCTCCGCTGCCATCTGGGGAATTTCTCTATTTCGGCTATGTCTGGAGGGTGTTTCGTTGAGAACTCCTGCGGATGTCTGACCTTTGATGGAGCTCGGACTATCACGTCTTTTTAATGACCTCGGAGCTGGTAGATCAATAGCTGCTTTAAACTTCGAAGGGTTGGCTTTGACTCCTTGCTTAGTTGGCTCAATGGGTTTGAACCCCTTGAGTTGATGTTCTTCGCCGTAGAGCTTGTCATCAATCACAGGTACTTGAGGAGTTCTAGTATTCCTAAGATGTGTCCCTTCGAAGACTTTCCCCTCGACTTTGTGTGGCTTCTTCACGTCTGTTGTGGAACTAGCTGGAGGTTGCTTTTCGCATACTATCTTCCGTCTTGCGTGATGCTTTTTTGTAATGATATCTTCTTCAACATCTGCACTCCTGATAGCATCCTTCGTAGGTTCTTTAGAACCTTCCCTTTTTTTCTTGCTATCCTTCGGGCCGTGCTCAGAAAATACCGTCCCTATTCCGTAGGGTGTATGGAATTTCACTGCTGCATGTATAGTGGAGACCACTATACCCATTTTTTGCATGGCGGTCCTTCCTATCAACAAATCGTAGGGAGAGTTGGACCTTATGATAGTAAACGTGAGGGTTTCTATCCTTGCAACCTTGTCTTTTCCAATCGTTATTTCCAAAGGAACTTCTCCTAGAGGCCACGAACGTTCGCCAGAAAACCCTACTAAAGGCATCTTTGAGTCAATCCTTTGAGACCTGACCGCAGACGGGAGCTTTTGAAAGCAATGTTCATATATGACCTCACAAGGGCTTCCGCAGTCCATGTAAGCTCCACTTATCTCTTGGCTAAAGATTAGGATTTTGATAACTACCGGATCATTCGAAGGGATCTTGCCTGTGATAGGGGAGAACGTTATTTCCCTTACCTCGCTTGCTTCCGGCTCTGGTACTTTCCTTTTCGAACTGGTTTCGCCCCATTGTATCATTAGTATGGGGGCTTCGGTAGGGTTAGTATCCTTGGCCATTTGAGTGTCGGTCATCTTTTCTTTGCCTTTCTTGATTCCTTTTACCAGGTGTGCCAATTGCCCAGATCTTACGGCTTCTTCAATTTGTTTCTTTAGTTCCCTGCAACTGTTTGTATCATGGCCATTGTCTTCGTGGAAGTGACAGTACTTGTTGGTATCCCTGTTTTTGCCCTTATTTGTCATGCGGGGAGGTGCTTCGAAGGCTTTGGCTGCCCTCTCCGTAGCAAGTATTTCCTTTGGAGACTTCGTTAGACTGCTTAATAAACCATGGTTCGGGCCTTTGTTGTACGGAGAGAACCTGTCTCTGTTCTTGTTCTTGTTTTTGGACCCTTCCCACGAAGGATTCTTCGAAAACTTGTTGTTGCTATCTTTGTCTATCGGAGCCCCATTAGTGGACACTTCCTTTGCTTCGATCCAAGTATATGTCTTTTCGGTCAGCCCCTTGTAAGTTGTCGGAAGGTCAGTGGACAAGAATTCCACCAAACTCCGATTCCGAAGGCCATGTACGAAACCAGAAATACGTTGGTCTTCATGAAGACCCAAAATTTGCAAAGTCTCATCGGTGTATCTAGTAACGAAGGCCCTCGTGCTTTCGTTATCTTTTTGTTTGATGTTGTGCACCGTTAAATGAGTCCTTGTGAACTTCTTTTGCTGACTGAAGTGTGACCGTAACTTAGCTTTGAGATCATCAAGGTTGACGATGCTACCGGGCTTTTGCCCATTCCACCAAATACGAGCAGAATCCCGTAGGGTGTATATAAACATATGACAGGCCACCGGCATAACCCACTTTTGCATCTTGATAGCCCCTTCGAACAAGTGTAAGAAATTGTCCGGATCCCCCTTCCCATCATAAGTCCCGACATGTGAAGGCATTTTCAACCCATCATGCAATGGGTAATCTTCTATCCACCTAATGAAAGGTGTAGCTGAACCCATAGGGTCTGAATATAGACAATTATAAGGTGGTGTATACATGGGGACAGTATTGTATGGATTGCTGTTTGGGGGCATTCCCATAGGAGTCTGGCCTGGGTAGGACTGATAAGGTGTATTCATGGCAAACGGGTAACTGTTTCCCATGGCGTACGGAGGGTACGCCATAGGATGGCCGAAGGGCATGCTCCCATAATTTTGGGGGAAGCTTGGGTTATTAGGCTGTCCATTTACTGGAGGATATAAATTTTGAGGATAAGACTGAGTTTGGAACGAGGGGTACATACCATTGGGAGGAAGATTTCCTCCCATATTAATTGTAGACGGATTGCCTTCTACGCCTGATGCGTGAGAAGGCTGCAATGGAACCCCAGCTTCAGTCCTTCCAAGATGAGCTGCTAGCAATGGAGGCAAAGTCACCCCCTTTCTTCCCTAAGCTGGCTCCTACCATTAGAGCCTTCGGTAACCGCCCCTTCTCTTCTTGTCGGAGCCCTCTCGGGGACTCCTTCGAAACTAACGGACCTTTTGCTTAGCCTTCGACCGATTGGAGACCCAATTCTTAAGGCCGATAAGGTTGGCCCTTGAGTCGGAGGCCTAGGTTCCATCTCCATTTCTTCCTCATATTCATCACTCGAGTATTCCAACTCCCTTCGCACCTCAGCATTCCTGACTTGCCTGTTACGACCCCTTAACAGGGTTTCCAACACTTCGTGATTGGCTTCGACAAAGGCTGGGCTAATGACAGGTTCTGGATTGGCTGATGTCGAAGCATGATTGTTGGTTGTAATTTCTGGGTGAGAGCGTGTTGTGAAAGTGGAATCGGTTATTGGGGGAAGGTTGTTAGAGTCGTCGATTGGTATTGGTGTCAAGGTAGAGAAACCCGGTGGGGGAGTACCTTCTCTCCCTTGATCCATGCCGGAATAATAGTGAAATAGGTTGGTAGGTTATAAGCTCGGAATTAAGGAGACCAATTGTAGCGGTCCCACGGATGGCGCCACTGATTGAACAAATATTTGCCAACTAAGCCTTCGATGATGATCAAAGGGATAATGGAGTGTTGAGATTGCGCCAAGCTTGTTCTTAACCTGAAAATAAGAAATACGAAAACACTACGTTAAGTGATTGCGCAGGGGTTGGACCCTGCGAACCACCTCCGGCGTGCGAGTAAGTATGTGTGATGGTAATGTAGGTCGTAAATTGAGAGAGTGAAGTTAACTTACTTTGTTTTTGGCCCGACCATGCTATTTATAGGGGAGAAATAGGACATAGTGGGCGGTTGCACATTGTTCGGAGATCATGGGGGCGTATCATAGAAAGTGGTAACCGTTAGGGCTTTGTAGCCCACGATCTCTGTTTTGGCGGGAAAGCCAAAGGGAAGAGGAGACGTGGGTTTGACCAGGTCAGGATGGTCCTTCGTGCTAGTCCCTTCGTCAGGAATACCCCAAAGGGCTTAGGGCTTCGATTGGCGGATTCCCACATGGTAACCAGTTCGCAGGCGAATGGTTTTACGCCAATGAAACGTGTTAGAAGATTAACCTGGGCCTCTGAAGGGAGGGCTTTCTACAGGATTGAAGGGGAGTCCTTTGACCCGTTAGGAGGGTACATCATCAAAAAGAAAGTACGATTGAATACAAATATAGGAAAATGCATGGTGAATCAAAAATTAATATAACGAGTAGGAAAGGGCTGTAAAAGACTTACAACACCCTTAAGGTGGTGTGTTATGCGTTCAAGAGGATTAGAACTCGAGGAAAATGGGTGTAGCTCGTAAAAATGGTCACCAACGATCCGAGAACAATTGTTTGCGAATTGGAAATGGACTCGAAATGCTATGAGATTGCTTCTGGTCTTGAGGCTCTTGGCAAGAAGGATTTTAGAGATAGTATGTGTTAAGAATGATCAAGTGTAAAGGGGATTATGTAAGTATGTATCTAACGTATATAAACATGTATTTAAATCAAGTTTAATGTAAAATACTCCCTTAACTTGTGTTGATTTGATGTGTTAGCAGGGGATAAAGAATAAAACTCAAGTGCCTAGAAGCTTAGGAGGGGGTGTTTGTGTGTGGTGATGGATATAACACAACTTGTGTGTTATATGTATATCGTATGACATATATAAGGGTCCAACACACATTTTAACGTGTGATATTGTGAGACAAGGTGAGAAACATGCTTCTAAACTCATAATTGATCATAAAACATCAAATGTCCTAGGTGAAATAAAGTGTAGATCGATTTGGTAAATTTGGGTGAAAATGGGATGAATGGGTATAAGTATCGAAAGGGGTTTACTTTGCCTCTCGTTTGTGTGTCAAACATTCGAAAAAGAAATTGAAACTCGACATCCTGTTAGTTTGATGTATATGAATTCGAATGGTGTAAAAAGTTGTATATCTTGTGTGTCGAAATTGAAAGAAATCAAGGCCAAGTTAAGGGTGTTCAGCCGAGTGAGTTAATAGAAATTATAAAACTTAAAAATTGTTGGGTTGGGCTTTTGAATAGTACTAGGCCAAAAGTTGGGCCATGAATAGTAAAGGTGATCCGTTTGGTATATAATGAGTGTTTTTGATCCGTTGTGGTACGCGTGTGAGCTCGTTCCAATGTGTTTGCATTAATGTAACGTAATAAACAAAATTTTCAAATTTTGTCCATAGAAATGGTTAACTGAACTGTATTAGAAATTAATATTTGATTAACCTTTACAAATTACTAGGGAATTTTACAGATTGCTACAGGGTTCCAATGCACAAACCTTTGCTTGGATCTACATTCTTGATGTGCACAACTCGTAGGTTTTTTTTTAGCCTTAGGATGTGAGTTGGCATATGCTGAATATTTGTAAGTTGTGACATAGTGTTGGGATGTGTTGTTAGGAGGATATCAGTTTGTTATTTATATTATGAAATAGAAGGGTTAATAAACTGAAGCATTTATTGGTAAGCAAATGAAAAGCACTTATTAGATGGTGATGACTGTTTACAACCTGATTGATCTTCTATCAAATTTGTAGTAATGAACATCATGTTTAAATTTAAAATAGAAGTTTACTATGAAGTTTAGTCAAGTAGGTTAAATCATTCATGTTCAATTATGCTTTTAGGTTATTCCATAAGTTATTTATGTAGTATGAATAAGTGTTGGCATGTAGATTTTATTATGTGGCAAATCAAGTAATAATAAATAACTGTGGTTGTGTGTTTGATATATTTATGCAGAAATTGACTAATGTTATTCTTTATTTACAGGGTTTGAACATGGAAACAAAGACAATCTATTCAAAATATGAAAATTGATAACTAAAGATAACTATTGTCTCAAGGTAGAAAATTTCATAATCCTATTAACTATTAGGATCAAATTTATTACATTTTTCCTAACTATTTATTCATTGCATGCTTCACTCATCAGGGGGTTCATTATGCCTGCTGCTTCCAAAAACTTGATTGCTTGATGTCTACTCCTTGTCCGATGTCGCAACAACCATCCTAAGCAAAGCAAGTAAGAAATTCACCTGTTAAGATTTGGAACAATATTAAGGCGATGGGATAATTTATATCGGATACGTACTTTTTTTTAGCTTCTTCTTAGAAGACCTTGCAGCTTTGTCTTTTATCTGTTTCTCTTCTTCGGTGTCTGAATCTTCAATAACAACCCTAAAATAATAAGGCAATAAATAACACACTAATCTATAGTACAATAACAAAAGAAATAACTGAAATCCAGACCTTCTTCTTTTCATCCCTTCCTCTATTTCAGTGTCTGAATCCTCAACATCATCCCTTAAATAATACAATCATAAATGCCATGTAAGCACTTGTTGTTTAAACTATTTCCAGATGTGAATGAATGAATCATTACCTAACCTTTTTTTGATCTTTTGTTCAGTAGGCTTCGATGGAGTAGAGAGGGATGGGTCATCTGATAATTTCTTTAACAGACGCTTTTCAGATGCAGCATCTTTGCCCGCTTTCTCTTCCTCTATTTCAGTATCTGATTGCTCAACATCATCCCAAATAATACAACCATAAATGACGTAAGTAGTTGTATTTTAAACTTTTTCAACATATGTATGGAGAAATCATTGCCTAACCCTTTTTTGATTTTTTCCTCGGATGGCTCCAATGGAGTTGATTCAGAAGTAGCAGTTTGGTCAACCGTGGTAGAACTCGCACTTTCATCAGCAGTCTGGTCCGCACAAATTGTTGAACATGTGAAACTCTCATAGCTTCCATGCTCATAATAAGTACGTGTTTTTATCTCCAGATTGTGGGTAGTGCCTACAATATCAGCTATAGCACGCGGCAACACAGCGTGATCTTCTGAATCCTGGAAAGGAAGATAAGGTTAGGAAAAATTATTGCAACACTCTTTAACATTATTAATGTACCTCGCCCTCTGTCCCAAAAAGTGAGGCTGCTGAGTGTTTAACCAACTCTCTTGCAGTCTCGTTAAACATCACAACAACAGTCTGTTCTGTCTCGTCAGAGAAACCAAGCTCAAGCCTGTACCTACACAACCATTATTGCACACCAAAGGTAAATAATAACTCCAGTTGGTATTCAAGTATTGTTGGGTAAATATTTTTAAAAACAAATCAATTACTGTTGCAAAGATAGAGCAACACCTTATAACTGGGTAATCCGAAACTGTGTTACATCCGTCACACCATAATTTTCCTTCCTGCCTGGTCAATCCTTTCTTGCATTTTTCACCTCCACACGATGAATAGTTCCATCCCTTTCTAGTTATGACATTGTTTATCCTCACCTTACAGATGAAGGTTGAACTCTGGAAAAGGAAACAAGATATCAATAGGTGGCAATGGGCTATAATTACACTAACAAAACATTAGGGAGGAAGATGAGTACATCATTCCTCCTGTTTCTGGCCCTCTTCAATAAATTCTCTAGGGTCACAGGCTTTGGTATAGAGTGATCAACAGGTACAATTTCCTTCTTTTGATTGACACCACTGCAAGCAACATGAATGGTAATGGCTAAAATGATCTGAGTAATTAAAGTTGTATGTAAGATGTAACTTTGATTACCTAGCGCCTGCTTTAAAATGTTTCAGGGCTGGGATGTCATCATCATCTAGAATCAGTGTGGAGGAGCTGCTCGACAAATAAAGCTTGTCTGAAAGGTAAGTACACACACTGAGTTAATTTTTTCATGTTTTAAATGACGGGGAAATATTATGTTGCATGGACCCTTAATTTTGTAGTGTCTAGCATTAACTGAAGTTAGAATCACGGCACACAGCCCAGTATGCTTGGTTTTCTTTTCTATCAATAGTTCGCCTAGCCCACCCCATAGGGTAACCCTAATTGATTGGCCACTGTTAAAACAAATATAAACCCTACAATTTGGTTAGCAATATATGGTTACTTGTAACAACCATACAAAATAACACTTACCTTTGGTTGGCAAGATGGAAATCAAGATTCCTAGAACCTGTTCTCTGGTAAGTGGTCCTACCCACATTGGTGATATAACCAATAACATCTGGAAAGTGGGACTAAATTATAAATCTAGCTATAATTTGAAAAAGAACTGAAAATATTAAACAAACATGACCTTACCAATGAGGCATTTATTGTCAGTGGGTTTAGGATTCTCAAAAGCCACCAATTGAAAAGGATGTCTGACAAAACCATCCGGCTTGACCACAACTTTCCTTACGGTCGTTGCTCCATCAAATTCAATCATGTAAGCAGGGTCCTTCAAAACCCGGTACTCATCCTTATTTGCTATGACAGTAAAGTCTTTGATTGAGTAAATCACGCCATCTTTTAACTTGTCAAAAAAATTATGTGAAACGCTCCCCTTTGAAGTACAGTGCATGATATTACCCTGAAGGAACAAAATATAAGCAGTTTAGTGAATAATGTATGTGACCACTATGCATCTTTATGGTTTTTTATAATTTTATATAAAAGCTGTATTTGTAATTGTCACTATTTGCTTAACTTGCAGAGGAACCAAGACCTAACTTACCTTCCCATCAGAAACAATGAAATCCGTACTTAAATAACGCTAGGTTCTAGCATTAACATCCCATTTTCTACACACCATCACAACCATGGTTCCCGAGACAACCACATCCAGTGCATCAGGGAAAAGCTGGCTGTTTGCCTGGGTGGACTTTTCTGAAGGTATGATATTGGTTTCAGTTGCCTGGCTTGACCTGTTTGCCATTATGAATTTAGATTGAGTTGTGCAGGGATGTAAGATCAGATTTGAGGTGTCTGCTGTAACACCCCTAAATCAGAATTTCAGCGGAAGGGATATCTGGGGTGCTACGTATTGAGATCACAACACAAGTGATAGAGAATGGATTAACTAATCCGTTTTAAAGTTACATTAATTAAAACATAAGTTTTGTTCCCGTTACACTTATAGAAATAACTACAAAGTTATCCTAAACGTGTACTAAGACTGATATAATGTAATGATTAATTTTACCAAATAAGTAATAACTTAAAGATAAAAACAACAAAGGTTTTTCAACATTCAAATTCTTATTAGAAATTAATCAAAGAATCTATTACCCAAGTTTTTGCGGAATAAACACTTGAGATTGAATAGACAAGGTATGATGTTCTCCTCACTAAACTCAAGCTATTCTTGAGTGACAACAAAAAGACCCACTGAGCTATCTCAGGGATGTGTTGTTCTTTGGAAGAGAAAAGTGGTTTTTTGTGAAAGTCTAAGCTTTTAACGCACAAAACTTATCCCACTTTTCTCTCCATCTATCCTATTTATACACAAGTATAAAAGAACAACCCGTGACTAAAAGTACAAAAAGAATGACCTAGCTAGTCTGTCAAAATACAACAGTATTTTGACAGTTATAAGAATCTATTTTGGGATAAGGTTGAAACTGCTTTCTGAGCGTCAGTGATAACACAGTTCTTGTTCTCAAGCCATTCAGGGAAAGTTTGACTTTGCTCTGATAAGGACCTCTCCTTATCTTTTCAAACTCTTCCCGCCTTGTCCCGCCTTTCTTTCAGACTTCAGATTCTTCAGGCTTGGTCTTCAGTCTTCAGTCTTCAATTACATTTGTTGTTGAGGAGACTGAGGGGTTCAGTGAGCTCTTGTCAGTACTCACTGAACCCATCATCTTCTTCTTTGGCTTAAGTCACACTCAGGGAGTCCCGCCTTCCTGAGGAGTGAATCCTTCTTCTTGAATTCTCCTTAAGCTTCCTGAAGATGACTCACTGAGTTACTGTTCACTTAGTGACTTGAATTGTTCTCGGTTGATAAACACTTGGCTTAATTTGTGTTCAAATCATGTTTAAGATAATTGGGTATTTACGAACCCAACAATCTCCCCATATTTGGATAATAATTATGCCTAAGTGTTTTGATCAGTATGAGTGAGCTAAAGGCTTCTTCTCATACTGAATATACTAGAAGACAGTTAAGGACGCTGATATAACATAAACATGGACCAACATTTTTTTCATATTATTACAAAGTCCTAACATCTAAAAAAAATACTCAAGGTTCCTGAAGGATACCCATGAGTTCAAGTTTCGCCTTCTTTGACGCCAACACCTCTTTATCAGGTCGTTCCTTCATCATTTGATCCATCAGCCTGACAAACTCCTCATTATCAGGACTCTTGATATTAAGCGCCATCAGCTTGTAGGCAAGGAGTGTTGTCGTTTCCACTTTATCAATGTCAGAGACTCTCTGAAATGCTTCCTGACCAAATTCATCCACAAAGAAGATACCATACTCAGGTTCCTTGATGACCAGGTTGGGACTGAACTTGACTCCCTGAGGAGGAATCCTGTTGCAGTGAAGTGCAGCTATGTATTGTTCAGGTTCTAGAGCCACAACTTTTCTTTTCTTCCCGGTCTTCTGAGTAAGTTCAGGGATAGTCAGTCCCTGAGAAGCAAGTGCCCTCTCGTGGTCAATTCCAAGACTTTTGGCCACTTTTGAGAGTTCCTCATACTTAGCACTTAGAGACTTGATGAGGGTTGGGGAATTCTTGCTTGAGGTTTTCTTCCTCAGGATGGGCATTATCATATCCCATTCTCTTAACCCATAGTTTGAAAATTTGATTGTTGGAAGATGTTCAGACTTCCTTGGCCCCCTATGAATTGTTATGCTTAAGGGTTTGGTGTTGTGAATGGTGATGTCAGTGATTGTGCCTTCATCCTTGGTTTTGGTCATGTGCCATACGTACCTCTCATATATTCTCTGCCTCCTTTCTTCCTTAAGTTTGGCTTGTTTGTTGTGTTCTTGAAGAAGTTGGGCTTGTAGCCTGATGAATTCATCTCCCTGAATTTCTTTATCAGACTCCTTAATTTCCTCCTTGGCAACCTCATAAATTACAGACCTGTTGAGTTCCTGCTCTTTCTCTTGGTCCTTCCTGAGATCTTCTTGGTGTAAGATTTCAGCTAGTTCTTCATGAGTCCCATAGACTCTTCTCCCATCCTCTAAATCAACATAGAACAGTGCATCAGGGTCTGCACGTCTTTCAATTGAAGCCTTGACTAAGCGTGCTTCAGGAGGAGGGTTTGTTTCAGTCACCATGATTTTCTTCCCTTTGTCAATAGGAGGGGGTTGACTGGTGGATGTTTCAGGGACAGTCACCAAAGCGGAAGTAGGATCAGGGATTGGATCATCAGTTTTCTCCCCGTCAGCAGGTGGTGGAACTTCAGTGGAGACACCTGCTGACTGAGGAGGTGGAGTAACATGAGAGGCCTGAAGAATGGACAGGATGGTGGAGACCATAGACTTGGTTTCAGAAGTCTCATTCTTCACGGCTCTTAATTCGGCAGCCATTTCCTTTTGGTGGGTGGTGAGTTCATTGACATGGGTGGTATAGTGGATGACCAGCTCATTATGTGTTGTTGAGAGCTGTTCAAAGGCTGAAGAGATTTTGATCAGGTGCTCCTTGGATGCAAGAACAGCCTGATGAATTGACTCCTGCTGTGTCCTTAGACCTTGAAGATCTACCCCCTGAAGGAGCTTTAGAAGCTCAGTAATGTTGGTGGAGGTGGACTCCTGAAAGGCCAAGTAGGCATCCAGTCTTTTGATTAAGATGGGATCATCTGCAAGTTGTTCTTGGACTGATTCAATAGCCTTGAGGATGTTGGAGAGTTCCTGATGCTGTCCACTGGCTATTTCATCTACAGATTTGTTCAGATCGCCAAGTTGTTTATCAGTGAGTTTGGCGGTCTGAAGAATCTTATCCTGAGATTCTTCTACAGAGGCCCTGAAGTCGGCATAGGAGGCTGCCACTTCAGTGTGCTTATCCCATTGCTCATCCTTAAGTATATTGTAAAGACCTTCGTTGGCTTTGCGAAGGAATTTGGCCATTTGCCTTTCAGAAGCCGGACGAGCATTGTCATACTTTTGCAACCACTCAGGAGTGGCTGAAGCACCTGATGATGATGATGAGGTTGTTGGGGAATTGGGTGGTTGATCCTCAGGAGGAGAAGAAGAATGTTGTTGCTCAGAGTGCTGAGGAGGGTTTAATTGACCCTCCATTTCCTCCTCAGCATCAGGGATATCATCATCACCAAAATCAATCTCCTTCTCTGACTCATCAGCTAACAAGTTTTCATAGTCAGCCAGAGAAGGAGCCTTCAGGATATCCGGCTCCCCCTCAGAAGAGGGCTCACCTTCGTTGTGGCCAGGTTCTGACTCTTTTGTCATAATAACTGGTGGGGTTTGACCAGCCTGACTAGTCATAATAACTGGGGGGGTTTGCCCAGCCTGACTTTTAGGGTCAGTTCCCGAGAGAACAAAAGTGCCTGAGATGCCTGAGGTGGTTTTGGGTTCCGTATCGGCGGGTGGTTTATATCCCTCCGAGTCTTTGTCCCCCTGAGCGCCTTCATCCACTGATGGGTGTTTTCCAGTGGAATCATGAGCACTCCTTGTGAAGATGTATGGACCCCCTTCCCATCAGGATTGGACTGTCCTTTTGGGGATTCAGGGTCCTGAACTCCCTGAGACTCTGAGTGTGATTTCTCAGAGACGTTAGCGGGATGTGAGTGGGTGTGGGTCCCCTTCTCAGTGGAGTAGTGCTGCCCCACTGAGGATATAAAACCCTGTACTCCCTCAGGCTCTGATTGTGATTTATCAGTGCATTCATTGGGATGTGAATGGGTGAATGTTCCTGATCCCTCTGACTTGTTTATGTCAAAGGAAACATGCGGAAAGGGTTTGTCCGAGGACACTGAGGGTGATTTCTCAGTGACCTCCGGTGACGGTTGTTTTGTGGTCAGAAGGGTCTCTGCAGTGGGTGTCTCAGAGGTCTGGGCCACAATTTTAAGGGTGCCTGAGGCAATAGTCTCAGTGACGAGTGGTTTAGGTCTAACCACCTTACTGGACTGTCCCCCTTTCTTCTTCTTCACCTTCTTGGTTGGTGAAGGTACTGGGGAGCTACATTTTCACCCTGAATGACTACTAACATGTAGTTGGTCAGGGCGGTGGGTTGTGCCTCTGTGATGTCACTACTAAAATTGGTCTTATGCAAGACGTCAGGTTTTGTACCTTGATCGTCAGACCTTAAGTAGTCAGAACCAAGAAGGTCCTGAAGCACACAGGAAATGAACCTAGGATAAGACATGTGTCTTTGCCTATGTTTCCCTGAGAGCTTGGCAACGAGGTCACGGAAGATTATACCTCCGATATCAATTTTTCTACCCTCCAAGAGACTGAACATCATCATTTGCTGTGATGAGTTCACTTGCTCAGTGGAGGATTTATTCCCTCCGAGGACTTGAATGACAAATGTCATCATGAGTCTCCAGATGGGGTGAAACCATGTCTTCACTATGGGAGCCTTTTCTAACAAGGCTTCAGGAGACAAAGTAGGACGCTTAGCGTCATGAGGCCCAAGGAATAGCATTTCTGCTTTAATTTCTGGTCAGTAGGGTTTGCCTCAAAGGTCTGGGTGAAGTCAAGACCAGTGGCCTTGAGAAAGGTCTTGTAGTCCAGGGAGAGGGGTTTCTTCCCATTCATCTCAGTGAATGTGATGATTGATTCTCTGGTGTCCTTAGGGCTAGTAGCCGTTGCGGTACACCAGAACTCCCTGAGGTAGTCATGATAAATGACTGATGGGATTTTGGTAAAGGCCGTGGTAAGGAAGTAGTTATGTAAATACTTAACCACATCCTTGTACCCCTCATATTGTTGGGGGTAGTGGAAATTTCCAACCACGTTGTTCTTGGTCATATCCACGCCCTCCATTGTGAAATTCACATTTGGGGCGAGGGTGATAGCATTAGAAGATGCCATTTTTGTGTTAGGTTTTTGGTCGGAAAAAATGGTCTGGGTTTCTAATTGCTAAGAACACACACAATTTGTTTGATAGAGAAAAGGGCAAGAGTTTGCTTATGATTTCTAAATAAAACATGTGTGTGTTATCTATTGTTTGGGTTTTTATAGGGAAGTGGAGGTTGAGGGTATTTTGGGCATAAAGCGGTTATTCTCAAAATTTTGAAATTTTTTTAAAACATTTGAAGTCCGCATTTAATGCCACGTTTTCCACTTCCCCATGTATTCGGCAACCGTCATGGTGAACAGTTGTGCCGTCTGCAAAAAGTGTAATTTGCAGAGCTGAGTCATCACATTTCTATTATATGATTGGAGAGGCAATTTAATGCCAAGTGGGAATGTGGGGGCCCAAGATGTGTATGCCAGAAGGGTAAAGAGACATATATTCCTATATTAAATAAGAAGTCAGTCACCAACCTAGGACATTTACTAACTAAATACTTAGAGCATTTAAGTTAGTATTGAATGACATCTTGAGGGCCCTGAATGATATTCATTCACTGAGGGGTTCAGGAAGGGTGATTCAGTGATCTTGTTCACTGACGAACACATTGAGTCAGGGACCTGAGGTTTTAAGAATTTACACTTCAGTTGGAAGGATTCAATCAGTGGACTGATTCTCGATATCCAACATTCCTAATTCAGCTTTCAGTCTTGTGAAAGTTGGTTCATCCAAAGGTTTGGTGAAGATATCAGCTAACTGATATTCAGTAGGGATGAAGTGTAATTCAATGTCACCATTCATGACATGGTCCCTGATGAAATGATATCTGATATCAATGTGTTTTGTTCTCTGATGAAGAACAGGGTTGTTGGATATTGCAATTGCACTTGTGTTATCACAAAAGATGGGTACCATCTTATACTGAATGCCATAGTCACTGACATGACTTTTCATCCAAAGTACATTTGCACAACAGCTAGCTGATGCAACATATTCAGCTTCTGCTGAGGACATGGCAACTGATTGTTGCTTTTTGGCACTCCAACAGACTAATTTTCCACCAAGAAATTGGCAGGAGCCTGAGGTGCTTTTCCTATCCATGTTGCAACCAGCATAGTAAGAGTCTGAGTATCCCTTGAGATCAAAGCCTAAGCACTTAGGATAGTATAATCCAAGGCTTAGGGTACCTTTCAGGTACCTGAGGATCCTTTTCACAGCAGTGAGATGAGATTCTCTTGGGTCAGATTGATATCTGGCACACAAACATACTGAGAATTGGATGTCAGGTCTTGATGCAAGGAGATACATCAGTGACCCAATCATACCTCTGAATAGAGTTTGATTGACTGATTTACCAGTGAGGTCAGGACCAAGGTTGTTTGGAGGAACCATGGGAGTCTTGACTGAGGCACAGTCACTGAGATCATACTTCTTCAGTATGTTTCTGACATACTTCTCTTGACTGATAGAGGTACCTTTATCAGTCTGCTTGATTTGCAATCCAAGAAAGTAAGTCAGTTCTCCCATCATGCTCATTTCAAATTTCTTTTCCATTAGTTTTTCAAACTATTTGCAAAGTTTGTAACTTGTTGAGCCAAAGATGATGTCATCAACATATACTTGTACAAGTATGACATCATCATTTGTCTTGTAGATAAACAAGGTGTTGTCTATCTTGCATCTGACAAATTTGTTTTGGATCAGGAAGGATGAGAGAGTTTCATACCATGCCCTGGGAGCTTGCTTCAGTCCATAAAGGGCTTTGTCAAGCTTACAGACATAGTCAGGAAACTCACAACTTTCAAATCCAGGAGGCTGTTGGACATAAACTTCTTCTTTCAGTGAGCCATTTAAGAATGCACTTTTAACATCCATTTGGTACACTTTGAAGTTCATGTAGGTTGCAAATGCAAGGAAGATCCTGATGGCTTCCATTCTTGCAACTGGTGCAAATGTTTCCTCATAGTCAATGCCTTCTTGCTGGTTGTAGCCTTTGGCAACCAGTCTGGCCTTGTTTTTGATGACTATGCCATTTTCATCAGATTTGTTTTTGAATACCCATTTCATGCCAATGACTGTAACACCATCAGGACACTTGACTAAGGTCATCACCTTATTTCTGTCAAATTGTTCCAGTTCATCATGCATGGCCTGAACCCAACTAGGATGTGTAAGTGCTTCTTTGACACTTTTGGGTTCAATGGTGGAAATGAAGTCCACAAATAGGCATTCATTGGCTGAGGCTGTCCTTAGTTTAGCAGCCATGTTTCTAGTGAGCATGCCTTTAGTAGGCTCTCCAATGATTTTGATAAGTTCTATGTCCTGAGACCTAGTCCAACTGTCCTGAGGTCTAGGATACTGATTTGAACTTGTGGAGGCCTGATTTGGTAGAGGTGTAGGATCAGGTTCAGACACTTGAGAATTTTCAGGATCCTGAGTGTCTGAATGGGTTGGCTGATCACTGAGATTGTTTGGTTCCTGAGCACTTTGAACAGACTGATTTAATGTATCAGTGTTTGTTAGTGCTTCAATAAACTCAGTGATGGTTGGGTAAGGGAGGTTGTGAGGGATAATGTGATAGGAGATATCAGCATTTACTTGATACTGAGTGGAAGGATTGTTGTCAGGATCATATTCATCAGGAGGATATCTGTATGAATCATTGATTCCTATTTCTTCCACTGAGGCATTTGAGAACCTTATAGCTTCAGTGCTCTCATCAAAGGTAACATGGAATGTTTCCTCAGTTTGTTGTCTCCTTGTGTTGAACACCCTGAAGGCTTTTGAGACTAGGAAATATCCTAGGAAGTATCCATCATCAGCTTTGGCATCGAATTTCCCTAAGTGATCCTTGTGATTATGAATAAACACAGGACACCCAAAGACATGAAAGTAGCTGATGTCAGGGATTCTTCCCTTGAATAACTCATATGGAGTTTTGCTATGTCTCTTGACAATGATGGATCTGTTCTGAGTATAACAGGCAGTTTTGACTACTTCAGTCCAAAAATGTTTGGAGAGGACTGATCCATTTAACATTGTTCTTGCAGCTTCAATGAGTGTTCTGTTTTTCCTTTCAGCCACACCATTTTGTTCAGGTGTGTAAGGTGAGGAAAATTTTTGATGGATACCTTTCTCATCACAGAAACTTACAAGTTCATAGTTTCTGAACTCTGTCCCATTGTCAGTCATAATCTGTTTGACTTTGATGTCATTCTGATTTTCAATGTTCCTAACAAAGGACATGATAGTTCCTGCTGCCTGACTCTTTTTGGTCAGGAAGTAAACCCAAGTGTATCTTGAGTATTCATCCACAATGATCAGAGTATACTTCTCATGGTTAATAGATCTAGGACTGATGGGCCCAAAGAGATCCATATGAGGAAGGTGTAGGCAGTTCCTGATGAAAAAGTTGGTTTTGGTTTTAAAGGATGCTCTCTTGTGTTTGCCTTTCTCACAAGCTGAGCAAGGTTTGTCCTTTGAAAACACAAGAGATGGTAAGCCAAGGACCTTGTTTTGTTTCACAAGATGATTTATGTTCTTGAAGTTCAGATGGGAGAGTCTCTTATGCCAAAGCCAGTTGAGGGTCTCAGTGGCCTTAGCAGAGAGACAAGTTCCATTATGAGTTAGACTGGTCATGTCTAACACATAAACATCTTGTCTTCTTGGTGCAATAAGGACAACTTCCTTGTTTGCATTGAAGATGGTTCCTTGCTTATCATCAAACTGAACTATGTACTTTGCATCACATAGTTGACTGACACTGATCAGATTATACTTAAGGCCATTTACATAAGCTATCCTAGTAAGGACTATACCATTGCAGTTTACTGAACCATACCCTTCAGTGAGACATGATGAGTTATCAGCAAATACCACCTTGGGTCCTGGTTCCTCTACATATTTGTGCAGATATTCTTTCACACCAGTCATGCTCCTTGAACATCCACTATCTAGATGCCAAATTGGCTCCCTGACATGTCTCTGCACAAATTGTAAACTGAATTAGTTCTTTCTAGGACCCCTCTTCTTGGAGGGCTTGGCTTTAATAGCCTGCTTAAAATTATACAATGATTCATGATCAGTGGTGGAGTGGACTGAGCTCCCACAAATTTTTCATTTGATAGCAGTGGATGACTCAGCAGACTGAGAAGATGGTTTGGTCATTCCTCTTCTTGCCTGAATGACCTCCTCATGTCCTGAGGTGTCATGAGTGGGATCACCACATAAGTCACAACATGTGTCCATTAGGCAATCCTCAGGGAGGTGGTCATTGAATCCACAATGAGGGCAAGGTTCAAAAGGCTTTGCCTTTTATTTCATTTTCTGCTTTGAATCAGATGGATACTTATGAGCAACTGCTTTAAAGTTTGCCATCTTTGATGAGGCTGTGTATGATTGATGATCAGATGTTCTGTGATCTTCTTTTTGCATATCATGCAGTAAAGGATTCTATAGCAATCATCAGTGGAATGATTGGTAAAGTGACACAGCTCACATTTCAGCAGAGGTTTGGTGGGCTTTGGTTTTGGTTTGGAACTTGTGGAAGCTGATTTTGTTTCCTTAATCTTAGATTTAGGAGTTTTCTCAGAAGATTCTATCTTGTCACTCAGCTTCCTGAAAAGCTCAGCCAACTGATCAATTTTTGAGTCAGGGCTTTCTGTTTTAACTTCAGAAGGGACTGAAGTTGATAAGTCATCAGTATTTACTGAGACCTCAGGGATTTGTCTTTTCAAGATTGTTTTTCCCAGTCCTGATTTATCCTTTGGAGAATGTTCAGAATAGACCAATGGTGTGAGGTCTGAGCTTGGAGAAGCTCCCTGAAGGACTTTCAGTGGTGGGAGAGGTGTAACTGATTCTGATTCTGACTCAGTGATTGACTCAGTACTACTGGGTTGATCAGTGAGTCCTAGCATACTTTTCAGAGCCTGACTTTCAGGAAGTAAGATTTTCCCAGTCTCAAAGTTGGGTAACTTACTGACTGGGTTGTCCCTGACAATCCAGTCATTTGACTTGGGTTTCATCTCTTGCTCAAAAGATAAGCCAGCTGGAATAAAAGCTTTTTCTTTGTCAGTCTCACTGGGGGTGTCAATGAGTTGGTCTCCTCCTATGATTTTCTTATTTTCACTAGGAATTAGACTGACAGATTCATAGACTCTTGGGTTCTTTTTAGTCCAACTTTCTATGACAGCCTTTTCTTTGTTAAGTTCATTTTGAAGGGCTTGATTCTTTTTCAAAATCTCAATGTTTTGAATTTGTAGTGTGACAACTTCTAACTTGGTTTGTTTAAGTACAAGCAATTCATCTCTACATTTATTCAATTCTAACACAAGATTATTATATTTTGAAAGCAAATTCAGCCTTTGTTCTTCTACAAACTTAAGATCTACAGAAATATAGTTCAAATAAGACTGCCAATCAGAATCATCATCCATAGAAAGTAAAATGTTTACCTTCTTCATTGTGATGTTGACCCATTCTCCATTTCTTGCATGGCTCTTTCCAACAGCCAGCTGATCACCATCAGAAAGTGCCATCAGTGCACTCACATGAACTTCTTCATCATCAGAGACCTCTTCTTCATCCCAGTCATAAGCTTCAGCCATAAGGACCTTGTTCTTGGTCTGAACAGGTTTGGGATCCTGAGCCTGAGAGACTGAGGAAGTGGCCTCAAGAAGAGCAAGCTTAGCTTTTGCTTTCCTATACTTAGTTTCAAAGTCTTTTTGACTACTTTGAGAGGTTTGAGAAGACTGAAACATTTTAGGTTGAAACTTGCTAGTTCCTGAAGAAGAACTGTTTCCAGAAAATTTGTAAGAAGGTTCTGAGGTTGTTTTTGAATAACAGTCTTTAACAAAATGACCCTTTTTACCACATTTAAAACATTCAGTGGTCTCATGTGCTTTAGCTTTTGAAAAGTTTGACTGATTTCTTTTGATAAACCGTTTTCAATTTGCAAGGAGTGCCCTTTCTTGGAATTCCAAGTGTAAGTCATTTAGGTACTCCTCACAGGTTCTATCATCAACCTCATCATCAGAATCCTCTTGAAAATCCTGCACAATACCATTAGAATAAAAGGCAGTTGATATGGGTGAGGAAGTCAGGGCCTTTTTGGTCTCAAGGGCTTTCTTTGAGTCTGGGTATCTCCTTGAGATTAAGTTGTCTTCATAGACAAACTTCCCATAGATCTCAGCAAGCTCAAGGGTCTGAATGTGATTTGCATTCCTAAGGCCCTGAGAGAAGTTTAGCCACTTCTCAGGGAGACTATTGACAAAGCCAACATTGATCTCATGCTTAGACAAAACTACACCATCATTGGACAACTCATTCATCAGGGTCTTGTACCTGGTATAGGTCTGAGAAAGACTTTCAAAGTCTTTGGCCCTGAAAGTATTATACTCAAGTTTAAGATCCATGATCCTATTTTCCTTGGTATCTGAGGGACCTTCGAAGCTATGAACCAAGTCAAGCCATGTTTGTTTGGTTGTGGTACAGTTAATGACTGATTCCATTGTATCGTCAGGGAGACAAGATATAATGATGCTTCTCAGGCGCTGGTCTTGGTTGACCACCCTTCTCTCATCAATAGTCCACTGAGCTTCAGGTTTGATTAACCCTTCAGCAGTTTTTGGGACATAGGGACCTTCATTGATACAAGTGATGTAGTATGGTTCCATACCAGTCAAGTAGCAAGGCATGCGCTTTTTCCACTTGCTAAATTTTCCAACTTCAAGTCTGGGAGCAACAGCTGAATAGCTACCTCCCTTTTTATCGACTAGCTGGGGTACATTGATATCAGCCATAGTAGGATCTTGGTTTTAAAAACCTTGAGCCCTCTTAGTTTTGAAAAGATTTTATAAACCAGAGGCTCTGATACCACTTGTTGTTCCTGTTACACTTATAGAAATAACTACAAAGTTATCCTAAACATGTACTAAGACTGATATAATGTAATGATTAATTTTACCAAATAAGTAATAACATAAAGATAAAAACAACAAAGGTTTTTCAACGTTTAAATTCTTATTAGAAATTAATCAAAGAATCTATTACCCAAGTGTTTTGCGGAATAAACACTTGGGATTGAATAGACAAGGTATGCTGTTCTCCTCACTAAACTCAAGCTGTTCTTGAGTGACAACAAAAAGACCCACTGAGCTATCTCAGGGATGTGTTGTTCTTTGGAAGAGAAAAGTGGTTTTTTTGTGAAAGTCTAAGCTTTTAATGCACAAAACTTATCCCACTTTTCTCCCCATCTATCCTATTTATACACAAGTATAAAAGAACAACCCGTGACTAAAAGTACAAAAAGAATGACCTAGCTAATCTGTCAAAATACAACAGTATTTTGACAGTTATAAGAATCTATTTTGGGATAAGGTTGAAACTGCTTTCTGAGTGTCAGTGATAACACAGTTCTTGTTCTCACGCCATTCAGGGAAAGTTTGACTTTGCTCTGATAAGGACCTCTCCTTATCTTTTCAAACTCTTCCCGCCTTGTCCCGCCTTTCTTTCAGACTTCAGATTCTTCAGGCTTGGTCTTCAGTCTTCAGTCTTCAATTACATTTGTTGTTGAGGAGACTGAGGGGTTCAGTGAGCTCTTGTCAGTACTCATTGAACCCATCATCTTCTTCTTTGGCTTAAGTCACACTCAGGGAGTCCCGCCTTCCTGAGGAGTGAATCCTTCTTCTTGAATTCTCCTTAAGCTTCCTGAAGACGACTCACTGAGTTACTGTTCACTCAGTGACTTGAATTGTTCTCGGTTGATAAACACTTGGCTTAATTTGTGTTCAAACCCTGTTTAAGATAATTGGGTATTTACGAACCCAACAATAAGTTTTAAAAAGTTATGAATGCGGAAAACAAGGCCCATAATAGTTTTAAGTTGTCCCATAGTACAAAAACTTTGGTCATGAGTGTTATGTGTACACTCCAAAAGTGTGCCTATGCCCCTGCCAAGCTCTGCCTTGCATCATCATACATCAAACAATTAAACACCTGAGAAGAGCATGCTAAAAGTCAGCAAAAAGCTGGTGAGTTCATAGGTTTACATAAAGCAGTAAAGTTGGACCAATAAGTTTACGAGTTAACATTATAATGTGCATAATGTTATACGAGTTAACATTATAATGAGCATAATGTTATACGAAAGTCTACTATGCTGCGCTAAGTTCCATGTTACCGAAGCTACGACAGTGTGCTTGAAATGAGTTCATTAAATAATAATAAGGCCCGGCAAGTGTTCTATCCCGTGACACTTGTAATTCGACATGGTATACATCCGTTTGTCTTATCTGGACTGTTGGACCTCAACACGGATGGAGGTGTCACCCTCAATAGATCTATTTATATCACTCGTGCTTCCCAACGGGAACTAACGGTACATGAGTATGGGCATGAATTTGGGATACAGTACTTAGGCTAACACGTAATAGTTTTTCAAACAAAAGCATGGTTTAAATAATCCATAAAAGTAAGCATGTTTCTCACCCCAAGTTTGCAAAGCAAATACGAGTTAAAAGTGGGGCTACGAACTCACCTCAGAAAATAGTCCTCTGAAATGAAAAGTCAAGTAGTAGCAGTGTGTGGCACCAACACGCGACCTAAATTAGTATGACAATTCTTAGTTCACAATTATGTGTACTCACGACTCAATGCGTTCAAATAAATATGAGTGTTGGCAAGTGGTTGTATTTAATGCTGCTTGTGTGGAAAAGCTTAAAAAATAATAATAAATAAAAAAAAAAAAAAAAAAGGTTACAACAAAATGTATTTGTAAGTATTGGCTCGAATATTTGCTTAATAGTTATGGATGAATACGAGTCAACAAGTATTAATTGAGTTCGTTTGGTCTCGATGTTTATGAATGTATATATATATGTTATATATTTATCGTTGTTGTGTAAAGATAATATATTTGAATCAATGCATTATTTATGGCTTTACGTTGCTATGGTCGTCTAATAAAATTACGTGTTAATCATATTTATGTAGACGAATAGTGGTAAAAATATGTAAGTTTTTATACTGTAAATCTTTATCAGAAAAATGTAACTTGGTCCAAGTCGAGGGACTAAAATTGTATAAATATTGTAAGTTTCAAAATTATAAGTGTTTAAGAAAAGTGATGGTTTGTTCAAAGTTGACGGCTTATGTTGTAAAGATCACAAAGTATAAAAAATAACAAAAATTGGCAAAACTGCCTATTTATACTTGGGCTTATAAGTAGAAAGGAGAAAGAAAGAAAGAAAAAATCTCCAAATGACCAAAGTTGGTTTCGAACCCAGGTCTGTGGGGTGGAAGGGGACCATCACACCAGTGGACTATATGTCCATTTGTATTAAATCTTGTAACTTAGACGTATGTATAGCGTTTTCCATCTGCTTCATTTTATGTTAATATTTCACTCAGTGAATATGGTCGTGGGTTGCATGTATATATGTATATACGAGTTTTGTGTTTCTTGCAAAAGTCTTTGTGTCCTCTAGTATTGTTGGTCAAGTGCGGTCCAGGAGTAATTGTTGAGACCCAAAACCGTTTCACTGTGGTTCGAAACAAACGACACTCGACATGGGACTTCATTACTCAACAAAAAAAACCATCATGACATCTCACTGTGGTTCGACCACAGTGAGTCTTCGACTCAAAACATAGCCCAAGTTTTAACAATATATAACTTAACTCAACGAGCCAATACATAATCTATACATCGACACTTCCCTCGTTAGCCATTACTTATGTTTTACGTTTCTCTTAACTTTTCATAAGTCGTTTAAGTTTCAAAAGTTTCGACACAAGCCATGTATATCTTGTACGTTTCATGTGGGTCGAATGTGGTGAAGATAAGCACAAGCTTATTCCTTTTTTTTTAGCTCACTAGCGTTAAGTTTGTTTAAAAAGTTACCACACAACCTTAAACACAACTTAAATCTTTCGTATGCATGAGGGTCGAACGTATGTATATGTGTACGCATGAAGACATTGTATGTGCATGAAATATGAAGCAAGCATAACCCTTTTTGTTTACAAAACTCAGCACAGTGACATGCAAAACTATATAGAAATGTTTATAGTTCAAATGGTATAGAAGTTTTTGAACCTTACAGTGAGTTCGAGAGTGAGTATTTGAATGAGAAAGAAGGAAGGCCACGAAGCAAGACCAATCACCCACGAACCAAAGTATGACCCAAGATTCCTAGTCTGCTAATGACCCAAAATGAACTTAGAAAGCTTGTAGTGACCAAAATCCTTGCTTCTTATTTCCCTAGCTCGACAGTAAAATAAAAGGAAGGTTTTGAAGTGTTTTGATTTAATGTTGTGTAGTTTAGATGTGTGATGAGAGGTGAAAGCTCGAGGGTTTTTATAGAGGCAACGAGGTACCCTCTTTGATTATTTTAATAGAGGTTCTTGAAGCATGCACTGTTATGTCCCGTCGAATGGAACAAAGAAAGGTCAAAGTTGTATGGTCTTGTCGAGTAGGAGAGGTTGTAGAAGCTAAGAGGGTTTGTCTGTATGGATACATGATGGGACGAAGGAGGGAAAAAAAAAAATCCTTGGTACTTAGTCGACATTAAAAAAAAAAAAAAAAAAAAAAAAAAGTTGGGTGTAGCATGGGACTTGTATCTAAGTTATTATTTTAATAAGAAAGGGGAAAGTAAGGGTGTGCTTTGTTGGGGTTTTAGGGACACAAAATCCTTTGGTTAACCTTGGTGTAAAATTGTGTATGTGTAGTTGAATTTTTTGTAGAAATCCTTGTGACTTGCTTCTGCCGAGAGACAAGAAAGAAAAGAAAAAAGGAAAAACAATGAAGAGATGTATGTTGGAGCTTTAGAGACATGTTATCCAAAGGTTACCCATTTTTTATTATTGTTTATGTTTTAGATTAGCATTGGAGGGATCATTAGGGTGGCTTGAGTTTTTGGTTTGGTCTTATCACGCATGGTAGGGAAAAGAAAAAAAAATAGTGTGTCGAGAGTTTGGGTTTGTGTCGAATTACAAGGGAACAAAAGAGAAAGAAAATAAAATGATATGTCAATTGTTTATGTTTTGTGTAAAAATCAATGCATAGTTTTAGTTAAGTATCATCATTTTATGTGTATATATGATTTCGAGAGTAGGGTGGTACATAAAACTTGTGAGGGCAATAAGTTTTAAATTCTTACGGAGGGTATTTCGTGTCCCTTTGAGTTTGAACGTGAGTCGCGGTGTCCTGGTTTGACACTAACAATTAAAATGTATAGAATACATTTTTGTGGGCATTTTTATAGAAGTATTATAAAAACATCTTTGTGGACTCGAGCATGAGTTAAATAATTATTTGCCATAACTAATAGAGTGTTGGTACGCGTGTGGTATTATTTTCGGGAAAAATGAGATAATTTCTCATTTTTAAGATTAAATCATTATTAAGTGTCAGAAAATAAATAGCGTGCATTTTCTGATAAGATAAATATTATCATTATTAAAATAATAATAGTACGGAAAATTACCAATTGTCACAGCCTCCCAGCCTTATTTGAATGTCGTCTCGACATTCAATTCATGTCATCAGATGAAGATGCGAAAAGATGAGGATATTTGGCCTTGAATTCATCTTCACGTTCCCACTTGAATTCAGGGCCTCATCGAGAGTTCCAACGAACTTTGACAATTGGAATTCGACTATGTTTCAATCTTTTGACCTCTCTGTCCATGATTTCAATAGGTTCTTCGATAAAGTGTAGCCGATTGTCAATCTTGATTTCTTTTAAAGGAATAGCAAGGTTTCCTTGGACAAGCATTTCTTTAGATTGCATACATGAAAGACGTCATGCACATTGTTTAGTTCTTGCGATAGCTTGAGTTGGTAAGCCACTTGTCCGATTCTTACTAGAATTTCGAAGGGTCCAATATAACGAGGATTTAGCTTTCCACGTTTGCCAAAGCATATCACGCCCTTCCATGGCGAAACCTTCAGCATAACTCTATCCCCTACTTGGAACTCAAGAGGTTTTCGCCTCTTGTCAGCATAACTCTTTTGTCTGTCTTGTGCAGCTTGCATCCTGCTTCGAATTTGCACAATCTTTTCGGTTGTCTCATGGATGAGTTAAGGACCTGTGAGTTGACTGTCTCCTACCTCTGTCCAACAAATGGGTGATCGGCACTTACGTCCATAAAGTGCCTCGAATGGTGCAGCTTTTATACTTGTATGATAGCTGTTGTTGTACGAGAATTCGACTAGGGGCAAATGTCTGTCCCATCCCTTGCCGAAGTCGATAACACAAGCTCGGAGCATGTCCTCCAAAGTTTGAATGGTTCTTTCACTTTGGCCGTCTGTTTGGGGATGATAAGTTGTACTCATGTCGAGTTTAGTCCCCAAAGCTTTTTGGAGTGACTGCCAAAAGTTTGAAGTGAAGCGACTGTCGCGATCAGAGATGATTGAAATTGGTACTCCATGTCTGGAGACTACTTCTTTCAGATATAAGCGAGTTGATCCATGTTGTCTATTTCTTTGATGGGAAGAAAGTGTGCAGATTTGGTGAGTCTGTCAACAATCACCCAAATCGTGTCATAACCACTGGATGTTCTTGGTAGTTTGGTTATGAAGTCTATAGTGATTCGTTCTCATTTCCATACCGGAATTTCAGGTTGCACTAGTAATCCGGACAGTTTCTGATGTTCAGCCTTAACTTTAGAACAAGTTAAGCATTTACCGACGTATAGTGCAATATCCGCCTTCATGATAGGCCACCAATATAGTTTCTTAAGATCAAGGTACATCTTATCGGCTCCGGGATGAATAGAGTACTTGGACTTATGCGACTCGTGCATAATTAACTCTCGTATCCCACCATAGAGCGGTATCCAACTTCTATCATTGAAGCACAGTACTCCATCTGATCTCTTTACAAAGCCATTTTCATTCTCTGGCATACCATAGAGTCTTTCACTTGGTCGGTTTTCTTCCTTGAGCGCCTCAACCTGAGCCTCGAGGATTTTTTATGGAAGAGGTGAACTGATCGTCATTCCTAGTTATCTGACTCTCAAGGGTTTGAGTCGTTCTTTTCGACTAAGAGCATCTGCCACAACGTTGGCTTTTCCCGGGTGATAACAAATCTCACAATCGTAATCACTGAGTAATTCTAGCCACCTACGTTGTCTCATGTTCAACTCTTTTTGGTCTAGAATATTGATTGTACAAATAATTGCACAACCAAGCCTTCGATGGTGATCAAAGGAATAATGGGGTGTTGAGATTGCGCCAAGCTTGTTCTTAACCTGAAATAAGAAATACGAAGACACTACGTTAAGTGATTGCGCAGGGGTTGGACCCTGCGAACCACCTCCGGCGTGTGAGTAAGTATGTGTAATGGTAATGTAGGTTGTAAATGACGAGAATGAAGTTAACTTACATTGTTCTTGCCCGAATAAGCTATTTATAGGGGAGAAATAGGCCTTAGTGGGTGGTTTGCACATGTTTCGGAGATCATGGGGGCGTCCCATGATTTGTGGTAACCGCTAGGGCTTTGTAGCCCACGATCTCTGTTTTGACGGGAAAGCCAAGGGAAGAGGAGACGTGGGTTTGACCAGGTCAGGATTGTCCTTCGAGCTAGTTCCTTCGTAGGAGATACCCCGAAGGGCTTAGGGCTTCGATTGGCGGATTCCCACATGGTAACCAGTTCGCAGGCGAATGGTTTTACGCCAATGAAACGTGTTAGGAGATTAACCTGGGCCTCCGAAGGGAGGGCTTTCTACAAGCTCGAAGGGGAGTCCTTCGACCCGTTCGGAGGGTACATCATCAAGCCACCCAGTCGAAAGTGATATATACGTACAAGGATAAATTGCATTCGACTCAAAAAACCTGCTACACTTTATCCCGTTCGTCGCAAATTTGAACGCAATGAAGATAAGTGCTTAAACAAACTTTGCGCAATAAATGCGGCTAATAAATCTTCAACTACCACTCTACACTACAGCAGCGAAGATATCGGTAAACATCTTTTCAAAAATTAAAAAATTAGGCTCCATGTATATCTCGGATTATAACTGCACGTGGATGGCTAGGATGAAACTACAAAGGATATCCATAAACCCTTCATACTTCCAACCCTAGATCATATTTTCTTTTGCGCCCAAAATACACGTACACGACCCTGTGCTTTGTGCTTCAGTTGAGCTTAAAGGTAAGTTTCCCTCTCCGATCTTTGTCCTTTTGCGCTCATAGTCTCTAGTTCAAGATGAGTATGGCGGCGAAAAGAACTATTAGGGAGCAAAAATGTACTCTATCAGAGCAGGCTCTAATAGAATTTCTTAAAATATATCCCATACCTAAAGAGTTTAAAGTTATGCTTCCCAATCAAAACCAAAATGTTTTTGATGCTCCAGCGGGTTATGTGGGGCTTTATGTGCATGCATTTACAGAATCTAACTTTAGGATTCCGATCCACCCCTTAATCCTAGAGTTTCTACAATATTATCAAGTACATATATCCAGGCTGAACCCTTTTGGCTTAGCCAAGTTGACTACTTACATCGTTGTATGTAAAGCTTATGGGTATGAGCCAACACTGAATGTGCTTAGAGGCTTTATAAACCTTTTTCCTGGTGGTGATTGGTTAACATTGGCCAAAAGAAGTGAGCCCGATGTGCCTTGCTTAATAACTAAACCTTTTGCCAACATAAGAAAATGGAAAGGTCTGTTTTTCTATGTGCAAGATACGATCATACCTCCCAATTATCCAGCGTTGCTAGATAAAGACAATCGTTTTGACGAGAAACGCTTTGATGATCCTTTGCCGCACTTCGTAAGAAGCTATCCCCTCTACCAACGTCTTGAACGTCACCCATTTGATGTGCAAACGTTTCCTGAGCCAATATTGTTTCTGGCGGGCATTATAGATTATTGGGAAGGCTCTCCCTTGGAACCTGAGATAATCTGCAATGGGAAAAGTATGTATGTACCTATTCAAATAAAGTAAATGACTTATCTGATGGTATTTATCTCTTTTTTCTGTAGGGATGGCATTCAGGAACTTCGTTGTAGCCCGTGGTACTAGAGAGTTTAGTTTTGTCCCCAAAGAGCCAAATAATGTGAACCATGAAGTAGGTTCTCCATCAACATCAATTAATAATGACGAGACTCCGCATTTTGTGGAGACTGTAGCAGATTCCGATGATCCCCTTATCAAGGAATTTCAAACAAGGCTCGTAAGGTCCTCCGGTCTTTCAGATAAGAAGAAAAGTAAGAAAGCAAAAGCTGCTATGTCTGTGAAGACTTCTCCGAAGAGGAAATTATCCCTTCCTACTCCTCCGACAAGAATGGTGAAGCCCAAAGGCTCTCATTCTAAAACCTTTATACCTACTCCTCTGACGATTCCTGAAGATGATACTCCTAGTAAGTTATAATGCATGCGTAATAAGTGTCCTTCCTTATATAACTTGTGCTTCTGTCTTTCGCAGGTCTTCCCGATGTTAATGAACTACCCAATTCAACTGAGTGTCGCCACTTGGTAGAAAAAATGACACCTGCTAAATGGAAGGGAATCTTGGATAACATGTCTATGGAAGAGCTTTGCAACTTTAATTCCAAAAGTTATGCTAGGCAGGCTGTCTTGGATAATCATCTTAATTCTAGGACAAGGGGATTGGTGCAAACGGTGTTGAATGTGAGAGTGAAAATGGATGCTATCTTAGCCAAAGAAAAAGCTAGGGATCATGAATATGATAAATTGGAGGCTAAGTGCAAAGAAGTCTTGGGGAACTTTGAGAAGAATCCTTTTGTGCAAGATATGCGAGCCAAGATTGACAGGCTCGAGGGGCAATTGAAGGAATCCCAAGCAAGGTGTGATAGGTTGAAGGTTGAGGAGTCTAAGGTGTCCATCTATAGAGCCCAAATTGAAATGCTCGAATCAAAATTTACAAGTCTGGAAACCGAAATGTCTAGGCTGATTGAGCAGGAGGCCGAGCTTTGCGAGGAAATCGATAGTCTGAAATTCCAGTGTCGAAGCTTGAAGAAAGACCGAGCTGAGGTAGTTTCGAAGGTTGTTCCTCATGTTGCAATGGAATTGTATCGTAGCGATGAGGTGGGGGAAGTTATTGGGAAACTAGTGAACGCAACCATCTTTTATGGTACATGTACCGCTTTGGAAGAAATTGCCCAGACAAAGAAGCCTGTGGTTTTGTCGGAGGTACCATACTATCGTTCTGATTCTAAGAAAGAATTTAATGAGGCTGGCGATGCGTTTACGTCAACAGAGTACCCTTTCCTATCCGAGGTAACTAAAGACTCGTTGGCTCCCATAGAAGAACTTTTGACGAAGAAGCCGATGAAAGTCCACCCTCCGTCTTCAACAAAGAAATCTGTTTATGTTCTGCCTTGAAAGGATCTCTATGCATAATGCCCCAACGTGTTTAATGTTCATTTGTTTAAGACAATTTATCTTTGTTGCTGTATGGGCTTCGACCCATGCGTTAGACAATTGTTTAAACTGTTTTTGCTTTAACCATTGTTGGTCTTATCAATGTTAAGTAGGGATAATAATCCGCTATGAATGTCATACTTTTCTTCTCGTACGCTTATTATAAATGTACGTATACAACCTAAGGTTATAACCTTATTGGGTGTATTTTGAACCAAGATTTTCCGTAATCGTATAATTTGACTGCGACAGAGGGTCGCGACCCACTCCGTCTTTATCCTGAAGGTACGAAGGGCTTAGAATACCCTAAGACTATATAGGAAAAGTTAATGTGAATTGTTTTGGATGTTATCTGTATACAAGACATGTGTCTTGCTTCATCCTTCGACATTGAAACTTGTAAAGTACTTGGCTGAGCAAATCTTTGTTGTAAATAACGAAACAAGAGATTTTGAGGGAAATAATTTATGTCATTAAGTGGGTAGGGAGGATTACATCATTCTAAAAAATGAACACTAAGACGCCTACCATTAATGCTTTTTTCCCAAATGGGAAGAATGCGTTACATGAAATTGAAAAACAAACTGATTGTTTTAAATGTAGTAAGTTTTATATGTAAAACTTACGAAGATTGGTACCATTCCAAGTCCTTTCCAAGGCCTCCCCCTTAAGCGTTGCGAGCTTGTAAGCACCATTGCCGTAGGCTTCCAATATAACGTAAGGTCCTTCCCATGTTGGCCCTAGTTTTCCTTCGTATTCAGCCTTGCTTGCGCTGTTTAAACGAAGGACATATTCACCTGGCTTGAATGTGGAGGGACGAACTCGGTTGTTATAGTACTTTTCAAACTTCTGTTTATAGATAGCCTCCCTGATCTAAGCTATTTCTCTTCTTTCTTCCAGGAGGTCGAGGTTTTCACGAAGCCTTTCGTCATTTGTTTTTTCTTCAAATTTCACAACGCGTTCTGTTTCGATGCTGATTTCGGAGGGTATGACAACTTCCGTTCCATAGACTAGGCTAAAAGGAGTTTCCCTATGGCTTGACTTGGGGTGTGTCCTATGTGCCCACAAAACTTGGGGTAACTCATCTACCCACCGCTGATGACTTCGTCCGAGTCTCTTTTCGATACCATCGATGATGTCCCTGTTCGTGACTTCAACTTGTTCGTTGCCCTGAGGATGGTATACGGAAGTGAACGATTGCTTGAATTTTAGGCCTTCACAAAAATTTGGGAATACTCCTTAGGCGAATTGCTTCCCGTTGTCGGAGATGATAATGTGTTGAACACCAAATCGGCAGATTATGTGTTCCCATACGAACTTCTCCATATGCCTTCCTGTTACCGACGCTAAAGGTTTGGCCTCGACCCACTTGGTGAAGTAGTCTATGGCTACGACCAAGAACTTTACCCCTCCCGGAGCTACTGGTAGGGGTCCGACTATGTCGATTCCCCATTGACAGAATTGCCATGCTGAGGTGACAGATGTCATGTCTTGCTTAGGCATTCTTGGAACTTTGGAGTGGATCTGACAAGCTTCGCATTTTTGTATTATCTCTATTGCGTCTCTATGCATAGATGGCCAATAATACCCTAGCTTCATTACTTTTGAAACAACGGAGCGAGGGCCTGCATGCAACCCGCAAGATCCTTCGTGAACCTCATAGATGATGTTCGAAGCCTGTTTTGGTCCCACACAATGAAGCCATGGAGATAGGAAGGATCTCCTATAAAGGTTATCCCCAATGAGCCTATATTGAGGAGCTTTGATCCTCACCTTTCGAGCAAGCTTAGGATCCTCCGGCAGAATACCACTGATCAAATACTCCCTAATCAGAGTCATCCAATTGGTGCCTTCCTCGAGTATGACGTCAGAAACTTCGCCTCGTTTAATTGACCTATCAGTCAATACTTCTACCAAAACTTCCTTCGTTAAATGAGCAAATGCCATTGAAGCCAACTTGCTTAAGGCATCTGCTTTCTTGTTTTGATTTCTGCGAACATGTGCTATATCATAGGTTTCGAAGCTTTGAAGGAGTTCTTTAGCTTTTTCCAAATATTGCTTGATGGTGGGCTGCCTTGCTTCGTAGGAGCCTTTAATTTGGTTGGCGACTAACTACGAGTCTACAAAAACGGAGAGGTTACGAACCTCCATGTCCTTTGCAAGTCGAAGACCGGCTAACAAAGCTTCATACTCGGCTTCATTGTTGGTAGCTTCGAACTCAAAACGCAATGCGTAAGTGTATTCCTTTCCTTCCGGACTAACTAGCATTAAACCTGCTCCTGAACCATCAGAACTTGATGCTCTGTCTGTGTACAATTTCCACCCCTCCTTCGTATTTTGGGGTTTCTCCTTAGGAAATTCTTTATCTTGGCTAGGTCCGGAGGGTGTTTCAGCGAGAAAGTCTGCAAGTATCTGACCTTTGACGGAGTTTCGACCCTTGTACTCTATCTCATGTTCTCCCAATTCGATAGCCCATTTAGCTACCCTTCCTGATTTCTCAGGCTTCGACAGTATCTGCCAAATGGTGATATTTTGCAAGAGAATAAGAGAAATCATCGCATGAATGGATAGCATCACAAATAGAGTGTGAATGAAAAGAACTCAATCAACAACAGAGAGAGGTAACAAAATGAGCTTGTTATAGATTAAAAGTCGTGTTCAAATAAATGGGTGGATTCCTATACGATAGCAATATAAGCGTTTCAAAGGAATAAAACGAGTAGCCAAACTCAGAGTCGAATGATAGTTAATGTAGAATGTGGCGAGTGTTTAAACTCGGAGTTGAATGGTAAAATTTCATAAGGGAAGGCATAGTCTGTGACAAGGACGGTATACGTGTGTAAGTATATAGAAGATACTTATAATCTTTAGTATAAAGCTAGAAAGTATAAGCCATAATATAAGTACATATGTATATGTATACAATTAACACTAAAGCATGTGTTATCAAAGTAGCACGTAAGTGTATGCAAAGCTTGCTCAAATAATAAGTAGAGTAGCAAGTAAAGTGGCAAGTAAGGCAGGCAGGCTGGCATATGGCGGTCATAGGATGAGTTTTTGTAAAAAGCGGTTATAGTCTAGGTTTTATGTGTACCTAGTTCTCTATAACCTAGGCTCTGATGCCAATCTGTAACACCCCCAAATCAAAATTTCAGCAGAAGGGATATCTGGGGTGCTACGTATTGAGATCACAACACAAGTGATAGAGAACGGATTAACTAATCCGTTTTAAAGTTACATTAATTAAAACATAAGTTTTACAAAGTTATGAATGCGGAAAACAAGGCCCATAATAGTTTTAAGTTGTCCTATAGTACAAAAACTTTGGTCATGAGTGTTATGTGTACACTCCAAAAGTGTGCCTATGCCCCTGCCAAGCTCTGCCTTGCATCATCATACATCAAACAATTAAACACCTGAGAAAAACATGCTAAAAGTCAGCAAAAAGCTGGTGAGTTCATAGGTTTACATAAAGCAGTAAAGTTGGACCAATAAGTTTACTAGTTAACATTATAATGTGCATAATGTTATACGAGTTAACATTATAATGAGCATAATGTTATACGAAAGTCTACTACTCTGCGCTAAGTTTCATGTTACCGAAGCTACGACAGTGTGCATGAAATGAGTTCATGAAATAATAATAAGGCCCGGCAAGTGTTCTATCCCGTGACACTTGTAATTCTACATGGTATACATCCGTTTGTCTTATCTGGACTGTTGGACCTCAACACGGATGGAGGTGTCACCCTCAATAGATCTATTTATATCACTCGTGCTTCCCAGCGGGAACTAACGGTACATGAGCATGGGCATGAATTTGGGATACAGTACTTAGGCTAACACGTAATAGTTTTTCAAACAAAAGCATGGTTTAAATGGTCCATAAAAGTAAGCATGTTTCTCACCCCAAGTTTGCAAAGCAAATACGAGTTAAAAGTGGGGCTACGAACTCACCTCAGAAAATAGTCCTCTGAAATGAAAAGTCAAGTAGTAGCAGTGTGTGACACCAACACGCGACCTAAATTAGTATGGCAATTCTTAGTTCACAATTATGTGTACTCACGACTCAATGTGTTCAAATAAATATGAGTGTTTGCAAGTGGTTGTGTTTAATGCTGCTTGTGTGGCAAAGCTTAAAGTTTAAAAAAAAAAAAATATATATATATATAAAATAAAAAAAAATAAAAAAGTTTACAACAAAATGTATTTGTAAGTATTGGCTCGAATATTTGCTTAATAGTTATGGATGAATACGAGTCAACAAGTATTTATTGAGTTCGTTTGGTCTCGATGTGCATGAATGTATATATATATATATGTTATATATTTATCGTTGTTGTGTAAAGATAATATATTTGAATCAATACATTATTTATGGCTTTACGTTGCTATGGTCGTCTAATAAAATTACGTGTTAATCATATTTATGTAGACGAATAGTGGTAAAAATATGTAAGTTTTTATACTGTAAATCTTTATCAGAAAAATGTAACTTGGTCCAAGTCGAGGGAATAAAATGGTATAAATATTGTAAGTTTCAAAATTATAAGTGTTTAAGAAAAGTGATGGTTTGTTCAAAGTTGAGGGCTTATGTTGTAAAGATCACAAAGTATCAAAAATAACAAAAATTGGCAAAACTGCCTATCTATACTTGGGCTTATAAGTAGAAAGGAGAAAGAAAGAAAGAAAAAAAAAATCTCCAAATGACCAAAGCTGGGTTCGAACACAGGTCTGTGGGGTGGAAGGGGCCCATCACACCAGTGGACTAGATGTCCATTTGTATTACATCTTGTAACTTAGACCTATGTATAGCGTTTTCCATCTGCTTCATTTTATGTTAATATTTCACTCAGTGAATATGGTCGTGGGTTGCATGTATATATGTATATACGAGTTTTGTGTTTCTTGCAAAAGTCTTTGTGTCCTCTAGTATTGTTGGTCAAGTGCGGTACAGGAGTAATTGTCGAGACCCAAAACCGTTTCACTGTGGTTCGAAACAAACGACACTCGACATGGGTTCATTACTCAACAAAAAAAACCATCATGACATCTCACTGTGGTTCGACCACAGTGAGTCTTCGACTCAAAACATAGCCCAAGTTTTAACAATATATAACTTAACTCAATGAGCCAATACATAATCTATACATCGACACTTCCCTCGTTAGCCATTACTTAAGTTTTACGTTTCTCTTAAGTTTTCATAAGTCGTTTAAGTTTCAAAAGTTTCGACACAAGCCATGTATATCTTGTACGTTTCAAGTGGGTCGAATGTGGTGAAGATAAGCACAAGCTTATTCCTTTTTTTTTTTAGCTCACTAGCGTTAAGTTTGTTTAAAAAGTTACCACACAACCTTAAACACAACTTAAATCTTTCGTATGCATGAGGGTCGAACGTATGTATATGTGTACGCATGAAGACATTGTATGTGCATGAAATATGAAGCAAGCATGACCCTTTTTGTTTACAAAACTCAACACAGTGACATGCAAAACTATATAGAAATGTTTATAGTTCAAATGGTATAGAAGTTTTTGAACCTTACAGTGAGTTCGAGAGTGAGTATTGAATGAGAAAGAAGGAAGGCCACGAAGCAAGACCAATCACCCACGAACCAAAGTATGACCCAAGATTCCTAGTCTGCTAATAACCCAAAATGAACTTAGAAAGCTTGTAGTGACCAAAATCCTTGCTTCTTATTTCCTTAATTAGCTTGACAGTAAAATAAAAGGAAGGTTTTGAAGTGTTTTGATTTATTGTTGTGTAGTTTAGATGTGTGATGAGAGGTGAAAGCTCGAGGGTTTTTATAGAGGCAACGAGGTACCCTCTTTGATTATTTTAATAGAGGTTCTTGAAGCATGCACTGTTATGTCCCATCGAATGGAACAAAGAGAGGTCAAAGTTGTATGGTCTTGTCGAGTAGGAGAGATTGTAGAAGCTAAGAGGGTTTGTCTGTATGGATACATGATGGGATGAAGGAGGGAAAAAAATGTATCCTTGGTACTTAGGGTGGAGGGAGTGGGTCGGCAAAGGCATCGGCGAAGGCAGCGGTTAGGCGGTAACACCGCCGCCACCATGTCGGTGAAGATCGGTAAAGTGGTGGATCGGTGGATTTTGCCGAGGAAAGAGAGAGGGAGAAACGGTAACATTTTTTAAGCTACACAAAGCAAAAACTGAAAGAAACGCACTTACAGAACCAAAAACCCACCTCAAATAATGAAAAATTACACCTTTTGAAGCACAAATTGATTTGAGCTAAGAACCCCTAAAAAGGAAAAAAAATAAATAAATAAAGTTGGTGAAAGAGCAAAGAAGAATGAATGACTACTTGATGATGATGATGATGATGATGACGCCAATCACCATCTTTTCCTTTTTATTTGTTTTTTGTTTTGGTGTATGTGTAATGACTTGAAATCCTACTTTATCATACCCATTTACTGTGGAGATCGAATGGCATTTAACATAGAAGAGAATATGATGGAAATAAGAAATAGAATAAGAATAGATGTGGAGATTGATGACAGTAGAGTAACAATGGAATGAGTGTATATTAGATTAGATGAAAGGGAAGAAAGAAGAAGAAGAATACAAAGGGAAAACACACACTCCCACCTTATCACTTTACTGCATACTCACTTATGTGGTGGGAGTGTGTGTTAAATACATAGGAGAAATGCCCTAGTGGGCTTTAAGATTGGGCTATGAGTGGGCTTATGTTTATTCTTGACTTAAACATAAAGTCTTACATGTTTGCTAACCAAAAGCCCACTCTTGTTAGACTAAACTAAATATACAACACACATTTTACTTATGACATAAATGACCATCACTTTTGCATTTATAAATTAAATGCTAACAATCTCCCCCTAAGGGATGGTCATTGCAATGATGCTCCTAGTGATTGGTCCTTCGTCTTTGTTGTCTTTAACTTTGTGTGTTGTAGAGTAATAGTCTTCATTCATTGTTCCTTCATGCTTTGTGATCTTCAAAGTATCGACTTTGGATGTTCTTGCCTTGATCTACTTCTTCTGATCAGATGCGTTTACGCTATAGATGATGATGGTAGATGGACTTTCGTCAGTACCTGCATAAGACAGTTAGCAATAAATCATCCAGCGGCCATCATGTCGTGAGACAAGATCTAAAGATCTCATTGAGGCTCATACAACTTGTATCCTTTTGATGAACACAAGTGTATTGTATAGGAAGTGTTCCTAAGAGATCTTTGATGAATCTCATGTCTCTAGACTCAATTATGTGCGTTTTGGTTTTAGTCGTCAAAGGCATGGAGCAGAGTGCCACCTTTTCAATATCAACACATCTCGGAGTGAGAGGCCGATAGATTATGTAGTGTTCTCCGTGAGAAATGAAACAAATATCTTTTAAGAGATATCTGAGTGGATAGGAGGGGTGGTGCAAATGCGTCACTGGGTCCATGACGTCTTGTCTTCAATACCAGTATCACCTTAGTGAATACCGATAGCAGATGTATTGACCCGGTTTCTGACCTAAGTTTTCATGGAGGGCTATTTCTTTTCACCCTTACAAAAACTTTTCTTTTTCATTCTTCAACCCCTTCTTTCTCCTTTCTCATTTACTCCTTTTTTCAATCTTACCTAAGGACTTCTAATTCTAGACTTATTGGAATTGCCCTTGGGAAGATCCCTCCGGCTCTGGCGGATCATAGGACATAACCTAACCATAATCACCTTATTACTCCATGACTATCCTAGGTTTGTTGATCACATGCCATAAAACCATTTGAGAAAATCTCTCAAAGTGTTTATGAATAAACACATTTTGGATAACACTTAGAGAGTTTTGCATTTTCTGAAATACTCCCCCTTCACATGTGCATATGAGATTTAAGAAAGAATTGCACATGAATGGTAGAGTTCGCACTTTTTGAACTGATCGACTTTCAATTAATATGACCATAGCGAGACACGTTTACATCACTAGTTAGACTAGCTTGAAGTTATTACCCGTCCCGGTCATATCAAAAGATCATCTCTCGAATTGGTACATTCTACTCAGACAAGTCCTTTGCGAGACACGTTTACATTACTGGATAACCAGCTTGAAATTATTACCCGTCCCGGACTAGTCTTTTCGATTACTGACATTTATCTTTCGTCAATTCGAGGGTTCATGCTGAGTCTTTTTGAAGAACTCTTTTTGAGATTCGCTTTTTGATCACATTTTAATCACATCTTCTCCCCCTCAAAAATAGCATGCAGTGATATTTTTGATATCAACTGATTAAAATGAAACTTTTTGGAGAGATAGACGGATTTGAGCATGAAATTGGAACATTTTTGTTTTTCTACTCTCCCTTAAACAAAGAATATGGTTAAACATTTTAGTTTAAAAGCAGTTTTAAGGGTTTAGGAGGGAGTTATCTTGAGCACTTTATGAAAGATTTGGAAAAATCTTATTGAAAAATCTTGAAGAAAATGTGCTCAAGATAGAGAAGATTTTGAAAATCTTTGAAGATATGTAAGGAGAAATATCTTCATTTGTTTTTAGGATAAGTGTTAGAAAAAGAAATTAGTTTTGCACAACACTTTCCTTTATTTTAAGTTCGGGTCCGAAACTGAGATGTTCCGAAGCCATTGGGTTAAGCGCGGGTTCTGGAGTGAGTCTCTCAGAAGCCATTGGAAAAAAGTTTGAGAAAATGACATGTTTTGAAATCATTTAAATGAACTCTCGCTCAAGCATCTGTAAATGCCCGTATCATTGTTGAATGATATTTCTAAGTACGTACAAAATATTGATTATACGAGAGACATGTCGGAGAAGAATATTTTTTGGATTTTTGTGATTTTATATTGTTTTTGTATTTTTTGAAAATTTTCCATTTTTGTATATTCTTTTTGATGTTTTCAAAAAATGTATATTCACAAAGAATGATTAAGTATGAACAAGTAAAAGTGGAGTTAAGAGTGGATGTAGACCAGGATTTCCAAATGCGATGTGGGCATAAAGGTCTTCTCTTCCACATTCAGCGAGTGAACTCTCAACACTTTCACGAGTACTTGCAATCACAGAATCCACAAAAGAAGAATTTGCACAAATAATAGTGTTAGAAGAACATGAATCATCACATTGAGGGTGTCCACTATCAACGGTTGTAGTGGTTTCGACATCCTTATCCTGATGATTTTCACTATTACTTGTTGTGGTGCAGCTATCAAGAATCTTTCCTGTTGGAATCCATCTAAGACCAACTGTTTTAAAAACTTTTCCCGTGGGAATCCACCTAGGGCAAGATCTAGGAGTTGTTTCCTTTTCAGATGCAGCGGAAGTCTCATTTTGAGAAACACTACGTCCTGTAGAGATCCACCTAGTTGATTTCTTAGCCTTTTGCTTCTTAGCAACGGGTTTGTTGCTATTTGATGTCTTAGAGGATTGTGCCTTAGTACTTGCATTTGCTTTCTTGATATATTGTGCAACACATGCATCATGATTAGCAGAAACGACACATTTTTGACATGTAGGACAAACAAATTCAACATTCTTGTTTAAAATGGCAACGTTAACTTTGTCACTACAGTCATTTGAAGCTTGTTTCTGGTTCGAAGAGGAATTTGAGTTCATAGTGTTTGATTCTACGTGGGTAACATTTTCTTTTGCGCAACTACTCTTAGATGCAAGCCAATCCCTAGTCTTTAGTTGAATGATCCTAGGTAGTGGTTTACTACTACTAGCAGTGCTTTGTAATGTTGTAGAATTCATCACTCTAGGTTTTGTGCCTAAAATTCCGTCTTGTCGAACCTGTGCCTTTTGCCTAGCTGTTTCTAGGTAGTGATTGTGGACCGTTTTGTTTGAACCAACTGATTCCTTAACAGTTTTTATGGTCACATTCGGTGAGCTATTCCTAGAAAGGCCAGGTGCTATCACTTTTGGTGTTTTAGGCGAGGGTGTTGGAGTGACTGGTTTTGTCAAATCAATTGTCACATCAACTGTTGGAACCTTTTGAGAAATTGACATTTTTGGTTGTTCCGAAGTTGATGGTTTTGCAAACTTAGTTTCCTCACCCTTCCTATTTTCACTATCCAGCTGAGACTTCAAAAGATCAATTTGATTTTGCATGTTGTGGTAGGAACGCTCATACAATAATTTGTCATACTTGCATTCTTCCTTTTTCTGATCAAGTTGTTTAAAATATGTGACATTTTGTTTTTCAACCTTAGCAAGCGCATTTTCATATTTTAAAATAATTTCGGAAGTCTCGGCCCGAAGTCTTTCATCATCCTCAACAGAATATGTTTGGTAAATAATGGACATAATATCGGTCGATAGAGCTTCGAAGGAGAGAGAGTCATTTTGATGTTCCGAAACCTTTATTCGTTCCAAGTATTCATTTGCTTCCTTCACTAAGGATTTGTGATCCTTAACGAATTCTGCAGACTCTTTTAAAAGATTATTTTCCATATTTTGAACAACCGCATAGATTGCAGAAATGTGTGGATTAATTTCCGATTCAAAAATCTCTTTAATTTCATCCTGAACACCTGAAAACCATTCAAATTTATGACTGTTTGTTTTGGAAGCCACAATACTTTGAAGTGTTTCAATTCTCTGTTTAAGATCCACCAAATATAGTCTAGCTGCACTTGTATCATAAGTGTTTTTAGACGCCATTTGTTGAATGTTAGACAGATGAATTGAGACAGCTTTTTGTCTTGTGAAAACCACTGGTTTTTGAAAAAACAGAGGTGACTCCTTTTGAACAAGATGTACCCCAGCAAGTTTGTTAACTTCATTATAGTCAATGGGTTTTATTTCTCTGTTCATTTGTCGCATTTTGTTTCTGCTCATTTCGGAAAGCTCAATCGTTTCACAAGAATCATAACCCGAAGGAGGGTCATGGATAGCATTTATTAAATTACCATTAAAAAGCACATTCTGTTCTTTTTGAGCTTTCTTGAGAATATAAGGGTTTTCATAACCGATAGCCACCTTTTTTAATGTATGTAAAATCGGGTTTGGATCGTTTATTAACAAGTTAACTGTTTGTGCAGAATGACCCGTTTTTACAAGCAAATCATCCAACTTTGCAATGGTTTCCTTTTTGTCATTGATCTCTTTAAGAAGATCCTTTTCACGTTTTGAAAACCTTTCAATCAACTCCTTCTTTTCTTTTTCAAGATTGGAATAAGTTGATTTTTGTTTTGAAAGCTGGTTGGTTAGTTCAGAAATTTCCTTGTTTAAAGATTTTATTTTGTTGTTCAAATTGACATCTAGAGTGTCATATTTGATTTGCAAATGTTTTTCTCTTAAAACAGAATCTCTTAAACTATTTTCAAGTTCTGACTGTCGATTGTTGTGAAAATCAAAAGCTCGTGCATTCACCTTATAACTCTCAAGCTCAGTGGTCAATTTTTCATTCGCGGCTTTTACCTCGCGATTGATCTTTTTGACCTTTTCAATCTCTATTTGACAATTTTGAAGTAATGATTCAAATAGAGCACGGGTTTCCTCATCATTAGCATCATTTTGTGCAACTTGAACTTCATTAGGATCCATATATGAAGTTTCACAGTTAACATTGCTATTAACTTGCTCCCCCACATATGTATCGAAATTAGGTTCGAGAGGCACAGAATGTGGCTTTTCATGAGCAAACAATGATGGTACCTCATGGAGTGGTTCTGTGTCATAGGACGGAGGAGTTTCAGAATCACTGCATGATATAGGTTCTTGCTGATCAGGCATAGGATCGGAGACTCCTGTGACTTCTGTAGAATTATCATTGATTCTGGTTGAAAGCAAGAAGTCAGATTCCTCAGCAGTCAAAGGTATTCCCGAATGTTCCTTGTTGGCTAGCATCAGCATGTACTAGAGCTTTTCTACCTTCGTCATTGCAGGAACATTACCAATTCTGCATATATCACTCCTTTGGATTTCAGATGAAGTCATGAAACAATAATCTTCATTTTGATTGACCCCATTCTGATTCACACACTGATCCATTTGATTTCCCGTATACTGCCCTGCATATTGCATTTGATTCCCAGTCTGTATACCCATAGCATTTCCTTGCTGATTCCCGATAACCTCAACCATTTGTCCTTCTTGACCCATATATAACTGCGTATTGTCAGTGTACGGTGAATTCCAATTGTTGTTGTTATGTGGTTCGATGTTTAATGCCCTGTATACTGAAGCAAAACCATTTGCCAAAGCAGTTGTGATATCGTCTTGGTGACTTGCCATTGATGATGACTGGTACGATAAAATAGATACAGGATCGTTGCAACAAAGTAGGAGATGATGTTGTTGTTGAAGGTTAAACTTGGTTGTTGTTGTGAAGCTTTGTTGTGTTGTTGATGATGGTCGTTGAAGTTGTAACAAATTAAATAACGTTACGAAACTTGATTCAAGTATAATTAAGACAAAGTCAAAAGTTTACAATCTCGACAAAAAGTTATGTAAATTACAATTTAGATAAACACGACACTTTCTATAGAAATTTCAATTCGACCAAAATTTATACAAATTATGGCTAAATATCAATTTAGATAGAAATATATCTAATTTATATAAATCGGTAATTTATATAAAATCTAACACTCTTATACAAGAGGGTAGATAACCGTTTGTCGAAGTATTTTACACTCTTATACAAGAGTAAAAATACCGAGTTCACTTTCGAGTTGACGAAATTACGTTCGAATCAAATCCTTAAAAGTTATTTAACTTTGAAGACTTTTAATCACAATTGCGAGGGCCAAAAGTCTCAAATTCGAAAGATCTCTTAAGGCAGCTGAAAGTACAAGGACTGAAGTTGCCAAGTCTGAAAATTGCACCAAATGCGAGACCAAGTATGAATTGCGAGACCAATTTCGATAAAACAGCACCAATTGCAAAATGAATTGCGAGACAGACTGGCAATTGCGATAAAACACTTCAATTGCGAAAGCAGTGGAATTGCGAGACACAAAGTGAATTGCGATACCAATTGCGAGACCTCAGGCAATTGCGATACTGAATTGCGATAGTGAATTGCGAGACAGGCAGTACCAATTGCGAAAGAGCAATTCCGAGAGCAGTATTAATTGCGATAAACGTAGCAATTGCGAGACTGATGAGTAATTCCGAGAAATTTCAGCTTTTTGCCACTTTTGTTGACTTTTGAGTACAATGCCCACGTGAAGCCTTATTTCAAGGATATCTCTGACCACTTTTCACCTACTTGCACACTTGCCTTACAACTTTTACCAACTAAACCAATAATATCAAAGATTATTATATTCGCTTTTATTCCAAAAAACACATCTTATCCTTTCATAAAAATTCCCAGTCGATCTAATATTTAGAACAACAAAAGAATGCAGCCTTTTAAACCCAAGATATAAATGAGGAATAATCACTGAATCAAACACCAAGTTGTTAACATATTCACAAACACAACCTTACTCTTGAATATTTGCAATCGATTTGAATAGAAAAGAAAAACCCAACAGTTGGTTTTTGATAGCACAAACCGAAACACAAAAGCTTCCTACCTCGTTGACCGGCTGTTGATACCACTTGTAAAGACTTGAAGTCCTACTTTATCATACCTATTTACTGTGGAGATCGAATGGCAGTTAACATAGAAGAGAATATGATGGAAATAAGAAATAGAATAAGAATAGATGTGGAGATTGATGACAGTAGAGTAACAATGGAATGAGTGTATATTAGATTAGATGAAAGGGAAGAAAGAAGAAGAAGAATACAAAGGGAAAACACACACTCCCACCTTATCACTTTACTGCATACTCACTTATGTGGTGGGAGTGTGTGTTAAATACATAGGAGAAATGCCCTAGTGGGCTTTTAGATTGGGCTATGAGTGGGCTTATGTTTATTCTTGACTTAAACATAAAGTCTTACATGTTTGCTAACCAAAAGCCCACTCTTGTTAGACTAAACTAAATATACAACACACATTTTACTTATGACATAAATGACCATCACTTTTGCATTTATAAATTAAATGCTAACAGTATGTAAGTTAATGCTAGTACTGAAGAAGTGATGGTGGAATTGTAGAGTGACTTATGGTGATGGTTTTTTGAGTGAAGGTTGCTTTTTGACCTTTTGATTATGAGTTGATGGAGAAAAGTTAGTTTTGAAAGTAAATGATGTTGTATTTAAGTTTGGTTACGGGAAATTTGGCCGCTCAAGACTTGCCATATTTCGATGACGATTAGTGTTTTTTTTTTGAAGTATTATGTAGTGTTTTGTTTTGGTTTTTTAAATATTATTTAATGGGTTTTATATATTTTTTTGTGGGATTTTATGTATTAAAAATAAATGGAAAAGAAAAGGTGGTGTGGCAATTAGGTGATTAGGTGAAACCAATGCTACCAAATTGGTGAAAATTGGGGTGAAGCGTGAGTTGAAAGGTTTTTATTGGGTATTGATGATGTGGAAATTTGGTGAAGGGAGGGATAGGTGAAACTACTCCCTCCACCCTTAGTCGACATTAAAAATAAAAAAAAAAAGTTGGGTGTAGCATGGGACTTGTATCTAAGTTATTATTTTAATAAGAAAGGGGAAAGTAAGGGTGTGCTTTGTTGGGGTTTTAGGGACACAAAATCCTTTTGTTAACCTTGGTATAAAATTGTGTATGTGTAGTTGAATCTTTTGTAGAAATCCTTGTGACTTGCTTCTGCCGAGAGACAAGAAAGAAAAGAAAAAAGGAAAAACAATGAAGAGATGTATGTTGGAGCTTTAGAGACATGTTATCCAAAGGTTACCCATTTTTATTATTGTTTATGTTTTAGGTTAGCATTAGAGGGATCATTAAGGTGGCTTGAGTTTTTGGTTTGGTCTTACACGCATGGTAGGGAAAAGAAAAAAAAAAAAATAGTGTGTGTCGAGAGTTTGGGTTTGTGTCGAATTACAAGGGAACAAAAGAGAAAGAAAAGAAAATGATATGTCAATTGTTTATGTTTTGTGTAAAAATCAATGCATAGTTTTAGTTAAGTATCATCATTTTATGTGTATATATGATTTCGAGAGTAGGGTGGCACATAAAACTTGTGAGGGTAATAAGTTTTAAATTCTTACGGAGGGTATTTCGTGTCCTTTTGAGTTTGAACGTGAGTCGTGGTGTCCTGGTTTGACACTAACAATTAAAATGTATAGAATACATTTTTGTGGGCATTTTTATAGAAGTATTATAAAAACATCTTTGTGGACTCGAGCATGAGTTAAATAATTATTTGCCATAACTAATAGAGTGTTGGTACGCGTGTGAAATTATTTTCGGGAAAAATGAGATAATTTCTCATTTTTAAGATTAAATCATTATTAAGTGTCAGAAAATAAATAGCGTGCATTTTCTGATAAGATAAATATTATCATTATTAAAATAATAATAGTACGGAAAATTACCAATTGTCACATCTGCAACTTCAGAAATCCACATAAATTTATACAGGTCATATGCTTTGTGGGTTTATGTTGTAACTTAAAAATTATATGGTATTAATGGAGATGTTTGATATACTTTTTGCCCATGTTTATGTAGCATAATTACATTCGAATCAAAGGTTGGAACTAAATGCAGGCAATAAGAACTTAACTGCGAGGCTGCGAGGCTTTCCATTGCCTGCAATCAATATGGGAGCTCCTTGAGTTGCCTGAAATTAATATGCCCATATTAATGGAGATGCTTGAATTGTGTGGAAATCAAATTCGAAGGCTGTATATGGTACAATTAATTCATGAGATATTTATTATGAGCACTTTACATTGATAACACAACTCAATCTTTTAGTATATAAGATATTAGAAATTTCATCACTTTTCTTCACCTGCTACTTGTTGAACTTGTAGAAATATTTTCCGCCAAATTTTTAATTCTTTTCTATGATTTAAGATCATTTGAGGACCAAACTTTTTTTACATATCAAGGGACTAATCTCCACCCTCCATCTTTATTTGATCTAATGGATGAGATTAATCCCAACAATTTAAAAAACCCACTTTCATCCTTTTTTTTCAAATATTAATATCTTTCAAACCGTTAATCGTTAAGCGAAAAAAAATATGCCGTTACGACGAGCATTTAATTATCTTTCTATAGATAGGCAATTTGATATATTTTCGACAATTTTTTTTTTTTTCATTTTTTTACGTTTTTTTTCGTGGCCGAAAAAATCATATATGATATATCATATATGATATATCATATATGATATTACATATCATATATGATATTATATGTAATATCATATATGATATATCATATATATCATATATGATATGTAATATCATATATGATATATCATATATGATATATCAATATCATATATGATATATCATATATATCATATATGATATGTAATATCATATATGATATATCATATATGATATATCATATATATCATATATGATATGTAATATCATATATGATATATCATATATGATTTTTTCGGCTACGAAAAAAAACGTGAAAAAAATGAATTTTTTTTTTTGTCGAAAGTATATCAAAATGCCCGTCTATAGAAAGATAATTAAATGCTTGTCGCGATGGTGTAATTATTTTCGCTTAACGATTAACGGTTTAAGAGATATTTAAATTATAAAAAATGGGTGAAATATTAAATGCTTTTAATCTCAACCATTGATTTCTTTTTAGATGGATGGTGGGGATGAGTCCCTTGGTATGTGAGGAATGTTTGGTTTCTAAAATAACTCGACTCCTTTTCTATAGTATTACTTATCAATTTAATCTTACGTGACATTTTTATTCGTTTGTTAATATTTGTCATTCATTTTATACAAAAGCAACTATCTTTTATCAATACAAACACATCCCACTCAATCAACCAATGTTTTAAAAACCGGATTTTTCGTCAAACCGGTCGGTCAGCCGGACACCGGTTAAACCGGCCGGTTCAACCGTTTGGTATTTTATTTTTTTTAAATGCTACTAAACTTCAAAAAAAATGTATTTTTTTTTTTATTTTAAAGAAATAATGTGTTTTAATGTTCACAAACAAAAAAAAAAAAAAAAAAAAAAAATCAAAACCGGTTGAACCGGACCGGTCGAACTAGAAAAACCGGCCAAAACCGGAAAAACCGGCCTGTTCTAACCATTGAAGGGTACCTCTAAAAAACCGGGGTTTAAAGAACCGGCCGACCAGCCGAACACCGGTTGAACCGGCCGGTCCGATCCGGTTTTTAAAACATTGCAATCAACCACCAACAAACCCACAAATTTTTTCGATGAACTCGGCCTTTTTTTTCTTTTCTTCGGCGTGCTCAATTTTTTTAGAACCGAACCAAATAGTTTTTTTTCCAGTAAATCAACTATATAAGCACATTACATCATCTAATCAAGATACAAAACAATTAGCGTCACAACCCTAAACCACAACTCTAACAACTTCAGGGACGGAACTTGAGCAGTTTTATTGGGGGGGCCGAAATGATCGTAAGTTTGAGACGCAAATCATAATGCATATATACCATCGAATTATCATCCACACATGGCCACATTATCTCATACAACTCTTTTGTCTCCAAATTTTCAGGGGGGCAGAATGTAAATATATTTTTTTTTACATTAAAATAGCATGAAACTTATAGTTAGAAGCAAGATTTGTGGGAGGGCCACAGCCCCCTTTGGCCCTTATTATATTCCGTCCATGCTAACAACATCAGTTTCAATTCGAAAAAACCACATCCATCATCTTCTAATTCTCGCCTATAAACATCATCAACTGATGGCTTTTAACCAACAACCTTATTAGGAAGCAAAAGGTTATGAATGTTGGGCATAAACATGGGCGGAGGTAGGGAGGGGGCACGCACCCCCCTTACCAAAAAAATTTGTGTGATTTTTTTTTTTTTTTTTTTTTTTTTTTTTTTTTTTTTTTTTTTTTTGTAATTTTAAGGGTATTTTTGTAAATTGATTTATAAAAAAAAATTAGGAGTATTTTTATTCTCAAGATTATGGTTCAATTGAGTTTGTTTCGGTTAATTAGTGGCTTATTAAAGGTGAATTTTGTTATGAGAGTGTTTAATTTGAGTTCATTTTGGTTAGTATTAAATTTCCTTAATTTGTTTGTGAAGCATGACTGGTGGAAAAACAATTTGCTCGGTAGAAATAATTCCATGCTTGCATGACTTATTGAATCAACATAATCTGTAGATATAAAAAAATGGAGAAATTATTGACTGGTTGCCGATGGTAAAGAAGCGATGGCAGGAATAAATAAAATAAAAAATGACAAACAATAGACAAATCAAGTAAGGAAGATGAAGTAAATAAGGTAAAATGGGGAAAACAGTCGCTGTTAATCGGACCAATCGGGGCATAAACCCGACAAAATTTATTTAGGTGGAATTCTAAAAAAATGGTACATATACCCGCAACGAAGTGCGGCTAACCACCGTACTCGTTTCCATTTATAGGTATTATATCTTTATCAAGTAAGGAAGATGAAGTAAATAAGGTAAAATGGGGAAAACAACTGTTATTAATCGGACCAATCTGGGTATAAACCCGACAAAATTTATTTAGGTGGAATTTTAAAAAAGTGGTTGAAAAATGTTACATATACCCGCAATGAAGTGCGGCTAACCACCGTACTTGTTTGATTCATTTATATGTATTATATCTTTATTTTCGAACAATAGTGTTTTTTGAATGTCTTTATGAACGAAAAACGAAAAGACATGCATTTTATATTTTTGATTCTTGTCTGGTTGTTATGTAGCTCTGAATTGTTGGATTATTATGCTACTGTTGATACTTGTTTAAATATTTTTGCTTGATAACTTGGAATCGTAAACTTTAGATTAGATGAAAACTTGCTTGTTGTCAAGTAAGAAAAAACCCAAAAATCGAAACCGAACCGATTCAATATAAAAAACTGAAAAACCAAAACTGAAACCAAACATTTTGTAGTTTTCAAAAGTCACAATATACAGATTTTAAATTTTAGCATAAAACAACCCCATCTCCCTCCATGCTCACCCATGATTTAGATTACTGAAAGCATGGCCACTTGAATTACACGTTCGCAATAACCGACTTGAGATATCGCATACCATGACTACTCTTACACTATGTTCTCGAGTTTTTTTTTTCTTAAGGAATGGAAGGGGATGAGAAGGGAAATAAAAAATATTGGTGTTCTCAAGTTTTTTTTAAAAAGGAAGAGTAGGGGACGGGAAGGGGGAAGGGAGGGAAGTTATGAGTTTTTTTTTTGTAGATTTGTTCCTCTCAATATTGGGGGAATTAAAAAGGAAAGTGAGTTATTAATATCATGGGCTTGTGTAAATTACAATTATATCCTCATTTATTTTTAAATACCTTAAACAAAATTTATGATTGTTAGTTAACTCTCACACAAGAGGAAATAGGAACAAACACAGGTTTCTATCCATAGTGAACATCAGTACATGTTCATCATCAAATGATCAAATTCCAACGAGCTTTAATTAATGTCACCAATGATAATAAAGAATTATGGTTATCAATCTTTATCTTATCATTTTTGTTCGAATTTTCTTTTGTAGTAATATCTTCACATTTTGCTTTTCTTATCTTATCAGTTGTTTATATTTTACATCAACCAAGGTATCAACAAAGGCAAAGATAACACGAAATAATTAATGTATATAGTTTTGAGGGTATATTGGTAGTTTTGTTAATTTCCCTATTCTTTCCTTGCTACTAAAAATACAAACTCAAGAACACAAATTTTAACAATCATTTTCTTCATAATGCTATCCCTTACTTTGCCATTCTCATCCCATCCCTTTCATTCTTTAAGGGTGCGTTTAGTTTCCTCCTAAGGGAATCAAACTGATAGTTTGTGTTTGTTTAGGATGCCTGAGCCCACAACTATGACTATGAAAGTCTAATATATTCCATACTCCATATACAACTCCTGAGGGGGGAATGGATCTTTCATAGTTGAGGGACTCACCACTACTATCAAACTCATACCCATTGTCATTCCTCGCAGCATACCAAACGCACCTTAAAATTTAGACTCGAGAACATAGCGTTAGAATGAACATGAAACCTTTGATTGAAATACCCGTACACATAAATTCAAGCTCGCAATTTAGTTGGCACCTCTCTGATAGTACTCGCAAATATGTTATGAACACTATCAAGGAGACAAGGACTTTTAAGAAAATAGTAGTCGTAATACTCAACACCATCTCAACACTTCAGATTTTTATTATCATTGTAATTATTTTCCTAACTTATTCGGGGTCGTTGTTCAAAATTCCAAACAATCGCGATTAAATTACTATAAAAGAAAAAGAAAAGAGGCGTTTATTTGCTACAAGTGGTTGGGAAATTGGTCGCATGCAGCCTTTCCATACTATGATGGAACAAAATACATGGAGAATATATATTTCTTAGAGATGTCGTTGTGGTGTATAACTGTGTGTATATAAATTATAAGCACGTAGCATCATAGATATATTTTAACGATCAACTTATGCAAGTACACGCATGCGACTTTTCGGTTGTGTTGTATCATATTCATCGACGGATCCACATATATGCCGGGTGTGGTACGGGCTACACCCGATTTTAAGTCACGAAGTACAAAAAGATTTCAAAAATGCCGTTTTTGTGGTATGTGCAACCCACAAATTTTTTTTGCTACTTTCATTTCTTACGGTATAACTTTAGTTAACACAAAATTTCTTTTGTGTAACACCTTCTTAAAAATTCTGGGTCCGTCCCTGGCATCATTGTCACACTTATCCTAATGCATCATGACGATGTGTTTGTAATAAAATATTCAAAGAGTGTATATCCAATCCTTTACATCGTTTTTAACCTATGTTACTAGCAGGGTACCCGCATATTGCGGCGGCGGATACCTTAAAATAAAATTTTTTGGTGAATCATTTATTTTAGTTTATTATGTTCTTTTTGACAATAAATTTACGGATATCAAGAATTTCGTTTAGCCCATGCCCGTTCGGGCTCGAGCCCGTTGGCCCGTGCTCCTTCGGACTCGAGCCCGTTGGCCCGTGCTCGTTCGGGCTCCAACCCGTTCGGGCTCAAGCCCATTTTGCCCGTTTCCCGTTCGGGCTTGAATATTTGTATAATGTGCTTTATTATTTGTATTAGTGACATTTAATGCAAGGTAGCCGTGCGTTCCGGCGGCGGGTACCCTGAAATAAAATTTTTCGGTGAATCATATATTTTAGTTTATTATGTTCTTTTTGACAATAAATTTACGGATATCAAGAATTTCGTATAGCCCGTGCCCGTTCGGGCTCGAGCCCGTTGGCCCGTACCCCTTCGGGCTCGAGACCGTTTGGCCCGCGCCCGTTCGGGATCAAGCCCATTTGGCCCGTTGCCCATTCGGGCTTGAATATTTGTATAATGTGCTTTATTATTTTTATTAGTGACATTTAATGCAAGAATTGTGTTTAATTTGGTTGTACAATATGCTTGATAATTTGTATTTCTGATGTAAGGGGTGTTTTAATAACTGTATTAATTGTATTTATTGACCAGTTAATTAATTGACTACATTAAATAGCATTAATGTGGTGTTTTGTTTTTTTTAATATGTGCATTAAAGTGGTGTACACTATGCTTCTTGTCTTGTACGTCTGAAAATTATGTGCATTAAAGTGTTGTACACTATGCTTCTTTTCTTGTAAGTCTTAAAATTTGAAGAGAGGGTCATCCCTCTATTATATGTAGTATAGATATATGTTTCAAATCACAGAATAGATGCTGTTGCGTTCATTTTACCATAACGAGGTCAGCTTCGAAACGCCGCGTTGCGGCGGTGCAGCGAGCCCTCTTCTGTATTTATAGTCGATACTAATTTAAAAGTTCTAATACGATACTGTTGATAATAATTTACATAACCAAAAGATGGTAAATGTTGTCGTGGTACAGGCGATAGGATTGTTAAAGTTATAATACAACCAAATACTACATGTGATACCATTGTTCTAAACAATTAAATTACTTGCGGACAGTTGGTTTTGTTTTGTTTTTTTTTTTTTTTTTGCTGAAATGGCTGCATCTTGCTGCATGTCGTTCACCAAGAGGCACCTTCGAGCAGAAGTCCTTGGTGCTTCAGTCTTTGTTGCTTGCTCCTGCAAATCGATGGCAGGCTCTACAGTGATAGGAGTAGATGCTTGGAAAATTTCAGCAGAAACTGGGGTAACCGGAAGTTCAGAAGTGGTACCTGATAGACCATAGTCAATTGTCACGCAAAAAACAGTGATTGAGCAGATGAAAGAGAGAACAGCAAGTGAAATTACAACCTTCTTCGACTGCTGAGTTCGGTTCAGGTCCTGTTAGCAACAGCTTTTCATCAGCAAGAAGGGCATCTTGAGCCGGTAAAAGCAACTGTTGACCACTCTGCATCACTGCATCAAGTACAAAGATTTGGTTTTCTTTTGTTGATTCTGTTGAGTAGTGCAGCTGAAACAAATGTATAGTTCCTTCCAGGGCTGTCAAATGTGGCGGGAGTGGGAACGGGTTTGTGTAACCTTCTTCCAATACAACTTTGTTGCATTCTTTCACTATTGAGTGTGCCTCGTTGCTAAAGCAAGTTAATGTCAACATTCCACTGTTATCTGATATCAACAGCCTGAAGCAGTAGCTGCATATGTAGTAAACATGTTTGTAAACGGTGTGTGTTTTGTGTTGAGCAGTCAACCTTGTAAAATTCTCTGAAGTTTTTAAGGTTAAAATAGTAGATTAGATATCCATATCTGTAATCGTTCGGTTGTGATGGATCTGGTATCTTACAATGTGTATGTGGGCGATCATGAAAGATTTTACGCCTACAATCATGGCATCTGCGAAAGTACCATTCTCTCCCAGTAACGACCTCCACAACTGTTGCAATGACCGTGAATTTGACATTCTGAAAAGGCAGTTTCAGATCAAAATATTTGTGTTCATGGTTGATAACAATCGTATTTAAAGACATAAACTAATAACAATAAAAAATACACTGCAAGGCATGTGGCTACTAACTGAAGATGATGGATCTCAAATGTATCAGCTATTGTTATTTGTCAGAAATACTTACTATTTGGTTTCTAGGATCCTCTCGTAGAAGCTCATCTATTGTGACCCTGTTCCTTTTCTTTTCATCCTCTATGTTATCATACCGGTAAGCGCGCACATTCTGTATTACTGGTGGCGGCAGCAGTTGGTCGTACCTAAAAGTATGTTGCGTGTAACGGTGTTAATGATAAGGTCTGTGAAATGAATATTGCATAGTAAGTAAATAAAATCTATAAAAAATAGCTCACATCCTTAGGATAAAATCAGTTTCGGGAATAGGAGGATTTAGATAGTAGTAAGTTGCAGGTGTGCTAGAAAGCTGCAACCCTGCATTTGGTTAGGCGTTTGTTAGAAATTGTTATCTTAAATTTGTAAGTAAGTAAGTAACACTTTAAATTCTTTGGTATATGGTAACGGTCTTACCTCTGTATGTTTTGACCCAGCATGAGGTGACTGCGATGACGGTTGGTTTAGGCTCTTTTTCGTAGGCATTAGTATCGAATTCTCTCGCTCTGTCATTCCAAAGGGTAAATCTGACAGTATCTCCTCTGCATACGGATGAATGTATTAGTAAATTATTGGTCAGGGTGGTTGTCATTGAAAAGGAGTTTCAAAAACTTACTTTAGGTTACGGATTACAATATCCCTCCAGAACAACCTGATTTTGACTGGGCGCTTTCGCTTGTCGTATGTCACCAACACAGAGGACACAACCAATGTAATCTGCAACGATATAATGTACGGTTATAGGATTGTTCAATGCATAATTGATAGCGATAATGGTAAGTACCTGTTAGTATTGTGGTGTTATTATCTGCACGTTGAGCTAAGTTATTGTATGATGCAAAGTTGAAATGATGTAGCGGGAATCCATTTCCAGTATATTGGTGGATATCTGTCAGCCTTCCTAGTATTAAAGTGAAGTGATTCGGCAATGTCTGCATATTTTTTTTTTGTCCTACAGCCCGAATCCAGTAATTGTATATGTACCGTTTATCTGGAGGGTGGCATCAAATCTTGCCCGTTCGCGCCCTTCTGCATTTGCCTGTATCGCGCCACCCTATAATATCACAGAAGAATAAAGATACCAAGGGTAGATAATGTAATCTATATTGTAAAAGGTTGTGTAGATTAACATCACCTGTTGGTCAAGTAATATGAAACTGAGAGTCGGTTGCTTTGCCCCTCTGCTGGATGCAAGCGTCCATTTACGATATACTCGTACACGTATGCCTTTTCGTATGTCTGATGGTTTTAGATTTGCAACTCCAACTATTTCAAGATCTGTAGCTGTTTTTTTTCCTGTGGATTTTGCTATGGTTGCCACCGTACTATCATGCGACATTTTCTTGTACCATAACAATGCACTGATAAATGAAACTATATAATATATCAAGAAAAATGGATTGGCAATAAGCCGTTTGCAAGTAACCATCAGATTATAGTTGGTGTTAGCAGGCAGTAGCCTACTATAAGTTTACCTTATACTGAAACATGTATTGGTACTACATGGAAAAAGATACATGAATGTGGTCCCTGTAAATGGATATAGTCTGTCAAGTACTCGGCAGTCTTCTTTCTAGGCTTTCGAAAGTACACGCCATAGAAGTCTCTGAAGGTACCAATTCTTAGAACATAATAAAAGGGCAGGTCTATTTTCTTCTCTAAGGGGCTGCACATGTAACTGTGGAACCGAATGTAGCAAAATCTGTGGACAGTGTTTTGTCAGTATAGGCATGGCAGTAGAATGTGTGTGACCCTATATGGGTTCAATGACTTCGCCTTTAGCTATAGGTAACAAAATGTGTAAAAATGTAACTAAGAAAGTGACACTCTGCAAGGGTTGAAAGAATATATAAGACCCTATATGGGTTCACTGACCTGGGCTTTAGCGATAGGCGACAAAATCTGTAAAAATATAACTAAAACAGATATAATCCGTATGGATTAAAAGAATATATTATGTGTCTTAAAGGCACATATAAAGTAAATGGTAATAGAACTTCATTCTGCAGCTGTATTCGACTCGTATAAGTAAACACGAACATGAAAACAACAAAGAACACGGGTGATGTATTTGTTATGAATAAAACCTGGTTTCTGAGAATGTTTTTTAAAAAGTCCCTGTAGACAATATTTTTAGTTGTATTTGATTGTCTGTTAGGCTGATCTTTGATGAGGATTTTCAACCCGTCAGGAGATGTGGCTCTTGAAAGCGCTACGTATAACTGCCCATGACCAAATATAGGTTCAGGTAAGTAGACACCTATCTTGTTCAGTGACTGGCCCTGGCTCTTGTTAATGGTCATCGCATAACATACTTTGATCGGGAACTGCTTCCTTTTAAATATGAATGGCAGGTGCTCGTCTTTATTAAACAACATGATCCGAGGAAGATATACTTTCTGTAACATGCGAGTGCCGGTAACAATTCTTAGTTCGATTACCTTTGCAAGCATCTGTGTCACGATCATGCGCGTGCCATTACATAGGCCCCCAGCCAAATTCAGGTTTCTCAGCAACATTACAGGTGCGCCTTTTTTCAGTTCAAGGTTATGTGGTGGAATTCCAGTGAATGAAAGTGTGTTAAGGTACTCCTTTGGATATAAAAGTTCCGTTGCTCCTCCGTCATTTCCGCGTGGCACAGCTTCGTCTTCGCTTGCATATATATGGCTGGTAGCAGATAACATTTGCAGGACATCTGAATTAATGGCGTCAGCAGTTTCATTTTTTGGACAAACGATTGCTCTTTCCTGCAAGGCCTCAGTAGTTGGTGATTGAAGTATGCTATCAGGATATATAAACCGTATGAGTTGCATTCTTCCGTCATCAGTGTCTAGAATGCAGTACATTTCAGGTATATGTATCCATGAGGTATCTTCAGGATCTGATTCATCTGGTTCACCAATAAGACCGTCTCCAACATCAACCAACCGTTTGGAAAAGGTAGCAGTATCATGCAATTGTTGGGAACACGCCTGGATCCTCGTCAGTCGCATATTTTCTGTTAACAAATGAACTCTGAAATGTTTCCAGAGATAGGATTCAGTGATACATGAAGAAATGATTTGTTGCTTTGTACCTTTTTTTTTCACTGGTAATGTTTGCCTGAAATCACCCCCAGGATGACGGACTTGTTGCCAAAGACAGCCGACGGTCTATCGAGTAGATCTCGCAAGGTCTGGTCAAGAGCCTCAAAACATTTACGGTCGTTCATGGGCGCCTCGTCCCAAATTATGAGATCTGCCTGTGATGCGTGGTTTTGTAACCTTACAACAGGTTTTACCTCTCGAGGGATCTCAAGAGGCTTACAACCCCACCAGGCAGTGTACCTGACCGATGTAGTATAGTGTAGTGGTAAGTACGGGGGATTGGTCGTTCTCCACAGGGAATAGTGTTCGTTAGGTATGAAAGGCTACTCTAATAGGTCTAAGGGTTGAGGAAGATTCTTTTTATGTTTTTATATTTTTTTTGAAAGCAAGTAAAATCTCGGGTTTTGAAGGAGTGGGCGGAATTAGTTGCTAGTCAACTAACCCAAATTACTACGAATGCAAATAAAATAAAATAACAAAAATGAAAATGTGGTGAGAAACTTATGTGTAGAGAAATGTGTTTACTTAGATTTCCTTACTCCCTAACTATCTTTTACCGGTTAATTAGTGTGTATTAGTCGCGTGGATGACGGGTGTATTCCTTAATACCATTCGTGGGGTGGCGTACTTACTTCCCCAACTCTACAAGCTCCTACTTCACTCCTATGTCGAGCCGGCTAGGAAGCTCCTAACATGGGATCACTAGAATTCGCTTGTGCATTAAATACAACCATAAAAACCTTTAGTACGCATTTGGTTCATGTTTCTTAAGACGTTCAAGCAAGTTACCGAATAGGAAGTTAGCCAGTTTTCTTAAGCCTAACATAGATAAACAATCATCCAATACAACTAATAACACACTAATAACCAATAATCAATAGCTAGGTTTCATTAGATCTAAGCAAACACAAGATAAATTTAGCCTAACATGTTAATCAAAAGACAAGAATAAGATAAAATCAAACAACACATAGACATATTGAATGATTAATTGATAACTTATCTTCAATGTAACATGGAAGATCTCAAGGCAAAAAGCCTTGAAAAAGAAGATAAATTCGTCCTAGGGTTTTCTCCCAAAATTCCACACACTAAGCTCTCTCTAATGACAAAAAATTAGAAAACTATATATAGATTTTTGGATCTGACGGCGTCACCTTATGGAGTGTGACGCCGTCACCTCGCCGCTTCTAGGGTTCCCGGATGACCTTCTTGACGCCGTCCCTCTTTAGCTCTTCAAAAATCCATTCTGGCTTATCAAGGCTTGACGCCGTCAGCTCGTGAACGTGACGCCGTCCCCTTATGATTTAAGCCGTGACGCCCTTGATCAAGTTAAAGCGTGACGCCGTCAGAATTCACATGCTATTTTCACTGGCCTATCATGAGTAAATTTCACGTCCACTTTTTCTTGCCAAAGCATGACGCCGTCCAGAGTTAATTGTGACGCCGTCAAAGGTAACTTTCAGCCGATTTTTGAGACTTTGTCGTTTTCTTCACTTTTATGCTCCAAAAACGTCCAAAATGCCTCCTTTTCCAGATTTCTCCTCAAAAGTACCTAAAATGACAAAAGGAACGATTTAGGGCAATATTTGATCAAATAAATACGATTTAGGGCTTAAATGACCCCTTAAAAGCGGTACACTTTTCGCTTCATCAAATACCCTTACACTTGAGATTTGCTTGTCCTCAAGCAAATGCGCTTTTATTCTAATCAAAATACAAGTTAGGGGTCATTTAATGCAAACATAAAAGTAATTACAACAAATAATCGTTCCACTTCAATCATAATAAGCACGGAGATTACATACTAGCACCTCACAAGTAGTGTTTAGATACTCACATCTCTCAAGTGTCATCAAAATAAATCTCATAAATGAAAACGGATAATATCTCTCACTACCTGTCATAGCAAATAGATTACCATAGGCTTGGGAAAGGATCGAAAACCTCCTCCACTAGGCGTAAGCACCTAAGATAAACTATCAAAGAGGGCTTTTTCATGGGTTATAACGTTAGGTGTAGGGAAAAGGAAAACACGGTTTTGTTGGATAAAGGATATTTTACTGGTGGCGAGTTAAAGATCTTGATCGATTACATGTACTATACAATGTTGCTAAGCCAAGACTAGACTCAATCTTAAGCTAAAAATGAAATAACAAAAACAAAAACATAAAATGAAACGGGATGGTAGTCCGTATGTTTTTTCTATTTTTCATTTTCTCATTTTTTTTGTGTTTTTCTTGATTTTTTCGATTTTTTTTTTTTTTTTTTTTTTTTTTTTTTTTTTTTTTCATACACTTTTGCCCTACCATCCAAAATAATATATCATAGGGGCATTGCATTCCCCTTACACTTGATCTTTTACATAACTTTACAAATTACTATTCTAATGACTCGAATTAAGATAATCGAAAAACTTGGAGTACTTTTAAAACATTTAGCACATATGGGGGTAATAAATGATGTTCTTCCCCATTACTCCATTACACTAGTACTTTACCCATAAGTCCCAATCGTCCCAAAACAATATGTACAAGGATATGACTCGACTTAGCAACCATGTAATCAACTAGATAATTAACTTGGGTTTAAACAAATGTTGTAACAATAATGCACTAAAAATGAGTGCATACAAGGTAGGCTAAGGCGATTTGGGTGTACATTTTAGTGGGGTGTAACAAATTCTTCCTTTAAGTAAAATGCTTAAAGGTCGAAACGAAAAGATAGGCTCTGAGGGGTGTACTAGGGGTATCGTGTACTAAAAATGAGTACAACGCAAAGGGTGTGGGAGAATTACTTGACCAATGTAGCCAATGTAATTATAACAAAAACACAGGTGTAAAACAATGGGTTAATCCTAATGCCTCTTATCATGTAGTAAATCTAACTACACGAATGTAGTCTCACTTGTGGCCTCGGAATGGTCCTAACGCAAGTTCTAGAATCTAAGTGCTACCGGTACACACATCATAGCATAAATGCTTTTCCTACCAATTCTAGGGGTGAACCTCACATATTTGGGGGTGGAAAATTTTTTAGTGGTACGGTTTTTGTGCTAGTAATATAACTCCTATCCGTGAGACGCTCATTAAGATCAAAGTTTCACTCCTAAGTGTTGTAAAAAATTTTAAATTTGGCACTAAAATTACCCTAACAGGTATTTATCTCAGTTTTATTACACATCTACCATTAAACAAACAAAAATCAAGCGCAATGGCATTCTCTAAAATCGTACTTTTACCCTCCCCTTACACTTAAGATGAACATTGTCCCCAATGTTCAAATAACAAGATGTAAAAGAAAAAAGTAAGAGAATGAAATCAAATACTCCCCTGATTCGCTTGGTGGATAATGAAATTACACGGTTAGATCTTCCTCCCAGGTAATGTTGAAGCTCCATGACTAATGCATCGCCATAAGCTTGATTCAATAAACATCTCCTTGTCCAAAATAACCTGTTAAACCTGAGAAAACAAACACGAAAACCTGCATAACATCGGCGGGATAAAATCTATATATAAGGATATAATGCTTGTGGAATGATAATTTTGCAGATTCCTGGAGATTATAAGTTGGAGATTTTAATAAAAACTTTTCAAAAACAAAACTTTCAAAAATTTCTGAAAATTAAATCTGACGCCGTCAGGTTATAAACCTTGACGCCGTCAGAAATGACCTGACAAAAATTTTCATTTTAAGTTTCCGGAAAATTTCTGGAAAAACCTTTACCTTACTTCCTGGAAATCCTGCAAAACATCATTATGACTCGATACAAGCATTTGACTCAAACACACACGAATATATATGTTAATTTAATATTATTACGATTCATGTTCATTTGTGTTCTAACAAACCTATTTAGATTTCCCTTACACTTATCTTTTGCAAAATACCTTTATATGTAGTTAAGACGAAGTTAAAAACAACATAAAGCATTTTCACAATTTACTTTTGAACATGAATCAATACTAATAAAAATTAAACACACATACGGAAACAAATAAAATCAAACAAACAAATAAATAAACACACAAAGCAAATAAAACAAATAAAGCTTGGGTTGCCTCCCAAGAAGCGCTTTTCTTTATTAACGAGTCTTGTAGCTAGACTCAAAGTCCCGGGGTCTACGTTTTTCCGTTTTGCTTCTCAATTGCCCCTCTAATCATCCTAACAACCTCCGTATCAATTTTGTATTTAGGTCCAAGGTTTAAGCAATCTTTATAATAAAGGCTTCTCTTATTCCAAACATGGTCCATGCCTTTTTCTTTATCCTCTTCATTGATGTCCTCAATCGCACCAATGTTGTCCATGTCAAATCGAGGCACAAAACGAAATTCATTAACCCGATAAGGCATCCTATATGTGATCCTATCTATGTGATTAGAAAACTGAACCGTGCCTTTCAAACGGTCATACCTTAAATTGGATGCTTCGATAAATGGCTTACCTAACACAACGCGAGATAGGCGGCAGTCAACAACACTTGCCATATCTTCTAAAATCATGAAGTTGGTGACAAAGGTAAAGTTCCCAACAAGGATATGTATATCCTTAATCCTACCAACGAAGTTGCAAACTCCGCCTGGACACTTGGGGTCCATCCTAGGCTCAAGTGGTGTGTTTATGATTTGGCTATAAAGGCCTGAGGACATAACGTTGATTGGGGATTCACAGTCAATGTAAGCATGCTCAACGTATTGGTACCCAATCATACATGGTATCTTCACATTCCCGGGATCACCTCTCTTAATCTTTGGGTCAATTCTAACAAAAGGTGGTCGAGGGTTATCAACTAGGTTGTTATAGTAAGCAATCTCCTCCTTAGTGGGGTATTCATTGAAACAATCATCCAACCTAGGATCTACCTTCACTTCCTCAATTTTCTCAATCAACTTATCAACCGTAAGATTATTACGTTCTAAGTAATTATCTGAGTATATGGCGGTCCCTAAGTTGTTCAAGGCATAATCAAGCTCTATATCAATCATTCTACTGAGCTCCCTGAGCTCACTAATCTCATTCTCAAGTTGGCTACGCAACAAAGCCACTTCGCCAGGTGTAAGGGGTGGATTCGCGTTTTCCATAATGGCAAACTGAATAGTCAATGAAAATCTGTTACGAACAAAAGCACAAAGAAAATAGATAGACTAAAGAATATCTAGAAAAAGAAAATAAAAATCTCACTAGAAAGGAATCTAGTGAGTAGACCTAATAGAAATAAAAATTCAACCTAAACAATAACTATTCCCCGGCAGCGGCGCCAAAAACTTGATGCGTGGTTTTGTAACCTTACAACAGGTTTTACCTCTCGAGGGATCTCAAGAGGCTTACAACCCCACCAGGCAGTGTACCTGACCGATGTAGTATAGTGTAGTGGTAAGTACGGGGGATTGGTCGTTCTCCACAGGGAATAGTGTTCGTTAGGTATGAAAGGCTACTCTAATAGGTCTAAGGGTTGAGGAAGATTCTTTTTATGTTTTTATATTTTTTTTGAAAGCAAGTAAAATCTCGGGTTTTGAAGGAGTGGGCGGAATTAGTTGCTAGTCAACTAACCCAAATTACTACGAATGCAAATAAAATAAAATAACAAAAATGAAAATGTGGTGAGAAACTTATGTGTAGAGAAATGTGTTTACTTAGATTTCCTTACTCCCTAACTATCTTTTACCGGTTAATTAGTGTGTATTAGTCGCGTGGATGACGGGTGTATTCCTTAATACCATTCGTGGGGTGGCGTACTTACTTCCCCAACTCTACAAGCTCCTACTTCACTCCTATGTCGAGCCGGCTAGGAAGCTCCTAACATGGGATCACTAGAATTCGCTTGTGCATTAAATACAACCATAAAAACCTTTAGTACGCATTTGGTTCATGTTTCTTAAGACGTTCAAGCAAGTTACCGAATAGGAAGTTAGCCAGTTTTCTTAAGCCTAACATAGATAAACAATCATCCAATACAACTAATAACACACTAATAACCAATAATCAATAGCTAGGTTTCATTAGATCTAAGCAAACACAAGATAAATTTAGCCTAACATGTTAATCAAAAGACAAGAATAAGATAAAATCAAACAACACATAGACATATTGAATGATTAATTGATAACTTATCTTCAATGTAACATGGAAGATCTCAAGGCAAAAAGCCTTGAAAAAGAAGATAAATTCGTCCTAGGGTTTTCTCCCAAAATTCCACACACTAAGCTCTCTCTAATGACAAAAAATTAGAAAACTATATATAGATTTTTGGATCTGACGGCGTCACCTTATGGAGTGTGACGCCGTCACCTCGCCGCTTCTAGGGTTCCCGGATGACCTTCTTGACGCCGTCCCTCTTTAGCTCTTCAAAAATCCATTCTGGCTTATCAAGGCTTGACGCCGTCAGCTCGTGAACGTGACGCCGTCCCCTTATGATTTAAGCCGTGACGCCCTTGATCAAGTTAAAGCGTGACGCCGTCAGAATTCACATGCTATTTTCACTGGCCTATCATGTGTAAATTTCACGTCCACTTTTTCTTGCCAAAGCATGACGCCGTCCAGAGTTAATTGTGACGCCGTCAAAGGTAACTTTCAGCCGATTTTTGAGACTTTGTCGTTTTCTTCACTTTTATGCTCCAAAAACGTCCAAAATGCCTCCTTTTCCAGATTTCTCCTCAAAAGTACCTAAAATGACAAAAGGAACGATTTAGGGCAATATTTGATCAAATAAATACGATTTAGGGCTTAAATGACCCCTTAAAAGCGGTACACTTTTCGCTTCATCAGCCTGTATCAATAGATCGGCCAATTGAGTATGTTTTTTTTACGGTACACACAGTTTCATCTGTCACATCTAGGGGCAGCTTAAACCTTGAATGAACAGTACGACATGATGGCAATAGGAGAGAGATGCAATTCCAGAAGAAGCCACTGCAAGAACTATCTTTCGCTGTGCTCGTAGTGCGTATATGACACTTTTCCATACAAAAGTCTTTCCAGTACCACCGTAACCATATACGAAAATTAGGACCTGTCTATTATTCTGGACTCCTTCAACAATAGTGTCAAATAGTTGTCGTTGCCGAGTATTAAGATTTGGTACCAGTCGATCTCTTTCAGCGGCCATAGTTTCTGTATCATAGCTTCGTTCTTCCATCACTGTTCTGTTTCGTAGAATCTCGAGCAGCCGTCGGACAGGGAGACGCATACCAAACTCTGTAACTGATTTCCCATGAAACCTAAGAATGGCTTCCAACTCGTACAAAATTCCATTCTGTAGTTCTTCATAAGTTAGATTAACTTGAGGTATGTGAAAAAGTTGTGACAACATTCTGGGTATATCATCAATCATAAGGCTCCAGTGTCGGTTCCAAAGAGATACTGGGTTACTAACTTCACAAAAGATGAGAATTTGACAGAACAACTGTCGTATTTCTGACGCTGTAGCAGTCAAGGATGCTTCTAAAAGAGCAAGTGACCATTCTCCGTCGCCTGTTAACAAACCCATTGCTTCATACGCTGCTCTGTTAGTCGGATAAAGTCGACCTTCAACTGTCCGTATAGCAGGAAACGATGCACACCCTTTTTGATGACACAACAAAAGCCTTTGGTAAAACAAATCACCAGCACTGGGATGTACATATGCTAACCTACCAATTGATGGTTTGTTAAGGTTTCGTCTAGGTGACCAAAAATTTTGACGGTCATTCTGATGAGTGTCTAAATACTCATCATTTTTGTCTTATCTGAACTGCCAAAACATTCAAAAACACTCAGAAATGCATCAAAATACTGAAAATATCCCAGGGATTGTGTTTTATATGTTTCAAATGAAAAATGTCTAAAAACAGTTGAAAAACGAACAAAGTTTGCAAAATTGGCAGTTTCAGTCCCTCAAGTTTCAAAACTTGTCAAAATTAGTCCCTAAGCATTTGTTTTGTCAGAAAAATCACCAAAGGTCCTTTTTAAATCATAAATTATCATATTTAGTCCTTTGATGAAAAGTTTGAATAAATTACAAGTTTGGTCCCTGCAATTTCAGAATTTGCAAAAATGATCCCTGGGAATTTTAAAAAAATAGAAAATTGCAATTTTGGTTCTTGGATTATGGAAACATGGCAGGATTTTACCTTGGTGTATTTTGAAGATTGGCAAAGATAGTCCTCGAAGTTTCATGAATTACAACTTTTGGCCCTTGGTTTAAATTCTATACTATCCTAATCATACTCCAATCCGGATCCTTAATACAAAAACAGCCCAAACTAAACTATCCCCAACTCACCTTTAAACCACCCAAGCCCAACAAACACTTAAACCACTTTACAAGCCCACCAAAAATACCCAACCCTCACCCTAAAACAAAACCCGACCCATCCTTCCTTTAAAACTAACACCGGTTATGTTCTTAGTCAAACCCCCAAATGAGAAAGTCAAAATCCCTAACACTCTAATACCCAGTCGACTCCTTCTTCTTCACCCTATTAACCGCCAAACACTCCACCTCCCCTCCTCAAAAGCTCCCCTCTTCACCATCTCCTAGATACCATTCACGGGATGCATCGCCACCTCACCAATCCGAGGGATCTATATGAGCGGCAAAAGTTATCTAAGGGCCAAGATCAACCAATCTTCAATCCTACGGATGGGATTTGCTCAAGAAAGCACAAAGGACCCATTTTCATTGTTTTCTCTCACTGAAGAAACACATGGGTGAAGACCTAGGTTTTTAATAAGTAGTATAAATAGATTAGGAATTTATTTTTGTAACGAGGTTTTTTTTAGCATTTTTTTTCAAGGTACTTTGTATTTTATTTAGTTGTAATTTACTCTTGTTTTAATTTAAGTTTATTTTTATTTATTCGGTTTATTATTTTTCTGATTATTATTGCTTATTTGTTTTTTTTTCTGCTTATTTGGTTTTGAATATGCGAAGCTGAATTTGTTAGTGTAGTTAGTTATGCTTGAGATTGTTAGTTTATTTAGTCTGTCTATTGTCATGTAAAAAGAATCAGTGTTATGAAGGTGTGTTTGACTTTTTAAGCCAAACGGGTGAATTTGCTCATTACTGCTCTTGGTATTTTTTTTGTTTTTTGTTGTTGTTGTTCTGCTTAGCATTAAAAGTTTGTTCGTAATATTAAAAGTTTGTTGAGTATCAAAATTGTTCTTGTTTGCCTGCTTCATATTGTTAGCTGCTTAGCATTAAAAGTTTGTTAAAAAAAAAAAAAAAATTTTGACAGTTAAACACTTAAACTCTTAGATTTGGTTGTTAAAATTTTAGTGGCATCTAGTTTAAAGTTTGAGCAAAAGGGTTTAAGAAAATCAAAGAGAAAAAAAATAGTTTGTAGTTTGTGTTTATCAGTAGTAGTAGTGGATTGTTCTTAGTTTATTGTTTAGCTTATGTTGATAAGTTATTTCATTATTTACTGCTTCGATTATGTGTTCATGATTTGAGTTTATGTTTTGTGTTTAAGTTAAATGGTAAAAAAAGAAGGTGTACTAAATTTATGGTTTTAAGTCAAACACAAAAAATTTAAATAGCAAAAAAAATAAAAATTTTTGACAGTCCTGGGGTTCGAACCCAGGACAGTTAGCTCGCAACACAACACTCCAACCACTACGCTAACTTGTTTTCTTTGTTTAAATCTTACAAAACTTTATTTAAAACCCTTTTATTTGTATTTTTTTCTTTTTAGCTTATTGTGAGCAGTTGGCTTATTTTCGGCTTATTTGGAAAAGCATTTTCACTTTTTGTATTTTTCACAGCTTCATTTTAGTATAAAGTATTTTAGAAAAAAATTTCAGATTTTTAAAATTAGTTTTAGTATTTTTAGTAATTTAATTTAGTTTAAATCATTTTTAATTCATAAAAAATTATTAAAAAGTCAAAAAAATATTTTTCTTTTTTCCAAAATTTTCTTTTTTATATTTAAGTCGTAGGAAAATTAATTCGGTACTCGTAGGGGTAATATTTTTAGAGTTCACTTTTATTTTTGCGCGTTAACGTTAATTTTAATTAAAACGTGCGTTTTTAGTTTTAAATACCTTTTGCGTTTCATTGCTTTGTTTAATATTACCACAACACCAAATAATCTCCAAATCAAATCATCAAGCATTTTAATTCCGAACCTAAAACGAAATCCTCGATTCACACCTCGCTGGGACACGACCCGGGTGATCACTTGCCCGGTATCACACACATCACATTCACGGGTTTTGCAAGTTTGACTTTTCCTAAGGTTTGACTTGTCATTTCCCAAAGTATCACGTGTGCACGATACTATATTTATTTATATATATATACTACACGCGCGATCAAATTTTGGCGCCGCTGCCGGGGAGGTTGTGTTGCGACAATATTGTTTAAGGTTTAAACGATTAGTGACTTGAGATCCTTCTTCACGAAGTTTTCACTTCCAAAAAAAAATTATAAAACACAAAAATATTTTTCATTTTCTTTCTATATATATAAAAGATAAAAACACAAAAAGATTTTCCGTTTTTCTTTGTAATTAATAAAACAATAAAAAAAAATTACCGTCGAAAACCAAGACAGAATACTACCTAACTGGGGGTATGACCATTAATAAGTTCCCAAACAAAAGATTAAAACTTGCCTTTGTGTCGCTTGCGAATTCGGCTCACCTTTGATTGATAAACAACCTATACAAGTGGTTTAAGGTAGGTCTTGACATTAAATTGCAGACCGAAGAGAGATCCATTCTTCTCTCTCCGCCACTCTGCGCGTTTATCTTTTGAAGAGCTACCGTACGCTTGTTTGATTTAAGGTTTAAGTTCACTTGTGTTTTGCCTCGGTCTTGTTTTAATTGAAATTGTTTTTGTTAGTGCATGCGCACTCGTTCTTCTCCGTCAACAAGTCCTTTACGTGAACTCGTGCATACCTCGAGAAGACGTAATCGAAGACGTAATCGTAGGCATTCCGCCTCAATAGCCGAACCCGAGATTCGTGCTATTCCCGTTCCTCCCATTGTCACAATGGCGGAGGAACGTACCATGTGTGAGCTCTCCAAGCACCCACCGAGGGTTACGGAGATGCTATTGTTGTTCCGGCAATCGTTGCCGATAGCTTTGAGCTTAAGACCGGGTTGCTATCCTTAGTAACTTCGAGTCAATATTTCGGATTTGAGAGGGACGATCCTCATTCCCACATTCGATGGTTTAACAAGATCACCTCTACCATCAAATACCGAAATGTACCACAAGATGTAATCAAATTGCTTCTTTTTCCTTTCTCTCTCGAGGGGTCGGCCCGAACTTGGCTAGAAAAACAACCCCCTCGTTCTATTTTAACATGGGAAGATTTGGTGTCAAAATTTGTGAATGAATTCTTTCCTCCATCAAAAACCACAGCCCTTAAAAATGAAATCACCAAATTCACTCAAAAATTTGATGAATCCTTTAGTGAAGCGTGGGATCGGTTTAAAGAATTACTCCGCAAATGTCCTCACCATGGTTTCTCCGAGTTGCATCAACTCGATACTTTCTACAATGGATTGAACCATTCCGATCAAGACTCTCTTAATGCCGCCGCCGGTGGTAATCTCTTGTATCGGACTACGAAAGATGCTTTAGCCATCATTGAGAACAAGTCTAAGGTTCGCACTACACGAAGCAAGCCGGTTGTTTCCCAAGTAAGTGCTACCCATTCTACCTCATCTCCCGTGAGTAATTCTAGCACCGATGCTAAGATTGACAAACTCACGGAGGCTATTCAAGCTTTGGTTCTTTCCGAACAAAAGAAACTTTCTTCCCCACAAACTTCTTCACCCAATCAAGTCAAAGCGGTGGAAGAGACATGTGTCACTTGCGGTGGTCCTCATGCATACTACAATTGTACTGCCACCGATGGTAGTCGATGTGAAGTTAATCCGGTAGTCGGGTCTCTCAATCAAGGAGGTAATCAATACCGTCCTCAAGTTGACCCAAACTATCGTGCTAACAATCAAAATGGACCACCCGGATTTTCTCAACCCAACAATCCAAATAGATTCAATCAAAACCAACCGAGAGGGCAAAATGTTCAAAATCAATTTCAAGCCCCGATCAATCAATACCCAACCCAAGGGGGTAATTTCAATCAAGGCTTTCAAGCTTCTCATTACCAAGCCCCCGTTGGTTCCTCGAATGAACTTGCTAACTACATCAAGTTAAATGAGGCCAACATGAGGTCTATGCAAAATCAAATCACCTCTTTGAAAAATGATTTTCAAACCTCAATGTCAAAACAGGGTCAAGAGCTTAAAAGTGAGCTCAGAAATACAAACTACAAAATTGATCAATCTCAAAGTAAAATTGAGAACATGTTTGCCAGTCTCATGAGTTCGATGAATCAAGGTTCAACTTCGGGAGCTCTTCCGGGAAATACCATTCCTAACCCGAAGGGTGAATTAAAAGCTGTCGCCACTCGAAGTGGTAAAACACATAATGGACCCTCGACTCCTATGCCCCCTCCACCGGGGGAGGTGAATCGGGATACCAAGGTGACAACGGACAAGGTGCATTTTTCAAGCCCACAAAGTACCGCACACGTCCAACCTTCGGTGGTCCAAACTCCAATTCCGGAACCCGATGTTCCGAAGACAAATTCTAAGCCTTCAATTCCATATCCTTCAAGGCTTAATGATCAAAAGCTTAAAGAGAAAAACAATCAACAGATGGAAAAATTCTTCCAAATCTTCAATGAGTTGCATTTTGACATAAGCTTCGCAGATGCTCTCGTTCTTATGCCCAAATTTGCATCTACACTCAAAAGTTTGCTAAGCAACAAAGATAAGATGACTGAGATGGCAAAAACCCCACTTAATGAGCAATGCTCGGCGGTTCTCAAAAAGCTTCCCGAAAAGCTCGGAGACCCCGGCAAGTTTTTAATCCCATGTGATTTCTCGGGGATGGTTCAATGCCCTGCCTTGGCTGATCTTGGCGCAAGCATTAACCTTATGCCACTCTCGATATGGAAGAAATTATCTCTTCCGGAGCTTGCATCTACTCGCATGACACTCGAGCTCGCGGATCGTACTATAACTCATCCGCTTGGAATAGCCGAGGATGTTGTGGTGAAAGTAGGAAAGTTCCACTTTCCTACTGATTTTGTTGTAGTAGATTTTGATGCCGATCCTCGAGTTCCACTCATTTTGGGTAGAGCTTTTCTAAGAACGTGTCGTGCTCTCATTGACGTGTTCGCCGAAGAATTGACCATTCGTGTTGAGAATGAAGAGATCACGTTTAACATTAATCAGGGGTCTAAATGCAACGTTGCTACTATTGATCAAAAATCTAAAAAAATTGATTCGAAACTTTCAAGATTTACGGTCAAAAGTGTTGCACAACATCGTGCTAAGCTCAAAGCAACGAACATAGCCCCTGGTTCAAGTGAATGGTTCAAAAGTTGTAATGCGGAAGTTAAGAGTGTTTTTGATTACGATGAACACGAATCGGAAGATACAACGGAAGTGGTAAAAACTGCTAGCTCTAAGAGCACACCACTTGCCCCACCTTCAGAATCGGTTTGTCGTATTGATATTGCCAAAAATCCTACTTCCGCATCACTCATTTCCGACTCTTCCTATACTTCTCCTCCGTTTGAGGAAAGTGATATTTCTAAGGAAGAGTTCGAGGTCTTCTTGTTTGATGCTCAAATTGTTGAGCCCGATGTTGATCCGGGGGGAGATGGCCCGATTTTAGAAAAGATGATTTTTGATGAACCACTGTTTGCTCTCCCCCAAAGGATGATGTTGTTGTGGAAAAGCCGTCTTATCCTTCCGAGCTCGAGCTCGAGCTCGAGGATGCTTTTCTCGAATTTGAGAGTTTTGTGTTTAATGATCAAGAGGAGAGAAGTGGCAATCCCACTTCTCATCCTGATTATTCACTCTCGGCTTATGAAGCCTTTTGTTTTGATATCGATCATTCGGAAGAAACGGGAAGTGTCAATACCACTTCCCATTCTTATATGTCTCTTCCCGAGTATGATGTATTTCATTTTGATGAAAATGATCGATATCATGAGGAGTTCTCAATTGAACTCCCTCATGTGATATCTCCTCCTGAATATGATCATTTTTGTTTTGATCTGGAGGACGAGTTAAGTGTGGGAGGAGGTGTGTTGAAAGATTTACTTCTTGAAGATTGTACCCCAACCCTCCCTCCCGTTGAAGCCGATGATGCTTCTGATGATGAAGAGTTTTACATGATAATAATAAAAATCTTGCTTCTCTTCATCACATATGGTGTGATTGCTCTTTCCCTTTTCTCCTACGGGAATGAGGACACCATATTTGACCCCGGTATCGCCCCTAATAGTTTCTTCTATTGAAATACCGCGGTTTGTATCTCATCGGAGTGGAACTTTCTCATGTTCAAGTGTTTATCCAAACAATTTGAATGAAAGTCCGATTGAGATTGGTTTTCCACTTGCTTCCCCATGGACAAATGAATTCGGGGTCGAGTCAAGCTAGTGACTCGGTTAACAAAAACATTAGCACCATATGGGTTTTCACCCATATTTCTGACTTCTTTCTCTTTTCTACCACCTAAGTGTGGGGGAGTTGCCCCTGCTGTTGTAAAAAAAAAAAAAAAAAAAAGTGTGTATACAAAATAATGGCTATTAGTATTACCTTTTTACGTTCTAAGTGTCGGCATAATAGCCGGTACTTTGAATATTGAGGGCAATATTCAGTTCTAAGTGTGGGGGGAATTCTAGCGAAATTGATCATATGTACCATCTAGTACCCCCATTTTGGCCAAAAAATTAAAATTTTTTTTCTCACTTAGAACGAAATAAAATGGTTATCAGTCCGCCATGTCTAACCCACAAAAGGATTGGCTAATCCAAGAGCAAACGGCTCTTGGTAAAGATATCTCAAATCCGTTGATGGCTTGCAATTTGCCGAAAATTGTATGGTTTTCGACTCGCCATATCTTTAAAAGTGAAGAGTTGGCTAGCCCGTAAGGTTATGGCTTGTGGTAAAGGCAGTGGAAAAACCATAATTGGTAATCAGCTCACCAAAGATAATAGTGATAATTTATCTAAGAGTTGGCTAGTCCAGAAGCAAACGGCTTCTGGTAAAGACAAATCAAAACCGTTGACAGCTGATGGTTTGCTCAAAATCATTTGGTTATCATTGTACCAAGGTTCTTACTTGAACTAAAACAATTGGCTACTCCAGAAATGATGGATATCTGGTAAAGAGAAAAATCCATTAAAACTTCATAAAAGATTGCTAGGGACTAGCAATAGTTTAGTGTGGGGGATTGATGAGTGTCTAAATACTCATCATTTTTGTCTTATCTGAACTGCCAAAACATTCAAAAACACTCAGAAATGCATCAAAATACTGAAAATATCCCAGGGATTGTGTTATATATGTTTCAAATGCAAAATGTATAAAAACAGTTGAAAAACGAACAAAGTTTGCAAAATTGGCAGTTTCAGTCCCTCAAGTTTCAAAACTTGTCAAAATTAGTCCCTAAGCATTTGTTTTGTCAGAAAAATCACCAAAGGTCCTTTTTAAATCATAAATTATCATATTTAGTCCTTTGATGAAAAGTTTGAATAAATTACAAGTTTGGTCCCTGCAATTTCAGAATTTGCAAAAATGATCCCTGGGAATTTTTAAAAAATAGAAAATTGCAATTTTGGTTCTTGGATTATGGAAACATGGCAGGATTTTACCTTGGTGTATTTTGAAGATTGGCAAAGATAGTCCTCGAAGTTTCATGAATTACAACTTTTGGCCCTTGGTTTAAATTCTATACTATCCTAATCATACTCCAATCCGGATCCTTAATACAAAAACAGCCCAAACTAAACTATCCCCAACTCACCTTTAAACCACCCAAGCCCAACAAACACTTAAACCACTTTACAAGCCCACCAAAAATACCCAACCCTCACCCTAAAACAAAACCCGACCCATCCTTCCTTTAAAACTAACACCGGTCATGTTCTTAGTCAAACCCCCAAATGAGAAAGTCAAAATCCCTAACACTCTAATACCCAGTCGACTCCTTCTTCTTCACCCTATTACCCGCCAAACACTCCACCTCCCCTCCTCAAAAGCTCCCCTCTTCACCATCTCCTAGATACCATTCACGGGATGCATCGCCACCTCACCAATCCGAGGGATCTATATGAGCGGCAAAAGTTATCTAAGGGCCAAGATCAACCAATCTTCAATCCTACGGATGGGATTTGCTCAAGAAAGCACAAAGGACCCATTTTCATTGTTTTCTCTCACTGAAGAAACACATGGGTGAAGACCTAGGTTTTTAATAAGTAGTATAAATAGATTAGGAATTTATTTTTGTAACGAGGTTTATTTTAGCGTTTTTTTTCAAGGTACTTTGTATTTTATTTAGTTGTAATTTACTCTTGTTTTAATTTAAGTTTATTTTTATTTATTCGGTTTATTATTTTTCTGATTATTATTGCTTATTTGTTTTTTTTTCTGCTTATTTGGTTTTGAATATGCGAAGCTGAATTTGTTAGTGTAGTTAGTTATGCTTGAGATTGTTAGTTTATTTAGTCTGTCTATTGTCATGTAAAAAGAATCAGTGTTATGAAGGTGTGTTTGACTTTTTAAGTCAAACGGGTAAATGTGCTCATTACTGCTCTTGGTATTTTTTTTTTTTTTTGTTGTTGTTGTTCTGCTTAGCATTAAAAGTTTGTTCGTAATATTAAAAGTTTGTTGAGTATCAAAATTGTTCTTGTTTGCCTGCTTCATATTGTTAGCTGCTTAGCATTAAAAGTTTGTTGAAAAAAAAAAATTTTTGACAGTTAAACACTTAAACTCTTAGATTTGGTTGTTAAAATTTTAGTGGCATCTAGTTTAAAGTTTGAGCAAAAGGGTTTAAGAAAATCAAAGAGAAAAAAAATAGTTTGTAGTTTGTGTTTATCAGTAGTAGTAGTGGATTGTTCTTAGTTTATTGTTTAGCTTATGTTGATAAGTTATTTCATTATTTACTGCTTCGATTATGTGTTCATGATTTGAGTTTATGTTTTGTGTTTAAGTTAAATGGTAAAAAAAGAAGGTGTACTAAATTTATGGTTTTAAGTCAAACACAAAAAATTTAAATAGCAAAAAAAATAAAAATTTTTGACAGTCCTGGGGTTCGAACCCAGGACAGTTAGCTCGCAACACAACACTCCAACCACTACGCTAACTTGTTTTCTTTGTTTAAATCTTACAAAACTTTATTTAAAACCCTTTTATTTGTATTTTTTTCTTTTTAGCTTATTGTGAGCAGTTGGCTTATTTTCGGCTTATTTGGAAAAGCATTTTCACTTTTTGTATTTTTCACAGCTTCATTTTAGTATAAAGTATTTTAGAAAAAAATTTCAGATTTTTAAAATTAGTTTTAGTATTTTTAGTAATTTAATTTAGTTTAAATCATTTTTAATTCATAAAAAATTATTAAAAAGTCAAAAAAATATTTTTCTTTTTTCCAAAATTTTCTTTTTTATATTTAAGTCGTAGGAAAATTAATTCGGTACTCGTAGGGGTAATATTTTTAGAGTTCACTTTTATTTTTGCGCGTTAACGTTAATTTTAATTAAAACGTGCGTTTTTAGTTTTAAATACCTTTTGCGTTTCATTTCTTTGTTTAATATTACCACAACACCAAATAATCTCCAAATCAAATCATCAAGCATTTTAATTCCGAACCTAAAACGAAATCCTCGATTCACACCTCGCTGGGACACGACCCGGGTGATCACTTGCCCGGTATCACACACATCACATTCACGGGTTTTGCAAGTTTGACTTTTCCTAAGGTTTGACTTGTCATTTCCTAAAGTATCACGTGTGCACGATACTATATTTATTTATATATATAGACTACACGCGCGATCACATTCCAAACAAATTCGGTAGGAAAATCTAGATATGTCAGATGGTGACCAAGTATGGACCTGGCATTAAAATTTAACCATTGTGTAAGGGTGGTTTTCTTGTTACTCGGATTTTCGACAACAGAGTCTAAACTTTCATTGGTTCTGAAAGTTATGCGCTGCATATTCTCGAGATGAACAGCTAGTATTTCCACAGGTGGATCCCTGTAATGAATATCAAATCCGAGTAACCGCCAACAGGCTTCGTGCGGGCCTACGAATCTTGCATCTTGATAATTCCTTATTACATCAATTCTGATAGCGCGTGGTTGGCTAGTAGAAGGTATGTCTACAACAGATCTTGTTATTTGCGTCACTATCCGATCCGTACCTTTCGAAATATACTTGAATAAATACTTAATGAGCATTGCCCATTCACAGTATTCCACATTGATGTGTGCATAAAACCTTCTAAGAAGCAGCATATTATATGGTACGACATACCCATTATCTAGCTCAACATTTTGCACGGTAGTCTGATGAACTCAAATAAGTACATTTTATTACTATCATTTATCCTATTAATTTGACTTGTTTTACTATATTATGTATGAGGATTGATACTTAATCGTTTACTTTTGTAATTCTCAGTTAAAAAAAGCATTTGGTGAAACTTGGCGATTTTGGACTAATTATGGAGCAAAACATGCATAAAGTGAATAGTCTACTGAAATGGACAAGATCAAGTCAAATCTGCTCCAGATGCGCCGCATCTCACTTATCACATGCGCCGCATCACTATCAAGATCTCACCAGATACGATCCAAGATACAAGAGGACATGCGCCGCATCCAAAGATGAAGATACGCCGCATCTTCTGGCGGTGTACGAATATTCCTGAATATTATAATCTTGGACCCCACGCGAAGTTAAGTACATGCACCGCATCTACTTACTAGATGCGCCGCATCTCACCCTCAGACAGAAACTATAAATACCCCAAGACCAGACGAATTCGTGTGACATATATTATATACGAGACCGAAGACCAGAAACCTTGGACGAATTCAGCCAAGGCAGCAGCACAAGACACACCCAAATCAAAGATACAAGAGCTGTAAGAAGGTGCTGCATATGTTTAATTCATTAAGTAGTTTTGTTTTATTGTGTTAGTAAACTTTAATTCATCAAGATTGGTGGCTTGTGTAACGTGACAACGGAAAGGTTGCACTCCCTTAAAACTGCTTTCCCATCAATTAAAGTTTATATGTTAGTGTCATTGGTGACTTTTATTAGTGCATTGATAACCTCTGTGGCTAGCTGAGCGTTGATCGGGTCACCATGCCTCTGCCCTCGCCTGTTTATTAGATGCCTATGTATTCTATGGTCTGTAGAAAAGTAGGAGAAAGATAAACGGGATAGTCATAAGTAATCATTATGGGTTTACTCGCCGATAAGATTAGAACCAACGAGAAAGGACTTAATCTCGGTGCGTTGCATCGAACTATACACTTCATATAACACTAGCAATAAAACAAGTGACAAACTACTTATCATAAGGATAGCCCTCTTATTGTCTCGAGTATTTATCTGTGTACGTGTGTGCTACTTGCTGATTCGTGACTATTGGTTTAGTTTATTATTTAATTGCAACCAAATCGTGCCAGTCTCTCAGGCTGAACCCCCTTGCGTTAGATTAGATTGTACAGCTAACTTAATATATTAAAATACTGATTAGAATAACTAGATAATACGTTCCACTCTTAGTGATCGACACTCTACTTACCATTATATTCATACTGACCGGGTACACTGCTCGTTAGGTGTGTGTGTTATTGATAAGTCGGCTAAATATAAATTTAAAACTTGATTAGGCATTAAAACTGCTAAACCGCAACGACACACGCAGCACATCAAGTTTTTGGCGCCGCTGCCGGGGAGTGAATTGTTATTATCTGTTAATTTGATTAGTATTTTAATTAGGTTTTAATTTTTTATCTAACTGCTAATTTTGTTGTGTATTAGATTAATTTGCATTCATTGTACTATTTTGCATATTTTCTGTTTTTGTGTGTTATTTGTTTGCTTTTATTTGTGTTTATTTTTGTGTGTTTTTATTTGTTTTATTTTTCGTATTTTTTGTGTGTTCTGCTATCGTTGTACTGAGCTAAATCGAACGATACGGCGCATCTGATTTCTCAGATACGACGTATTGCGTTCAATTTTTTATAAAATACAACGCGTTTAATTAATTCGATACGACGCATCTTTTCCCCAAGATACGGCGTATCTGTTTTTAATAAGAAAATTTTTCTAAGCGATAAAGTGATACGACGCATCTTTTCCCCAAGATACGGCGTATCTGTTTTTAATAAATTTTTTTTTCTAAACGTTAACGCGATACGACGCATCTGCTTAAGCAGATACGGCGTATCTATTATTTTAATTAAAAACATTTTTCGAATTATTAAACAGATACGGCGCATCGATCTCTATCGATACGGTGTATCTTCTGAATCAAAAATCTTATATTTTGAAACGTAACGAAAATACGGCGCATTAACTTTCGTTAATACGACGCATTTAATATTAAATAGATATCAATTTTTGATTATTAAGATTGATACGGCGCATTCGAATTTCTAAGCGGCGTATCTATTTTCTGAATAAAGTCTGATTTAATTTTAACGATTATAAGATACGGCGTATCTAACTTTTTGGATACGGCGCATCGTCTGCAGACATCAGTAACTTTAGATTTTCGTATTCCGTTTTCGTTGTTAGTTTTCTGATATATTACTTTCTCGAGCATACCCTACTGATAGTTTTGTGTTGATTTCAGGAAGTGCATGACCAGGAGTTCCACGAAGAACTTGATTCAACCTTTCGAAGATCCTGAACGAGTCTTTCATTCGCTTAAAAGGCTTTTCAACACAAGAAGCTTTGATCTTTCAAGTTCACTCGAGCTTGATTACTTTTCGGAAGAAAAAGAGGAAGTTGAAACAGAAACAATGGGCGAAAACACTACTATGGAGGAATACATGAACAGTACCCGTGCTGATTACACTTCAGGAGTTGCTAGACCAAAGTTTGATGATAAGTCAAAATTTGAGTTGAAAGGTCAGTTTCTCAAAGAGCTCAGAGAGAATGCTTTCAGTGGGACGGAACATGAGGATGCTAATGAGCATGTTGAAAAGGTCCTGGAGATTGCAGATTTGTTTACTTCAGAAGGAGTCACTGACGATCAACTCATGCTTAGAATCTTTCCAATCTCACTAAAAGGAGCTGCTAACAAGTGGCTAAGGAATGAACCTGCTAGTTCAATCACTATATGGGAAGGTTTGAAGAGCAAATTCCTGAAGAGATATTGTCCACCTGCTAAGACTGCTAAAAAAATGGAGGCTATCAACAGTTTCAAGCAAGAGCCTGATGAAACTCTTTATCAAGCTTGGGAACGATTTAAAGATTTATTAATAAAATGTCCTCAACACTATCTAACCCCTATGCAGGAGATAATATTGTTTTATCAAGGATTGGACGTGCCTACTAGACAGATTTTGGATGCTAAGGGAGCTGTACCTCAAATGAGTGCAACTAATGCTAGGAAAGCGATCCAAGAAGCTGCTGATCATTCTCAGAAATGGCACGATGGGACCTCTACTAGATCTAAGGGCAGCACTAATTTTGACGGGATTGCTGCTATTCAAGCTCAATTGGATAAAATTAGTAGAGAGATGAAGAAGCGAGATGAAAGAGTGTATGCTGCCCAAGTTGGATGTGAAAAGTGCGAAGGACCTCACTACACTAAAGACTGCCCGAACAAGAATGAAAGTGAGACGTTTGAAGAAGCATATTACACCCAATTTGGACAACCATTCCGACCTTCAGGGAGATTTAGGGAAGCTACACCGGGATTCTATCAAAAGAATAACTTCAATCCCGCTTATCAAGAAAGGAGGCAGACTTTAGATGACACTCTAAAGCAAATTATGGCCGATGCTGCTAAAAGACATGAAGAGAATACTGCTATGATCAAAGAAATCCGAGCTTCAATGGACACTACTATAAGAAATCAAGGAGCTTCGATCAAAGCACTGGAACAACAAATTGGTCAAATGAGCAAAGTTCTTCAAGAAAGGGGATATGGAAGTTTACCTAGCTCAACCGAAACCAACCCAAGAGATCATGTCAAGGCCATAAGCACCACTGAAGAAGTCACTCCTTGCTTACCTAGAAGATCGATGAATGGTAATGATGGTGCAAGACCCGAATTTTTCTTTAATTCTTCAATCAGTTTAAGGAGACTACTCAAAGAAAAGACAAAGATTGAAGAAGAGATCAAGGCTACAATGAAAGAAGGGAGCTCTGCAACCGATTTAAATGCCTTGCCTAATAAAGAAAAAGACCCAGGAAGTTTTACTCTCCCTTGTTCAATTAATAATATATCTTTCAATAATGTGTTAGCTGACTTAGGAGCTAGTGTTAGTGTTATGCCTCTTAAGACATTCACTACCCTAGGACTAGGAAAATTAGCACCAACTAAGTTACTTATTGAATTGGCTGATAAAACGGTAAAACGACCTGAAGGGATTGCTAATAATGTGCTAATTAAGATTGAGAAGTTTATTTTCCCTGTAGACTTTGTTATTTTAGATATGCCCGAGGATGTTAAGGTTCCTTTAATCCTTGGAAGACCTTTCTTGTCTACTGCCCATGCTAAGATTGATGTGTTTAAAAGAAAAATCTCATTAAGGGTAGGGAATAATAGACTAGTCTATAAGTGTCAAGATCCTGTTAAGAGCATAATTAGAGGTGTCTATGTGCTAGGATTAAGAGAGCGTATGGACCTCGATCTTGAAGCCAGGCTTATGGGAGAAACATTGATTCAAAACAACTCAACTAATCCTAATCATGAGAACTTTGAGGAATTTATTGACCTAAATGTACCTACCGAACTTAGACGCGATGTTGTTAATGATTCCGATGATGAGTGGTATGATTGTGTAGTAATTAATAAACGTAGGAGAATAGTTGAGAAAACGTATTTGAATAATGATATGTTTATTGAACTACCACCCCACCTTGCTTACTTATGCTTATATGATAATAAGAATTTCCCGTCTATCATTTTGTCATCTCTGCCCGAAAGGGACAGGACTTTGTTTATACAGATATTAAAGAAAAACGGCGTGGAAATCAAGGACGAGCAAGGAGTGTTCAATATTACCGAATTGGCAATGAGGGAGCGCGATGTTTCCGACTCCTTCAATGATCGATATTAAAAGAGCTGAACGTGAGTCTAACTTGAAGACTCTGGAATAAAGACAAGTGCTTACCGGGAGACAACCCGGATTTATCTTTCTATTTATGTGTCGAGTCAGTCAGACCGCCGAGGATACGGCGCATCTCAATTCTGAGATGCGACGCATCTCCTGCAAATGGTCATATCTTATTTTATTTTCCTGCATTTTTACTTTTCGAATTTAAAACTTTTTATCAGTTTATTTTTAATGCGGCGCACCCCTGGTTAAGGATGCGGCGCATCTTCTATTCTGATCCGTAATTATTCCGGGCTCGATACGGCGTATCTTCTTCCATAAGATACGGCGCATCGACTGACCTGATGATTTTCATTTTTAATTTTTATGTTTTATTTTTTCCTAACTACTAATGTGTTATGCAAGTTTGAACCTTTCTTAATAATAGGTGTGTTTTAAAGTGTTGGTGGTATTATAGATTCCTGCATTTCCTGTGGATACATCGATTATGAAGCTTAAACGTTCTAATCCACAAGAAAGATGATTTTTGCTCTAATACTAATGGAGGATCATACCGAGCAAATCTCAGGGGAGTTTTTCTGTTCTAATTCTTTTATTTTCCAGTTTTTAACCTTTTATACGAACAACGAGGACGTTGTTTAACTTAAGTGGGGGGATTGGAGAATTAGAACACTTAACACTTACTTGTCCTAAACTTTTCAAAATATGCTTAAAATGTGCTTAATATATCAAAATTTAAAATTTTTAGCATGTTTTTGTTTAAGATCTAAGTTGCATAGCTGCACACATGACGTTATTTTCAAAAATTGTGATTTTTCAAAACTCACAAATCTATGAGTGTGCCGGTGACTTGTAAACTTTAGAACTTGGCTTGTATACTATTCGAGACCACAATAATAAGTATTATTTATATAATTGGAATGACTTGTCTAAATTGGTAAATTTCTAGGATTACACCCAAATAGCCTTTATATGTTATGTGTTATTAGCTAACTACACTGGTTAGTTAACCCCCGTATAAACCCTTTTGTTACTCTCATTTTTAGAGTAAGATACCCCTAGAAAAACACTCAGAGCCATTCCTTTCGTTTCTTACACCTGTGTTTAAAATGTTTCGTTACACCCTTACACCTTAGCCTACCCTGTAGATTAGAATCCGTGGTTGGTTAATTGCTATAGGCAAAGTGTGTTTCCTTACATTACCTGTGTTCGTGTGCGTAATTCATTATCTATGGTTAGGTCGGGAAATTGCACAATGCAATTGGAGTGAAAGTAAATATTGTATATTTTTGAGTTTATTTTTCGTGTGTTTACTGCTTTCACTATTACCGTTATTTCTGAAGTCATGAAAAGTATGGAAAAATTATCCAGAATTATTGTTATAGTGATGTGGTGAAATTTTACACATCTATGTTTATGCTTAGTTAAAAAAAAAAAAAAAAAAAAAAAAATCGAAAAAATGAGAAAAGAAAAAGAAAAAGAAAAAAGTTGGAAGATTGATAAACCAACGATGTAAAGTTATGTAAGTGGTCGATATCACCACTAGTTGTTATACTATATCTATGGATTGAATGGGAGTTGGCAGTTATGGGAACGTCAACTAAGGTTTATTCTTTGATTAAGATCTTGTTGAGTATAATTCGTGTCTACCTAAAGCGTGTGTTTCAAGTGTTAAAGCGTGAGTTATTCGATGATATGAGTCTTATTCATGGGATGGTTGGGATAGTGATTAACCACACTTAGGATTTTAATTTATTTGTTTTGTTTATTTTTTATTTTTACACCAATTTATATCCCAAATATTATCCATACCCTGTATTATTCTTTATCCAACCAAACCTTTGATTTATTGAGATTAGAGATTTGAGCAATCTTAAGTATCGTAGTCGTGGATTCGGCTATGTATTTATGATTTTGTCGCCCTTTTTGATATATTATTATTGGTGAAATTTGGACCTATCTTTAGCCTATTCGAGTTAAGGATTTGAGCAATTGCAAGTATCGTGTTCGTGGATTCGATCATGTATTTGTGATTTTGTCGCCTTTTCTGGAATTTGAGATCGATAGTGAATAAGAATAATTAACCCTTAAGCCTAAAAAACCCTTTTTACCGCTTTAGACTTGTTATTCCTTAGCTTTAGTGGTGGAGATGTGTATACTTGCCAAGCTTACGATAGAATATTCGTCGCGACTGGACAGTTAAACGATTAGATTTGCTTTTGATCGAAATATTTTATTCTACTTCTAATTCGTTAAGTGTTTAGTTGTGTGATTATGATAAAACGAATACATGCTTAAATATAAAAATACATCCTAATATCTTTTAGGATACATTTTCATAAGTTTTAATCTAAGGTTTACTTGGGGACAAGTAAAGTTCAAGTGGGGGGATATTTGATGAACTCAAATAAGTACATTTTATTACTATCATTTATCCTATTAATTTGACTTGTTTTACTATATTATGTATGAGGATTGATACTTAATCGTTTACTTTTGTAATTCTCAGTTAAAAACAAGCATTTGGTGAAACTTGGCGATTTTGGACTAATTATGGAGCAAAACATGCATAAAGTGAAGAGTCTACTGAAATGGACAAGATCAAGTCAAATCTGCTCCAGATGCGCCGCATCTCACTTATCACATGCGCCGCATCACTATCAAGATCTCACCAGATACGATCCAAGATACAAGAGGACATGCGCCGCATCCAAAGATGAAGATACGCCGCATCTTCTGGCGGTGTACGAATATTCCTGAATATTATAATCTTGGACCCCACGCGAAGTTAAGTTGTAACACCCCGACCCGACAAGGGTAGAGATATCACAAATACATGGTTTCATATCAGATAAACATAGTATCCATGAATAAAATAGCGGAAGTCAAAAACATAATCCAACCATAAGTCAACATGACTTATATCCAAAACGAAAGGAAATAAATGAAGTACATAAGTTCAATGCCCAAACAATGGCAACATAAAGTCTAATGAAATCAAATGGTAGATAAGCTAGAAAGAATAAGCTCCACTCAAGTGCACTCAACCCCAAAGCCATGCCCAACTCCTAGCTTAATTACCTGCCGCGGGAAAAGAAATGCGGCTGAGCTACTAGAGCTCAGTGAACAGATATAACGATAACAAACAGTATGATAAGGAATAATAATAACAGTATGAATGAGTCAGAGTTAAGCATCAATATGAAGTAACAGTAATGAAAGGTAAGGAGTAAAGGTGTAGGAAAACAGTAATCCTCTACGAGCCCAGTATCAGTAATCAGTAACAGTAATCAGTGTAATCATGTAACCATATAATCATATAGAGGGGAGACCTCTCAGTAACCAGTAATTATGAGGGGAGTCCTCAAACAGTAAGTGGAGTGATCAGCTCCCAGTATGTGAAAGACGTGTATCGCACACACCATCAGTCACCAGTAGTACAGTAATCAGTAACAGTTCTAGGATGCATCCATACGCCCCTGGTGGCCATAAACCTCCCAACACACCAAATAAATACATAAAAGGGACGGAACAGGTCATCACTCTCCTGCCCTAGAGTCATGCCATCGGTGCATCAATGACATGGTCATGAAACCCTCATGACTAGTTATGGCTCGTAGTATCAAACTGTGGGTCAGTGGTCAAGTATCAGTATTCAGTATTCAGTTTAGTTTCATAGGTCAATATCCAGTTCAGTATAACAGACAGTTCATATCAGATGGTTCAGTGACAAAGGTTCAATATCAGTAGGTTCAATATAAGAAAGGTTCAGTATCAGTAGGTCAATGTCAAAGGTTCATAGAAACAAGGAACATGGCAGTGAATCAGAAATCAACATGAGACGAAGGCACCTTACTAAAGAAGGGCAGAATATCTGTACCTTATTGCTGACAAAAGAAACACACTGAAATAAGATGATCAAGACCACAGGATTACTCCCTCTTCACACCTAGAGGAGTAAATACATGATTACTAAAGATCCCATTTCCATATTAAGTAACTTTCTATTTTTAGCAGGTTTCCATTTTTAGAAAGTTTCCTTATTTAGCAAGTTTCCAAAATTAGCAGATTTCTATAATGAGTAAGGTTTAAATATTATGATTTAGTTAAGTCTTTAATTTAGTCTCATTATGGAATTAGGGTTGGTTTTAGCAAGTTGTAAAAGTTTAGGGTTAAATATGACAAATTTACATAGTTTAGGGTTTTAATTGTAATTATACCAAATTAAAGGTTTAGAATGAAAATATCATGATTTACTTATTTAAATACTCCATTTATTCAGAATTACATCTTCAGCCCCCTGAGTTCCATATTTTACACTTTAAACCCTTTATTTATAAAAGTTACAAAGTAAACCCTAAGGTTACATAATTTACAATTTAATCCACATAATATTGTTAATTACACCATTAACCCTTAGATTTAATTATATACAGAATCTACCTTCTAATTTCATGCATGGTACGATCCAACCCATTAGTTTCCCGTAATTACACATTTAGTCCCTATAATTATAAAACATATATTTTAATTTGTAAATTCCAAATAATTACCTATTGGCCCCTATAAATTATCCAAACTTACACCAAAACATCTTAACATTATATTTTACTCAAAATGACCTCAAGTTTCCAGTATTTACATTTTTAGTCCCTTGATTTAATTAAATTGCAAATCGAATTACTAAATATATATAATTACCCATTTAACCTTTTAAATACAAAATTTACATATAGACCCTTCAAGTTATATTTTTCCCACATTATAACAGTCCTAAATAGCATTTTAAAAATAGTCCACGAGTTTCAACAATTACAAAACACCCCCTTGACTTTTATATTTTAAATCGGTAACATGTTTAATATACAAAATCAAACCCTAATTATTTTCAATCATCATGCAATCATTACCATATCATTTTAATACCATAAAAATTCAGATTCAATTATACAAACATTAATTCAATAGGTTTAGGGTTTTATTCATATTTTCCCTTTTATTTTAATTTAGCCGATTAGACATAATTTCACAAGTAATATTTTTAGGCTTCTAAAATTCGAATGGCCATTTTTGTGATGATATATGATGACTAAGGAAGCCACAAAAATTATAAAACCTGCCCAGAAAATTCGCATGCATGATTTAGAGAATTAATTCGATTCTAGGGTTTCAATTTCAATAATTAGCATGCGATCAATATACAATGCATGGATGTGTTTTAGCATTTTTCTCATGTTATATAGGATTAGTATAAGCTTAGAAAAATACCAGATAATTTATAGAACAAGTGGATAGGGCGATTTGATTTTGGACTTATCGGATCAACAACTCGACACCAAAGAATTCACCACGATCACCACAGCCACTCCACGACCTTGTAATTATTTTTCACAGACCATACATGATGTGAGGGACGTGAGAAAAATAGAGAATGAATTTCACAATGATCGAATCAATAAAAATCGAATTCTTACCTATCGAATGGAAAAGAAGAAGGAATTTCGATATCTTGCAAACCCGACCTCTAAAATTCGTGAAGCTATTTTTCTAGGCTTCTTGAGAACTCTAAGAACACAAGAAAAATGGTGCTTTATTTCCAGAAATTCGGATGGATGCTTGGAGGATTATTTGGTGATTTTTGGTTCAATCGGCTTGGAGAAAATTGTGGAGAAAATATGTGTGATAAAAATATTGTTGTGGCCGATTCTTAGGGGGATTAAAGGACCCTAATTTCAGTAATTAGTCAAAGGAAATAATTAGCATTCAATATAATTTTTAATGGCCTTGATTTCCTTTAAATTTCCTTTTATAAAATTTCATAACTTTTGAATTTAAATGGTATTAGGCGCCCAAGGGCACTTTGGTAATTTCCATGGCTTGTATAAAAGTTAAATGAAGTTGTTAAAATTATTTGGGATCATAACTTGTTCATTGCTAGAAGCTTGGAATTTATCTTGTGCTTTACATATGTTTTATTTAGGTTTTAAATTCTCAGGGGCAATTTGGTCATTTACATGTTATAGAATTTCAGGTATTACAACTTCTTCCCCACTAACAGAAAAATTTCGTCCTCGAAATTTGCAAGGACATAGAGGAGAAACATAGGACAGAACGAAACAGGACATACCAGATCAGATAAGCCTTACTCACGGATAGCTTGGAATAATTTAGCAGAACGGATCTTATCGTAAGATAATGGAAACAAACGGATAGAGTAAAACCTACTAAGGTAGAGCAGAAGTGAAGAACACCATCAGTTTGTCCAGCGTATCATAATCATAAGAATTCTCAGAGTGAATAAATCAAATCAAAATCTCAAAACTCAACATGGGATAAAATTATTAAATTAGACTTCAAAATATCCGTACGAGGAATCAATAAAGCATCGAATGTATCATAATCGTAAAAGAGGAAATAGGTATCAAAATATCCAAACAAACGGAATGAAGAAAATAACAATTCGCGAAAACGATCTCCTCACTGAGCTGGCTTGATATCCTTGGCACTCTCATAGTTGTCGTGGTTACCTCCAATCTTAGGACAATCCCTCACTTGATGCTCAGAAGATCCACATCTAAAACATGCCCCAGTAGCCACACGACAAGCCCCAGCATGACGTTTCCCACAAGTAGTGCAAATAGGAAAAGAATAAGAACCTCCAGGTGCACCTTCTTGAGAACTAGAACCCGAAGCCCTGCTCTGCTGATTACCCCTAGCAGTCTGGTCTCTCCACTGTTTCTGACTGGTGTTGCGTCCCGAACGATCATCTCTCTGTCTAGAATCCTGCCTCCGATGATCATGTCGTCGATCCTCCTGCCCACGAGAGTCATAACGCCTGTCGCTCCGGTCCCCATAATCCCTGTTCTGTCCCTGAGTCTGAATCCTATCCCCGTCTCGATTCCTCTTATACCCAGAACCCTGATGAAAGATCTCGATATTGCGAGCCGCGTCGCAACATTCCGCCGGGTCTCGAAACTCATCATTAAGTATGCGGTCTAGTACCCACCTCTTGAGTCCCCATTTGAATTGTCTAGCCTGCTGCTTAGCATCCCCAGCAAGCGGACCTACAAAACTCACTAATCTCTGAAACCGCTCCAGATACTGCCCAGCATTCTCAGAATCAAGCTGAGAGATGGTGTTGTACTCCCTAATGAACCTCTGCTGCTCGGAAACTGGGAAGTACCGATTATAGAATGTGGTACGAAAATCAGCCCATGAACAACTAAGAACATATGCATCACCACCCTTTGCTTCTTTGTGCGCTTTCCACCAATTGAGCGCGTCACCCTCTAACTTGAACACAGCCAGACGAGTCTTGAACCCGTCCTCACAACCTAACACCTCGAACAGTTTCTCCATGTGGGTGATCCAGTCTTCTGCTGCATGAGGAGTAGCAGCAGAAGAGAAGGACAACGGCTTGAGCTTATTAAAACTCTCCAGCCACCCATTAATGGTAGTGGGTCGGCCCCCACCACCAGAAGAACTGCCAGCACCCCCAGATGGACCAGCTCCACCACTGATAAGCCGGTTGACCACCGCCTCAGTGTTAAGGCCCGGTAGCAGACGGGCTACAGCATTAGCCACCATTTCCTCCAGATTGGGGGTTTCAGCATCTCCTCCACTGTTATACTCCTGATGACGAGTGTTAACCATCTATAGGATTACGAAGACGATTAGTAAGGTGAAGCAAAATATGACAGAGCAGAATAAGGAAAAGAGTACGCGAAAGGAAAACCTAATGTCTACCCAATCCTCACAGGTCAAAGGCCTAAGCCAACGGGTTTCGGAAACCTGTCTCTCTGATACCATAAATTGTAACACCCCGACCCGACAAGGGTAGAGATATCACAAATACATGGTTTCATATCAGATAAACATAGTATCCATGAATAAAATAGCGGAAGTCAAAAACATAATCCAACCATAAGTCAACATGACTTATATCCAAAACGAAAGGAAATAAATGAAGTACATAAGTTCAATGCCCAAACAATGGCAACATAAAGTCTAATGAAATCAAATGGTAGATAAGCTAGAAAGAATAAGCTCCACTCAAGTGCACTCAACCCCAAAGCCATGCCCAACTCCTAGCTTAATTACCTGCCGCGGGAAAAGAAACGCGGCTGAGCTACTAGAGCTCAGTGAACAGATATAACGATAACAAACAGTATGATAAGGAATAATAATAACAGTATGAATGAGTCAGAGTTAAGCATCAATATGAAGTAGCAGTAATGAAAGATAAAGAGTAAAGGTGTAGGAAAACAGTAATCCTCTACGAGCCCAGTATCAGTAATCAGTAACAGTAATCAGTGTAATCATGTAACCATATAATCATATAGAGGGGAGACCTCTCAGTAACCAGTAATTATGAGGGGAGTCCTCAAACAGTAAGTGGAGTGATCAGCTCCCAGTATGTGAAAGACGTGTATCGCACACACCATCAGTCACCAGTAGTACAGTAATCAGTAACAGTTCTAGGATGCATCCATACGCCCCTGGTGGCCATAAACCTCCCAACACACCAAATAAATACATAAAAGGGACGGAACAGGTCATCACTCTCCTGCCCTAGAGTCATGCCATCGGTGCATCAATGACATGGTCATGAAACCCTCATGACTAGTTATGGCTCGTAGTATCAAACTGTGGGTCAGTGGTCAAGTATCAGTATTCAGTATTCAGTTTAGTTTCATAGGTCAATATCCAGTTCAGTATAACAGACAGTTCATATCAGATGGTTCAGTGACAAAGGTTCAATATCAGTAGGTTCAATATAAGAAAGGTTCAGTATCAGTAGGTCAATGTCAAAGGTTCATAGAAACAAGGAACATGGCAGTGAATCAGAAATCAACATGAGACGAAGGCACCTTACTAAAGAAGGGCAGAATATCTGTACCTTATTGCTGACAAAAGAAACACACTGAAATAAGATGATCAAGACCACAGGATTACTCCCTCTTCACACCTAGAGGAGTAAAGACATGATTACTAAAGATCCCATTTCCATATTAAGTAACTTTCTATTTTTAGCAGGTTTCCATTTTTAGAAAGTTTCCTTATTTAGCAAGTTTCCAAAATTAGCAGATTTCTATAATGAGTAAGGTTTAAATATTATGATTTAGTTAAGTCTTTAATTTAGTCTCATTATGGAATTAGGGTTGGTTTTAGCAAGTTGTAAAAGTTTAGGGTTAAATATGACAAGTTTACATAGTTTAGGGTTTTAATTGTAATTATACCAAATTAAAGGTTTAGAATGAAAATATCATGATTTACTTATTTAAATACTCCATTTATTCAGAATTACATCTTCAGCCCCTTGAGTTCCATATTTTACACTTTAAACCCTTTATTTATAAAAGTTACAAAGTAAACCCTAAGGTTACATAATTTACAATTTAATCCACATAATATTGTTAATTACACCATTAACCCTTAGATTTAATTATATACAGAATCTACCTTCTAATTTCATGCATGGTACGATCCAACCCATTAGTTTCCCATAATTACACATTTAGTCCCTATAATTATAAAACATATATTTTAATTTGTAAATTCCAAATAATTACCTATTGGCCCCTATAATTATCCAAACTTACACCAAAACATCTTAACATTATATTTTACTCAAAATGACCTCAAGTTTCCAGTATTTACATTTTTAGTCCCTTGATTTAATTAAATTGCAAATCGAATTACTAAATATATATAATTACCCATTTAACCTTTTAAATACAAAATTTACATATAGACCCCTTCAAGTTATATTTTTCCCACATTATAACAGTCCTAAATAGCATTTTAAAAATAGTCCACGAGTTTCAACAATTACAAAACACCCCCTTGACTTTTATATTTTAAATCGGTAACATGTTTAATATACAAAATCAAACCCTAATTATTTTCAATCATCATGCAATCATTAACATATCATTTTAATACCATAAAAATTCAGATTCAATTATACAAACATTAATTCAATAGGTTTAGGGTTTTATTCATATTTTCCCTTTTATTTTAATTTAGCCGATTAGACATAGTTTCACAAGTAATATTTTTAGGCTTCTAAAATTCGAATGGCCATTTTTGTGATGATATATGATGACTAAGGAAGCCACAAAAATTATAAAACCTGCCCAGAAAATTCGCATGCATGATTTAGAGAATTAATTCGATTCTAGGGTTTCAATTTCAATAATTAGCATGCGATCAATATACAATGCATGGATGTGTTTTAGCATTTTTCTCATGTTATATAGGATTAGTATAAGCTTAGAAAAATACCAGATAATTTATAGAACGAGTGGATAGGGCGATTTGATTTTGGACTTATCGGATCAACAACTCGACACCAAAGAATTCACCACGATCACCACAGCCACTCCACGACCTTGTAATTATTTTTCACAGACCATACATGATGTGAGGGACGTGATAAAAATAGAGAATGAATTTCACAATGATCGAATCAATAAAAATCGAATTCTTACCTATCGAATGGAAAAGAAGAAGGAATTTCGATATCTTGCAAACCCGACCTCTAAAATTCGTGAAGCTATTTTTCTAGGCTTCTTGAGAACTCTAAGAACACAAGAAAAATGGTGCTTTATTTCCAAAAATTCGGATGGATGCTTGGAGGATTATTTGGTGATTTTTGGTTCAATCGGCTTGGAGAAAATTGTGGAGAAAATATGTGTGATAAAAATATTGTTGTGGCCGATTCTTAGGGGGATTAAAGGACCCTAATTTCAGTAATTAGTCAAAGGAAATAATTAGCATTCAATATAATTTTTAATGGCCTTGATTTCCTTTAAATTTCCTTTTATAAAATTTCATAACTTTTGAATTTAAATGGTATTAGGCGCCCAAGGGCACTTTGGTAATTTCCATGGCTTGTATAAAAGTTAAATGAAGTTGTTAAAATTATTTGGGATCATAACTTGTTCATTGCTAGAAGCTTGGAATTTATCTTGTGCTTTACATATGTTTTATTTAGGTTTTAAATTCTCAGGGGCAATTTGGTCATTTACATGTTATAGAATTTCAGGTATTACATAAGTACATGCGCCGCATCTACTTACTAGATGCGCCGCATCTCACCCTCAGACAGAAACTATAAATACCCCAAGACCAGACGAATTCGTGTGACATATATTATATACGAGACCGAAGACCAGAAACCTAGGACGAATTCAGCCAAGGCAGCAGCACAAGACACACCCAAATCAAAGATACAAGAGCTGTAAGAAGGTGCTGCATATGTTTAATTCATTAAGTAGTTTTGTTTTATTGTGTTAGTAAACTTTAATTCATCAAGATTGGTGGCTTGTGTAACGTGACAACGGAAAGGTTGCACTCCCTTAAAACTGCTTTCTCATCAATTAAAGTTTATATGTTAGTGTCATTGGTGACTTTTATTAGTGCATTGATAACCTCTGTGGCTAGCTGAGCGTTGATCGGGTCGCCATGCCTCTGCCCTCGCCTGTTTATTAGATGCCTATGTATTCTATGGTCTGTAGAAAAGTAGGAGAAAGATAAACGGGATAGTCATAAGTAATCATTAAGGGTTTACTCGCCGATAAGATTAGAACCAACGAGAAAGGACTTAATCTCGGTGCGTTGCATCGAACTATACACTTCATATAACACTAGCAATAAAACAAGTGACAAACTACTTATCATAAGGACAGCCCTCTTATTGTCTCGAGTATTTATCTGTGTACGTGTGTGCTACTTGCTGATTCGTGCCTATTGGTTTAGTTTATTATTTAATTGCAACCAAATCGTGCCAGTCTCTCAGGCTGAACCCCCTTGCGTTAGATTAGATTGTACAGCTAACTTAATATATTAAAATACTGATTAGAATAACTAGATAATACGTTCCACTCTTAGTGATCGACGCTCTACTTACCATTATATTCATACTGACTGGGTACACTGCTCGTTAGGTGTGTGTGTTATTGATAAGTCGGCTAAATATAAATTTAAAACTTGATTAGGCATTAAAACTGCTAAACCGCAACGACACACGCAGCACATCATAGTCACATCGCCCCAAGGCCGCCTCCGGTAGTGTACGTAACCATTTTTGTCAATGGATGTGGCATTAGCATACGGTTTAGGAAAACCTTTAGCACATACATCAGTTTCCTTCATACATGGCGCCGATCTGTTAGCTATACCACACGGACCATGCATCATAAACTCACTGACAATCCGATAGCCCTCCGGATCAATGTCCCTAGCAGGTAACTCAGCAGAGATATATCGATCTATATCTGCATTCGTACGTACCCTTGAGGACTCTCGTATCCAGAGCAACAAATGACAATGCGGAAGGCCACGTTTTTGAAATTCAACCGTGTACAAAACTGCAAAGTTAAGTGAAAGAGCAAGTCAGGTATATTGTGAAAGATTTATGTATGGGTATATGTTAATAGAAATTGTATCTTACTTGCTGCAACTGAGCCAAAGGGCCTGCCATCACGGAGATATGCAATCAGATGATGGATTTTCTGCTCGAAGACGCGATCAACAACATCTGGTCTATCAGCAACAGAGACGTCCGAAAACTGTTCCATATATTCTGTAATCTCTGGCCATCTAACGTTGCATGTAAACGTGATGAAGAAAGAAGGATTTCCATGAACCCGGCAAATTGCAAGCGCATCAAGATAGTGGCTGTACATATACCGTGGGCCGCCAACGAATGATGCCGGAAGAATTGTCCGCAATCCTACATCAGAACCATTCCGATCACCCCGCGCAATCGCGTCATATACCCCTGAAAGTTAGTAGTTTCTGATATCGTTTTGGTGCTCGCGAATGTAATCCAGTCGATACTGTTCAACACTACAATATGCTGTAACAACATATTGTTGGAACAGCCTTCCAGATCTTGTCAGCAAATTATATTCTTGAAAACGATCATGCAATTGATACGCGTAGTACATCTTCATGGACATCTTTTTTCTTTCTTGCAATGTTTGAGTATCCGGGTTCCATAAACGTAAACCAACGTGGAATCCATCTTCTCCAAAAATAAACAGCAACGGAAACTGAAACGACATATAGCAAGGGTGCAATTTGGTTACTCTTTGTGGTTCACCGGCACGTTTCTGAATAATAATATCGTACTCAGTTCCTGTATCAGGACCTCCTTCGTAAACAATAGCTCCAATAGAATCTCCAGAAGGTAACTCATGCTGCCGTGAACCTTTGACCGCAAATAATCGTATCTTGAATTCAGGGATCTCCTCAGCTGTTAGCAAGTCTCTTGCTGTTCTAAATATGCAAACCAATTGATTATGCTCATCCAGAATCTGAATTAACCCATCAACAATTTCCGCCCTTAAACTGTGATCTCCATCATTAAAATGACTTAGCCGATTCTGCACCTCGTTTCGTGTGTCATAGATATATAACTGGAGGAAGCGCGGATCAGTATTCTCAGGCGGACAAAGGCTACCTATCCAATGATAAATCTGGCCCGATATTTTGAAGACGTACGGGCCACGACCTCTATTAACTGAGTCATCAATCTGCGCTCCTAACGAAGTCATAGCAAACATTGAGTTGTAAGCTCTGATATTTTCCATAAAATGGCGGTCCGTAAGCAACTGCTTGATATATGGAGGGTATTCGGATTGACGATGCAAAACCACTTGACCAGCCATGCAACATCTATTGTAGCTTGGAAATCTGCAGCTTCCATGTTTTAGCCTTTCTTCAAACCAAAACAATGCATTGCAATGGCGACAGATTATGTTACATGGCCCTAAAGATACGTACGTATCCGGTGGCCCTACAAAGCAACCGAAGGAAAAAAAAGAAAAAATAATAATAATAAGAGTGTTGAAAGCAATAGAAGGTTCTAATCTAACGACAAAATAGACCAATATAAACTGGAAGCTGAACACATAAATTGTTACCCAAAAAAAGTGGAACGTAACAGCTATCGGTATATAGTGTTATATTTTATGACACATATATATTTATTGGATGATCATACAACAGGTAATTAAGTGAAAAAGTAAAAATGTCGTAAAATAATTCTAAGTATATACATACGAACACCACGAAAGGATCGTAACAGCGCAATAGAACATCGCTAATAGCAAAGCATATAAAATAAAGCTGTGATTTAGTAGATGACATTCGGTTGAATGGCATAACACAAATACTCTTTGAATTATTCACCGAATTCATAGGAAACACTAAAGCATGAAACTATACTAACAACAATTAATAATACCTGTACGTCCATGGCCAGTAGCACGTGGCATCCTAGCAGCCCGTCTTTCATCTGGTGGTCCTGCAAAGAACAAAAAAAAAAAAAGAAAAAAAAAGTCAACAGAAGGCAACAGCGTGAAACAAAAGGAAAAAAAAAAAAAAAAAAAAGAGAAGATTCGCATAGAATAGTACTTGTTTGCTCTTGGCCATTAACACCCATCATCCTCGCTACCTGCCTTTGTTATCTTGTCATCCTCCTAGCACTGGCTATAGGATTCATCGCACTATAGCTGGAAGATGTAGCAGCAGGAGGCTGCCGGTGAACTGTGTAAAAAATGACAAAAGATTAACAGCCGAAAAAAATGGGTGTATATAGTTGCTAACAAAGGAGACGAATTACTGAGATGTATACGAAGTATGACAGCCAGAGATACTACCTGAAAAACACAGATAGCAAACCTGAGACATATTAACAGATGATTTATCTAAAGCAACATTATAAACAAAAGATTACAACTGACCATTGAAAGTATTCGCGCCTAAAGCATTGCTACTTCCCACTCCAATATCACCTATGATAACAACAACACATAATAGAACATTAACAAAGAAAATAGAAGAAGAATCAAAACTAAAACTTACGCAATATTACCAGAAGGCTGGACAGTCTCCGAATCTGCAGCAACATATGCATCTATATGACATGTAGCTGCAAATGAAAAGAGTATTAAAAAGACTGCAGACATCAATACAATACAGGCATAAGAAACACGAAATGAGAAAATATACACCATCAGCTGTTGTTGATGGCAACAGATCATCTACTATCTGTTTCCCTTTTTTGGTAATCTCCGCGGGATCCAGCAAAGTAGGTCGAGAACTCTCACAAGGCTCATTAATCGTTATACCATCAGAAGATTTCACATGCATAGCAAAAATATCATCTTGGCAATCGTCGGTAGAGCATAAAGAATTGTCTGTAGACATGAATTCAGCAATGTCACACGCAGGGATCATTATACTTTCCAAGGCCGAGGTCGGTCTATCAATCATCAGAAAACCATTGGCGCCATTGGAACCATCATCACATTCGCTGGTTCCTGAATGACCTGCAACATATATTTCGAAACGATACAAATCAACGAAACACAGATATGAACAAAGCACAAAGACAAAATATGCACTACCAGTTGTTCTCGACGGCGGTACAGCATCTATCTTCTGTTTCCCTTTTTCGGCTACATTTGTGAGATCCGTAAAGCAACATTCATAACCCTGCTGAGGCTCATTAATCGATATACCATTTGAAGAATTGCCACGCATATCGCTACAACATAACGAATCGTCGGCACACATGAATTCGGCTACATCACACGTAGGAATCGTTATACTTTCCCAAACTGAATTCGGCGTATGAACCATCAGAAACCCACAACCGCTATTAGCATCTAAATGAGTAGCCACGTCTATAACACCCCCACGGGCCAATCCTTCACAAACACCACCTCTAACAAACCCGTCTCCATCTGACGGTTGTTCACAATTCTTTCTACGTACAGCTTTACTCTTAATTCTCATACTTAAAGACACAAATCAACGACACGTTCACTGATTCTCACTTATGACACACAAGTATGCTATTAGTTCTTATAGTAAAATCACTTAAAGACACAAATAACATAAACAGTTCACAACTACTGGTAAAAGTCACTTAAAGACCCCCAATAAGATAAACGGTTATAAGTATTTCTACGCGCATCTCTACTGTTACCTATCATACATCAACACGCAAACGAAACACAGGCAACAAAAAAAAACAACAAAAGAAAACCCTAAATAAGAAAGACATAAGCTCAAAGCTACACAAACCTACTATCCTTTTGATTCACCGGCAGAAGGATGTCGAAGTCGTGAACAGTCGCCGATCAAAGTACAGGAAGAAGGTTCGCGCAACTACCCAAACAACCACAGGGATAAGACACGTATAAAGGCACGGGGAGAAGCCACGTATAAAGGTCAATGTGGGCTAAAAAAATGGATGAGTGGATCAGGCCGAGAAGACGCAAGAAAGCAGCCCACGAAAACCGGCCCAAAATCAAAACGACAGCACTGTAGTCGTTTTCGACGCCCAATTATATTATATATAATTCTACTCTAGACGGAGAAAACACTCAGGATATCGTAGAATATCGTCATTTTTACCACGCATGAGTACATTCAGTAATTGAGCTTTTTCGGAAAAGTATTCACATAAATACATGTGATAAGCTTATTTTTTATTTGAACATGTTCCAATAGACCAACCTGACCAAAAGTTTTAAAACAATTTTTTTATAACCTTCATTTTTCTTACAACAAAATTTGTGCATGGTGTGTGAAAATTCGTCAGACGATACTCGTCAAGAATCAGTGTCGGCTTTTCATACAAATCTTCCAAACCATGTGATGGTTGTCATGTGGCAAAATGAATGAAAAAAATGATGAAATAGATTTAGTATAGTCCAAATGTCACTATTTTTGTTGTTAGAAGGATGAACTAGACACAAATATTAGTATTGCTTTTTGTTTTTGTTTATGGTAAACAGGGGTTTCGATCTTTTGACTGACTAATGACGTGATCACTTCAAGTTTGTTTGCACCTAATGAAAATTGAACCCGAAAAACTTACTTAAAAAATTGTTTTACTATAGCCATTTTTGTTTTCAGAAAAATAAGAGAATTTTACTCTTTACCCTTCAAAAGCTGCAATAACAGAAAACAAATTTACACATTTTTGGGAAAGTTAGATACATAAGATTGGTGGTAATAAGACCACCAGGACGCGTGCTCGAGCCAAAGACGACGTGTCATCCTCATTACCGTCACCCATGAAGACGCATCTTGGGGCCAAGAAAAGGATAAGTCGGTTGTGACTTCGACCGACTTGTGGGAGCGTTTAAAACGGGCTAAAGGTAAAATAAATTGCCGTCGGACATTTATCAAATAAAAAGTTATTTTAAATTTTAGAGTAAATTACACTATTCGTCCCTAAGGTTGTATCAAATTCGCACGTTTCGTCCCTAAGGTTGTATCATATCTCCCCAATGTCTTCATGTCGCACGTTAGTCAAGGCAAGTTAAATCCCCCATCTGCTTTGCACATGAGGGTATAAAGTCATTTTACAATCAAATTGTGTTTCTTCTTCCTTCTTCAAATTGTATAATTGTTGACTTTTATATATATATATATATATTAGTGTTATGGCTCGCCCACCTGGGCGGGCATGACTTATAAGCCCTCCCGGGCATATAAGCCCGCCTCAGGCGGGCATGTCTTATAATTATTGTTGGCATATTTTACTATAGCAAAAGAAGGGTAGTAAAAAATGCTTGAAAAGTGTACACGGTGAAAGAAAGTGTAAGATCTAAACATATTGATTGTGTGGATCAGGTGGTCTTGGATTATGGAAGAACAACTCCATATTTGAGTTAGAGAGAGAGACTAGAGAGAGTGGGAATCTTGAGAGAAAATCTGGAAATATTAGATTGAAGTTGTGATAAGAGTTCCAAGAGTTCCAACCCTTCCCTTGTGTGGGAAGGGGCTTATATAGTAGCTAACATATGGTGCCCCTAGTGGGCTGTGGAGTGAGCTGACAGTGGGTAAAGACCCGACCCACTCCACAAATATAAATATAACTACACTAATAATACTAATAATACTAATAATAATAATAATAAGCCTACGAGCTATATAAATGCTAAGTAGATACTCGGGGTGACCGATTCTTCATATGAATATTTATATTCCTAACAATCTCCCCCTAAGGGAGGTCACCTCGGAAATAATATTTTGAATTCTAGCATTTTATCTTCTCAGAACTTGACTTCATAGCTCGTAGACATTGATTCTTCAACATCATTGTACTTTGTGTCTTCAGCAGTGAACCTTTGATGACTAATCTTTTGTCTTGGATGATCTTCGAGTATTCTTTGAGGTTATCATCCAACATATGTCTTCAAGTCATCTTGCAGCATCGTCTCCAAGTGAAGTTGTGATCTTGGAGCCTTCTTTGAGATCATCAGCCCCGTAAATCTCCAAGCTCATCCGTTGTAATATTGCCTCCATGTGATATGTTGTGACTGTTGGACTCGCATGCTCACACTTTTCTGGATCATGATAGATATCATCAGAGTTGCGGAAGCAGTGTTGTAGGTCTTTTTGATATCATGATGTTTTGATAATGAATTGGAAGTGTGAGCGTGGAGTCTGGATTGACACGTCTCTGCTGGAATCAGGAACCACCATCGCCATCTTTATATGAATCTGAAATAAAACAGTTAGCAATAAAGTTGGAGAACGAATATTGCTTTGTCATTCGTTCGATGTGGTGGTTGGATTTAACCTTCGGTTCTGTGAAGACCGACCTGTGATCAGGTAGAATCCCCTTTAAAGAAGATTCTCCTTGACAGAAATTTCCAGCTTGTAGTAATGAGTCTTCCAACAAATTAATATCAGAATCATCATACTAAGCATGTTCTCATACCGGAACGTCTCAAAGCAGATAGCATGGTAGAGTGAATCAGTGAATTAAATACCCACTGATTGACGAGAAATTGATTAGAAAAATCACTTGCATGTCACTGGATAAACATTTTGTGCAACACGACAAGGGTTTTATAAATTAAATCACATTTCTGTCAAAAACACTTTTGTTTGAAAATTTTCACAATCAATGTGCTCGAAATTCAGTTAGTGAGCACATTGAAAGGTTTTCCAAAAGCGTCCGTCAATCCATTTTCTGGAACAAGTTTGATTCAAATGAGAATCGCCCCATCGTTTCTTTCCAGTTTTCACAAGTTTGATCCATGAAAGATCTCACATGTCACCCACCAAGAGCTTGTTTGATGTTGGCTCTAGAAGGATTTCCATCTTCATTGTGAATACTTTACGTATCACTCGGATGTTCTGGCAATACCACAAGGATAATGCGTAGGACTCTTCATATATATTTTCTTGCTTTTCAGGGTGTATGAAATAGCAAGTATATTGGAAATGTTTCCTAATGAGATTTATTGACGATCTCTGGGCTCTAGACTCAATAGTGCGTTTTGATTTAGTGATCGGAGGCTGGAGAGGACTGCCACCTTTTCAATATCATCTAACTCGGAGTGAGAAAGATGATAGCAATGTATTGATCTCCGTGACAAGTGAAACAAGAATCCTTTGAGGGACCTTGAGTGGCTAGGGAGGGTTGTGCAGCGTATCACTGGGTCCATGATACTTTGTCTTCAATGTCAGCAATCAACTAAGTGATTCTGACAGCATATGTATTGACCCTGTTTCTGCCTAAAGTGTAAGGAGGGCTTCTTTCTTTTCACCCTTTATCTTTACATTTCTTTTTCATTCTTCAACCCCTTCAGCGCTTACCGAGACTTCATTACTAGCACCTTGTTGGGTTTGTTCCAGCACTAGCTCCATCTCAGTCGGCACTTTTCCCTTATTCACTTTTCTCCTTTTTTAATCATTCCTAAGGACTTCTATTCTAACTAGAGGATTGTCCCTGGGAAGATCCCTCCGGTTCTGGCTGGATCAAGGGAACTAATACCTAACCTCACCATCCTTATAACTCCAGTACATAAAGTAAAATGGTCAGTCTTTGGTATTCTTTCACAATTGCCATCACAAATCATTTGCTCCCCCTCAATATGTGCATCGATATATGAAAGAGTTTAGCACATATGGGAGAGCCTACACTTGAGTCCAAAAGATCACATTTTATCAGTTTTCATATTTAAATCACATTCTCTCCCCCGATCAAAAATTTCAAACTTTTGAGATTTGTGATCCCAATTGATTTAAATAAGTTTAGAAAATATGGGAGAAAATGTGGTCAGGTTTAATATATTCTGATGATGAGACATTACGATGCTCCCCCTCAATCAATGAGGGAGACTGTTAGTGTCAAGTATGATAGGTTTCAAAGATTTTGAATTAAAACGATCATACACTGACACATAACAACAAATGTTTATTCACTGCTTATTATGTACAAAGATAATCGTTATGACACAAATGATATTGACCTTTTTGCGCAGATGATGTGATCATCTGCTTCTCTGAGGGAGTCAGTAGTCAACATCAATTATCCATTCACCAACAAAACTTCTCAAATATTGTAGATCCCCACTTGGCAAGACCAGAATAAGTATTGCTTTGTTGAAATGAAGGTGGTGGTGGTGATGACAGTGTTGCTGTTGTGGTGAATACAGATCCAAAAAATAGAGTTTGAACATATGATCAAATGGTTAGAGCTGGAACTGGCACATTCATATTGGCTATGGAATCTGCATAAGAATATCAACACAGATATACATACATACAAATACACTATTCCTTAATAGCTACCACATAGTAGCTTGCCACATCATAACACCAAGTTCATCTCATAATCAAACCACAATCAGGAAGTACATCAAACCACTATCTAGCATGAAGAGCAATTAGCAATCATGAACATGGCAATTCACTCATATTTCAACATTCAATTCAGGATCTTAGGGACAAGATTCTAACATGATAACTATATACCTAAGCGAATCCTGAGAACATATGCACTATATCAACAACAATTGAGCAGCAATCGACTAACAAGAGTCAAATAACATTTGAAACTCATTTATTCAGATCATACAAATGTCAGTGGAGTATTCAAGAATATCAAACATAATGGGTTTTCTAACTTCTTTTAGATTTTGTGTTTTAAAGTATTTAGGGGATTAAACGAGGTTTCCAAAGTAACACAAATGAACCTTCTAGATACATAAAGCTAGGAAACTATAAGCAAATTGCACATAATACCCTAAACTTTCTAGCAACTAACACATTTGGCCATTTGATATAAATTTTAGCAATTTCCTCTTCAACTAATACCCCATTAACTACAAAACCTTTTCTAAGAATTATGAATTAATCAAGAAACCCGTTTGATGATATAAAATTTGAATTCACTCTCCCCCTCAATCAATGACCCGTATTCTAGTTAAAGATTTGTAGTCGTTGATTGAGTGACAAATTTTATGCACAATCCAAGTCTAAAAGAATTTCAAGCAACAGAAAATCACCAAGTGTCTTACAAATAATTTTCAGAAGAATCATAGAATGAAAACTATTTGCATACAAAGAAGATTTCTCTTCTTTTTTTCAAGAAATGATGCACTGAAACGTACATCAGATCGAAGAAACATGGATATAAAGTAATCCATGCCCAGGTGAACATCACCCAGTTGGAGGAACAGCCGTCTTTTTGGCGACGTGCTTTCCCCATTTTGAAGCGCGGGTTGCTATCTAAAGTAATAGCAAGCCATTTAGACATGTTTTAACCGGTTTGTATAACTTCTGCTCGAGCTTCATTTAAAGTCCCGTGTCATTATTGAATGACATTTCTAAGACCGTAAATGTTATCGATAAACAGGAGACATGCGTAGGTGAAACTATTTTTGGTATTTTCTATTTTTCAATTTTTATGGTTTTTATAGGTTTTATATTTTTCTATATACAATTTGCAGGTTTTCTATATATCTATTTACAAAATGGTATAAGATATGAACAAAAATGTATGGAGCAAATACATACAAGGATACGAAGCAAAAACCATTACTCCTCAGCTTCCTGAATCTTCTCCGCTGCCATTACTTTACTTGCTGAAGAGCAATGTGAGCACATTTAATTAGGGATTAATTCTGGCTTTTCACTCTCCCCTAATTAGTGCTCTCCCCCAATCTGACAACCTTTCTCATGAACACCCATAATAGAGAGAAGACTTTGGATGAACGCCCATAATATGAAGAAGTCTCTTGATAACCAAATGCAGGCCGTCTTTAGTCTTCTAACACATAACGGAAAATGTAGAATAGACTGTAGACTCGACCTTCTTCAAGATTGCCTAATTTGGAGGAACAGAATACCAATCATCTTCATCTCACCAAATGCCTTCCAGTAACCTTACATATAACCCATCAACCCGCAACGTACACATGAGATGCTAACATCAAAGTAACAAGTTGAACCACTGATCATCTATAATATGTATCCTGAGATATTAAGCCCGATCACGTGAACCTGTTGTGCGTCCTTGATGTACACATTCTCTCTCCCCTGATGGTTATGATTAATCAGCCCATGAAGTAAAGGTGAAATAATAATACCAAGGTAACAAGTTGAACCACTGATCATCTATGATATGTATCCTTAGATATTAAGCCCGATCACGTGAACCTGCTGTGCGTCCTTGGTGTACACATTTCTCTCCCCTGATGGTTACGATTAATCGGAATCATCATCATGATGTGTACATGTAGCATAATGACGTGTACATGAAGCATTGACTAGAAACCCTTTGTTACTGATTGTACCAGCCCGTGAGAAGATGTCGATTAGCATTCCATGACCATGTTCTTCAACACCTTGATAGACGGAGGAAGATGTAGTGTTGGAGAAACATGGTTTGCACGACTCCTGAACTGACGTATTCAGGAGTCGTATGACCATTTCTCAATCATCAAACAACATGTAGATTATTCACCCTTTCCCCCCCCCCTCAAAAATTGCATATGCCTGCCAACTGCAATTTTTGATGATTGAACGAGTGAATATGAATACCATCAACGGTAAGCAGCTCCACTTGACGGTTCTTGCAGACCGACATGTTGTTTATTCACCCTTTCCCCCCTCAAAAATTGCATATGCTTGTCAACTGAAATTTTTTGTTGAATAAGTGAATAAGAGTATACTCCAATGTGCGCCGATCCACTTGAAGACTGAATAAGCACGGAAAGAGCATAAAACTTGTTGATGAGAATGGCCATAAATAAGAAGATTTCTCTTTTTCCAAAGATAAAGTGCACTTAAGCGTACACCTTTCTTTTCTTTGAGGAACAGGGCCTGAAGTGTTATCTGCAGACGCCATTGTCGATGAAGAGCGAGGCCTGAACTGATTTGAACAGACGTCATTGTCGATGAAGAATGAGGCCTGAACTGATGTGTTCAGACGTCATAGCCAATGAAGAACGAGGCCTGAACTGATGTATTCAGGCGTCATAGCTAACGAAGAACGAGGCCTGAACTGATGTATTTAGGCGTCATTGTTGATGAAGAACGAGGCCTGAACTGATGTATTTAGGCGTCATTGTTGATGAAGAACGAGGCCTGCACTGATGTGTACAGACGTCATCTCTCTCTTTTCTACTTCTCTCAGTTAACTCGTTACCATCCCCATTATCATTATGTCGGCTCTTTGTCGTGACTACTGATGGAGAAAACCCAATATGATGAACTTGAGACTGAAGTAACATAACCCGAACTTGTGACTTAAACTTGTACTAATGTGTGACTAAGAGCGGTGTAGAGACTTCGTGCAACATTGAATCCCTAAGTACTCTATACTCTTCAACCAACCAACCATCAAGTATGAGACGTACGTCACCTCTTGGATATCCACAACTTCATGTGACACTGAGCACTACAACGTAACTCCTTAAAGTGATAGTTATTTTGTAATATAGAGGTGTTGTTCCCTTAGCACACCGAGTAATAACAATTAAGTTAAACTAAGTGAGCTTATGACTGAGATCAATGCAAAGAATATTTCTAACAGTTATAATACGTGAATATAAAAGCACAATATTTTTCAACGTTTAAATTCTTATTAGAAATTATTCCAAGAATCTATTACCCAAGTGTTTTGCGGAACAAACACTTGGGATTGAATAGACAAGGGTTTATGGTGTCTCCTATCGAAACTCAAGTTTTGCTTGAGTGGTAACAATATACCCACTGAGCTATCTCAGTGAGTTGTATACTCTTTGTAGGAGAGAAGTTACTTTGTAAAAGTTCTAAGCTTTCAATATACAAAGCACACTTAACTTCTCTCCATCTGATCTATTTATACACAAGTAATCTAAGTATAAGTGATTAAAATATTACAAGTTGTTGAGGTAGCGTGTCTGACAATTACAAATAGTAATTGTCATTTCCAAGAACCAATAGGAATGGGCTAATAAGACTTTGGGAGTTGTTGGCTGACACTCCATGACTTTTAGCCGCAATAGGGAAGGTTGGTATCTGACAAGAGATGAGTGTTTGGTCTGACACTTTTATCTTCTCAGATCTTTCCCTTTTGTTCCCGCCTATTCTTCAGGCATTGGTTCCTCAATCTTCAATCACTTTAATGTTGTTGAGGAGACTGGGGTTCAGTGAGTTCTTGTCCAGCACTCACTGAACCATCATCTTCTTCTTCGGCTTAAGCTCTACTCAGGGAGTACCGCCTTCCTGAGAAGTGAATCATTCTTCTTGAATTCGCCTTAAGCATCCTGAAGATGACTCACTGAGAGACTGTTCTCTCAGTGACTTGAATTGTTCTCGGTTTAAGTTAACACTTGGTTAATTTGTGTTCAAATCTTGTTTTAAGTATTCTTGGGTACTGACGAACCCAACAATCTCCCCCTATTTGAATATAAATTATTCCAAGTGTTTTGATCAGTAATGAGTGAGCTAATGACTTCTACTCATACTGAATGTAATAGAATGTAAATAAGGACACTGAAATAATAAAAACATCATCTTATTGATATCATTACAAGTCCTATCAAAACTAAGTACCAAAAGATGGTGGTGGTGGTAGTAAGGCAGATTCATTAGTTCAATTTAATCCCAAGGGCTTCAAGCTTAGGCTTCTTTGACTGCAGTTCTTGTTGGTCAGGGTGCTCTCGGATTTTCCTTTTCAGATCTTGACAAAACCTCGCATTTTCAAAAGTTTTGAGTGGGGAGGCTATCATTAGAAAGCCAAGCATGGCTTTGATCCCTGATAGATCAATATCACTCCATCTCTGAAAGGCTTGGTCACCGAACTCATCAATGAAGAACATACCTCTCTCAGGTTGTTCAATGACCATATTGTTCCTGAATGGAACACCTTCAGGGAGAGCCCTGTTACAGTCAAGACCAGGAACCTTGATCTCAGGCTCAGCTTCAATCTTCTTTCTCTTTCTTGAAGAAGACTGAGAAGGGGCAGGCTGTTCAGCTGAAGCAGGAAGAAGAGATGGAATACCAAGTTCCTGAGGTGCTGCTGTCAATCTTTCATACCTCAGGCTCAGGGACTTCAACAGACCAGGGACCACAACATTTGATTTTTTCGCTAATATTGGACCCAATTCATCTAATTCAGTGATCCCGAAGTCGGCGAATCTGAAGGGGGTATGAACATCAAAGTTTATCATGTCAGCACCTCTGTAGACAGTTACAGTGGCAGGCGTGGTGTTTCGATGAATCTGGACATCAGTGATTGGTTCTGGTTTCAACCTGTTTGTCATGATCCACTGATATCTCTTAATCCTGTTTTGCCTGATCTCTTCAGTTCTTTTCATTCTTTCTTCCCTTCTTTGCCTGAGGGCATCCATTTCAGCATTCTGAGCTTCCACAAAGCTCTTGCCATCTTTCCTTTTAGCAAGGTCTTTTGCCTCAATCCCAATCTTCTCAGCCTCTTCACTTGCAACCTGAATTAGAGCAAGCTTGTTCTGCCTTTCATCTTCAGCAGCTTTCTTTGCTGCCTCCTTTTTCTCTATGTGAGCTTGAATTTCAGCATGAGTGAGAAGTTTCATTACCCCATTGATTTCACAAGGAACCCTGACTGGTTCATCACGGTCCGACCTTCTTTCCTTGGAGGCAGGCACCATGACTGTGGGCTTAGGTTCAGTGGTTGTTAGAATGCCCTTGTCTTTATCTTGGTGGGATGAAGATGTGGTGGCTTCAGGATTCTCCCCCTCAGTGTGAGAAGGAGGTTGTTCTTGTTCAGGTTGTGGAGGTTCTTCAGTGACATTCTCCCCCTCAACTGTTGCTTGACCCATAGTGAGAGCAAGAGTTGGTTTGCTCACTGAAGTTGAGGGAGCTTGACCTTTGAAGGCCTGATAGATCTCAGTCATCATGGACTTGATGTCTGAGGTGTCCTCCTGAAGAGTTGAGACCTTAGTCTCAAGAGAAGCCTGAGAAGCTTCTAATGCAGTCATCCTTGGCCCAAGATTCCAAGCCATGGAGGAAGAAGATGATGCCAAAGATGCCATGTGGGACTCCATAAGACCCAGGGAAGATCGGATGGAGTCCACTGAAGAGTTGAGTCCCTGAAGATTTGAGGATCTCAGCACAGTTACCAGCTCAGTCAACTGAGAAGTTTGTTGCTGGTAAGTTTCTGAAGCCTGAAGAACTTTTTTGTTTAGCTCAGGGTCATCTTTCACTGACTCTTGAATTGTTTCAACGCTCTTTTGTAAGTTGGTGAGAGCCTCGTTGAACAATTTTAAGTTGTAATCAAGATTCGTCAGGGAGAAGGAGATAGATGACATGTGCTCATTTTCATCATCATGATGGGCTTCCACTGATTCCTTCAGGTTTACATAATGAACAGCGGCTTCAGTGTGCTGGTCAAACATTTCTTCAGTCAGACCTTGGAAGAGAGCCTTGTTGGTCTGGAGCAGGAACTTGACCAATTGTCTCTCAGTGAGAGGAAGAGTGTTGTCATACTTGGTGAGGATGTTGTCAGTATCCGAAGAACCAGTAGCTTGAGGTTCTGATTCTTCACTTGGATGTGGAGATGACTGATGTGATTGTTCAGGTTGTTCAGAGTGTTCAGATTGTACATCAGTTTCCATATCCTCACCTGCCTCAAAAATTTCCTCTTCACTCTCATCCTTGAGCTCTTCATCAGACTCAATAAGAGCCTGAAAGTCCCCCATGGACTCAATACCCAAAAATTCAACCGGCTCCTCTTTATAAAAAGACTCGCCTTTGGTTTGGCCAGGTCCTGACCCCGTTGTCATAATAACTGAGTGGGTTTGCTCAGCCTGACTGGCCATAATAACTGGGGTAATACCAGCCTGGCTTTTGGGGGCAGTTCCTGAGTGAATGGATCCGCCTGAGGGGTTGATGGGTTCCATATCAGCGGGTTGTTTCTTTCCTTCTGAGTCTTTTTCCCCCTTAGCACCTTCAACTACTGATGGGTGCTTTCCAGTAGTATCACTAGGCACTGATTGTGATGATTGATGGGCCCTCTTCCCATCAGGATTGTACAGTCCTTTTGGGGATTTAGGATCCTTAACTCCCTGAGATCCTGAGTGTGATTGATCAGGAACGTTAGCAGGATGTGATTGTTTGTGGGTCCCCTTCCCAGTAGGATAGTGCTGTCCTACTGAGGCTTTAGGACCCTTTTCTCCCTCAGGCCTTGATTGTGATTTATCAGTTCCTTCATCAGGATGTGAGAGGTTGTGGGTCCCCTTCTCAGTGGAGTAGTGCTGCCCCACCGAGGATTTAGAACCCTTTTCTCCTTCAGGAACTGATTGTGATTTGTCAGTTCCTTCATGGGGATGTGAAATGGTGAATGTTCCTGATCCTTCGGACTTGTGTATGTCAGTGGGAACATGTGGAAAGGGTTTGCCCGAGGACACTGAGGATGATTGCTCAGTGCCCTCCGTTGGCCTTTGTTTTGTGGTCAGGAGGGCCTCTGTAGTGGGTGTCTCAGAGGTCTGGGCTACATTCAACCTCTTTTTAAGGTTTAGTTGGTTTTCGGCATCAGTCTTAGTGGCGAGTGATTTGGGTTTAACCACCTTACTGGACTGACCCTTCTTAGTCTTCTTCACCTTCTTTGTAGGTGAAGGTACTGGAGAAACAGCGTTCTCCCCCTGAATCACCTCCATCATATAGGTGGTCAGGGCAATGGGTGTTACCTCAGGGATGCCACTAGAAAAATTGGTCTTATGCAAGACGTCAGGCTTTGTGCCTTCGACGTTAGACCTTTCATAGTCAGAACCAAGAAGGTCCTGAAGCACACAGGAAATAAACCTAGGGTAAGACAAATGTTTTTGCCTAGATTTTCCTGAGAGCTTGGCAAAGAGGTTTCGGAAGATTATTCCTCCGATATCAATCTTTGTACCCTCCAGGAGGCAGAACAACATCAATTGTTGTGATGAGTTCAATTGCTCCGTTGAGGATTTATTCCCCCCAAGGACCTGAATGACAAATGTCATCAGGATCCTCCAGACTGGGTGGAACCAGGTTTTGACTAGTGGAGCCTTCTCCAATAAGGCTCCAGCAGACTGATCAGGACGTCTGAGGTCATGAGGTCCTAAAAGGATTAATTCATTTTTGACCTCTTGATCAGTGGGATTGGGCTCAAAAGCCTCAGAAAAATCAAGACCTGTGGCCTTGATGAAGGTGTTGTAATCCAGGGAAAGGGGTCTTTTCCCATTCATCACTGTGAATGTGATGATGGATTCTTTGGTGTCTTTTGGGTAAGTAGCCACAGCAGTACACCAGAATTCCCTCAGGTAGTCATGGTAGATGACTGAGGGGGTCTTGGTAAATGCCTTTGCAAGAAAACAGTTTTGAAGATATTTCATAACGTTCTTGTAGGCTGGGAACTTTTGTGGATAGGAAAAGTTTCCCACCACATTGTTCTTGGTGAGGTCTACACCCTCCAGTGTGAAATCCACATTAGGGGCGTATGTCACAGCTTTAGAAGAAGCCATATTTGTTGGTAAGTCTGGTAACAAAGATGGTTTGGGATTTCTTAAAGCTAAGAACACACACTATTAGTTTTGAGAGAAAAATGGGCAGAATTTTCTTAAAATTTCTAATAGACGTGTGTGTGTTCTTTTTGGTTGGGGTATTTATAGGGAATTGAAGTGGAGGGTACTTTAGGCATTAAGCGGATTTAATTTATTCAAAAAAAATTATTGGAAACTGTTTTGAATAAAATGTTTTGGGATCCGCATTTAATGCCAACACTCCACTTTTCCCTGGTTTGGCGCAACAGTTAAGGTGAACAGTTGAGCAGTTCTGCAAAAGTGTAATTTGCAGAGATGAGTCATCACATATCTGTAATGTGATTGGAGAGGCATTTAATGCCAAGTGGGAATGTGGTGGCCCAGAGGTGGAAGCCAGAAAGGCAAAAAGAACAAATATTCTTATATTTAATAAGAATTCAGTTACCAACCTCGGACATTTACTAACTAGATACTTAGAGCATTTAAGTTAGTATTGAATGTCCTTTTTCAGGGCCCTGAATGACTTTTCATTCAGTGATGGTTTTTCAGGGACTTGGGATTAGTCACTGATGATTCAGGAATATGGAATGATTCCTGAGCTACAAGGATTCAGGAACTTGGGTTTAGTTCCTGAACCTTAAAGATTTCAAGAACTTGGGTTTAGTTCCTGAGGTTGAGGATTCAGTGATTTGTTTTCACTGATGTACACATTGAGTCAGGGACCTGAGGTTTTAAGAATTTACACTTCAGTTGGAAGGATTCAATCAGTGGACTGATTCTTGATATCCAACATTCCTAATTCAGCTTTCAGTCTTGTGAAAGTTGGTTCATCCAAAGGTTTGGTGAAGATATCAGCTAACTGATATTCAGTAGGGATGAAGTGTAATTCAATGTCACCATTCATGACATGGTCCCTGATGAAATGATATCTAATATCAATGTGTTTTGTTCTCTGATGAAGAACAGGGTTGTTTGAGATTGCAATTGCACTTGTGTTATCACAAAAGATGGGTACCATCTTATACTGAATTCCATAGTCACTGAGTTGACTTTTCATCCAGAGTACATTTGCACAACAACTAGCTGCTGCAACATATTCAGCCTCAGCTGAGGACAAGGCAACTGATTGTTGCTTCTTAGCACTCCAACAGACTGGTTTCCCACCAAGTATTTGGCAAGAGCCTGAGGTGCTTTTTCTGTCCATGTTGCATCCAGCATAGTCAGAGTCTGAGTATCCTTTAAGATCAAGGCCTGAGCATTTTGGATAATATAATCCAAGGTTTGGAGTACCTTTCAGGTACCTGAATATCCTTTTCACAGCAGTGATGTGTGATTCTCTTGGGTCAGATTGATATCTGGCACATACACATACTAAGAATTGGATATCAGGCCTTGATGCAAGTAAATACATCAGTGATCCTATCATTCCTCTAAAGAGAGTTTGATTTACTGGTTTACCGGTGAGATCAGGACCAAGGTTGTTTGGGGGAACCATGGGAGTCTTGACTGAGGCACAGTCACTGAGTTCATACTTTTTCAGTAAATTCTTAACATACTTCTCTTGACTGATAGTGGTTCCTTTATCAGTCTGCTTGATCTGAAGACCAAGGAAGTAGGTTAATTCTCCCATCATGCTCATTTCAAATTGCTTAGCCATTAGTTTTTCAAATTGTTTGCAAAGCTTGTAACTTGTTGAGCCAAAGATGATGTCATCAACATACACTTGTACTAGTATGGCATCAGTATTTGTCTTATAGATAAACAATGTGTTGTCTATCTTGCCTCTGACAAATTTGTTTTGGATCAGAAAGGCTGAGAGAAACAGAGTTTCATACCATGCCCTGGGAGCTTGTTTCAGTCCATAAAGGGCTTTATTAAGCTTACAGACATGATCAGGAAACTCATGGCTTTCAAATCCAGGAGGTTGCTGAACATAAACTTCTTCTTTTAGTGAACCATTTAAGAATGCACTTTTAACATCCATTTGGTACACCTTGAAGTTCATGTATGTAGCAAAAGAAAGGAAGATCCTGATGGCTTCCATCCTTGCTACTGGTGCAAATGTTTCTTCATTGTCAATGCCTTCTTGTTGATTATAGCCTTTGGCTAAAAGTTTGGCTTTGTTTTTAATGACTATGCCATTTTCATCAGTTTTGTTTCTGAATACCCATTTCATGCCAATGACTGAGACATTCTCAGTACATTTGACCAAGGTCATTACCTTGTTTCTGCCAAATTGTTCCAGTTCATCATGCATGGCCTGAACCCAACTTGGATGTGTAAGTGTTTCTTTAACACTTTTGGGTTCAATTATGGAAATGAAGTCCACAAATAGGCATTCATTGGCTGAGGCTGCTCTTAGACTAGCAGCCATGCTGCTGGTGAGCATGCCTTCAGTAGGCTCTCCAATAATATTGACAAGTTCAATGTCCTAAGACCTAGTCCAACTTTCCTGAGGTCCTGGATACTGATTTGAACTTGTGGAGGCCTGATTGGGTAGAGGGGTTGGTTCTGGAGTAGACACATGATCATTGATTGGATCTTGAGTGTCTACCTGATCACTGAGATTGTTTGGTTCTTGAGCATTTTGAACAGACTGATTAATTTCATCAGTGTTTGCATGTGCCTCAACAAACTCAGTGATGGTTGGGTTAGGTAAGTTGTGAGGGATTATGTAGTAGGAGAGGTTAGCATCATCTTGATACTGAGTAGAAGGATTGTTTTCAGGAAGATATTCATCAGGAGGATATCTTGAAGAGTTATCAATTCCTATCTCTTCTACTGAGGCAGTTGAGAACCTGATTGCATCAGTGCTCTCATCAAAGGTAACATGAAATGTTTCCTCAGTCTGCTGTCTCCTTGTGTTGAACACTCTGAAGGCTTTTGAGACAAGTGAGTATCCCAGGAAGTATCCATCATCAGCTTTTGCATCAAATTTCCCTAAGTGATCCTTGTGATTATGAATAAACACAGGACACCCAAAGACATGAAAGTAGCTAATGTCAAGGATTCTTCCTTTGAATAACTCATATGGGGTTTTCCCATGTCTCTTGACAATGATGGATCTGTTTTGTGTATAACAGGCAGTTTTGACTGCATCAGTCCAAAAATGGTTGGAAAGGACTGATCCACATAGCATTGTCCTAGCAGCTTCAATGAGTGTTCTATTTTTCCTTTCAGTAACACCATTTTGTTCAGGTGTGTATGGAGAGGAAAAGTTTTAGGAAATACCTCTCTCATCACAGAAACATTCAAGTTCATAATTTTTGAACTCAGTCCCATTGTCAGTTCTAATCTGTTTGACCTTAATATCATTTTGATTTTCAATGTTCCTGACAAAGGACATGATTGTTTCAGCTGCCTGACTCTTTTTGATCAGGAAGAATACCCAAGTGTATCTAGAGTATTCATCCACTATGACCAGAGTATACTTCTCATGGTTCATAGACCTTGGAATGACAGGTCCAAATAGATCCATATGGAGAAGATGTAGGCAGTTCCTGATGGAAAAGTTGGTTTTGGTTTTAAAGGATGCTCTGTGATGTTTACCTTTTTCACAAGCTGAGCATGGTTTATCCATTGAAAACACAAGTGATGGTAAGCCAAGGACCTTGTTTTGTTTTACAAGATTGTTTATGTTTTTAAAGTTCAGGTGGGTGAATCTCTTATGCCAAAGCCAGTTGAGTGTATCAGTGGCCTTAGCAAAGAGACAAGTTCCATCCTGAGTTAGACTGGACATGTCTAATACATAAACATCTTGTCTTCTTGGTGCAATGAGGACAATTTCCTTATTTGCATTGAAGATGGTTCCTTGCTTATCATCAAACTGAACTATGTATTTTGCATCACATAGTTGACTGACACTGATAAGATTGTACTTAAGACCATTTACATAAGCTATCCTAGTAAAGACAATACCATTGCAGTTTACTGAACCATAACCTTCAGTGAGACATGATGAATTATCAGCAAATATCACTTTGGGTCCTGGTTCTTCCACATATTTGTGCAGACACTCCTTAACACCAGTCATGCTCCTTGAACATCCACTGTCTAGATGCCAAACAGGATCCCTGGCATGCCTCTGCACAAATAGTAAACTGGGTCAGTTCTTTCTAGGACTCCATTTCATGGAGGGTTTGGTATTGTAGGTCTTTATGAAAGTATTAATCGATTCATGGTCAGTGGTTGAGTGGACTGAGCTACCACATGTTTTGCATTTAGTCGCAGGGGTGGCCTCAGTAGTCTGGGAGGATTTTTTATTCATTCCTCTTCTTGACTGAATGACCCTCTCTTTTCCTGAGGATTTCTGAGTGGAACTTCCACTAGATTCACAGTGTTTGTCAATTTGACAATCCTCAGGATGATGGTCATTGAATCCACACAATGGGCAAGGTGGAAAAGGCTTGGCCTTTTGCTTCTGTTTCTGCTTAGAATCAGAAGGGTAGTTCAAGCACTGAGCCTTAAGTCCTGAAAAGTTTGATATGACTGAGCATTTTTTATGATCAGAGGTCCCGTGATCTTCCTTTTTGCAAATCATGCAATAAAGGACTCTATAGCAATCATCAGTGAGATGATTTGTATATTTGCACAGTTCACATCTTTTCAGGGGTTTTGTGGGTTTGGGTTTGTTCTTTGAGGAAGCTGGTTTTTGTTCCTTCTTGGATTGAGAAGGTTTCTCAGAAGATGCAATCTTCTCTCCCAGCTTCCTGACCATTTCAGTCAACTGATCAAATTTTTAATCAGGGCTTTGGGTTGTTACTTCAGAAGGGACTGAAGTTGATGAGTCATCAGTATTTACTGAGACATCAAGGGTTGGTCTCTTCAGGATGGTTGTTCCCTTTCCTGATCTCCCCTTTGGAGAGTGTGATGAGAAGACCATTGGTGGGAGGCCTAAGTTAGGTGCAGCACCCTGAAGGGTATTCAGTGGAGGAAGTGGTGGGTATGATTCTGATTCAGACTCATTCACAGACTCAGTATTATTGAGTTGTGATGCGGTGCGATGTGTCGTTGCGGTTTAGCAGTATTAATGCCTACTCAAGTTTTAAATATATATTTAGCCGACTTATCAATAACACACACACTTAACGAGCAGTGTACCCGGTCAGTATGAATATAATGGTAAGTAGAGTGTCGATCACTAAGAGTGGAACGTATTATCTAGTTATTCTAATCAGTATTTTAATATATTAAGTTAGCTATACAACCTTTTCTAACGCAAGGGGGTTCAGCCTGAGAGACTGGCACGATTTGGTTGCAACTAAATAATAAACTAAACCAATAGGCACGAATCAGCGAATAACACACACGTACACAGATAAATACTCGAGACAATAAGAAGATCTGTCCTGATAGATAAGTAGTTTGTCACTTGTTTTATTGCTAGTTTTATATGAAGTGTATAGTTCGATGCAACGCACCGAGATTAAGTCCTTTCTCGTTGGTTCTAATCTTATCGGCGAGTAAACCCTTAATGATTACTTATGACTATCCTATTTATCTTTCTTCCTACTTTTCTACAGACGATAGAATGCATAGGCGATCTAATAAATAGGCGAGGGCAGAGGCATGGCGACCCGATCAACGCTCAGCTAGACACAGAGGTTATCAATGCACTAATAAAAGTCACCAAAGACATCAACATATAAACTTTAATTAATGAGAAAGCATATTTAAGGGAGTGCAATCTTTCCGTTGTCACATTACACAAGCCACCAATCTTGATGAATTAAAGTTTACTAACACAATAAAACAAAACTACTTAATGAATTAAACACATGCAGCACCTTCTTACAGCTCTTGTATCTTCGTTTGGGTGTGTCTTGTGCTGCCTATTCGTCTGAATTCGTCCTAGGTTTCTGTACTTTGTACTTCGTATATAATATTATGCCTTTCGAATTCGTCTGGTCTTGGGGTATTTATAGTTTCTGTCTAAGGGTAAGATGCGGCGCATCTAGTAAGTAGATGCGGCGCATTGACTTAACTTCGCGTGGGGTCCAAGATTATAATATTCAGGAATATTCGTACACCGCCAGAAGATGCGGCGTAACTCCATAAATAGATGCGGCGCATGTCCTCTTGTATCTTGGATCGTATCTGGTGAAATATTGGTAGTGATGCGCCGTATGTAATAAGTGAGATGCGGCGCATCTGGAGCAGATTTGTCTTGATCTTGTACATTTTAGTAGACTCTTAACTTCTTGCATATTTTGCTCCATAATAAGTCCAAAATCGCCAAGTTTCACCAAATGCTTGTTTTTACCTGAGAATTACAAAAGTAAACGATTAAGTATCAATCCTCATACATAATATAATAAAACAAGTCAATTAACCACGGATTTTAATCTACAGGGTAGGCTAAGGTGTAAGGGTGTATCGAAACATTATAACAAAGGTGTAAGAAACGAAAGGAATGGCTCTGAGTATTTTTCTAGGGGTATCTTACTCTAAAAATGAGAGTAACAAAAGGGTTTATACGGGGGTTAACTAACCAGTGTAGTTAGCTAATAACACATAACATATAAGGCTATTTGGGTGTAATCCTAGAAATTTTACCAATTTAGACAAGTCATTCCAATTATATAAATAATACTTATTATGGTGGTCTCGAATAGTATACAAGCCAAGTTCTAAAGTTTACAAGTCACCGGCACACTCATAGATTTGTGAATTTTGAAAAATCACAATTTTTGAAAATAACGTCATGTGTGCAGCTATGCAACTTAGACTTTAAACAAAAACATGCTAAAAATTTTAAATTTTGATATATTAAGCACATTTTAAGCATATTTTGAAAAGTTTAGGACAAGTAAGTGTTAAGTGTTCTAATTCTCCGTATAAAAGGTTAAAAACTGGAAAATAAAAGAATTAGAACAGAAAAACTCCCCTGAGATTTGCTCGGTATGATCCTCCATTAGTATAAGAGCAAAAATCATCTTTCTTGTGGATGAGAACGTTTAAGCTTCATAATAGATGTATCCACAGGAAATGCAGGAATCTATAATACCACCAAGACTTTAAACACACCTAAGATAAGAAAGGTTCAAACTTGCATAATACATTAGTAGTTAGGTAAAAATAAAACATAAAAATTAAAAATGAAAATCATCAGGTCAGTCGATGCGCCGTATCTTATGGAAGAAGATACGCCGTATCGAGCCTGGAATAAATACGGATCAGAATAGAAGATGCGCCGCATTCTTAACCAGGGATGCGCCGCATTGAAATAAACTGATAAAAAGTTTTTAAATTCGAAAATAAAAAATGCAGAAAGATAAAATAAGATATGACCATTGCAGGAGATGCGTCGCATCTCAGGATTGAGATGCGCCGTATCCTCTGCGGGCCTGACTGACTCAATACAAAATCAGAAAATAAAATAAAAGATAAGCATGGGTTGCCTCCCACGAAGCGCTTGTTTTTGTTCGAGTCACGAGCCTGACTCCACCCTTATTTACTGTGTAATAGGGCGTTGTTCCCCCCACTTGGGATCAAGTGCGGGTGATAGTAGCAATAAACACGAAAAGGGTGTAAATTTGCTATTAAAGATGGAAGAAATAAATAAAGATCATACCTTGGCAATATATGTATATCTTTCCTATCCTTACCCGGTTTGGTTGATAAATTGGATGACTTGACCATTCCGTCTGAAAGAGTAGTGTGTTGAGGAAAAATGAGTCTCCTTTCTTCTTGGTTAGTCTCTTTGGTAGTAAGACGTCCCTTGACTTCCGCAGAAGATGAGAAAGGGTCTTTGGCAAGTAAAAGTTCAAGTTCCTCTATATACTTCAAAGGATCGAAATCATCATCTTCATCAATCATAGCAATGTTCAAGAGCTCATCACCAAATTCTTCCTCGAGCTCCACCAAATACGGGTTGATTACAGGTGCTTCAATAGGTAGTGTAATAAATTTGACCTCATCATTCTTTTGTTTTGCAACCTGTTTAGGAAAACTAGCAAGATTATTAGTAACGGGATTAATAATATTAAATAAATTTGTACCACTTTGTGTTGTAAGTGACTCTAATTCATCTTGTGAATCTCCATCTTCAACTAGTGGTCTTGCAATTACAGCATCGTCCCGAATTTCATCCTTAAATAAGTAATCCCAGATTTCTTCAAAATCCCTCGTTGGGTCAAAATCTGGTTGAGGTATGTCATTATAAACTATGGCGTCAAATGGTTCGAAATCAAAATTAGAATACTTTTCATCTTCATCCATTGGATTGTCTAATGGTGGTAATACGATTGCAGAATATTCTTCAACGTAGGGTTCCGTATACTCATCATCTTGTGCAATCACCGGAGAAAAAGTACTATCAAGAACAATTGCCGGAATTGGTTTCACGGTATATGAATCTTCTTCATCATCATGTGACATACACCAAGTGTGTTGAAATGGAAATTTGTTTCTTTCTTTCCTTGACGTTTCTTGTCCTAAAATAAAGTATTCTTCCATAGTGATTTCTTTCGTCTCAATGGCTTGTGCACCATATCTTGTTTTTTTCCAATCATACACCAGATTATTGCTCAAGGTTCTTTCCTCTATAAACCTGAGATATTCTTCCATTGTAATATCCGGATTGTCCATCTTCCTGAAATAAAACTTACTCGTGCAAAAGAAGAGTGAAACAATCAAAGTAAAATAAAAGCTGCTGATATCTGCTGACGATGCGCCGTATCCAAAAAGTTGGATACGCCGTATCTTATAATCGTTAAAATTAAATCAGACTTTATTCAGACAATAGATACGCCGCTTAGAACTTAGAATGCGCCGTATCAATTTTAATAATCAAAAATCGATATTTATTTAAAATTAAATGCGTCGTATTAACAAAAGTTAATGCGCCGTATTTTCGTTACGTTTCAAAATATAAGATTTTTGATTCAGAAGATACGCCGTATCGATAGAGATCGATGCGCCGTATCTATTTAATAATTCGAAAACTGTTTTTAATTAAAATAATAGATACGCCGTATCTGCTAAAGCAGATGCGTCGTATGGCGTTAACGTTTAGAAAAATTTTTTCCTTAAAAACAGATACGCCGTATCTTGGGGAAAAGATGCGTCGTATCGAATTAATTAAACGCGTTGTATTTTATAAAAATTAAACGCAATACGCCGTATCTGAGAGATCAGATGCGCCGTATCGTTCGATTTAGCTCAGTACAACGATAGCAGAATACAAAAAATACGAAAAATAAAAACAAATAAAAACACAAACGAAAATAAAAACAAAGAAAACAAATAGCACACAAAAACAGAAAATATGCAAAATAATACAATGAATGCAAATTAATCTAATACACAACAGAATTAGTGGTTAGATAAAAATTAAAAAGAAAAACCTAATTAAAATACTAATCAAATTAACAGATAATAACAATTCACTCCCCGGCAACGGCGCCAAAAACTTGATGCGTTGCGATGTGTCGTTGCGGTTTAGCAGTATTAATGCCTACTCAAGTTTTAAATATATATTTAGCCGACTTATCAATAACACACACACTTAACGAGCAGTGTACCCGGTCAGTATGAATATAATGGTAAGTAGAGTGTCGATCACTAAGAGTGGAACGTATTATCTAGTTATTCTAATCAGTATTTTAATATATTAAGTTAGCTATACAACCTATTCTAACGCAAGGGGGTTCAGCCTGAGAGACTGGCACGATTTGGTTGCAATTAAATAATAAACTAAACCAATAGGCACGAATCAGCGAATAGCACACACGTACACAGATAAATACTCGAGACAATAAGAAGATCTGTCCTGATAGATAAGTAGTTTGTCACTTGTTTTATTGCTAGTTTTATATGAATTGTATAGTTCGATGCAACGCACCGAGATTAAGTCCTTTCTCGTTGGTTCTAATCTTATCGGCGAGTAAACCCTTAATGATTACTTATGACTATCCTATTTATCTTTCTTCCTACTTTTCTACAGACGATAGAATGCATAGGCGATCTAATAAATAGGCGAGGGCAGAGGCATGGCTACCCGATCAACGCTCAGCTAGACACAGAGGTTATCAATGCACTAATAAAAGTCACCAAAGACATCAACATATAAACTTTAATTAATGAGAAAGCAGTTTTAAGGGAGTGCAATCTTTCCGTTGTCACATTACACAAGCCACCAATCTTGATGAATTAAAGTTTACTAACACAATAAAACAAAACTACTTAATGAATTAAACACATGCAGCACCTTCTTACAGCTCTTGTATCTTCGTTTGGGTGTGTCTTGTGCTGCCTATTCGTCTGAATTCGTCCTAGGTTTCTGTACTTCGTACTTCGTATATAATATTATGCCTTTCGAATTCGTCTGGTCTTGGGGTATTTATAGTTTCTGTCTAAGGGTAAGATGCGGCGCATCTAGTAAGTAGATGCGGCGCATTGACTTAACTTCTCGTGGGGTCCAAGATTATAATATTCAGGAATATTCGTACACCGCCAGAAGATGCGGCGTAACTCCATAAATAGATGCGGCGCATGTCCTCTTGTATCTTGGATCGTATCTGGTGAAATATTGGTAGTGATGCGCCGTATGTAATAAGTGAGATGCGGCGCATCTGGAGCAGATTTGTCTTGATCTTGTACATTTTAGTAGACTCTTAACTTCTTGCATATTTTGCTCCATAATAAGTCCAAAATCGCCAAGTTTCACCAAATGCTTGTTTTTACCTGAGAATTACAAAAGTAAACGATTAAGTATCAATCCTCATACATAATATAATAAAACAAGTCAAATAATTAGGATAAATGATAGTAATAAAATGTACTTATTTGAGTTCATCAAGTTGTTCAGTAAGTCCAAGCATATTTTTCAAGGCCTGACTTTCAGGAAGCAAGATCTTTCCAGTCTCAAAGTTTGGTAACTTACTGACTGGGTTGTCCCTGACAATCCAGTCATTAGAGTTGGGAAGCATTTCTTGCTCAAAAGATATGCCAGTTGGAACAAAGTTTAGTACACTGTGACTCACATTGGGATCAACCATAAGAGGGTCAATTCCAATGGTTTTCTGAGAGATTAATCCCACAGTGTCAAAAACCTTGGGGTTCTTCTTGGTCCAGCTTTGGATGACAGCCTTTTCTTTGTGAAGTTCAGTTTGTAGGGCTTGGTTTTGTTTCAAAATCTCAGTGTTCTGAATTTGTAGAGTTATTGTTTCTAGTTTGGCTTGCTTTAGTACAAGCAGTTCATCTCTACATTTATTCAATTCTGACACAATATTGTTATATTTTGAAAACAGGTTAAGCCTTTGTTCCTCAACAAATTTTAGATCAACACAAATATAATTCATGTAAGACTGCCAATCAGAATCATCATCCATAGAACGTAAAGTATTTACCTTCTTCATGGTGATGTTGACCCACTCTCCATTCCTAGCATGACTTTTTCCCACAGCCACCTGATCCTCTTCAGAAAGTGCCATCAGTGCACTAACTCTTATTTCCTCATCTGAGGAAACCTCTTCTTCATCCCAATCATATGCTTCAGCTACTAATACCTTGTTCTTTGTCTGAATAGGTTTGGATGTTTGAGCAACCTTAGACAATATGGGGTTAGTTTCAAGAAGTGCAAGTTTAGCTTTGATTTTCCTATATTTTGTTTCTAAATCCTTTTGACCCTTGTTTTGAAATTGTTGGGTGGACTGAAACATTTTAGGTTGAAACTTGCTAGTTCCTAAGGAACTGTTTCCTGAGAATTTGTAAGAGGGTTCTGAGATAGTTTTAGAATAACAGTACCTAGCAAAATGACCCTTTTTACCACATTTAAAGCATTCAGTGGTCTCATTTGCTTTTGGTTTTGTAAAGTTGGACTGATTTCTTTTGATGAAACGTCTTGAACTAGCAAGGAGTGCCCTTTCTTGGAATTCCAAGTTCAAGTCGTTCAGGTACTCCTCACCAGTCCTTTCATCAATTTCATCTTCAGAATCCTCTTGAGAATCCTGCACAACACCATTAGAATAGAAAGCAGTTGATATGGATGTGGACGTTAAGGCCTTTTTGGACTCAAGAGCTTTTGAGTCAGGGTATCTCTTTGAGATCAAGTTGTCTTCATAGACAAACTTCCCATAAATTTCAGGGAGCTCAAGGGTCTGAATGTAGTTAGCATTCCTCAGGCCTTGTGAGAATTTGAGCCACTTCTCAGGGAGACTGTTGACAAAGCCAACATTAGTCTCATGCTTAGATAAAGTTACACCATCATTTGATAGCTCATTTATCAAAGTCTTGTATCTGGTGTAGGTCTGAGAGAGACTTTCAGAGTCCTTTGCCCTGAAAGTATTGTACTCAAGTTTAAGGTCCATGACCCTATTTTCCTTGGTATCTGAGGGACCCTCAAAGCTATTTACCAAGTCATCCCAAGTTTGCTTGGCTGTAGAACAGTTGATGACTGATTCCATTATATCGTCAGGAAGACATGATATAAGGATGCTTTTCAGGCGATGTTCCTGATTGACCACCCTCCTCTCATCTATGGTCCATTGAGCTTCAGGCTTAATTAGCCCTGCAACAGTTTTTGGGACAAATGGGCCATCCTTGATACAAGCGATGTAGTAGGGTTCCATCCAAGTTAAATAGCAAATCATACGTTTTTTCCATTTGTTAAATTTTCCAGCCTCAAGTCTGGGTGCTACAGCAGAATAGCTGCCACCCTTTTTATCAACTAACTGGGGTACATTGGTATCAGTCATTTTAGGATCTTGGTTTTAAAAACCTGGAGCTCTCTGGGTTTTTGAAAGGTTTTATAAACCAGAGGCTCTGATACCACTTGTTGTTCCCTTAGCACACCGAGTAATAACAATTAAGTTAAACTAAGTGAGCTTATGACTGAGATCAATGCAAAGAATATTTCTAACAGTTATAATACGTGTATATAAAAACACAATATTTTTCAACGTTTAAATTCTTATTAGAAATTATTCCAAGAATCTATTACCCAAGTGTTTTGCGGAACAAACACTTGGGATTGAATAGACAAGGGTTTATGGTGTCTCCTATCGAAACTCAAGTTTTGCTTGAGTGGTAACAATATACCCACTGAGCTATCTCAGTGAGTTGTATACTCTTTGTAGGAGAGAAGTTACTTTGTAAAAGTTTTAAGCTTTCAATATACAAAGCACACTTAACTTCTCTCCATCTGATCTATTTATACACAAGTAATCTAAGTATAAGTGATTAAAATATTACAAGTTGTTGAGGTAGCGTGTTTGACAATTACAAATAGTAATTGTCATTTCCAAGAACCAATAGGAATGGGCTAATAAGACTTTGGGAGTTGTTGGCTGACACTCCATGACTTTTAGCCGCAATAGGGAAGGTTGGTATCTGACAAGAGATGAGTGTTTGGTCTGACACTTTTATCTTCTCAGATCTTTCCCTTTTGTTCCCGCCTATTCTTTAGGCATTGGTTCCTCAGTCTTCAATCACTTTAATGTTGTTGAGGAGACTGGGGTTCAGTGAGTTCTTGTCCAACACTCACTGAACCATCATCTTCTTCTTCGGCTTAAGTTCTACTCAGGGAGTACCTCCTTCCTGAGAAGTGAATCCTTCTTCTTGAATTCGCCTTAAGCATCCTGAAGATGACTCACTGAGAGACTGTTCTCTCAGTGACTTGAATTGTTCTCGGTTTAAGTTAACACTTGGTTAATTTGTGTTCAAATCATGTTTTAAGTATTCTTGGGTACTGACGAACCCAACAATAGGAAGAAAAAATAACTAGATATCCAAGTCTTGGTCATTGTAAATGTTGAAAGCTCGAACAAGGATCTCGAAGAATCTTCATCCAACCTCCCCGATATCTTCAGATATTAAGTACACGCACCCATGAAATTTCACTTCAGCCTCAAATAAATAATAATGAATTAACGTCGTAGTCACATCTTGTGGTTAATGCCCAGATCTAGCCCTTTATGATGATTTAACTGAACTTTGATATTGGTTTTAACCCGATCACGGTCAAGAGCGCATAACCCATCATGACGGGATTTTACAAATCTATGATTTAAACCGAGAAATAAGTTCTTTCGCGGGATTTTACAAAACCAAGAAGAAACCGTGAGATAGTAACAAATAGAATGTGGCATGACTGATTTGGTTTTGGTGAACATCTGCTTGGTTTAACATGCAGGAGATCAGCAATAATTCTTCTTAAATAAGTAGAATGCTTCACAAACCATACTAAGTAAAGCAGTATAAACTACTTCCCTCTGGAGGATGACCTCGTAACACAGTACACCTTTCTCCCCCATGATAGTTTCGACTTTTCGGAAGCATCATTGACGTGTACAGCCATATGCATGAGAAGATTTTGACTTAAGCATCATCTATGACTTGCGGTACCATCGAATATCCCGTGAGAATTGTTGATCACATCACAACTTTTAAATCCTTTGGCCAACTAACTAACCTCGCACTCAGACAACTATTTGTGACCACTTGATGAAGGAAACCCGATATACCAATATTGAAAAGTGAAGTAGAAGTCCCCAAATTCGTTACTTAAGCTTGCACTAATGTTAGAAGAACGGTGTAGAGAATTAATGCTCCAAGCAAATCTCTAAGTGCTCAATACCCAACCAAAGTATGAGACATTAACACCTCTTGAGATTATCGACAACGTCATTGACGTGTGACACTGAGTACTCCAACGTAACTCTCAAGTGATAGTTACCCCGACTGTTGGTAACTAGATAACCTAAGTCTTCAATTTAAAATTTTAAGCACGAGCAAGTTATCATTGAAGGTCATGCATCCAACCAACCCCGACTTCAAGATACGATAAGTAGACTCTTTCGTGAAATTCAACTTCACTCTCAAGCAAGGAATACCAAATTAACTTCGTGATCATCTTGTGCGGTTGAATAGTCAAAAAGAGAAGAAACAAGCGCTAATTCTTAGCAGTGCCCATGACTCATAGTCAGTCCTATCAAGCATAGCTGTCTGACCCAGCTGCTTGGATGTTATCAGATGCAGTGCATGGAATAGTTGTCATACTGTATACAGGATTTTACAGTTCTTGAGATTTAACCGAGAAATAAATTCAAGAACAAACTGCACAACAGTAAGTATCAAACCGCTGAAATCTTAGGCAAATCGCTAAGACCCAAACCGCTGAAAGCTAAACCACTGAAACAGGAGCCGCTAAGATTCAAACTGCTAGAGACTGAACCGCTACGAAACATGCGCTAATTCTCCCCCTCAAAAAGGGCATGCAATGACCTTTTTGCCAAAGTTGAGAGTCCGTGATGTTTGTGAATTTGACAAGCACAATATAGATACATGAAAGAGGCAAATAAAACTACTGCAAAGAAGATGGTGATTAAGACTCTCTTGTAGTAACCCTTTGTTTTGTCTCTTCATCAATGGTTTAGCAGATTAAAAAGTTCACTGAAGCTCGTAATATGCCAAAACCGCTTGATGAAATGTGTTTAACTTTAGAGTGAGTAAAAGGTTAAAACACGTCTCTAAACAATCCACCTTGTGTCTTTAAGTCTGACCACCTCTTGAGAAGATCTTGTACTACAATCCCATTAGAAGCTTGAGAAACAACAATCTCTTGATGAAGCTTGATAAAGGACAAGTCCGCGACTTATACTTGCACTAAATTTGTGATTTAGAACCTATATTGAGCACAACAACGTAACTCCTTTAAATATAGGTAGTGATATATACCTAACCTTCCATCCTTTATTGTATATATCCACTTCTTGAACTTCCAAGTCTAATCACCATAAATACGCTCGAGTAAGGGTCATCAAAACATCGTGCATCCATCCAACCCCGAGATGTTTGAGACACTAGGTACACCAACCCGTGAATTAACAAACCAACCAAGTTACCATAATTTCCCAATTCCTGCCGATCACGTAGCACAAACTTATCCCGAAAACAAAATAGTCAAACCCCGTAAGTTTTATTATGTCTAAATCCAAGTCCAGCCTACTTGTCCAAAATTAATTTCACGGGATTTTACAGCTCTTGAGATTTAAACCGAGAAATCGAATCTTTCGCGGGATTTTCTAAAATCAACAAGAGAAACCGTGAAATCAACAAGAACAACTAAGAGTGAGTTGCAATACTAATCTTCAAAATTCAAGTCAAATAAGTTAAATCTCAACTTGATCAAATCGCAACAAGTCAAGTCGCAGTTTGTCAAATCGTAACAAGTCAAATCGCAATCAACCAAATTGCAATAAGTCAAATCGCAAGTGTCAACTCGCAACGTCAAATCGCAACTGGTCAAATCGCAATAAGTCAAATCGCAACAAGTCAAATAGCAACTTGCCAACTCGCTATTTACCAAATCGTAATTAGTCTACTGTAACTCAAATCACAAAGATCAAGTCGCAGGCTCACTCACATAGCAGGCACCAATGCTGCCAAACCCACAAGTCTATAAACATGTTGACATTCATATACCCAACTACTAGCCATGCCGTGTGTATCCTCGTGAAATTTGTATCAACCAAAATCCCACTCATTTACCAATAATCTCATCAATTTGTATCCAATACTATCAATCTATCATAACTATAGTACGGATGGCAAATATGAATTCAACCCAGGCAATATCATATTCAGTAGCCAACCATTTGAGAGCCCATAACCAATTTCGGTACACAAGCCCAACAAGAAAAATTATAACAAGATCCAACCCACTTCTTATTAAATAAATGAGTCCCATTAAACCCAAGTACTAATCAACCCTAATTTTTTTTTTTTTTTTTTTTTTTTTTTTTTTGGTATAAAACACTCCATAACATCACTTAACCCTAATCACATCATTATATCCGCCCCCATTCACTGTTACTCACGATTAACAGCCAATTTCACTCAACAACTCCCTTTAACGCAGCACCAAATCACCTACAACAAACCGAAGCATATTCAGATCAAAACAAAAACCAGCGACCAGCCACTTAAGTCCTCACGTCAAGCCAGTTCAAAAACCCACGACTGGACCTGTTCAAAAAACCCACGAACAGACCTTCATCTTGTAGATACACCGTAACAAAGGAGATGATCTATACTTCAAGGACTTTTCACAATCAAGGTCCACGGTAGGTATTTCATTGTTGTGTCGTGATTTTTCATTTTGCTATAACCGAACAAAGGGCAAATGGAGGCTGTTTAGTCTTCATTTGTCCTTGTTGTTGTTCGAATATTTAAAGCAAAGAAGCTCAGTCTTCATAATGATCGATGATGGGTTCTCGTTCACACGAAAATCTTAAAAGATTTGTAACAGAGGTGAATGAAAGCTGAGATCTTGTAGTAATTCATTTTTCATATGAGTATTGGCAGTAGATAAGAGGATAGGATTTAGATTAAGTGAGTTGTTGTTGTTGTTGTTTGATATGGACTTAGATGAAGGGATTAGGATTGTGATTGGATTTGTTGTATAAGAATGGTGTGTTGGCTGTGTTTCTTAATGATGTAGACCTTTGAGTCAAGTTGCAACCCTTGAGTCAAATCGCATTTGCAAGACCATTGTTAGACAAATCGCAACCTTTGAGTCAAATCGCATTCGCTAGACCATAGTTAGACAAATCGCAACCTTTGAGTCAAATCGAAACTGACCAGTCAAGTCGCAAGTCACTTTCAAGATAGTACACATGTCACTTTCACTGACATTGTCTTCTTTTCCCTTTACAGTTACAGGCCAAGAAGCAACCAAACTATAACACAAAACACAACAAATATATGCTCCAAATCGCAACAAATTGAGGACCACAAGTCACTTTCACCGAGTTTGCCTTTTTCCAGTTTTGGCAAACATCCAAATTGCAGCCTAAACATATACACAAATCGCAACAAAGAACATTCCAACAGCAGCCAAGAAGTATACACAAATCGCTACGATGAACATTCTTTTGAGGATGCACATTTAACCAAAACAAAGCCACAAAACACTGGAAATAGTCACAGACGTGAACAACCGAATAGCAAAGAAACATTTAAGCACAATTTTGACCACAGATAAGCCAAATGGAATTTTTGATATTCCAAGTTCAAACTATTCGAGCACCAGATAAAGACCACACACCACAACCAAGATACCACCGAGATTATTGAACACATATTGGGCTTAATAAACATTGGACAACAGCAAAAATAATATATTCGAACAGCCAAAACATGAAAATAATTCCAACACATACCTTGACTTTATATTCGAACAAGTAGAAGTGTAGAACAAAAATCAATTGGACAACTAGTGACTTTCATGAAACAGTGTACGAACCAAACATACAAGACCTCGAATCCAAGCACACAATCAATCGAACCTAACCATGGCTCTTGATACCAATTGTAAGATCTAAACATATTGATTGTGTGGATCGGGTGGTCTTGGATTATGGAAGAACAACTCCATATTTGAGTTAGAGAGAGAGACTAGAGAGAGTGGGAATCTTGAGAGAAAATCTGGAAATATTAGATTGAAGTTGTGACAAGAGTTCCAACCCTTCCCTTGTGTGGGAAGGGGCTTATATAGTAGCTAACATATGGTGCCCCTAGTGGGCTGTGGAGTGAGCTGATAGTGGGTAAAGACCCGACCCACTCCACAAATATAAATATAACTACACTAATAATACTAATAATACTAATAATAATAATAAGCCTACGAGCTATATAAATAATAAGTGGGCTGTTGGGGTGACCGAGTCTTCATATGAATATTTATATTCCTAACAGAAAGGGTTGTACCCATGTTGCAACCTGTAATTTACATTAACCAATTATTGTGCTTTATTAATAACAGAATTTGACCTTTGTTTTATCGAGCTTTTTCTTTATTACTTCTGTTAAGAATAACCATTGACAATACATACTTTTAAATGTAACTCCTCAATGCTACTAATATTATTGTACAGTATAACATAAATACCATGCTTAATAAAATAAACTAAATGTATGATAAACATGATTGAAAGGACCCATTTCGAGTATGCCTTAAAATAGCTCGTACATAATCCTCAATAAAATTTCCTTTTGATAGCTTTTTCGGAAGCTCGGTCTGCTAATCCATTTGACCAACTTCTTGAATTATGCCATGAATCTAGAGAAGTTAGAGTCACCTATACCAAATCAAGGAAGCTAAAAAGTAAAAAATAAATAAACAAAATTTCACGGAATTTAATCAAATAGACTTCAAGTGCATATAAATGTAAACCTAATGGAAACCTAAGAAAGGGTTAAACATCAAACATGGATCCAACTTAGAATTTTTGATAAAGGTGCATGAAGCAAGTGGGTGAAATTGTGATGCATAAAGTATCTGGTTATATGTTACTTTGTTGTTATACAACGTCTTTTGACTTGTGGCCACTGCACGATAGGAGGTGGTCACCATGCTGCTCACATTCCTCATCGTCCTTAGCTTCCCTGCAACTGATTCTTAGTATTTATGGGGATAACAAGTGTTGGTAAAAAAACACAGGTGATTCATTTGACTAAACTTACTAATGCATATATGTTATTACATGGTTCAATATACATTGTGGTTGATAAGCTGGGGTACCTATATGTTAAAAAAACCAACACGTTAAGTGAAAAGGTAATTAGAAAATAGTTAGTTATGAATAAAGCATTTGACCCATTCAAAATAAAACGTTACCCGAATTGACTTATGGTAATGAATATACATAATACTTTATCATAGTGAAAAGGAGAGTGTTGTTACAGACCTAGTTGTATCCATATCACAGGCTCGACAAATATGGATGTACATTCAGGTTGTCCATTTTCTGTGTCACCAGCTCTTTTCTTCCACTTAAAGCTCTCTTTTCCTTGTCCACGCTCGTGAGAAACTATCTGCTTCTGTGAAGCAACAATCCTCCACCCAGGTGGGCTGGCCATGACAACTATTGTTTACATCTTGGATTGAATTGAAAAAGAGGTAAGGGTCAATTCTTATAATCCACATAAACCCTAATTAGGGTTTTTAAATTAATCGTGTTAATTGTTAGCTTGGAGTTGCAAGAGGTACGCATACTATTTAATATTCGGTTAGTTAATTGCAATTATATGTTCCTTACGCTTCCGCATTACTTTGATGTTAATTGTGTTTAAATCTATGATATGTCATGTTTTAAATTCAATAGTTACGTACCTATTGAGTTAGATCATGTTGCCGGCCAGAGCAGGCATAATTGGTGTTGTTGCTGGTCTTGTGGTGGAAGGTCCTCATTGATGTGGGGGTGGTGTAGTCTTAGCCGGTGCTTTTGAAACAGGGTACTGGACATCATTTTGCCTTGCTGCAAGCATCTCGACAAACTCAGCTGCATTTCCTTTCTCACTTCCTTGCTCATTTCCTGCCAAAACTTGCTTGACTTAAGTACTTCTTATACATCAAACAAAACTTCAATCTCAACTTTACCTCTATCAAATCCCAGAAACCATGGTCCTATAAAACGTACCCACCAACTAAATGAGTGTCATCTACACGCATACCCTTAAAAATATGAACCCTCGGCAATTAAAAATAGGTTGTGGGGTCAAGCTTAAACTGAGACAATAGGTGTGTAAGTATTGCCTCTGTATTAAACTTTGTTAATCATAGCTAGACTATTGACAATATATGAAATTTTAGAAGAGAAAGATAAAAGATTACACCTTCTAACCCGTTACCCACACATATGCAGGTCAACCCAACCCATGGCCAATCTGCTTCAACCCATACTAAAATGACTTCTTTTAGCCCAAACCCGTTACCCGTGACATGACCCGCGCATCTGCCACCTTAACTGATTAACAATTACATGGTGTTTGTATGTGTCTGTGTGTGTATGCATAGATAGATAAGTTTACACTAAAACACAACTCACCAGTCATCACATATTCAAGAGCTATGTATCCATATGTACGTACCCATAACTTGAGTTAATACATGGGTATGATCTCCCATTGGCCCGTTTTTTGCAAGCCTAAAATCAGACACGTTTGCATTTAAGTCCTGCAAATTAACTTTCATGTCAAATATGATCTTACTAATAATAAAAACAAAATCATCATGCGTGTTTCTTGGTACCCTCTATTTTTCATGGATTATATAATGGTGTCCGTACCTATGAAAACCAAAATTAGGTAAATTATTATTCAACATATTAGAAAAGATCATATTTCGAAATAGAACCAATTCTTGGTTTCTTGTGTTTCATGTACATTTTTCCTTTATGTTTTTTCACCTGCAAAAAAAAAACATCATTGAAGCTCTTTACGTGTGCTTGTCTACGGCGCTGCAAGATACTGATAGCTTAGGCCATAATGTAGCAATGAAGGAGGAAACCAGCTGCCCACAGAAGAAAAGGCTGCTGATAACCAAGTGTCAAGTTGTTTATATATAGACCTCTTCTAGTTGATATCCATCTAGCATATAGGTTAACTTTAAGGTTTGTGATTTTAGTGTGCAACTTACTCTTCGAGGAAGCTCGTCTTATGAGTATCGTTGAAATTTTTAAGTTAACAAAAAAAAAAGTACCAATTTTTATATTGAATGCATCAAGAATGAGAAATAAATGAACGTTAACAATTATAGAACACTTAAAAGTTACATAGTTATTCATAAAAAGATAATATATGATTTGAACTCAAATGCAAAATATAGCTTCTTTATACACAACGTTTGTTGTTGATTTTGTGTAATTACCATCCATAAAGCTTTTGTATAGTTAGTTACTCTGCACGGTTGATCTCCTGCTCCTTCTTCATTGGTAAGGCTCGGTAATCCAAGTCCTACATATAGATGATAAAATTATAAAATTATAGCATCAACAAAACAAAATTGCTGGAATTGAATAAAACCAAATAAGTTGATACAGTTGAAAAGCAGACACTCACCCATGGAACCTCATTCTGATAAACTGTCCATTTGGCTAAGAACACGGCTGATGCAACAATGAAGGACAGTAGAAACTTTACGAAACTATACTCTTCTAAAGGTAGCTCTGTTAAATACACTCTTTTTCGATAGTATGTGATCAGGATTCCATATCTGCATTAGCATCATACTTCGGCACCATATACGGTAAAAACATTAGCATCAGGTTTCCATATAGCCTAATTATGGGAAATTCAAGAATATACATATAAGCATATTTGACTTACCAACAGCCCAAACACAAAAGATCAGAGACCATACCTAAATAATATTCCTGTAGTGCTGCAATCAAAAAGTAACCCAATGATCACAAAACATATCTAGAATGTAAAAGATGAGACTGTAGACATCATAATTCACGTTACTGCAGATAAATTACTTATGCTTATTTGCTTATTTAGGGTATTTTTTGGGACCAAATTTGATTTTTACTCTTATATCTAACATAAAAACATTCACAAAGAGATATGCAACTCTTTAACGTTCTTCCCTTGCTTTGTCAAAGCTTAATAAAAATCCAGACACTATGCTACTAAAAAAATTAAGCAATCCCAAAAACTCTTATACTTTATTGGTATCCTAAATAGATCAACTAAACGATATCTAGTGAAATAACCAAATAAGTACCTTGAAGATCTCAGTAAGAAAAGGAATAGTTGCGTAGTCATGTTTACATCCACCGTCAGTGTGATAAAATTATTTATGAGTAGAGAGCTTAAATTCCTGAGAGACCTCAAAGGTGGTATTAGCAGATTGCTCATTAGCAGCCTTGGACATCAAACTACATATGAAGAACAAATTATTTTAGTGCTGCAAGACTGGCCTCTAATGATGTGAGAGAATATAATACTCCAGTTGCCTGTTGGGTTTGGTTTCTCATTAAGAGCAAGACTACTTCTGTGGGCACATTCTACAATTAGTGTGATTTTAAGTATGAGACGATGCATGCATGTTGGGCACATTCTACAACAATATTAACAATGATTCGCTGTCTAGATGCCCTTTAGTTAGAATCACTACAACATAAAGAAAGCAGTACTAAGTTGTCACGCAGCTGTATTAATATCACAGCAGTAAAAACTGTCCATTGAATGAGCATCACAAAACAAAAATCAATGAGCAGTACAAACAGAAACGCAGCAGTACAAATGATCTTTAACTTTCAACTCGCAGTACAAATGATCTTTAACAAAAATCAATGAGCAGGTTTTCAGAAATATGGTTTGATGGAAACATCTCATAATTAAAATTGACCTTTCTAAAGGCGGATATAGGATTCACAAACCGGTTACTTAAACCATGATGAAGCCCCTAGTGCATATTTTAACAGCAAAATCAAAACAAAACAGGAAACATAAAAATAAGCAATCCAAACACTCATAGTGAACAATCAACTTTTACCACTTGTATATTTTTGCATAAAAAGGTTGGGATCTACTGGAACTTCTTTTTCTGCTGGGCTAGATCTACCCCTTCCTCTTCCTCGACCACTTCCATTGGCATGGCGAGTCTCAGGCTGCAACTATAAAATTAATATAATTGTTCTTCATAAAAGGAGCCCCAAAAAACTATGGAATATTGCAATTTATAAATTTTCGTAGTTGCAATTTCGAATAAGAGTCTACTGCACCTTTTTATAAACACCTAAAAACCAATCCCATTGAATCATGAAAAGGCGTCGCTGCACAAAATCTCATCGAATTAGTTCTGCATGAAAATAAATAATCAGGGGAGTGAACGCAAGAAGATAGATATAAGAAATTCTAAAAAAAAATTATCAATGAAACATCCTAATAAAGGCTTGCAGAAAAATTTATGGTGAATAACTTACGTAATTGATAGGTGCCTCATTGTTCCTAGTAGAATGTGCCCGATGTCATGTATTCAAATGTTGTCATAAAAAGTTACATTCTAATTCGCTGTAGAATGTGCCCGATGTCATGTGTGTATTGTTTTTCCAACTCGACTACAAAATAAAAAGTCACGATCATGGCTGAGGAAGAGATGAAATTAGGGTTTGGAGAAAAAGTGTATTATGAATGAACCGATTTACAGGTTGTCACTATAATTAAGGAATAGATATACTATATAATTTACAGGTTTATGAATATCAATTAGGGAATGCAGTAGTTATTATTAAAGCATGACATAAATGTTTTCAATTATCAAATTACATTAACTCACATGCTCCACTGGTTGACACGCTTGTGTGTGGATGCTAAGACCTATGTTCGAATCCTGCAAGTGTCATTTTTTGAAAAATGAATCCGAAATTTTAATAAATGACAAAACTTGGCTTGCTTAGGTGGCATGTATTGCTTAGGTGGCTTTTGACGTGGACTTATTTGTGATGATGTAGCTTTATCTAGTCATGCTTATCCTGTTATATATATGTTTTTGTAGGTCACGTAAATTATCTCAAACACACACTCGTTAATGACTAATAAAGCACTTACTACTTATCTAGATTTATGCTACGTATGAAAAGAGATAAACTAATACGATTAACTAAATAAGAGAATTAAGAAGAGAAGAGAATAATGGAAGGCTTTCACTTAATTCGATTAACACACAAGCAGAGCTTTCGCACATACATGAAAAAAACCAACAATAAGAATGCATCCCATGCCTTCTATTTATAGGCAATGGGAGGGGAATAATTCTAAGAATATTCCCTTGCATGTGACTAGAATAAACTTACTAATGTGACCGGTCCATGGACTACTAATGGACCGGTCCATAATTACAAACAATATAGTCCTTAAACGTGCAACATTTAATTTAAATGAACAAGACTTGTAAATATTTAAAACGTGTTCCTAACAATCTCCCCCTAAGTCTTGATCATCAATGTTGCTCGACGTCTTCTTTGCTTCTTAGGCTTCCGACGTCTTTATAATCTTTGTTTCTTTGTTCTTGTGTAATGATGATATGATGTTGTCTCTATCTGCCAATCTCCAACGTCTTCTCGTCTTCTCCATCATGCTCATATGTCTTTGACTTGTTTCTGTATCATATGTTGAACTTTTGATGTTACTGAGTCTTTGCGAAAAAATCATTACTTCAAGATATGAACATGATGGAGTCTTGATGGTCGAACTCCAGCTCCTCAGCAGCAGCAGCAACAGCATGAACCAACCGGTACTTACAGGCTCAGACTTGAGATCATCAACAGCATAGTGTGAAGACTTTCTCAAATCCTAACCCAGACCGTTCTGAACCGGATTCCCCCGAAAGGGATTACACGGACACACCGAAGTGCACCCACGATTCAGTGAGTCGCTGGAGATCACCCCACGACTGTAGACCGTTTGGAGCAAACACTAAGCGTAACCCACAAGGAGTTACCGAAGTGACCTGCTGTCAGAGTTGTTTGATGTTGCTCTGGCAGGATTTCCATTCAATCATTGATAATCACAATTGTGACTTTTCTCATGAATGTTCTCGGCAGATTGCTAAGATCTGCGAAGGACACTTTCTTAATTTTACATTTGCTGCCCATGATGTAGAACAACAGAGTAATACTAAGTGTACCTAAGAGATCTTTTATAAATCTCATGGCTCTAGACTTAATAAGTGCACGTTTGTTTGGTCATCGGAGGCGTGGAGCAGATTGCCTCCTTTTCAATATCAACACTCTCGTAATGAGAGGTTGATAGATTATGAAGGGTTCTCCGTATGAATGAAACAAATGTCTTTTGAGAGACACTTGAGTGGCTTAGAAGGTTTATTAGTGCGTTACTGGGTCCATGACGTCTTTAGTCTTCAATACCGGTGATGCTCATCAACCAGTAGATTATGAAGTGAACCCGGTGTCTGCCCTAAGGTTGAACAAATGGAGGGCTATTTCTTTTCACCCTTTTCTTTGCTTTTCTTTTTAATTCTTCAACCCCTTCTTTCTCCGTTCATTCATTTTCTCCTTTTTTTAATATCATGCCTAGGACTTTCTAGTTCTAAACTATTGGTATTGTCCTTGGGTAGATCCCTCCGGCTCTGGCGGATCATAGGACGGTTTTCCCTAACCTTAGTCACCTTATAACTCCATGACTATCCTAATGATGCCATAAAACCAAAACCATTGAAAATCTCTCAAAGTGTCGATAATTTGTAAAGACATTTTGTTGACACTTTGAGAGTTTGATGTTTTTCAGAAAGACTCCCCCTTAACATGTGCGCATAAGTAATAAATTTGAAATTTGCACATGCCGGAAAGAGTTGGCACTTTTGAATTGATTGACTTTCAATGAACCTGATCGTTGCGAGACACGCTTACATCACCAGTTAAACTGGCTTGAAATTATTACCCGTCCAGATCAGATTCAAAGATTATCGCTCGAAATCGGTACATTCTACTCAGACACGTCCTTTGCGAGACACGCTTACATCACCAGTTAAACTGGCTTGAAATTATTACCCGTCCGGGACATGTCCTTTCGACTACTGACTTTCCTATTCATCAATTCGAGAGTCAATTCTGAGTTTGAGCACACGAGATTCCAGCAAATGAGACATCATATTTTAATCATCTTTTACTTCTCCCCCTCAAAAATAGCATACTCATGATGTTTTTGAAAAACGTTTATGATTAAAATATGCTGGTTTTTGAGTTTTAGGGAAGAATTGCAAGAACATTTGTATTTTTCTGAACAAAGATTATATTTGCAAATACTCCCCCTTAACAAGGGAATACTTGATCTTATGAGCAGAATTTTTGAAAAAACTTTAGAAAACATTCTGGTTTTAATTCTGCTCATAAGTAAGAAGCTTTCGCTCCTTTTTCAGGATTGAGGCACTGAAGCGTACCTCAGGGTCCTTTCTTTGGGGTCCGGGTTGTACACTGTTATGTGTGCACAAGCCGTAGTCGTATTACAGTCATATAAGTAAGAATTATGAATGAATAATGAATATTGAAATCAAATTCTTACAATTAACCGCCTTTGCCAAAAGTGGTGAATTTAGGATCTGTCCTCTGAAACAATCGGATGGCAAATGGAGGACGACCACCAACATAAGTTTCCAATCTCCTCATCTGATCCCTTCGGTAGAGCCTTTCTTCGATCGACCAGATAAAATTCTTAACTTGCTGAAGCTGATGATGATTCCATTTCTTGTGCTTCTTCAATATTTGATCCTGAACCCGTGTGACTAACCCATCTCGAACATTCTTCAGAGTGTCATCACAAAACTTGTGAATCTCTTTATGTGGCATGAAACGGTTAGTGTTTGTAGCACTTCTGTAGACGAATCCGAAGACAGGGTCGTTCTTGAGCAAGTACTGAGGCTCTCTGTTGTCAGTAAGAGTAAACATGGGTTCCTCAAGATTCAACTTCTTCTTATAGCTTTCAATTCCAAGCTGAAGGTCCTCAACACGTTCTTTGATAACCGTTCTTCTGATGAAGTGACAGATAGCCGTGCTAAATGCATACAGAAGAGTAGGATTAAGATGATTCAGCTTCCCTTGTACTTTCATCAAATACAAATCTTCAATGTCATTGAGATTGAGTGCGGAAAAATCTGCTTCATTGAACGTGTAAAGTAGATCATCTTGTCTGCGAATAGTGATTTCAGAAATGAAAGTGTAGCCAAGCTTTTGTGATCCCTTGGCATCAATCACTGCCTTGATACGAAGATTACTGAACACCTTTTCACGAGATGCCATGAGACCAAGCTTGTACTTGTACCACGACTTACGTTTGTCAAACCAGTGGTGAATTCCAAGTTCAGCGTCATGATCATATTTAGCAACTTTGTTGATGAAGAGTTTACGGTGTCTAGCTTCTTCTTCAATGGCAGGATTTGTGTAGTTTGCAGCAGGAGTGAATGTGATTGAGGTAGCATATTTGACTTTACTGGAAGCCCCATGTACAAGTAGTTCCAGATCTTGATTGAAGAAGAATGCGAATGGAATTTCTGACATTCCATGGTATGGTCGTATCACAGGAAGTGGTTTTGTCCAGTCAGTGATGTATGGACGTTTCTTACTGTCAAGACCACCTTCCCTGAATACATCTGGATTTGTCCAATCGAAGTCTTTGGATAATGCCCTAGCAATTTTCTCCAGATGATATTCCAACTCAGCAGCACTTGCAGATTTATCCTTTAAAAGAGTGAAGGCATCATTTTTTACTCTACGAAGCTCTCTTTTTGTCATCTTCTTAATGTTGAATGCATGTTTGACTTTCTGAGTGTATTCAAACGTGCTATCTTCTATTTTTGAAGCTTCGTCGTCGTTGATTTGAGCCTTTGCAAGATTGTCGAACCAGTCATTTCCTTGTAAGTCTTCGTCAGTATCTAACCATGTAATCACAGCTGGTTCTTCAGAAGATTTCTTACTGCTGGAAGGTTTAGATTTAGCTGGTTTTGGAGGTGATTGAGGTGGATCATCTTGAGGTTGAAACTCAATGTCTTCATGTAGGAAATGTTCAAAGTGATGCTCAGTTTCCTTAGGACCAGATTCTTGATGAGTTGGAGATGGTGAAGAGGTTTTCTGCTCTGTTGGTTCCTGAATGTGAATTCCAGATCCACTCCCATTCTTTTGTTTCTTCTGTGTGGGATTTGGATCTTGGTCCTCATTGTCGTCATCACGAATCCTTTTACCTTTATCAGCATCAACCTTGCAAGAAACCTTCTCAATGTGTGCTTCAATAGACTTTATGAGACTGATATCTTCAAGAGAAGGAGATGTCATAGCATGGAGTCTGTTGAGAAGTTCAAGTTTGAGTTCTTCAGTGGTGAAGTCTTTGAGTTGCTTGAAGCCAGAATTTGAGACGATGATTGCTTCTTTGACCTTGACATCAAGTTGAGTATTGACATTCTCGTTAATATTTTTCTGAAGATCAGCAGTGAAGCGTTTGACATAATGTCTTGTATTACTTTTGATATGATCTTCAATATCAAAAGTAAGAAACTCATCCATATTCTGCTTTGTTTCCTGCATCTCCTTGACTTGATCAGACAGATCTTTGATAAGATTTTTCATTTCTGACATTTGTTCTTGCAACCTGCTCTCTTTTCTTGCTTGAGCAAGTTTGGATGCTTTCTTAATTTTCCTGGATATGGGTGACAGAACTTCAACTCTTGTGACTTTGGCGATTTTACTGACATGTTTGCCTTTCATGACTGTTCTGATTCTTTCTGCCATTGTTGCTTTGCCTTTGTGTGGTGGTGACTTTGATGGTGATGGAGTGAGTGATGGTATAGATGATGATGAATTAGGAGAAGCAGAATTCTTGTGAGATGAAGATGAAGGTCTTGGAGATTTTCTCGGTGATACTGGAGGAGTTTGATGCTTGGGAGGTGAAGTAGGAGGTGAGAAAGGTTTGGGAGAAGGAATGGGAGGAGTCTGATCTCGTGGTTGTTGTTGAGGAGACTTATTAAATGGATCATTCAATGGAGAGATAATGTAGTTATCTGCTTCCTCATCCTCCTTTTGTTTCCTTTCCATTTCTTCCTTCCTTTTCCTTTCTGCTGCATCAAGTGCCTCCAGCTCATTTGCCGCTTCTGTTGCCTTTGATCCAGTAATTTCTTTTTCTTCATCAGAATTTCCCCATTCACCAGTGTCATCATGGTGATGTACCTCCTCTTGATGTTGGATGTCATCAAACATTGAATCGGAAATTTCATTTTCTGTAAAGACTATCTTTTCAGACTCAGATTGTGTTTGAATCTCCAAGTCGGGTTGATTAACCGAGCTTGATTGAGGAGGGGGAACCGTAGATGTAGCCATAGCGGGTTGATTAACCGTATCTGGCTGAACTGTGGAAGGTTGTGAGACACCGGGTTGATTAACCGGATTAGGGGATGAGACTGGTGCTGGAGTGACTCCCGATCCTCCTGCTCCCTTAGCAATCTCTTCCTTCTTCTTTTCTTCCAATTCCCTCATTACTCTCTTCTGTAGATCTGCTCTTCTTTCTTCATCAATCTTCTTTTGCTTAATACTTGCCTTAGCTGCATTCTCTAAGTCAAGCTTTGTCTGAAATTCAGCTTCTTGCTCATTAAGTATTTCCAATTCTGGTTCAGTGTCTTCAGAGGATTCAGAGAATTCATCACGAATACCAATGTCTTCAACTTTTGGTTTTGGAGATGTCTTAATAATTCTCCTCTTGCTTGGGGGTTGTTTCTTTGAAGCACTAGATGCACTTCCAGTTTTACTAGCTCTACTACTTTTGGAACGAGTCTTGGAAGAACCTGTTCCCTCAGTCATTTTAGTGATGCCGACAAGCTTCTTTTCATAAGCCTGAATGTAATCTTCGTAAGCAGGAGTTTCCTTGACCTCATCAGTAAGTAGAACATCAAACAGCTTAAGACCTTGTTTGTGAGTGCTATCCTTTGGGAAGTATACTGATTTGAAATCCGTGTCCATCTTTATCACACGTCTTTCTCTGTCTTCGGGTCGATTAGAAATATCATGATGCTTATCAAGGAGAAGACTGATCAGCAACTTAGTGTAACGGACAAATGGGATTTTGGTCAATGGTTTTCTGTGCTGAGCATGCATTTGAAACATAAGATCTTACCAGATAATAGCAGCAAAATCAAGGTTGTGTTTAGTAATAAAACCCCAGAAGAGTTGAGCATGAGAAAGTCTTGGATGTTCGTGTCCACTGTCTCTTCCAGACACTGATCGAATCAGAATGTAGTACATTGCTCTCCATGGTTGAGGAATGGACTTGGCATTGATATTTGAGAGAATGTTGAGTGGAAGATTTGGATCTACATCATATCCAATGCCAATGAGAAAGTTGAGAATGTCTTGTTCAGTGGGTGAAGGCCAGTATTGTCGTGAGGTATCTGGTGGATTTGGTAGAGATAAAGCTTCACGTAGATGTGCTGGTGTGACTTTGACTTGTTTTCTGTCAAGAGTGCATGTGAAGAATTTGTTATTGTCATCAGGTTTGATAGTGCTCCACATCTGATGGATGTATAACTCAGGAATACTATCTGAATCTTCCAATATACTCCGGCATTCATGTCTTTTGAGGATTTCGATGACAATGCGACAACTTGGTTCAGCACACTTGATGTTGTCGAAGACCACTCTTGAATTGTTCTTGCCATACTTAGCCGTGAATCCTTGTGGGAATAACTCAGCTTTGGTGATCAATGGAAGTGGTTGTTGTTGTTGTTGTGAAGACATTGTGGATAATCTGAAACAGCATTATGACACCAATTTGCAGGATATATGTGTGTTAGCATTAGTTGAGACTAAGTGTTTGCACATAACATCCTTTATTAACATGACTGAGCAATCGTTAATCTATGAATTGATCATTTTAATTTGCATAATAAATCTTCTCTCAAATTTGACAAGACTTAAGGAAATTGAAATTTCAATGGAAATTAGTAATTTCTAAGGCAGATAGTCAAAAGCAAGAGACTTTGACAAATGCGAGAGAAATTACCAATTGCGAGAGAAAATACCAATTGCGAGAAAACTTGTCAAATGCGAGAAAAAATCCAATTGCGAGAAAAAATTTCAAATGCGAGAGAAATTCCAATTGCGAGAAAAGTTTTCAAATGCGAGAGAAATTCCAATTGCGAGAAAAGTTTTCAAATGCGAGAGAAATTCCAATTGCGAGAAAAGTTTTTCAATTGCGAGAGCACTTGCCATTTGCGATAGCATCCACCAATTGCGGGAGCAATGGCAATTGCGAAAGCAAATGACAATTGCGAGAGCAATTGCAAATTCGAAAATATCTTATACAAGAAATTTCGAAACCCTTTTGACGACGATTTTTTCACCAAGATTTTGCATTTCATTTTAACACAGATTAATGATTTCACACTAATTGCTATAGGTTCACAAAGCTATTTTACGCATTTTGTCCAAGTTATAACAATTTTGAACCACAAAATCTCTAGAATCAAACTGCTTGTGCATCGTGTTCTTGATAAACCCTAAATTTCAATTAACGACTAACTGATGTTTCTGGGCTTAATCTGAGGCAACACATGTTCAATTCTTATCATAACAACAATATAACAACTCTTTAATCACACCAAAACATTCGTATTTGATTTCCCCCAAATTATGAACATAAACCCTAAAATCACGAAAAAACACTCAGATGGATTTCTGGAACAATTAGACACGCATTTATGTTACACAATCAAGTTCTAAGTATAGAAGTATAAGCATAATCACTCATAACACATAGGATTAAAAATCCCAAATCTACGCAAGACCTAGAAATTCGACTAATCATTGTACACAAAATCCACCGTTGGATCACTAATTCCATGAAAACCATATGTTATAATCGCTTAACAATCATGAAAACACTCACAGATTTGTTAGAACTTGAACGGATGATCAGAATCAATAATGGCCGTCGATTGGGTTGTTGGGTGGAAGTAAATGCGAGAGACAAGAATATCAGAGAAAGTAAATGAATTGCGCAGTTAATTTAGATTGCATTTAATTCTTTACTTTTAACTTTTATCTTATTTCCACAATTAGTCCCTTAACCTCAATATTTAGCACAATTAATCCTAACCAAACAATTTTCAATATTTAGCACTTTTAGTCCTCTAATCTTTTGTTTGTAACCATCAAAGTCCTAACAATTAAACAAATAATCCTTAGGATATAACATCATAACCAATACAAAGCAACAGTGTTACAGAAAACATGCAAGTACAAATTTATAAAAAATTTGTAAAATTTTGTGTCTCCCCCTCAACATTTGTTCAGAAATGAATAAAGACAATTTAAAAAGAACAAAATGTTGAATAAGGATTTGTACTTGCACACACTTTTTTTTTTTTTTTTTTAATAATTATTTACAAAATAGTTTGGATGGTTGACTCAGTTATTTGTTTTTGAGAAAGTTTGTCAATTCTTGAGGAGTCAAACATCTCATTCCAATTTGGTGAACCAATTTCACAAAACGATCATGAGGTAAAGCTTTCGTGAAAAGATCCGCCAATTGGTGTTCCGTTCCCACGAAATACAACTCAACGGTACCCTGCTCCACATGCTCCTTGATGAAGTGATATCTGAGAGCGATGTGTTTGGACTTGGAATGTTGCACTGTGTTCCACGAGATAGCAATAGCACTTTTGGAGTCACAGTACATCGGGATTTTGTTGAATATGTAACCATAATCCATCAGTTGAGATCGCATCCAAATGATTTGAGCACAACAGGCAGACATGGCTACATATTCTGATTCCGTTGATGATAGAGACGTACAATCTTGCTTCTTTGACTGCCAGGACACCAGCTTATCACCGAGGAATTGAACACCACCGGATGTACTCTTTCTTGTATCAATACATCCCGCATGATCCGCATCTGAAAAAGCAGTTAGTGCAAAACCAGAATCCTTTGGATACCAGATCCCCAAATGAATGGTTCCCTTGATGTATCTAAGGATTCTTTTAACAGCAGATAAATGTCTTTCTGTTGGGTTAGACTGATAGCGTGAACACAGGTATGTGGCAAATACAACATCCGGTCTGCTAGCGGTGAGATACATGAGAGACCCAATTATGCTACGATAATTTGTAGGATCAGTGGGTTTCCCATGTATGTCAGCATCTAGCTTCGGGGATGAGGAGGACATTGGGGTGTTATAGGTGTCACTAGTTGTCATACCATGCTTTTTTAATATCTCTTGTACATATTTAGACTGACTCAAGAATATACCACGAGGTGATTGGTGAACTTGTAATCCTAGGAAAAAATTTAATTCACCGATCATGGACATCTCAAAGTTTTGTTTCATAAGTTTTGCAAAAGCGTTTGAGTACTTTTTATGGGTAGACCCAAAAATGATGTCATCCACATAAATTTGTACGATGAGAATGTCCTCCCTGTGTTTTTGTATAAACAGAGTCGGGTCCACAGATCCTTTAGTAAAATGATTAGCAAGCAAGAATGCAGCGAGTTTATCGTACCATGCCCTCGGGGCTTGTTTAAGGCCGTAGAGAGCTTTCTTAAGCCTGTATACGTGTTGTGGATGTTCTGGATCGACGAAGCCCTCTGGTTGTGAAACATACACCTCTTCACGAAGTTGTCCATTCAGGAATGCTGTCTTCACGTCCATTTGGTAAACTGTGATGTTCTTATGAGCTGCGTACGCCAGAAACATTCGCACTGCCTCAAGCCTAGCTACTGGAGCAAAAGATTCCTCGAAGTCGATTCCTTCTTCTTGGCTATACCCTTTAGCAACCAACCGTGACTTGTTACGAATAACCGTTCCCTCTGCATCCAGCTTATTTTTCCAAATCCATTTTAAACCCACAACATAAACTCCATCTGGTTTTTCAACGAGTTCCCAGACTTCCAATCTTTTGAACTGATCCAACTCCTCTTGCATTGATTCAATCCAATTGTCGTAAGTCATAGCCTCTTTGATATTTTTCGGTTCAGCTTGACAAACGGTGAGAGCATAAATGCAGGTTTCACCATCTGTGTGGAGTTTCTGTCGTGTCATAACTGGTTTATCTGGATTGCCAATCACATTAACTAACGGATGATCCCTTGTCCATTTATGAGTAGATGGGTAGTGTTGAATGTTGTTGTGATGATATGACGGGTCCATATTGCTTGAGGATGATTCTCCGGTATCTGGAATGGTTGGTGGTGGAGCAAATGGATTAAAGAAGGCGTTCCCGTCATATCCTGATGGTGTTGGAACATTATTAGAAATGGGGGATGAATCTTCAACTGCAGGTTGAGGTGTTTTCTCTATTGACGATGATGGTTCAGGTTGTGGTGCATCGTCAACAACTACTGTAGAGGTAGATGCTGATGGATCAGGTGCTTGATGTGGAAGTTGTTGAGCAGCGGAACTGGTGGAAGCATCTGATGCACTAGTAACACGAACGTCATCAAACATTGGTGCAAACAAATCTTCCAGATCCTTCCTGTTGAAAGGTAGGGGTGCAGATGAAGATTCAGGAAAGTTCAGACGGTTATGTGCGGGTTCTAAGCGGTCTTGCTCAGAAGCCATATCAGTGAGTTCATCAAAATTAGCGTGTATGGTTTCTTGAATATCCCCAGTCCGACGATTCCATATTCTGTATCCCTTGGAGTTTTCACAGTATCCAACAAAGATCCCAATATCTGCTTTAGCCTTAAGTTTACCAAGATCATCTTTATCATTCTTCGGATAACACAATGCTCCAAAGACGTGAAAATAGTTGATGTTTGGTTTTCTTCCTTGTATAAGCTCATATGGTGTTTTGCTGTGTCGTTTGTTGATCATGGCACGATTCTGAGTATAACAAGCAGTATTGACAGCTTCAGCCCAAAGATAATCCGGTAATTGAGCATTGATCAACATAGTTCGAGCTGCTTCCACGAGCGTACGGTTTCGTCTTTCAACTACACCATTTTGTTCTGGAGTGCGAGCTATTGATGTCTGATGAACAATACCCTGTTTCTCAGTGAATTCCCGAATGATTTGATTCTTAAATTCAGTCCCGTTATCTGTTCTGATGATGCGGACGGTGTTGCGGACCTGAACTTGAATCTTTGTGAGAAACGTGATGAGGATAGAAGGAACTTGATCTTTAGTCCGAAGAAAATAGACCCAAGTCCATCTTGAGTAGTCATCTACTATTACCAGAATATACTTCTTCCCGTTAATACTCTGAACTCGCATCGGACCACACAAATCCATATGAAGCAGTTGTAGGACATGGTCTGTGCTGTGTTCTATTTTGGGAGGAAAATAAGCACGGTGACTTTTCCCTTGTTCACACGCAGAACACAAGTGATCCTTGGCATATCTGAATTTTGGTAAACCGTCAACTAATTTCTTCTTGGCAAGGTCAGTGATGGTTTTAAAATTGAGATGAGACAATCTTTTGTGCCATAACCAAGCCTTTGTGGGATGAGCCTTGGAGAGTAAACAAATAGGAGTAGAAGCTGTCATGCCTTCAAGGGAGATAGTATACAGACTGGTTCCGCGCTTCCCTTTCATGAGGTCGTTGCCTTGAAGATCACGAATAAAGCAAGTTTTCTCCCTCAATGCTACTTCCAAGTCTCCATCGCAGAATTGTCCCATGGAGAATAAATTATGACCAAGGCCTTCAACATAATACACACGGCTGATTTCGATGTTCCCATTAATGTAATCCCCATAGCCCATAATTGCAGCGAAGTGATCATTCCCGAATCTGACCGTTCCGATAAACTTAGCAATAAAGTTTTGAAGAAGTTTGAGATTGCCGGTCATGTGTCGGCAGCACCCGCTATCAACAATCCAAAGGACGATTTGAATCACCTGCATCACAAATATTGGAAACATGTGGAGAATTGATAACGGTTGGATCCGCTGGGTTAGTTACACAAGAGGTTAGTACTTTAGGTAACCATTTAAAATCAAAAGTGTTCTGTAACCAACGTTGCCAGGTCCAACTAGTCTCTGCCTTTTTCCTAATATATGCACTAGGTGACTTTGTAGTCTTGGATTTGGGCTTTTCCATTTTCTTCTCAGAAACATCTAGTGGAGGCATTCCTAAAATGGACTTTGCAATGGTTTTAAGCCTAGAGGAAGCGCCACTAGTTCGTTTCTTTCTCTTAGTCAACAAAGTTTTAGCAACACACTTTGTATGATCACCAGATAGTATGCTATGACGACAAAAAACACAAGTAGCATCAACCAAAACATCTTCATTAATATTTAAAGATTTAGCATCTATTACATCAATCGTAGAACTAGACTCAGAGAAGTGCAATTCTATTCCTGATGTTACATTTGTCTTATTCAAACTACTAGCTGGAACTTCTTCAGACTTAGACAAATCCTGCCTAGGTTTCTTGACTCTATTCTTCCTCTGTTTCTTGTGAGTCTTGGAATGGCTGACCTTAGGTGTGGTTTCTAGTCCTGTGGAAGTACAAGTAGCTGAATTAGTGGTTACATCAGATGCTTGGGTATGTTCTTTGTCCACTACATACATTCCTGGGGCAATCTTATGAGTGTTTGTTTTGTCTGTGTCTAAAACTCTGATTTTCTTCTTCAAATCAATAATGATGTGTTGGAACTCTTGATTTTGTGAATCTAATTTTCGATTGAGGCGGACTGTGTCATTTCGGTTTTGAAGAATTTCATTCAGTTCCTTTTCATTTTCAAACAGTTTAATTCTTAAGAAAGCTTTTGTTTCCTTAAACTTTTCAGGAACATGACTGTTTTGAAATGATAAAGATTCTATCAGATGTTGAAATTTAAGTTCAAATTCAGCACTCCGTTTTTTACACCAGTCAAGCCTTGTTTGAAGATTAAAAACTTTGTTTTCCACATCATTGTTGATCTGTCGAAGAATCTCATTCTCATGTACCAGATTTTCAATCTCCATACGCAACATCTTACTATCCACAGCATGATCATTCACAAGTAAAGCATTACCAGATTCATAGAGCGAATTCATAATCACAGAGACCACGTCATAACACAAGACTTTTTCCAAGAGTCGATCATTTTCTTTTGCTAAAAATTTCTTTTGAAGTTTTTGACGTTGAACCTTGTCATCTTTAGCTTTGAAAATGGATTTCATAGATGCTACTTCCGTGTATAACTCTTCCTCCCATTTTGTTGCACATTTCTTCAGATTTCTGACATGAGGAAGAATTTTCTTTTGAAGAATCTCTTTCTTTTCTTTTTGAACAGGAGAAAGAAAAGAAGAGACAGGAATTTGAGAACTAAACTCAATTTCATTCTCCAAACGAGAAATGTCATCCATAAATGTCTGAAAATATCGAAGAACCCGACATTCGTTAGGCATTTGTGGATCAACAAGATCCTCTGTCAAACAATCTTTGAATTGTACATCAGCCGTGGGGACAGGAGTTGTAGACGAAGGAGCATTTATGTTTGTGTATGTTAACGTTTGTTCTGGATGGTCCTTAGGAGGGACAAATGATTTGCTCAAATGAGGTCGTGCATTATAATCATAATGTATCTTTGAAAATTTTATTTGTGAATCTGATCGACCCTCAATCTTGTTTGCAAGAAAATCAGTTTCTTCATCAACAGAATACATAACAACACGTTGAAAGGTATCATCTAACAGAAATGTTGCATTGTACAACTTGGGATTGTCTTTGAGTGCTTTGTGTAAATTACGGGGTGTGTCACTTCCAAGTGCAAAACTTACTCCTTTAGGACTTGGTTTCACAATATTCTTTTGAATTTGCGTTACAGAATTACCCGTTTTATACACAATGTTTTGAAATTCTTTGAGTTTGGTTTCCAAATCCAGAATTTGATCAAGATATGAGTCAACACGTTTCCGAGTGGCTTGCTTTTCTTCAAGAAGATCCTTCTGAGATGTAGAAAGCTCAGATTGAGTTTTGAACAACTCAGAATTTAAAGCATCAATTTGTTTTTTGAATTCAAATTGATCCTTTTCTTTTTGAGAGAAAAGCTCAGCTTTGGCTACGGTTAGCTCACGAACTTGACTTTCTAAATTTTGAATCTTTACGTATTCTTGTTGGAAAGCTATTTCAAATCCTTTTTCACGTTTATCTTGTTTAAGATATCCTGAAAGTTGTTGTTGGTAGCACTCATTATCCTTTGTTAACAATGCAATATTTTCTTTGAGCTTTTGATTGATGTCATTGCATTTTTCTATTTGTGACTGGGTGGTCAATAACAAGGCCTGTAGCTCCGAATCTTGATCATCTAAAGGATCTTTTTGTTCAATATGATCACAATGGTCATCATCAATGAGATCATCAAAAGAAACAATGGTGTTATCATCATCAAATGATACAACCGTGTTAAGTTGATCATCGGATGGTGATGAAAATGAATCATGTTGATCAAACGTTTCATTTGTAGATGAAGATGCAGATGGTGACGCAATTTCATGGATGAGACATGTAGAATCAGGTACCTGAGAAAGACCATCGGTATCATAGACCGGGCCTGACTCGGACATATTCATTTCTTGCATATTAGCCATAAGCATGACTGCAGCATTTGCCTCTAAATCTTCCATTTCATCATCTGATTCCACATTAGCCATAAAACTTTGATCATTCTGAGTCAACCTTCCAGCAGCCTTTTCATCTTTGAGTGCCATCAGAAGAGCCTCTTTGTGATAAGCACTGCCCATTGTTCGTGGCTTCGGAAAAGCATTTGCCATGTGACCGTTCCCCCCACAGTTGTAACATGTGATAGACGTATTTGAAATGCCTCTCTGAACATTCCCAACAGTCGAATTTCCTCTCTGATCATTCCCCATATTATTTCTGTTTGCCCCTGCAGTATTGAACCTATTTCCTCCTGACTGAACCCTTTGAGTACCATATCCACGATTTCCCGAACCATATCTGCCTGAAGACCTGTTTTGAATTTCTACTCTGCCATCATTAACAACTGCCTGATTCCTGGTATTTGAAGATGAACGAAGACGGTTGTTGGATTTGGTGAATCTGCCAAATGCTTTAGCAATCAATCCAAATGCTTCATTAAGAGAGTTGAAAGCATCCTCTTCTTCATCATAATCTGCATTTGAGTACATCATTGAATCGGTGTTGTTGTATGGAACCATCTGGTTATCAGAGTATTGTTGTGGTGCTTCATAGGAAATGATTTGGTTATGAGGTGGAGGTGGAATGCTTGGTTGAAAAGATGAATGTCCAAATTCCTGTTGTGGTAAAGAGAAGTTAGATTGAGCAACGAGAGCAAGTGAGTTTGGTGTTGGTGCGGGTGTGAAACCTCCTCGTGCTGCAATTTCTTTATCCACTTCTGATTGATGTTGTCTGAGGTAATCATACATGAGTCCATATTTGACATCACCAATTTTCTTTGTCTGCCTTACAAAAGTTGCATATTTCTGCCATTCAGGACCAAGACATCCAAGGAATTTGGAGTTGACAGCAATCTTTGGTAACTTTATATCATGACGATCAAGATCATTGATGATGTTGGTGAAACGGTGGTAGTAAGATTCAATGGTTTCCCCTGGTTCCATGATGAAGTGAGTGTACTCCATATATAACTTTGACTCAAGATCTTCTTGGTTTAACTCTGTTCCTTCCATGAGAAGATGAACATGTTCCCACATATCTTTGGCTGTCTTTTGAGCATCAATACTTCGATAGATAGGATTGGGAATCCCTTGAAGTATGAAAGACATTGCCAATTGGTTTGCTTCTTGTTGTAATGTTTGCTCAGTTGTGTAGTTGGCAACCGGAGTGGGAGTGGTTGTTTCTTCTCTCTCTGAAGTTGCTGGAACAACAGTAGCTGGAATAGGATAGGGTCCTTCTTCAATAACTTTCTTGAGGTATTGACCATGAGGTTTTTTGTGTTCAACGAATCTGAGGAATCTACTAGCCCATTGCACGTAGTTACCCGGAGTTAGCATTGGTGGAGTTTCTTGACTTCCAGCTTCATGACGTGATTGCTGACTACTAATTGCCTCACACATCTTGTTAAACCAATGAGGTTCTCTGGAGTAGGATGAGTAATTCTGCAGTTGTTGATTCTGTTGCATGATTTGTTGTGGGGATACTTGTGGTGGAGAGAGAAATTGATGTTGTTGCACGAATGCTTGTTGTTGTTGATACTGAGGATGAAATTGCTGTTGTTGTGGATGTTGCTGTAGCTGATAGTAGTAATTGAAGTGAGGTGGTTGAGACATGTTGTTGGATCTTTAGATAATTAAGATGTGTTTTAAGAGTTATGATATTTGATTATTTAAGTTTACTTAATGTCCTTAGTTCAATTGCGATAAACACTGTTTGAATTGCGAGAGATTCTGAATTGCGAAAGAGATTGTCCAATTGCGAAAGATCTGAGTAATTCCGAGAGATTCACCAAATGCGAAAGCAAATTGTAATTGCGAGAAATAATCTCAATTGCGAGAGAACTTAGCAATTGCGAGAGATAACTCAAAATTGCGAAAGATCAAGCAATTTCGAAAGATTTGTCAAAATTACAATTTCGATCACGTTCTCAAACTTTTATACAAAAGATGAGAATAATTCCAAGTCGAGGTAGTCTCACAACCTTATACAAGGTGGAAGCACCGAGTGCCAAATCCGAAGAAGTTGATGAATTGCGAGAAACCCTTGTTCAGTCCAATTGCGAGAAACCCTTAAACTAGAAATTCCGAGAAACCCTTTTTACCAAATGCGAGAAACCCTTGAATTTTTGCAGACCAATTGCGAGAAACCCGTCTTCTTCGAATTTCAACCCAAAACGTTGTAGGATGATGAAAAATGTAAATCTAATGAATATTACCGATTAACACATCGAATTTGCACCAAATTTTACAACGTTATCCTTAAAACACGAAGATTTGATGAAAAAGATTAAACAACGATTTGCAAAAAACTCACGTTTTTTCACACTTTTAACGCAACGAACTACAAAAGCTTACGTAAACCAATTAAACCAAATGAAATTATGATTAGATCTACTCTTAAAACACTAAACTTAACTACCTTTGGCGTATGATACCACTTGTAGGTTACGTAAATTATCTCAAACACACACTCGTTAATGACTAATAAAGCACTTACTACTTATCTAGATTTATGCTACGTATGAAAAGAGATAAACTAATATGATTAACTAAATAAGAGAATTAAGAAGAGAAGAGAATAATGGAAGGCTTTCACTTAATTCGATTAACACACAAGCAGAGCTTTCGCACATACATGAAAAAAACCAACAATAAGAATGCATCCCATGCCTTCTATTTATAGGCAATGGGAGGGGAATAATTCTAAGAATATTCCCTTGCATGTGACTAGAATAAACTTACTAATGTGACCGGTCCATGGACTACTAATGGACCGGTCCATAATTACAAACAATATAGTCCTTAAATGTGCAACATTTAATTTAAATGAACAAGACTTGTAAATATTTAAAACGTGTTCCTAACAGTTTTATATATATATATATATATATATATATATATATATATATATATATATATATATATATATATCTACATTATATATAACAGGAGGCGTTACACGTAGATAATGCCACATAAATGCCACCTCAATGCCACATAATCATAAAAATGCCACATAATCATAAAGTATGCCACCTAAGCAACTATTAATCAACTAAAATTCGGATTTAAAAAAATTTGACATTGTCAAGAATCGAACATGGGTCATTTAATCCACATACAAATGCTTTAACCACTAGACCAAGCCAGTTTTTGTGATTTAAAATACAAACTAAATAAGTAATGCTTAAATAATTGATATTGTTAAGCTATATTTAAGGAATAGATTATGCATAAAATTAAATTATTATTATTATCCAGGAAAATATACATATATACCTATATTTTTCAGAATCCTACAATTATTATTATCCAGAAAATATACCTATATTTTTCCAACCTTCACCGGTATCCTTCCTCACAGGAAAAACAAACACAAAAACCTAAAAAAAATCCGGAACAAAAAACACCCAAACAAATTCACCAGTAGCTAGGCTCCAATCTCATTATCATGTTGCCAGTAATCTTATTTGCTATTATGAAGCATGCATCCACAGCTTTTGAACCAAGGTAATCTTAACACTTTATCTTGATCTCGATTTTGATTATGTAATTAATTATTTATTTTTAATTACAAATATGAACCAATTCATTTTCGATTTTATAATTACTTCTAATTGATGCAACAGCACCAATAACTTTTTTCACCCCAGCAGCAGATGACATAACAGGATATACATGTCAAGCAGAAGTTGATTGAACTCCTCACAACCACAGATCAGCGGTCTTTGATAGTCAAAGCACTTAAGAGGATTACTGTTCCCTTGACCAAAAACACCAATGGTCATCATGTCATTCAGCATTGCTTGAAATCCTTCAAGGTTGAAGAAGTCCAGGTATATTATATGTAGATCCTTTTCATTAATCTAATTTGGGTGTTGAAACTGTTAAATGTCAATTTCTTCTGATTATGTTACCTATCATATTTATAGTTTTTTTTAGCTCTTGCATTATATGTATATTATATGTGCAGATTTAATAAATATGTGGCTTTAGGTAACATAGTTTAGGTTTGGGATCGGGATAAATTTGTATTGTTATATAGTATATACCCGCCATACATATAGGATGTCACTAATATCGGATCGATAACATACTGTTTAAATGTTTTGATAAAATGTCTCATTGAGTTTATTGATATAATAAGGTGCGGGTTATTAAGATTATTAGGGTGTTTGATTTTGTAGGTTCAAGAATGCTATGAGCTATCTGCGGAGTATGAAGGCAAGGTGTTTTATAACCACACTAAGTACATAAAGGGGCTATCTTTTATCCATAACAGGTCATGTTTATGTGTTGATTATCATATTTATGAAAGTAATTGTCCTACATCCTACCCAATTACTAAATTATAAGTCCCACTCAATGTCTAATCATTATGAACAGTACATCTTATAATTCTCTTTTGAATTGTAGCTATTTAGTTTTATTTTTCATCCATTTCGGACCAAATTAGGTCTATGTGGATTGACACGTTTACTATATTCATTTGCCTATATACTTTCTTTCTTTCAATTTTAAGAACTGCAATAGACGATAACACTATACTAAAAAGGGGCAATATTATTGTGAACTGTGTTAATCTTAAAAGCTAAAAACAAAAATAAACCCATTCACTGATATGTAGTTTTTTTCTTCATATATTAGGTTTTTGAGCTTCGTCCTGATACCAAATGCACTATACTAAGAACTTCAGCCAATTCTTACACCATATTTATGTCTAAGCTGGTCCAGTATTTTAGATGCATTTTGACTGAGCCTTGAAATTTTTGCAGTCATGATGTCGCCTTACTTTGTGGCAATCAATATAACGATAAGAAGCACAGCCGGGTCAATAAACCACGAAGCTGTGGCCTTGCGCAATGGTGCAACATTCTACAACTGCAGTTTTAAGGGTTACCAAGACACATTCTACACACACTCCGTACGTCAATTCTACCGTGAATGTGATATTATGGTACAGTAGACTTCATATTTGACAGATACGAATTACAGCTTTTTCCAGATTGGCCATCTTCTTTGTTTAGGTTATTTTTCGTATATGCTTTTTTCCATTCATTCATATTTTTCCTCAGCCACAATTGTTCCTTCTGCATTCGGGACAAAGAAGAAAGGTTAGTACGCTTTTTGTATACAAATATGATTTGTGAATGGTTAGTAATTTGAATCGTGGGTCTGCTGCTTATGTTAGGGTTATTTTTGTGTCATAACTAATTATCAGTATCAAAATTATTATGATTAGTTGATTAGTTCTTGGTACAATCAAAATCATTTATTTGACCCTATTAACCAAAGCTCGAATATTTTTGGTGTGGAGTCAGATTCTTGAACGAGAAATTCCAGGATCAGAATATCTTGGCTATACAGTCAATTATGGCGATTTGGGTGATGGGACCTTGACTACGGTCAGTATTGGATATGAGTAAGTATTTATAATGATAATCATTGCTTTCATTCTTTTTATTAGACTGCTAATAATCTATTTTTATTATTCATTTTACACTATAGGCGAGTGAGCGTAAATGTGAAGAGTTGGTAATCCAGGTTCCTGAGGTTATTAGGTTTGAGCTTTTGTACTTGGTTAAGTACATAAGCTAAATCTGATAAGCTCTTTGATAACCGAAAAAAGTGAGCTTATGATCTTTTTGCATGATTTATGAATGCTTTTAAGAATTTTAATGTTTAATTTGAGCTATTTGTTGATTCACTATTATTGCAGGTATGGGCGATGCAAGACTGTTAATAGAAGTAAGACTGTGGAGGTACTCATTTATATTCTTCTGCTTGGTCGTTTGCATACAATTTAGGTACTCATTTATATTCTTCTGCTTGGCCGTTTGCATATTCATTTATGTTAGTGTTAAAATAATGAGTCAATAACCTCATTAGTTTATCTTTGTTATTGGTATTGTCTATGACACCACACATAATTTACAGGGTAAACTTCACACCTCCACAAGATCATTTGAAAAGCACAAAAACCTATCAAATTTACGGTTTTTGTTTTTCTAAAGCTTTTTTATTCTCATGCATAAACTGTACTTGAGCTTAATAGGTTCTTTATTTTGTCACAGGCAGTAAACGCCGTGCTTGTGCACAAGACACATTTATTGTGCTTACTTCGACGAGAAAGTTTGATTGATAGTGCGTGTGGTGATCCTCTCATTCAGGTTATTTATTTTATCGTCACTTAGACTTGATATTGAGTGTTAAAATGTCAATATATATATATATATATATATATATATATATATATATATATATATATATATATATATATATATATATATATATATTATATGATTGGAGGAGGCTTAGTACGTAATGCCATTTGAATTTGAGTTTGGTCCTTTAACTCTGTTCTATATAAGATTATAAGTTTTATGATTTACTTAGTATGTGATGTTTTCTGTCATCTCTTTTCAGATCTGCTATTGCTTTGTAAATGAACTTTAGCTCAACTTTTTATAATGGATTTGCCAAGTTATAATAAGAATTTTGATGTTGGAATTCAAGTGGTTGAAGTTGCCCTTAATTCACGAATACAACACTTTGAGCACAGGCTAATGGATTTAGACCTATATGTGAGCATTTGAATATTTGATTTATGTTTAGTCAGATCATAATTCTATAAATGTTAGATATGATTTCAACGTTGATTGTTGCATCCACATGCAGTAAAGAAAACTTTGTTTCGTACTCCAGGTTCAAGATCTAATGAAGATTTTACCAAACAGATTAACAGCTGCCATACTTGAACAACTACGTATTTGCAACCAAACCTTGGTACCAAGCAGGGGCACTTAGACAAATGTTGCTTGATATATTAGAGGATTGTCATGAAATACGCCGCATCTGTATTGTGGGCAAAAACTACATCTTGGTTCTTTTCTTGGTAATCTATTGAGTATTGCAGTAAAGGAGGAAAAGCTTTCATTGATGATTTATTACCTCACTTAAACCCGAAAAGTATGATTGGATGAGGCGTAGTAATGCCATTTGAGCTTGAGGTTGGTCCTTTAACTCTGTTCTATATAAGATTATAAGTTTTCTGATTTACTCAGTATGTGAAGTTTTTCTGTCATCTCTTTTGAGATCTGCTAGGAATCGTATCACTTATGGAGAGATGGAATACCAAAATTCAGTACACACATGAGATACGAAACCATTAAGATCAACCATTGTAGCTAATTAATTCATTATATGCGACCTTGCAGTCAATTCAATCAAGATCTGCTTCCATTTGAGGTACAGTATGCTATATTTTTGCAAAATAGCAGAGTGAATATATATTGTACTAAAAAAAAGAGTGAAGAAGCTCGAACTCGGGTTGTTTGTAACAATAACAAACATATCCACCATTAGAGCAACTGAAGCTTTGTTATTCTCATGCATAAACTGTATTTAAGCTTAATAGGTTCTTTATTTTTGTCACATGCAGTGGCGCCAAGCTTGTGCACAAGACACATTTACTGTGCTTACTTCAACGAGAAAGTTTGATTGATAGTGCGTGTGGTGATCCTCTCATTCAGGCTATTTATTTTATCGTCACTTACACTTGATGTTGAGTGTTAAAATGTCAAAATATATATTTTGGTGTCTGTGTCATCTATAATTTTCGTGACAGGCTGCGCTCCAACAAAGGGTCATGTCATCTCATGGCGTAGATATAATAAATGAACTTTTAGAGGTATTGTCTTTTGCATGTTTCCTCTGTATAAACATGTTTAATGAGACTAATATATAAACATGAAATATTTGTGGCAGAATACTTTATATGCAAGGCGGGTGCTTGGAGATGCTCTAATAATTAATGTCATTGTGTCATGTGTGTTGCTTTTTGGTATGTTCACTGTATCTTAAACTAAGTTGGAAACCGTATCTTTTTTAACAATTATCACATATAGATGTGCGTTTATGTATGATGTAAATAGCCTATCTTTGAAAATTGTGATCAAGTATGTGAATGTCTACTATATTGGTTAAAACTGTCATTTGGGTAGATACTATGAGTGGATCAAGATTGATAATTTGGACCCGTTCATTTTTCTACATTGATAAGTGTTGTAGATCACTTCGTTCGCTTCTTTCATTTTTATAGATAAACTAAATGATTAGTATTGGTAAGGAATTGGACGGGTCAAAATTAGTCATTTTGTTTGTAGGTCAAAATGGGTCGGGTTAGAATTAAACATTTATTTGTGAAAACCTCTCTTATTTTAGGTTATCTGAAAAATGTTCATAATAATGACATAACAGCTTGATTAGGAGCTGTTTGGAGAGCGTATTGCAGCAGCTTATAACCTTGAGTCATGCTAATTAGGGGGTGTTTGAATAGCTTATTTTAGCAAATATTTTAACCTTTACATGTTGTTATTAGGGGTTGTTAGTATAACTTATTTTAGCCGCTAATAAACCTTGACATGCTCATTCCGACCACTCTAAATATTGTCTTTAGTTAGGGGCTGTTTGGGTAACCTATTCCAGCATCTTATACCATCTGTAATAATACCGAGATTTGATAATATACCATATGTATTCGTATTACAATGCAAAAAAACAAATAAAAGGTAGTGAAGAATTTATGTGATGTCCGATACGGTTGAGGCGGACGCTTTGAAGAATATGGTACAAGGTTCGTAGTATTTAAGCTAAACATCACATGTTGGTTTGTTCTGAAATTTCGTACAAGGTTCGTAGTATTTAAGCTAAACATCACATGTTGGTCTGTTCTGAAATTTCTAATAACATAATTTATAAAATTCCTTGCCTGTTGTTTCCGTCATTGATGCCGAAAAAGAGCTTGTGGTGAGTGTACTTAAATATCCTGACGATGAGCATATTGCTTTAGTTTTTAACAGATATTAAGAGAAAACGACTTTTTTCATCCATTAGATTTCCTCCACAGTTTGACCATTGGGTAAAGTGATGTGATTGGTGGATTACATATGTAGGTTTCATGCATTGTTGTTAAATTGATGCAAATTCTATCTGTGGTTAAAGAATGGAAGCCTGCTGATACACTCTTTATTTGCATTAGACGTGTTTAGATATTGTTAGAATAACATGCTATGCTCTATAGTTTGAAATGTCAACTGAATCTCATTTGATGTATTTATTTATTGTCAAGCTTATCATGATTTGTTTCGTTATCATGGCAAGCAGGGTAAGGTTATAGACTATAAAAGCAGAAATCACAGGTCGTGGTGTCAGCAGTGGTGGGGGACAGAGTTTAATCGACTACCCTTTTGACCCATTTACCTAGAAATAGGTCAATTTCGGGTAAGGATTTGTCTCTAAAATATCAAATAGGCTTATGCTATAAGATACAGAAGGAAAGGGGCCAATGGGCTGAATTGGTTAAACAGGTATTCTATTTTAAGTGCATTAAAATGTATCAAACTACCTCAATAACATTCAATTATTTGTTGTTAAAATATTGAATAGCATGTTGATTACGTATGACTACCTAAAGGACAAAACTGTGGTATTTTGCGTGAGACGAAGTATGCTGCGTGAGACAAAACTGTGGCTATTTACATGTAAGTCTTTCTTGCCGCACACTCTGTTTCTATCTTAGAGGTGATGTTTTAAGGCTTCCTGTCAAACTTTCTTGCATAAAAGCATTATTATTTACAAAATTGACCCTTTATATGAATCTAAAAATGGAGTCATCAGGTTGTTACTTAGTAGCTAAATGCACTTCGAAAAACGTAAATATGTAGAGTAATACAACTATTGTGTGCCCACTGCTTATATTGGCTCAATACATTGTATTGATATATTTTTAGTTGAATGGCTTATCTTAAATTACACATTTTATGGAGATATCTGATTAGCCAGTCAATGATGTAATTGTTTTAGAACTGGCCCACAAGGACATATCATCTATGCGACTGCTGCTGAGCTTGAGCTTCAATTCATGTATGATTTTGATCAATGGAAGTTTGTGACTATATGCTATCTGTTATGCACTATGGGTACCTGGTCGTCTTTTATTATTTTTCATATAAACATGTAGCTTTTGGATTTTACTTATTCTTACTGAAAACTACTCATATGTAGGACTTCTTGGTAGATTCAGCCTTTGCCATTGGAGCTATTGTTGCCAATAATGCTTTTGATAAGTTACTAGATGATGATCAACCATTAAGCAAGCCTCAAGGATGGTGGAAGTGGTTGTCCCATGGTATGGTTGGTGCTGAAGGTACGAAAGATGCAACCCAGCTTTCTGGTGTTGTTTTTGATGAAGTAATCATGATATGTATGTTAAGATGGATTAGGCGTAACAATCCACTTGATCATCTGATATGTAATCTACCCAATAACAATTGCCTTTTGTATAAAGACAATTAGGAGATCCTTATTATCGTTTATAGCTCAACATGTTTTCTATTTTTTTGATACATGTATCACAACTACCTATTGACTTTCATTAATTCTACATATAAGCATATAAATTTTTTATATATATGCTACATTGACTGGATATAAGCACCCACTGAACACACCCTTTTCAGGCTAATCAATCAATGGGCAAACTAACTTATGATTATTTTAGGTTTTAACTATGTGATGTTGTTGTGATAAGGATGGTAATTACACAATATCAACAACAAACATTGTGTATAAAGAAGCTTTATTTCACATTTGAGTTTAAAACATATACTAGACTGTTACAAAGAACTTTGTATATTTTAATTATTCTATAATTGTCAACTTTCATTTATTTTTATTGTTAATGCATTCAATATAAAACTTGGTACGTTTATATTTTATTATTCGTTAACTAATACATTCAAACAATATTTATAAGTCATGCCCGCCCATCGGGCGGGCTTTGAAAGCTAGTATATATATATATATATATATATAATAGGATAAACATGACTAGATAAAGCCACATCATCACAATTAAGTCCACGTCATTATAATTAAGTCCACGTCAAAGGCCACATCATCACATTAAGTCCACGTATGCAAGAATCCGCCTGTTAATTTATGGGTCAAAAAATCACATGCATGGATTCGAACTCAATACCATGTTCATATTATGTCGTGTGTTACCCACTGAACCACCTTAATTTTTTTTTTACATTATGCAGACGAATTTCTATAAAGGATACTACGCAATCATCATATTTTTAGTATTTGATAAGTATGGAAAATATTGATTGTGATCTTAGCCTCATTCGGATTGGATGTGTATGTTTTTAACCCTAATTCTACATTATATATATGGTTTATTATGTCATATCATAACCCATACACAAACACACATTATACACGATCCATATATCAATATGCAACCACAAAGACATTCAGCAAGGCTGTCAAGATCAAACGCTAAAAAAACATCTGAAAGTGGAACGCAAAAGAAGAAAAGGAAAAACACTATAGTTGATTCATCGTATTATGAGTTAAACATTGATTATTTGTTTATGAATATGAACCGTATTATGAACTGCTTATATACTTTTGAATTATGTGTTACTAAAAAGCTTTAGCAGTACTAAGTTTAAATTAGCAGTACTAACTTGAAAGTTAGTACTGCTATAATGAGTTTAAAGGAGCAGTACTAACTTGCAAGTTAGTACTGCTGTAACCTAATTGTTATAATATATATGATTAGGTTTTCAGATGTAATACAAATTGTTTGTGTACAAATTTTCAGCCACAACAGAGGAGGCAAACAACAACATTATACTGGATTCAACAGGTGGTTTGTTTATTAACAGTTAAACATGCATGGTTTTAAACATATTAAACATTCATTGCATAACTCATATTTTTAAATCATCATAATTCATATATATTTATTAGATTAACAATTACATCCTCTTTAATTTACAGTGTTGAATGAAGCACCAGGTGATAATCAGGAGAATAAAAGCCTACAAGGTATTTTATCAGTTAACACAATTTATTAATTACTTTGTATTCTTAAAATCACATAAAAATAAAGACTCTTTAATAGATGGATGTATGTTTGAGAGTGACACACCTGGAAGAAGATCTAGAACTCATGGTCTCAATTTATTAAACCCGCCAAAAGGTAGTTATGTTATAAACAAATTTAGTTTTTAATATTTTTATAACTATTAATATAAAGAGTTGTAGTAATAATATGGTGAGTGATCGACATGATGCAATAAACTTGCATTGAGAAATACTCATAAGATGTATGGTAAACATGATTCTAATCTAGATATCCAGTCAACAAGTAATTTGTCAAAACATCATGAAGAAAAGAGTGTTGCAGGTTTATTTGTTTGTTGTTTGTTTTTTATAATTTAACATACTCAGTTATAAAAATTCAAGAGATAATTTAATGTATTTATTTATCTCATGTAATAGATGCATGCATGTTTGAAAGTGATACTCTTAAAAGGAAATCTAGATCACATATGTTGAATTTAGGAGGGCAGCAGATGTTATAATTTGAAAAGATGTCCTATAACAGAAGCCGTCAAAAAGATTTGAGAACTCCAACAAAAGGTATTATAGTTACACAATTAAGTTATTTTGTATGGTTACTTAATATTAATAATATATTAGAATTATAATGAAATCTTTACTGTTTGAAAATAGTGAGTGCATTGCCGAAGATAGCTCATGAACAGACATCCTTAAAGCAAAGTTTTGGATATCAGACATCCTCTTTTGACTACCATTTAGATCGTGAACACTCTGAAACAAACTCTGAGGATTTTTCATCAGGTGTTTTAATTGTTATAAATTTAATATACACTGTTTATTAAAAATTTAAAATTAACATATGGTCTATAACATAACAAGAATATGTTAAAAATTGTATAGGTATGAAGGTGCATAAACATTTAAGGTTTCAGAATCATTCTTCCAGTTTTAAAACCCCATCAATAGGTATTTTGATTATACTTAAAGGAATGTATATATATTTAAAAATGAATTACAACACAAGTTTATACTCATTATATTGCAGGAGTTAAGCCACAACAAACAAGGAACAATAGGTTACATACTGCCAGTTTTGGAAAGACCACACCAGGTCTATATTAATAAAGAACACATTGTACATTATAATTATTTGTTACATATTAAATTTATATTATAATTTTAAAACATGTTATTTTTATGTATTATTTTGTAGTGCCTAAATCGCATTATCAGAAAAACAATGGACTGCACAATTCTAGCTCTCAGCGTGTTTCACAAGGTATTTAGACATCAAGAGTTTTGCATTTACATTATTGTGTTAAATCACTATATAACTATATTATGTATGGTTTAATTTAACAGCAACTAAGATCAAGGAACGAATAATAACTGCCGTTAGTCATATCAGTCCAATGGTTGATAGTATGGCAATAAAAGAAAGATGTATTTCTCTATGGCATTCCCAGAAGTTGAATGAAGAACACGATCCATATAGTTTGGATTGTGTCTTCCAAGATAAAGATGTGATTTTACATTTATAATGAATAACATGTATTCTTTTTTGGTTTTTTTAATAATGTATATTTGGAAAAATTGTATAAACAGGGCGAATGAATTCAGGTTTACATAAAAAAAGAATTGATGTTTAAGTTTGAACCCCTTCTTCAAGAGGGTTAGTGTCATATCATATCTGATTTTGGTGTGGCGGAAAACAGTGGAAGATTGCCGTTGCTTCCTAATAGGTGGAAAATTTCCTTTTACAAAGGAACAGAAGTGACTACAACAGATCAAATTGATTGTAACTTTTGTTGGATTTATAAATGAACCATTCACACGTATCTTAGACAGCAACAATGAGTGTAATACCTGAAATTCAGATAACTAGTCAAATGACCAAATTACCCCTGAAACAATAAAACCTAAATAAATAAGTTATAAAATTCTGAAACAATTCCAAACTACTGAAAACAATCTACATATCAAGTAAATTAATTTCTGGGACAACATGACATTATTTTGAATGTACAAAAATTATAAAATCACATATACACTTACACATGATCCAAAATTTATTAAATTAAACTTAGTACATATTTTGTAAAATCATTTAATTAGGATAACCACAAAATAAATTAGGGAATTGTACACCAAATCAAATTGTGATATTGTGATGACTTCTAGGGCCGAAAATCTAATCCATGCCCCCTCCTAGTCGGCCTATTAAATATAAAAACAAATCATAATATTTTATAAAACCCTAAATAGCCGAAACCCTAACCATCGACTAAACAAAAATCGTCCAAGTTCAGTCGGTTTTTCAGAAGTGGATAATGTGTTGTTGCTGCAAGTTCAGTTAATTGGTTCACTCATTACTTTTCAAAATTTTGATCAGGGGAAAAATAACAAGAAATTTTATTGGCTGCCAGAAATAGCTCCGTCGATGGGGTTAGCGATTGATTAAAATGTTACAATGAGAGGTAACAAATTGTAGTTAATATGTGTTAGCTGTAGCTGTTGTTCAGTTTAATGGAAAGTTTGAAACGCAGGCGCAAAAGATGAGAAGAAAGATAACTAATGAGGAGCAAGGCATGTCCTGAAAACACCTCTCAGTCACTTCAAGCCAGGTATATTGTACTGTCTAATTTCCTTGTTGGGTGTTTGGACTTTGGATTGAGAGTCCAGGAATAAGGGGACAGAAACGGAGATGAGAGAATGCATTTGGTTTAGAAGTAAAATGCTCTGTTAGAAGTAAATTATGTCATGATGGGTTGCATTACGTTATATTGATGTAAAGGTTTTATGTTTTGCTTATGAAGCCATTTGTGAAACATGTAGAGTTGGGCGTAAACCAAAAGCTAAAAGATGCTGCAAGTTGTGCTTATGAAGCCATTTGTGGAACATTGTTAGAAATATAGCAAATGAACAGGTTGTGCGCGAGAATACTCTCCCCATCTGAAGAAGACGATAAAGGAAAAAAAATTTGTTGGTGAGTAGAAATGTACTAGTGTTTCAATAATTTAAGAATGAATAATGAGTTTTGGGGAACCTGATTCGATTTTGTGTACTGATTAAATTAGATGATGATGATGATGATGATGATTTTTTTTTCACCTGTTCTCAAATGCAGCCTACTGTTCTGGACTTCTATTCGCTCGCCGTGTTTTAAAAGTGCTTCAGATGGACCAACAATATCTAGGAAATGTTGAGATATGCAAATCTTTTATCGTTTTCTTGAATCTCAAAAGCATGTGTTTGCTTGGGGAATTAGACTTAAAATTTGTTTTTGGTATCGGAAATATGTGGCATTTGATCCCCTGGTGTGGCGTTTTTAGTTTACAGGGCTTTTCATAGTAATTTGGGTTTGAATCCTATGAGAGTCTTTGGGATTGTTTAATATATCGGTTAAAACTGATGCGGACAAGATGCTTAGAGAATAGGTACTTTAAGAAATAGTATTTGGATTTGCTTATTTTGTATAAAAATGCAGTAAGGCAATGCCGAAATAACGAGACAACTCATCAACGTATGTGAAATAATGAGACGGCGTGTGATGTGAATTGGTTTGAGTAGAATTTTGATAATCGGTATAGGAAATATCGGAAATATGGAGCTACTGATCCCCCAGTTATGTTTAAGGTTCTAATTTATAGGGTAAAATTGATTTCTGTGATTCAGGGTTGTTTTATTGATTTTTATGATGTTTAGGTCTCTTTTTTTTTTCTTTTTAATTTTCTTTTATTATTATTATTATTTTTAAATACAAAAAGGTTAGACTTTTGGGTAAGAGAATTTCCTTTTGACGGAATCTGTTATTTGACAGGTTGGGGTATGGCCGTATGTTGGCTGGCCGTTTATGCTAACGCAGTCACGCTGCTTTTTCTGCCTTTGTGAAATCGGCTATTGATGTGTTATATGGGTAGTGAGATCCTTTAGTTGCGAGGTATGTCATTGAGATTGCGGCACATGTGACTTTGCTGTCGTTGTCAAGCCCGCCAGACCTGTCTTCTGTCGTTAAAACCGAAGGCACATTGCATACATTGTGGGTTAACATATGTACTTATTTAATTGTTGAATCTGTCTTTCTAACGCAAAAAACCTGTTAGGTAAGTCAAAATCCTAAAAGCTTTTTGGAACCGACTTTTTTAATTGCATCTGTTTGAGGTACTTTAGTGCATCCGTTTGAGGACCTTTAGTGCATCCATTTGAGGTACTTTAGTGCATCCGTTTGTATAATAGTAGGGCATCAAAATATCATGGGAGTCGATATCAATGTTACATATAGGATTAGAGGACAAACCATCTGCCAACTTGGATAACATTTAAACAATGTATCTTGTGTAGGAAGTCTCCCGTAAACTGTGTCATCCATAAGACATAAGTATGAGTAGTGCTTATTTAGTAATTGTAAAACAACATATCATTATATCACATGATTTCTACAAAATGACGTAGTAACTTCTTGGGCTAGAATATGTCAACTATCTGTTGGACATATTTGGTTTCCCATCAACAAGATGTACTAAATCGAGGTTGATAATAAAAAGTACGTTTTCAGTAATATATAGGAGGTTTATGCCATAAAATATACACTTTGGGCAACTTTGAACCATGTTTGGCCTATTTCTTGTTGAGTTAACTTTCTGTTAGTTTAACGGTATAACCCGTTAGAGATAAGAACTTATACCAACATCAACCCATTAATAAGTATATGCATCAAAATTGCCACCTCAACACACTAACGAACCTATTGCATTTCATGTTCGTTAGTAGAATTCGTCGTTCACTTATTTTATTAACTTATTGCAAAAATTATCGATCCATGTACGTAATAACCATAAGTCACAACTGTGGCCCTAAAAAAAAAAGAAAAAAGAAAAGAAAAAGGTAACTATGATGGACCAAGTTGAATGATACAAATTACAACTAAAAAATAAACAAATCAAAAAGGAAGGGGAAGGGAAACAAATTTACAAAATTTACCTTAAAAAATAAAGAAAGTAATAAATAAGCCCCTTGAGTTGGGGAAAAAAAGGAGGTAGGAAGGGAGGGGTGATTTGGACTATTTTCTCACTTTTCCAAAAAAGTGGGTTTTTTTCTAGAACTAATATATATATATATATATATATATATATATATATATATATATATATATATATATATATATATATATATATATATATATATATATTAATAAATAAGCCCCTTGAGTTGGGGAAAAAAAGGAGGTGGGAAGGGAGGGGGTGATTTGGACTATTTTCTCACTTTTCCAAAAAAGTGGGTTTTTTTCTAGAAATAATATATATATATATATATATATATATATATATATATATATATATATTATATATATATATATATATATATAACAAGATGCGTACGACGTCATCAAATGTCCAATTGCCCAGTAATGCCATGTCATAAAGCCACCTAAGCAAGATTTTATTAAAATTTGCCACCTAAGCAAGATTTGATTTTTTTTCTTAATTAAAATCCAGAATTTAATAGGTGATAAAAATGTAATTTTTAGGATTCGAACCTAGGATTTGTTAGTAGATTAATTAGAATGCTTACCACTAGACCAATTAATTTTTTTAGGATATATCATCCAAAACTATACATATAATCTTCAACATTGTTAATACCGAATTTTTAATTAGATATTTATTAACTTGTAACTAATTCCCTAAAATTAATCACAATCCTCTCAATCCATTCCATAATTATCTATAGGAAATCACAGTTGATTTTATTTGATTTTATCTATACGATACACACAATATTATTCCTAACGAAATACCCATTACGATTTCAAAACCCTAATAACGAGAAAAGAATGCGAGAAGTTATAGTCTATCAAAGGTATGATATGTTCTTCATCATAATATTCATGTTTTGTTTTGTTTCAGTTTTCCATTGATTTCATCAGGTTGTATGCATGCACTTTTTCTTAGCCCACTATGCTTTAGTTGTACTACACTCATGGTTGTCCTCATGGTGGAAGGTATGTGAAACTTCTTTACGAGTTTGTATTTTAATTTTGTAATTGTAATTGATCATGTATCAATATAATAACAATTGTGTTTATTTTAATTTTGTAAGTGTTTTCAGCCATGTAGTTGTCTTCTAAGGTATTTAATTATTCTCACATACATTTGGTTATATCATTCATGTTGAATTATGTTTAATGATTGCATGTATAAATTTAATATCAAAGTTTGGTAGGGGTTTTTTTTTTTTTTTTTTTTTTTTTTTTTTTTTTTTTTTTTTTTTATTTTTTTTCTATATGTCGTTTGATCCAGTTTTCCTTTGACTTCATCGCGGAATTTGTCCAAGACGTATAAGAAGACTACTTGCTTTTGAAGTGTATATATAATATTTATGTACTGAATATTCAATTAAGATACCTTAGTTTAACTAACTTTCACATTAATTTGTGCAGTTCGTGCATTTTATTGTGAGAATGAAGCATTGTCGGGCGCTAGAGATAAATCTGAAAGCTTCCGTGTAGCAATAATAGAGGTATTGAATATCAGTTACGGTGATTAACCCATCCTTGCTTGCATAAGTTTGACTTTTGAGTCTGGTCTTGGTTTATTTTCTTTGATCTGAGTTACCTTTTATTATAGGTGAGAGCATATGATGAAGATGTACTATTTTCTGAAAAGAGCTAAAAAACTTGCCTATAACCAGTATGACCCATGAACCACAAATCTGAAAGTCTCTAACAGTAACTTATATTGTGATAAATCCTATATTTCATATGTTTTGATGTTACATTGTTAACTACATCTATTTACCTTTAAAGAATTTGTGATCAATTCCTTCCATTGATTTTCAGGAAATACATGCTATATGCTTTATACAAATAATGCATGCAATAGTGTTTATGCAATAGCGCTGTCTTGGTTGTTTTACATGTTTTTTTGTTTCATCAACAAATTTCTACATCAAAAAATAGTTACATTTACATGAAGTTGCATTAGTTTTTATATCTTTCAGAAACATGCATATATTTCGTGCTCAGTTTCGGTATAGAAGTCTAAGTGAAACTCACCTTTGCTGATGCGTGAATTCAGAACTGATAAACGTTGGGAAGAAACAAGATGCACTTCAAGTTCTTCATGATCTTATTACCTCAAAGATGTATAGGGCATGGCAGAAAACTCATGAAAAGATTATGTTTAAGTACATTGAACTTTGTGTTGTAATGAGGAGGGGCAGATTTGCCAAAGATGGTCTGATCCGGTAAAGCATAATCTGTCAGCAAGTTAATGTCACTTCGTTGGAAGAAGTTATTAAGCACTTCATGGATCTTTCAACCAAGAAGGCTGAGTTGGCCCGCAGCCAGGCACAGGCTTTAGAAGATGCCTTGGATGTAGATGACCTTGAAGCTGATAAACGACCAGAAGATTTGATGTTGAGCTATGTTAGTGGCGAAAAGGGAAAAGACCGTTCGGATAGGGAGCTTGTGACCCCATGGTTTAAATTGTTGGCTTTATATGCTGTAAGTTCTGCTTAATAATCTGTACTGCCTTTATTTTCTTTTATTTTAATTTGCTTGCGAATTTAAATAAATTTTCATTTGCGATTCCCTTAATCATGTTTATAAAAACACTTTTATTAGTCTGACGTAAGGACTAATAACCTTTCTTCTTGCTCTAGCTGTACTAGGAACTTGCGGTTCATCTGTTGATAACTAATACAGTATTAATTATGTGCATCTCCATGTAGATTTTTTCTATAAAGTACATCTTCTCTAATACCTGCCAGAAAAGTTTAATGAGAAGTTTGTTCAACTTATTCATGTCCCCTGTGATGGGGCTATGTAAGTTGAACTTTATTACTGCAAATGCTATGTATAATAGTTATAATAACCCCTGTGATAGTGGGCTTGTGCTTTGCATTTCATTTTTAGAAGTTGTTATGGGCGGTTATACTTTTCGGATACGTCAATATTTGATAGACTAATTAATATATCGTGTAAGTGAAGCTGTTATGGGTTGTTCTTTGCATTTCCTCTTTAGAAGCAATAAGCTGTTATGGATTCTTTATTACCCGACTCCCATAATGATTCTTTCGGGAAGCTAAAGAATGGATTAGACTTCATTGGTAGGAGGACCCCGTGTTTCCATGACAGAGGGTTATTTTCTCAGAACTGCAGTTAAGAACAGTGTTTCGATAGGAGAAACTGTATTAAATCCTTCATACACCCGCTTTATTTGATTTTTATGAATAATTTATGTGAATTAACTGCCTGTTTACTATATATGTAGACTGCAGTGGATTGGCTATATGTATATCCCAAAGGAATGTAGAAGATGGTGACCTATGGAAAAATATGTGAGAAGAGCTCCTCGCACTTCTAACTTTCGTAAGAATCTGATATGATTTCTCTCTTTTTGTTAGAACAAAGGTATATTCTCTATTGGCATTTATTATGATCAGTTTATCTCATAGGTCTAATTATCAGTTTCAAGATTGTGACATTTCATATATAAAATTTTAATCTACTGTGTCAAAATATATTCTTAAAAGGTACACACAAAAGCCTTTGAATTGATGATTTTATGACATGTATACACATTTCTCAGTAAAAGATTAATTTTTTTGTAGAGCAAAATGGGTCATTCTAAATCTTCACCATAAAGCATTAGAGCCTAATAATATAAAGATATAACCAGGCCCAAACTTATATGCCCAGAAAACAGTACAAGAAACTAACTATATATCGAATTTCTGATACAAAAGAGGGTTTTTGGGATTGCTTATTTAATTGCTTGTCTGCTTCCTATTGAACCAATCAAGCAACCTGTTGGTATCTCATTATTTTTAGAGCACACATATAGTTTAAGATAAGCAATGGAAAACACCCCCTAAAGCTAGCATTACCAACAAGATTTCCATGTTCTCTACTTGTTCGACGGGAAAAATTACCTGAATGCGAAAGACTATGCGAGCGATGATTGAATTTTATGTCTTGGTAGTAGATTTTCTCTAGCTGGTTGTTCTTTTATCGCCCAAAAAGAACCTTGGAGTGCTTAGCTAACTATTGGCACGAGTCACGCCTTCAAGAGCGAACCACTCTTCATTTTCAGAGGTTGTAGTGCATTCGCCTAGGCTTCTTTTAGACACTCAATGCATTCGCCTAGGCTTCTTTTAGACACTCAAACGCTCTTTAGGTTGCTTCGATATCAGGCACAATCTCATTAGTATATCTAACAGTACTTGAATGCCCGAGAGCAGGTTGGTCAACAAGATCAATATGCGGTTTTTTCACTTCCTTATCGATAGTCTTGGGTAAATTGTGCGCATGCTTTTGGTCAAGGTGTAGGCAAACAACAGCACAATCATCGGTTTTGGACGTGGGGTATTTGAGCTTCCATGCTTTTGTAGGATAGTCGACAAGAGCTTTGGCTATAATTGCTCGGCTAGGGGCAATACCAAAGAAAATATTCAAAAAAAACTTTGGAGTGCCTACAACAGATGGGTAAGATTTTACAAGGATAACAATGTCATGTTTATGGGTGTTTGGATTTTTGTATTGAAACTTATTATTTGACTTTTTATTGTCTGGATAAATATATAAATATCATATAAAAGGATAAAAAACGAATCTACTAATTTACCTCATACCTTTTACAGACAAAGAAACGAAAAGAAAAAGGAAAAAAAAATCTTGAAAAAGCTGACCAAGATCCCTCCATCAAATATGGTTGTGTTGATGGTCAAATCCGTAATACGCCTACTTTCAGAAGCATGCTACATCCTTGCAACCAAATTTTTAGCAAAATGTGAGTTCTTGATTTCTATTGATCTCATTAACTATAATTGTCATTTCAGTTGCTTAATATTGATATTCTTACTTTAAAATCTTAATTTTTAAAACTAATTTGGATTAACTGAGTGATCAAGGTTACTGAAACATAGAGTTGGCAAAACGGACGGGTTGGGTTTGGGTATCAACAACATGCTTAGAATGATACATGAAGGTCACCCATTGACTTATAAGGGGTGTTTGGGCCTGATTCCAAACAACATCTTTAAAAGGGAGATTTGTTCATTTTAAGGTGTGTTTGGGTTTGCTAAAAAACTGCAATTTAATTGTTGTTTAAGTCATCCGCAAGGCTGCAAAATTTCAGTTTTATAGGGATTTTTTGGTATGCCTTTTAAGGGGTGTTTGGGAACAAGAATGTCGCAATTTTTAATTACAACGAGTTTTATGGCATACCAATTCTAAAGGCTGCACGTGTGGATGCTTGCGAGGTGATAGTTTTCTTAACTTTATTAGCTTAACTTAGTTACTTTCTACTGTATATGATTATATATATACACACATTCCAACCATTTTTTTACTTCTTTCGCTATACTAAAATATATGCCAACGATAATTATAAGTCATCTTACGCTGTACAAACATATGTCAACGATAATTATAAGTCATGCACGCCCATATACGGGCGGGCTTATATGCCCGGGAGGGCTTATAAGTCATGCCCGCCTATATATATATATATATATATATATATATATATATATATATATATATATATATATATATATATATATATAGTGGGGATACAATGAGAAACCCCTTAAAATAAAAAGTGTGGGAAGCCCTCCCAACCATTGGATCAAAACCATCAAGATGAAAAGGGGCGGTGTCAGTTTTGTAAATAATGAAAACATCAGGGGCAATTCCATAATAGTGTATTTTACACTTTCATGCTCTGTAACTTTCCAACAAAATTCTCTAATAACCATTCAATAATCAATAAAAAACACAAGCTACTGCATCAACGATTGTTTCATGAATCGATTTGTTAGGGTTCGAATCACGATTCAAAAATCCTATTTTTAAAATTAGTTATTGCATCGATTTTCTCTCTGTTTCGCATTTGGAAATGTGTTCGCGTTCCTCATTTTTCTTTTGATCGGAGTTCTCGCATTCTCGATCCATTTTTTTTAAGTATAATTGATGACGTAATCATGATTTTAATTTGTAATTGATGACGTAATCACGATTTTATCTGTGTTTGTTTTATTGCAGGTTATTAAGTATGAAAGTGTTATTCATGAATTTGATCCTTATTTTAATTATCGAGTCACTCAGGTTTGAATATTTAACGAATTTGTTAATTTTGATTTACTAAAATTTTGTTTTTGTCGATTTGTCAGGATATGTGTTTTTTGTTTGGTTGTGTGTACGATGTACTTGAAATACTAATGCAGTAGATGTTAAAAAGTGATGCAGTAGGTTATTTTTTGTGTCATTTAAGGTTACATTAGCTTAGGCTAAGTGAGTTTTATGTGTTGAAAAGTTTTTGTGTGTGTTTGAATGATTAATGCAGTTGTTGTATTGAAGTGATGCAGTAGGTAGATGTTAGTTTTTATAAAGTTAGATTAGGTTAGGCTAAGTGAGTTTTATTTGCCGAAATTTTTGTGTGTGTGTGTTTGAATGATTAATGCAATTGTTATACTAAAGTGATGCGTTAGGTAGATGTTAGTTGCATAAATTAGGTTAGGCGAAATGTGTTGTATATGCCGAAAAGTGTCTGTGTGTGTTTGAATGCTTAATGCGGTTGTTGTATTGAAGTGATGCAGTAGGTTCATGTTAATTGCATACGAGGTTATATTATGTTAGGCGAAGTGTGTTTTATGTGCCAAAAAGTGTGTCTGTATGTTTGAATGTTTAATGCAATTGATGTAAACAAGTGATGCAGTAGGTAGATGTTAGTTGCATATGAGGTTAAATTAGGTTAGGAGAAGTGTGTTTTATGAGCCGAAAAGTATCTTTGTGTGTTTAATTACTTAATGCAGTTTTTGTATTGAAGTGATGCAGTAGGTTCATGTTAATTGCATATGAGGTTATATTAGATTAGGAGAAGTGTGTTTTATATGCCGAAATGTGTTTGTGTATGTGTACGTGTGTTTGAATGCTTAATGCAACTGGTGTAAACAAGTGATGCAGTAGGTTCATGTTAATTGCATATGAGGCTATATTAGGTTAGTAAGTGTGTTTATGTGCCGAAACGTGTTTAAGAAAATTGCATACAAGGTGTTTGATAAAATGTCTCAACTAGACTTTATAACTGTGATGCACTAAATTTACATTGTGATGCAGTTGGTTTGAATGCCGATGCAGTTGTATTTCATATTAAGACGCAGTAGGTTTTTATTTTAACTGTGATGCAGTAGGTTATTTGGAAAAGATGAATCCTAATCTTAATTCAATCTCTGAGTAAGAAACTTCCTTCATACATTGATTAGGTTGTGCATCATATGTTCGTTTCCATCTTTCATGTTTATTTTCTTCACAGTTACGGGGAAAAAGTATCCAAATACAATGAGAGAGTGGAGGAGCTAACACTGGTAACAAAAGAACGTGACGAGACAAAAAAACACTAATTTGGACTATTCTTATACGAACAACAGATTTAAACGCACATCTGAACTAACTCGAGCTCTGATCATCTGATTCTTGAGGTAAGTGTGAAATTACTTAACTAACTCGAGCTCTGATCATCTGATTCTGATTCTTCAAGTTGCAATAATAACTTTGAAAACGCACATCTGAATACCCTTTTTATAGATTTAGTTGAGTCGTAGGCTTGATTTCATTGTGTCTTACACTAATTTGGACTATTCTTATATTGATAACAGATTTAAACATGACGGATTTTAGTTAGGAAACTGAAGGTCTTCTAGTATAGATGCATTGCAAGGTCTTTGGATCATGAAAATAGTTTTCAATTAACCTGGCTGAGTAGTGTACATGATAAATCTTAAATGTTATAGTGGAGCATAGTGTCATATATCAATGATGTGATATTTTTCTTTGAAAGGTCAAAGAAATGTGTTAGATTTGGACGTTCTGATATACAGGAGCGGAACCATGTGTACTCCAGGGGTAGCGGTCGCTACCCCTGAACTTTTACCCGGTAGTGGAATTTTTGGCAATTTTTTATGTTTTTCGTACTATGTTTCGTATTTCGCTACCCCTGAAAGAAATTTTCGCTACCCCTAAATAAATTGATCAAGGCCAAATCATTCTTTAAAAAAACTCCAAAGGCCCAAGCCCACTAAATGTTTAAAAATAAAAACAAAAAAACATACAAAAACTTATAATAAAACTGAGTGGCTTATTATAAAATTATAGTAAAAGTCAAATTAAACAAATTCAACACCCTTTTGTTTCCAAAAGAGGACAGCCTGTTTCCCACTTACCCCTGGCCCAATGCAAGCAGTAAGAAAAGATTATTCATTTTCATTCCTTTCATTAATTATCATTACTTTTGGGTGTTAATATCTTGAATAAACTCAGGCAGATGTTGATAACAGTGGAACAATTGATTATGAAGAATTTGTTGCTGCAACATTGCATATGAATAAAATTGAGAAAGAAAATCATCTATTTGCAGCTTTTTCTTACTTTGATAAGGATGGAAGTGGTTATATTACCGAAAGAAAGAAAGAAATAATCAAAAGAAGACACCACTCCACGAAGACCAGTCACAACCGCTCCCACCACCAGTCATGACCGCCGACCGGCTTCCGCCACCACTATCCATCAGGTTTGTTTAATTTTGTTTTTGCAATTAATTTTGTTTTTGTCCTAATCTAATTTATTGATATGTTAATTGTTAAGTTAATTGTGTTTTCCCTAATTTAGATTATTGCTAAGTTAATTATTTTTGCCCTTATTTAGTCTATTGCTAATTTAATTGTTTTTGCCCCAATTTATTTTTGCCCTAATTTAGTTTATTCCCTGTTATTATTTTTTTTTTTATTTTTTTTTTACGTTACAAATTGCAAATCGATTATGTTTGTTAGGATATCATAGGATGTTTTACATTACATTACAAATTACAAATTGCAAATCGATTTAGTTTAAGGTGCTATGTTGTTGTTTTTATTGGTGATACAGTTTGTTAAGGGTGTTTTGTTTGTTTTTTTGTAGAAAAAGATGGATTTTACTCTGAAAGTAGTTGGTGGTGACATATCAGCTATTCCCGGTGTTGCTGATGCTCTTGAGGTGTGACTTTTTTATTTGTATTAATGATCTCTTTCGGGATGTTTATCACTGATTGAATATCTGTGAGACAGAAATGTTTTAATAATATTTTTAAGAGGTGACATGTTTATGCAGAGTACCATACATGATGCTGTTGAGGATTCAATCACATGGCCTGTCCGAAAAGTTATTCCTATACTCCCTGGTGATTACAGGTATGGCTGCAAAACCAGCAACGAAACTTTTGCGAGGAAAATATTGTACGTAGACTTACTATAGGGGTGGTTCCTGGCATTGGTTTCTTTTAAAAAAAATTATGGTTAACTTTTTTTTTTCCGCTACCCCTGAACTTTAGTCCTGGCTCCGCCACTGCTGATATGTTTAGGACTTCTGCAAGTGTGATAGCTGTCTTAGTCTTAGATTCGTGTAGTTCTATCAATTTCTTCAATTGACTGGAATTTGTTCTGAATACCGTCTTTAAAGTTATCGCTGCCCATCCACAGTTATGAGGTTGGTTGTTGTGACAGCACGGTTGACTCATACAAAACAAATGGTTATTTTATTGGTTGGATTTTTCGATATGAATTGGCGGATGTAGTGTTGCTGCTGCTCCTTATCCCTGCAAGGTTCAGGTGGTCACATTTGGTAAATGTGTTACTTATATATTATCTTATAGATAACAATCTTTGCAGATCTTAGAAATGCAGGGATAAGGTGGCCATATCATTCCAATCTGATTATGTTTAATATTCAAATTTTAATTTTTTTTGTTGAACGTAGATGTGAAGGACATAAAATGCGTCAAAAATTATGATTTCCCAACAAGTCTTGAGGATTACGTGCATAGGATAGGACGAACTGGACGTGCCGGAGCCAAAGGGATTGCTGTTACATTTTTCACCCATTCAAATGCAAAGTATGCTAGAGAACTTGTTAAGATCCTTCAAGAAGCTGGTCAAGTTGTTCCTGTTGCTTTATCTTCTATGACTCGCTCAATGGATCCTGGAGGCACTTTTTTGCTAATGTGGAACCACTTATTTACTACGGAGTATTAAATTTGTAAGGTTATAAATTGATAGGCTATTATTTAGGTATTTTAGAATGTTAAAAACTAATATGGTAGAGAACTTTTTGGGTCAAATCTCAATGTCAGTTTAGTAACTTCATGACAATGATTTATGTGTGTTATTTTTAAATATGTGGCAGGTTCTGGTGGGAACTTCTGGTCAAGAGGTCGAGGTGGGTTTGGCAACCGAGGTTCATTTTCAGGACCTAATATGGTTCCTCTTGGTTCAAAAGAACATTGGTAAATGTTAAATTTATTTAGCAGTACATGCTAGTAATACATGGTGATAGTAGAATGCAAAGAGTACGACTAGTTGAAACGTTTTATTCAATACTGTATTTCTTCAATAATTTCCAGTAGCTTTAAATTTAGGGGATTATGGTTTAGAAAACCATTACACAGCAGTGTTTCTCTTTTAGGTAGAACGTTGTTGTATCAGTATATTTATTTGATGAGTGTTCATGGATATTTATGACAAATGAAGTTACCTTTTTTCTGGTTATGTTGTAGATTGTTATGCATTTGGCTTTCTTGAATTATTGATGCACATCTTCTGCGGATGCAAGTCGTAATTTTTGACTGCTCTCATATGTTTTAAACTGTAATGCATATGGTTTTCTTGAAATATTGATGCACATCTCCTTCAGAAACATAAAAATTTAAAAAACGGATCTCACCCTACTCTTGCTGCCATTCATTCTTCTGATTTCACTGTGTTTTTCAGGCATATGCGTTCTTTGCTATGTGATGCTTATGGTTTGTGAAGGAATGTTGATTGCTGCAGATCATTCTTCTGATTTCACTGTGTTTTTCGAACTTTAGTAATCTTATGTGGTCTGATTGTATAGTTACAGATTACCACAAATTAAAAGAACCCAGATATCTCATGACTGAAATTGTCTAGTGTGAGAAATATGTTCAGATGTCTCATAGTTGGATTTTATATCGTGAGAAACCATATCTTTGTTTGAAAATGATGTCATGAGAAACTACAGCGCTTCTCTCTCATTCTTTTTATTCTTATAAGTTCCTGGCCGATTGCCACATTAAACAGAGAGACCAATGCAGTAATTTTTGTTCAAGAATATGGACTTATTAATTCAAGAAAGAATTGTATTCTGTTATGTTTGACACTTCTACATCAGTGAAGTTAAGGTCCATGGTATTTTTATTTGTATATTAGTTGTCCACTATAATATTAAAATCAAAGCTGCAACTTATAATATTGTTCTTTATAAGATTTGTGGGTATATTCTGGTTGGCAAAACTCAAAGGATATTATATTAGGCAAACATCTTTCAAATACCTTTTTTTAATTAAATTTGCGTGTAAGGAAATGTAGAAAAAAAACTATACAAATAAAAATTGTTGGTAATTTTTCCTTTAGTCTCGACAAGCTATGAATTAGTGGCGCATCGCCTCTTAAATAATTCTTAGGCTTACTTAAGTTGATATATATATTGATTACATTTTGGTAATTTATCGCATCAAGGTGTCATTTCACCAATATAGATTGTTGAGTTGTGAGAAATTGTGATTGACGGAATGGTCAAGTCATCGTCATTGAGTGGAAGGTACCCTAACGCCCGAATCACAGCCTTGGGATTAAGACATTAAGTTGACTTGGTTAGGAAGTTTTTGTATAGATACCATTTGTAATTTGTAACATGTGATGGCATAAACATGTGAATAATGAAATCTCTCTACTTCGGCTGTTAACCCCGTTGCTCAATGATCTTGATTGTGTGAACAGTTTCATTTGCCACTTTTGTGTTGCTAGTATTCGCCCACGTTTGTTTGTATCATTTTTTTCCCCCAACGATATGAACATAGACTGATATAACATCCTTTATGTACGTTGGAGCTAAAAAAAAGGTAATGGCAGATCCAAGACTTTCCCTTTATTTTTGTAATAATAATCATTCCACGCTTTCTTATTTCATAATTCTTGGTTATAAAAATTTCCCTTTATTTTTGTAATAATAATCATAGTATTTCATTAATCAACTTAATAATTCTTCAAAGTTTGAGTTTGACACCAAAATGATGTCTGAATTAAGTTTGTAACCATGCAATGGTGCACGGCTTTGGCTATAGCCTATCAAAGGGCATCTCCAAATGCATGTTTTGAACATGACTTCTTTTTCATTTGATTAAGTTTTTTTCTTCGAAGATTTAAAGCAGCTCAAGTCTTTGAAGAATGACTTGATCAAATATTCCCCTCACATCATTAATTGTTTGTATTAAAAATGGAACTTTTGTAAAGTTTTTTTTCTTTTCTTCTTGATTGATGAAATAGTTTATTTGTAAGAAAAGTCTTTAAAAGATAAATGCATTGTGGATGCTCTGTTAAATGACATTAACATGTCATGTCAAAGTGCAATTTCGTAGCAAATCTTTTTCCGCCATTGGAGGATTCTTCTAAACAATCCAAGTTCTCTTCCATTGGAACTCGGTTTAAGGTTGGTCAAATTCCTGCAAAAATGGGAAAGTTATAATTAGTTATTAGATTGCTAAGACCCTTAACTTTCATCATTTTGTTGGGCTCAAAAATTGCAGCAACAACTACAATCTTTGATGGAAACCCTGAGCACAACGGAGCCACATTACATCAGATGTGTAAAACCTAATACAGTTTTGAAGCCAGGAATATTTGAAAACGAAAACGTTTTGAACCAATTAAGATGTGGAGTAAGTTACCATTCTCCAACTTGATTTAGAAAACTGATATAATGATTTATAGGATTTTCTTGAGAAAAACGTGGTTGTAATTGTAATAGGGTGTGCTAGAAGCAATTAGGATAAGCTGTGCTGGCTATCCAACAAAAAGATCTTTTGATGATTTCTTGGAGCGATTTGGAATGTTGTCTCCAGATGTTCTAAATGGGTATATATGCTTATAGTCAAATATCCTATTATGCAATACATTCGTATTAACATACTTCACAGAATGATTGATCATGAAATAAATGATTAATAATAATTAATGTGCAGGTCTGATGAGAAGTCAGCATGTGCAGCAATTTGTGATAGATTTGGATTAAAGGGGTATCAGGTAGTAAATATGAATTTATCTATTATTACTATGATACTATCATATGATATAAACATGCAACAAGAATTAAAGAATTCGAACAAATGTATGTATATTTCAGATAGAAAAAACCAAGATTTTTCTTAGGGCTGGACAGATGGCTGAATTAGATGCAAGGAGAGCTGAAGTTCTGGCAACAGCTGCAACAAGAATTAAAAGACAGATCAGAACATATCTCCACGTAAAGAGTTTATTATCCTTAAAAAGGCCACAATCAATATGCAAAAGAACTGGAGAGGTAACATTATTTTATGCCAAATTTTTAAGTAGTTCAGTATTCTCAACAAAGAGTATGAAATGACAATTTTGCCATCAAACAGGAAGACTTGCACGTATATTTTATGAATACATAAGGAAAGAAGCTGCATCTATACTCATACAAAAGCATATTCGTGGAGGTGCAGCAAGAACATCATACAAGCTTTTAAAAAAATCTGCATTAGTAATTCAAACTGGGCTTAGAGCAATTGCAGCAAGAGATGAGTTCAGGCGCAGAAGAAGGAACAAAGCTGCAACCATAGTTCAGGTACTGTAATCTATCTTGTTTCCAAAAAAAAAAAATATAAAAAAAAAAAAATATTAATTTACCAACAATTCTTGTTCTGCAGACTGAATGGAGGAGATTCCATGCTCGTTCTGTCTACAAGAATAAACAGAAAGCAACTCTCACACTTCAATGTTTGTGGAGATCAAAGGTAGCAAGGAAAGAACTAAGGATGCTAAAGATGGTGAGTGCATCTTTTTTTCTAGAAACAGAAGTATCATCTACTCATAATCAACTTAAAAAATTAATTTCCTTTATTGCAGGCTGCACGAGATGCCGGGGCCCTTAGAGAAGCTAAGGACAAACTGGAGAGATGTGTTGAAGAGCTAACATGGAGATTAGACTTTGAAAAGCATCAAAGGGTGTAATGTTTTATATGCTCGAATTGCAAATGCAAATTGTAATAAAAAAAAAAGTGAGTTTTTTTAATGCGTTTGTTCTGCTGTTCGTGTTTTGTAGCCTGTGGGATTAACCCATGCGATGAAATTGGCGGTGTCAATTGAAGAAAATAAGTTGTTTGTCAGTGCGTCGCAAGGTGGGGGTTTTAATCGAACTAGTTCAAGAAATTTTCTAACCGCATTAGTGGAACAGGTTCAACTCGAACTTTGGTGTCCACAACACCAATAGAACGCGAGTCAGGAAGTGCGTCAACAACATGTTCGGGTCAATTCAAAAGACTGACAGATTCAGAGATGGTGGAAAAACGATCTAAAGGGTTATGTCTCAAATGTGACCAAAAAATATGGACCAGGACATAGGTGTAAAAGCAAAGCGTTACAAGTGTCATGGTTGGACAGCGAAGATGCATATGAGGAAGATGAACCTTTTGAACATGAGAATTCTCATGAACATCTTGATTCAGTTGAGGTGTCTTTAAACTCAGTAATTGGACTTACATCCCTGCGTGCAATGAAAATATGTGGGGGCATAGGAGACACTGAAGTGGTAGTATTGATAGATTGTGGGGCCACTCACAACTTTGTTTCGAGGCGTTTGATAGAGATGGCTGGATTGGTAGTATCAGGTAAAAATTCGGTGGGGGTGATATTGGGAAATGGTAAAATAGAAAGAAGCCGTGGAATTTGTAAGGGAATCCATATATCTTTACCAGAATTTGTAAGGGAATCCATATATCGCAATACACTAAACAAAAAATGCTATACATAGATAGTATTAATATTACATAATACTGCATCACTATGTTATCTGACTGTATCAAAGTATTATCACTATGTTATTCTAGTGCATCACAATATTATTCTACTGCATCACAGTAATACTTAACTGCATCATTGTGTTATTATACTGCATCACAAGGTATAATTTACTGTATCACAATGTATAAGTTACTGCATCAGTATGTATATTCTGAAGTCTAAACTTACAAGCCTACATTCTAAAGTTATTTTTTTAATTAATTCACATGTAAGTCTAAACCAGTATATCTAGCATCAAAAAACCAGTATATCTAGCATCCATACCGATCTGAAGTCCAAAGTTACAAGCCTACATTCTAAACTTATATTTTTAATTAATTCACATATAAGTCTAAACCAGTATATCTAGCATCCATAACCGATCTTACGAAACAAAACTCACATACTTTCTCAACTATAGAAAGATTCATATGTTACGATATCCCCAATCTGTTAACTAAAGCAACCTAGCTTTCACATTCTACTAAAACAAATTACTAAATATCAAAACACTAATGAACTTTGTAATTCTCAAAAGTAAATAAACCAAATGTGATTAAGCCATATCAGTACAATTCTACTAAAACAAACTACTCGATATCACAATTTAACTGGAATATATACTAAATGCGATCAAAGTAACAACAACCTGAGTATCACCAAGCGCAAACGCGAAACACCTCTTAACAAACGCAAAACTATAACCTTTACACAAACTCCCAAACTCCTCCACCACAACATCTAAATCAGGCGAAGACGGACAATGACAGATCCTGTTGTGAGTCGAAATCCTACTTTATCATACCCACTTATATTGTAGATCGAATGGCAGCAAGGATATAAGAGAAATAGATGGAAATAAAGATGAGAATAAGAATATAGATGTGATGAGTGATAACAGTAGAGATTAAACAAGGAATGAGTGTATATTAGATTGGAAAAGGAAAGAAAGATTACAAAGGAAAACACACTCCCACCTTATCTACTTTACTGCATTTTGACTAATGTTGTGGGAGGAGTGTATAAGAGATACAAGAGATGCCCTAAAGGGCTTGGAAGTGGGCTTTGGTTGGGCTTTACATGGGTTGGACTAATATCTCTTAACATAGAACATATTAGATTAGCCCTCAACCATAAGCCCACTATCTATTCTAATACATCATTCGACACATTACAAAGATTGTTGAAACGTGATGATCATCACTTTAAATTGAATGCTAACAATCTCCCCCTAAGGGATGATCATCACTTTAACTTAAATGCTAACAATCTCCCCCTAAGGGATGATCATTCAAATGATGATCCCAGAGATTTGTTCTTTTGTCTTTGACGACTTGAACTTTGTGTGACGATGTAGAATAGAATTGATTCATTGTTCCTTCATGCTCTGTGATCTTCAAAGTATCGACTTTGAATGTTCTTGCCTTGATCTACTTCTTCTGATCAGATGCGTCTACGTTTTAGATGATGATGGTGAATGGACTTCCGTCGGTACCAGCATAAAACAGTTAGCAATAAATCGTCCAGCGGCCATCATGTCGTGAGGCAAGATCTTTTAGATCTCATTAAGACTCATACAACTTGTATCCTTTAGATGAACACAAGTGTATTGCATAGGAAGTGTTCCTAAGAGATCTTTGATGAATCTCATGTCTCTAGACTCAATTATGTGCGTTTTGGTTTTAGTCGACGGAGGCATGGAGCAGAGTGCCACCTTTTCAATATCAACACATCTCGGAATGAGAGGTCGATAGATTATGCAGTGTTCTCCGTGAGAAATGAAACAAATATCTTTTAAGAGATATCTGAGTGGATAGGAGGGGTGGTGCAAATGCGTCACTGGGTCCATGACGTCTTGTCTTCAATATCAGTATCACCTTAGTGAGTACCGATAGCATATGTATTGACCCGGTTTCTGACCTAAGTTTTCATGGAGGGCTATTTCTTTTCACCCTTACAAAAACTTTTCTTTTTCATTCTTCAACCCCTTCTTTCTCCTTTCTCATTTACTCCTTTTTTCAATCTTACCTAAGGACTTCTAATTCTAGACTATTGGAATTGTCCTTGGGAAGATCCCTCCGGCTCTGGCGGATCATAGGACATAACCTAACCATAATCACCTTATTACTCCATGACTATCCTAGGTTTGTTGATCACTTGCCATAAAACCATTTGTGAAAATCTCTCAAAGTGTTTATGAATAAACACATTTTGTTAATACTTCGAGAGTTTTGCATTTTTTGAAATACTCCCCCTTCACATGTGCATATGAGATTTAAGAAAGAATTGCACATGATGGGTAGAGTTCGCACTTTCTAAACTGATCGATTTTCAATTAATATGACCATTGCGAGACACGTTTACATCACTAGTTAGACTAGCTTGAAGTTATTACCCGTCCCGGTCATATCAAAAGATCATCTCTCGAATTGGTACATTCTACTCAGACAAGTCCTTTGCGAGACACGTTTACATCAATGGATAACCATCTTGAAATTATTACCCGTCCCGGACTAGTCTTTTCGATTACTGACATTTATCTTTCGTCAATTCGAGGGTTCATGCTGAGTCTTTTTGAAGAACTCTTTTTGAGATTCCTTTTCGATCACATTTTAATCACATCTTCTCCCCCTCAAAAATAGCATGCAGTGATATTTTTGATATCAACTGATTAAAATGAAACTTTTTGGAGAGATAGACGGATTTGAGCATGAAATTGGAACATTTTTGTTTTTCTACTCCCCCTTAAACAAAGCATATGGTTAAACATTTTAGTTTAAAACAGTTTTAAGGTTTTAGGAGGGAGTTATCTTGAGCACTTTATGAAAGATTTGGAAAAATCTTATTGAAAAATCTTGAAGAAAATATGCTCAAGATAGAGAAGATTTTGAAAATCTTTGAAGATATGTAATGAGAAATATCTTCATTTGTTTTTAGGATAAGTGTTAGAAAAAGAAATTGGTTTTGCACAACACTTTCCTTTATATGAAGTTCGGGTCCGAAACTGAGATGTTCCGAAGCCATCGGGTTAAGCGCGGGTTTCGTACTGAAATGCACGAAAGCCATTTAAAAAAAAATTTGAGAAAACGACATGTTTTGAAAACATTTAAAGAACTCTCGCTCAAGCATCTATACATGCCCGTATCATTGTTGAATGATATTTCTAAGTACGTACAGAATATTGATTATACGAGAGACATGTCGGAGAAGAATATTTTTGGATTTTTGTGATTTTATATTGTTTTTGTATTTTTTGAAAATTTTCCATTTTTGTATAGTCTTTTTGATGTTTTCAAAAAATGTATATGCACAAAGAATGATTAAGTATGAACAAGTAAAAGTGGAGTTAAGAGTGGATGTAGACCAGGATATCCAAATGCGATGTTGGCATAAAGGTCTTCTCTTCCACATTCAGCGAGTGAACTCTCAACACTTTCACGAGTACCTGCAATCACAGAATCCACAAAAGAAGAATATGCACAAATAATAGTGTTAGAAGAACATGAATCATCACATTGAGGGTGTCCACTATCAACGGTTGTAGTGGTTTCTACATCCTTATCCTGATGATTTTCACTATTACTTGTTGTGGTGCAGCTATCAAGAATCTTTCCTGTGGGAATCCATCTAAGACCAACTGTTTTAAAAACTTTTCCCGTGGGAATCCACCTAGGGCAAGATCTAGGAGTTGTTTCCTTTTCAGATGCAGCGGAAGTCTCATTTTGAGAAACACTACGTCCTGTAGAGATCCACCTAGTTGGTTTCTTAGCCTTTTGCTTCTTAGCAACGGGTTTGTTGCTATTTGGTGTCTTAGAGGATTGTGCCTTAACACATGCATCATGATTAGCTGAAACGACACATTTTTGACATGTAGGACAAACAAATTCAACATTCTTGTTTAAAACAGCAACCTTAACTTTGTCACTACAGTCATTTGAAGCTTGTTTCTGGTTCGAAGAGGAATTTGAGTTCATAGTGTTGGATTCTACGTGGATAACATTTTCTTTTTCGCAACTACTCTTAGATGCAAGCCAATCCCTAGTCTTTAGTTGAATGATCCTAGGTAGTGGTTTACTACTACTAGCAGTGCTTTGTAATGTTGTAGAATTCATCACTCTAGGTTTTGTGCCTAAAATTCCGTCTTGTCGAACCTGTGCCTTTTGCCTAGCTGTTTCTAGGTAGTGATTGTGGACCGTTTTGTTTGAACCAACTGATTCTTTAACTGTTTTAATGGTCACATTTGGTGAGCAATTCCTAGAAAGGCCAGGTGCTTTCACTTTTGGTGTTTTAGGCAAGGGTGTTGGAGTGACTGGTTTTGTCAAATCAATTGTCACATCAACTGTTGGAACCGTTTGAGAAATTGACATTTTTTGCTGTTCCGAAGTTGATGGTTTTGCAAACTTAGTTTCCTCACCCTGCCTTTTTTGACTCTCAAGCTGAGACTTCAAAAGATCAATTTGTTCTTTCAAACTTTTGTAAGAACGCTCATACGACAATTTTTCATATTTGCATTCTTCCTTTTTCTGATCAAGTTGTTTAAAATATGTGACATTTTGTTTTTCAACCTTTGCGAGCGCATTTTCATATTTTAAAACAATTTCAGAAGTCTCAGCACGGAGTCTTTCATCATCCTCGACAGAATATGTTTGGAAAATAATGGACATGATGTCGGTCGATAGAGCTTCGAAGCAGAGATTGTCATTATGCTTTTCCAAAACTTTTATGTGTTCCAAGTATTCATTAGCTTCCTTCACTAAGGATTTGTGGTCCTTAACAAATTCGGCTGACTCTTTCAAAAGACATCGTTCAACATTAAGAACTACCGCATAAATTGCAGCAATATGTGGATTAATTTCCGATTCAAAAATCTTTTTAATTTCATCCTGAACACCTGGAAACCATTCAAATTTTTATTATTTGTTTTGGAAGCCACAACACTTTTATGTGTTTCAATTCTCTTTTTAAGATCAACCAAATATAGTCTAGCTGCACTTGAATCATAAGTGTTTTTAGATGCCATTTGTTCGATGTTAGGCAAATATTTTGAAACAGCTTTTTGTTTTGTGAAGACCACTGGTCTTTGAAAAAACAATTGTGACTCCTTTTGAACAAGATGAACCCCATCAAGTTTGTTAGCTTCATTATAGTCAATGGGTTTTTATTTCTCTGTTCAATTGTCGCATTTTGTTTCTGCTCTTTTCGGAAAGCTCAATCGTTTCACTAGAATCATAACCCGAAGGAGGGTCATGGATAACATTTATTAAATTACCATTATAAAGCACATTCTTTCTTTCTGAGCTTTCTTGAGATTATAAGGGTTTTCATAACCAATAGCCACTTTCTTTAGCGTATGTAAAATCGGGTTTGGATCGTTTATTAACAAGTTAACTGTTTGTGCAGAATGACCCGTTTTTACAAGCAAATCATCCAACTTTGCAATGGTTTCCTTTTTGTCATTGATCTCTTTAAGAAGATCCTTTTCACGTTTTAAAAACCTTTCATTCAACTCCTTCTTTTCTTTTTCAAGATTGGAATAAGTTGATTTTTGTTTTGAAAGTTGGTTGGTTAGTTCGGAAATTTCTTTGTTAAGAGCTTTGATTTGGTTATTCAAATTAACATCTAGAGTGTCAAATTTGATTTGTAAACGTTTCTCTCTTAACTCAGAATCTTTTAGGCTAACCTCAAGTTCTGACTGTTTTTTGTTATGAAAATCATAAGCTCTTGCATTGACCTTATAACTCTCAAGCTCAGTGGTCAATTTCACATTCGCGGCTTTTACATCGCGATTGATCTTTTTGACCTTTTCAATCTCAATTTGACAATTATGAAGTAATGATTCAAAGAGAGAACGGGTTTCCTCATCATTAGCAACATTTTGTGCAACTTGAACTTCATTAGGATCCATATCTGGATTTGTCAAATTAGTATTGCTACAACTTGGCGTGTCCATGTATGTATCATAATTAGGTTCGAGAGGCACAGAATGTGGCTTTTCATGAGCAAACAATGATGGTACCTCATGGAGTGGTTCTGTGTCATAGGACGGAGGAGTTTCAGAATCACTGCATGATGTAGTTTGTTGATCAGGCATAGGATCGGAGACGCCAGTGACTTCTGTAGAATTATCATTGATTCTGGTTGAATGCAAGAAGTCTGATTCCTCAGCAGTCAACGATATTCCCGAATGTTCCTTGTTGGCTAGCATCAGCATGTACTGGAGCTTTTCTACCTTCGTCATTGCAGGAACATTACCAATTCTGCCTATATCACTCCTTTGGATTCCAGATGAAGTCATGAAACAATAATCTTCATTTTGATTGACCCCATTCTGATCCATTTGATTTCCCGTATACTGCCCTGCATATTGCATTTGGTTCCCCGTCTGTATACCCATAGCATTTCCTTGGTGATTCCCAATAACATCAACCATTTTTCCGGCTTGACCCATATATAACTGCGTATTGTCAGTGTACGGTGAATTCCAATGGTTGTTGTTATGTGGTTCGATGTTTAATGCCCTGGAGAACAAAGCAAAACCATTTGCCAAAGCAGTTGAGAATTCGTCTTGGTGAGATGCCATTGATGATGATTGGTACGATAAAATGGATACAGGATCTTTGCAACAAAGTAGGAGATGTTGTTGTTGACGGTTGAACTTGGTTGTTGTTGTTGTTAAGCAAGTTGTTACGGTGGAATTTTGGTCTGGAAACTTAAAACCTCAATAACTTCATTTTGGAGCGTTTTCAGGCCTCGAAACTTGGGTTGAATAAATAAATTTATTCAACGTGTCCTTCTCCTCGGTCTCACGGTCGTTTTGACAGGTGTTTCGCTGAAAACGGAGTTACGGTTCAAAAGTTATGATCGTTTGAAGTTTCACAGAAGTACGAGGGCCAAAACTGCCAAATTTGAAAGTTTCCTAAGGCTGCTGGAAAGTACAGGGACTGAAATTGCAAATTCTAAAAACTGCTGAAATTCCTTCTTTGTCCGATATCTCAGTTCCCTTCTTTGTCCGATATCGCAGTTGCCATATGATATCGGATAGCACACAAATGCGAAATCTGATGATGAACTGCGATAGTTTCCTTTTACGCCCAAATGCGATAAAGATATCGCAGTTTGAATTGCGATAAGACACTCAGGTTGAAATGCGATAGAATTCAGACACTGAATTGCGATAGAGCTTCAGGCTTCAATTGCGATAAACGACACCAAATGCGATAAAACGCAGAATTCACTGAATTGAGATAATACCAATTCAGCCTGTGAGAAGATGTTAACTGGAAGCACTTTATCATTAAACCCAGTCAGCCTGTGAGAAGATGTCGATGAACCCAATCTAACCTCCTGTATAAAAAACAACGGCTTCATGTAGTGACTACTGATGAAGAAAACCCACTATGACGAACTTGAGACTGAAGTAAAAATCGCCCAGATTTGTGACTTAAGCTTGTACTATCCTTGTGACAAACCTCTTGACATATCCTCAACTACGTGAGACACTGAGTACTACAAAGTAACTCCTTAAAGTGATAGCTACTTTGTGAGAATAGAGAGAGAATCACAAAAGTAACTAGATATCCAAGTCTTCGTCACCATTAATATATGCCCAAACAAGTCATCTTTGCGGTAGGGTAGAAAGAAAGAAGATGAAATAAGTACATGCGTCCGTAAAACCTTACTTCAAACCCAAATAAATAATAACGAATCATCCCCGTAGTCACAGCTAATAATTTAACCATTGTCATTTGATTGTGAATCTTGATCAGGATCTTTTTGGCTATACGTGGTGATTTTGAAGGTGCAGTCCGATAATTTCATTTGTGATATTGTTGTGAAAAATGCCATAAAATGCAATTCTAATGATGCCGGAAAAATTTGAGTTTAAGAAATTTTTACGCCGAAAATTCCCCGAAAAATTCGAATTTTGGCCAAAAAATTTGAATTTTGGGCCAAAATTTTCACTCTTGTACCAGAATTTGAATCTCGCGTAAAAATGGACCGTTAAGTCTCCTGTGAAAAATAAATTCTACTCAAGTTGAATTGCGATAGGTTCTTTTTGGCATAATGCGATAAGGTGTGATTTGTGATAAACTGCGACAAAGTTCCAATCGCGATAAGTCCCAAATGCGATAAGCCCCAAATGCGATAAGCACCAAATGCGATAGGGACCAAATGCGATAAGAAAGTCGAAGTGCGATAATTCAGCTCAGAGATGCAAGTGCGATAAGAGGAGTTTGCAAATGCGATAGAAGGTTCTGAGTTGAAATGCGATAAAGGTGCCCAAGTGCGATAAAATCCCAAATGCGATAACCTCAGTCAAATGCGATATCTCAATCAAATGCGATATCTCAATCACGATAATCTCCCAATCGAGATAGAAGTCAACTGCGATAAGAGTCAACTGCGATAAAAGTCAACTGCGACATTTTGCTTTTTCCAACCACTTTCCACTGACTTCTTACACCTTTTCTCACCAACTATGCTACTTTTGACCAACTTTTTTCATAAACCCATGAATATTCTCCATAAAATATTCAATATATACCAATTATAATATTCACAAACAAATCTTATACAAGATTTCTTTGTGATTTTGGATCAAAGTAGCTAAGAACACACCAAATTTCTGCCTTGTTCTTGCGTCTGAATCCAGAAAACCACAAAAAGCTCACGTTTTTATGATAAAAAACGCAACTGATGGGTTATTTCAAACACAAAAACGAACCTAGATATAGCACTAAACTCGGCTGTGATGAAGACAAAGAAAAACCGAGATAAAACACAACATAAATCACCTTTATCACCTTAAAAAACACCACGAGCAGCCACCCGGTTAGCTCTTGATACCAATTGTAGAAGCATAGATTCACGACATGGAGGTGGAGGAAACACCATAAACACGAACTAAAGATTAAACATTATAAATTCGGTTTATTGATTGGGAGGTGTGTATGTTTTCTAGAGAGAGAAAACATACACACCTCAAAGAACCTGTGAATCCTCAACCCTCCAAATGTGGATAAGGATGGTATTTATACAAAGAATACAATGACTAACTTAGCCTAAATGTCTAAACTAGTCCTTGTACAAAGAATGAAGTGCAATTCCCAAATATGACAAACTTTAAGGCTAACAGATCCCGATAACACCGTGAACTTTCTGACTGGATTGAAAATCCTCGCAAGGACTTAAAGGAGATCTGCCAACAATAAACTTAAACCTAAGGCTACCTGAATCCCAAGGCTGTTGTATAGCTTTTACATGTACCGGTCAATTAAACAAAAATAGGATCTGTTAATTCAATCAATTGAATCAATTTTGGTCAATTTTTATAAATTGTTAAAATTAGGGTTTGTTTGTTTGGAAGTGAAAGAGCTGAAGAAAAGGGGAGATGATAAAGTGACAGGTGGAGAAGATGATGGAAACGGTGGAGAGAAGGTGGTGGGACGGTGGTGTGACGGAAGAGACGGTGGAGAATCGAGAGAGAAAGTGTAGAGTCGAGAGAGATGGGAGCAAAAAATAAGAAAAAAGAAGAAAAAGAAAAAACTATATAATAATGTAAATTGACTACTATACCCCTTCCAGTTAAAAAAAGCGGGGAATGGGGATGAGACACATGGCACAATTTGATGGCTTCCTAGGCTTTTTATTTTAAGACTCATTCTCAATATATCTCACCTATATATATATATATATATATATATATATATATATATATATATATATATATATATATATATATATATATATATATATATATATATATAATATATATATATGTAGGGAAGTGAATATGAAGTTGTTAGGTATGTAACCTTAGATGAAAAACCACTTAATACTAAGCCATTTTAATTCAAAATCATGCAAAACTACGTAGTTTAGCTTAATAGCCTTCAAACTAGATCATATAAATTAACTCATCCATAAAAATACATATTCCCAAACTTATTAATTGTAAACGAATATTCAACATCTTAGAGCGCATATCGTAGAAAATAAAAGCCAACATCATCATTTCATATTAAGATAATTCTTAACCATCTTCATATCAATTCATTTAGAAGATAAAGAGAGATTCACTTGAATTTTTAATGGGATCTAAGTTAAAACTGCATAGTTTTCATGGGTTTTTCATCTAATGTTACATGCCTAACAACCTCATATTCACTTTTGCCTATATATATATATATATACACCACCATTACAATTGATGTGTGAAATCTAGTTTTAATATCTATAAACCGATCCTATGCAAGACTTCACCAACTCTCACAAGCAGTGTACCCGTTCGCGTAGTATAGAGTCGGCAAAACTGGGTCGTTCGCTTGAGCGAGGGTATCTAAGTGAACTAAATTAGACTAGACTAATTTGACAACTATTGTGCTTTAACCCAAAATAAATAAAACCCATATCCACGTGATCGTATGATAGATTAATTCACTAGAATACTAAAAATAAATACAACAAAATAATAAAATTACGAAACTACCTGGAGATTAAAGACATTGGGGAGATCTGGAGCATTTATTTTCAATTTTGGATGAAACGTGCGAATCTGAGACAACCTTAGGGACGAGTGGTGTAATTTATTCTAAAATTTATATACCTCAATACTCTTTCAGTTTTATTCACACTTTCAAGTATATTCTTTCTTTTTGCACTCTAAACTTCTCATCTAAAAACAATGCCTCAAAAAACTCACAAAACCCAAACACCAAAAACATGTCACTAACAAAACGTTCCAACACTCATTTCCACTTTTAGTATGTGACCGGATCTTCACACACGCCTTGTGTTAGATGTGATACTAAGAATTATACGTAGTCTAGCACGCGGAATTTACTAGCTAGCACTTAGAAGACTTTATGTGTTTGTGTTTTATATGGTTTGAATGTAACAATGAATGAACACAGAATAATGAACTTTCAACTTCAACGATTCAATATTATTAGAACAATAATACGAGTGATCTCCTATCACTAGGGTTTACAACCTTGAATCTCTATGAATTAATTCGTTCTTCTATATCTCTAAACTTTAACCTAGGAAATCCTTTTATAGACTAAGGATTCCTTTACAAGATAACTATCAACTAAAACGTATAAGATATTCACAATACTTTTCCATAATTATCTATTACATAAATCATAAACAGTACAAACTTCTTCACTCAGCAGTCCTAACTGCTTATGTCTTCAAAACTCTTCAGCAGTACTAACTTCCATTGATGAGTGTGTAAATACTCATCATTTTATGCCCATTTTAGACCACAAAAATACCAAAAACGGCCAAATACACCATATATTATTGCAAATATCCTTGGTTTGTGTTTTTATGTGTTTCAGGTACAAAAGGATCGAAAACAGGGCGAAAACAGACAAAATCGAGCACAGGATGGGAAAATCGTGAAAAGCTGAAGCTGGGAAAGGAAATTACGAGTTTGGACCGGGATTATGCTCAAATTGTCAAAGTCAACCCTCAGAAATATCAAAAGGGTCAATATTGGTCCTTGGACATATTTTCAGAATGTTGCATAAATGGTCCCTTAATTTTCAGAAATGACACATATGGTCCCTAAACTTTAGCCTAATCCTAAACCATTTTAACCCAAAATAAATAAAACCCATAACCCACCACTTTAACCCAATCCAACCCTTATCCTAAATCCTAAGCCCAACTCCACAAAGCCCAAATAAACACACCCTTTTCTATCCCGTTTTGAGTTAAACACAGGTCAAACCATCGGTCAACTCATCCCTTTCCCACAAAACCACCAAACCGCCAAAAATCAAAACCATGTCCTCCCCTACCTCACCAGACAACTTTGTCCCCTCACCCATGCTTTTCACTGAAACACGCCTCCAACCTCCCCCCTCCTACTTAGCTACTCACACAGTCCCACGTGCAGAAAATTAGATAAATCCCACTTGCCAAGTTTCCCGCCAAATCCATTATGGACGACTGAGATCACTTTGATTTAATCTAACGATTGGGAATGAATCAGAAGAATATCAGGAAGCATTTGGGAGTATTATTTAAAGAAAAGAAGACCAAGAAAGAAGGTTGTCACTGTTTTAGACCATTAGTAGTGTAACTTTAGTAGTCTAGTAGTTTTATGAGTTATTTCAGTTTCAATTTCAGTTCTCAAGTTTAATTCTAGCTTCTTTAAGGTCATTTGTATTTAATGTTATCAGAATTGTTCCAACTTCAAAGTTTAATGAATTTCCAAATTTTCATGTTTACTGTTGATCAAATTGAATTTCTTTAATTGTTAAAAAACCCTCATCCCTGTTTATATAAGCTTATATAAGCTTTTCACAGCTTTTATGAGCTTATTGGTGGTTAATATCTGTCTCAATTTCATATTAGTTAAAAAGTCAAAGAAAGTCAAACAACTCAGTTAAGTGCTTATTTCTGCTTTTTAAGTGTTCATTTAGGCTTAATATAGTTAGAAGATCAGTAGTGTTCAAATTTCTGAGCTTATATTAGAACCTAGTAGTTGTAATGTCATAACAGTCCCCAAAAGGGAGTGTTTGGCTTTATTAGTCAAACGGGTAAATTTTGTTTAATACTGTTCTTTTGCCATTTGACTTAGTCCAATCTTCTTCAATTCAGTACATTTAAGCTGTTGGTAGAAGCTTTATGCCTGCTGTTAAAGATTTTGAGGGTTTTGAGTTTCTTAGTGCATTTATAGGGTGTAAGCTGATCCAGTTAGCTTATTGTGGCAATAAGCTGATGGGATTCCATATTGTGGTGTTTTCATGCTTCTTTTAGTTCATGCAGTGAGATGTCAAGAGTTGGAATTAGATAGGTGGGATTTGGATAAGCTTTGTGCAGGGTTTGCACTGCACAAGGACTGCAGTCTGCACCAGATTTGAAGGTTAGATTTGAATGTTTATTTTTGAAGTTTAGATCCTCATTTTAAATACACAAGTAGATTGATAGATGTAGTTCCCTATTTCAAAAAGTGTTTCTCAGTTAGTAGCTTATTGAAGCTTATTTTTCAGCCCATAGTTGCCTGTGTGGCCTGTTCTAACTCTGCACTCAGCTTTTTATGTTTTTAGTCATCTGATCTAGGCCCTTTTTCAATAAGCAATTGATCTTACAAATTAGGCATTTTAGGTTTGTAGGTAGCCTGTAGTACTGAGAAGCTTTTGCCCCCTTTAGTTTTCATTTTTCAGCTTATTAGAATGCTTAAGTTTGATCTGCAAGTAGGTAGTTTAGCCCTCTTTTCTGTCTTTATTTTGAACCTGTGCAGCAGCCTAATTGCTTATTCCTAGTGCTTATTTAGTCTTTATTAGTTGTTTTAAGCTTGTTCTAGTATGCTTTTATGATTTCTAGCTTTTGATAATTTTTGAATAGTTTTAGCTTATTTTTAGCTTATTTTCAAACTGCTTATTTGTCCCATTCTGCTTATTAGGTTTAGATAAGCTCTGGTTTTATTTTTCCTAGCTTTTAAATTAAATTTTAGATTTACTTGAATTTTTTCAGATTTTTCTAAACTGTTTTGCTATTTTTAAATCATTTAAATAGTTTAATTTAGTTTTAAATACATATTAATTAATTAAAAAGTCAAAAAAATATTTTTCTTTTTCCCAAAATTTTATTTTATCATTTAGGATATAGGAAAAATAGTTTGGTTCCTGTGGAGTTAATATTTCTTAGTTTTGACGTTTTTAGGTTCGTTCTCAGTTCCCGTTTTCTTTAATTCGCGTTTTTTTAGTCCAATTACGTTTTTAATCACGTTTGTTTTTCTTAAATTGTTTTTCTCGCCTTTTAAGTCGTTTTTAATTTATGTTCACATATCGTAGCTTAGAAAACCAAAATCCCTTTTTATTCACCATTCACTGCACGCAATCACGATTCGAGAACACGAATTCCATTCACGCCTTCGTTGGGGATAACGACCCGAGAATACAACTTCCACTGTATTCCTTAGAAATAAATACGACTTGATTCCAGCGAATCAATAACAGTCTTAACTGCTATCTTCAACAGTTCTAACTGCTATAGCTTAATTTCCTAACAATCCTCCCCTAAACTTATGATTTCTATCCAAATCACTAAGTTTCTTCAAATTAAGCTTTATCTCTTATATGAATAAAATTCTTTCAAACACCTATCTAGCAAATCTCTTAGATCTAGCTTTCACTTCTTCTGCAAGGTTGAATATCTTTGTCACCAACATATCAGCCATCTCAGATTCTTCATTAGCTTCTAGCATAACACTTACCATCATTGTCAAAACACCTAGTCTGAGTGGATAATCTTTTTCAACCAGCATATAGATCTCTATTCCATCCTTGGTAGACACTCTATGTACTCCACACGTTCCAAATAACTTCCAAGTGACATCCATGACTTGTGCTTGAAATCTCCATATTGACTCTCCTCCATCTGGTTCATAAATTCTCTTCAGTTGAACCCATAATTCTTTATCTTTATCTTCAATAGGATCTTTATCTCTGAATCTCTCTTTCACTAAGCTCCATAGTTGATTAAGATCTTCTCTGTCAAAACCTTTGAGTAAATCTTCAAACAACTTGTACCTTTCAGAAATATCTCCAAGTCTGATTATCTTCCATCCTTTCATTCTTCCATCAATGAACACTTCCCAGTCAATGATTGGATGTTTTACTTGTAAATGTTTGATATAAGAAGATTCTGGAACAATCATCATCATACTTCTGATCTTCTCATTTGTTAACCCTTCTTCTTCAGACTTTTGTTTCTTTGCAACATCTGATTCCATAGTTTCTGATTCTCTCTTCTTACCTGTTTTGAAACCTCTTCTTGGAGTATTCATAATAGCATAAGTTTCATAGAATTCCCTTTCAATTATGGCATAAGATTTTCCCTTGAAGTCATTCATAGTGTAACTTGCTGAGTTCTTCAAATAATGTTTCATAGACTCAACTTGTTCCTTCTTTGTTGGCAACTTTATCTTGTATCCTGACTTCTGCCTTTCTCTTATCCTTTGAATTAGATCTTCCCATGTTGCTACTCCATTCTTTTTGAGTATGAACTCTTTAAGCTCCTCTGTCTTTTCTTCTTCATTCAACTGTTTGTCTTTGAGAACCATTGAAGCTTGAGCTCTTACAATCACATCAGAATCCAACAAATATTGTAGATGTTTATTGAACTCCTCTTGATTTACCTCTTTTGATCTTGTTCTTTCCATGAATTCAGCTATGTTTCGTACATCATCAGCAGCCATTTTTCTTGCAAATTCCTCATCTTGAGCTATCTGAGCTTGTTTAGCTTCTTCATTAGCCAAATCTTCTTCTATCATAAACTGGCTCAGCAGAAGTTTCACCAGTTGGAAATGCTTGATGCTCTGTCTCAGCAGTCTGAACTGCTTCAACATTTGGAACTGCTTAATGTGTCTCAGCTGTTTCTTCTTGAACATAACCAGAACCTGAACCAATATCTGCAAAATTACCAAAACCTTCATCTTGTTCTGAGCCTTTATCATGCCTCCCCTGAGAACCTGATCTATCCTTGTCTTTACCAAATTTCCTCCCCTGTTTGGAAGAATTTTCATCATCCCCTTCTGAACCATCTGAATCATCATCATCAGAAGAATCATCATCCAATATCACTTTTGCCCTTTTCTTCTTTAACTGATCTTCAAGCTTCTTCACCCTTTTAGTTAGCTTGGTGTAGACTTTGGAAAACATTGCTTTATGAGATTTCAGCTCCTCATTGTTCTTCTTAAGCTCCTCCTCCAAGGTCTTTACTCTGTCAACTAACTTGGTACATATTTCCATCAATTCAGTTTGTGAAGAGCTACCCTCATCACTTCTAGCTGTGTGACCTGCTAGGAGAGGTGAATCTTTGGGCAAGGATCTAGTCACAACCCTAGTTAGACTAGGTTTAGACCTTCTCCTATAGGTGATGGGTGGTGGTTGGGTTGTTTCAAGTTCTTGAGTGGATGTGTGATGGGGATCAGTTGGAACTGCTGAACCTTCACCCAACTCAGTTTGAAGCATTTGAGGAAACAATGGAACTGGTTCCCCTTGAAAAAGCCTACTAGCCATAGCCATATTTTGAAAAACCTTTGATTGAAGGCTAGGCGTAGCAAAAGTTTCTGTTGGTTTTGTAAGCAAATATTTCTTTTTATTCAAAAGAGTTTGAACAAATCTTGGATACATTAGAAACTTTGTTTTACGGTCAACATTTGATGCCATACCCTCAAAAATAAATTTTGAAAAGTTAAAAACTCTGTTTGTAGACAAGCAAATGAGAGCAATAGCAATATTGCTACTGAACTGCTCCCAAGCAGTCTTTTTAGGACTTAAACAACTTAAAAGAGTATGTATCAAAAATCTCCATTGAGGTGAGAAACATCCTTTTTGAAAAGTTAATTTGTTTTCAGATGTATCATACCCCATTTTGGTAAGTTCTTCCCATATTTCAGTATTTAGCATAGTGTGGATACCATCTGAGTCATTTAATTTAAGATGTCTCCTAATTATAGACTCGGTAACAACAAACTTAATACCATCTACTTCAGTATGAATTTCTATGTCTCCGTCATCACTTATCAAGACAGATGAATTCTGCCAGAACTGTGTGATGTGCGAGACATAAAGAGTAGGAGAAACAGTTAGAGCATACCTTATGTGAGAGTGGTTGAGAAAGTCCACAATCTCATAAAACTTTGGCCCATCTCCTTGCTCTGTTTTCTATAAAAACGCAACCTGGTTGTGACGCTTAACAAATTCCAATCCAGCCATTCTTAGTGATGAAAAATGAAAGATTATAGCAATACAATGATCATGTAAATTGGAATTGAGGTTTTATGTAGTCGCTTGGGGTTTATAGGTACTGTTTAGGGTTTTGCGAAATATGCGTATAAGATAAATTATCTTTAGAAAGAGAATAAATAAATTTATGGTAAAAAGATAATTATCGTCTATAAAAATCCCTATAAGTATCTTAAGAATAACGGTTTTACCCCAACAGCTAGAAAATTAATTACTGACAGATTTTTACAACGGCTAGTTGAGCCGTCCTAACATTGTACTAACCGTACCAACTGTTGGAAAATTTTTTTTGAGCCGTATGAATTTTTGAAAATTTTAAAATACCATGGCTCAAACATAGTTTTTAGCAAACTATCAGCTATTAACGGATTTGATATGTCTTTACCAATAGCCGTTTGCTTTGGACTAGCCAACTCTTCAGACTTAGATATGGTGAGCTGATAACCATACAATTTTTGGTAAATTGTCAACCATCAACGGATGTGATTAGTCTTTACCAGAAACCGTTTGCTCTGGACTAGTTGGTTCTTATGTGGGTAAGACATGGTGAACCAATTACCATTTGTTGTATGCAAAGATCACATACTAATCTCTAGAACACCATTTAGTCCAAAACATCAAGCATTCATAATCCCTTAGTGTTTTCCCTCCAATCCTGCAATTGTTAGTCCAAAAACAAAGAAACAAGATACAAGCATATGACTAACAATGCATAAAACAAGAAAAATTAATTTCCTTGTGGTGCCCAAGCTAATACAGACTTAAGCTTTCCTCTAGCATCAACATAATTCATTCTTTTCAAAACAATCTTAGCACCATTGGGTTTAATTGGTCTCCATACCCAACATGCTGATGCATTCCCTCCAGTACCCATATTTCCCTTAGCAGTGTTTTTATTCATACCAGTACCAACTACTCTGCTAGCAGTTGGAACTGCTGGCTTGGTAGTTGTTACTTTAGGTTTCCAAACTTGATTTTTTACAACTGCTTTGTGATGAAAGGATCTATTAACAGTTTTTGGTGCTGGTTTGGAAAACATTTTTGCACCTTGAACTATTGGCCTTGGGTGAATTGTTCTCATAGGTCTGACAGTCTGAATTGCTGGTCTAGCAGTTTGAACTGCTTTAGGTCCAGATCTTAAAAGAACTGATCTAGGTATCATTCTATCATTCCTAAGAAAAGATTGAGGTCTTGCTATGCTCAAACTATGATTTGTATATCCAGATACCCATTTATCACAATAATCTGCAAGATGGTTAAAGCTACCACAAGAGTAACAAGCTTTCCTATAGCAAACAAAATCCTCCCCTAATTGGTGAGATTTGAGGTCATTCCAATTCCTTTGGTTACCTCTTGGCTTGTTTGTGGTTCTATACATTTCTGCATACCTAACTGTTGGTCTAAACGGTTTGGCATTTGATCTAGGCCTAACAGTCTTAGGTTTAACCATCTTTGGAACTTTTGGTTCCTTCACTTTAGCACTAACAGGCTTAACCACAGCCTGATCATCCTCATCATCAGAAGTCCATTCCTCAATGGTTGGAGCATCTGAGTCCTTAGCTGAGGACCTATCAGAAGACACCTTGTCCTCAGATAGTGATTTATCACTTGCACTTTCATACACAGGTTTGTCAACTACATCCTTCTTGGGTTGAGGACCATAGTTAAGCACAGGTAATTGAAATTCAGGGAGTCTTGTGTGTTCAAAGTCTATGCCTGAGGGTGTTGGAATTCCTCTATAAGGAGGTGGAACTGACTTATATCCTAGGCCTGACTTAGCTTTATTAAGGATCTGATTCTCAATTATCTTTTGAACACCTTTTGATGTGTATTCTAGTGTGTCTACACTCATCTAAATGTTCTCCTTAGCTTTCTTAACCTGTTCTAGCTCATGTTTTAACAAAGTGATCTCATTCTCTCTAAACATTAAGTCTCTCTTAACAATAATCATATCATCAGAAAACTTAGACTCATTATTTTTATAATGAACAATTTGTTCTTCTAACACAACTAAAGCTCTCTTATGATTTGCTAAGCTAAAAGCAGTTTCAACTAGCTCTTTTCTCTGATTCTCATATCTTGTCTTAAGTGTTTCTAGATCTTTTAAAGCTTCACAAGATTTAGAACATTTTGAAACTTGTACCTCAGAATCAGAAAATGCCATGAGAGCAACCTCTGTAGATGCTTCTGCTTCCTCCTCTGCAATGTAGCTCCAGTCAAATCCTAAGCCATCAATGGCAACCATGGCTTTCGAGCTTGAATCAGTAACCTCCACAACCCTTGACTTGTTTCCATATGCTCTGCTCTTTCCATCATGTTGGCTTGGCAATCTGCACTCCCTTGAATAATGACCTTTCTTGTGGCAGTTGAAACACTTAATCTTGGACTTGTCATACCCTGCAACATCATTACTGTTTATGACAATATTCTTGCCAGTCTTCTTCAAGAATCTCCTAGCTCTCAAGCTGAGAAGAGAGAGCTGCCACTTGATATCCATCTCTTCAATATCATCTTCATCAATCTCTTGAAGATCTGAATGAGTCAACATACTTCCATTGTGCTGAGTAGTCAAGAAAGCACAATAAGTATCATCATTCAAAAGTCCACTAGTACTGCTTGAGGTGCTAGCAGTACCAAGGTTTACACTAGCAGTACCAACTACTCCAGCAACTTGCACTTCTTCATCTGTACTTGAGGAACTGGGAGTTGATACAAAGGCCAAATTCCCTGAGCTTGAGCTTGATCCAGCAGACTTCTTAATATCATGTTCAACTATCTTGAAGTTGCTATAAAGATCCATTAAGCTCATGGAATCTATATCAGGCTTGTTTTTCCATACAACCACATGCATAGCCCATTCAGAAGGTAGACTCCTCAGAAATTTGGAGTTGAGATCTTCCTGAGGCATCTCAATTCCTAGAACAGCTAATTGACTCACCAGCTTTTGAAGCCTATTGAACATATGATCCAACGACTCATTGCTTGTTGCTGTAAAGTTCTCAAACTGATGCTTGAGAAGGGTCTTCTGGGTTTTCTTGGTGGCTTCATTCCCACCATATCTTGCAACAATAGCTTCAAAAAGGGTTTTAGCACACTTAAACTTGCTAAAATTCAACAACTGGTCATTGGGAATAGTCATCAGAAGCAAACTTCTAGCCTTAACATCATTCTTGTGCCTTGCCTTCTCTTCATTAGTGGTTGGCTTTGTCTGCACTGTAGTCTCAGATTTTCCTTCAACAAGAGTTGTTGTTGTTACTGGTGTAAAAGAGTTTCCTTGTTACTAGTTGTCAATATTTTGAACGCTCAATCAACCAATCCTTTATCAGAATAAAATCAAGGTTAACTATCCAAAGAAAGACAGATCAACAAAGCAAATCTTATCGTTCAAAATGAGAGGAAAACATTCTTATACTCGTGGTTAAACACCACAAGACTTCTCATAGGGACAAAGATGGGTAAAACGAAATCAAATAGCGTTAGAAGATTCATAGATACTTATCAAAAGTAAGAGACAAATAACAGAATGTGTCAAGTACGTCATCGCCATGGAGATCCTCAGAACGCCCGAAAAGGCATCAAAATGATTAACCAAAGGATCAGAGGTTAGAGTCAGAATCTGAAGATAAGGATCAAATAGTGTCAGGCAATTACTATGTAATTCTCAATGCCTTCAAGATTTATATAGGTTTCAAAATCTTAGGTGGTGCAAGGCATAAGCCTTCAATCTCCAAAAGTGATCTCAACAGGCTTTAACCAAAAGCAAGGCACGAATCAGAGTGATGCGGAAGCAATGATACTTAAACAAATGCCTTATAGTCTACCCATTCCTCACTGGTCAAAACTTAAGTTCATATCAAGAAATCCTAAAGCAAGTTCTCAAGGTGTTCTCCTATGTTCTTACAGTGGAAGCCTAATGGTCCAAAACTCACAGGTCAAGGGTAAATGTATTACGAGTCGCAGCCTGTCTCTGATACCATAAATTGTAACACCCCGACCCGACAAGGGTAAAGATGTCACATATCAGAACAAACACAAGCATATGACATAAATAATACAATAGAATTTCAAGGGTTACAAAGGAAAATCTGAAACTACAAGGTTAATACAATAATTTCTAAGTCTAAATATAAATTCTTCTATTCATCTTCAATAGCTAGTAAGGTCTTCTAAGTCCAAGGTACTTTCCACTCATACCCAGCTTCCAAACTAAAACCTGCCGCAGGAAAAGAAATGCGGCTGAGCTTAAAAAGCCCAGTGAACAGATATAAAGGTAACAAGCAGTAATAATGGGATAGTGATGTAAGTGAAACAATGCAAAGTGTAACAAGAGTGAGGATAGAAAGAAAGATAAAAGGTTATGCAGATATACCAAGAGTTAAGGAATAGTTACAAAAGATAAGAGGAAAGGGAAAAGTAATCCCAACCCGAGCCCAAATCAATTCAAGTCAAGTCAAGTATTAAGTCAAGTGTCAGGTCAAGTATGTATCCGGAGGGGTGACCTCGGAATACTAAGCACAAGGTTATAAGGTAAAAGGGAAAAACAGTAATCCATTACGAGCCCAAGTCAAGTCAAGAAATCAAGTAGCAAGGTGTATGGAGGGGAGACCTCGGTACCAAGTACAAGGTGAGGGGATACCTCCAAGGGGTGGATTCATGAGCTCCCAAGATGTGAAAGACGTGTATCGCACACACCATCAGTCACCAAGTATAACAAGTAATCTAAACAAGTCAAGTCAAGTCAAATCTAGGATGCATCCATACGCCCCAGGTGGCCAAAGTCTGCCTCTACATAACAAATCAAATCAAGTCAGGGACGGGACAGGTCATCACTCTCCTGCCCTAGAGTCATGCCATCGGTGCATCAATGACATGGACATGAAACCCTCATGCCTAGTTATGGCTCGTAATCTCAAACTGTGAGTCAAGGGTCAAGTATCAAGTATCAAGTATCAAGTTCAAGTTCCAAGTTCAAGTTCAAGTTCCATATCAAGTTGTTCAAGTCAAGTTTCCCATTTCAAGTGGTTCAAGTCAAGTTTCCAATTCAAGTGTATCAAGGTTCAAGTCAAGTTTCCAATTCAAGTATATCAAGGTTCAAGTCAAGGTTCAAGACAAGAGATCATAGCAAAGGTTCAATTTAAAAGTTCATTTAAAAGAACTCCTTTAATAATGGTTTTAGTAAAAATGATCTTTCAAAATAGTTTTCACAACAATGGTCTTTCAAATCAGTTTTTCATAAAGATAGTCCTTAAGAGTTATTTTCATAAAACTTTAGTAGAATTACATTTAAAAGTGGTATCGCATCGTTTTATAATAGCTTTTCTCAAAACATTTTCATATATAATTAAGAAAGTTTCCACATCCAGTTTTAACATCAAGTAGATCTTCTAGGTGTCCAATGATTTGAATATTCAGGTCAAAGGTGATGAACGAAGTATATCAAGTATCAAGGGAACATGGCAAGGTTCAAAACAAGAAATCAAGGCAAGGGTTCAAAGCAAGGTTCAAATCAAGTGGATCATATCAAAGGTTCACAATACAAGGGGAAACATAGCAATGGCTTGGGGAATCCTAATGAATCAAGATCAGAAGTCAAGAGAACGAAAACACCCTTACTGAGAAAGGATAGAATATCTGTACCTCATTAAGGAAACAACCAAAAACACAATAATAGCAAAACTGACAAGAGTCAAGGTCTCTCCTTCTTCCCACCTAAAGGAGTAGAAGACATAATTACAAAAGGTTCTTATTTACTAATTTTAGTCACCCTTCCATTTTTAGTAACTTTACCAAATTTAGCAGTTTTATGTTTTTATCAGGTTTCCCGACTTAGTAAGTTTCCAGAATTAGTAGGTTTCCATATTTAGAATATCATAAGTTTAAGTATTCAAATGTGACAATGATATTAGTTCAAGGTTCATAATGTTGATTATATAAGTTTAGGGTTTATAATGTAGTTCTCATAATTTTAGGGTTCATTATGCAATTATCACAAGTTAAAGGACCAAAGTGTCATTATGGTAAGATTAGGGGAAAAAGGTAAATATTATCAAGTTGCATGTTTTCATCAGTTAAGACCCTTAGTTTTAGAAAAATGACCATTTAAACCCTTTAGTTTAGAATTAAACACATTATACCTTTTTAATATCCTTAAAACCTTTCACAGATTATACACACCAATTAGACCTGTTTTATACGATTTTTCATCCATATAAGAACTCAGAATAAAAATTCCCAAAAATTCATACACATACCTAGATGTCTTAAAAACTTACCCTAATTTTTCCAGAATTTATTATTAAGCAAACTATAGTCCAAAAATCCTTTTAGTCAAGTCATCTAGATTACTGATCAGTTTTAACATACGAAAAGTTTGCAGTTCAAAGCCCTATCAAAATAACTTATAAAAATCCAAAAAAATCAAAACAACTAATTTGTATTCCAAATACTATTCTTCAGAAATTTTAGGTCATAACTTGTTATAGATTCCAAATTAAAAATCATAAGCTACAGATGAATTTTCGTAACCCGAAATACAGTTTTGACATCCGATCTCATAAATTCGAAAAATGTGACTTCCAGACCTCTAAAAATTATGAGGTTAATTTCTACAGAAAGATATTTCATTGAACTTAATTCTAGACTCAAAAACCACCTAAAAACACGCTTACATCATTTAGATACAGCCGAATAAAGTCTAACAAATTTCCAGATCTGTGGCAGTTTTATAAATTTCATGTGTAATTCTTTTAGAAACTCATATATAACACAAGGCCTTCACCTAACGATTCACAAACACTTATATGTCGATTCATTCATACCAATAACATGATCATAACCATTAAATTTCCAGATTCGTATACATATTCGATTCATGTTTAGGGTTGTGAATTCGTTATTTTATGTTAACATATCATTATGTGTTTTATGATTATATGATTTTATGTGATCCAAAACTCGACAAGAACAATAAGAACACACAAGAATCAACAAGAGGATGATACAATACCCTCCTAGACCACGAAGAACACGAACACAACAAGGTTAATTCACCACAAATCTCCTTCTTTCCTTCTTGTTTGGTTCGTACAGCAGAAAACAAAAGCGACAAAAATACAAGTCGATTAGGGCTTGTTGTTAATTCGTATGGATTGATTTTGATGGAAATAAGATTACCTTAATTCGAATCACACAAGAACACACCGAATCTTTCACTTACTGCTACTGATGATCGAATAGAGGAGGGACAAAACAAGCCGAGACTTTTTGTTAGAGAGGATTAGGGTTTGAAAAACAATGTTCGGTATAATGGAATAGGAGAAGAAACCGTGTATTTTGATTTGTATATTTTAGGAATGGGTCAATTATCATTAATGGGCTTAACAAGGTTTTAGCTATCAAGAACTTGGACCATATTGTGGTCAAGGGGGGGAGCGGCACACATTGCATAGTTCTTCCTTTTTTTCTTTTTTCTTGCAAACATTATATTGTAATGTTTTATTTGTTATTTAACTTTGGTTAGAACATATATAATGTTATCAATGTGACTTCATAAGTTTCTCAAAATTTTAAATTTGAGGGCATTTTTGTCTTTTCAGATTATATAAATTTTGGGGTTTTACAACTCTTCCCCTCTTAAAAAGAAATTTTCGTCCTCGAAAATTGAAGTACGAAGGTTAGACGAAGTCGTAGCAAATCGTAAAAGATCGTCACAAACATCCTCACGCCCGGGGAGGTTCTTCCAAAAGGATCTTCAAACCAATTAGTTTCTCATGACTCAAATCAAACAAGGTGGGTTCAAATTCTCGGAAGGAGGCAAAATTGGGTTGATTCTGATCAAAAGGTCCATGCAATATAAAATGGATGATAAGTGAATTTTCTGGAAAGCTCACACGGAAAGCGAACAAGATTTCAAATCAAATTAACTGTATCAATAGTAGAGAGCTCTACAAAGAGTTTAAGATTCATAACTGAGGTCAACAGAATGCAAAACGAGAATTCAAGCTCATCCAGACATCTAATGAACAAAGGCAGAGTATACACATAACGGTGAAAGCAGATTAAACGCATAGGTGGAAAGAACCTATAGTCTCACTAACGTAGATAATCTTAAATAGCTATCAGAATTCTAAGGCTTCTAAGGCACTTCTCGAAATATCCTATACCCACAACAAGTGCACGTTATATGACGTAAGTATTATCATGTTGGCCAGACGTCATAATACTGGCATCATATAAATATGCCCTCATGATGGTCATACTTTATCTCGAGTCGTGAGCAAAACAACCTATCTTAATCCACCTAGTACTTCCATAGTCTCAGAGGTCATCCAAATCAATGTCATAGTCAAGAGCGAAAACAAGACTACTTGCAAGAGTATCGGAATCCCAGATTGCCTAGCAGAAGTAAGGTATGCCGTCCACAAGCATCAGATCTTCCACAATTCGCCAAAATTCCCAAAACAAAACTATCATCGAACATACGAAAAATTAAACACGGAACTGAAATGCTTCTAGGGAACTTAACTCATTAGAGGATCTTATTACTATATACGAAGCTTAAGTGAGTCAATGGAAGTGATGTTAGTCGTCAAAATCTTCGGTCTTCACAGAACCAATTCTTCCAACCATGAAAGGTCTGTTTCAAAAATCCGTTCATTCAAAACATTTAATCTCTTCAAGTCCGGTTAACTGTCTTCGTTTGTCCATCAATCTGAAAGTGAAACAAAATTGTGAACTTGTGTCTGGTTCATCAAGCCTTCTGTAGTTCTTCTTGGAATGTAATGGAGTAATATGAATTTCTGGCACGGTCTTCAAATCCCTTCATCATCCAATCTGCTTCCGCTCTCAATTCATCTTAGTACAACCAAGATGAATAGGGAAGTTAGACTGCATGTCTTCATCAGCTCCAGGTTCGCCATCTTGACTAGATTTCCTTCTTCTGCATCGCCAACACTTCTGCCTTGTAAGGAATGTCTTCACTCTTCAGGTAGCCACCGTTGTTGTCAACTCCAGGTCATGCAGTGAAGTAATTCTTCTGATATGCTTCTAGTTGTCTCAACAATATCAACCTCCCAGAAGGTACAAATGATCGTCAAATTTCTTAGAAGGTGCAAAAATGATTTTCATGCTCTTCCTCGTCTCCGAATGTACTATTAAGTCATACAATGACCATTTGCCTAAATACTCACGAGAAACATCATTTATCAAATTCACAAAACAGTCAGAGCTTTAGCTAATACTATTAGCGTCATTAACCGTCATAGCAATCGTTACGAATACGGAAGGCGATTCCAAGAATAACTTCAATTCATACTTCCATCTAAAAGAAACTTCGCGCTCTGAAATTGAACAGATACATAGTCGTTTCAGGGTGGAGAAATAACGGTTCCTAACAGCTATACGGTTCAGCTTCCAGTAATTAATACATATCCCCTGTAACCATCCTTCTTTATCGCGAACGAAACTGAAACACGCCCAGAAGATACACTTAAGTTAACTCATTTCCTGGTCTTCGGTTGCTGCTCTTCCCGATTGCTCAAATCAAACTGGTATGATCTGAAAGACATCTTCGCTTGCTGGCTAGACAATCTCTCAGTATCACGTCAATTCCTACTTCACCCTCCGGTGGAAAACTTGGTGGTTCAAGCAAGAATCATATTCAGAAAACTCGGGGTGCCAGTTAACTCTCAAGATAAGGTTCATCTATTGGTGTATGAAATGGTTTCTAGGAAAACTTCATAACTGCGAAAATAACACACGAGTCTCCAGAACAAAGAGTTTATCAATCGATAATCATGGTAGGGAGTTCAAAATTGTTTCAAACGCCAAAGGTGAGACATAGGAGGATAGTTGTCAATATTTTGAATGCTCAATCAACCAATCCTTTATCAGAATAAAATCAAGGTTAACTATCCAAAGAAAGACAGATCAACAAAGCAAATCTTATCATTCAAAATGAGAGGAAAACATTCTTATATTCGTGGTTAAACACCACAAGACTTCTCATAGGGACAAAGATGGGTAAAACGAAATCAAATAGCGTTAGAAGATTCATAGATACTTATCAAAAGCAAGAGACAAATAACAGAATGTATCAAGTACGTCATCGCCATGGAGATCCTCAGAACGCCCGAAAAGGCATCAAAATGATTAACCAAAGGATCAGAGGTTAGAGTCGGAATCTGAAGATAAGGATCAAATAGTGTCAGGCAATTACTATGTAATTCTCAATGCCTTCAAGATTTATATAGGTTTCAAAATCTTAGGTGGTGCAAGGCATAAGCCTTCAATCTCCAAAAGTGATCTCAACAGGCTTTAACCAAAAGCAAGGCACGAATCAGAGTGATGCGGAAGCAATGATACTTAAACAAATGCCTTATAGTCTACCCATTCCTCACCGGTCAAAACTTAAGTTCATATCAAGAAATCCTAAAGCAAGTTCTCGAGGTGTTCTCCTATGTTCTTACAGTGGAAGCCTAATGGTCCAAAACTCACAGGTCAAGGGTAAATGTATTACGAGTCGCAGCCTGTCTCTGATACCATAAATTGTAACACCCCGACCCGACAAGGGTAAAGATGTCACATATCAGAACAAACACAAGCATATGACATAAATAATACAATAGAATTTCAAGGGTTACAAAGGAAAATCTGAAACTACAAGGTTAATACAATAATTTCTAAGTCTAAATATAAATTCTTCTATTCATCTTCAATAGCTAGTAAGGTCTTCTAAGTCCAAGGTACTTTCCACTCATACCCAGCTTCAAAACTAAAACCTGCCGCAGGAAAAGAAATGCGGCTGAGCTTAAAAAGCCCAGTGAACAGATATAAAGGTAACAAGCAGTAATAATGGGATAGTGATGTAAGTGAAACAATGCAAAGTGTAACAAGAGTGAGGATAGAAAGAAAGATAAAAGGTTATGCAGATATACCAAGAGTTAAGGAATACTTACAAAAGATAAGAGGAAAGGGAAAAGTAATCCCAACCCGAGCCCAAATCAAATCAAGTCAAGTCAAGTATTAAGTCAAGTGTCAGGTCAAGTATGTATCCGGAGGGGTGACCTCGGAATACTAAGCACAAGGTTATAAGGTAAAAGGGAAAAACAGTAATCCATTACGAGCCCAAGTCAAGTCAAGTATCAAGTCAAGAAATCAAGTAGCAAGGTGTACGGAGGGGAGACCTCGGTACCAAGTACAAGGTGAGGGGATACCTCCAAGGGGTGGAGTCATGAGCTTCCAAGATGTGAAAGACGTGTATCGCACACACCATCAGTCACCAAGTATAACAAGTAATCTAAACAAGTCAAGTCAAGTCAAATCTAGGATGCATCCATACGCCCCAGGTGGCCAAAGTCTGCCTCTACATAACAAATCAAATCAAGTCAGGGACGGGACAGGTCATCACTCTCCTGCCCTAGAGTCATGCCATCGGTGCATCAATGACATGGACATGAAACCCTCATGCCTAGTTATAGCTCGTAATCTCAAACTGTGAGTCAAGGGTCAAGTATCAAGTATCAAGTATCAAGTTCAAGTTCCAAGTTCAAGTTCAAGTTCCATATCAAGTTGTTCAAGTCAAGTTTCCCATTTCAAGTGGTTCAAGTCAAGTTTCCAATTCAAGTGTATCAAGGTTCAAGTCAAGTTTCCAATTCAAGTATATCAAGGTTCAAGTCAAGGTTCAAGACAAGAGATCATAGCAAATGTTCAATTTAAAAGTTCATTTAAAAGAACTCCTTTAATAATGGTTTTAGTAAAAATGATCTTTCAAAATAGTTTTCACAACAATGGTCTTTCAAATCAGTTTTTCATAAAGATAGTCCTTAAGAGTTATTTTCATAAAACTTTAGTAGAATTACATTTAAAAGTGGTATCGCATCGTTTTATAATAGCTTTTCTCAAAACATTTTCATATATAATTAAGAAAGTTTCCACATCCAGTTTTAACATCAAGTAGATCTTCTAGGTGTCCAATGATTTGAATATTCAGGTCAAAGGTGATGAACGAAGTATATCAAGTATCAAGGGAACATGGCAAGGTTCAAAACAAGAAATCAAGGCAAGGGTTCAAAGCAAGGTTCAAATCAAGTGGATCATATCAAAGGATCACAATACAAGGGGAAACATAGCAATGGCTTGGGGAATTCTAATGAATCAAGATCAGAAGTCAAGAGAACGAAAACACCCTTACTGAGAAAGGATAGAATATCTGTACCTCATTAAGGAAGCAACCAAAAACACAATAATAGCAAAACTGACAAGAGTCAAGGTCTCTCCTTCTTCCCACCTAAAGGAGTAGAAGACATAATTACAAAAGGTTCTTATTTACTAATTTTAGTCACCCTTCCATTTTTAGTAACTTTCCCAAATTTAGCAGTTTTATGTTTTTATCAGGTTTCCCGACTTAGTAAGTTTCCAGAATTAGTAGGTTTCCATATTTAGAATATCATAAGTTTAAGTATTCAAATGTGACAATGATATTAGTTCAAGGTTCATAATGTTGATTATATAAGTTTAGGGTTTATAATGTAGTTCTCATAATTTTAGGGTTCATTATGCAATTATCACAAGTTAAAGGACCAAAGTGTCATTATGGTAAGATTAGGGGAAAAAGGTAAATATTATCAAGTTACATGTTTTCATCAGTTAAGACCCTTAGTTTTAGAAAAATGACAATTTAGACCCTTTAGTTTAGAATTAAACACATTATACCTTTTTAATATCCTTAAAACCTTTCACAGATTATACACACCAATTAGACCTGTTTTGAACTACCCTAATTTTTCCAGAATTTATTATTAAGCATAACTATAGTCCAAAAATCCTTTTAGTCAAGTCGTCCAGATTACTGATCAGTTTTAACATACGAAAAGTTTGCAGTTCAAAGCCCCATCAAAATAACTTATAAAAATCCACAAAAATCAAAACAACTAACTTATATTCCAAATATTATTCTGCAGAAATTTTAGGTCAAAACTCGTTATAGATTCCAAATTAAAAATCATAAGCTACAGGTGAATTTTCGTCACCCGAAATACAGTTTTGACATCCGATCTCATAAATTCGAAAAATGTGACTTCCAGACCTCTAAAAATTATGAGGTTAATTTCTACAGAAATCTATTTCATTGAACTTAATTCTAGACTCAAAAACCACCTAAAAACACGCTCACATCATTTAGATACAACCGAATAAAGTCTAACAAATTTCCAGATCTGTAGCAGTTTTATAAATTTCATGTGTAATTCTTTTAGAAACTCATATATAACACAAGGCCTTCACCTAACGATTCACAAACACTTATATGTCGATTCATTCATACCAATAACATGATCATAACCATTAAATTTCCAGATTCGTATACATATTCGATTCATGTTTAGGGCTGTGAATTCATTATTTTATGTTAACATATCATTATATGTGTTTTATGATTATATGATTTTATGTGATCCAAAACTCGACAAGAACAATAAGAACACACAAGAATCAACAAGAGGATGATACAATACCCTCCTAGACCACGAAGAACACGAACACAACAAGGTTAATTCACCACGAATCTCCTTCTTTCCTTCTTGTTTGGTTCGTACAGCAGAAAACAAAAGAGACAAAAATACAAGTCGATTAGTGCTTGTTGTTAATTCGTATGGATTGATTTTGATGGAAATAAGATTACCTTAATTCGAATCACACAAGAACACACCGAATCTTTCACTTACTGCTACTGATGATCGAATAGAGGAGGGACAAAACAAGCTGAGACTTTTTGTTAGAGAGGATTAGGGTTTGAAAAACAATGTTCGGTATAATGGAATAGGAGAAGAAACCGTGTATTTTGATTTGTATATTTTAGGAATGGGTCAATTATCATTAATGGGCTTAACAAAGTTTTAGCTATCAAGAACTTGGACCATATTGTGGTCAAGGGGGGGAGCGGCACACATTGCATAGTTCTTCCTTTTTTTTTTTTTTTTTTTTTTTTGCAAACATTATATTGTAATGTTTTATTTATTATTTAACTTTGGTTAGAACATATATAATGTTATCAATGTGACTTCATAAGTTTCTCAAAATTTTAAATTTGTGGGCATTTTTGTCTTTTCAGATTATATAAATTTTGGGGTTTTACACTAACTGCTTATGTCTTCAAAACTCTTCAGCAGTACTAACTTCCATCTTCAACAGTCTTAACTACTATCTTCAACAGTTCTAACTGCTATTGCTTAATTTCCTAACAGTTTGGGTCACTCTCCAACCGTTAATTTTCAAACCGCAAATTTTGTATACAAACCACAATAATAACAACAACCTATTTACTTAAACAATCCGTTTGTACCTCCTTTTTTTCCAACAAATGTACCACCACCATCACCAACAACAAACACAACATTTTTATCATCCACGAATGTATAATATGTCATTACCACCTTTGTCCTGCGATTCATCATCACCACCAACGTACCAATCTCAAAGTTCTCAACATTTTTTTTCCAGTTCACCCTTTGAATGTTGATGAGGTAGAAGATTTGGGTTCATTTTTTGGTAGTCAACATTATTCTCCAACTCAATCTTCGGGTGGTCCATCCGAACCCATTCAAGACGACTCTCCCGTTGAAGAGGTGGCATTCGTAAAAAAGAACCCGTCAAAAAGACGTAAAAAAGGCAAGACGACTACAAAAGAAGACAATAGAGTTCCATGGACCCAGACGAAAGAGTTAGCGCTGTGTAAAGCTTGGATCAACACGTCTGAAAATAGTGCCAAAGGGAATGCTAAAAAAAGTTGTGGGTTTTGGATGGAGGTACTAGCATACTTTGAGAGGGAATCGAGATGATGCTACGATGCCCTTAACTACAAATGGAAATCATAGATTCGTCTTAAAGTTGGTCAATTTTGCACGATTTACGATAATGTTGTTAGGAGGAATCAACGTGATTTAAATGACCAAGGGGTGTTCGATAACGCAATATCTTAATATCGTATGACATATACTCAAAACTTCACACTTGTTGAGCCATGAAAACTTTCGAGAGGACATAAAAATTAGCAAGAGATAGAAATGCCAAAATTTTACAATACCAAAGCCGATGCTAACAAAAACTTAAAGACATTGGATGCCACATCATTCAATACATCGACTCAACACGTGTAACCACCCGTACTTTTTAGGTCATAATTTAATTATATACTTTTACTTATTATTATTTTAATTTTAAGTAAACTCACTTTTACGTGCAACCAATTAAATTCATTCGCGTACGCTTAAATCGTAGCAAACACTAGACTATGTTCAGTCTAAGTGTTTTATACATTTTATTTTCCTTTTATACATATTTTATATGTCATATTATTATTTTTTCAAATTTACATAAACCTTGTACCTTTTAAATTTTACGCATATTTAACATACGTTTTTAGATTTTAAATACGTTTAAGCCATCTGTTAAACTTATCATTCATTTAATATGCTAATATAGGGTATATTGATAAGTTTTAACATTTTTATAAGTTTGATATTTTTACAATACCTTGTTTTAAGTTTCGTGACTTAAAGATTTAACGTTAATAATTATCGGGATCAAACGACACTCCGTAACTCACTTATATCACAAAAGTTATACAAATATCACCTCATATGTCTTGCGGTCGACATATATGAGGTGAATCACCAAGATTTAAAGTCTTAAAGTCTTGGTGATGAGTCATGGTAACACCTAGCAATCATAAGACTTAAGACTTCCTATAATATCTAGATATTCTTTCTAACTTGTCATAACTAGCAAAGATAAGAAAGAAAACTCTCTCAACCCTCCTCTTGCCACTCCTTTTGCCGTCCACCATACCACCATCAACACCATCCATCTTTGATTTTCTAGCTTCAAGTTATACATAGAAGTTGAAGGCTTAAGTAATCTCTACATGAATCTTGTGTTTATTTGTTGATTTCTTGGTTGAATTGGAAGTTATACAAGGGTGTTAGGGCTGAGTTCATAAGGTTTTCACAAGGGTTATATAAGGGTAATATAAGCATGGGTTAAAGATTTGGAAGCAAGGGTTGAAGAGTAGAAAAGATTAGGAGTTGTTTTGTTCTTGTGATATGATCTTGTTATATTCATCCTAAAGTGATTTATGCTTATTTTCATATTATCATTCAATATGGTTGTAATAATTTAGATATATATTTTATGTATTTCTATGATGTATGTATGAATATGTAAGTATATGGATGTTGTACACATGAATCAAACCATTAAAACAAGTAAAACAAGCCCTAAGTACTATTTATAAAACCTAAAATCTAAACAGCCCGCTTGCAAGAATTTGCTACACAATTCAGTGGACCATGAAACTTAGGGAATAAGATATGATGGTAGAGCTATGTCTTGTGGTCGTTTTTCCGTGAAGCCCATCCCTTAACTCATCCGAGTAAATTAGAGCTAAAACGGTAAAACACGTCAAAAACTGCCTAACAGATTTCATTGGTAAAATTCTCTTGGTTCTGGTCATTTCTGGAACTTGGCCAAGTTTTATCAAATGTAGCTAAGACATAAACTTAAACGTTGCCGAAAACCCCGTGTCCAACAGAGTTGTAGAACTCTAGATATCATCGTTTCCGCGGGACTGTAGAAACCTGTCCAAAATTATGCATGAATATGAAGTTTATTTTTCTTATTAGACTTATGTTAGGAGATAAATAAAGACTATAGGACCTCTAAATATGGATAAATACGTTTACATACTTTTATAAAGACATAACAACCAATTCATAATAGTTTATAAGTTAGAAACAACGTAGACATTAAATCGGGAAAACTATACTTATAAAACCGAAACACGACAAAAAGCATGGTTTTGACATATAAGAGTATATTAGTAAATTTCACCTATGTTGTGACATTGTGAGACAATTAAACTTATAAAAGTTATACAAATACTTAAATACCATTCCGAGGGTATAATGACCAAAAACCGACTCCTTTATGACCAAAACGATATAGATTTTCATAACCGGAATAACTTAATAACTAAAAACTTAACGTTAGAAACTAAGTATAAATTGAAACCACTTGACCACGTTTACTTGCAAACCAGAGTGGCAGGACCAACTATCGGAAAATAGACCCGTATACCTTACCATAAAACTAATAAACTTAGACGTAATTAATTTCGGAATAGTGGACTAATAAAAGTGATGTAAACCCGAACATTAGACCAAATACAAATAAGGGCTTGTTAATATTTTGAAAAATCAACTTTTGACACTTATTTAACTTTATAAATGTGTACAATATCCAAAGTATATAAATACTTTTATAAAACTATTCTTGTATGTTTTCGTTATATATATTATATTCAAAGACACGCTTATTATATTCTAGGTCGTTATTAAGCTCACAACTTCTCAATAACACATTATATCATTGTGATCTACTGCTTATCATATCGGTGAGTTCATAGCCCCTACCTTACTCGTTTCAATATTTATTTTGAACTACTTTGGGTTGAGATACATGCTACAACTTTTATAACGATTAAAACTATTTGAAACTGTATTCTGAACTGAATGTTTTATTGGCACTAAGTAACACTATTGCCACACTTAAGTCCCTACATCACGAGTCATTAATCACTAGAGAGTGAGCGCAAATATTGTGGATAAGCCTATTGGGATTGACGAATCCCATTTGTTTTGACCAAGTCCGGCAAACAAACGCACTATATTTGAAAACACTAGGTATAACGGCAAATTACCTACTAGGGCCACTGTTACTATTATTATATCAATTTCTATTGATACACTGTTAACGCTTTGGTTGTCATGAGCTTAGTTCAATAATAACTGATTTCAAACTATGAGTGTATAACAACATAACACACGATATATTAAACACGGAAATATTGTAATCAACTATTTTACTTATAAACCTATGAATTTACTCAACCTTTGTGTTGACCTTTTAGCATGTTTATCTCAGGTTCGAAAAGAATTAGCTGGTATGTGAAGGCGCACGGATATTTTGAAGACAATGCATCATTATCATTTGATAAAACTTTTAAAGGATTATATTGCACTCTTTATGTATTCCAAACTTGTTGGGACCTCTTTGTAAACTCTGATGTTTTATATTAATCAAATGATAATTTATTTTAAAATATCTCATTTAGAGTTCGTTTTCTGTAACTTGTACTGTGTGCCATGAGGTAACACCCCAGTGACACTATCTTCCGCTAAGATAATTTGGGGGTGTTACAACACATTGGTTTTAATCTCAACGACGAAGCGAATGAGTCAGAGGAGGAAAATATTCAGAAAGTTTAACCAATGGGAGGGACATGGCTAAGAAGAAAGCGTCACCCTTGTCAGTTCTATTGGAATCTTCAGCTTCTGCTCCTACACCATTTGTTAGACCCGTATCCCGGTTACGAGTAGGCCCCACCCTAGATGAAATATGCTAAGGTTGGATGTAATTGGTTGGTCAACGAAGTTACGTGGAAAGTCAAACCCGATGGTCAAACTAGTAGTCAAAGTATGACTCATGTAGTAATATGAAATGTGATGTATAAACTAGAAGGACCTAAGTTGCCAAGTGTTAAACATGTGTTATAAGTTAGTTGTGGTTAAAATAGAAGGAATGGGACTTGAGGGGCCAAACTTGCCAATTGGCCAAAGATGCACCTAACTAGTTATAACTAGTCATTTCTAGAGAATTCCCTCATTATTGAGGTGTGTTTTGTTGGTCCGGATTTAGAGAGAAGAGGAAGAGAGGGAAAAGGCTAGTGGTGGCTTAAGATGAAGAAGATGAAGTCCTTGTGTTTAAGGTTATGTCCTAGCAAGAACCCACTCCATGTAAGTGTTTCTATCTTGATGATTATTAAGGTTAAAGTTTAAGGATTAAGTGGGTTTTCATCATTTGATCAAGATATGATCAAATGATGATGAAGAAATGAAAGATAAGTATGTTTAGTGGGTTTGGTTAACCCTTGTTATGTTATTGATTGTTATGTTGTTAGGTTTTGGTTAATTGTAGAAGATGATGATCATGATGATGATGATGGTTAGAAGATGTTGTTGGTGGGATTTATGTTAGTAGCCTAGCTTGGATTGAAGGTAAGTAACTCTCCCTAAAACATGTGTTATGTATGTATTTATCATGTATGTATTGTGATTGTGTAAGAGCATGGGAGTTGGGTTAGTATGGTTGTAAGCTAAGGATGGATGGCTAGTGACCTTGGATAAGAGTATGTTAGTTATCGGCTTTGGACTAGTTAAGGTATGTTGTGATTATGGTTGTGTTGAATGAATGTGATTACGTTGTGAAGTTGAGTATGATATGAGTGGTATGTGGTAGTTTAGAGGTTTTTATGTGATTATGATGCTTATGTGAAAGTATGTGTATGATATATGTTTTATGATGGGTTACTTACTAAGCGTAAGCTTATTCTTTTAGTTGTTAATGTTTTTGTAGGTTTATGTGCGGCGAAATGTAAGGACTTGGACTATAGCCTAAGGAATTGGAAGCGGATTGGAGGATAAATCGTAATTAGGAGCTTAGTATAGAACACCGAGCTCAAGTGACAAGGTTGTACCCCCGAGAGTCTTTTATTGATTTGTAAAGTGTAGTCGAGTGTCAATTTGTATGTTAGAAAGGTCATAACGATTTGGGAGTCTATCGATGGGTCAAAGTGTGTTTTAAGTGTTTTTGAGTAATGATAATGGGGTGTTTGGTTTAAGCGTGTTCGTACCCATTTTGGGTAGTTAACGGGTCAAGTGATCTTGGAACATGTTTATTATGTAAATATAATGAAGTTGGTCAAGTTTGGTGTAAAACGGAAGTGGTATAAGTGGTTTTGTCATGAAATGGGTCAAAATGGGTTTTAGTGGTGAAATTGCAGATTTTGTTCTTGATGGCCTTCTTGACGCCGTCACCCTTTAAACACCAAAAATTCTCTGGCCTATCAAGGCTTAACAGTTTTGTTCATGATGGCCTTCTTGACGGCGTCCCCTTTTAATTGTCCAAAAACTTTCTGGCCCGTCAAGGTCTGACGGCGTCACCATTTTTCTGACGGCGTCACGTTTATCAGGGCAGTTTTCGAAAAATCATATCTTTTAATCCGTAAGTCGAAATGGGTCGTATGACCTATCGTTTTGAAGCTATTTGAGTCTACTTTCATCTAAAAATAGTTTCAAGGTCTGAAAGTTTATAGATTTTTGTCAGTGGTCAAAAGAGTAAGCAGGTGTCCGTAAAAGTGAGTCGTTTCCGTGTAAAAAGTTTTAAATTTTGGTCTAAGCGGGCACGGGGTGTTACAACTTGGTATCAAAGCCTCGGTTTAAGTGAATTAGGTTTCCTTTAGGTTGCCTAGACTTAAACCACTCGTAGACGCGTTAAGTTAAGTTTGAGATAGGCGGGCTAATAGTTTGTGAGTTATAGGATGTGGAGGTAGAGTTTGAAACGAATGATGTGATCGTTATATGAGTAGTATGATGGGGACTTAGGGATGTATCTTATGTGATATATGGCATGGGAGACTTGACGTGTGAGTGATAGGATTACCGTGCACCTCGGGCTGTCTCGGTAATTATTATATGATTATGTGATTGTGTGCTTTGGTAGTTAGCGAGGGCGAATAGGTGTAGTAAGTTGTGTGGTGGTTGTAAGAAATGTGACTAAAAATGAAAGTGCGTGACTTGTGTGATAGGGATGATCAAAGCATGGCCTTGTGAGCATTTATATTTTAGCGTGGTGATCATTAATGAGGTATTAGAGATGGGTTAGCGGAAGTCAGAGTATTAGGAGTGTTAATATGAACGTGTGATAACGTTGAATGTGTGTGGTGAAGAAATAAAATATATATATATATATATATATATATATATATATATATATATATATATATATATATATATATATATATATATATATATATATATAATAAGTTTGTGATGAACTTAGTTACAAAATAAGAAAAAGGCATAGGAGTTGAGTAAATAATGAAATAGAGCGAAATTTCTTAAGTAATACTAGCTAAAATGAGATGAACATCTATGAAGCTAAGGTGTTGTCATGAAATAATTATATTACGGCTAAGGCAATTAGCTGTAATCATTAATAAATAATGAGTGTGTTGTAATGGACGATCTATGTAAGATCTATATGTAAAGGAAGCGAGTGAGACTAAAAGAAGAGAGATAAGATATGGAAATAAAAATGTGATGGATTAAAAACGTAAGAAAGAATGAGAGGAGTATGTGTGAGAATAAAGACGTTGTCTTGAAATTATCATATTACAGCGCTGTAATCACCATAATGAATGCATGAGTTTCGGTTGGTAAAATGTGAGAAGTCTAGACGCAAATCAGTCGAGTGGACTAAAATGTGAAGTAAGAATGTGAAAATGATTAACGAAGGCTAAGAATGCAAGAGGTAAAGTAAAGATGTGAAAATAACTAAGGCGGATTAAAAATGTAAGGAGTGTGTATGAGATAAAGGCGTTGTTCTAAAATTATCATATTACTGCTAAGGCGATTAGCGGTAATTACTATAATAAACGAATGTAATAATGTGTGTGGTGCTTATGACTTGGATCCGTTGTTAAGGTGATAAAGTGTGAATGTAATGATCCTTCGGGATGAATGTTAAAAGTGGTATCCCTCGGGATGACCAAGTAAAGGAATGTTAAGGAATCCTTCAGGATGAATGTTAAAGATCCTTCGGGATGAAAAGTGTTGCTTTCACCGGCAAGGGGTTGCCTAAGTCCATGGCATATAAAAGTATCCCCATGATGAATGTGATAATGTGAAGGATCCAAGTCTAAGAAGAGTAAAAATAATGTAATAATAAAAAAAAATGATAAAATAATAAAGGTTAGATTGGGAATTAGGAGTCGTAGTGTTATGTCGGGAGTGCATAACCATGAGTTTATATTTCTTGATTTACATCGATTGGGACGCCTCTCCATGTAAATGAGGAATTATAAACGAGTTGGCTATGTGTTGCCGACACGGCACGAGTAGGGTTAGAGAAGTAGAAAGCGAGAGTTTAGAATTCTTAGAAATTTTAAGGACTAAGATAGGAGGATTAGAATTTGACCATGGCTTTAGTTGAGACTTAGAAGGACCTTGATGGGATGAAGAAATTGTAATGATGATAGGATGGGCCTTGCGGTGTGGTGCAAAAAGATTATGAATGAAGATAAAAGAATGTGAACAAATTAGTCGAGTGTAATAATGTAAAGTCAAATAGTGCGAGTTCTTAAGTAGCAAGAGTCAAAGAATGGGGGTAGAGGGTAAAGCGAGTGAGATGATGATGTGCGGTAATAGGGCGGATTAGAATGATGATTGGCGATAATAAGTAAGTCTTGTATTATGTGAAATCTAAGCAAGAGTTGTGTGGTATAGAAGTAAGCGGGGTTAATGTGGATTAGGGCATGTGATATGTTATAGTATGCGTAAAATTGCAAGATCACTTAGATCGTTGAACTAAGTAAACTAGGGGTTAAGGTGCTAGTAATGAGATGAGTTATGTGACTAAGTATAGGTTAGTAATAGACGACAGATTTCGGGGACGAAATCTAAATAAGGGGGGTAGAATTGTTAGACCCGTATCCCGGTTACGAGTAGGCCCCACCCTAGATGAAATATGCTAAGGTTGGATGTAATTGGTTGGTCAACGAAGTTACGTGGAAAGTCAAACCCGATGGTCAAACTAGTAGTCAAAGTATGACTCATGTAGTAATATGAAATGTGATGTATAAACTAGAAGGACCTAAGTTGCCAAGTGTTAAACATGTGTTATAAGTTAGTTGTGGTTAAAATAGAAGGAATGGGACTTGAGGGGCCAAACTTGCCAATTGGCCAAAGATGCACCTAACTAGTTATAACTAGTCATTTCTAGAGAATTCCCTCATTATTGAGGTGTGTTTTGTTGGTCCGGATTTAGAGAGAAGAGGAAGAGAGGGAAAAGGCTAGTGGTGGCTTAAGATGAAGAAGATGAAGTCCTTGTGTTTAAGGTTATGTCCTAGCAAGAACCCACTCCATGTAAGTGTTTCTATCTTGATGATTATTAAGGTTAAAGTTTAAGGATTAAGTGGGTTTTCATCATTTGATCAAGATATGATCAAATGATGATGAAGAATGAAAGATAAGTATGTTTAGTGGGTTTGGTTAACCCTTGTTATGTTATTGATTGTTATGTTGTTAGGTTTTGGTTAATTGTAGAAGATGATGATCATGATGATGATGATGGTTAGAAGATGTTGTTGGTGGGATTTATGTTAGTAGCCTAGCTTGGATTGAAGGTAAGTAACTCTCCCTAAAACATGTGTTATGTATGTATTTATCATGTATGTATTGTGATTGTGTAAGAGCATAGGAGTTGGGTTAGTATGGTTGTAAGCTAAGGATGGATGGCTAGTGACCTTGGATAAGAGTATGTTAGTTATCGGCTTTGGACTAGTTAAGGTATGTTGTGATTATGGTTGTGTTGAATGAATGTGATTACGTTGTGAAGTTGAGTATGATATGAGTGGTATGTGGTAGTTTAGAGGTTTTTATGTGATTATGATGCTTATGTGAAAGTATGTGTATGATATATGTTTTATGATGGGTTACTTACTAAGCGTAAGCTTATTCTTTTAGTTGTTAATGTTTTTGTAGGTTTATGTGCGGCGAAATGTAAGGACTTGGACTATAGCCTAAGGAATTGGAAGTGGATTGGAGGATAAATCGTAATTAGGAGCTTAGTATAGAACACCGAGCTCAAGTGACAAGGTTGTACCCCCGAGAGTCTTTTATTGATTTGTAAAGTGTAGTCGAGTGTCAATTTGTATGTTAGAAAGGTCATAACGATTTGGGAGTCTATCGATGGGTCAAAGTGTGTTTTAAGTGTTTTTGAGTAATGATAATGGGGTGTTTGGTTTAAGCGTGTTCGTACCCATTTTGGGTAGTTAACGGGTCAAGTGATCTTGGAACATGTTTATTATGTAAATATAATGAAGTTGGTCAAGTTTGGTGTAAAACGGAAGTGGTATAAGTGGTTTTGTCATGAAATGGGTCAAAATGGGTTTTAGTGGTGAAATTGCAGTTTTGTTCTTGATGGCCTTCTTGACGCCGTCACCCTTTAAACACCAAAAATTCTCTGGCCTATCAAGGCTTAACAGTTTTGTTCATGATGGCCTTCTTGACGGCGTCCCCTTTTAATTGTCCAAAAACTTTCTGGCCCGTCAAGGTCTGACGGCGTCACCATTTTTCTGACGGCGTCACGTTTATCAGGGCAGTTTTCGAAAAATCATATCTTTTAATCCGTAAGTCGAAATGGGTCGTATGACCTATCGTTTTGAATCTATTTGAGTCTACTTTCATCTAAAAATAGTTTCAAGGTCTCATAGTTTATAGATTTTTATCAGTGGTCAAAAGAGTAAGCAGGTGTCCGTAAAAGTGAGTCGTTTCCGTGTAAAAAGTTTTAAATTTTGGTCTAAGCGGGCACGGGGTGTTACAATCTTCAGCTTCTGCTCCTACACCATTTGTTAATTTGTTGGTCGATAAATTAAAAAAAGTCCACTCGAGTATCTATTCTTAAAAGAAGTAAAACCGTCGTCTTTTTTGGAGCTGAAGCAGCGGCCAATGGAATGTCAAGAAAAGAAGTACACACAAAGGCAAGGAGAAATTGAGCTACAACGTCAAATGTTCGACTTTCAACAAGAAACAACGCAAAAAAGATATCTTGCTCTATGTGAAAATCGTTTACAGAACTTGTGCACACATCATTTGCTATAAGTTCTTTTGAACCGTTTTTGGACTCTAGGTTGTTTAGACCTTGATCTAGGGTGAATATAGAAACTATGATAAGCACAATGATAATCAAGGTTTTGTCAAACTTTCTCTTTGTTATAAAATCAGCCCCAATGCTATGTGATCAAGTATAGCACGGTTACACTCTAACAGGGATCAAAGATCCTTGAGGCTAAACAAACCTAACAATATCAGACCCCTTGTCTGATGTTCCCACGCACACTCACTGTTTTGATGTTTTACATTTGTAACACACTTTGTGTTTTAAGTTCTAAGCACAGTAAAACACTCTGGTGTTGATTGTTCAAGCACAACCAAAGACACACTGGTGATTAACTTCTAACCACACTTTTTATCTAAGGGTAAGATCTCCTTTTTATAGAACAAAGGAGATCATTACAAAGTTGATAAGTCTTGTCTACTACTTGCTTGTGTGTGTCAGTCATTAAAATATAACATGTATCTGTGTTTACAACTTGTTTGACTGAACACATATGAAAGATATTATCTACTGTATATAATTGACTCTTATACACAAAATATCTTTTTCATTCTTATCCATTCAGTAGTAGTATGAGTCACTCAGTTATCTTCTCAGCAGTAGCTTCTTTGCACTAGCAGTACTAACTGCTGCCTTCTTTGCACAAGCAGTACTAACTGTTGCCTTATTTGCACAAGCAGTACTAACTGCTACCTTCTTTGCACTATCAGTACTAACTTTCAGTTAGCACTGTTAGTTATAACTTGAGCAGACTTCAACAATACACTAGCAGTAGAATAAAATACTCTAGCAGTAGAATCTTTTATGCCTAGCAGTAGAATCTACTTGGTGTATTTTGCTTATCATTTCAGTAATCCTTATGTTTCATTCTTCTTGTTTTGTATCATCAAATCTATGAAATATATAAAAACCAACACTCTATCATAGTCTTGATGACCATTTGACCTGAAAACAACGAGAATCAGTGATGGAGATGAAGCAATAAGTTTAGACGAAATATAATTTAGACTATTTGTTTAAGTTTTAAAATTTTATTGTAATATTTCATATTTTATTTGAATTATTAATATAATATCTTTTAATTATTAATGATATTTTATTTTTAGTGTTTTAAAAAAAGAAAATGAAAAAAATCGAAGTTGGTGGTGATGCTGGTTGTCTTATTACACTATGTTGGCGATGATATTTGTTGTGAAGAGAGAAGCTGACGTGACACTGATGTGGCGATGACTGATGGTGATGTTGATTGTTATTACCAGTAGCCTAAGAAAATAAAGTCCCCTGTATGAGATAATGTAGACATAAACAAGATGTATGAAATAGAAGGATTTCAAGATATGGAAGAAAATTAAAATGTAAATGAAATATTAGATAAAACATCCCAAAAACAATCAAACAAAAAAACTAGCCTTCGCAAACATCAGCTTCAACCATATTCTCTATGACTATATATACGATATGAGTTTGTCTAATAGGTGCCTTCGGGGTCTGATTTAACGTAAGTATAAAAGAAAATTTTGAGTTTATTAAATTTGAAATTAGATTATGTTAATTTTTGAGTTTAATTAATGTTTATGAAATGCAATTTTAACTTAAAAGGAAAATTTTAGTTTAATGAATGCAGTTTAACCGGTGCCCTCAAGATACTTGTTAAACAAAAACATATTTAAAAATGTTAAATCGACGCATAAAGAAGTACAGAAGCGAAAAACTTATTCTACAAACTAAAGTAGTGGAGATACTAAACTAGACTATGGGGCTGTTTGATAAAAATTAGTATGATTTAGTACTGAATAAATCAACGATGCTGAATGATTCAGTTTTGCTGAATGATTATGATTCTAAATGAAAATGATTGTTTGATAACCATTTTAGAATAATAGAAGAAAATTACCATTGTGACTTTTTGTGTGATTTAGTACCAGACAAAATAAGTAATATTGATTAATGTTATGACTTGATGAAGCAAAATAATATAATTCAAATAGGCTTTTTAATACATACTACTCTACTATAAATCTATAATCAAGTATAAAAAATAATATTAAATAATATTACCTTTTTGTGTTTATTTGAACAATAATTATTATATTACAAGGTAAATAGATGGAATACTCATTACTGTTAGGGCACTCCCAACCCTAACACTGGGTTAAACTTTAACACACAGCTACGTCATCTTTAACCTTTTCACCTTAACTCACCTTAAAACTCTTTCAACCATAACTCACCCTTAACTCACCTTTAACTCAACTATTTTCAAAATCAACCCTTAAACTATAATTAATACTTCATTTAACAACTAACTTTTAAATTCAAAATTCGAATTAACAAAACGAGCGGGATATTTAAAATTTAAAATTTCAAATTCAAATTAAAGAAAGGGCGGGATATATTTAAAATTTATAAATTCAAATTCAAATTTAAAAAACGGGCAAATTTCTAGCCTATAAATACCCCACACTTATCACAGTTTTCTCACACACAAACACATTCAAACTTTACATATTCAAAATCGAAACTCAACCTTTAATCACTGCAAATGTCTTTCAAAAAAGATTTCTCCCAACAATTCCCCAGTCCTACTCGCCAAGATTTTTCCTAACAATTTTCAAGTCCACCACATGAAGCAGTCAATACTCCACCGGAAGATATCTTTCCGGTTTTCCAACCAGAAAATGAACCGCTGAACACTCCACCAGTTGTCGAACAAGAACCAAATCCATTTGGTCTAACTGAAGATGAACTCAGACAACTAGATCAAGATGAGGAAGTCCGACGAGAAATGGATGTAACGCCCCTTGACCACTTTGACCAAAAACTTTGAATTTTACACGCGGAAATGCTTGACTTTACTTTACATTCCGCTACTCTTTTGACCATTTATAAAAATCCACATTCATAACCAAGATGAACATTCCGACTCATAAACAAGAAGACCATTTTATAACCAAGATGACCATTTTATAACCAAGATGACCATTAACTGTCCCACCTTAAGGTCTGGATTTCGAACCAAAAGGGGGATCCCAGACAGAACTATTTCATAACCAAGATGAATATCTTGATCCACACTTAGGTCCAGTCTTTGGAACCTAAAGGGGGATCCCAGGCTGGAATCTGGATCCACACTTCAGACCACAATTTAGAACCAAAAGGGGGATCCAAGACTGATGGGTTATGCATAACACTCATTTTGACCCATTTCACTACATACCACCCATACGACTTCCGTTTTACACCAAACTTTCCAGAAATCATTATAACTAATATACTAAACATGTTCCAATAACACTTGAACCGTTTACAACCCAAAATGGGTAAAAACACATACAATCCAAACGCCCCTTTATCTTTTACTAAAAACACTTAAAACACGCTTGACTCATCGTTAGGCCCCCAAATTGTTATGACCTCTCTAACATACAAATTGACACTCGACTTTACTTTACAAAACACTAAAAGACTCACGGGGGTACAACTTTGACTCGAGCTCGGTATTCTACCTAGCTCTTAAGGTATAATATCTTCCAAATCCACTTCCAAATCCTTATGCTACAACCCATGAACCTTCCTACCGTCGCACATAAACCTTAGTCCAAGCTAAACAACATCAAAGACATCATCATCACCATTATCATCCAACATCATCATCAATCTCCACAATTAACCATAATCATCAATCTTCTACAACATATCAAGTCTTGTGATGATCATAACTAGGAAGGACTATAGGCACTTGGTCTTCATCTCCTTCATCTTCTTTAAGTCACCATCTCACTTTTTCCCTCTCTTTTTCTCTACTCTAAAAACCGGACCTCACTTATCAATAATGGAGGAATTGTTTAGAAATTCCTAGATAAGATTAGTTAGGTGGCAAGTTTGGTCCTTTGGCAAAAATGGCCCCTCAAGTCTCTTTCCTTCTATTTTAGCCACAACTAACTTATAACACAATTGGCATATGACAAATTAAGCCTCTGAAGTTCATTTCCTATCTATTTGAGGCACATAATACTTCCCATAACTTTATAGCACATATTTTGACTATCACTTGACTATTGGGGTTTACTTTCCACGTAACTTTGTTGACCAACCAACCACATTAAACCTTAGCATATTCCATCTAGGGTGGGGCCTACTCAAAACCGGGATACGGGTTTAACAATTCTACCCCCTTATTTAGATTTCGTCCCCGAAATCTATCATTCATTACTAACCTACACTTAATCACATAACTCATCTCATTCCTAGCACCTTAATTCCTAGTTTATTTAGTGCAACAATCTAAGTGATCTTGCAAGTCCATACATACTATAACATATCACATATCCTTAATCTCCATTACTTCCCGTTTACTTCTATACCATACAACTCTTGCTTAGATTTTCTATAATACAAGACATACTTACTATAACTAGTCATCATTCTAACCCGCTCTGTTACCATTACATCACAATCTCACTTGCTTTATCCTCTACTCTCATTCTTTGACTACTTGATACTTAAGAAACTCGTGCTATTTGACTTTACATAATTACACTCGACTAATACGTGCACATTCTATTATTTTCATTCATCATACTTTGTACCACGCCGAAAGGCACATTATATCATCATTACAATTTCTCCATCCCATCAAGGTTTATCCTAAGTCTCAACTAAAAGCCATGGTCTAATTCTAATCCTCCTATCTTAGTCCTTATAATTTCTAACTAATTCTAAACTTCCGCTTTCTACTTCTCTAACCCTACTCGTGTCGTGTCGGCAACACATAAGCCCACTCATTTATACTTCCTCATTTACATGGAGAGGCGTCCCAATCGATGTAAATCAAGAAATATAAACTCATGGTTATGTACTCCCGACATAACACTACTACTCCTATTTCCCAATTTAACTTTTATTATTTCATCCTGTTTATACTTCATATTTCCTTTTTAGACTTGGATCCATATCATTAACACACTCATTACAGGGATATTTTTATTGCCAAGGATATAGGCAACCCCATTTGCCGATGAAGGCAATACTTTTCATCCCGAAGGATATTTAGCATTCATCCCGAAGTATTCCTTAACATTCATTTACTTGGTCATCCCGAAGGATACCACTTTTAACGTTCACCCCGAAGGATCATTAACATTCACACTTTATCACTTTAGCAATGGATCCAAGTCATAAGCACCTTACATACATTATTATATCCATTTATTTTAGTGAAATGCAAGCGCATAGAGCATATGAGCCTGCTTATTGTAATTACACAATTCTATGTGTTTATCATCTCTTTACCACAACTTACATTACTTAACCCTCGTTAGTCATTTCCACCTTTTTACATTACACGTTAGTCTACTCAACTCTTTTACATATAGACTTTACATATATCGTCAACTGCAACACATGCATTCATTATAATAATTACCGCTAATGGCCTTAGCCGTAATATAATGATTTCAGGGCAACACCTTTACCTCATACATACTCATTAGCATTCATTTATCCTTCTTACATATTTTAAACATGTTTTATTATTCCATACCTTCATTATAATAATCACCGCTAATGGAGCACATTAGCCGTGATATAATTATTTCATGGCAATACCTTAGCCTCATACATGCTCATCTCATTATGGCTATTAGTACTTAGGAAATATCGTTCTATTTCATTATTTACTCAATCACTATACCTTTTCTCATTCTATAACTTTACCAAGTTCATCACAGACTTAATATGTATAAATTTATATCATTTCTTCACCACACTATGCTATAACACACGTTCGACATTACCACACAATCATAATTATGCTTCTAATACTTTAACTTTCCACTAACCCATCTCTAATACCTCATTAGCGATCAACACACTTAATACAATTACTCATAAGACTATACTTTGGTCATCACTATCACACAAGTCACGCACTTTCATTTTTAGTCACATTTCCTATAAACCACCACACAACTTATTATATCCATTCACCTTCGCTTAACTACCATAGCACACAATCACATAATCATATAACAATCACCGACAATATCCGAGTATACGGTAATCTATCATTTAAGCACGTCTAGTCCGCCATGGACTTATATTACGCACACACCAATACTATAAACATGTACAACTCCTAACACCTTAAGCTCATACAACATATCACGTATTCCACTTCATAACTTAAACAATCAATGACTCGAGTTTAACTCATTAATTCTACAATTAGTAAGTCCACATTCTCAATACTCACATTATCTCCAACCAAAGCCTAATCCCATTATTGCCATAAGCAATTTCACATCATACACCTAAGGCATCTATTTTTCCGCATTACTTAAACTTATGTCAAACGCGTCTACGAGTGGTTTAAGTCTAGGCAATCCTAAAGAGAACCTAATTCACTTAAACCGAAGCTCTGATACCAAGTTGTAACACCCCTTGACCACTTTGACCAAAAACTTTGAATTTTACACGCGGAAACGCTTGACTTTACTTTACATTCCGCTACTCTTTTGACCATTTATAAAAATCCACATTCATAACCTAGATGAACATTCCGACTCATAAACAAGATGACCATTTTATAACCAAGATGACCATTAACTGTCCCACCTTAAGGTCTGGATTTCGAACCAAAAGGGGGATCCCAGACAGAACTATTTCATAACCAAGATGACTATCTTGATCCACACTTTATCTTTTACTAACATACTAAACATGTTCCAATAACACTTGACCCGTTTGCAACCCAAAATGGGTAAAAACACATACAATCCAAACGCCCCTTTATCTTTTACTAAAACCACTTAAAACACGCTTGACTCATCGTTAGGCCCCCAAATCGTTATGACCTCTCTAATTAACATACAAGTTGACACTCGACTTTACTTTACAAAACACTAAAAGACTCACGGGGGTACAACTTTGACTCGAGCTCGGTATTCTACCTAGCTCTTAAGGTATAATATCTTCCAAATCCACTTCCAAATCCTTATGCTACAACCCATGAACCTTCCTTCTGTCGCACATAAACCATAGTCCAAGCTAAACAACATCAAAGACATCATCATCACCATTATCATCCATCATCATCATCAATCTCCACAATTAACCATAATCATCAATCTTCTACAACATATCAAGCCTTGTGATGATCATAACTAGGAAGGACTATAGGCACTTGGTCTTCATCTCCTTCATCTTCTTTAAGTCACCATCTCACTTTTTCCCTCTCTTTTTCTCTACTCTAAAAACCGGACCTCACTTATCAATAATGGAGGAATTGTTTAGAAATTCCTAGATAAGATTAGTTAGGTGGCAACTTTGGTCCTTTGGCAAGAATTGCCCCTCAAGTCTCTTTCCTTCTATTTTAGCCACAACTAACTTATAACACAATTGACATATGACATCTTAAGCCCTTGAAGTCCATTTCCTATCTATTTGAGGCACATAATACTTCCCATAACTTTATAACACATATTTTGACTATCACTTGACTATCGGGGTTGACTTTCCACGTAACTTTGTTGACCAACCAACCACATTAAACCTTAGCATATTCCATCTAGGGTGGGGCCTACTCAAAACCGGGATACAGGTCTAACAATGGAAATACGTGAACTAGAAGAGGAAGCTGCTCGTTTGGAGCAGCAACCCAGGGATGAAGAAGAACGGAGGAAGAACTGGGAAATGGGTTGGTTCACAAATGATTCCTCTTCGAGTGAAGGCGGTTGGGTCTCAGATGATTCCTTCCATTAATTTGTAGTTTCATTACCGTATCGTAGTTTCATTACTGTACCGTGTCGTAGTTTCATTTGTAGTTTCGTTTTAATTTCCGTATCGTAGTTTAACGTAATTTCTATTTGACTTTTAATGTATTTCTATTTGATGTTTAATGTCAAGTTCACATACATATTAATACATTACATAAATAAATACATAACATATCCATTTACAAAACTTGAAAAAAAAAAAAAACATTTCGTATATAAAACACAAGGGGCAAAAATGAAAATTTTGTTTTTGAATTCAACGGCTAAAGAAGGGGCGAAAGTGTAATTTTTTTTTTACACAAACTCCCCTTAACGCAGCGTTAAGGGTTTAACCCAGCCCCTTAACGCTGCGTTAACGCAGCTCCCTCTAAACGCATAACTCGAGTTTAACGCACCACTTCGGACGTTTAACGTACCTCCTGCATTAGCGTTGGAGGTGCTCTTATGAGGAGTAGTAGAGCGGAACATAAAAAATAAGTGAATGTCTCAATATTTATCTGCTGAATGGGAGGACAGTCCCTTTGACGCTGGCCCATGTAGAATGGAATTGAACCAATCAGCGTCTATTTTCTCCATATCAAACAATTATGTCACTGACTGATTTGGATATGCACGGTTAATCCTCCTATTAAGTGGCTATCAAACACCCCCTATGTGTATGATCGTGTTAAATAAAATCATGTTTTTGTTGTAAATATAGAACCAACACCTGCAACCTGTAATAGAGCACTAAAACACACTACCAAAATAGCTCGAAAATGACCCGAAAACAATAGCACCAACTTGTAGCATTTCCGGAATGGGAATAGAAAGCACATTCAATTTGTTAACAAGAATTTGGAGTTCATGCACTTGCTCCAATATAGGTTTCTCATCAACCATTTGGAAATTGAAGAATTTAGAAATAAGATATCTATTAGTACCTTCTTCCTGTTGCTTGTACTTAAACTCCAAGGCACTCCATAACTTTCGCGGATCTGTGATTGGAGCATAGACATCATATAGCCTGTCCGAAAGTGAATTCTTGATGTGACCACAACATAAGGTCTCATCTTCCTTACGAATCATTCTTTTCTTCTCAAGCTCAAGAATTTGGTTCTTGTCAATCTCTTGTCCTTCAACAGGAACGGGATCAGCAGGAATCAGAGCCAAAAATGGATCAAGAACATAGAAGATCATGAGAATGATCAACAAGAATAAGCCCATCGGGTGTAGTTACACCCATCAAATTTGTCCAGCTTGACAAACTCCTGGTTCATGATGCAAAGATTCGTTGATGAAGCTCCAACGTCCATTTCAAATCTAGAAACCTTAAAAGATTGTTGTAAATATAGAACCAACACCTGCAACCTGTAATAGAGCACTAAAACACACTACCAAAATAGCCCGGAAATGACCCGAAAACAACCTCTGAATAACAGCAAACAAGCACCCAAAAGGACAGTAAATAGAAACTGCACAAGAAGAACTTCTTTGTCCTTTTAAGTTTTCTACGGAGCCTGTTTGATCGCTTCGAGCCTACGTACCGTACACCCCAGGATTGATGCAGTCTCGTAACGGTTTATTGTAAGCGAAACAATATCCCGTAATGCACAATCGGTTTTTAGAGGAAGAAATGAGTATGTGAAGTAACTAAGATATAAGTGATGATACGTTTTGGTGTGTACATGATAGAGTGCATGGTCTCTATTTATAGATGTATGACACAATGATTTGAATCCATTATCAAATCAGTTTTCCCATGATCTCACATCCCATGAAACACTCCACATCCCTTATTATTCGAGATACCACAACTGTTTACAAGCATGCTACAACCTACATCTATAGAACTAGTCAATCCAAGTAAGGAAGACTTGTACCTAGGCGTTAGAGAATTGTTTAGTCAAACTTATAAAACAAACTTATAATTAATTTGTCTATCAACTTACTTTCTTTATAATGTTCAACCTGTTATATGAAATTAACACCACTATATATTAATTTCCAACAGTTTTTAAAGTATATTGGATTCATTAATTACTAGACAAGGCCCCTTATATCTATAATACTATAAGATTGAGTTCCTTGATTAAATGTGGAGTAATCAAGACACTCAAGATGGAGTCCCAAATTTAATTAGTCATGCTTAAGGGTAAGTACATAGGAGCTGATATTAGTGATTTGAGCAATTGAATGTATGTATTAGGAGCCTTTATTATAGTGTAATAATGCAGGTGGAGATGAAGTGTTTGGTATTCATGTAATCATGGTGTATTAGGAGCCTTTATTATAGTGTAATAATGCAGGTGAAGATGAAGTGTTTGGTGTTCATGTGAGTCATGTCGTTACATACATGTTTACTTAATGGAGGAGATGGAAGTGCAAGGGTTGCCATAATTGATCACATGGTATTTAGTATAGAATTAAAAGTCTGTTATGGATTGAGAAGAAGTTGAAATGGTTGCAAGAATAATTGATGATTTAACCTAATCCATGCCTATATAAACCGGCCAAAATCACATGCTCAAACACAAAAGTTCAAATCTTCATTCCTCCTACTTTATTTTGTAATTTATTATTAGAATTGTTTTTTGATTTTTTTATTTATTATTATTTTTTTATTTTTTATTTTTTTTTCATTTGCAGGTAATACAGCATGATTCCCTTACTCATGTTACAAGAGAAGAGGTGATGTATAAAAGTGAACTACCAAAGGAAAGGAGTAGTCGTATATTTTACTGTAATACATTAAAAGTGTGAGTTAGTTTTCGTGTATCTATACTCTTTCTTTTCTTTGTCTCATCAGCAAATTTTTATATATATTTTATATAAGAATAATACTACAAAGAATCTTGAAATCCCAAAGTTCAAAGCAGCTGCAATGCAAATGTAAATAATCTCATACACAAAACAAAAGCAGGTTCAGTTTTTATCATGCATTCTCACTTTACTTTATATTTTATATAATTTTGTTTGTTTGTGGAGTGAAAAATGAGTATTATGACTACGTTCATAGAAAGGTGATTGCTTATTGGAAATTTATGGTGTTTATGAGATGGGTTTGGGTCAAATTGTGTAAAGATTGAGTCTTTATGAAAAGGGTTATGAAGTTATGATACTTTGATTATGAAGAGACCCTTATTTCAAAATAATTTTCTTTTTGAGGTTTCTGGATCAATTTTGTAAAATCTTATGGAATATATGTGTTTATGTTAATGTTTTGCAGTGATAAAGAAACAAATAAATCCTGAGCTATGGGAAGACTACCTTGATTCATCTATGGAAGAAGCCATGGAAGAATTCAGAAAGTTTGAACAGGAAATTTGAAACATCATGTCTAGGCTTAGGTCCTTCTCCACACGAGAAAATGACCAATTAGCTAAACCAATATGTAAAAAAGCTAATATGCTTTTGTTAAGGTTGAATACGGATTATGTGGGGTATTAGTAGAACATTGTTGTCTTACATCACCTATATCTTTTAACCATTTTTTAACATTTGAAATATTATTGTACACCACATGGCCTTTTTTAGTCCACTGAAGATGGACTACAATAGAAGTGAAACAAAAGTCTTTAAATAGAAACCATGTTTGAAGCAAAAGGGATGTCCATGTGCTGAGAGCAAGTAGTGCCAATCCTCTTTTTTTTTTTTTTTTTTTTTTTTTTTTTTTTTTTTTTTTTTTTTTTTTTTTTTTTCTACACTGTTGTATAGACTCCCTTTGCTGCTAAAAGGGTAAGCATTCATTATTGCCTAATGTTTGTACCATTATTTCCTTAACTTGGAAGAAAGATAGCAGGTTTTGAAACATTCTGCAATATGCATGCATTCTCAAACATAACTTAATCATATATGTAAGACGAGTCCCAGGATTATATCAAAAGACAACAGTTACGTGAATTGGCCATGTTGAACTCAAATTTCAGAGAAGATAGTCCCGGTCCATGTGGCAGTGTGTCACCATTTAACACCAGCACTCGAATGAAACGTGCAAACACTGGGTGTTAAAATTCATGGATATATGAAACATTCTGCAAAACTTTGAAGATGATGAAACCATTGGGCTTGGCTTCAGAAACGTATATGTGTACACAGTACTTCACCTTCAACACTCATGCTTTGGTATGCACCTTCCTATACACGTTCGTATATTTTAATGGATTCTAAAAATGGTTCCGCGGGTTGATGAGCCAAAATTTGAGATATACATTAATGCATGCATATTTGCTATTACTTTTCTCAAGAATCTATTTTTTTTCTCCATATTACAAGGAATAATACATTATAGATGATAAAGAGGTGTAGGGCACGATGAGTTGGTCAAGAAGGTTGTTCAAGACGGGCTACAACGAATGGTCAAGAAGGTCGTTCAAGACGGGCTTCGGTTGGTTTGGATGGATTTTTTAGAGATACTACTAAAAAATGGGAATGATACTCATAAATTCTTAGTGACTTTGATTATTCATTGTATTGATTTATATAATCACAGTGAAGATATGTTGTATAATAATATATGATGATCACATGAGTTTTTGTAGTTAAACTAAAGAATCATTTTTTATATTGTGATATCAACTTTAGAGGTTAGATTTTATTCCAAGATTGCTTCATGCCTATAATACCGATGGTTTTTATTTTTGAATAATTACAATTTCATTCTTTACTTCTCTTTTATCTGTTATTGACGATATTATTGGTTTAATTGCATTATTTACTATTAAAGAAGCCTAAAACTCTTAAATAAAAATAAACACAACTAAATACCGCCTTGAATAATGAATATAAAGGAAAAGGTACATAATGATTGATCGAACCCATTTGTAAATTATAATAACAAATCGGTAAATAAAGTCATGCAACGCACGGGTCTAATAATAAAAAATAATAATAATAATAATAATAATAATAATAATAATAATAATAATAATAATAATAATAATAATAATAATAATAATAATAATAATAATAATAATAATAATAATAATAATAATAATAATAATAATAATAATAATAATAATAAACTCAACAAAATGATTACATTTACGTAACCATTAACAAACTCATTTCAATAAACAACATGTAATACCCGAAATTTCAAAACATGCAAAATTACCAAAATGCCCCTGTAACTTTAAAAATTTAATTAACAAACGTTTAAAAACTCCAAATAAATCCAAAACCTCTGGAATTGAACAACATATGAAGTAAAATAAAATTTTATTGCAACATTTTAATATTTTACACTGTCTAAAAATTGTTGTCACATTATTTTAATTAATTTGGGGCGAATTGCATTTTATTACTTGTAGACTATATTAAAAACAATATAAACAAGATAATTACTAACCTATTTTTGGAAACCATTATCAAATTAAATCACACCTCACCATACCAATCAATCACACGAAAATCTTGGCCATCAAATAAGTATATACGGTTTGTTTATCATTCCACACGCTCCATTCCTTTTTTTTCGAAACCCTAAACACACAAAATCCTCTCTTCTCCATTCAATTTTTCTGGAGCTATTGGGTATTTTTATGGTGATATTAAAGGCCTAAGGGAGCTGGGAAAAATAAGCATAGGGTTGTGGATTCGCTGGTTGGATCGTGAGATATTTTTTCTTAGTCGAATTTTTCATCCGAGAGGTAATAATTCATGCGCCTAAATCTACACGTCCTAAAATCGATTTTGTATTTTTCTGATGTTACTTAGTTCATATATGATTCATATAAATTGGTAGAATCGAATCATGCAAGTTAATATGATCGTACGAAATTTTGAGATAAAAAACACACATAAAATGCAAATCGAGTCATACGAATTTTCTGGGTGATATGTTTATTTTATTTGGACCTAAAATGAAGTATATGATCTGGGAAAAATGATGGAACGAATTGTAGAGGCCTAAATATGTCGTGGTAATTATTGATATCAAAAACATACATAAAATCTAAAATAAGCCATACGATTTTTCTGGACTTCGAGTATAATTTTTATGGGTTCTATACACTTCATATAAATCTGGAAAAATGGCCATTTGCATTTGTCGAAGCTTATATCAATCATGATGAATTATTGTTTCTAACCGGATTAAAGAAAAAAGGGTTTTAATTAAAAATAAAATCGTGAGACCTAGGGTTTCACTTTTGATGATTGGATCTGAACATTTAATGCATTTTTAAGGTTGTAAAAATTATGGGTAATGATTGGTTTGATTAGGGTTAGGGTTTATTGATTTATTTTGCATACCGATTGGATGATAAAAACTATAAGGGTGTGTTTTGAAATTATTTAAACATGAGGGTTATTTTTATAAGTCATTTTGGATCAGGGGTAAAATGTATAAAATATAATATGAGGGTATCTTGTGTTAATTTCGTAAGTAAAAGGTTTAATTGGTAATTTTGGTAATTATTCTTATTCGAATGGAAATTAATTAAATTAAGGGACTTGTTTTGTAAATTATGGAAACTTGAAGGTGGATTCGTATAAAACTTAATATAAGGGGCTTGATGTGTAATTTGGAATAATGGAAGGCTTAATGTGTAAATATGAATATTGTAAGGATTAATTTGTAATTTAATTAATAATAAGGTTTAATTTGTAATTTATATAACTTAAGGGTTAACTTGTAAAATGGTTAAAGTTAAAGGATTGGAACTGTAATTATGGGAAACTTATGAACGACTTGTAATACCTGCTAATTCTGGAAACCTGCTAAAAATAGAAAGTTACTAAATATGGAAAGTTGCTATTTTTGGAAAGTTACCTGAAAAGGAAAGTTACTAAAAATGGAAAGCCGACTAAAATAAGTAATCTGAATTAAACAAGCTAATAATAAGACAATCATGAATTCGTGTAGATCCGTTGAAGATGGAGTTCGCTTCCGGTCCTTATTATTCTGTTGTGTGTTTTCACTTGCGGTATAAGGTACAGATATTCTGACCTTTCTTGTAAGGTTTCTCATGATCTCTTTCATTTTCTGATCTGTCAGTTTCTGTATTAATGCCATTGCTATGATTCCCTTTACTTGAACCTTTCATATGATTCCCTTGCCTATAAATCCCTGATTAGAACCTTGTTATAAGAATTTGATTATGAACCCTTCTGACATGTTATCTGATTCTGAGTTCCCTTGATAAACTGAACCCTGTTTTGTTCCTTGATACTTCACATGATTCGCTTTTCACCTTTTGACCTGAATATGCAAACCTCTGAATACCCTGAAGATTCATTTTGACATTAGAACTGAAATTGGAAACTTTCCTTAATGATATGAAAATGTTTTTGAAAAGTTTTGGATACGATGTTATACCAATTTTTGAATTGGAACTGCACTAAAGGACTAAAGGTTTTATGAAAATCTCTTTTAAAGACTATATTTATAAAAGGCTTCACTAAACATCATTTTATGAAAGTCACTGAAAGATTATTTTAAATACAAGTTTAATATGAAACCTTTGAATTAAATCTTTTCTATGAATCTATAAACCTTTTGATTATGGACCTTTGATATGACCTATTGAACGTTGATTTGAACCTTATTCTAAACCTGGTTATAAACTCTTGTTTGAAACTTAATTTGAACTTTGATATAAGTATTAATCTGATATACTATTTCTGAACCTGGACTTGAACATTGTTATAAACTCTGGTATAAACCTATCTGATTTCTGAACCTCTGATATACACTTCTGTAACATCTGACATGGACTTTATAATCTGAACCTTTTGACATGACCCTCTGTTTATGACATGATACTTGACCTTTGACCCACGGTTTGATACCCGAGCCACCTCACTAGGCATGAGGGTTTCATGTCCATGTCATTGATGCACCGATGGCATGACTCTAGGGCAGGAGAGTGATGACCTGTCCCGTCCCTGACTTTATTTTATCTGGTGTGTATTGGTAGACTCTGGCCACCTGGGGCGTATGGATGCATCCTAGATTTGTTCTGTTTCTGTTATCTGTTTATATTATCTGTTATATCTCTGGTGACTGATGGTGTGTGCGATACACGTCTTTCACAACCTCTGGGAGCTAGCTACTCCATTTGATACATGAGGACACCCCTCATATTATCTGGTTACTGAGAGGACACCCCTCTGATTGATGATGATGGCATGGTTATATATATTATATCTCTGTTTCTGGGCTCGTGGTGGATTACTGTTTTTCCTTTACCATATACATTTACTTACCTTTGACCCTTATTAGACCTTGCACTGTTTCCCTTTACCTTTATCTATTTATTATTCCCTATCCTTTATCCTTACTCCTTTATTTATCCTTTAACTCTGATTATATCTGCATGACCTATGTTTCTGACACTCTGTACTATTCTTTATTACTGCTTTGTTACCGTTATATCTGTTCACTGAGCTCTCGTAGCTCAGCCGCATTTCTTTTCCTGCGGCAGGTTTTAGTAGGAAGCTGGGTATGAGTGGAGAGTATCATTGGACTTAGAAGACTACACTGTGATAGATATTTTGTTATAGAGATGACTAGAAGAATTTATATTTCAGACTTAGTATTTATTCCTGTGTAATTTTGTATTTTCTTGTAATTTCTTGTAACCTTTGTATTTCCTTTGTATTATTGAAGATGTATGCTTGTGTATGTTTCTGATATTCCACCATTATTGTGACATCTCTACCCTTCTCGGGTCAGGGTGTTACAATTTATGGTATCAGAGAGATAGGCTGCGACTCGTAATACATTTACCCTTGACCTGTGAGTTCTGGACCATTAGGCTTCCACTGTAAGAACATAGGAGAACACCCTGAGAACTTGCTTTAGGATTTCTTGATATGAACTTAAGTTTTGACCAGTGAGGAATGGGTAGACTATAAGGCATTTGTTTAAGTATTTTTGCTTCCGCATCACTCTGGTTTGTGCCTTGCTTTGGAATTTAAGTCTGTTAAGATCACTTTTGGATAATTGCAAGCTTATGCTTTGCACTACCTATGTTTTGAACCTAAATAAATCTAGAAGGCATTGAGAACTGCATAATATGGCCTGACACTACTTGATCCTTGTCTGCAGAGTCTGACTCTGACCTCTGATCCTTCTGTTAATCATTTTGATGCCTCTTCGGGCATTCTGAAAATCTCCTTGGCGATGACGCACTTGACACCTTCTGTTATTTGTCTTTTGCTTTTGATAAGCATTTGATACCTTCTGTTAATTGTCTCTTGTCTCTTGATAAGCATCTATAAATTTCTGACACCATTTGATTTCATCTTAACCATCTCTGTCCCTATGAGAAGTCTTGTGGTGTTTAACCACGAGTATAAGAATGTTTCCCTCTCATTTTGGATGATAAGATTTGCTTTGTTGATCTGTCTTTCTGTGGACTGTTAACTCTAATGTTATTCTGATAAAGGATTGGTTGTTTGACAACTATCCTCCTATGTCTCACCTTTGACGTTTGAAGCAATTTGAACTTCCTACCACGATTACCGATTGTTGAACTTTCTGCTATCGCTATCACTCTGGAGGCTCGTGTGTTACTTTCGCAGTTATGAAGTTTTCCTTAAACCGATTTCGTACACCAATGAATGAACCTTACCTTAAGAAATATTCGGCACCCTGAGTTTTCTGAACACGATTTCTGATTGAACCACCAAGTTTCCTACCAGAATGTGAAGTAAGTTGCTTAAGCGTATCCTCTTGGCTTAATTCAGTCTCGTTCGCGATAAAGAAGGATGATGACAAGAGATATGTATTGATTCTGGAAGCTGAACCGTATTGCTATTTGGAACCCTTATTTCTCCACCCTGAAACGACTTTGTATCTATTCAATTTCAGAGCGCGAAGTTTCCTTCAGATGGAAATATGAAGTGAGGTTATTCTTGAGATCGCTGTCCGCATTTGTAACGACTGATATAAAGATTTGTGACGCTAATAGTATTAGCTAAAGCTCTGACTATTCTGTAAATTTGATAAATGAATGTGTTCTCGTGAGTACTTGGGCAAATGGTCATTGTATGACTTAATAGTACATTCGGAGACGAAGAAGAACATGAAAATCATTTTCGTACTTTGTAAGAAATTTGACGATCACTTGTGCATTCTGAGAGATTGATATCTGTTGAGACAACGGTTTCTTGATTGAGAATATCCCTTTTAAATCCCGCAAATTTTGAAACTATCACCGAATGGTCAAGACCGATAACAAAATGGTAAACTGAAATCTTTTGAACCTTGCATTAGAATTCTGAAGACGTTTACAACTTGCGTTACCCTTGATAAATTTCGTGACCAGAGAGAAACAGCTTAGTCTGATTGAGAACGGAGTTTTGGAAAGCTGAAATAGAAATTTGTTTCCATACCTTCAGACGGAACAAATTTTGAGACATTTCAGAAAGAGACTCAGAAGGTTTTTGCGTATGCATCAAGACAACTAGAAACGCATCAGAAGTATTACTTCACTACCTGACCTAGAGTTGACAACAGCGGCGACTACCCTGAAGAGTGAAGACATTCCTTACAAGACAAAAGTGTTGGCGATGCAGAAGAAAGACGGCGAACCAGGAACTGATGAAGACGTACAGTCTCACTTCCCTATTCATCTTGGTTGTACTAAGATGAATTGAGGGCGGAAGCAGACTAGATGATGAAGAGATTTAAAGATCGTGCTAGAAATCCACATCACTCCATCAGATTCCAAGAAGAACTGCAGGAGGCGTGATGAACCAGACGATTTTGCTTCACTTCCAGATTGATGGAATAACGAAGACATATTAACCGGACTTGAAGAGAGTAGATGTTTTGAATGAACGGATTTCTAAAACAGACCTTTTATGTTTGGAAGAATTGATTCTATGAAGACCGAAGTTATTGACGATTAGTTTTCATTTCCGTTGACTCCCTTAAGCTTCGTTATATCATGATAAGATCCGCTAATGATTTAAGTTCCCTAGAAGCATTTCAGTTCCGTGTTTATTTTTCGTATGTTCGATGATGGCCTTGTTCTGAGGAAATTTGGCGAAATGTGGAAAATCTGATGCTTGTGGCGGCGTACCTTATTTTTGCTAGGCAATCTGGAATTCCGATACTCTTGCGAACAGTTGCTTTCTCTCTTGACTATGACTTTGATCTTGTTGACTCTGAGACTGTAGAAGTACTAGGTGGATTAAGATAGGTTGTTATACTCACGACTCGAGATAAAGTATGATCATCATGAAGGCATATTTATGTGGTGCTAGTATTATGACGCCTGATCAACGTGATAATACTTACACCATATAACGTGCACTCATTGTGGCCATAGGATATCTTGGGGGAGTACCTAAGAAGTTTAGAATCTGATCTCCGTTGGTTTATCCGTGATTAGTGAGACATTAGGTTCATTCTACCTATGCGTATACTCTGTTTCCATTCACTAGATATCTGGATGAGTTTGGACTCTCGTTCTGCATTCCGTTGACCTCAGTTATATATCTTGAAACTCCTTGAAGAGCTCTCTACTGATGGTACAGTTAATCTGATTCGAAATTCTGTTCGCATTTCATATAAGCTTTTCGGAAGATCCACCTATCATCCATTTTATATTGTATGGTCCTTCTGATCTGAAATCAACCTAATTTGTCTCTGTCTGAGGAAATCTGAACCCATTTTGTGTTGATCGAGTCATGAGAAACCAATTGTCTGAAGATCCTTTTGGAAGAACCTCCACGGACGTGAGGATGTTCGTGACGACCTTTTACGATTTGCTACGACTCTGTCTAACTTTGCGACTTCAAATTTCGAGGATGAAATTTTCTTTTTAGAGGGGAAGAAGTTGTAATACCAGAAATTTCAAAACATGCAAAATTACCAAAATGCCCCTGTAACTTTAAAATTTTAATTAATAAACGTTTAAAAATGCCAAATAAATCCCAAACCTCTGGAATTGAACAACATATGAAGTAAAATAAAATTTTATTGCAACATTTTAATATTTTACAATGTCTAAAAATTGTTGTCACATTATTTTAATTAATTTGGGGCCGAATTGCATTTTATTACTTGTAAACTATATTAAAAACAATATAAACAAGATAATTACTAACCTATTTTTGGAAACCATTATCAAATTAAATCACACCTCACCATACCAATCAATCACACGAAAATCTTGGCCATCAAATAAGTATATACGGTTTGTTTATCATTCCACACGCTCCATTCCTTTTTTTTGGAAACCCTAAACACACAAAATCCTCTCTTCTCCATCCGATTTTTCTGGAGCTATTGGGTATTTTTCTGGTGATCTTTAAGGCCTAAGGGAGCTGGGAAAAATAAGGATAGGGTTGTGGATTCGATGGTTTGATCGTGGGATATTTTTTCTTAGTCGAATTTTTCATCCGAGAGGTAATAATTCATGCGCCTAAATCTACACGTCCTAAAATCGATTTTGTATTTTTCTGATGTTACTTAGTTCATATATGATTCATATAAATTGGTAGAATCGAATCATGCAAGTTAATATGATCGTACGAAATTTTGAGATCAAAAACACACATAAAATGCAAATTGAGTCATACGAATTTTCTGGGTGATATGTTTATTTTATTTGGACCTAAAATGAAGTATATGATCTGGGAAAAATGATGGAACGAATTGTAGAGGCCTAAATATGTCGTGGTAATTATTGATATCAAAAACATACATAAAATCTAAAATAAGCCATACGATTTTTCTGGACTTCGAGTATAATTTTTATGGGTTCTATACACTTCATATAACTCTGGAAAAATGGCCCTTTGCATTTGTCGAAGCTTATATCAATCATGATGAATTATTGTTTCTAACCGGATTAAAGAAAAAAGGGTTTTAATTAAAAATAAAATCGTGAGACCTAGGGTTTCACTTTTGATGATTGGATTTGAACATTTAATGCATTTTTAAGGTTGTAATAATTATGGGTAATGATTGGTTTGATTAGGGTTAGGGTTTATTGATTTATTTTGCATACTGATTGGATGATAAAAACTATAAGGGTGTGTTTTGAAATTATTTAAACATGAGGGTTATTTTTATAAGTCATTTTGGATCAGGGGTAAAATGTATAAAATATAATATGGGGGTATCTTGTGTTAATTTCGTAAGTAAAAGGTTTAATTGGTAATTTTGGTAATTATTCTTATTCGAATGGAAAATAATTAAATTAAGGGACTTGTTTTGTAAATTCTGGAAACTTGAAGGTGGATTCGTATAATACTTAATATAAGGGGCTTGATATGTAATTTGGAATAATTGAAGGCTTAATGTGTAAATATGAATATTGTAAGGATTAATTTGTAATTTAATTAATAATAAGGTTTAATTTGTAATTTATATAACTTAAGGGTTAACTTGTAAAATGGTTAAAGTTAAAGGATTGGAACTGTAATTATGGGAAACTTATGAACGACTTGTAATACCTGCTAATTCTGGAAACCTGCTAAAAATAGAAAGTTACTAAATATGGAAAGTTGCTATTTTTGGAAAGTTACCTGAAAAGGAAAGTTGCTAAAAATGGAAAGCCGACTAAAATAAGTAATCTGAATTAAACAAGCTAATAATAAGACAATCATGAATTCGTGTAGATCCGTTGAAGATGGAGTTCGCTTCCGGTCCTTATTATTCTGTTGTGTGTTTTCACTTGCGGTATAAGGTACAGATATTCTGACCTTTCTTGTAAGGTTTCTCATGATCTCTTTCATTTTCTGATCTGTCAGTTTCTGTATTAATGCCATTGCTATGATTCCCTTTACTTGAACCTTTCATATGATTCCCTTGCCTATAAATCCCTGATTAGAACCTTGTTATAAGAATTTGATTATGAACCCTTCTGACATGTTATCTGATTCTGAGTTCCCTTGATAAACTGAACCCTGTTTTGTTCCTTGATACTTGACATGATTCGCTTTTCACCTTATGACCTGAATATGCAAACCTCTGAATACCCTGAAGATTCATTTTGACATTAGAACTGAAATTGGAAACTTTCCTTAATGATATGAAAATGTTTTTGAAAAGTTTTGGATACGATGTTATACTAATTTTTGAATTGGAACTGCACTAAAGGACTAAAGGTTTTATGAAAATCTCTTTTAAAGACTATATTTATAAAAGGTTTCACTAAACATCATTTTATGAAAGTCACTGAAAGATTATTTTAAATACAAGTTTAATATGAAACCTTTGAATTAAATCTTTTCTATGAATCTATAAACCTTTTGATTATGGACCTTTGATATGACCTATTGAACGTTGATTTGAACATTATTCTAAACCTGGTTATAAACTCTTGTTTGAAACTTAATTTGAACTTTGATATAAGTATTAATCTGATATACTATTTCTGAACCTGGACTTGAACATTGTTATAAACTCTGGTATAAACCTATCTGATTTCTGAACCTCTGATATACACTTCTGTAACATCTGACATGGACTTTATAATCTGAACCTTTTGACATGACCCTCTGTTTATGACATGATACTTGACCTTTGACCCACGGTTTGATACCCGAGCCACCTCACTAGGCATGAGGGTTTCATGTCCATGTCATTGATGCACCGATGGCATGACTCTAGGGCAGGAGAGTGATGACCTGTCCCGTCCCTGACTTTATTTTATCTGGTGTGTATTGGTAGACTCTGGCCACCTGGGGCGTATGGATGCATCCTAGATTTGTTCTGTTTCTGTTATCTATTTATATTATCTGTTATATCTCTGGTGACTGATGGTGTGTGCGATACACGTCTTTCACAACCTCTGGGAGCTAGCTACTCCATTTGATACATGAGGACACCCCTCATATTATCTGGTTACTGAGAGGACACCCCTCTGATTGATGATGATGGCATGGTTATATATATTATATCTCTGTTTCTGGGCTCGTGGTGGATTACTGTTTTTCCTTTACCATATACATTTACTTACCTTTGACCCTTATTAGACCTTGCACTGTTTCCCTTTACCTTTATCTATTTATTATTCCCTATCCTTTATCCTTACTCCTTTATTTATCCTTTAACTCTGATTATATCTGCATGACCTATGTTTCTGACACTCTGTACTATTCTTTATTACTGCTTTGTTACCGTTATATCTGTTCACTGAGCTCTCGTAGCTCAGCCGCATTTCTTTTCCTGCGGCAGGTTTTAGTAGGAAGCTGGGTATGAGTGGAGAGTATCATTGGACTTAGAAGACTACACTGTGATAGATATTTTGTTATAGAGATGACTAGAAGAATTTATATTTCAGACTTAGTATTTATTCCTGTGTAATTTTGTATTTTCTTGTAATTTCTTGTAACCTTTGTATTATTGAAGATGTATGCTTGTGTATGTTTCTGATATGTCACCATTATTGTGACATCTCTACCCTTGTCGGGTCGGGGTGTTACACAACAAATATCTCCCACGGCAGCCTTAGTTATAGATTGTTGTATATTCGGCAATTTACACTAACATTACGCGATGCACACTTAGATTCAAACTTTGTGGGTAGCACGGGTTAAAATTAGTGCTGAACATTACGCATGAAACAATTAGATCCAATCTCTGTGCATTATATAACTAACCTTCAAAGTTTGCAAATTATGATAAAAGATGCCTTAATAACACTACAAAAATCATTATCATACCAAAACATCTTAATTATTAAAAAAAATATATATAAAAAATCTTAAAAACTGAAAATAAATATCAAAATTTCATTAATTTCAACTTTTCGATAAAAGATAACAAAGTTGTAGTGCACGAAGACGAACATGTTTTTGTCTTACAACAAACATCAACCTATCAACTTCATCCAAATCATCCTGTTGCATTCTCCTCAAATCCACAACGCTTTGAACTGAAGAATCATAACAACTTCCATTGAATATTCAAAAAACGTTTCATGCAACGAACTAAACTATAGATACGCATACATTCGCCAATACACAGAAACATTACGCGATGAACACTTAAATTCAAAGTTTGTGCGTAGCACGGGTTCTGACACTACTACAAAAAGTACTTTAGAGACGTGTTCACAGCCAAATCGAGACCGGTTTATCCTTCGGTCTATATGAGGGGGGCTCTCCATGTGAAATCAAATCGAGACCGGTTTATAAAAAGGTCTACATTTGGTTTTTGAGACCGGTTTGATGATTAAAAACACGTCTTGGAAACATAATCTGGACCGGTTATTTCTATAAAAACCTGTCTCTATCTTATTTTTGAAAAAAAAATTAAATTGGGGCTGTTTGGGATTGCTTATCATCAGTAAGCAATCCCAAACAGCCCCAATTAGTGTATTCAATAAGCAATCCAGTAGCTTCAATATAAGCAATCCGAAACAATCATTCATTTCAATAATATGAAGTTCTAGACAACCAAACTACATCATTCATATGTATACATGTTTAATTAATCCACGCCTCTAAATGAAATGTATCGTACATATGTCAATTAGTGATCTTTATCGGCCATTGAGCAGGTACACACATGGGTGTAAGACTATAAGTATCTCCATTTTAGCAATACACAACATACCACTGCCAATATTTCCTTCTCTTCACCACATGTACTATTCTAATGAACCAGAGCCCGGAGCAAGACTGGTTTTAATCCATGGCTTGACCTGGTTATTGAGCATTATAGAACACAATTATATTAAAACTATGATATGGTATCCAGAGTTTAATAAGGCATGAAAAACAGCAAGGCAACACTAACCTTTAGGCCCAAGTCGCAGGCTTTTTTTGCTACAAGACCTGCCCCAAGCATAACACTGGGGTTTGATGTGTTTATGCAGCTAGTGATAGTAGCAATCACAACACCACCATGTCTTAGTTCTGCTGGCTCTCCATGAAATGAAAATTTTGCAACTTTGTCCTGTGTCTCTTTTGGTACAGCAAAGCCCTGAAAGTCGAAGTTAAAAGAATATGATGCTCTTTTCGGAACAGTACATGATGCTCAGTAAAAGTTGATAACAAGAGCAAATATTCAAGAAACAACCAGAGACGGCAGTTTTGACCTATTTACTTGTAAACCGGTCGATCTTAGTTATCTCCTATTACAAAAAGGTCAAATATATAAATATCCAAAAGAGAACGGATCAAATGGGTTGAAAGTCGCCAAATTTGGCTCTTTAATGCATAAAAGTATACAGCATCCCTAGATTTCATATTATGATTGTAATTTTATAATTTTCGTAACTGTAGTTGACAGATAAACTATCTATATTTATTTATAGCAATAACAGAAAGAAAAAAAAAATTGCAGGTCAAGCCAGCCTGTTCATTTTGACCCACACTATAAAATGTTCCTTATGCAATCCCCCCACTTTTCCATATCTAGTAAACAGAAATATTTGTACACAAATAATACCAACTAAGCTGCTCAACAACCGAATTTTGTTCATGTTCAACTCACCTTAAATCCCACTTTGTTGTCAAGGCAAGAATGCTAATCTGCTTTCATGTCTTTCAACCCAAATATGTAGTAGTGAGCTTGTTGACTTCTCTGTCTTCTACAATGTACTCCTGGTATAAGAAACAAAACAAGACAAGGTTGAATACATGTCAAGAGTTGTAGACGAAGAAATAACCCATACCTTGCTTTTAAAGATCTGCATTAAGCCTAGTACTAATAGCAACATAGACATATTTGTCAGTTCATGTTTGGCAAGGATGTGATAGTGGCGTTCGTTGATTCGCTGCCCACATATTATGGCTATAAAGAAGCCATAGAGCAAGCCCACCAAAACGATTGCTAGGACTGAAATTAGAAAAAAATAAAATGACAGGTCTTTACATTGTAAATGCGTCATAGACAAAAGACATACTGATTCAGAATTATGTGTGTCTTGCATAAACCCAACAACCCAAAAAATCTACAGGAAAAAGTTACTTGGCATTTGTTGGCCGGGTGGCTAATAAAAGAGGTAGTTGAACATAAATGTAACTGTTTGTAGCCTCCAGGTTGTCTTGTCTCTTTGGCTATATAAGCAGTTTTTTTTTTTTACCAAATGATAAATACATGGTCTTTAGTATGCACTCCTGTAGGTGGTTAATATCATGGAGCTGTGCAGAAAGGGAACCCTTAAAAGATGATTCCAATTCTTCGAGGACAATTGATATGCTGCTTAGTCTCGCTGTAAACTTGAGAAGTACGTTTAACCTTTCCTTCATCTCCTCAACATTTAGATTGTCTATGGCTAGTCAAAGAAAATGGTCCCAATTCTATAACACAAACAGCTAAATACAAATAAAAATACTGAAGGATACAAATAGGTTGAAGCTCGGCAATAATGTTCTTGAATGTTCTCTTGCACCAGTCTTTGACTACCACTTCATCTAATAGCAATGCGACAATTGGGTCACTAGAAACGGCACTTTCATCCATGCAAACATCTGTAATATCTGTTGACAAACTGTTAAGGAAAACAAAACTGACTACTAAGGAGGGTATAACATTTGTTAATAAAACAAGTTATCTATTTGGTTTATTAAAAGAATGTCTAAGAAGCTTCGATGTTAGATGTGAGTTTTAACTAAAGCATAATAAGATAAAAGCTGAATAAGGATACAATGGCAGATCAGGGACAACAAATTGTTCTCTAAGGCGACATCAAAGAACGAATACAGCCTCTCAACATCAGCTGTTTGTTGCTTCTCCCCATCTTTTTCTTGAAACCTATCATCATATCTCTTGGAAATAAGACCAGCCTCAATGCACTCATAATACAGGCGAAGAGATAGTCTATTCCCAGTTTTTGGTATCGGAACTCTACAAATCGGACAGGCATCACAACGCTGACTACATTCTTCACATAGAGAGGCATGGCCACACGAATTCAACACGCTTTGAACACAACGTCCACAGCCTCTCAAGTCCCTTGTAGCCCTACAATGCTCAACTTTAGCTTTGAACACAACGATACATATCTACAGAAGTATCTGAATATCTGGTTTCATTGTTCTGGCAGCGATAGACTGATATAATTACAAGTTTAAGATACTTCATTTTTGTTGACATTAACAGAACTTGATACTGATAGTATAGGACTATAGGTTACTACATGTAAAAAGAGAAATTAATGCATTTGTTTACTCAATTTCTCCTGTAACAATAAGCAAAAGTGCAAGTTGCTGAACTTGTATATACAGGTTAATAAATAAACGCAGTTGCTGTCAACTAACAGTGTGCAAAGTTAAGGATAAAATAGTTAACAAGATCATACCGTAACATCATCATAATAGAGAAGTTTCATCAAGATGGTGCGCTGAAACAAAAACAAAATAAGCCACATTCAGAGGGGTATCCATATAAAGATTTCAATCATAAGATAGCAAGACTCTGCACATGTCATTACATCAAAAAGTGCCTTACCTCTTCTGGCATCTTATCTAGAGTTCTCATCAGTTGAATCAGTGTACGAACCATTCTAGCTTGCTATTTTTGAGCGGGCCTAATCCATTTTTTAAGACCGTTTTTTATAGGAAAGGGTCTTGATGAGGAGGTCTCGAAACCCATTTATGTAGTAGTGTATAACGCTGTTTCAAAAACCCATTAACAGCATATCACGCTGTTTTAATACAAACATGATCCTTGCTCAAATAACACTTACAAACACGCTTATACAACTTAAATACCTCTTTCCAAGCATGCGAACTTAATGTAAAAACGCCAACATCCCACTCACTGTTGGAATGATGGAATCATTAATTTTAATGCTAACAAGCTTAGAGTAATAAGTATCAGGACAAACTCCAAAACCAATAGAATTATATGACCATAATCCACTAGGGAATTTAAAATAAACACATTTTCCAACTGTAGGATTCTAAAAAACAGAGAAATATGGGTCGGTTATAATTCCATAAACCTCAAAACATAAAAACCCATTAACAGATTTGTACATTATTATATTCATAAATGAACTAATTAGTTATTAAATGAACCGATATTAAACTATTAGTTCATAGATGAACATAGAAACATATATAAACACATGTCATCAAACTATTATAGCCTACACATACATAATTAGCACAACTTGACATAAACCAAAAAAAAAAAAAAAAAAAAAAAAGAATAATCCGAAACTTACCATTTGTGTGTGAGGTTTTAGCTGGAGAATCTGTTAATTAGGTATAGTGATATGGTGGGTATGGTAGTGGTTAGGGTTTTGAGGGTGAAAATGGAGGTCGGCAAAAGGTTTTGTGTGGTTAGGGTTTTTAATTAGGGGATTTGGGTGTTTGGGATTGAGAAATGAACGGGATAATGGGTATAGTTGTGTTGTGAGTTTGGGACTAGTGCCCCAAAAAAATTTTCCCGCTTTTGAAGTCTCCAAAATTTTGTGTTTCCCACTAGCTGTTAGGTGACGAGCTAAAACACTTTTTTTTTTAGCTTTTTAAAATTTAAATATTGCATACTTAAATCCAGACGTGTTTTTAAAATTAACACCGGTCTCATTTGATAAGTAATCCAGACGTGTTTTTAAAACTAACACCGGTCTCATTTAACTTTTAATAGACCGGTTTTCAAAATATTAACCGGTCTAGGTTTGTTTCCTGAATCAATACCGGTTTTCTCGGCAAGAACCGGTCCAGATTATTTTTGAAGGGGTGGATTCCGGGTTTTAGACCCGTTTCTTTAGTATTAGGTCTCCATGTGGGGGTCTTGATGCTTCTTTTTGTAGTAGTGTGAATGCCTCGTGTAGGTATATGTTAATCGAACAATATAGCCCTTTTGCGTGTATTACTTAGGTTGCCTTCTTAGTGGATGACATAAAACGTCACAATAGTGATTGTCTCTACGTAGAAGTTACAAAAACAGTTTAATGTATCAAAAAACTTCTAAGATATTTGCATGGCTTGCGATAAGAATATAACATCAACGGTGTGAAATCCGCAACGTCAAATCAAAACGTTAGAATTAATCAAGAACAAATCAATATCGACTTCTTAGGTGCCGGCCTACGTAACCCACAATCTTTTATAGGGGCCCAGCTGTATTTGGACTTGCACTTTTGGTTTATTGCATTTAAATTTTTTATTTTTATTTTTCACAATAATCCAAGAATATTGAATAAGAAGTCGATGATATGTTACAACACCAAACCCATTTTTGTATCTAGCATAGTAATAAGATAAAATAAAAAGATTTACTTTTCATTAAGCTTGCATGAATACACAAAAGATGTACATTGGCGAGAACACCCTGACTCTGAATACCTTTTGACATCAGCAATTGTTCGTTTTACAAAGAATAGCTCTAACAACTCTACTGACTTAAAGGAGCAACAAGCACTAATTTTTTTTTTTGGGAATTTAGAGCTTAAAAAGGGGTCAACATTATTCACATAGGTAATGTACGCTGATACAAACAAATACACAACTTCGACATTGGATCTTGCGTTGTGCATGTGTTGAAAATCCTTTTGTTCACGGTTCATTTCAACTTTTCAAGTACCCGGAGCTAGAGCACGAGAAATGTAAAAGAAACACGTTAACAACTATTTGAAATTAGCTGATTCATGTTCTTATTAGATTAATCCATGACGACTATATATAGATAAAGAGCGTGGTTCCTAATGTCACCATTCTCGAACAAATAGTCATGGTTATTAGTTAGAATCAAATAATTACCTATATATGGGGCGCATGTGAATGAACAATTACCAGACATTAACTAGCAACGATCATTTCTGTTGATGCAAATGATTTTCTAAAAACGTTATTTATATCTTTCGATAACTTCACATTTTGATGATAAAAAAATGTGAAAACACTTTACGTTAAAATTAACGTAAACAAGTTTTTAGTCGAAATATCCCGTTTCTATGTATATCACTCTAGGTATGAATAAACAAATTTACAACTTGACAAATGATCAAAGAAGTGAATTTGTGTTTCAAACTTCACATTTTTAATGTGACAAAACATTTTTTCAAAAATATACCTTACAAGTTATTTTTGAATTATAAAGAAACGTTTTATTGAAAAAAATAAGTTTAAAAATTATAACAGCATTTTTTCCCCCAAAATCCGCTCCAAACTTCCCCAAATAAACTTTCACCACTAAAAACAAAAATTGGAGCGTCCTTGTCTGGCACGGTACCACAGTATCACTAAATTTAGTGGTACCGTGTGGTATTTAGTGGTACCGTGTCCTTATAACGGGCAAATTTCCTCTGCCTATAAATATCAACCCTCTTCACAGTTTTTGGGCATCATTTTTCACACACAACTTTCTGAGTTCAAAACTCTTATCACATCTTCTCTCATTTGATCATTTAGTTTAGTTTTCTTTTGTTTAAAAAGTGATCTAATCATCCAACCAAGTGATCACCTTCATTCCTCTACTAGTGCAAGTGAAGAACACAAAGTATCAAAGAAGATACAAAGTGTTGTAGTTATAGTTAGTGCACTTGTAACACTTGTTACATACTTGTTGTATCCTAGCATACACCAAGTTGATTTTCTTTTGTGTAGTTTGTGAGAGTAGATCATTGTGATCTTGTTGAGATCTTGGAGATCTCTTGTAGGTTGTGAGCTTGTGAGTTGATCAAGTGGATCAAGGGTAGATCGGGTAGATCGAGTCAAGTGAGAGTAGATCATTGTGATCTTGTTAAGATCTTAGAGATCTCTTGTAGCTTGTGGGCTTGTGTGTTGATCATGTAGATCAAGGGTAGATCGGGTAGATCGAGTTAAGTGTGTTGATTGTGTGGACTAGTAAGGATCGTGTGGATCGTGGTAGATTGGTACTAGCTAAGATTAGTACTCGACATTTAGCTTATTGTCGAAAATAAGGATAAGCGACGTTGTACGGTTTTCTCCGCCTGAAGGGAGCTTTGCTGACATAGTGCTTAGAACTCTCGAGTTTGGTACTCGGGGAGTGGAGTAGGGCGAAGAAGAGCTTCGTGACCGAAACACTATAAATCTCTTTGTCCCAGTTTGATCTTTCCATCTCATTTCTTTATATTTATCGTTTATATTAGATAGTATAGTTTAGTGTTCATATTGGTGTTGATTGATTTCACAAAAGAATCAAATCAAAGTTTTTCACAAGTAAAGTTTTTAAAACTAATTAAAAAACGGGAAAACTATTCAACCCCCCCCCCCCCCTTCTAGTTTTTCATAATTGGTATCAGTGCCAGGTTAGGCAAGATTTTAAAATAAATTGTATTTTAAAACTTGAATCGATCAATGGTTTTCGACAAATATCAAGAAGGGTAATCTATGCAAAGACCACCACTTTTCGAAACCGATTGTTTTATATATTGGAAAACAAGATTCGAAACATATGTGAAATCAAAAGACATTGATCTTTGGCATATTATTACCGAGGGTGACTTTCAACCGATTGAAAGGAATCCGGAAACTAAATGGGATGAAATAGTTCCTTACAATAAACAAAGTGATAACCTTAAAAGAAAATTAGCCAAAAATGATGAGGCTAAAATGATGATTTATAATGTTTTGCCGAAAAAGGAATTTGAAAGAATTTTTATGTTTAACACGGCAAAAGAAATTTGGAAAACTTTGTTAGTCACTCATCAAGGTAATAATCAAGTCAAAGAGAACAAGATAGATCTTCTTGTGCAACAATATGAACAATTTTCCATTCCGGAAGATGAATCTATTGATAATGCTTTTGCTAGATTTAATACTATTATTACTAGTCTTAAAGCTCTTGATTGAAGGTTATTCTAGCAAGAATTATGTTAGGAAGTTTCTTAGGGCTCTACGTCCCAAATGGAGAGCAAAGGTCACCGCTATTGAAGAGTCAAAGAATTTGGCGACACTATCACTTGATGAACTAATAGGAAACTTGAAGGTTCATGAAATGATAATCAAGAAAGACTCCGACATAGTCAAAGGCAAAAGCGAGAGAGTTAGATCTCTAGCGTTGAAAGCCAAAAACGAGTCTAGTGATGAGGAAAGTTCGGATTCCGATAGTGAAGATGAAGAATATGCACTAGCTGTTATAGATTTTAAGAAGTTCTTTAGGAGAGGAGGTAGGTTCGTTAGACAACCTCGTGATGAAAAGAAGTCGTCACAAAAGAACCGAGATGAGAAGAAAGGAAAGAGTGATAGGAAATATTTTAGATGCGGAGATCCCAATCATCTCATAGGAGAATGTCCCAAACCACCGAGAACCAACAACCAAAGAGCTTTCGTAGGAGGCTCTTGGAGTTATAGCCGTGAAGAAGAAGAGAAGAAGCCCAACGACGAAACATGTCTAATGGCTCAAGCTTCAAATGAGGTACATTCCGACTTTTCTTACTATAATGATGATAATTCGTCAATAGATGATAATAGACTATATGATGAATATAATAAGCTATGTGAAGTAAGTTCTAAAATTATGATGGATCCCTTTCTAAATCATATCACACACATATATTAAGTAATAGAGAGAGAAAGATAATGTTTAGAGAGAGAAAGAACTAGAGAGGAAATAAGAGAGAGTTTCTTATTCCATGAACAATCAACACTCTTCAAATGAGAGGTTTACACACATATATATAGTCTTCCATGATATGAGAATAGGGAAGTGTGCCGTGTTTACATATTTCACTAATTCGACATTAACCTAAATACTATGACTAAACTAGACGGCACACTTCTACTATCATGTAGACTATATTTTTACGATTTTAACAAGCTATTACATGACCATATAACAAGACTCATTGACTCGATAATGATCGTCACTTTAAGCGTTCCCAATAATTTCCCCCTAAGTGACGATCATTGAGATCTCTCTTTGATTACATTTATGATCATCACTTTTGCTTTTCCAATAATCTCCCCCTAAAGGGTGATCATTGAGATCTCATTCTGTGACATGTGGGTTATGGGTCCTCTAATAGAAATGGATGATCTTCTTTGATGCTTGTTGTCTTGAACTTTGAGTCTTTGTGTAATAGCTTTGCTAGATCATTTGTTCCAATCATGCTTTGTGATTTGTGTTCTTTGTTCTTGTTTTTGTGATCATTTGACGTCTTATTTGCTTCTTCGGCTTCGACTTCTTTATATCTTTGTTCTTTGTTCTTGTTGTGAGTGATATGGTAATGTCTTGATCTGTCTTCCACCAACGTTCTTTAATTATGATGTCTTTACGTCTTTTCCACCATGCTCATACTTCTTTTGACTTTTGATCTTCATACTTCAAGTAGTTCTCACTTCATTAGCTTTACTTTTTGACTTTTGAAAGGTTGTTTTGCCTTGATCTTTGACTTTTCTTTGAATTATTTGAACTTTTGTTATTCCTTAGTCTTTGTGAGAACTTTTCTTCGTGATATTTGCATGTGCATGATGGAAATAGTGGTGGTGGAACTCCTGGTCTCCATGATTACCTACAATTTAAACAGTTAGCAACAAATCATCCGACACTTATAGGTTCGGACTTCGAGATCGTCAACAACATAGTGTGAAGACTTTCTCTAATCCTTGCCAAGGCCGTTCCTGAACCGGATGCCCCCGAGAGAGCTAACTCAGATACACCGAAATGTATCAACGATTCAGGTGAGCCGCTGAAGTATACCGAAGTATCACCCCACGACTGTAGACCGTTTGGAGCCACCATGAACACTAAGCGTAATCCATAAGGGATTACCAAAGTGACCTGCTATCAGGGCTATTTGATGTTGACCCTGGCAGGAATTTCCACTCAATCACTGAGATTCATAGTTGTGAATTCCCTCATGAATGTTCTCGGCAGATTACTAAGATCTGCGTAGGACTCTTGTTTTTTACAACTGGTGTCCACATTGTACAAGAAAATAAGCCTAATGCAACACTTAGATAGCAACACTTTGAAAATATGTTGCATTTTAAATAAGAATGGTTATAAAGCAACATTTAGAAGAGAAGTGTTGCATTCTAATAACTAAAGCAACACTTTTTCTAAGTGTTGCAAATATTATTAGCCAAAGGCAACATGTTTAATGAGTAATGCAACACTTTCCTAAAAGTTTTGCAATAATTCTTATATAAAGACATAAGAAACAAAAGAAACAAGTAACCTTTTTTTTATAAACAAAACAAAAATTCTTTGTCCGCCCAAATTCATTTCTTGTTTCCAGATAATTTTACAATTCTCCGCCCAAACTCAGATTGATGGCGCCATTTTTTCACCATTTTTTCACCAAAACCTTTTAACATTCCTTAAAAAAATTTAACATCCCTCCAAAACCTGCCTTTTTCTTTTTCACCAAAACCTATCCCTCCAAAATTGATGTACATCACTCACCCCTTAATCCCTGCTCGAATCTTCTTCCACCTTATCTAGTTTATACCGACAAGCAACAGGTAATTATTTCATCTCTAATTATCATGAAATATATTATATTAGAAATTGCATATGAAGTACCAATTCTTTTGGGGATGAAATATTTTATAGTAGAAGTTGAATTGCAAAGTATCAATTTCTTTGGTGCCTGTGTTTCTTTGCTCATTTCAATCTTATTTATTTCTCCACATTGATTATATGTACAATTTTCTTTTATGAATAGATGGAATATATATCAAAATGAACCCATTATATTTTTTGACCACCAAGTGTTTGATGAAAATCCTCAAAAAGAGAATTAGTACTATGGACTACACAAAGCCACAAAAGTTTTTTACAGTAACTGGGTAATAAGATAGTTGATGTAGAATTTGGGTCTTTAAGTTGAAGTATGTTTTTTTTATTGAAATTTATGTTGAAAATCAATGTGAGTTTGGCAAGTTTTTTATGTGTGTCCAATATTGAAATAAACTAAAGTGAGTTTGGATAGTTGGACGTATAGTATTTTAATAATTAGTTAAGTACTAAGTTAGAAACAAAGGCTATTGGTGAAACTAATGGACGTATTGTGCTTACTAAGTACAGTTACTGAATAGCTGATGCACTGCTTCTCTTTGCTCTCTATAGAGGGTAAAATAACTGACCCAAATCCATCCTAGTAAAACTAGGAAAGCATAACACCTTCCCAATATCCTTGCTGCAAAGCATCTAGCCGAGTTTCAGAAAGCGTCTTATCAGTTTAGTTAGTTTTGACTACTAAATAGCTAAACTCCTTCAGCAGAACACTTAAGCAGGCACAGTTGCACAAACTTCATAGGTCATCTTAAAGGCTCGATAGCAATTTTAGGAAGTAACTTAGATTGTGATATTCAGGAATAAAACAACTAGTTGATGCCGTATATTATTCTAAGACATACATGTATTGCTGGTTTTACATTTTGATTTAAATGTATATGTAATTATTCAGATAATATGAACTGCAATAAGTTGAGATGACATAAGAATATCATTCACTTGAGATGACTTGACCAAAAGTGGTACATTACTTAATGTCAAAAAATTGGAATATGACAGCCTTGCACATATGAATGAATGTCAATTTATCGTCATCATTGTTTCTTGGCAATGGTTTGCGTGTCTGTGGCAACCTTTAGAATGTCAAATTCATAACACTCGATTTGTGCAATATGACGACTATTATGAACTATCTAGTAGGAAGGAAAAAGAATTGAGGTAGGAAGGAAACTCGAAAGGCAAATAATTGGATCTCACCTGAATTTATCTATGTTCACCTTTTTATTGTTACTACTATAACTTCTGTTATTTTATTTACTTAGCTTTTAGAATATTCTATTAAATATGGTGTTCTTTCTTTTGGTTTTTTGATGTCATTTTCTCGTTTTCATGAAAAAGAAAATGTTGTTTCTTAAATATTTCGTAAAGAGTAATTAATCTGGTCATAGAGATGTTTACAATTATGTATTTCTTGGACATAGGATCAACATTTTTTAAAGTCTTATATAGATTACAGGAGTGAGTAATGAATGGAATTTACTATGGATCAGTTGTGTAAGAACTTAAGTTACTGAATATGCTCATGGACCAACCACAGACAAACCAGCCTACAATCTGAGAATACTAGCTAAATCTCATACAGAATACTATAAACTGAAGGATTAAAAGGCCTCATTGTTGTTTATATCCATTACATCAACTACATTTCCTCCATGAAGGTAGGCTAGAAATTGCAATGCAGCTACATCCTCACAGAGTAGGCCTGAACACAAGTTTCTGTTGCAAAGACTCCCCATTCTTAGACACATCATTAACAAATGATACTGGTTTATCTTTACTAGTGTTATTCACACAATTCACATCAGTATTAACAGGTTTATTCACATGTAATGGAGAACATACAGGTTGGTTCAGTAGTGGCACTTCATTACTTACATTGCATAGATTTTCCATAGTTTGAGTCGTCCCCTGGCTACAACATTCCCCTCCAGACTGCTCCTTCCCTTCACACACCACCTTTCCACTCAATTCAGATCCCAAACTATCATCCTGATTCCCTTTAGAATTCTCATTACCCACACCACATATTGATATAAAGAGAGTGCTTGTGTACTGATAATACATCAATAAAATGAGATATGCAAATGAGATATTAAAGGCTGACGTGCAACCAAAATAATCATACCAACATTATCACGAACTGAAATGCAGGCTTATTTATGAATTCCGTGAGTTGTATTTTGGTACAATTGTGTTTTATATTGAGATATGCATGCAAATTATATGGTAATTTCTGATTTCATATTAGATATATAAACTTGTTGGTTTATACATATCTAAAATCAAACTTTAGTTTTGGAATACATAATGGAGCATTCTGTGAGACAGTGTGTTTATCACAATGGAGCATTCTGTGAGACAATGTGTTTATCATAATGGAGCATTATGTGAGACAATGGGTTTCAATAACTATGCACTTACTTGAAAAATGATATGACTCATATTAATATATTGTTTAATGTTGGTGCAGGACTTTTATAGAGTTAGTGATGAGAAACAAAGGAATGCATAATCAAGGTGCCAAAAAAATTATAACTGATTATGAGAGGAGTAAAATGTTGAGGGTACATGAGAACCAACAAAGATTACGAGAGTTGGGAGTTAAAGATATTGCCAAGTCTTTGACAAGTTTGGCAGTAGCTGAAAATACAAAGAAAAGGAAAAAGAAAGCCAAGGTTACCAATGACAAAGATGTAGAGTATAATCCTGAAGAATTTAGTGATACTGAGGAAAATTACCAAGAAGTTGCTACACATGTTACAGCTCCCAAAAAGGTAACCAAATTAGAAGTTAGCCATTGACCATGTCTTTTATTATCAGCATACTATAAGTGACATGCTAATACTATAAGTTTGCAAAATGTTCATTTTTACTTGAACCACTCATACATAATTTAAGCAGAAATAAAATTTATGACATAGAAGGCCTATTGTATGTGACAGTGACATAGAAGGCCTATTGTATGTGGAATTTAAGAAGTTGGTTAGTTTTGAGAAGGTCTTGTGGAATTTTGGTCTAAATTTTGTGTAATTTCTGTCACAGTATCCAAATAAAATGCAGTCTGCATCAGTATCCATTCTCTAATATACTCTTTTAGAAAAAATTATTCATACTTAATTTCATGTTGCAAGATTTAACCTAAATTTTAATGTGTCACAGATACATCGTCGACATTATATTGCGCCAATGTCCATGAATAGATATGCTAATTTATCAAAGCAACGGGTTTGTGCTTCGAATATCTCTCGTGTTATACCGTGTGTCGATGGTGAAAAAAATAGAAAGATTGTGGATTCAAATGCAGAAAAAAGGAATCAACCAAAGGCTGGAATTACCATGGGTGAACTGATCTTAAATAAAAAAGGGTCACTAAGAAAACAATCAGAACTGGAACATAATTTAAGAAAAACTAATACTTTGACAACGAGCTTAAGTGGACCAAGGAGAAAACTATTTTCTGTTGACGAGGATGAATGGGAGAATACCGTGATATCTCAAGGTATATATGTATCATTTGTATAAAAAAATTATTTAACAAATGAAACTGTATTTGGTAGATCTGTTTTTCATATATATGCTTTTCTATTGTTACAGATGTGAATGAAGTTGACAAAGAACATGATGGTTCCCACGATGAAGAGAATGAAGAGATAGAGAATGCAATATTTGAAAGTATTCAAAATGGACTCGAAGGGGAGGATATGAGCGAAGATGAAATATTAGATGATGGTCTTGAAAGTGAAGAGAATGACGATGTCGATAGTGAAGAAGGTTCTGAAAATGAGGATGTTGAACTTGTTGAAGCACAACTTGATGGCCCTAGCATGGAAAAAGCAGGTTAATTTGAATTACATAGCTACATTTTGGCAATTTTGTTGTTTGAATGTATGTATTCTGATTGTTTCTTATTATGTATATTGAATACTAGTTATGTCTATGGAAAGGAAAAGGGGCCCAACAATGATGCATGATATTCATGTACGAATGTCTGATGCACGCGAGAAGATCATATGCAATGAATTTGGACAGCCTATTGGCCCTGTAACTAAGGAGAAAGATACAGTTGGTAAATTCTCTCGGTTTTTGGGTACAATAGCTCGTACGTACAGTTATGCGCCTTTGACATGTAGTTCATGGCGAAAAGTACCTCATAAGGACAAGATGTGGGAATATGTACTGGTAAACTTTTAAAACTAGTTTATATACCGTTTTTAGTGAAGCTTTTTCTTCTTTTATTAAGAAACTTTATTTTCATAAGGGCAAATACATTGTACCCGAGGCTGCTAAATCTTGGGTGCTAAAATCTATTGGAGATTGTTGGAGAGGATATAAATGTAGGCTCAAGAAAAAGCACTTCTATAAATTTAAGGATACAAGAACAAGATGGAAGAATCGACCAAAATCAGTTCCACAGAAAGATTTTGCACAGTTGTTAACTTTGTGGAGTAAGAAAAAAGAGATGGTAATTTAGCACATTATCTTTATTGAATACACTTATTCTTTGATGTCCTTGGTTACATGAGTTGTGAAGTTTTGGTTATATTGTGTGTAGGACCGGTGTTTAGTCGCAAGGAATATACGCATGTCTCAAAAAAACATGCACACAGCTGGTCCAAAGAGTTTTGCTAGGATTCGTGAGGAACAGGTAATGTGCTTTTCTTATCTTATGCACCTGCTTGTCTTAATTTTTTTCTTTCTTTCTTTTGATGTGTTTTCCCCTTATATAACATTGAGACCTATAATTTCAGATCACATGCTGATTATCAATACTAATATCATCCCTCTTAATAACACTGTCTTGTTGATGTTTGTTTTTTAATCATTAATATAGAAAAATAAAGACCCAAACAAAGAACCACCTACCTTGACTCAAATGTTTGAGTGCACACGGGAAAGGAGAGAAGGAAATGTATATGTTGATACATATGATGACACAGCGGAGAAACTAGTAAGATAGTCTTTAATATTTCCAGTATCATTTATGTGTTTTATTTTGGGTAAACACTTAATTTCTTAACAAAATATTGAAGGAACAAATGAAGAACTACAAGCCACCAGAAAATGAAAGTTCTCCCATAGATCCTTTTCTAGCTGTGATGAACAAAGAATATGATGGACACCGTAGACTTTTTGGTAGAGGTGTTACTAACACGTTGATAAAAAAGGTGCAAGCTAGTGGTAGTTCTAATATGGCCCCATTAGATATTGTGCGATCAAGTACAATCGGTTTAGAAGGTGATCATAGTCAACATGATGATAGGAACAAGAAGCTTGAAGAGGTTTATGAACAGAAAATCATTGAGCTGAAGGAGGATAATGAAAAGAGACTAGAATTGATGAGAAAGGAACTTTCCAACGAGCGTGACAAATTAGTTGAAGATGCGGTGCGAAAGATCCTAGAGAAATTACCTCCTGAAGTAGCTCGCATGCTTTTAACATAAGTGATTTATCTCTTTTGGTAGAAGGTATGTTACTATTCAATTGCTTATTTAAGTTAATATTGGTGCTTATTTGATTGTTTCCAGCTTATTTGATCTTATTTGATTATAATTGATGTTGATTTGATAGACTTAGATGCTTGTGCTTTAATTTGCTCTTTAAACCTCAAAAGACCAAAAAATTACCTTAAATCTAGTTTAGCTTATTAGAGTGCTTAATTCTTGTTGAATAGTGTTTACTTGGTCTAGGGTAGCTTAAATTGGTCTAGGACTGAGAAAGACTGAGAAAGAAGGTTAAAACCCATTAACATTTGCAGAATATTTCTTGAACCTCACAATTTTACTCATATCTCTGCACCGAAGACTTCCTGAAGAAATTCAGTCTCAAGGTGATACTATGATTATTTTCTTTGTTTTCTGGTTGTGGTTGTTTCTACTCTTAGATATATAATCATCGATATAATTTCTCAACCCAATTTTTATTTTCTTGTCGGCGTGTCCTTGCTTATCTGCTCTTTGTGTTACACATGTGTTGGCCTCTCACTACACAATGGTATCTTAGTTATATATGTGGATTTACTTTGCAATCACCATAAGAGTCTGATCACTCTTACAGAGTTTTTTGAATTATTAATATACCTATCTGATTCACAGGTTACATATTTAATTATAATGACTCATGTATGTGCCTATTTCTAATTTTAAGTTCATGTATAGCTGACTGCGTTTTTTGAAAGATACAAGTATGCATTTATGACCATACTATTAACATAAAGTCATGAACTACTCTCTTTACTGATATTTGCTAGCACCTTATCAACCAAAGACTCTGATTGATTTATAGATTGAACTTTGATTGCCTATAGAGGTTAACTAGTAACAATTCTTAAAGCTCTTTCCATATTGCTTCGAATAAATTTTCATTAAAAGACTTGAACACACTGAAATCCGGATCACTACAAAAATTACTTTTAAGAATCTGATTTGAGACTAATGGCCATCATTTTGGTCTGTTTTGTTTTTGTGGTTGATACATATTAAATATCAAACAACTCTTAGCAGTACTCATATCAGAATACATCACCATTTTTCTTTAAGTATAGTGTTTGATAACATCTTGTGTCACATAATGTAAGAAAATCTAATTTTATTCTTTGGTTGTATATTTACCAGGTTGCTTTATTATGGCATATGGTGGAAATCAAGATTTGCAACTATCAAATGGAAGTCTTTTGAGAATACATGTTGGAGAAGATTTTAGTACTATCCATTATTTTAGTGTGCAGATTTTTGTGTTTATGAACTTTATGATAGTTTGATTTTTGACAAATTTGTATTTGGAATATGATATTATTGATGACATTATATCATTTCTATGATGGAAACAAGTTATGCATCTACGTATAATTAAAACATTGCCTCTATTTGTAGCTTTTGAATTTTGTTGAGCAAATATTCTGTATGAAATGCTAAAATTAGTGTTGCCTTTAGTGGAAAAAGTGTTGCTCTAGTATTGTTAAAATGAAAAAGAAGTGTTGTAATAGATGATGGAAAGTGTTGCACTTGATGCGTAAAAGTGTTGTCATTGGTTGGTGTTGTATAATAAGAAGTGTTGCACATATGTATCAAAAGTGTTGCAATACAAAAGTGTTGCATTTGTAAACACGAGCAACACTTTGACAAAAGTGTTGCACATTATGGCAAAAGTGTCGCTTTAGACCTAAGGCAACGGAGCTAAACGCAGCACTTTAAAAAGTGTTGCACTAGGCATTAAGCAACATTTTTTAGGCCTAATACAACACTTTTCGAGTGTTGCCTTAGCCACATTTTGTTGTAGAACTGGTGTCCATATTGTTGAACAACCAGTGTAGAAATGTTCAGTGTTCCAAAGATATCTTTTGTTGTATCTCGTGGCTCTAGAATCCATTCAGTGCTTATTGGTTTTAGTCGTCGGAGGCATCGAGCAGAGTGCCTCCTTTTCTATATCAACTCATCTCGGAATGAGAGGTCGATAGATAATGAAGGGTTCTCCGTGAGAAATGAAACAAGTGGCTTTTGAGAGACACCTTAGTGGCTAGAAGGTTTAGTGCAATGCGTCACTGGGTCCATGACGACTTAATCTTCAATACCGGTGTTAACGTAGTAACCACCAGTAGCATATGTATTGAACCCGGTTTCTGCCCTAAGGTTGATCATATAGAGGGTTATTTCTTTTCACCCTTTTCTTTAATTTTCTTTTTAATTCTTCAACCCATTCTTTCTCCTTTCATTTATTTACTCCTTTTTTCATCATACCTAGGACTTTCTAGTTCTAAACTATTGGTATTGTCCTTGGGTAGATCCCTCCGGCTCTGGCGGATCATAGGACAGTTTCCTAACCTTAGTCACCTTATGTCTCCATGACTATCCTATGTTTCCCATAAAACCAATCATTTGAAAATCTCTCAAAGTGTTTATGAGTGTAAAACTTATATTGTTTACACTTTGAGAGTTTTTCATTTTTCAGAAATACTCCCCCTTAACATGTGCTCATAAGTGTTTAAAGTAAATTTGCACATGTCAGGTGGAGTCAGCACTTTTAAAATTGATTGATTTTCAGTGAATATGACCGTTGCGAGACACGTTTACATCACTAGATAAACTAGCTTGAAATTATTACCCGTCCAGGTCATATTCAAAGAAGAATCTCTTGAAATCGGTACACTCTACTCAGACAAGTCCTTTGCGAGACACGTTTACATCACTGGATAACCAGCTTGAAATTATTACCCGTCCAGGACATGTCTTTTCGATTACTGACATTTGATATTCGTCAATTCGAGGGTACAATCTGAGTCGAGCTCATACGAGATACTATCTTTTCAATCACCATATTTTAATCACATATTTATTCTCCCCCTCAAAGATAGCATATTCATGTTGTTTTTGGAAAACTTTTGATTAAAATATGCTTTTTGAGGTTTACGGGAAGAATTTCAACAAGAACTTTCGTGGTTTGAACAAATATAATTGTTTCAAGTACTCCCCCTTAACAAGGGAATACTTGTTCTTTTGAGCATAATTTTTGAAAAACTTAAAAAAATTCTGGTTAATTCTGCTCAAAAGTAAGAAGCTTTCGATCCTTAGTTTAGGATTGAGGCACTGAAACGTACCTCAGGGTCCTTTCTTTACAAGAACGGGTTGTGCACTGTTATCTGTGCACAAGCCATTAAGCATGATTTTGATGAAACATTTTTTGTTTTGGAAATACTCCCCTTCAAAACTCGTATTTATTTTGAGAATTTTAAACTTTTTAAAGTTTGAAGGAAGGAGTCTTCTTGAAGCAAAATTCTGAAAGATTTAGAAATTTCAGTATGAAAAATTCTTGAATAAATTTTGCTTCAAGGTAACTAAAACGTTATACTCTGAAATACTCCCCCTCAAAACTAGCATACGTTTTGACATTTTTTAAACTTTGAAGCGAATTGGGGAGTAAAGATTTGAAAATCTTGAGCAAAATTTTGAAAAGTTTTGAAAAAACCTTTTAAAAATTTTTGAATAAATTTTGCTCAAGATTAAGAAGTTTTTGATAAACTTTGCGTAAGAACTTCTTTTCTTGTTTAGGATTGTCGCACCAAAACGTACAACAGGTTCCTTTCTTTGACTTTAGCTTAAAGATTTTGAAAGTTTTTCTAAAATATCTCAAGCCAAAGAAGAATTTGCTTATTGTTTTTCGGATAAGTGCACGCTTGGTTTTAATGAATGGTTTAGCAAGGCACTTTCCTTTCTTTGAAACCCAAGTTGTACACTGTAATGTGTGTACAAGTCGTCATGTTGAAGTCCGAGTCCTTAGCTAAAGTACTAAGAAGTCATATAAAGTTTAGATTAGACAACAACCTTGGGAACCCATTTAAGCACGGCACTAACGGGTTTACTAAATTTTGAAATCCATTTGTAAGTTGGGTCAATCTGATTTAAAGATGTTGAATTCCAACGAGGACTGAAAACCGGTGTTTCATTTTGAAATAACACTCGTGGAATCAATGGAGATTTAAAGCTCTTTTTCCGTTGAAAATTGTTTGAGAAACCCGGTGTTTCTCTTGGAGTTTTAAAATCTGAAGAAGAAGATTTCCATCTAGAATTGAACCTCATGGGTTCTCTTTGAAGATTTGTTTTTGTGATAAATGGAAACCTTCCGGTATTTGGAATGTACAAAGCAGAGTCATTCTTATGTTGAAGCGAAAGCAATTCTGATATTGAATTGTTGATACAAAAGTTGGGCGTTCATTGTTTCCGTACCAATTAGATCTTAATGCTTGAGACCTGCGCACTAAGAAAACAAAATGATGCGCGTGATGTGTCGTTGCGGTTTAGCAGTTTTAATGCCTACTCAAGTTTTAAATTTATATTTAGCCGACTTATCAATAACACACACACTTAACGAGCAGTGTACCCGGTCAGTATGAAGATAATGGTAAGTAGAGTGTCGATCACTAAGAGTGGAACGTATTATCTAGTTATTCTAATCAGTATTTTAATATCCTAACGCAAAGGGGTTTCAGCCTGAGAGACTGGCACGATTTGTTGCAATTAAATAATAAAATAAACCAACAGGCACGAATCAGCAAGTAGCACACACGTACACAGATAGATACTTGAGACAATAAGAGGGCTGTCCTTATGATTAAGTAGATTGTCACTTGTTTTATTGATAGCTTTATATGAAGTGTATGTAGTTAACCCTTTCTCGTTGGTCCTATTCTTATCGGCGAGTAAACCCTTAATGATTACTTATGTCTAAAAGTTATTCCTAAGTGATCAATTTAGAAACAACCGTGGGAGCCACATTATGTCCCGCAGTCAAATGCCCGCAAGCCACTAATAAACACAGAGGTTATCAATGCACTAATAAGTAGTAACCAAAGACATCAACATATAAACTTTAATTGATGGGAAAGCAAGTATTAAAGGGAGTGCAATCTTTCGTTGTCACATTACACAAGCCACCAATCCTGATGAATTAAAGTTTGCTAACACAATAAAACAAAACTACTTAATGAATTAAATACATGCAGCACCTTCTTACAGCTCTTGTATCTTTGATTTGGGTGTGTCTTGTGCTGCCTCCTTGACTGAATTCGTCCTTTGTTCCTCCTGTTCGGTCTTCTGTTTTAGGGTTTCGGAACTTGTAATTCGTCTGGTCTACGGGGTATTTATAGTTTCTGTCTGAGGGAAGATGCGGCGCATCTACTAAGTAGATGCGGCGCATGTACTTAACTTCGCGTGGGGTCCAAGATTATAATATTCAGGAATATTCGTACACCGCCAGAAGATGCGGCGTAACTCTTGATTAGATGCGGCGCATGTCCTCTTGTATCTTGGATCGTATCTGGTGATATCTTGATAGAGATGCGGCGCATGTCCAGAGTGAGATGCGGCGCATCTGGAGCAGAATTGACTTGATCTTGTCCATGTCAGTAGACTTTCACTTTATGCACGTTTTGCTCCATTATTAGTCCAAAATCGCTAAGTTTCACCAAATGCTTGTTTTTACCTGAGAATTACAAAAGTAAACGATTAAGTATCAATCCTCATACATAATATAGTAAAACAAGTCAAATTAATAGGATAAATGATAGTAATAAAATGTACTTATTTGAGTTCATCAAATATCCCCCCACTTGAACTTTACTTGTCCCCAAGTAAACCTTAGAATTTCTTTTATGAAAATGTATCCTAAAAGATGTTAGGATTTATTTTTATATTTAAGCATGTATTCGTTCATTTCATAATCACACAACTAAACACTTAACGAATTAGAAGTAAAATAAAATAAGTCGATAAAAGCAAATCTAATCGTTTAACTGTCCAGTCGCGACGAATATTCTATCATAAGCTTGGCAAGTATACACATCTCCACCACTAAAGCTAAGGAATAACAAGTCTAAAGCGGTAAAAAGGGTTTTTAGGCTTAAGGGTTAATTATTCTCTTTCACTATCGATCTCAAATTCCAGAAAAGGCGACAAAATCACAAATACATGATCGAATCCACGAACACGATACTTGCAATTGCTCAAATCCTTAACTCGAATAGGCTAAAGATAGGTCCAAACTTCACCAATAATAATATATCAAATAGGGCGACAAAATCATAAATACATAGCCGAATCCACGACTACGATACTTAAGATTGCTCAAATCCCCAATCTCAATAAATCAAAGGTTCGGTTGGATAAAGAATAATAAAGGGCATGGATAACATTTGGGATATAAATTGGTGTAAAAATAAAAAAATAAACAAAACAAATAAATTAAAATCCTAAGTGTGGTTAATCACTATCCCAACCATCCCATGAATAAGACTCATATCATCGAATAACTCACGCTTTAACACTTGAAACACACGCTTTAGGTAGACACGAATTATACTCAACAAGATCTTAATCAAAGAATAAACCTTAATTGGCGTTCCCATAACTGCCAATTCCCATTCAATCCATAGATATAGTACAACAAATAGTGGTGATATCGACCACTTACATAACTTTACATAAGTTGGTTAAAACAAACATCCAACTCTTTTTCTTTCTTTTTCTTTTCTCATTTTTTTGATTTTTTTTTTCTTTTTTTTTTTTTTTTTTTTTTTTTTTTTTTTTTTTTAAACATAAACATAGATGTGTAAAATTTCACCACATCACTATAACTTTCTTTCCGGATAATTTTTCCATACTTTTCATGACTTCAGAAATAATGGTAATAGTGAAAGTAGTAAACACACGAAAAATAAACTCAAAGATATACAGTATTTACTTTCACTCCAATTGCATTGTGCAATTTCTCGACCTAACCATAGATAATGAATTACGCACACGAACACAGGTAATGTAAGGAAACACACTTTGCCTATAGCAATTAACCAACCACGGATTCTAATCTACAGGGTAGGCTAAGGTGTAAGGGTGTAACGAAACATTTTAAACATAGGTGTAAGAAACGAAAGGAATGGCTCTGAGTGTTTTTCTAGGGGTATCTTACTCTAAAAATGAGAGAAACAAAAGGGTTTATACGGGGGTTAACTAACCAGTGTAGTTAGCTAATAACACATAACATATAAAGGCTATTTGGGTGTAATCCTAGAATTTTACCAAGTTAGACAAGTCATTCCAATTATATAAATAATACTTATTATGGTGGTCTCGAATAGTATACAAGCCAAGTTCTAAAGTTTACAAGTCACCGGCACACTCATAGATTTGTGAATTTTGAAAAATCACAATTTTTGAAAATAACGTCATGTGTGCAGCTATGCAACTTAGATCTTAAACAAAAACATGCTAAAAAATTTTTAAGTTTTGATATATTAAGCACATTTTAAGCATAATTTTTGAAAAAGTTTAGGACAAGTAATTGTTAAGTGTTCTAATTCTCCAATCCCCCCACTTAAGTTAAACAACGTCCTCGTTGTTTGTATAAAAGGTTAAAAACTGGAAAATAAAAGAATTAGAACAGAAAAACTCCCCTGAGATTTGCTCGGTATGATCCTCCATTAATATAAGAGCAAAAATCAACTTCTTGTGGATTAGAACGTTAAAGCTTCATACTTGATGTATCCACAGGAAATCCAGGAAACTATAATACCACCAACACTTTAAAACACACCTAAGATAAGAAAGGTTCAAACTTGCATAACACATTAGTAGTTAGGAAAAATAAAACTTAAAAATTAAAACTGAAAATCATCAGGTCAGTCGATGCGCCGTATCTTATTGAAGAAGATACGCCGTATCGAGCCTGGAATTAATACGGATCAGAATAAAGATGCGCCGCATCCTTAACCAGGGATGCGCCGCATTAAAAATAAACTGATAAATAGTTTTAAAGTCGAAAATAAAAATGCAGAAAAATAAAATAAGATATGACCATTGCAGGAGATGCGTCGCATCTCAGAATTGAGATGCGCCGTATCCTCATGCGGCCTGGACTGACTCGACACAGAAAACAGAATAATAAAAGATAAATCCGGGTTGTCTCCCGGTAAGCACTTGTCTTTATTCCAGAGTCTTCAAGTTAGACTCACGTTCAGCTCTTTAATATCGATCATTGAAGGAGTCGGAAACATCACGCTCCTTCATCGCCAATTCAGTAATATTGAACACTCCTTGCTTGTCCTTAATTTCCACGCCGTTCCTCTTTAATATCTGTATAAACAAAGTCCTGTCCCTTTCGGGCAGAGATGACAAAATGATAGACGGGAAATTCTTATTATCATATAAGCACAAATAAGCAAGGTAGGGTGGTAGTTCAATAAACACATCATTGTTCAAATTCGTTTTCTCAACTACTCTCCTACGTTTATTAATTACTACACAATCATACCACTCATCATCAGAATCATTAACAACATTGCGTCTAAGTTCGGTAGGTACATTAAGGTCAATGAATTCCTCAAAGTTCTCATGATTAGGATTAGTTGAGTTGTTTTGAATCAATGTTTCTCCCATAAGTCTAGCTTCAAGATCGAGGTCCATACGCTCTCTTAATCCTAGTACATAAACACCTCTAATTATGCTTTTAACCGGATCTTGGCACTTATAGACTAGTTTATTATTCCCTATCCTTAATGAAATTTTTCTCTTAAACACATCAATCTTAGCATGGGCAGTAGACAAGAAAGGTCTTCCGAGGATTAAAGGAATCTTAACATCCTCGGGCATGTCTAGTATAACAAAGTCTACGGGAAAAATAAACTGCTCAATCTTAACTAGCACATTATTAGCAATCCCTTCAGGTCGTTTTACCGTTTTATCAGCCAATTCAATAAGTAATTTAGTTGGTGCTAATTTTCCTAGTCCTAGGGTAGCGAATGTCTTAAGAGGCATAACACTAACACTAGCTCCTAAGTCAGCTAACACGTTATTGAAAGATATATTATTAATAGAACAAGGTAGAGTAAAACTTCCTGGGTCTCTTTCTTTATGAGGCAAGGCATTTGAGTCGGTTGTAGGGCTCTCTTCTTTCATTGTTGCCTTGATCTCCTCTTCAATCTTTGTCTTTTCTTTTAGTAATCTCCTTAAGCTGATTGAAGAATTAAAGAAAAATTCGGGTCTTGCACCATCATTACCATTCATCGATCTTCTAGGTATATTAGGAGTGACTTCTTCAGTGGTGCTTATGGCCTTGACATGATCTCTTGGATTTGTTTCAGTTGAGCTCGGTAAACTTCCATATCCCCTTTCTTGAAGAACCTTGCTCATTTGACCAATTTGTTGTTCCAATGCTTTGATCGAAGCTCCTTGATTTCTTGTAGTAGTGTCCGTTGAAGCTCGAATTTCTTTGATCATAGCAGTATTCTCTTCATGTCTTTTAGCAGCATCGGCCATAATTTGCTTTAAAGTATCGTCTAAAGTCTGCCTCCTTTCTTGATAAGCGGGATTGAAGTTGTTCTTTTGATAGAATCCCGGACTAGCTTCCCTAAATCTTGCTGAAGGTCGGAATGGTTGTCCAAATTGGGTGTAATATGCTTCTTCAAATGTCTCACTTTCATTCTTGTTCGGGCAATCTTTAGTGTAGTGAGGTCCTTCGCACTTTTCACATCCAACTTGGGCAGCATACGCTCTTTCATCTCGCTTCTTCATCTCTCTACTAATTTTATCCAATTGAGCTTGAATAGCAGCAATCCCGTCAAAATTAGTGCTGCTCTTAGATCTAGTAGAGGTCCCATCGTGCCATTTCTGAGAATGATCAGCAGCTTCTTGGATCGCTTTCCTAGCATTAGTTGCACTCATCTGAGGTACAGCTCCCTTAGCATCCAAGATCTGTCTAGTTGGCACGTCCAGTCCCTGATAAAACAATATTATCTCCTGCATAGGGGTTAGATAGTGTTGAGGACATTTTATCAATAAATCTTTAAATCGTTCCCAAGCTTGATAAAGGGTTTCATCAGGCTCTTGCTTGAAACTATTGATAGCCTCCATCTTTTTAGCAGTCTTAGCAGGTGGACAATATCTCTTCAGGAATTTGCTCTTCAAACCTTCCCATGTAGTGATTGAACTAGCAGGTTCATTCCTTAGCCACTTATTAGCAGCTCCTTTTAGTGAGATTGGAAAGATTCTTAGCATGAGTTGATCAGTATTGACTCCTTCTGAGGTAAACAAATCTGCAATCTCCAGGACCTTCTCAACATGCTCATTAGCATCCTCTTGTTCCGTCCCACTGAAAGCATTCTCTCTGAGCTCTTTGAGAAACTGACCCTTCAACTCAAATTTTGAATTATCATCAAACTTAGGTCTAGCAACTCCTGAAGTGTAATCAGCACGGGTATTGTTCATGTATTCCTCCATAGTAGTGTTTTCGCCCATTGTTTCTGTTTCAACTTCCTCTTTTTCTTCAGAAAAGTAATCAAGCTCGAGTGAACTTGAAAGATCAAAGCTTCTTGTGTTGAAAAGCCTTTTAAGCGAATGTAGGGCTCGTTCAGGATCTTCGAAAGGTTGAATCAAGTTCTTTGTAGAACTCCTGGTCATGCACTTCCTGAAATCAACACAAAAAATATCAGTAGGGTATGCTCGAGAAAGTAGTATATCAGAAAATTAACAACGAAAACGGAATACGAAAAATTTAAAGTTACTGATATCTGCAGACGATGCGCCGTATCCAAAAAGTTGGATACGCCGTATCTTATAATCGTTAAAATTTAATCAGACTTTATTCAGAAAATAGATACGCCGCTTTAGAATTTAAGAATGCGCCGTATCGAATTAATTAATCAAAAATCAACTTATCTAATTAAAATTAAATGCGTCGTATTAACGAAAGTTAATGCGCCGTATTTTCGTTACGTTTAAAAATAAAAGATTTTTGATTCAGTAAGATGCGCCGTATCGACAGAGATCGATACGCCGTATCTGTTTAATAATTCGCAAACTGTTTTTAATTAAAATAATAGATACGCCGTATCTGCAAAAGCAGATGCGTCGTATGGAGTTAACGTTTAGAAATTTTTTTTTAATCGAAAAACAGATACGCCGTATCTGCTAAAGCAGATGCGTCGTATTACTTTATCGCTTAGAAAAATTTTCTTATTAAAAACAGATACGCCGTATCTTGGGGAAAAGATGCGTCGTATCGAATTAATTAAACGCGTTGTATTAAAAAAAAATTAAACGCAATACGCCGTATCTGTATCGTTTGATTTAGCACAGTACAACGATAGCAGAACAGAAAAATACGAAAAATAAAAAAAAAAAAAAAAAAAAAAACAAATAAAACACACAACGAAAATAAACACACAAAAATAAAAAGAAAACAATTAACACACAATACAACAAATATGCAAAATAGTACAATGATGCAATTAATCTAATAAAAAAGAAAAACCTAATTAAAATACTAATTAAATTAACAGATAATAACAATTCACTCCCCGGCAACGGCGCCAAAAACTTGATGCGCGTGATGTGTCGTTGCGGTTTAGCAGTTTTAATGCCTACTCAAGTTTTAAATTTATATTTAGCCGACTTATCAATAACACACACACTTAACGAGCAGTGTACCCGGTCAGTATGAAGATAATGGTAAGTAGAGTGTCGATCACTAAGAGCGGAACGTATTATCTAGTTATTCTAATCAGTATTTTAATATCCTAACGCAAAGGGGTTTCAGCCTGAGAGACTGGCACGATTTGTTGCAATTAAATAATAAAATAAACCAACAGGCACGAATCAGCAAGTAACACACACGTACACAGATAGATACTTGAGACAATAAGAGGGCTGTCCTTATGATTAAGTAGATTGTCACTTGTTTTATTGATAGCTTTATATGAAGTGTATGTAGTTAACCCTTTCTCGTTGGTCCTATTCTTATCGGCGAGTAAACCCTTAATGATTACTTATGTCTAAAAGTTATTCCTAAGTGATCAATTTAGAAACAACCGTGGGAGCCACATTATGTCCCGCAGTCAAATGCCCGCAAGCCACTAATAAACACAGAGGTTATCAATGCACTAATAAGTAGTAACCAAAGACATCAACATATAAACTTTAATTGATGGGAAAGCAAGTATTAAAGGGAGTGCAATCTTTCGTTGTCACATTACACAAGCCACCAATCCTGATGAATTAAAGTTTGCTAACACAATAAAACAAAACTACTTAATAAATTAAATACATGCAGCACCTTCTTACAGCTCTTGTATCTTTGATTTGGGTGTGTCTTGTGCTGCCTCCTTGACTGAATTCGTCCTTTGTTCCTCCTGTTCGGTCTTCTGTTTTAGGGTTTCGGAACTTGTAATTCGTCTGGTCTACGGGGTATTTATAGTTTCTGTCTGAGGGAAGATGCGGCGCATCTACTAAGTAGATGCGGCGCATGTACTTAACTTCGCGTGGGGTCCAAGATTATAATATTCAGGAATATTCGTACACCGCCAGAAGATGCGGCGTAACTCTTGATTAGATGCGGCGCATGTCCTCTTGTATCTTGGATCGTATCTGGTGATATCTTGATAGAGATGCGGCGCATGTCCAGAGTGAGATGCGGCGCATCTGGAGCAGAATTGACTTGATCTTGTCCATGTCAGTAGACTTTCACTTTATGCACGTTTTGCTCCATTATTAGTCCAAAATCGCTAAGTTTCACCAAATGCTTGTTTTTACCTGAGAATTACAAAAGTAAACGATTAAGTATCAATCCTCATACATAATATAATAAAACAAGTCAAATTAATAGGATAAATGATAGTAATAAAATGTACTTATTTGAGTTCATCACCTGCGCACTAAGAAAACAAAAAGACACCGTTAGGCTTATCGTGGGATTGTCTCCCACGATTATCCTCCGGCGTGAGAGTAAGTAATCGGTTTTAGGGTTTAGTTGAAGAGTTAGGGTTGTAGATCGTACCTTTAATGAGAGCCGAGGGACTCTTTATATACACACGAAACCCTAGTTGGTTTCGTGTTCCTCACTCCTCAGCGTATCCCGCATAGGTCGGTTATTTGATACATATCCCATAAATAAAAGATATCTTATCAAAACCATAGATAACTTTGGGTTTGGGCCATCGTGAGCCCAAACCGTTATCGTGATAGCCCATTCGTGATGGGCTTGAGCCCATTTGTGATGGGCTTTAGTATTGGTAGCGTCCATTGGTCGGGTTCGTGACCCGAATGCGGACTATACGTCATCATGTCCCCCCAGTCTAGTATGTGTAGTGTAACGACTGCGGATGCTAGACTAACAAATGTAGAAAAAATATTCCTCGATGCGTAGCGGGGAAGTTTCAAGTGTTTCCTGCCAAAATTAGCAAATTAAACTAGTCCAAGTACATCCGTATCTCTTTCGAAAATCGTGAGGGTTGGGAGAAAAAGTGCTTTACCTTTTTGCGTCCCAGCCACACGATTGAGGCAAGTGGGGAACACGTGTCATCCATCCACCAATATGTGTAACCCTATATAAAGGTTAGCCGTCGTTTCACTATGGCTACCACAGTAAAAAAACATCATTTTCCACCATTGTTAAACCTTCGAACAGCGATCAAAAAATCAACAAAAGCTAAGGTAATAGCGCGTGCGCTTATAAGAGTTATTGAAGGTTAATCATGGTTCTTCAATTGTCCGATTTTAATTCTGATATATCTGAGGATGAACTTCGTCAGTTCACCTCAGATTATTACATCCCTCTCGCATTGCATCCGGTAGTATCGGCAGCAAATGCGTCAATAGCGAATTTCCCGCAAGAGAAGGTGGGGGTATATACACGTTTCTTCGAATTTGCCAACCAACGCGCACCCATTTCCCTATTTTTGTGCGATATTTTAAACCATTATCGTCTCCATATTTCACAGCTGCACTGTATAGGTGCAGCAAAAATAACCAATTTTGAAGTGAACTGTCGCTTGTTAGCGATAGAACCCACAATCCATCTATTCCGCGCGTTTTACCACACGTCGTGGTCAAACAGGTGGGTTTCCTTCTCCAAGCGCGCAGGGCAACTGCAGTGCTATACGGAGAAGTTAGACGCACTGAGGGTATGGAGGGAAAAGTTCTTCTGGGTTGATAGTGCATTTTTTCCATGGATTTTTGAGTTCTATACTCAAGAATCGTTACCGAGAGATGAGCGCCCCATCCCCGGAACATATAGCGCAGAGGATGCGGAGACCATTAATGCCAACCGCATACCGATCAAGGCGTATCCAGAGGAGTTTTTGGTGCACATGGGCATCAGTCGCAATTACTTCGGTAGTCCGGAGGAAGTGCCAATATTTTTGGACGAGAATAGCCGGGGTGGGTGCTTGTCTCTTCCTTCCTCTTCGCTTATTAGTTGTAAGCGTTCTTCCCTTTTTAGTTTAGCTAACTTATTTTGTGTTTGTTTAATTTTTGTTGCGCAGAGATGGATCTGTTCAGCGTTGTTCGCTTGGAGAAGCCGAAGCAAGTTACTGTGGGTGTGCGCCCATTAAGAGATGGCGAGGAGCCGATTTTACAGGCTACTGCGGGGCGCACGATGGAGATTGTGCAGGAAGAATCTGAGGATACGCCCCCCGTTGTTTTAGAGGCGACGCCTCTTCGCAGTTTTCCCACTCCTGAGGTACAAATGGATATAGAAGAGTTATCGCAGACTGATTCGTCAGACAGCGTGGGAGTTTCTGTGAGTGAGTCTGGCCAAGGGGTGAAGCGCAAGGCAGTTGCTGGGGATGATGGCGCTAGTACATCCAAGAGAAGGCGCCATCTCATCTCTAGTGAGCCCTCCTCATCAGAGGAGAATGCGTCACAGAAGGAGACAACTGAGATTCCTTCTCTCAAGTAAGTAATTAGGCTTGTATCTTTAAATCTGCATTTCTTTATTCCGTAATGATACTATAAAGTAGTGCTATTATCTGCGTGCAGTGTTGAGGTTGCTGCGCGCGCTGGGGAATCGCCCCCCAAGGCGGGTCCTTTGCCTGCTGATCGTCTTGCGCAGGGGGGCCAAGAATTTGGGACAAAGGCTCCCGAAGATGTTCCTACAGAACAGTTGATTGAGGAGCTGTGCTTGGCTGCTGCACAGCTGAAGGCTAGGTATGCGGGTGAGAGTAGCCTTAGTGTGCAGAAAGATGAAGAGATCGCTTCTCTGAAAGCTCAGTTAGCGGCAGCGCAGGCCGAGGTTAGGGCAACAGATGCTTATGCTCGAAAGGTCGCTGAAGAGAAGATGTCTTTGCTTGCTGAAGTAGGTCAGGAGCGTGCTGCGTTCACAAAATACCAGAACACTTGCCTTTGGGTGTTGAAATATATGGAGCTGAACAAGAACACGCACATCTCCCAGTTGGATGACTTTCGTAAGGCTGTGCAGGATTCGCTGGAGAAACAGGAAATGAAGCTGCGCAAGCTGAGCATCGAATATGACGAAGAGTTGTACCCTCACCTGGTGTCATCAGTTGCTGAGCGCAGGTGGCTTATAAGCCATGGTTTGTGCCTTGCTGCTATGGGTACTTTGGAGTCGCAGGAGGTGAAGGGGGTGTTTGGGGAAGTTGTTGAGCGCGCGTTGGCACGTGGCCAGGCGCAGGCTATAGAAGAGCTTGCTGAGAGCAATTTGTTGACCGTGCCTGTTACTCAAGTACCGGGTTACAATGCCAACTCCTATGATGAGCTTGTCGCTGCCATGGAGAAGATGAAGCTACTTGATCTTCCTCACATTGCCCAGTTAGAGCGCGATCAAGATTATCCCATAAGTGTGATTATGGAGGAACTAACCTTGGCCAGGCACACAGCAGAGGGCGCGGAGGCACATCCTGACTACTTCCTCAAGCCGGATGTGTCGCAGTTGCACGTACCTATCTTTGCCCGCCCTCGTGACATCCTTAATCCTTTTGCCCTCGAAAAGGAGATCCCGCTGAGGGAATCCTTAGAGGCGCATGCTATGAGACTTGCAAAGAAACAAGGTGTGAAGGGGAAGGCCATCCTTTGTGGTGTTGGGGCTGCGCACATACCTAGATCTGATGGGGTACCTGTTAGCGTGCCAACAGTGTCGCCTAAGGATAGTGCTCTCCTCAGGAAGATTGAAGAAGCTGGAGGTACTGCATACCATGTTGGTAGCTCAGGGCTTAGACGCACCCGTAGCTTGTCTTGGTAATTTTTGTAATAGATTAACATTTTGTTGCACATGTGCATGTTAAGTCTATATCTTGTATGAACTTGTAGTCCGTAATAACATGTTGATTAGAAAAAATACGATTATACGCATATTGTATCAAATGTGATTGTGGTTATAGTGTTTGTACTTAGTTATGTTGTCTTTGCGTAAGAGACGTCTATGTTGTGTCTAACATAGCAACTTGTTGTGTACATACTTAAGAAAATTCATAAAAAATCCATAATCGTGTATGAAGTTCATAAAATTTACAAGTTTATTGGTTGATTATGCAGCGTACTACAAATATCATATCAAGGAGTTAAGTGTCTTAGCTCCTAAGTTGTTAAACGCGCACAGTGTGCATTGTTGTGTATCCGTCGTGGGATACACATTGAACTTACTCCAACGTCTTGAGAGTAAGGTGTTTAACAAGGATGCGTGATCCGATGTTGATGGGTTTGCAACCCTCTTACTCAACGAGTTTGTTAGTAGGTTTACTCATCCTTTTACCATCGTGGGTTTTAATAGGTGCATGCACGCCATGTAGGCAGAAAATGAAATAACAACCATATTGAGACAAATAACATGTAAACAATAAAGTGAAATGTGTCACGGAATTAGCTAGAAACCGCGACATTTGAATTAATACTTGCAAGTTTTTATAAAAAAGGAAAGACATTTTTCTAAATGAAACAAAATGTAAATACACGGATATTTATTAAGCACTTACTAAAGTGCGGAGGTGTCCGTGTGTGAGGTCGTGACCTTTCCTAAAGATAGCATCTCTTGAGATTGCAAACATTCCATGTGCGCTGTAGCTCGCGGCCATCCATGTCACGCAGCTTGTATGCGCCTTTACCTAGTGCTTCAATGACCTCATAGGGTCCTTCCCACTTCGGTCCAAGTTTACCTGTATCTTCTGCGTGGCTTGCATCGTTAGCGCGATAGACAAAGTCGCCTGGTCTGAATGAGGTGCTTCGAACTTTAGCGTCGTAATATCACTTCATTTTTGACTTGGCTTTTGCTTCGCGTATAGCTGCGCGTTCACGCCTTTCTTCCAATAGGTCCAAGTCGATACATCGTTCGTCGTCATTGGTTGCGACATTAACTTCCGCGGTTCGAATAGTTGGCATCCCAATTTCAGCTGGTATGACAGCTTCTGTCCCATAGACAAGAGAAAAAGGAGTGTCTCCATTGCTAACTTTGATTGTCGTGCGGTGCGCCCATAAGACATGCGATAATTCATCCACCCATCTCCCCTTGTGTTTGTCTAGGCGCGCTTTAATTCCTTCGCCTAGACTACGATTTGCGCGCTCAACCAAACCATTGGTTTGTGGGTGTTTGACTGACGCGAAGTGTTGTGTAATATTTAGCTCTGCGCACCAGTCTTTGAACGGGTTATCACGGAATTGTTTTCCGTTGTCCGAAACAATCTCCCCAGGTAATCCAAAGCGGCATACAATATTTTCCCAAACGAAGTGTTTTACTTGATTACCTGTGATTGTCGCTACTGCTTTCGCTTCAATCCACTTAGTGAAGTAGTCTACTGCAACAATAAGGAATTTCAGTCCTCCTGCTGCGACAGGGAAGGGACCCGCAATGTCGATACCCCACTTATAGAATGGCCATGGAGAAGTGATAGGTGTTAGCTCTTGTTGTGGTCTGCGCGGGATGGGTCTATGAACTTGGCAGTCATTACATTTCTTTATTACATCACGCGCATCGCGATGCATGGTGGGCCAGTAGTATCCTGACCGCAGGGCTCGCGCTACGACAGATCGTGGTCCTGAATGCATACTGCATGAACCGGCGTGGATCTCCCGGAGTACGTAATCTGCCTGGAGAGGTCCAACGCACCGAAGCCATGGTTGTAGGAATGTGCGCCGATATAGGATACCATCTCTAAGTTCGAACCTCTGCGCTGTGCGCCGTATCCGTCGAGCGTCCTTCTGCTCCTCGGGCAGTTTGCCTTTACTTATGAATTCGATGATAGGGGTCATCCATGTAGGATCCTGCTCTTCTATCACCGTAGATATCTCCATCTCCGAGATGGATTTGTTCTTTAGGATCTCCACTAACACTTGTTTTGACAGGTGCGCGAAGCTAGTAGATGCGATCTTGCTTAGCGCATCCGCTTTCTTATTTTCACCTCTAGGAACTTGTTTGATGGTAAACCTGTCAAAACCTTGGATTAGTGATTTGGTCTTGTCGAGGTATTGGACCATGTTATCCTCTTTAGCCACATATTCGCCCAACACATGGTTGGCTACTAATCGGGAGTCCACATTTGCTTCTAGGTTACGTACACCCATTCGATTTGCAATGCGTAATCTGGCGATTAGGGCTTCATATTCTGTCTCGTTGTTCGTGGCTGTGAATTCAAAACGCAGTGCGTAAGTGAATTCCATTCCTTCTGGATTAGTGAGGATAAGGCCAGCGCCCGACCCATCTACGCATGAAGATCCATCCGTGAACAGGACCCATGGTTCTTGTGGTTCTACCTTGATCGGTGGAGGTGCGTCATCGGTATCTGGTTTTTCGATGATGAAGTCTGCTAGTATTTGCCCTTTAACCGCAGTGCGTGGTCTATAAGAGATGTTATATTCGCCTAGCAGCACACTCCATTTTTGTAATCGCCCCGATGCGTCAGGTTTAGAGATAACTTGCTTGATAGGTTGGTCTGTGATCACCGCTATTGGGTGCGCTTGAAAGTATCTATGCAGTCTCTTGGCGGCGAACACTAACGCCAAGACCAACTTCTCAATTGGGCTGTAGTTAATCTCTGTCTTCTTGAGTGCTTTGCTCACAAAATATACCGGTGTTTGGACGGAGTTCTTATCTGTCAGTAGCACCGCGCTGACTGCTCCATGAGTCGCAGTCAATTAGACAATTAACTCCTCCCCTGGTCGGGGTGCGACTAGCTTGGGAAGCGCTGCTATATGTTGCTTAAGCTGTGTGAAAGCTTCTTCCGCTTCTGCAGTCCAACGAAAGTCTCCCTTTTTCGTACACTTCTTGAGCGTTTTAAAGAGAGGAAGTGACTTATCCGCTGATTTGGACAGGAATCTGTTCAAACCGGCTAGCTTTCCATTCAGAGACTGAACTTCTTTCAACGTGCGCGGTGAAGGAAGTTGGATGACAGCCTCTGTTTTTTCTGGGCATGGCTTAATGCCATCTGGTTCTATCAAATATCCTAGGAACATGCCTTCTGTAGCGCCAAAAGTGCATTTCTTAGGATTCAACTTCATGTTGATCTTTCGTAGTGTTCTAAATGTTTCTTCAATATCGCGCACCACTTCGTCTTCAGTATGGCTTTTTATGACAAGGTCGTCCACATAGACCTCTAGGTTGCGGCCCACTTTTCTTTCAAATGCATTATCTACCAGTCGCTGGTAGGTGGCGCCCGCATTCTTCAGGCCAAAAGGCATCTTTGTATAATAAAAGACGCCTTGGCTTGTGTGGAAGGCTGTTTTTTCCTCGTCTTCCTTAGCCATTTGGATTTGGTGGTACCCTTTGTATGCATCTAAGAAACATTTAAAGGGATATCCGCACAAAGATTCCACCTTCCAGTCTATCTCTGGTAGTGGGTAGCAGTCCTGTGGACATGCTTTATTAAGGTCAGTGAAGTCCACGCACATCCGCCAACTACCATCGCTCTTCTTGACCATTACTGAATTGGAGAGAAACTCATGGTAATAGACTTCTCGCATGATGCCAGCGTCCACAAGTTTGTGTACTTCTTCCAGGATGGCTTTTGCGCGCTCTGGAGCCTGGCCGCGCTTTTTCTGCCTTACTGGGGAATATCCTTGTCGGATTTTTAGCTTGTGTTCTGCAATCGAGCGTGGCACACCAGTCATGTGCTTTGGTTCCCATGCGAAGATATCCAGATTCTTTTGCAAGAGTGCGCACACAGCCGCTCTGCCTTTATCAGACAGCGATCCCCCGATCGATACTTCTTGTTCCGGATACTCAGGGTGAATTGCCACCTTCAGATTTTGTACTTTAGCTGCGCTCTGTTCTGGGGTGTGCGTCGTCTCGCATGTAATTGTATTACACTCTCCTGGTGGCACAGCGCTGTTGTAGATGGTAACAATGCCGCCTTCTACCGGGAATTTGAGCATTCCATGTGCTGTGGATGGTACTGCGCGCATTGTCGAAATCCCTGGTCTTCCAATAATGCCATTGTATGGTGAAGGAGATCTGATCACCATAAAATTCATCCAGGCTGTCGTGGAGTGTTCCTTATTACCAACAGCGACTAGTAGTCGCAGTTGCCCCATGGGCCATATCTTTTCTCCTGTAAAGCCAGTAAGCGCAGTCGTGGCTGGGCTTAACTGTCTTTGTATCTCAGGGCGCAATCTCTTGAAACAATGCTCATACATTATATCCGCTGATGCCCCTCCATCAACATACATGCGGTGGATATCGTGACCCCCCTCATTTATCTCAATGGTGAGTGGTTCTGCCACTGCGTTGTCCGCAGCCAAGGTGGGAAAAGAGATTTCGCTTCCATGAGAAAATTTTTGGCTGACCTTTTGCCTAGTCTTTCGCTGCCATGATTGTATCATGAAGATTATGTCAGCCTTGTCCTTAGGCGCTTCTTTCTTGCCCCCAGGTTTCTGTTTATCTTTCCCATCCTTAATGTTTTTAACAAGATGGTCCAATCTGCCTTCTTTTACTAGCTTCTCTATTAATTGGCGCAATTGGACACACTCATTGGTAGTGTGGCCCTTCTGTGCATGATACTCGCAGTATCCGTTCCCTACGCGCCGATCTTCTGGGGTGCGCATAGGTGGGGGTCTCGGAAAGTTCGCGCCTTCCGTCGCAAATATCTCCTTTGGAGTCTTCGTTAGTGGGGTGTACTTGTCGTTTCCCCGTCCGCCCCCTTGACTGCGATAGCTTTTGTTACGATTGCTACTCTGGTCATTGGATTGTCTCCTTGGCTCTTCTTGTGACCTATGGTTTGAGTAGCCTTTCTTGCTATCCGCAGCGGCGGCTTCTCCTTGGATGAAGGACCTCGTGCGCTTCATGAGTTCATCAAAGGTTTGGGGAACCCTATCATTTAACTTTTTGATAAGGTCTGGGTTATTGATTCCGTTCATAAACCCTGAAATCTTTAATATTTCGGGGCATGCCTTGACATGTATGCATTCATCCTTATAGTGCTCCATAAAAGCGCTTGTGGATTCCCCTTGGCGCTGTTTTACTCTAGCGAGTTCGACAGGGTTCTTGGCGCACTTCTTCCGCTGAGTGAAGTTCAAACGAAACGCCTTCCGCAACTCTTCAAACCCATTGATGCTTCTACGTGGAAGCTTACTGAACCAGTTTCGCGCATTCCCCACTAAAGTAGAGTTAAACATGTGGCACCACACAGGTTGTGGCCAATTTTCGATGGTTGCTGCTGATTCGAAAATTTTTAGGTGGTCATCAGGATCACCTGTTCCATCATAAGTCTTAACATTGGCGGGCATGCGCCTTTTTTTATCTTCTGAGAAGTCACTGATGCGCCGAGTGAATGCGTCAACCTTTTGGCGGCGCCAGGGAGAAGACATATCTTCGTCTTCCCAGTCGCGGGATCCTCCCCTGGACTTCCAGTGTCCTGTTTCTTTGTCCTCGTTGTCCGAGGAGTCACTTGAGGATGAGCTTACCCTTTTGCGGCGCTTGCGCCGTCTATCCTCGGAATCCGAGCTTGAAGGGCTTTCACTTGGGGAGCATCGTCGCCCAAGTCTATCGTGGACTCTGCGACTGCCAAGTCTAGCGTGGACATTGGTGCGCCGTCCATCATCTTCGTGCTCCTCCAGAGATTGTAAGTCGGCTGCTTCATCATCCACAACTTTCCTTCCGATCCTAGTAAACACAGGGTGTCGGCTGCCATCTTTCTCGCGCCTTTCCTTTCGGTAGCGCGGTGGGGATGCTTCACGCTCAGGATCAAAGTTGAGCCTGGCTTGCAGGCTCTGACTTGACCTCTTTTTCGCTTCCTCTCGCATCAGCTCAGCCAAGGTTTCGTAGTTTTGGGACACGAAATCACTTGGCGCTAGTTCAGGCGCGACTCCTTCTAGCGCAAGAGTGTCTGTTTCCAAATCAGGACCCTTTATTCGGGTGGGCGCATTTGGCGGTTCAGTGAAGTTTAATTCTGGCATGGCGAGAGGAGTGCGCAGTAGATCCACCATGCTAGTGGTTGTTGTAGTAGCATGGGTAGTCCTTGTGATCGGTTCTACTGGAGTAAAATCCAGATCTGAGTATTGTAACACCCCAACCCGACAAGGGCAAAGGTGTCACAGATACGGATTCTTATCAGAACAAACACAAGCATATGACATAAATAATACAATAGGATTCCAAGGGTTACAAACAAAAATCTGGAATTACAAGGTTACAAGTGAGATATACAATAATCACTAAGTCTGAATATAATTTTTCAAATCATCTCTAATCCAATTTAGCTAGCAAGGTCTTCTAAGTTCAAGGTCCTCTCTATAATAACAGCCCAGCTTCCAACTAAAAACCTGCCGTACATGAAAGAAACGTACGGCTGAGCTTACAAAGCCCAGTGAACAGATATATAATAAACGGAAACGAAAGCAAAAGCAATAAAGGGAAAAGAACATATATAGAATAACGAAATAGATAAGTCAAGGTACCGAGAGAAAGTAAAGGTTTAGGACAGTAATCCACCACGAGCCCAGAAACATATCAGATCATATCATATATAGTAACAATAGAGGAGCGACCTCTCAGAAATGTGAAGGCATGTATAGCACACAGTACCAATCACCAAACACATCATATCATAACATATCATATCATAACAGAACAAATCTAGGATGCATCCATTCGCCCCCCAGAACAGATCGGCCATAATAAATCATATAGTGTGCATGCATAATCAAAATCAGAATGGGGACGGTGTAACCAGATCACTAGGGCTACACACTAGTCATGCCAGTGGTGCATCACAGACACGGCCATGTTACCTTCATGGCTAGGGAACAAATTTTGGCTCGGGTATCAAACTGGGAGTCAAAGGTCAAAGTCAAAGGTTCATATCAAGATCAGTGTGTCATATTAGAAGGTTCAATATTCAAAAGGGTCAAAGTATCAGATAGTCAAATCTTCAAAAGGTTCAATATCAAAAGTACTTTTCAAAAGGTTTTCTCTTAAGGTTCATTTAAAACAATCCTTCAAAATAGTTTTCATAAATGGTCTTTCAAATAGTTTTCATAAAACGAACTTCAAAAATAGTTTTCTTAAAGTCAATATATCATGCTTGAAAAACCCTTTCAAAATACTTTACTTAAAACATTTCCATCTCATATCAAAAAGGTTTTCATATCATAGGTCCAAAATCAGAGATCAAAGGTCGAAGCAAAGGTGTCATAGCAAAGGATCGTAACAGAGTATCAAATCAAAGATTTAACGAATCAGAAAAGAATCATAGGAAACCTTATAGAGAAGGTCAGAATATCTGTACCTTATTCTCGAAGCAACCACAAATCAGAAATGGATGACACAAAGTGGATCAGGACCTCTCTTTCTTCACACCTAGAGGGGGTAGACAAGAATTATAAACCCTTTCATTTTAAGTAACTATCCAATTTAACTTTTAGATTCATCAAGTTACTCTTTTAATCCTTTAGGTTTCATAATTTACATTTTATACTCTTATATTCCAGAAGTTACACATTAAGCCCTTAATTATCAAAATTACACAATGGACACTTATTTAATTATGTTATACAAATTTACCCTTAAGTATTCATAATTTACACATCAAGTCCCTCAAGTTATCAAAGTTACATATTTAACCCTTAATTTACATTTTCAATCTTTAATTATCAATAATTACATATTAAGCCATGAAATTATCAAAATAGCACATAACCCCCTGAATATATTTTATTATTCAAATCAGCCCTAAGTTTCCAGAAATTACATATTTAGTCCCTCAATTTTAAATATTTACAATTCGAATTACAAATTAATAATAAAGACATTTTAACCCTTTAAATTACAAAAATGACACTAGACCCCCTCCACTTATATTTTATTCGAATTTTACTCAGTCCAAATTAAGTTCTAAAAATAGCCCATTAGTTTTAAAAATTACAAAACACCCCCTAAATATTTAAACACTAAGCGCATAACATTTTTATTAATAAAACCCTAACCCTAAATATACCAATCATTCACCAATCATATCATCATCAATAATTATCATTTAATCTCTCAAGAACAGCCCTAAAAATATAACCCTAGATCGATTCACATTTTATTTCTTTTTCTTCTTTATTTTCTTTCAAATCGGTAAACTAATTAAATCCAAAAGTAATTCGATTAGGCCCCCATAATTCAAAGTAATACCTTTCTCAGATTATTATGATCATGAAGAGTCCAAATAAAATAAATAATAAGCCCCAAAAATTCGGATTGAGTTATTTATGTTTTATCCACGTTTTTAAGATTTAATTAACAAATATTATATAAAAGCATGCATGGATCGATTTATACATTTTATTTGATGTTCATATGACATATAGGATCTGAGAAAATTACCAAATCAAAGATCGAACGTGGGGAGAGGCTACACGATTTGTTTCCTTACGCGTATGAGCAAATCGAACAAGAATTCACCACGGCTTCAAAAATGATCTAAAAATCTTGAAACCAATTTTCACGAGTCACATATGATGTGAGGAACACAATAAAAATAGGAAACGAATTTATCCAAGATCGAATGAATCAAAGTGGAATTTTTACCTTTCGGTTTGAAATAAACAAGAATTTTCGAAAGCCCTTGAATCCGGCCACCACAATTCGAAGTAGTATTTTTCTAGGCTCCTTAGGATGATGAAGAACAAGGGAAAATTAGTCTTGCAACTCCAGAAATTCGGATGAATTTTGGTGGCTAATTTTTAGGGTTTTTGATCCAATCGGTTTAGCTTTTAGGGAGAGAAAATGGTTTTGGTTATTTAAAGATGATAGTGCCGAATTTTAGGAGGAGGGGGAATCAAATGGAGCGGCTAAATTAATGCCTTGGTCAATCATCATTGATTTGATATTAATTTCCATTTATTTTGCAATTTAATTACACTTAATTAGCTTTTAAAATAACATAATTGTATACTTAATTATTTTGGACTTGTTTAGGTGTAAATATACTTTTTATAGCTTGCACAAATATTTTATGATGCTCTCTAATTATTCCATATCATACTTGGTACATTTCATAATTTTTGGAATTAATTTACAAGTTATATAAGCCTTTATTTAATTTTTCAAAGTTGTAGGGGCATTTTGGTCTTTTTACACATTTTAGAATTTTAGGGTTTTACAAGTATGATCCTAGGCTTTTGGGCGCACTGGTTGTTCCAGAGGGCGGCTTAGCGGCTGAATCAGTTTGCTGCTTCTTCCCTAGTAGGTCGTCATGCAATTTCTTCATCTGCGGAGTCCGCTGATTTGGGTTTCCATGCTTCGTCATTCTAGTTCTTCGTAGAGTTCTTAGTGTAGGGTCCCACGGATGGCGCCACTTGTTGATACAAAAGTTGGGCGTTCCTTGTTTCCGTACCAATTAGATCTTAATGCTTGAGACCTGCGCACTAAGAAAACAAAAAGACACCGTTAGGCTTATCGTGGGATTGTCTCCCACGATTATCCTCCGGCGTGAGAGTAAGTAATCGGTTTTAGGGTTTAGTTGAAGAGTTAGGGTTGAAGATCGTACCTTTAATGAGAGTCGAGGGACTCTTTATATACACACGAAACCCTAGTTGGTTTCGTGTTCCTCACTCCTCAGCGTATCCCGCATAGGTCGGTTATTTGATACATATCCCATAAATAAAAGATATCTTATCAAAACCATAGATAACTTTGGGTTTGGGCCATCGTGAGCCCAAACCGTTATCGTGATAGCCCATTCGTGATGGGCCTGAGCCCATTCGTGATGGGCTTTAGTATTGGTAGCGTCCATTGGTCGGGTTCGTGATCCGAATGCGGACTATACGTCATCATGAATATTTGAAAGGTTTTGAACAGCTTTGCTTTGGTCTCCACACTTGCTTTACCGGTGTAAAACAAGAGTGTAGAGTTTAAAAAACTTGATTCTTTCCATTTGAAGCATTTGGGGGTTTTAAACAACTTTGCTTTGGTCTCCACACTTGCTTTACCAGCGTAAAACGAGAGTGTGGAGTTTGAAAAACTTGAGCCTTTTCTTTTGAAGCACTAGAATTTGAAAACTTTTGAGAATCAAGTGTTTCAAAAATACTTGTTTTCTTCAAAAACTTCCTTCCTTTTTGCAAAGAATAAGTTGTAAACTGGGAAACCTTTTTCGAAAATGGTTTTGAAGATTCACCCGTGTAAACCTTTTTGGAAACACTCACTTCTGGTGTTAAAAAATTTGAAATAGGAGCTTGATAACGCTCATTTTGTATATATTTTAGTCGCGTTATTTCTATGTTTGTGCATTGTATTTGGTTGTGTTTGTGAACATATTATGCTTAAAAGGTATAAAAGATGTATTCAGGTTCAAGTACAATCAATTCCAAAGGAATAGCTAGAAAGATGTGAAAAAGTCGCTAAATCAAGAGCTTATGCACAACGAAAGATTCTACCCATAATTAAGACCTCGGAAAGATCATCAAAGATAAAGGATCAAGATTACAAAGACTTCTGAGCTCAAGAAAAGATCAAGTGTTGATGAAATGAATGAGAAGTAACATGCAAAGATGGCTATGAATTAAGGCTTGCTTCCTCAACCAAAGGTCCAAGAAATACAACTAAGGCTTAAGTTCAACCCAAGGTTCAAATCTGCTATGCCAACCTTACTCCAAACCTTGGGCTGGAATCTGAACCTCAGGTTGAGACTTCAACCTTGGGTTGATGCAACTCCTGGCACACTTAATGACTATCTTTAATGAACTAACTCTTCATATGGATGATCATTACACCATATTTACTTCAAGTCCAGAATTTTAATGACACTTAGTGCCCAAGAAACTTGCTTGGTGACCAAGGAGTAGCTATTCTAATAATAAGTATGCTTGGTTAGAGAGAAATCATCTATTATAACAAGAATTATCATGACCAAATATCTCATACTCTCTCAAAAAGGCTACAAGGAAGAAAACGCAGGAAGAAGTTAGCTTACATCCATTGTTCATCATCATAATCATCAAAGGAATCATTGTTGATCATCTCATAATTGTTCATAACTCTTGTAATCATCATTATAACTTTTGTAAGACTTCTTAATCATGTTTTCAAGTGATAAATTTTCTGTGGTTATTTCTTTGTTTGCCATGAGTGGCTAAGTGCCTTGTGCACTTGCCTAGATGATGTTTGCTACATTAATATTGATTGGTTATGACTCTATGGTTCTAGTTCAATAAAAAGCTAATACTAAGATCGAATTGTACTTTGAAGTTTTCATAAACAAAAGAGTTATCAAGTTTGGTTGATTGTTAACGGTGTAATAGGTCGAAAGAGATACTGTTATTTAATCAATTGTAAACCTTTGTCTATAAAGGTGTTTCCTTATGTATTGACCATTTCATATGTAACTTGGTTAAACTTAGAAAACTAAAAGTGTAGTTGTCAATTACTTGTGAAACGATAGCGAATCAAGTGATTGAATTGTGTTAGTCATGATTGATCAAATCTTAATATTGTTTCTGTCATTTTAAAATCTTGACGAGGATTGAAAGTGTTGAAAACAAGGGGATTAGTAAATCAACTAATCAAATTAGAACTTACACCATCTAATTTATTGATCATAATCGATTTGAACCATTTTCATAATTATATCAAGAGAATTGTGCAAACTAGTCTAGGCAAGTGTAGTTTTAATATATTGAATTTACATCATCATCATCATTGTTTGCTTGCTTAGAATCATTACTTAGTCTTTGTTATAATCAAGCTCACGTTACAAAAAAACTAAACAAATCCTTGTGAACGACCTCGGCTTACCATTTCATCTCTTACTACACACAGACGAGTATACTTGCTCGTATGTGTTTGATGTGCGTGGTTTTGTAACCTTACAACAGGTTTTACCTCTCGAGGGATCTCAAGAGGCTTACAACCCCACCAGGCAGTGTACCTGACCGATGTAGTATAGTGTAGTGGTAAGTACGGGGGATTGATCGTTCTCCACAGGGAATAGTGTTCGTTAGGTGTGAAAGGCTACTCTAATTAGGTCTAAGGGTTGAGGAAGATTCTTTTTTATGTTTTTATATTTTTATGAAAGCAAGTAAAATCTCGGGTTTGAAGGAGTGGGCGGAATTAGTTGCTAGTCAACTAACCCAAATTACTACAAATGCAATAAAATAAAATAACAAAAATGAAAAGTGGTGAGAAACTTATGTGTAGAGAAATGTGTTTACTTAGATTTCCTTACTCCCTAACTATCTTTTACCGGTTAATTAGTGTGTATTAGTCGCGTGGATGACGGGTGTATTCCTTAATACCATTCGTGGGGTGGCGTACTTACTTCCCCAAACTCTACAAGCTCCTACTTCACTCCTATGTCGAGCCGGCTAGGAAGCTCCTAACATGGGATCACTAGAATTCGCTTGTGCATTAAATACAACCATAAAAACCTTTAGTACGCGTTTGGTTCATGTTTCTTAAGACGTTCAAGCAAGTTACCGAATAGGAAGTTAGCCAGTTTTCTTAAGCCTAACATAGATAAACAATCATCCAATACAACTAACAACACACTAACAACCAATAATCAATAGCTAAGTTTCATTAGATCTAAGCAAACACAAGATAAATTTAGCCTAACATGTTAAACAAAAGACAAGCATAAGATAGAATCAAACAACACATAGACATATTGAATGATTAATTGATAACTTATCTTTCAATGAAACATGGAAGATCTCAAGGCAAGAAGCCCTGAAAAAGTAGCTAAAATCGTCTTAGGGTTTTATCCCAAAATTCCACACACTAAGCTCTCCTTAATGACAAAAGATTAGAAAACTATATATAGATTTTTGGATCTGACGGCGTCACCTTATGCATTGTGACGCCGTCACCTCGCCGCTTTTAGGGTTCCCGGGTGACCTTCTTGACGCCGTCCCTCTTTAGCTCTTCAAAAATCCATTCTGGCCTATCAAGGCTTGACGCCGTCGGATCATGAACGTGACGCCGTCCCCTTATGATTTAAGCCGTGACGCCCTTGATTTAGTTAAAGCGTGACGCCGTCAGAATTCACATGCTAACTCACTGGCCCGTCATGAGTAAATTTCACATCCCACTTTTCTTGCCAAGGCATGACGCCGTCAAGAGATGATTCTGACGCCGTCAAAGGTAAATTTCAGCCGATTTTGAGACTTTGTCGTATTCTTCACTTTAATGCTCCAAAAACGTCCAAAATGCCTCCTTTTCCAGATTTCTCCTCAAAAGTACCTAAAATGACAAAAGGAACGATTTAGGGCAATATTTGATCAAATAAATACGATTTCGGGCTTAAATGACCCCTTAAAAGCGGTACACTTTTCGCCTCATCAAATACCCTTACACTTGAGATTTGCTTGTCCTCAAGCAAATGCGCTTTTATTCTAATCAAAATACAAGTTAGGGGTCATTTAATGCAAACATAAAAGTAATTACAACAAATATTCGTTCCACTTCAATCATAATAAGCACGGAGATTACATACTAGCACCTCACAAGTAGTGTTTAGATACTCACATCTCTCAAGTGTCATCAAAATAAATCTCATAAATGAAAACGGAAAATATCTCTCACTACCTGTCATAGCAAATAGATTACCATAGGCTTGGGAAAGGATCGAAAACCTCCTCCACTAGGCGTAAGCACCTAAGATAAACTATCAAAGAGGGCTTTTAAGGGTTATAACGTTAGGTGTAGGGAAAAGGAAAACACGGTTTTGTTGGATAAAGGATATTTTACTGGTGGCTAGTTAAAGATCTTGATCAATTACATGTACTATACAATGTTGCTAAGCCAAGACTCGACTCGATCTTAAGCTAAAAACGAAATAACAAAATAACAAAAATATAAAACAAACATAAAATGAAACGGGATGGTAGTCCGTATGTTTTTTCTATTTTTCATTTTCTCATTTTTTTTGTGTTTTTCTTGATTTTTTTTTTTTTTTTTTTTTTTTTTTTCTTTTTTTTTTTTTTGCATACACTCTTGCCCTACCATCCAAAATAATACATCATAGGGGCGTTGCATCCCCCTTACACTTGAATTTTTACATAACTTTACAAATACTAATCTAATGACTCGAATTAAGATAATTGAAACACTTGGAGTACTTTTAAAATATTTAGCACATATGGGGGTAATAAATGATGTTCTTCCCCATTACTCCATTACACTAGTACTTTACCCATGAGTCCCAATCGTCCCAAAACAATATGTACAAGGATATGACTCGACTTAGCAACCATGTAATCAATTAGATAATTAACTTGGGTTTAAACAAATGTTGTAACAATAATGCACTAAAAATGAGTGCATACAAGGTAGGCTAAGGCGATTTGGGTGTACATTTTAGTGGGGTGTAACAAATTCTTCCTTTAAGTAAAATGCTTAAAGGTCGAAACGAAAAGATAGGCTCTGAGGGGTGTACTAGGGGTATCGTGTACTAAAAATGAGTACAACGCAAAGGGTGTGGGAGAATTACTTGACCAATGTAGCCAATGTAATTATAACAAAAACACAGGTGTAAAACAATGGGTTAATCCTAATGCCTCTTATCATGTAGTAAATCTAACTACACGAATGTAGTCTCACTTGTGGCCTCGGAATGGTCCTAACGCAAGTTCTAGAATCTAAGTGCTACCGGTACACACATCATAGCATAAATGCTTTTCCTACCAATTCTAGGGGCGAACCTCACATATTTGGGGTGGAAAAAATTTTTAGTGGTACGGTTTTTGTGCTAGTCATATAACTCCTATCCGTGAGACGCTCATTAAGATCAAAGTTTCACTCCTATATGTTGTAAAAAATTTTAAATTTGGCACTAAAATTGCCCTAACAGGTATTTATCTCAGTTTTATTACACATCTACCATCAAACAAACAAAAATCAAGCGTAATAGCATTCTCTAAAATCGTACTTTTACCCTCCCCTTACACTTAAGATGAACATTGTCCCCAATGTTCAAGTAATAAGATGTAAAAGCAAAAAGTAAAAGAATGAAATCAAATACTCCCCTGATTCGCTCGGTGGATAATGAAATTACACGGTTAAATCTTCCTCCAAAGAGAATGTTGAAGCTCCATGACTAATGCATCGCCATAAGCTTGATTCCATAAACATTTCCTTGTCCAAAATAACCTGTTAACCTGAGAAAACAAACACGAAAACCTGCATAACATCGGCGGGATAAAATCTATATATAAGGATATAATGCTTGTGGACTGATAATTTTGCAGATTCCTGGAGATTATAAGTTGGAGATTTAATAAAAACTTTTTATGAAAACAAAACTTTCAAAAATTTCTGGAAATTAAATCTGACGCCGTCAGGTTATAACCCCTGACGCCGTCAGAAATGACCTGACAAAAATTTTCATTTTAAGTTTCCGGAAAATTTCTCGAAAAACCTTTACCTTACTTCCTGGAATTCCTGCAAAACTTCATTATGACTCGATACAAGCATTTGACTCAAACAAATACTAATATGTATGCTAATTTATTATTATTACGATTCATGTTAATTTGTGTTCTAATAAACCGATTTAGATTTCCCTTACACTTATCTTTTGCAAAATACCTTTATATGTAGTTAAGACGAAGTTAAAAACAAAATAAAGCATTTTCACAATTTAGTTTTGAACATGAATCAATAAGAATAAAAATTAAACATACATACGGAAACAAATAAAATCAAACAAACAAATAAATAAACACACAAAGCAAATAAAGCTTGGGTTGCCTCCCAAGAAGCGCTTTTCTTTATTAACGAGTCTTGTAGCTAGACTCAAAGTCACGTACATTACGTGACTCCATCATCGGTCACGGTTCCTAGGCCATTCTCCTTCCCGGTTTTATATTCCGGTCCTAATTTCAAACAATCCTTGTAGAAACCGAATATCCTTTCCATAACATAGTCTACTCCTTTACTTCTATCCTCATCATTCCTATAGTAGACCGCTTGCTTAAGCTCCTTCTCAACATTTGACAAGTGTTGGAATTGTTCTATCTTATATGGCATTTGGTAGCTTACTTCATCGGTCTCATCCTTAAATCTAACTATCCCTAAGGAGGGTTCATAAGTCATTCTAGAGACCTCAACAAATGGTTTTCCAAAAACCACTTGAGTCAAGGATGCATCGACTATTGGGCGGATATCTTCTACAATTACAAAGTCGGTGACATAGGTGAAGTTTCCTACATAAACCGGTAATCCCTTAACTCTTCCCGTGAAGTTACTCATCCAACCCTTGTCAAGGAGCATCCTATACCCAAGTTGATTTTTCATTATCAAGTTGTAGTGGGCTCTAGTCATGATGTTTATGGGCGATCTAAGGTCGATGTAAGCTTTCCACACATGTAGATGTCCGATGTTGCATGGTATGTTGAGATTAGAAGGGTCGCCTATTTCTATGATTGGTCTACCTAGGAAGTATGGTGTCTCGGGGTCATCGAATAAGTTTGTATGATATGCACGCTCTTCCTTAGTGGGTAGCCTATTGAAGTAGTCCTCATCATCATCTACTTCTTCAATCTCACTTGTCATAACTTCCTTATCAACCTCGACTTTCCTATCCTCATCCTTAGGTTCACTATTATCCTCATTCCTATCAATTGGTTTAATAGTGACAATGTTGACAAAGTGGACGTGTTTGGATGAAGAGGGGTCTTTTACTTGGGGTCCGCTATTTGTGTTCCTAGCGTCCTTATGTGGAGGTGATAACACTTGGTTATTGAGGGCTTTCAACAAGTTGTCAATTTTATTGGTCATCTCAGTTTGTTGTTGATTGAATTCGGTCTCGAATCTAGCTATCCGAGCTTCTTGAGATGCCATAAATTGGGAAATCAATCCTTCAAAGTTATTGGTACTACCATTGCCGGAAGGATTGTTGCTGAAAGTACGGTTCGAGTTGGAACCGCTTGATTGGAAACGATTAGGTGGGTTGGAAGAATTGGTTTGTTGCGAGTTTTGGTTTTGTTTCCACCTAAGGTTCGGGTGATTTTTCCATGAGGGGTTGTATGAATCACCGTAATGGTTTGGCTCGGGTTTGAAAGTGTACCACTTGTCTCCCGCTCCGTCGGTACGCGAGGATGCGTAGTCCACAAAAGCTTGTTCGGGGAGTTCCATGCAATCACGAGTGTCGTGGGGACCACTACATAATTCACATGAAGAAGTGATTTTGTTCACTTGGTTTGAAAGTTTAGGAGCCTCGTAAGATTTCATGAGAAACTTGACTTGGTCTTCAAGTTCTATGATCCTACGGTCGGAAGTGCTTGAATTGTTAGAAGGCAAAGATATTGCCTTGACCGTTTTATTCAAATCACGGGGATCACTCCAACTTTCGTTGTCATAAAGAGCAAGATCCTCTAGGAGAGCCCATGATTGTTCCGCACTTAGATCACGTAGCTTGCCACCGGCCGCTTGGTCAATGGTTTGCCTCGTGGAGAGATTGATATGGTCATAGAAGATTTGGACTTGGAGCCAAAGTTCTATGCCATGGTGAGGGACTTTTTGGAGTAAGTCCTTGAATCGAGTCCATGCCTCGTAGAGAGTTTCGCCTTGACGTTGTTGGAACATCAAGATATCATTCCTTAGCTTGGTAGTTCTTCCCGGTGGGAAAAACTGAGCAAGGAAACGAGTAGTGAGATCATCCCAAGAGGTGATGGATCCTGCGGGTTGACGTTCTAGCCACTGACTAGCTTGGTCCCGCAGAGAGAATTGGAAGAGACGCAATCGGGTCGTCTCTCGAGTGGCAACATCAAGGTCTATAGAATCAACGATTTTAAGAAAGTCCTTGAGATGTTGATTAGGATCTTCAGAACGAAGTCCATGGAATGCGCATCCGCTTTGCACCAACCGGATGGTGTCGGATCGCAAGGGTGTGATATTGGCTCCTTGAGTGAGCTCAATGGTGTTTCGATAGCCATGGTGGCTAGGACGGGAATACTCTCCTAAAGTACGGGCTCTAGGAGGTGGTGGTGGTTGTTGTGGTGGTGGGTTGTGGGGGTTAAGGATATTACCATCTTCCATGATGTCGGATGGTATGGTTACGAACAAAGACACGAAGAAAATAGATAGACTAAAGAAAACCTAGAAAAATAAAATAAAAATCTCACTAGAAAGGAATCTAGTGAGTAGACCTAATAGAAATAAAAATTTCAACCTAAACAATAACTATTCCCCGGCAGCGGCGCCAAAAACTTGATGTGCGTGGTTTTGTAACCTTACAACAGGTTTTACCTCTCGAGGGATCTCAAGAGGCTTACAACCCCACCAGGCAGTGTACCTGACCGATGTAGTATAGTGTAGTGGTAAGTACGGGGGATTGATCGTTCTCCACAGGGAATAGTGTTCGTTAGGTGTGAAAGGCTACTCTAATTAGGTCTAAGGGTTGAGGAAGATTCTTTTTTATGTTTTTATATTTTTATGAAAGCAAGTAAAATCTCGGGTTTGAAGGAGTGGGCGGAATTAGTTGCTAGTCAACTAACCCAAATTACTACAAATGCAATAAAATAAAATAACAAAAATGAAAAGTGGTGAGAAACTTATGTGTAGAGAAATGTGTTTACTTAGATTTCCTTACTCCCTAACTATCTTTTACCGGTTAATTAGTGTGTATTAGTCGCGTGGATGACGGGTGTATTCCTTAATACCATTCGTGGGGTGGCGTACTTACTTCCCCAAACTCTACAAGCTCCTACTTCACTCCTATGTCGAGCCGGCTAGGAAGCTCCTAACATGGGATCACTAGAATTCGCTTGTGCATTAAATACAACCATAAAAACCTTTAGTACGCGTTTGGTTCATGTTTCTTAAGACGTTCAAGCAAGTTACCGAATAGGAAGTTAGCCAGTTTTCTTAAGCCTAACATAGATAAACAATCATCCAATACAACTAACAACACACTAACAACCAATAATCAATAGCTAAGTTTCATTAGATCTAAGCAAACACAAGATAAATTTAGCCTAACATGTTAAACAAAAGACAAGCATAAGATAGAATCAAACAACACATAGACATATTGAATGATTAATTGATAACTTATCTTTCAATGAAACATGGAAGATCTCAAGGCAAGAAGCCCTGAAAAAGTAGCTAAAATCGTCTTAGGGTTTTATCCCAAAATTCCACACACTAAGCTCTCCTTAATGACAAAAGATTAGAAAACTATATATAGATTTTTGGATCTGACGGCGTCACCTTATGCATTGTGACGCCGTCACCTCGCCGCTTTTAGGGTTCCCGGGTGACCTTCTTGACGCCGTCCCTCTTTAGCTCTTCAAAAATCCATTCTGGCCTATCAAGGCTTGACGCCGTCGGATCATGAACGTGACGCCGTCCCCTTATGATTTAAGCCGTGACGCCCTTGATTTAGTTAAAGCGTGACGCCGTCAGAATTCACATGCTAACTCACTGGCCCGTCATGAGTAAATTTCACATCCCACTTTTCTTGCCAAGGCATGACGCCGTCAAGAGATGATTCTGACGCCGTCAAAGGTAAATTTCAGCCGATTTTGAGACTTTGTCGTATTCTTCACTTTAATGCTCCAAAAACGTCCAAAATGCCTCCTTTTCCAGATTTCTCCTCAAAAGTACCTAAAATGACAAAAGGAACGATTTAGGGCAATATTTGATCAAATAAATACGATTTCGGGCTTAAATGACCCCTTAAAAGCGGTACACTTTTCGCCTCATCAGTGTTTCGTTTGAATCATTGGTAGATTTGTTTATAAATTTAAAACTTGCACTCTAAACGGGCACATCAAGTTTTTGGCGGCGTTGCCGGGGATTTGATCACGTTTTTGTGAGTTTTTGTTTATAATTTTTGAGCTTTGTTCTTCTTCCTAAGCTTTTCTTTTAAAAGTTCTTTGAAATCTTCATTCAGGAAATCGCGGTTCGACTTGAACCACGCGGTTCAAAACCTTCTGTGACTCCGAAAAAGCACCAGCCGCCGGTTCAGCTTTCAGCCGAACCGGTTCAACCTTTCTGGCCCAGTCGAACCGACGGTTCAAATCCGAACCGCCCCAGTTCATACCCTTCTGTGAACCAGACCAACTTTAGCCGAATGGTTCAAATCTGAACCGCCCGGTTCACAACCATCTGACCCACTCCAGCCGATCGGCTCAATCTCAGCCGGTCCGGTTCAAACTTTCTGTGACCCAGTCCATTCTCAACCGCCTGGTTCACTCCCTGAACCGCCATTTACTGTTTGTAAAAAAAAGAAAAAAAAATTCTTTTAATTTTTCTTTTTAGCTTTTAATTTTTTTTCAATCGGCTCGTTTTTCTCGTGTATGACCACTCGCTCTTCAAGCAACGAATTAAGTACCCCTTTGTCTAACCCTGAAAGTTTATTTCGCAAAAAGAGAACCCCATTTGTTCCACCCAATCAAAGAGTACCAAAAACCGTTAATCCCCCATTTGATAATCTTACTGAAGTTCATCCAATCGTTAATCTTTTTCTTGAATTATCATTTCCAATGGCCGACGATCAACCTATGTGGGATACCAATAGGGTTGTAGCTCCTACACCAGCAGCCGCCATTGTTCCTGTTAATCTTGTAGATAACTTCACTATCAAAGGTCATCATCTTTCGATGATTAAAGACAATCAATTTGATGGTCGAGTTAAATCCGATCCACACAAACGTATCTCCGATTTTCTTGAAATTTGTGACATGTTTCATTATGGAAATACCGATGCAAGTGCAATCCGCCTCAAACTCTTTCCATCGTCCCTCACCAGTGAAGCGAAAATTTGGTATAACGAATTAAGCCCTGGAGTGATCACAACTTGGAACCAAATGAGAGAAGCATTTGTTGGACGTTTCTTCCCACCGGTCATGTTTGATCGTCTCTTAGGTGAAATTCGTAGTTTTACTCAAAAGGAAGGAGAAAACCTTGTCGAAGCTTGGCTTTGAATGAAAAACATGCTCCGAAGTTGTCATGGGCATGGTTTGTCTCGTGGTAATATCATTTAAATCTTTTACCATGGTCTCGATGACACAACTCAAGGCATCCTTGATGCCGGAGGAATTTTCCTTTATAAGACCCCTAACGAAGCTTACAATTTACTAGAAGACCGTGTACTTCTTATGCTCGATTGGTCTAAGGATGTCAAAACCAAACCTCAACGAAAAATCGTTGCATTCGTCGAAGGAACGAATGAAAATTCCAAAATCATGGACATGATGAAAGATCTAACCTCCAAAATCGATTCTAAATTCCAAAGTATCCAAAAAGAAATCAAAGAAATGCGCAATGGTTGCAACTATTATGGTGGAAACCATTCATCATCCGAGTGTGATGACAAACCCATGGGAGGTCTCGAAGCCGAAGCCAATTATGTTTATGAAGGATATCGAGGAGGAGGATATCGTGGAAACTACTACGGTATAAATTCTAGAGATTGGCAAGATCATTCACCGAGGGATGATAATCGTAGTTTCCAACCTCGTGACAACAACCGTCCGACATCGTCTCGTGATGATAACCGTTCATCATCACAAACACCTGAAAAGAAAAATGAAGAATTTGAATTCGAAAAAACCATGCGTGAATTCCTGCATGCTCAAAAGCAAACAAATGAATTTATGAAAAATCAGTTCTTCATGCTCAAAAGCAAAGTCGAACAAGGTCAAAAGAACCATCAAGCTTCTATCCAAGACCTTGAAACCAAATTTGGTCATCTTTCTGATCAATTTGCTGCAAGACCATCAGGTACTTTGCCAAGCAATACTCAATCCAACCCGAAACCATCATCATCTTATCGTCCATGATAACGCTCAAACTGTACAAGTTTTTAGGAGCGTTATCGTGGATTTTATGCATATATATTGATCACTTTTATGAACTTTTGGTACTTAATGAAGTATAATTTCTATTTTAGGTTCATGAAAACTCACGACAAAGAAAACGAAGAAAAAGACGAAGAAACGATCAATAAACGAAGATTTATGCACATATGAAGATTCCCGCATCAAGAATCACATCAAAAGCCTTTAATGACTAGGTGAATCAACAAATCAATGCTTCCAAGGTCCAAGACAGTGAAAAGACCAAGTTCGGATGAAGAATATAGAGCTACGAACAAGAAACAAGCAATCAACAAGCCAAACACCAAAGATAATAAAATATGTCCTGCACGAGCCCTCCATCCGATCGGACGCCGCCCGCATCCGATTTGGTTGGAGGAGATGTTGAAGACCAGCCGATCGGCTGGAGTTCCAACCGATCGCTTGGAGTTGCCTATTTTTGCCAATCTTCATCAATAAGATTTCCAGCCTTACACCCACGATTCTAGATCCTTCCCATGCAGATTCTAGTCCATTCTAAGCTACTTGGTCACCAAGTTGAGCATTAATGACCCTAGGCTTTGGGGGTAGTATAAATAGGACTCATTTCTAAGTGTTTTGGGGATCCAACTATTTTATCCAACAACACATATCTATCATATATCTATCATGTAACTCTCAAACTATCCCTCTTAACCACCCTTCACCCTTTTCCAGAGGTGTTGGGGGGTTGGCTTGGTCGAAAATCTTATGAACTTTGGTATACTCTCTTTTAATAATATTCATGTTTGGTTTCTTTGATTGCGTTGATGATGTGATTATTCTTATGTGCTTTGTCTTGTGAATGATGTCTTAATACTTGTTTGGCTCATATGATAACTTGTGATAAAAGGATGTTTAGATATTTGTAGTGTTTTTTGGAATATGATGATAAGATCATATTTGGTTAAATTGGATCTTGTTATTGTTTATTGTTTTATTAATCATTGTTGGGTCTACATGTCGAAAGGGTTCCCAATAGTGGTTGATTTCAATTCATTAGTCGACGAATGTTTTGGTCTTGTACTTTGTGACGATTGTATAAGAAACTTAATAAACATAACAAGTAAAGGTTTAATTTGGATTAAGGGTCGAAAGGCATCTTTTGAATATGTGTTCTAATCATCTTTCAAGTAAATGGAACTTCACGAATTAATAACATTAAAGTTTAAGGTTAAAAAGGATTCTTTCTTGTTATAGGCATAAGGCTCATGACATGACCATTTGATTGAGGCTTATACATATTTGATTTATAAAACACTAAATTATTATTGGTTATAAAGGTCGAAATGATTACTTTTGATAATATGTTTTCCAAACTAACCATCCTAATATCCATGTGATCATTTGTCCAAACATGTATGTTCTTTGTGTGCTTGTTCTCATATTGCTTTTCTTGTTGCTTTGATCCGTGACAATCATAACCATCAACTTGTTACTTGCTTAAACAAACAAACGACACTCGAGTGCAACCAAGTCTCTTGGGACGACCTTGACTTACCAACCCCTATACTACATACGACTAGGGTATACTTGCCCGAATATGTTCCTAGTTAATCGTTAATTCTTGTTTATAAATTTAAAACCTCGTGCGAACGCATCAAGTTTTTGGCGCCGCTGCCGGGGAATTGCACTTGTATTTTTGTGTTTGTTTGTTTGTTTGTTTGTTAAATTGTTTGCTTGAAATGTTTTATTGTTTGTTTACTTGCTTGTTATGCTTGCTCGTGATATTTGCGTTTGAATACTTGTCTCTTTGCTCTTGTTTTATTGCTCTTGATTGCTTTCTTGTTACTCATAATGTTGGCTTGAATGCTTGTCTTTCATTTTCTCAAAATCTCTCATTTTCTCAAAAAATCTCTCATTTTCTCATATTTGCTTAAATGATCTTGGCATCGAAATCAAGTGTTTTGGTGTTGGGATTTGGTTTCATGTGTTCTAAAAATGCTCGTTCAAATGTTTGCTTTCAGAGTTTGTGCTCGAATTGCTTGCGAAAAAAAAACCACCAATTGTGCTTGTGTTAATTTTCTTAATTGTTTTCCGTGATTAATAGTGTTTTCATATTTGTTTAGAGTAGTAAAATATGCTCTTTTTTGTTAACTTTATTTTTAATTTTAATAAAAGTTTAAAAGTTTAAACATGTTTGCTTTATAAAAAAAAATAAAAAATAAAAAAAAAAAAAAAAAAAAAATACCGAGCCTTCTATCCGATCGGTTTGACATCCAACCGATCGGCTAAGCCCAAACCTAAAAATATTTCAACCCAACCGAATCGGATGGAGACCATAATGATCGGTTGGAGCTCTTGGTAAATATTGGCCAAAAGAAAACCACCCCAACCGATCGGTTGGATACCCTGACCGATCGGATGGACCAATCGGTAAAAAAAAAAAAAAAAAAAAAAAAAAATGTTATTTTCATTTTTCGTATTTAGTTCTTGTGTGTTTGTGTTTAGATCGAATAAGTTTAAATGAATTTTTTTTTTTGCAAGAGTATCATTTCTTTTATTCAACTTAATTTTTTTTTCGTTTTTTTTGGTTAATTTAGTACGTTGTGAATAAATAAGTACTCGTTTTAAAAATAAAAATATTTTGAACTTTGTGGGTATGTTCACTGGAAACCCTCACGAGACTTCACTCGTCCACTCGCGCCACCGAGGGGTTTAAAAGGCTTGTTGCATACGCTAAATGCAACCGTGATGCCTACGAAAGTGAGTTTTAGAATTTTACGCGTTTTTTTTAGTTTAGTTTATTTTTGCAGATTTATTAAGCTCTTGGAGATTGGATTATTGGTGATATTATACTTGGTGTGGAGATTTTTTGTTGAATGAGAAATTGATTGATCTCATAAGCTTATGCTAGCATTTGCTTAGCACCTTATCATATGGAGTTCGATCGCGATTTCTTGGCCCGGGAAGTTTCGTTTCTCTTGGACTATTTATTTATTTTTCCTATTTCACATGTTTTGAAGTTTATTTTTCACATTGAGTATAATGATTAACTTAAGTGTGGGGGGAAGTAAATAGAAAAAACGAAACTACTTTTCAAATTTATAATTTTTGGGGCCAATTTAAAATTTTGTATACTTGTTTGCCCTTGTGATCTAATTGTTTTCACGCTTTTAGGATAATATATTAGAATAACTGGATCAATCTACTGGTGGAATCTGTAATTTTCAAAAAATTGAGATGTGTCCCGATAAATATTGCAATCCATTCTGGGATCGATAACATTTGCTAGCACATATTATAGACCTTTCCACTAATATATGAGGATTTGAGCCTGTTTCGTATATAGCATACATCTTTTATGCTTGGATCTTTTGGTATGAGTGTACCAGTGATTTTATTTATTCTAGAACTTGTACTTGTAAATCATTACCAGACCGCAGTAAGATCACATTCGTGTGATGTAAGTGTATTCGTGTGATAAAGAGGCACCCTTAGGAATAAAACCAAATGGCCTTCAATTTACATCTAATGATATATTAGCTAGCCACATCAGTTAGTTAACCACCCATATGAACCCATTTATTAGCATTTATCTTTAGCGTTAGATACCCCTAGTTAAACCCTCCGAGTTATCCTTTTCATTTGTGTTACATCCAGAAAAATTAAAAAATATTTTACACTTTAAACCTTAGCCTAAACCTTTGTCAAAGTCTAAATGGTGGGTTGCTAGTTGCTTGGTATGTTGGATTGTTTTTGATGATTGATAGTTAGCCACACATTGCCATTCGTGTGTGCCATTCCGACAAAGACGAAGACTGCAGCTTCTTATTTGTATTTTTGTGGTGTATGTGATGAAGCGAAAAGTGTACCACTTTTAGAGGGTAATTTAAGCCCTAAATCGTATTTATTTGATCAAATATTGCCCTAAATCGTTCCTTTTGTCATTTTAGGTACTTTGGAGAAGAAATCTGGAAAAGGAAGCATTTTGGACGTTTTTGGAGCATAAAAGTGAAGAAAACGACAAAGTCTCAAAATCGGCTGGAAAAGTACCTGTGACGGCGTCAAGCACCATTGTGACGCCGTCAACCCTTGACGCGCCAGAGAGGATTTTGGATGATTAAAAGGGGACGGCGTCAAGAAGGCCATCAAGAAACCCTAACCGCGGCGAGGTGACGGCGTCAGCTCTATAACGTGACGCCGTCAGATCTGATTTTCTATATATATTCTCATAATTTTTAGTCATTAGTGTGCAACTTTGTGAGGAGAAACCCTAAGACGATTTTTCTGCTACTTTTAAGGGTTTTATACCCTTGGATCTCCCATGTTCAATTGAAGATAAGTAATCAATTAATCATTCAATATGTCTATGTGTTGTTTGATTATATCTTGTTCTTGTCTTTTATTTAACATGCTAGGCTAGATTTATCTTGTGTTTGCTTAGATCTAATGAAACCTAACTATTGATTATTGGTTGTTGGTGTGTTATTAATTGTATTGGATGATTGTTTATCGATGTTAGGCTTAAGAAAACTGGCTAACCTCCTATACGGTAACTTGCTTAAACGTCTTAAGAAACATGAACCAATGCGTACTAAGGTTTTTATTGTTGTATTTAATGCATGAGCGAATTCTAGTGATCCCATGTTAGGAGCTTCTTAGCCGGCTCGACATAGGAGTGAAGTAGGAGCTTATAGAGTTGGGGAAGTATGTACGCCACCCCACGATTGGTATTAAGGAATACAGCCATCATCCACGCAATTAATACACACTAATCAATCGGTAAAAGATAGTTAGGGAGTAAGGAAATCTAAGTAAACACATTTCTCTCCATATAAGTTTCACAACCTTTTTATTTTCAGTTATTTTATTTTATTTGCAATTGTAGTTATTTGGGTTAGTTGACTAGCAACTAATTCCGCCCATTCCTTCAAACCCGAGATTTTACTTGCTTTTATAAAAATATAAAAAAATACAAAAAGAATCTTCCCTCACCCTTAGACCTATTAGAGTAGTTTTTCAATCCTAACGACACTATTCGCCTAGGGAACGATCAATCCCCCGGTACTTGCCACTACACTATACTACATCGGTCAGGTACACAGCCTGGTGGGGATTGCAAGCCTCTTGAGATCCCTCGAGAGGTAAAACCTGTTGTAAGGTCGCAAAACCACGCATCAAGTTTTTGGCGCCGCTGCCGGGGAATAGTTATTGTTTAGGTTGAATTTTTATTTTATTAGGTCTACTCACTAGATTCTTTTCTAGTGAGATTTTTATTTTATTTTTCTAGGTTTTTTGTAGTCTATCTTTTTTCTTCGTTTCTTTGTTCGTAACCATTACCATCCGACATCATGGAAGGTGGTAATATCCTCGATCCCAGCAACCCACCACCACAACAACACCCACCTCCTAGAGCCCGTACCGTAGGAGACTACTCCCGTCCTAGCCACCATGGCTATCGAAACACCATTGAGCTCACTCAAGGAGCCAATGTCACTCCCTTGCGATCCGACACCATCCGGTTGGTGCAAAGCGGATGCGCATTCCATGGACTTCGTTCCGAAGATCCTAATCGACATCTCAAGGACTTTCTCAAAATCGTTGATTCCATAGACCTTGATGTTGCCACTCGAGAGACGACCCGACTGCGTCTCTTTCAATTCTCTCTGCGGGACCAAGCAAGTCAATGGCTAGAGCGTCTACCCGTAGGATCCATCACCTCTTGGGATGATCTCACCACTCGTTTCCTCGCTCAGTTTTTCCCACCAGGAAGAACTACCAAGCTAAGGAATGATATCTTGATGTTCCAACAACGTCAAGGCGAAACCCTCTATGAGGCATGGACACGATTCAAGGACTTACTCCAAAAAGTCCCTCACCATGGCATAGAACTTTGGCTCCAAGTCCAAATCTTCTATGACCACATCAATCTCTCCACGAGGCAAACCATTGACCAATCGGCCGGTGGTAAGCTACGTGATCTAAGTGCGGAACAATCATGGGCTCTCCTAGAAGATCTTGCTCTTTATGACAACGAAAGTTGGAATGATCCCCGTGATTTGAATAAAACGGTCAAGGCAATATCTTTGCCTTCGAACAATTCAAGCACTTCCGACCGTAGGATCATAGAACTTGAAGTCCAAGTCAAGTTTCTTATGAAATCCTACGAGGCTCCTAAACCTTCAAGCCAAGTGAACAAAATCACTTCTTCGTGTGAATTATGTAGTGGTCCCCACGACACTCGTGATTGCGTGGAACTCCCCGAACAAGCTTTTGTGGACTACGTATCCTCGCGTACCGACGGAGCGGGAGACAAGTGGTACACTTTTAAACCCGAGCCAAACCCCTACGGTGATTCATACAACCCCTCATGGAAAAATCACCCAAACCTTAGGTGGAAACAAAACCAAAACGCACAACAAACCAATTCTTCCAACCCACCTAATCGTTTTCAATCAAGCGGTTCATCCTCGAACCGTACTTTCAATAACAATCCTTCCAACAATTATGGTAGTACCAATAATCTTGAAGGATTGATGTCCAAATTTATGGCATCTCAAGAAGCTCGGATAGCTAGATTCGAATCCGAATTCAATCAACAACAAACGGAGATGACCAATAAAATTGACAACTTATTGAAAGCCCTCAATAACCAAGTGCTATCACCTCCACATAAGGACGCTAGGAACACAAATAGCGGACCCCAAGTAAAAGACCCCTCTTCATCCAAACATGTCCACTTCGTCAACATTGTCACTATTAAACCAATTGATAGGAATGAGGATAATAGTGAACCTGAGGATGAGGTTAAGAAAGTCGAGGTTGATAAAGAAGTTAGGAAAAATGAGATTGAAAAAGTAGAAGATGATGAGGACTACTTCAATAGGCTACCCACTAAGGAAGAGCGCGCATATCATACAGACTTATTCGATGACCCCGAGACACCGTACTTCCTAGGTAGACCAATTATAGAAATGGGCGACCCTTCTAATCTCAACATACCATGCAACATCGGACATTAACATGTGTGGAAAGCTTACATCGACCTTAGATCGCCCATAAACATCATGACTAGAGCCCACTACAACTTGATAATGAAAAATCAACTTGGGTATAGGATGCTCCCTGATAAGGGTTGGATGAGTAACTTCACGGGAAGAGTTAAGGGATTACCGGTTTATGTAGGAAACTTCACCTATGCCACCGAATTTGTAATTGTAGAAGATATCCGCCCAATAGTCGATGCATGCTTAACTCAAGTAGTTTTTGGAAAACCATTTGTTAAGGTCTCTAGAATGACTTATGAACCTTTCTTAGGGATAGTTAGATTTAAGGATGAGACCGATGAGGTAAACTACCAAATGCCATATAAGATAGAGCAATTCCAACACTTGTCAAACGTTGAGAAGGAGCTTAAGCAAGCAGTCTACTATAGGAATGATGGAGATAGAAGTAAAGGAGTAGACTATGTTATGGAAAGGATATCCGGTTTCTACAAGGATTGTTTGAAATTAGGACCGGAATATAAAACCGGACATGAGAATGGCCTAGAAACCGTGACCAATGATGGAGTCACGTAATGTACGGTGACTTTGAGTCTAGCTACAAGACTCGTTAATAAAGAAAAACGCTTCTTGAGAGGCAACCCAAGCTTTATTTGCTTTGTGTGTTTATTTATTTGTTTGTTTGATTTTATTTGCTTCCGTATGTATGTTTAATTTTTATTATTATTGATTCATGTTCGAAACTAAATTGTGAAAATGCTTTATCTTGTTTTTAACTTCGTCTTAACTACATATAAAGGTATTTTGCAAAAGATAAGTGTAAGGGAAATCCAAATCGGTTTATTAGAACAAATGAACATGAATCATAACAATATTAAATTAACATACATATTAGTAATTGTTTGAGTCAAATGCTTGTATCGAGTCATAATGATATTTTGCAGGATTTCCAGGAAATAAGGATTGAGTTTTTCCAGAAATTTTCCGGAAACTTAACATGAAAAATCTGTCAGATCACTTCTGACGGCGTCAGACCCCAGTCTGACGGCGTCAGGAACAGCTTTCTGGAATTTTTTTTGAAAGTTTTGTTTTTCTTCCGGAATCATAAAATGCTTTATTAAATCTCTAACTTATAAACTCCAGGAATCTGCAAAATAATCATTCCACAAGCATTATATCCTTATACAGATTTATCCCGCCGATGTTATGCAGGTTTTCGTGTTTGTTTCCTCAGGTTTAACATGTTATTTTGGACAAGGAGATGTATGTGGAATCTAGCTTTTGGCGCTGCTTTAGTCTTGAAGCTTCAACATTACCTTGGAAGAAGATCTAACCATGTTACCTCTTTATCCACCGAGCGAATCAGGGGAGTATTTGATTTCATTCTTTTACCTTATTTACTTTTACATCTTGTTATTTGAACATTGGGGACAATGTTCATCTTAAGTGTAGGGGGGGGGGTAAAGTACGATACCTTAGAGAATGCTATTACGCTTGATTTTTCGTTTGTTTAATGGTAGATGTGTAATAAAACTGAGAGAAATACCTGTTAAGGCAATTTTAGTGCCAAATTTAAATTTTTTTACAACATATAGGAGTGAAACTTTGGTCTTAATGAGCGTCTCACGGATAGGAGTTATATGACTAGCACAAAACCATACCACTAAAAAAAATTTTCCACCCCCAAATATGTGAGGTTCGCCCCTAGAATTGGTAGGAAAAGCATTTATGCTATGATGTGTGTACCGGTAGCACTTAGATTCTAGAACTTGCGTTAGGACCATTCCGAGGCCACAAGTGAGACTACATTCGTGTAGTTAGATTTACTACATGATAAGAGGCATTAGGATTAACCCATTGTTTTACACCTGTGTTTTTGTTATAATTAAATTGGCTACATTGGTCAAGTAATTCTCCCACACCCTTTGCGTTGTACTCATTTTTAATACACGATACCCCTAGTACACCCCTCAGAGCCTATCTTTTCGTTTCTAACTTTAAGCATTTTACTTAAAGTAAAAATTTGTTTACACCCCACTTAAATGTACACCCAAATCGCCTTAGCCTACCTTGTATGCACTCATTTTTAGTGCATTATTGTGACAACATTTGTTTAAACCCCAAGTTAATTATCTAATTGATTACATGTTTGCTAAGTCGAGTCATATCCTTGTACATATTGTTTTGGGACGATTGGGACTCATGGGTAAAGTACTAGTGTAATGGAGTAATGGGGAAGAACAACATTATTACCCCCATATGTGCTAAATATTTTAAAAGTACTCCAAGTGTTTTGATTATCTTAATTCGAGTCATTAGAATAGTTAATTGTAAAGTTATGTAAAAGTTCAAGTGTAAGGGGGATACAACCCCCTACGATGTATTATTTTGGATGGTAGGGCAAGAGTGTATGCAAAAAAAAAAAAAAAAAAAAAAAAAAAAAAAAAAAAAAAAAACATACGGACAACCATCCCATTTCATTTTATGTTTATTTTATCTTTTTGTTATTTTTTTCATTAGCTTAAGTCGAGTCTAGTCTTGGCTTAGCAACGCCATATTGTACATGTAATTAATCAAGATCTTTAACTCGCCACCAGTAAAATATCCTTTATCCAACAAAACCGTGTTTATCATATCCCTACACCTAACGTTATAACCCGTTTAAAAGCCCTCTTTGATAGTTTATCTTAGGTGCTTACGCCTAGTGGAGGAGGTTTTTGATCCTTTCCCAAGCCTATGGTAATCTATTTGCTATGACAGGTAGTGAGAGATATTATTCATTTTCATTTATGAGATATACTTTTATGACACCTGAGAGATGTGAGTATCTAAACACTACTTGTGAGGTGCTAGTTTGTAATCTCCGTGCTTATTATGATTAAAGTGGAACGACTATTTTTTGTAATTACTTTTATATTAGCGTTAAATGACCCCTAACTTGTATTTTGATTAGAATAAAAGCGCATTTGCTTGAGGACAAGCAAATCTCAAGTGTAAGGGTATTTGATGAAGCGAAAAGTGTACCGCTTTTAGGGGGTCATTTAAGCCCTAAATCGTATTTATTTGATCAAATATTGCCCTAAATCGTTCCTTTTGTCATTTTAGGTACTTTGGAGAAGAAATCTGGAAAAAGGAAGCATTTTGGACGTTTTTGGAGCATAAAAGTGAAGAAAACGACAAAGTCTCAAAATCGGCTGGAAAAGTACCTGTGACGGCGTCAAGAACCATTGTGACGCCGTCAACCCTTGACGCGCCAGAGAGGATTTTGGATGATTAAAAAGGGACGGCGTCAAGAAGGCCATCAAGAAACACTAACCGCGGCGAGGTGACGGCGTCAGCTCTATAACGTGACGCCGTCAGATCTGATTTTCTATATATATTCTCATAATTTTTAGTCATTAGTGTGCAACTTTGTGAGGAGAAACCCTAAGACGATTTTTCTGCTACTTTTAAGGGTTTTATACCCTTGGATCTTCCATGTTCAATTGAAGATAAGTAATCAATTAATCATTCAATATGTCTATGTGTTGTTTGATTATATCTTGTTCTTGTCTTTTATTTAACATGCTAGGCTAGATTTATCTTGTGTTTGCTTAAATCTAATGAAACCTAACTATTGATTATTGGTTGTTGGTGTGTTATTAATTGTATTGGATGATTGTTTATCGATGTTAGGATTAAGAAAACTGGCTAACCTCCTATACGGTAACTTGCTTGAACGTCTTAAGAAACATGAACCAATGCGTACTAAGGTTTTTATGGTTGTATTTAATGCATGAGCGAATTCTAGTGATCCCATGTTAGGAGCTTCTTAGCTGGCTCGACATAGGAGTGAAGTAGGAGCTTATAGAGTTGGGGAAGTACGTACGCCACCCCACGATTGGTATTAAGGAATACACCCGTCATCCACGCAATTAATACACACTAATCAATCGGTAAAAGATAGTTAGGGAGTAAGGAAATCTAAGTAAACACATTTCTCTCCATATAAGTTTCACAACCTTTTTATTTTCAGTTATTTTATTTTATTTGCAATTGTAGTTATTTGGGTTAGTTGACTAGCAACTAATTCCGCCCATTCCTTCAAACCCGAGATTTTACTTGCTTTTATAAAAATATAAAAAAATACAAAAAGAATCTTCCCTCACCCTTAGACCTATTAGAGTAGTTTTTCAATCCTAACGACACTATTCCCTTAAAGAACGATCAATCCCCCGGTACTTGCGACTACACTATACTACATCGGTCAGGTACACTGCCTGGTGGGGATTGCAAGCCTCTTGAGATCCCTCGAGAGGTAAAACCTGTTGTAAGGTCGCAAAACCACGCATCAGTATGCTTATACGAAGTGTGGGGGAGATGTTATGTATGAAAGGAGAAAGAAAACAAGTGTATGAAAAAAAAAGGAAAAAAAAATGAATAAGTCATCGTAACTATAAGGTGACAATTATAGCCAATGTGCTATATATGAAGATGAAAAAAAAAGTTATGTGATATTTTGTTAGCCAATGAGCTAAATATGAGGAATATTATTATGGAGAATCGATGTATCGATATGGGAAAGTTCAAAGAAGAGGAAGTTGTTAACTATAATCATTTACGGGTTTGCAGTTTGTTCGGTAACTAGCAACAATGGGACTTAGACTTGACTTTATTTTTCTTTTAAAACCAATTTCATAAATACTCCCATGCCTCATCCCTACCCTTACCAAATTACTTTATTCGTTGTTAGCTTTCGAGCATCCGGATATAGTGATGGCTTTGTGAAAATATGTAGTGCATTAATATTTTAGTGACCATCCGGTTTTTGAGTGATCGTATGACGCGCCGGCGATCTAGTGCGTATTTTGGTGACCATCCGTTATGTGAATAGCGCGCCAGCGATCCAAGATATGCCCTAGTGACCATCCGTTGTTCGAGTAAATCAAGAATTCGCGCTAGCGATCTAATATGTTCTTGTATGAGATATTTAAACATAAGCCTGGTACAACCTCGAAGCCTGTACATTACAACCCGAATAAAAGACCTCTTTAGATGTTTACACTTGGAGCTTACGCCACGTCGGTGGAGTTTTGTTTCATGTACAAACCTATGGTAATAAACGGATCATGACTGAGCAATGAGAGATTTCGCTTATATATACTCCACTACCTAAATAAATGAGTGATTGAGTGAATTATACTTCGTTTCTTTTTCGTGAGGTGTTTAGAAATGTTACACAAGCAAGAAAATCTATGGGTATTGTCATACATCTCGGTTTTTCACCAGAACGCTTAAAAATAATGAATCATATATTGTACTTGTACTTGATAGATTTGCATCATAATTTTTATAATCATTTTTCATGCACCATGTGGGATTTTGTTTTCTTAATATTTGCTTAAGGGCAAGCAAACCCTTAAGTGTGGGGGAGTTTGAGCTCATTTTCTCTTTTACTTAAAAAAAAAATCAAAATTTTTAAAATTTTCTTTTCGTTTTGTCATTTAGTTATGAATTTTGATAATTTCGATTTTTCTTTTTCTAGATTTGCTTGAGGGCAAGCAAAGTTCAAGTGTGGGGGAATTTGATAACGCTCAAATTGTACATGTTTTTAGGAGCGTTATCGTGGATTTTATGCATATATATTGATCAATTTTATGAACTTTTGGTACTTAATGAAGTATAATTTCTATTTTAGGTTCATGGAAGCTCACGAAAAAGAAAACAAAGAAAAAGACGAAGAAACGATCAATAAACGAAGATTTATGCACATATGAAGATTCCCGCATCAAGAATCGCATTAGAAGCCTTTAATAACTAGGTGAATCAACAAATCAATGCTTCCAAGGTCCAAGACAGTGGAAAGACTAAGTTCGGATGAAGAATATAGAGCTACGAAAAGAAACAAGCAATCAACAAGCCAAACACCAAAGATAAAGAAATATGTCCTGCACGAGCCCTCCATCCGATCGGACGTCGCCCGAATCCGATTTGGTTGGAGGAGATGTTGAAGACCAGCCGATCGGCTGGATTCCCAACCGATCGGTTGGAGTTGCCTGTTTTTGCCAATCTTCATCAATAAGATTTCCAGCCTTACACCCACGATTCTAGATCCTTCCCATGCAGATTCTAGTCCATTCTAAGCTACTTGGTCACCAAGTTGAGCATTAATGACCCTAGGCCTTGGGGGTAGTACAAATAGGACTCATTTGTAAGTGTTTTGGGGATCCAACTATTTTATCCAACAACACATATCTATCATATATCTATCATGTAACTCTCAAACTATCTCTCTTAACCACCCTTCACCTTTTTCCAGAGGTGTTGGGGGGTTGGCTTGGTAAAAATTTTTATGAACTTTGGTATACTCTCTTTGAATGATGTCTTAATACTTCTTTGTCTCATATGATAACTAGTGATAAAAGGATGTTTGGATATTTATAGTGTTTGTTTGGAATATGATGATAACATCATATTTGGTTAAATTGGATCTTGTTATTGTTTATTGTTTTGATTAATCATTGTTGGGTCTACATGTCGAAACGATTCTCAATAGTGGTTGATTTCAATTCATTAGTCGACGAATGTTTTGGTCTTGTACTTGGTGACGATTGTATTAGAAACTTAATAAACATAACAAGTAAAGGTTTAATTCGGATTAAAGGTCGAAAGGCATCTTTTGAATATGTGTTCTAATCATCTTTCAATTAAATGGAACTTCACGAATTAATAACATTAAAGTTTAAGGTTCGAAAGGATTCTTTCTTGTTATAGGCATAAGGCTCATGACATGACCATTTGATTGAGGCTTATACATATTTGATTTATAAAACACTAAATTATTATTGGTTCTAAAGGTCGAAATGATTACCTCTGATAATATGTTTTCCAAACTAACCATCCTAATATCCATGTGATCATTTGTCCAAACATGTATGTTCTTTGTGTGCTTGTTCTCATATTGCTTTTCTTGTTGGTTTGATCCGTGACAATCATAACCATCAACTTGTTACTTGCTTAAACAAACAAACGACACTCGAGTGCAACCAAGTCTCTTGGGATGACCTTGACTTACTAACACCTATACTACACACGACTAGGGTATGCTTGCCCGAATGTGTTCCTAGTTAATCGGTAATTCTTGTTTATAAACTTAAAACCTCGTGCGAATGCATCAGTCCACCTCAAACGAGAAATGAGCATGTAAATGCTGTATTCACACGTAGTGTTCTATCTTATGATCCACCACCAAACCCAAACCAAACAACCACTATCTTTCATGATGATAGTGAGGATGAAGCCGTGGAAGAACCAAAAGATAACAAACCAATTCCTACATGAGTCGTTAAACCCACTCCACAGCTCAAACCATATAAACCAAGAATTCCATATCCGCAACATTTGAGGAAAGAAAAGATGGAAGAACAATATGGTAAGTTCATTGACTTAATCAAAGAAGTTAGGATCAACGTCCCTCTTGTTGATGTCCTAGCTGTTATGCCCAATTATGGGAAGTTTTTGAAAGAACTTGTGAGCAACAAAAGCAAAATGGAAAACATTTCTGCTACCTTCTTGATTAAAGATTGCTCAGCCATTGTTGAAAACAAACTACCGAAAAAAGTCGGTGATCCTGGAATTTTTCTCATCCTGTGTATTTTGGGAAATTCAATCACTTGTGATGCTTTAGCCGATCTCGGTGCGAGTATCAACCTTATGCCATACTCATTGTATGCGAAGCTTTTAATTGATACCTTGGAACCCACAAGAATGAGTATACGTTTTGCAAATCATACTATCCAATATCCTGTTGGAGTAGCTGAAAACTTGCTTGTTCAAGTTAGGCAATTCGTTTTTCCCGTTGATTTTGTGATCCTCGAGATGGAGGAAGATAACAAAGTTCCATTGATCTTAGGATGACCATTCCTAAACACCGCCGATGCTATCATTCGAGTCAAAAACGAAGAGCTCAACCTTGGAGTTGGATATGAAAGAATCTCTTTTTCAATTAATCAAGCCATGAAATATTCTCATGCGAATGATGACACTTGTTATAGCATTGATGTTATCGATGAAATTACAAAGGAAACATTCGATGAGTTGCTTGATGAAAGAATTAAGACTCATAAAACATCTCGACAAATAAGTGATGAAGATCTCGACAGAGAATTCGCTGACCTTATGCAGATAAATACCAAAGAAATTTCTGAGGAAGAAATAACCAACTTTGAGGAGTTTGAATTCAATGATGAAATGAGAATCAAAACCTCAATTGAAGATCTGCCAATGGATCTCGTCTTGAAACCTCTTTCCGATCATCTGGGATATGCATTCTTGGAAGAAAAATCTCTTCTTCCAGTTGTCATATCTTCAGCACTCAAACCTGATGAAAAAGAAAGTATTGTTTCTGTGCTCAAAAATCATAAAGAAGCTTTCGCTTGGAAAACTTCTGACATTCGTGGAATAAGTCCAAACTTTTGCAAACACAAAATCAATATCGAAAACGATTCCAAACCCGTTGTTCAAATACAACGAAGACTCAACCCAAAAATGAAGGAAGTTGTTAAGAATGAAATAATCAAACTTCTTGATGCTGGTATTATTTACCCCATTGAGGATAGTTCATGGGTGAGTCCTGTTCACTGTGTTCCTAAGAAAGGAGGAACAACCGTTGTAACTAATGAACGTAATGAACTTGTTCCTACCAGAACCATAACTGGTTGGCGAGTATGCATTGATTATCGCAAATTAAATGACGCCACCAGGAAGGATCATTTTCCTTTGCCGTTCATGGATCAAATATTAGAAAGACTTGCGGGGAACAAATTCTTTTGTTTTCTCGATGTTGATCCAGCTGATTAAGAAAAGACCACATTCACGTGTCCTTTTGGCACATATGCGTATAGGCGTATGCCTTTTGGTCTTTGTAACGCACCAGCAACATTTCAAAGGTGCATGATTGCTATTTTTCAAGATATGCTTGAAACCTCCATGGAAGTTTTCATGGATGATTTCTCGGTATTTGGAGACTCATTCGAGTCATGCCTTTCCAATCTTGATAAAATGCTTGAAAGATGCAAAACCGCTCATCTCGTACTAAACTGGGAAAAATGTCACTTCATGGTGACAGAAGGCATTGTGCTTGGTCACAAGATTTCTAGCAAATGAATCGAAGTTGACAAAGCAAAAATAGATGCTATTGCTATGTTACCACCCCCGACTAACGTCAAAGGCGTTAGGAGTTTCTTGGGGCCTGCGAGATTCTACCGCAGATTCATCAAAGATTTTTTGAAAATATATCGCCCTATGATGAAGCTTCTCGAGAAAGATTCAGTTTTTGATTTCAATGAAGAATGCATGAAGGCATTCGAAATGCTCAAAGATAAGTTAACAAATGCACCGATTATGGTTTCACCAAATTGGTCGCTGCCATTTGAACTTATGTGTGATGCAAGTGATTTTTCCGTTGGAGCAATACTAAGACAACGCGATGGAAAACATTTTAGTCCTATTTACTTTGCTAGCAAAACCTTGAATAGTGCTCAACAAAACTACACGGTCACTGAAAAAGAACTTTTGGCTGTAGTTTTTGCGTTTGACAAATTTCGTTCTTATCTCGTTTTATCAAAGACAATTGTATTCACCGATCATTTGGCTCTTAAATATCTGTTTGCCAAACAAGATGCCAAACCACGTCTTATCCGATGGATTTTATTACTTCAAGAATTTGACATAGAAATCCAAAATAATAAAGGCGCGGAAAATGTTGCAGCAGACCATTTGTCTCGATTAGAAAATCCTAATTTAGATGAATTCGGTGAAGACGAGATTGATGATAATTTTCCCGATGAAACTCTTATGGGAATTGAAAACGAAGAAGTTCCATGGTTTGCAGACTTTGCAAATTATTTAGTCGGAGGAGTGTTACAAAAAGGTCTAACTCACACTCAGCGTAGTAAATTTTTCGCAGACCTTAAACACTATTTTTGCGATGAACCGTATCTATTTAAAATGTGTCCCAATGTGATAATTAGAAGATGCGTGTACGGTTCAGAGACCCAGAAAATTCTCGATGAATGTCATCACGGCCCAGCTGGAGGACATTACGGTCCATCCACAACCGCGAAAAAAGTTTTTGATGCGGGATTTTATTGGCCGACAATTTTTAAAGAAGCCCATACGCTTGTGCAGAATTGTGATGCTTGCCAAAAGTCTGGTACTCTTTCTCATAGAGACGAAATGCCACAACAAGTTTCTGAAATCTTTGATATTTGGGGAATTGAATTCATGGGTCTTTTTCCTAAATCTCATAAATTCGAATACATCCTCATTGCAATTGACTATGTTTCTAAATGGGCCGAAGCGGAAGCCTTACCCACAAATGATGCACGAGTGGTTGTAAATTTTCTGAAAAAGGTTTTCACTCGATTCGAAATTCCAAAAGCTTTGATAAGCGACAGAGGAACTCACTTCTATAACCATCAAAAGGAGAAAGCTATGAAACGATATGGAGTTCATCATCATTTCGCAATAGCATACCATCCTCAAACCAGTGGTCAAGTTGAAAACACCAATAGAGCTTTGAAAAGAATACTTGAAAAAACGGTTAAGGATAATCCTTCCGTTTAGTCAACGAAACTCGATGATGCTCTATGGGCGTTTAGAACGGCATATAAAACTCCAATTGGCACAACTCCGTATAGACTCATATATGGAAAAACTTGTCATTTGCCGTTTGAAATTGAACACCGCACATACTGGGCATTGAGGCAATGTAACATCGATCTCAAAATCGCTAGAGAAAAACGATTCTTGCAATTGCACGAACTCGATGAGTTAAGACCCCAAGCGTATGAGAATTCCAAATTGTAGAAAGCTCGAACAAAAGCGTACCATGATAAGAAACTCAAAATCCGGAAAGAATTCAAAGCCGGAGACAAAGTACTTTTGTTCAATTCTAAGTACAAATTCAAAGCTCCTAAGCTAAGAAACAAATGGTTTGGTCCATTCGTGGTAAAACATGGTTTTCCATCCGGATATGTTGAGTTATATGACAAGCATGGTGGAAGTTTCATTGTTAATGGACATCGTATCAAGATTTATCATGATGAGGAGCAACTGAATGAAATGTCAAGTGAGGAAATTCCACTTGAACTGATCAATAAAACTGAAAAAAGGAATACTGAAAGGAAATGTTGTTTATATTCCCAAGAAGTCGGGAAAGAATCCCAAATATAAACCACGAAAGTGAGGAAGATTGAGTCAGGCTGATGACTCGTTAATAAATTAAGCGCTTCTCGGGAGGCAACCCGTGTGTTTTTAAATTGTTTGGTTATTTTTGTGCCCCATGGTTTCACCATAAGTGTGAAGGCCTTGCTAAAAAAAAAAAAAAAAAAAAAAAAAAAAAAAAAAAAAAAAAAAAAAAAAAAAAAGTCCAAAAATATTTTGCATTTTGTGTGTTTGTTTGTTTTTGTATATGAAGATTACTGCAGGTTACGATGCTTGATCTCGAAGATGTGGAATCGTTCGATCTCAATATCTCATTTGGAGCTCGATCTAGATTCCAAGGCTCAGGCAGTATCATTCCTTTTATGTTCCATTTCCCTATTTTTATGGTTCATCGTTCTTTACATTGAGGACAATGTCAAACTTAAGTGTGGGGGGAGGAAATAGGAAAATGAAACTGGATTTTAAATTTTCTATATTTTTGAGCCTAGTTTTAATTTGTTTGCCCTTATAATGTAGTTGTTTTCTCACATTTAGGATAATTTATATTAGAATAACTAGATCAATCCACTGATAAAAGATGTAATATTTTTGAAAATTCGAGATGTGTCCTGATTGACATTGCAATCCATTTTTGGGATCGATAACATTGCTAGCACAATTATAGCCCATTCCACCAAAAATTGTGAGGATTTGAGCCTATTCTTATATAGCATACATCTTTTATGCTTGATCTTTTTGCTATGAGTGTGTCGGTGATTTTATTTATTCTAGAACTTGTACATGCAAATCATTACCAGACCGCAGTGAGATTACCTCGTGTGATATAAGTGTATTCGTGTGAGAAGAGGCAACCTTAGGAATTAAACCAAATGGCCTCCCATTTTACATCTAATGATATAATAGCTAGCCACATCGGTTAGTTAACCACCCACATGGACCCATTTGTTAGCACTCATTTTTTGTGCTAGATACCATTAGTACACCCTCTGAGCCATTCTTTTCTTTTGTTACATCCAGAAAAAAATAAAATACAAAAATAGTTTACACTTTTAGCCTTAACCTTACCCATAGTTAAGTCTTGGTTGGTTACTAGCTACTTGGAAAGACGGTTGTTATGTGGGAAATCCTTGAACTTTGAGAAAGTTGCAAACTCAATGATAATCTCATAGAAGATCTATTGGAATTATAATCAATGGCCGAAACATGTGGCCAAGAAAAAGAATAAAAAAGAAGAGAAGGAAAAAGAGAAAATATAATAAGTCATCGCAATTGTATGGTGACAAGAATAGCCAATGAGCTATGAAAGTATGATATCGATCAAGAATGAATTCTCAAGTTCATGTGATAGAGGTTGACGTAGCTAGTAGCAATTGGTTGTAGACTTTGACTTAACTTTATTTTTCATTTTAAAACCAATTTCATAAATATTTCCGTGCCTTATCCATACCTTTATTAACCCGAAGCCTAAACGTTACAACCCGAATAAAAGTCCTCTTAGATGTTTACACTTGGTGCTTAGGCCACGTCGGTGGAGTTTTGTTTTGTTGAATCTAACCCACCTGCTAGATCTTTGAGCCTATGTGGATCAGTAGGATGCCTATGTAATCACAAAAACACTACAAGAGAATCTCTGAATACGAAGTAGAACAGAAAAGAACTAATGCTATGATCCTCTATGGATCGAATAATGAACTAAAAGATAATTTTATTGACGATTGTTAAGTTGTAAAAGATATGTGAAACTCATAGACGGGGTGTTCCTTTTATAATGACAAGAAACCCTAACCCTAACCCATCATACAAGAAAACGTGTAAAGAGATAAACATGATCTCTTCTAAAAATAACTCTAACAAACATACTAAACATACGGGATAACAACTAACAATACCCGCAGTAACAACTACTATCAGCAGAAACAAGATAGAACTATCAGCAGCAATGAGCTTCAGCAGGAACCACAACTATCGGCAGGAACCAGCTTTCACTATCGACAGCAACAAGAAATATCTTATTTCCGAAATTCCTAACAATCCTCCCCTAATCTTGAGGTTGACTAGGTTGACCGACAAGATTCCCTAAGCGTTCACTCTACTCTGAAAGTACTTTGAAGTTCATAGGGAGAGGATTATTCTAGCAGCAGCATCAGAAAGTAACCAGCAGTAACACTTGAAACTTCCAGCAGCAACTTCGATAGTTCAGCAGCAATAGGAAATTGTCTTCAAAAGAAAATTTAAGCTGGTCACCATGTCATTATGGATCTTGACTGCTTCTATGACAATATGTACATCAAATCATTTAAGTTTTAGACTATTCTCATCACATCCAGGTGTGTTAACTCCTGTGAGAGGTGAATCATTGAAAATCAATGGATTTGATGTCTCTTTACCAATAGCCATCACTACTGGAGTAGCCAATGTTTAGGTGTGTAAGACCATGGTACATTGATAACCATCTGATTTTTAGTAAACCAGCAACTATAAACAGATTTGACTTGTCTTTACCTGTAGCCGTTTGCTCAGGACTAGCCAATTCTTGGATTTCAACTGAACCTTGGTGAATTGAATACCAAATATGGATACCAATTGTCTTTACCACAAACCATACTTTTGTGGACTAGCCAATTATTTGGATCCCATAAAGGGTTACATCCATGGTGAATAGAGAACCATGTCAACTCTCAGGAATAAACCATGGGTGAGTTGAAGTACCTTATAGCTTTGAGCAAGCTATTACAGCTATCAATGGATTTGATTATCACACCAGAGCCGTACCCTCATGGTGAGTCAACTCTTTCTTGTCTGCAAGACATGGTGAGTTGAATACCATTTGTTGTGTAGGTGTAAACACCAACACTGTACCTGCAAGGTGTTGCTCAAAACCAACTTATTAGCACACAAAATATACAATTTTTTTTGAACTAAAAGAAACCAGAAACAAACCAAAAGAAAAAAACAGAAAAGATAAATAAGAAAAGATAAGAAAGAAAGATATACAACAACAACAAGCCTCCCCTTAGGCTTAAACCTCCCCTTAAACTCAGCACCTAAGGATTGAGCATTCCAATATGAACCACCAGATAGTTGAATCTTGGACCATCAAATGCTTTAGTCAATAGGTCAGCCACATTCTCATCAGAGTCGATCTTAAGCACCTGAATGAGATGCTTCTCATAAGCATCTCTTATGAAATGATGCCTAATCTCAATGTGCTTTGTTCTTTGATGAAACACTGGATTTTTAACAATACAGATGGTACTTTGATTGTCAATGAAAATTTTAGTGTTCATGAAGTTGAACCCATAACCCAACAATTGATTTTGCAACCAAAGGACCTGTCCACAGTAACTAGCAGCAGCAACATATTCTGCCTCAGTAGAAGATGTAGCCACAATAGTCTGCTTCTTGCATTGCCAAGAAACCAAACTTCTTCCCAAAAACTGGCAACCCCCACTAGTAGATTTCCTATCAAAGTTTGCTCCAGCATAGTCACTGTCACTATAAGCTTCTAGCACAAAAGAAGAATCCTTTGGGTACCAAAGTCCCAGCTTAGGCTGTCCTTTTAAATACTTGAAGATTCTCTTGACAACATTTAAATGGGAAGTCAAAGGTGTAACCTGATGTCTAGCACAAGCACAGACTGCAAACATGATATCAGGCCTTGAAGCTGTCAAATACATCAAAGAACCTATCATAGACCTGTATAAGTGAACATTTACAGCATCATCAGGTTCATTATTGGATTTAGGCTTTGGAGCTTCAAAAGGTGTTGTAGCAGTCCTCACACTGTCCAAGTCAAACTTCTTAAGTATGTCATAAACATACTTCTCTTGATTTATGAAGATACCATCTGGTCTCTGTTGAACCTGTAAGCCCAAGAAGAATGTCATCTGCCCCATAGCACTCATTTCAAATTCACTTTTCATTAATTCCTCAAAATCCTTACACCAAGCTTCATTAGTGGAACCAAAAATAAAATCATCTACATACACTTGTACCAAGATGATATCTTTAAAATTCTTCCTTATGAAGAGTGTTTTATCTATTGTGCCTCTTCTGTAACCATGTTTAAGCAGAAAAGCAGACAACCTGGCATACCATGCTCTTGGTGCTTGATGAAGTCCATAGAGTGCTTTCACCACTTTATAAACCAAATCAGGATGTTGTGGATCCACAAATCCCTGTGGTTGAGTAACATACACTTCCTCTTCAATACTTTCATACAGAAATGCACTCTTCACATCCATCTGATAAACTACAAACCCCATAAATGAAGCAAAAGCCAAAAATAATCGAATAGCTTCAACTCTTGCTACTAGTGCAAACACCTCATCATAGTCGATACCCTCTTCTTGCCTATGTCCTTGAGCTACCAATCTAGCCTTATTTCGAACCACAATTCCCCTAGCATCCCGTTTATTCTTGAGAATCCATTTAGTTCCAATTGCATGTTTGCCTTTAGGCAATGGTACTAATACCCATACTTTCTGATTCTTGAACTGCTGCATTTCCTCTTGCATAGCCTCAACCCAATCAGAATTATCAAGGGCTTGAGCTACACTACTTGGTTCAATTTGAGATAGAAAGCAAGCATAGAGGCAATGAAGATAGTCAGTGTGATTACTCCTTAACTGTTCCTGAATGTAACTGAGAAAAGCAGATTCTCCAAACTTGGATTGATTTAACCTTCTTCTTGTTTGAACAGGGGAATTGAGATCACCAAGAATCAAAGATTGAGGATGTACAGTGTTAATCCTCTTGGTAACAACAGGATCTACTTCATAGGTTGTGGCTTGATTAGTAAGAGAGGGATTTGCTTCACCATCATAAGAGGAGTGAGTGAAAATTCCAGATCTTGATTGATGATGAGGATCATTCAGTTTAGCAGCTGAAGAGAGTGAATTTCCAAGATCAGATGGACTTGGGAATCTAGTTGGAGGCTCACTAAATCCCAATAAATCAGCAGATGGAGTAGACAAAGAAGCAGCAGGATTGGTGACATCGGCAGGAACAGCAGATGTATCAGCAGTAACAGGTGTACTACCAGCAGAATTGACATCAGCAGGAATAGGAATACCACCAGCAGAAGCCATTTGTCTTCTGACTTCAGCTTCAACATTTCTCAATAGCTCCACTGTTTCTTGTGAAAACCCAGAACCAAACTTTTCAGCAGCTCTCTTGGCTTGATGTTCTTGTCTTTGAAGTCTAGCAAGGTCTTCTGCAAAACTTGAATTATCTTCAGTCTTATCAGAAGAATCTTTGAGTTCTGTACCTGAAAAGTGGTTAGAGAGAAAAGAAGGAACAACTATGGGTTGTTCATCACACTCTGAATCAGACTCATCATCTGAGGTACCTGCAATGTTAGATGGATAAACATGTGTACCTACAGATTGATTAGCTTTATATCTAGAATAACCCAATGAATCAGTCAGATAATCTAGGTCAAAATACCAGTCATGACCTGCACCCTATAAATTAGGTTTGTCTTCTAGAAACCTTAAGTTGAGTGTTTCTTCTACCCTCTTAGCAGACAAGTTATAAACCCTATAGGCCTTACTATGAGCAGAATATCCTACAATGAACCCCTCATCTGCCTTCTCTTCAAATTTACCTAGGTGATCACTAGTATTCAAGATAGTAACATGACATCCAAAAGGCTTAAGGTAACTAATGTTGGGAACCTTTCCAGACAAGAGCTCATAAGAAGTTTTGTTGTGGGGATTAGTAATAGATACCCTATTCAGTACATAGCAAGCAGTGCTTACTGCTTCAGTCCAAAACATGGTAGGCAACTTAGAGTCAGCTAGCATAGATCTAGCTGCTTCTATAAGGGTCCTATTTTTCCTTTCTGCAACCCCATTTTGTTGTGGGGTTCTGGCACTGCTATAATCTCTTTTAATCCCCTTATTCCCACAAAATTCAATTAAATTAGAGTTTTTAAACTCAGTTCCATTATCACACCTTATAGCCTTAACCTTTCTATTTAGCTGGTTTTCAATTAAGGTAATAAAATCCCTAATCACAGAATAGGTTTCATTTTTAGTACCTAAAAAGAAAGTCCAAGAAAACCTGCTAAACTCATCAGTAATCACCAGACAAAAATACTTATGGTCTCTACTTCTGATAGAAGTTGGACCAAAAAGATCCATATGAAGCAGTTGCAAAGGCTCAGAGATGGTGCTCACAGCAGTAATGGCCTTGTATGATGCCCTGTGTTACTTTCCTTTATTGCAGGCAACACAATTGTGTTCATTTGTGAAGGTCTTGAAAGGGAGTCCCTGCACTAAGCCATTCTTTGCCAGCTTGTTGATAGTCTTGAAGTTCACATGTGCCATTCTTCTGTGCCATTTATTTGCTTCATCCACAGAAGCTTTTGCCACCATACAAGCAAATATACCCTCAGGCTTAACATCATTCAGATTGAAACAATACAGGTTGTGAGTCCTTGGAACTTTGATCACTATCTCACTATCATCAGGCATCTTGAAGTCCTTGGAGAGCACAAGACAGTCAGTCTCAGTGAAGAGAACTCCATTCTTCTTATCACATATTTGTGAGACAGAGAACAAATTGAAGTTCTTGAGTTCCTTCACATAGAGAACATTCTCAAAGTCCAGTTTATGAGTCTTAATGGTTCCTTTCCCTGTAATCTTTCCATCACCTCCTCCAAATGTCACAGTTCCTCCATAGAAGGGTACAAAGTTATGCAACCTTTCCAAATTTCCTGTCATACTCCTTGAAAAACCACTGTCAACAATACCTACATCTTTACTCTTAAAAGGAATGTCCTACAGAACAAAAATACATACAACAATGTTAGATACATGGGAGGCCCAAGTCATTACTGACTTGGGTCTGCCTTGTGGATCAATAAAAATTAAACCATGGAGATTGATGAGATCCACCATTGTTCTTGGACCCCATTCTCATATATTTGTTATTGTTTCTCCAAGAACAACCTGCTGAGGACTTAACAGCAGTTCCCCATCTTTCCCCTCCCATGTGTAAGGTGTCAAAATAAACAGGCCACATATCATTTTGATAGTAAGTGCTGGTAGGTCTGTAGTAAGGTCTAGTAGCATTGCTTCTCCAACCAGCAGGAATGGACTTTCCAGCAGCAACCGGCTTACCAGCAGGAACTGGCTTGCCAGCAGCAACAGAAGCTCTACAAGAGTTTATTCTTGCTGCTTGTGGAATATATGGGGGAATTTTATTGACATTGTTCCACACAGACCTATTTTGACAAGCATATTTACCCATCTGTTTTTCATAATAGTCACAATCTTTAATAAGATGATCATAACTACGACACACAAAGCAAGATTTCTTTCTAGGGGACTTTTTCTTAACATTATTTTTCTCATTGCAATCAGAAGAATTCAAACCAACACATGAATCAAAATTATCCTTAACAAAATTAAAATCACAACCATAACTGTTTGAAACAAAACCAAAACTAGAAACATTATTGTTTTTAACATTATCAAAAGAAATATCTTCAGTTCTTTGGGATTCATCAGTTGCCACTTTTGAAGACAGATCTTCTGATTTTATTGATGCAGACTTCTCACTTGATCCACATGTGGCATAGTCATCAGTCTTGATTTCTTCAGATTTGTCACTGTTAGAACAAAAGACAAATTCATTAGAGTCACAATCAAGATCAGGCAAGTTCTTTGCCTTTTTGCCATAAGTCATTTGTGAATCATCAAAGTCAAGGTCAAGGGCTGAGTGGATAGGGACAGGCTTAAAAACACCTCTTATAGGTGGAGGAACTGCATTCATCCCTCCTTCCTTAACAAACTTAACAGGCACTTGATAATCAACTTCCTTAGGGGTAGAATCAAATATTCTAGGGTTATATTCCCCAACATCATATCCCAACCCTTTCTTACGCCAACCAGACTGATTACCATAGTTAACAAGATATTTTTCTGATTTTTGCCATGAATTTATCCTAGCCACTTCACTATCCAGTTTAGCCTTTAAATCCTGATTTTCTAATTTGATCTTAGCAACTTGAGATTCAGAATATTTAAGTTCATTAGTGGTGTTTTCTAAATCTCTCTGTAAAACCCTTATTTTTTCTTCATAAGCAAGCTGATTTGCCTCATGCCAAGCCTTTTGTTTTTCCACTGTTTTAAGAGCCTTTTTATAAGCTTGAATTTCAACAAATAGTTTATTATATTCAGGCTCAATCTCATCAAATTCTCTTTTTAACTCAGTGTATTTAATTTCACTATCCTTTTGCAATTTAGTATATTTAATTTCACAATCAAAAGGACACTTAAGTACCTGAGATGGATAGCCCATCATTCCAAATTCTCCAGCCACATGTGTCTCAGCTCCATTTCTAGCAATCATCCCATAAATCCGTGAAGCTCCAGTCACCTCATGTTGTTCCCAATCCAGCATTGAATCCACAGATACTAGGGCTTTATCTTCCTCTGGCTCCAATTCTTTCATTCTGAATGCCGAATACCTTGTTCTATCATCAACTTTCTTGTCTTGGCATTCTCTGCAAAGTGACCTATCTGACCACATTTGAAGCACTTCACCTTCCTTCTGTCAAACCTAGCACCTTCCCTTCCATTGAGATTGAGCTTCCTCCCAGACTGCTGCTCAAACCTGTTAACCTTTAATGACAGCATAGCCAGCTGCCACTTGATGTCCATCTCCTCCAAATCAAATTGATCAATTTGATCAAAGTCATCATACATAAATTGCTGTTGTGGAGTACTTTCAGCAACAAATGAATGAAGAATTTCCTCAACAACATTGTCATTCCTTGATTGAGATCTTGGTGTTGCAGGAGAATAGGAAACAGATGAAGATGAGGGGTTTGAGCTATCACCATGAGAGACCTTGTTAGTACTGGAAGCACTAACAAATGCAGTATGTGTAGGTGTATGAGATGAATAAGTAGAAACCCCTTTGATGTCAATCTCTAGGGTCTTGAGCTTGTTGTACAGATCATCAAAGCTTAGGTAGTCCAATCCTCCTTTGGCTTTAAGGGTTATGGAAACTTGAGACCAGGATTGAGGTAAAGCCCTCAGAAACTTTGTGTTGCAGTCTTCATTGTCTGGTCGAGCATGCAACTGATTAAGTTGGCTGAGGATCTTATGAAATCGATCATACCCTTTGTGAATACCTTCATCCTCAGTGATCTTAAACTCCTGGAATTCCTGCTTAAGCATTGATTTCCTCATCTTTTTGGACTCCTCATTCCCACCGAATCTAGCTTTTACAGCAAGCCAGATTTCTCTAGCATCATCCAGGTGATGAAATTCACCCATGTGATCCTCTGGGAGAGCCTGAAGCAAGAGAGTTCTTGCTTTAGTTTCCCTTTGCACAGCCAACTGCTCCTCAGCTGATGTAGGAGGGAGAATCATAATACCCCTATTCTTATCTCTTCCAATTCTCTTCTTGCTATTCCCAGTGAGGATAACATTCCAAAGATGGTGATCACTGTTGGAGATCCAGTACTCCATCTTCATAGCCCAGACTTCATACTCTTCCTTCTTCAGATATGGGAACTTAGCATTACTGTTGGACACAGTGGTTGTAACAATTTGTTGTTGAACTTTTGTGGGTTCAGGTTCTTCATTGTTAATGGCAGCGAATTCAGGGTTTTCGTCGCCCATTGTGAAAGGGTTTAGAGAGATTGTTTTGAGAACTTTTGCTTCTTGATCAGAGATCCTCACGAGGCTCTGATACCACTTGTTGAATCTAACACACCTGCTAGATCTTTGAGCCTATGTGGATCGGTAGGATGCCTATGTAATCACAAGCACACTACAAGAGAATCTCTGAATACGAAGTAGAACAGAAAAGAACTAATGCTATGATCCTCTATGGATCGAATAATGAACTAAAAGATAATTTTATTGACAATTGTTAAGTTGTAAAAGATATGTGAAACTCATAGACGGGGTGTTCCTTTTATAATGACAAGAAACCGTAACCCTAACCCGTCATACAAGAAAATGTGTAAAGTGATAAACATGATCTCTTCTAAAAATAACTCTAACAAACATACTAAACATACGGGATAACAACTAACAATACCCGCAGTAATAACTACTATCAGCAGAAACAAGATAGAACTATCAGCAGCAATGAGCTTCAGCAGGAACCACAACTATCGGCAGGAGCCAGCTTTCACTATCGGCAGCAACAAGAAATATCTTATTTCCGAAATTCCTAACAAAATAAATGAGTGTTGAGTGAATTATACTTCATTCCTTTTTTGTGAGGTGTTTTAACATGTTATCAAGCAAGAGAATCATTAAGGTATTGTCAAACATCTCGACTTTTCACTTATAAAGCTTAAAAAGATGGATCTTATCTCGTACTTGTACTTGATGGATTTGCATCTCGTTTTTTAGAATCATTCTCCTTTATATCATGTGGATTTATTTTTAAAAGCTAGATTTGCTTGAGGGCAAGCAAAGTGTAAGTGTGGGGGATTTGATAACGCTCATTTTGTATATATTTTAGTCACGTTATTTCTATGTTTGTGCATTGTATTTGGTTGTGTTTGTGAACATATTATGCTTAAAAGGTATAAAAGATGTATTCAGGTTCAGGTACAATCAATTCCAAAGGAATAGCTAGAAAGATGTGGAAAAGTCGCTAAATCAAGAGCTTCTGTACAATGAAAGATTCTACCCATAATAAAGACCTCGGGTAGATCATCAAAGATAAAGGATCAAGATTACAAAGACTTCCGAGCTCAAGAAAAGATCAAGTGTTGATGAAATGAATGAGAAGTAACATGCAAAGATGGCTATGAATTAAGGCTTGCTTCCTCAACCAAAGGTCCAAGAAATACAACTAAGGCTTAAGTTCAACCCAAGGTACAAATCTGCCATGCTAACCTTACTCCAAACCTTGGGCTGGAATCTGAACTTCAGGTTGAGACTTCAACCTTGGGTTGATGCAACTCCTGGCACACTTAATGACTATCTTTAATGAACTAGCTCTTCATATGGATGATCATTACACCATATTTACTTTAAGTCCAGATTTTTAATGACACTTAGTGCCCATGAAACTTGCTTGTTGACCAAGGAGTAGCTATTCTATTAATAAGTATGCTTGGTTAGAGAGAAATAATCTATTATAACAAGAATTATCATGACCAAATATCTCATACTCTCTCAAGAAGGCTACAAGGAAGAAAACGCAGGAAGAAGTTAGCTTACATCCATTGTTTATCATCATAATCATCAAAGGGATCTTTGTTGATCATCTCATAATTGTTCATAACTCTTGTAATCATCATTACAACTTTTGTAAGACTTCTTAATCATGTTCTCAAGTGATAAATTTTCTGTGGTTATTTCTTTGTTTACCATGAGTGGCTAAGTGCCTTGTGCACTTGCCTAGATGATGTTTGCTACCTTAATATTTATTGATTGTGACTCTATGGTTCTAGTTCAATAAAAAGCTAATACTAAGATCGAATTGTACTTTGAAGTTTTCATAAACAAAAGAGTTATCAAGTTTGTTTGATTGTTAATAGTGTAATAGGTCGAAAGAGACACTGTTATTTAATCAATTGTAAACCTTTTTTTATGAAGGTGTTACCTTATGTATTGACCATTTCATATGTAACTTGGTTAAACTTAGAAAACTAAAAGTGTAGTTGTCAATTACTTGTGAAACGATAGCGAATCAAGTGATTGAATTGTGTTAGTCTTGATTGATCAAATCTTAATATTTTTTCTGTCATTTTAAAATCTTGACGAGGATTGAAAGTGTTGAAAATAAGGGGATTAGTACATCAACTAATCAAATTAGAACACCATCTAATTTATTGATCATAATCGATTTGAACCATTGTCATAATCATATCAAGAGAATTGTGCAAACTAGTCTAGGCAAGTGTAGTTTTAATATATTGAATTTACATCATCATCATTGTTTGCTTGCTTAGAATCATTACTTAGTATTTGTTATAATCAAACTCACGTTACATAAAAACTAAACAAATCCTTGTGAACAACCTCGGCTTACCATTTCATCTCTTACTACATACGGACGCGTATACTTGCTCGTATGTGTTTCGTTTGAATCATTGGTAGATCGTGTTTATAAATTTAAAACTTGCACTCTAAACGGGCACATCAGAGCTTTTCCCTTTGATCGGTTAAGAGAATCAAACTTCACTTTTAAAGCATTGTATGAAGTTCTCAAATCATTGTATTATTTTTGAAGAGAAAGATGATCTTGGGATACCAATTTTGATTCTAAAGAGGCAATTTGTTTCAAAAGTTGATCTTTTTCGACTTTAGATTCATCTGTTTTACGAGCCAATTTCTGTTCGAACTCAACATTTTCTTTTTCAAGTCTTTCAAAATAATTTTCGAATTTGGTCGTTTTCTTGAAAAAGTTAGTTTTGGCATTCTCAAAATCGTTTGTTTGTTGAGTCAAAAGCGTTTCAAGCTCAACCACTTTTGTTTGAAGCACATGATTTTCATTTTCAATTTCATTTTCTAAAAGATACATTTTCTCCCCCGTTTTCTTTTCAGATTCTGGAGTATTAGAATCGAACAGGGGATTTGGAAAGGAAACTTTTGTGATTTGAGACTCAACCTTTTTCATTTTCATTGATTCAATCATTTGCAAAACATTTTCAAACTTTTTATCAGCGAATTCAGACAACTGAGACTTCAAATCTTTAGTCTCTTTTTGTTTCATGTTTGAGTTTTGTGTCTGAACTCGTGAACTTTTGATTGAATCAAACAGTTTTTTTGTAAATTAGTTTCAAATGCTCAATTTCTTTCTCGTATTTTGAAATTTGACACTTCATTAACATGTTTTCATCATCAAGTTGTTCAAGTTTTGACATCCAAGGGTTTTCAAAAAACTGCTTTTCCAGATTGTGTTGTAAAGCTAGCTCAAAGTCAATGCTTTGTGCTTGACATCTTTGAAAATTTTGTTCAAGAGAGAATATTTGACGTTTCAGTTTCTCTTGGATGTCGTTTGACTCTTTTAAAAGTCTCTCATTTTCGTGTCTCAACAACCCATTTTCCACTTCAAGGCTGTATTCATGATTAGTTTGTGTTTCAAAATCATTTATACGTTTACGATAATTCTCGAGCTTTTCAGTTAACGACATATTTTGTGCTTTTAGTTCACGATTAAGCTCATTACATCGAACAACTTTGTTTTGAATATTTTTGATTAATAAAGAATTTGAAGCACGTTCTTGATCATGATTCACATTGTCTTGTTCAACCGTACCTGTACTAGGATCCATATGTGGAGTCTCAGGAATAATATTTCTATCATCCTGATTCACCACATATGTGTCGTTAATGAACTCAGGTTATCCATGACTTTGTGTCTTATAAGCAAATACATTATCAAATATATTGATATCATCAGTTGATTGATGTACCTTAACCAATGTATCTGTACAATGTGAAGGTCCGACATCAGCAGCTGCAGTCTTCAAATCATCCTTACAGTTCAGTTTCCCGTTAGTATCCGAATCATTCCCTAGACTGTTTTTTCCATTATGTTGTTCTGATAATGCATTATGACCCGTGAAACCCAAATTATCACCTGATGTCCCTTCCTCATAGGCCGTTCCCGCTTGTAGCTGCATCTCTATTTCAATTCTTTCCCGTTCTTTTTCTTTTAACCCTCTTCCATGCAATACTTTTTCATATGACTCTTTCTTCTTTTCCAACATTTCCCTCAGATGAAGTGACCTTGCAGTAAGCCCCAGTTCCAGTATGTTCATTTGTTTAAGCAATTGATCTCTAAAAAATTCAACTTCAGTACTAGTGATGCATTCTCTCCATATTTTGCTTGCTGACACATAATCCAAAGAATTTTTGAGCACTCTAAAATCTAAGTAGAGAAACCATTTTAGTTGTGTCTTGAGCGCTCTATATCCTACTATGCATGGTCACTTCCCTGTTTAATTTCCTTTTCTATTTGAAATATGTTTTGCAAGAGTTTCCCTTTGAAGGTTAAAAAATCCATTTCAGATCCGAAGAGTGTTTCAAAAGCTCGATGAAACGATGTACCCCATAATGGAAACCTTGCTTCTGAGAGTACCACACATTGAAGCTTAACTGGTTCAAAATGTGAAAAACAATTTTCTTTCGAATGAATAGCTTTTTGCACAATTTGAGGCATCTTTCTCCCTTGTGAACTTGATTCCATTTAATTTCGGTGTGAAATGAAAAATGGATCTTGTAGATGACAAAGAAGTAAGATTGTGTTTTCAAATGAATCTTTTGTCGATCGTTCACGCTTTCACAATAACTAGCACAGTAGCTAAATTCAACAAACCCAAAAATTCAACCAAAAAAAATTCTCAATCTCGGATTCTTGAAGCTCAATTGTAACCGTGGTCCAAAATTATACCCGAAAATTTTGTCTAACAAAAATTTTAGTCCAAACAAAGTTATACCATACAAAAAATTCGGAAAAAGATAAAATCCAACAAAAAGCAACTACTAAATTCGTCCCGTGTAGTTTTATCAGTCCAAGCGAAATAATAAAAATAAATCAAGCCCAACTTCTTTTATAAGTCCAACAGTAGCCCACGCAAAAAGCTGACCATCCCTAATCCAATAGCAAAACTGACCAAACTTAATCTTAAGTGTTATATAATCCCTAATATTGGTCAACCCTAACCCTATTTCTCTTCTCTACATTTATGCAGCCACCAACAATCTCATCTCACTTCTCTCTTGTTTTATATCAACCCTTCCCGAATATCAAATGTACTCTTATCTGATTTCTTAATGCTTGGCTCGTGTGTCTCACTGGTGGCTTCAAGATCCTTTAAAGATCTACGGTAGGTTCTTTTTGTAACTATGTTTTTCGTTTTATCTTAACCGAAAGAAAGTAAAGGATGAAGCCTTAAGGTTTTGTTCTTTCTTAATAGCTTTCAAAGATTAAAGAAGCCTTGCTTCACATCGATCTATGATGAAAAAATTTCTTTGAGTGCAAAGATCGTTAACGGTCTTAAAATATCAAAGAAAAGATCTGAGATCTTCGTATCTATTTCGTTTCTTTCTTGATCGTTGTTTTCTAGAATAGGTTGTCAGTTGATGAGTGATGGTGAGGAAGTGGGTTTTAGTTGTTGACTGTTGTTGTTGTTTGTTGTAAACGTGAGTAGTGTTAATGGGTTTTGGTTTGAGATCTATGATCAGTTATGTTTCAAATACGAAGATCTTTATAGATCTGTACTATCAGTTTGAACAAACTTGAGATCTCGTTATAGTGGTTTGTTTTCGGTTGAATCTGGTCTCGTCTTTTTCCCTTTTTGTTATTTTTTCTGTTTGACCGATGAGGATTTGATATTAATCTGAGGACTTTGTTTAGTTTACCTACTTGTTGAGGTTTTATAATCTGAAGCCAACTTTGAGATGTCGGTATTATTTATGAATTGCTGACGGTTTGGCAGTGGTATTTGCAATACCAGTCTTCATATCTTTTTACATTTGATCTTTGACTCATGATGTGGAAACTGAAGTCAAAGAGTGTTGGTATGTTTTTGTTTATGCAATTCCGATAAGTGGTTATAAAAATCCAATTCCGATAAAGCAATTGCGACAAGTTGATTTTTCAATTCCGACAAAATTGACTTGTCCAATTTCGATAAAATCTAATTCCGACAACACAAGTCACTTGCGATAACCTTATCGAAATTTCTTTACAAGAAATTCGATTCCAATTCCGATGAACAAGGGTCTGTCGGAATTACTTTACAAGCAATTCTGATAAAAAAGGTTTTTGATAATTCCGATAATCCCTCAAATCCAATTTCGATAAACCCTAGATGTTCTTTTCCGACCACTTTTCCGATCAACTTATTCCGACCAACTTTTTCACCACAAAAACTCTACTGTATACAAAATAAGCAGTTTGGACTTTTGTTTAACAACAGGACTGTTTGGACAAAGAAACTGCTTATAAGACAAAATAAGCTGTTTAGGAAAAAAAAACTTATATCTTGACTGTTTTGACTGAATAAGCAGAAAATAAGCACGCAATAAGCTGTTTGGACCTTAATAAGCTCAATAATAATCAAAACAAACGAAACAGTATGATAATCTTTTGTTAAGACTCAATAAGCACGAAATAAGCAGAAAATAAGCCATGAATAAGCTAAAGTTATGAAGAGTAACAGAAAAAATAAAAACACTGAAAAACTTCTAAATCATCTTCTGACTCTTGATACCACTTGATGGATCCCTTTCTAAATCATATCACACACATATATTAAGTAATAGAGAGAGAAAGATAATGTTTAGAGAGAGAAAGAACTAGAGAGGAAATAAGAGAGAGTTTCTTATTCCATGAACAATCAACACTCCTCAAATGAGAGGTTTACACACACACATATATATATATATATATAGTCTTCCATGATATGAGAATAGGGAAGTGTTTCGTGTTTACATATTTCACTAATTCGAAATTAACCTAAATACTATGACTAAACTAGAAGGCACACTTCTACTATCATTTAGACTTTATTTTTACGATTCTAACAAGCTATTACATGACCATATAACAAGACTCATTGACTCGATAATGATCGTAACTTTAAGCGTTCCCAACATTAAAGGTACAGACAGCACCACTAAAATTAGTGGTACCGTGGTACCGTCTGGTGCTAAAGTCAGAACAGGGTCGAATTTAAAAAATAACTTACGTCCTAAACCGAGTCACATAGTTGTTAGTAATGTTGAAGTACCTATTGCTAGTAAAAAGAAAGTCAAAAGTTTTTACAAACCTTTGTCAACCCCCGGGCTTGGTTGTGTAAAACCCGATACTAGATCAAAGACTCCTCCACCTAGAAGAACTAATGTTCCTAAACCTCGGTCAAGAACTCCTCAACCGAGAAGTAACTTTATAAGACAAAGTTATCCAAGTAACTATCCCGTAACTTGGAATAACCGTCGACAACAAAGTTACTTACCATGGGAAATTTGTCCTCCATTCCAACATCCAAACCAAATGCAAAAAATGCATGGGATGTTTAACACTAACAACTTTGGACCCATGAGATATTGGGGACCAAATGTTTGAGTTTCTGTGCTGCTAGATAGATATGATTGAGAATCGACTTGGAAGTCGGACAAATGGAGTATGATTAGTGATTGCATTAATCTCTTGATGGAAAATCAAAGTCTAGTCTCATCCTACTTAGCTTACAACAAAGGTAGTCACGTCTTCTAGTTTAAAAGGCAACACCTCAGGCTAAGGTACGCTTTCCCAAAAATCCTCATTATTAGAAATGTTAAGCATGTAGAGTTCTTAGAATCTTACTTAGTGAGTACTAACATAATGGACGTGAAAAGTGCATCCCTAAATGGTTTTGTCAACAAGGAGGTATATGTAGTACAATCTCCAGGATTTGTTGATCCATAAAAACCATATCATGTTTATAAACTCAAGAAAGCATTCTATGATCTTAAACAAGCTTCCAAAGCTTGGTACGACATATTAAATGCTTTATTGCTTAAACATGAATATACCATGAAAATGGTTGACAACACACTTTTCACTAAGAAACGAAATTCACATCCCATCATTCCTCAAATATTTGTCGACGACAATTATATTAGGCTCAACTTGTCCAGAAATGTACGATGATTGTTCAAAGATCATGCGTGACAAGTTTGAGATGAGCATGATGAGCGAATTAAGTTTCTTCCCTAGTCCTCATATAATATTATTTGAAGATAGCATCTTCTTAAATCTAAGTATATTTATATATATAATATATATATATATATATATATATATATATATATATATATATATATATATATATATATATATATATATATATATGAAATTTAGCTTAGAACAATCTTAATCGATGAAAACGCCTATGTCCGCGGAGTCGTATCTCACAAGAGACGATGAAGGTGAGTACGCGGATAGTACTAAGTTTTGGGGCATGATAAGTAGTTTACTCTAGTGCTTGCCGTTTTGCTCGCTTCTAAGAAGGATCCCAAAACTTCTTACCTTGAAGCGGTTAAGTGTATCTTTCGATGCATTAAAGGCATTACACACTTGGGATTGTACTATCTCAAGGGGATTGGTGTAGAAACTATTGTCTATAACAACTCTGATAATGCAGGAGATAATGTGGATCAAAAAAGTAAGAGTGATGTTTGTACCTTCATGGGTTGTTGTCAAACTTCTTGGTTCTCCAAGAAACAAACGACTCTTGCTATCTCCACGACCATACGTAAGCGCCGGAAAGGCATGACAACAAGCACTATGGATGAAACAAGCTCTAATCGACTGCGACATCCATCTTAATGACATTCCTATGAAGTGCTACAACCGAGGTGCAAATTGACTTGACTAAGAACCCCGTGGAATGCTCATGTACGAAGCACATCGAAGTACGTCATCTCCTCCGTCGCGATAATGCTCAAAGAGAGAACATTTCTATCGAAAAGTTTCACTCAAAGGACAACATCGTCGATATCCCAACCTAACCTCTCAAACGACAATTCTCTAACTATATTCGTCTAGGTCTAGGAATGATGGAACACATTCCGTGAATCTCACAATTCCCATGTGTTCAAATACGTCATTTAAATCCCTGTTATGACTACTTAAATATTTCACTGGAAATATTGAAGTCATCCCTTACGTCTCATCTCATGACTTTTTAAATATTTCACTGGAAATATTAAGTCATCCTTCACATCCCTCTTATGACTACTTAAATATTTCACTGGAAATATTGAAGTCATCCCTTATGTCTCATCTCATGACTTTTTAAATATTTCACTGGAAATATTAAGTCATCCTTCACATCCCTCTTATGACTACTTGAATATTTCACTGAAAATATTGAAGTCATATCTTATGCCTCGTCCCATGACTTTTTAAATATTTCACTGGAAATATTGAGTCATCCTTCACATCCCTCGTATGACTACATGAATATTTCACTGGAAATATTAAAGTCATCTCTTTTCGTCTAGTCTAGGTCTTCTCGTTAAAAGAATTTATTAGGTGTAAATTCTTTCCTCGTGTCAAAAAGTCTCACAAAATCAGCGAGACTTATTCGTCAAAAATCAAAATGGGACAAAAATTCATCCTAGCAGATCACGGCACCACTAAAGTGGCACGACACCATTAAATTTAATGGTACCGTGGTACCGTGTATCTGATACAATCCGTAATTCAATCTTCTTTTCCCACATTATTCATTTTTAAACTTTCCCAACTTCTTCCATTGCTGTCAAAACCGAACCTCACAACCCGAAATTCAATTACACCCTTTCAAGATCAAATTCGAGGCATTAAGATTATCAACCACTTCCACTTTTTCAACATTAATTGTAAGTCATTTGACTCTAATTTCCTTTACTCTTGAGTCTAGGGTTTGTTCATACATGAAAATTGAATTGGGGTTTTTCAATTTTGATTGAGTCTTTATGAAATTAGGACTAGGTTTAGACAATGTATAATCTTCATGATTCCCTTAACTTAGGATTTGCATAAACCCACCTATATCATACACTTAGGTCTGAATTTTGCTTTAGATTAAATAGTTTTAAGAGGAATCATGTCTAGGATACTCGTAATTAGGATTAGGAGTCATTAACACTAAAATTTTTCAAACTTAAAACTCTTGGCGCCAAAACATTGAAGTCGCCAAACACCCCAATTCCATTGTTTTCGAAAAATTTCACGAAACTAGGATCATGAAACATTTTTCGTGCATTGTTGATACAAACTAAAAACGTTTTTCTCATGCATACATGATCTCACGAATATTGATCGAATTACATAACTAATATGTATTTATCGACATATTCGTTTGAGCAAAAGTGAAGTTAGGAGCGTTTGGGTAATCTCATTATTTTTAGATCTAGAGTCGAGATTACTGCACCTCCACATGGTTTGCATATAGGCACACACTAGGCACGTGTTTTCAAAACAACTATTCTCAATTTTAATTTTTAATAAATTCTTCTTATAGGTAAAAAAAATGTCTCATGAGTATGATTGTGATCATCTTCTAACCGACACCTATACTCCCAAAATCTCTCATGAACCTACAACACCCGGTAGCCACATTCGTGCCTATGTTAATCTTGAAGCCCGTCGGTTTCATGAAGGTCGAGTCGTTGATCCATATTTAGTCTATCATAGGTATATCAACACCTCATTTAGAGCTATAGGTTTCAATTGCTTGCTTCACATCAACGAGCACATTTGTACTCGTTTTATGTTGGAATTCTTTCGACAAGTTGAACTTGTACGTAACGAGGATTAATCTTTGTCACTTTGGATTTGGATCCGAAATTTTAAATTTATCCTAACTCTTGAGCAATTTGCTCAAATTCTCCGAATTCCCAATCATGAGCAATGTACCTATATTGAAGATTGGTGTCTTGAGTCTCTCTTCAACTATTGAGAAGAGAATAGTCCATATTGCTCCTACATACCCTCTCTAACTGAACTCACCAAACTCATTCGTACTAATAAATACTCTCCTTACCCAGATCCAACGAAAATTCGTTTGGAAGAGGTTCGTTATGAACTAATCTCGTAGGCAGTCATCCTGCAAGAAAATGTTCTCAGTCTAAAAGGAAATCGTGAGCTACTTCCGTCTTGTTGTGCTCATATGATTTACTGTCTTCATACTCAACAACCGTACAATCTCGCATATTTCTTCGCTAAGCGAATCGTACATCTCAGGTGTAACAAAAATAAATTGATACCCTATGGGATGTTCCTAACTCGTCTTTATCACCACTTCATGAAATTTCATCCATACCTTCGTGGTCGTCAATACTCACTCTTCAATCCCGTCATGAAACCCCTTAATGAGTCATATGTCTCATCCATCCTCATTTCTGAATCTTCCACTAACTATGCACCCTTTGATGATCCGAATCATGAGGAAGTGATGCAAGCTCAAGACGAGAGTGTGATGAAAACGGGAGCAAGTTCAAGTCATAAGTAGTTAGGGAGGGATTAGTACTTCTATTTTATATTAGAAGTTATCTATGGTAGATTATATTAGGGCTTAATACTTCTAACTATCTTGCATGCTTGACCTTTATTCTATCACCTTGCATGTTTTTAAATTATGTGATTCTTGGATGATAGCTTGTTTTGTCCTTTTTGATTGCATGCTTATAGATTATCTTAGATAGTTGCATGATAATCTTTAATTGCTAGGAGTAGCTTAATATGGGATATATTTGGCAAATAAATCTTTAGTGGTTTGAGGCACTAACATTTCCTGCAAATAGTCCCCCCTAGAAAACTTCCCTTTAGCTGCCCAGAACTAGGCAGCACAGGAAAATTCGTGACTTCCAGGTCACGGTATCGTTAAATAGGCCACGGTACCATTAAATTTAATGGTACCGTGTGGTATTTAGTGGTACCGTGCCATTGTTTGACGAATTTTCACTGTTTCCTCTAGATTCCTGCATCCATAACCTCAAACCTGCAATATTTTGAAAACTCTCATACACCCTAAGATTCCCTCACTACACCATAGGACACTACCACCAACTTTAATTCAAATCCCACAACTCTTGCCTATACAAGGCCTCACCATTGCAAGCTTATCTTGCATCTCATCTTCAACCTCACATTACTCATTCACCATGTCTTCCACACAAGGATCAACAACCCATATCTCCAAGAAACCTAGGATCACCGTTAGACCACCATCCAAACCTCTCTTTGTTGATCTCAACAAAGATGATGAAGTCACAACACCACCTTCCCAAGCCACTCCTAACTCACCATCTCCACCTAATGCTCCTTCCAAAACATCATCTACTAGAACAACATCTTCATCATCTCCCTCTTTGAACACCATGCCATCATCCATGGACTACACACTCTCACCTATCACCCCATTGGATTATGCCATGCCAACCCCATCACCTACATACTCACCACCACCTCCTTCTCCAATCATGGGACAACCTATCCAACCCCATCCGGTTGATATACATAGTGCTAATTGCCTATGTTGCCTTCACAACCGCAACCTCATCTTCTCTTTGAGAGATGAGATACACTTCATGTTCTCCTATGTGGAACATCTCTTGACACCACCACCACCTCCAATCATGCCACCCTCTCCACCTCCCACTAGCCCATCTAGGATTCCTTTTGGAAATGAAGCTAATCTTAGGGCCTCTTGTCACTAAAGATTTATATGTGCTTCTTGTAGTTTGTTTTTATGTTTATGATGTAGTCATACTTTATGTATGACATTTCTATCTATGAATAGATGGGCTTCTTGTGTGGTTGTTTTATCTTTTATAGTTTTTGGTTTCTTAGCCCTTTTCTTAGTTTATGGTTGGATATTTGTCTTGGTTGCTACATGTTAGATATTGCATGTGTGTCATCTAACTTTGTTTTGTAGCAAGAACCATTGCTCGATTCCTTGGTGTCCTCCAAACGAGGGGGAGTATATATCAAGGGGGAGCCTTAGCAACCTTTTTTATTCGACAAAAAGATGGAGAAATGGGATATAAACTCATGCTAAAAATTTGTTAAAATTAATCTTTAACTTAAAATGAGTTTATGTTTTGTCATCATCAAAAAGGGGGAGATTGTTGATGCAAATAATGTTCTAAAAACGTTATTTATATCTTTCGATAACTTCACGTTTTGATGATAACAAAATGTGAAAAAACTTTACGTTAAAATTAACGTAAACAAGTTTCTAGTCGAAATATCCCGTTTCTACGTATATCACTCTAGGTATGAACAAACAAATTTACAACTTGACAAATGATCAAAGAAGTGAATTTGTGTTTCAAACTTCACATTTTTAATGTGACAAAACATTTTTTCAAAAATATACCTTACAAGTTATTTTTGAATTATAAAGAAATGTTTTATTGGAACAATAAGTTTAAAAATCATAACAGCTATTTCCCCCCAAAATCAGCTCCAAACTTCCCCAAATAAACTTTCACCACTAAAAACAAAAATTGGAGTGTCCTTGTCAGGCATGGTACTACGGTACCACTAAATTTAGTGGTACCGTGTGGTATTTAGTGGTACTGTGTCCCTATAACGGGCAAATTTCCCTTGCCTATAAATACCAGCTCTCTTCACAGTTTTTGGGTGATGGAGCGTTATGTGTCGTTGCGGTTTAGCAGTATTAATGCCTACTCAAGTTTTAAATTTATATTTAGCCGACTTATCAATAACACACACACTTAACGAGCAGTGTACCCGGTCAGTATGAATATAATGGTAAGTAGAGTGTTGATCACTAAGAGTGGAACGTATTAGCTAGTCATTCTAATCAGTATTTTAATATTCTAAGTTAACTATACAACCTAATCTAACGCAAGGGGGTTCAGCCTGAGAGACTGGCACATTTTGGTTGCAATTAAATAATAAACTAAACTAATGAGCACGAATCAGCGATAGGCATGCACGTACACAGATAAATACACGAGACAATAAGAAGATCTGTCCTGATGATTAAGTAGATTGTCACTTGTTTTATTGATAGTTTTATATGAAGTGTATGTAATTAACCCTTTCTCGTTGGCCCTAATCTTATCGGCGAGAAATCCCTTAATGATTACTTATGTCTAAAAGTTATTCCTAAGTGATCAATTTAGTAACAACCGTGTGAGCCACATTCTCTTCCGTAGTCAAATGCGCAGGCCACTAATAAACACAGAGGTTATCAATGCACTAATAAGTAGTAACCAAAGACATCAACATATAAACTTTAATTGATGGGAAAGCAGTTTTAAGGGAGTGCAATCTTTCTCGTCACATTACACAAGCCACCAATCCTGATGAATTAAAGTTTACTAACACAATAAAACAAAACTACTTAATGAATTAAATACATGCAGGACCTTCTTACAGCTCTTGTATCTTCGTTCGGGTGTGTCTTGTGCTGCCTAATCGTCTGAATTCGGCCTTAGGTTTCTGTGGTCTTCGTACTTCGTATATACTATGTCTCTGGAAATTCATCTGGTCTTGGGGTATTTATAGTTTCTGTCTGAGGGTAAGATGCGGCGCATCTAGTAAGTAGATGCGGCGCATTGACTTAACTTCGCGTGGGGTCCAAGATTAATATATTCAGGAATATTCGTACACCGCCAGAAGATGCGGCGTAACTCCATTCTCAGATGCGGCGCATGTCCTTGCTGTCTTGGATCGTATCTTGTGAAATCTTGATAGTGATGCGCCGTATGTAATAAGCGAGATGCGGCGTATCTGGAGCTGATCTTGTACATTTCAGTAGACTCTTATCTTCTTGCTTGTTTTGCTCCATAATTAGTCCAAAATCGCCAAGTTTCACCAAATGCTTGTTTTTAACTGAGAATTACAAAAGTAAACGATTAAGTATCAATTCTCACAGATAATATAATAAAACAAGTCAAATAAATAGGATAAATGATAGTAATAAAATGTACTTATTTGAGTTCATCAAATATCCCCCCACTTGAACTTTACTTGTCCCCAAGTAAACCTTAGAATTAATCTTATGAAAATGTATCCTAAAAGATATTAGGATTTATTTTTATATTTAAGCATGTATTCATTTTTGTCATAATCACACAACCAAACACTTAACGAATTAGAAGTAAAATAAAATAATTTGATAAAAGCAAATCTAATCGTTTAACTGTCCAGTCGTGACGAATATTCTATCATAAGCTTGGCAAGTATACACATCTCCCCCACTAAAGCCAAGGAATAACAAGTCTAAAGCGGTAAAAAGGGTTTGTAGGCTTAAGGGTTAATCATTCTCCTTAATCTCTATCGATCTCAAATTTCAGAAAAGGCGACAAAATCACAAATATATGATCGAATCCACGAACACGATACTTGCAATTGCTCAAATCCTTAACTCGAATAGGCTAAAGATAGGACCAAGTAATCTTCACCAATAATATTATATCAAAAAGGGCGAAAAAATCATAAATACATAGCCGAATCCACGACTACGATACTTAAGATTGCTCAAATCCCTAATCTCAATAAATCAAAGGTTTGGATAAAGAATAATATAGGGTATGGATAATATTTGGGATATAAATTGGTGTAAAATGAAAAATAAACAAAACGAATAAATTAAAATCCTAAGTGTGGTTAATCACTATCCCAACCATCCCATGAATAAGACTCATATCATAGAATAACTCACGCTTTAACACTTGAAACACACGCTTTAGGTAGACACGAATTATACTCAACAAGATCTCAATCAAAGAATAAACCTTAGTTGGTGTTCCCATAACTGCCAACTCCCATTCAATCCATAGATATAATATACAACAAATAGTGGTGATATCCACCACTTAATACAAAACTTTACATAAGTTGGTCAAATCAAACATCCAACTTTTTTTTTTTTCTTTTTCTTTTCTATTTTTTCGATTTATTTTTTTTTTATTTTTTTTATTTTTTATTTTTTTTGAAACATAAACAAAGGTGTGTAAAATTTCACCACATCACTATAATGATAATTCTGGATAATTTTTCCATACTTTTCATGACTTCAGAAATAACGGTAATAGTGAAAGTAGTAAACACACGAAAAATAAACTCAAAGATATACAATATTTACTTTCACTCCAATTGCATCGTGCAATTTCCCGACCTAACCAAAGATAATGAATTACGCACGCGAACACAGGTAATGTAAGGAAACACACTTTGCCTAAAGCAATTAACCAACCACGGATTTTAATCTACAGGGTAGGCTAAGGTGTAAGGGTGTAACGAAACATTATAACGAAGGTGTAAGAAACGAAAGGAATGGCTCTGAGTGTTTTTCTAGTGGTATCTTACTCTAAAAGTGAGAGTAACAAAAGGTTTTATACGGGAGTTAACTAACCAGTGTAGTTAGCTAATAACATATAACATAATAAGGCTATTTGGGTGTAATCCTAGAAATTTACCAATTTAGACAAGTCATTCCAATTATATAAATAATACTTATTATGGTGGTCTCGAATAGTATACAAGCCAAGTTCTAAAGTTTACAAGTCACCGACACACTCATAGATTTGTGAATTTTGAAAAAATCACAATTTTTGAAAATAACGTCATGTGTGCAGCTATGCAACTTAGATCTTAAACAAAAACATGCTAAAAATTTTTAATTTTGATATATTAAACACATTTTAAGCATATTTTAAAAAGTTTAGAACAAGTAAGTGTTCTAATTCTCCAATCCCCCCACTTAAGTTAAACAACGTCCTCGTTGTTTGTATAAAAGGTTAAAAACTGGAAAATAAAAGAATTAGAACAGAAAAACTCCCCTGAGATTTGCTCGGTATGATCCTCCATTATTAGTATAAGAGCAAAAATCATCTTTCTTGTGGATGAGAACGTTTAGGCTTCATAATAGATGTATCCACAGGAAATGCAGGAATCTATAATACCACCAAGACTTTAACTCACCTAAGTTAAGAAGGTTCAAACTTGCATAATACATTAGTAGTTAGTAAAAATAAAACTTAAAAATTAAAATGAAATTCATCAGGTCAGTCGATGCGCCGTATCTTATGGAAGAAGATACGCCGTATCGAGCCTGGAATAAATACGAATCAGAATAGAAGATGCGTCGCATCCTTAACCAGGGATGCGCCGCATTAAAATAAACTGATAAAAAGTTTTAAAGTCGAAAATAAAAAATGCAGAAAAATAAAGTAAGATATGACCAGTGCAGGAGATGCGTCGCATCTCAGAATTGAGATGCGCCGTATCTGCTGCGGCCTGACTGACTCGACACAGAACAGAACATTAAAAATTCTCTGGGTTGTCTCCCGGTCAGCACTTTTCTTTATTCCAGAGTCTTCAAGTTAGACTCACGTTCAGCTCTTTATTTTAATACTTCGGGCTCAAACTCCACTACCTCTCTCTCAGTATCCTCAATTTCATTATCAAAGTATTTTTTAACTCGTTGCCCGTTTACCTTGAATATATAACCATTTTTATTGCATATTTCAATAGTCCCATATGGATACACTTTCTTGACAACGAACGGACCCGTCCATCTTGATTTAAGTTTACCTGGATACATCTTTAATCGAGAATTAAATAACAGCACTTTTTCTCCAATAGTAAACATTTTGTCTCCTCGTAACCTTGAGTCATGCCATTTTTTAGTTCTTTCTTTGTAGATCTTAGTGTTACTATAGGCCTCATCTCTTAGTTCGTAGAGTTCATTGAGTTCCATGAAACGGTTCTTCGTTGCAGCTTCCATATCCATGTTACATTGCTTCAAAGCTCAATATGCACTTTGTTCTATTTCGACCGGTAGGTGGCATGCTTTTCCGTATACAAGACGAAAGGGAGTGCATCCCGTCGGTGTTTTATAGGCAGTACGAAACACCCACAAAGCATCATTTAACTTGTCAGACCACCCTTTTGGATTATATCCCGTCGTTTTTTCCAGAATCCGTTTGATAGCTCTATTGGTTACTTCAGTTTGCCCATTGGATTGAGGATGGTATGCTGTGGAAACCCTATGGTATACTCCATAATGTTGCAAGGCTCTTCCTAAATGGTGATTACAAAAGTGTGTTCCCCTATCACTAATCAATGCTTTCGGAACTCCAAACCTAGCGAACAAACTTAGTAAAAATTTAAGTACTACCCTGCTGTCGTTTGTTGGTGACGCTTTCGCTTCGACCCATTTTGATACGTAATCAACAGCAACCAAAATATATTTATTTCCTTTAGATTCAGGAAACGGTCCCATGAAGTCCAATCCCCATATGTCGAAAACTTCACATACATGGATATAGTTTTGTGGCATTTCGTTTCTTGATGTAATATTTCCGGATCGTTGATACGCATCACATCCTTTTATATAATCTTTTGCATCATCAAAAATAGTGGGCCAATAAAATCCTGCATCGAGGATTTTTCTTTTTGTAATAAGTGCACCATGATGTCCCCCCGTCGGCCCTGAATGGCAATGTGCCAATATTGTTGGGACATCATCTCCATCTACGCATCTTCGTATAATATTGTCAGGACATAGTTTAAAGGCATAAGGTTCATCCCAAATATACTCGCTAGCGCGAGTTAGAAACCTTCTTTTCTTGTCGGATGTTAGCCCTTTTGGAATTTCATTCGCAACAATAAAGTTTATATAGTCGGCATACCATGGTCCATTATTATTACTCTTAATTCTTACCATCATAAGGTGTTCATCAGGAAAGTCATCAGCGATTTCCCTTTCATCAAGAACCTCCATGTCAGGGTTTTCAAGTCTAGATAAGTGGTCAGCAGCTAGATTCTCAGCACCCTTTTTATCTTTAATTTCAATATCGAATCCTTGGAGCAATAAAACCCACCTAATGAGCCTTGGCTTGGCATCCTGTTTATTGAACAAATACTTCAAAGCAGAATGGTCAGTGTAAACCATAGTTTTTGACAATATAAGATATGACCTAAATTTATCGAATGCAAAAACTACTACTAAAAGTTCTTTTTCCGTGGTGGTGTAATGTTCTTGGGCATTATTCAATGTTTTGCTAGCATAATAAATTGGCTTAAATTTCTTATCTATCTTTTGGCCAAGTACAGCTCCAACAGCATAATCACTAGCATCACACATTAGTTCAAAAGGCAGATTCCAATCCGGCGAAATTATAATGGGTGCAGAAGTTAGTTTTTCTTTAAGTATATTAAATGCCTTTTTGCAATCTTCAGAAAAATCAAACTTCGCATCTTTTAGCAATAATTGGGTCATAGGCCTAGATATCTTTGAAAAATCCTTTATGAACCTACGATAAAAGCCAGCATGCCCTAAAAAACTTCTAACACCTTTTACATTAGTGGGATAAGGTAGTTTGGCAATTACATCAATTTTTGCTTTGTCGACTTCTATACCTTTCCCAGAAATCTTATGTCCTAACACAATTCCCTCTCTAACCATAAAATGACATTTTTCCCAATTAAGAACAAGGTTAGTTTCTTCACACCTAGCAAGCATTTTATCAAGTTTAAAGAGACAATCACTAAATGAGTTACCGAACACCGAGAAGTCGTCCATGAAGACTTCCATAAAGTCTTCCACCATATCATGGAAGATAGCCGTCATACAACGTTGGAAAGTAGCAGGGGCGTTACATAGTCCGAACGGCATTCTCCTATAGGCGAAGGTTCCATAAGGGCAGGTGAAAGTCGTCTTCTCTTGATCCTCGGGGGCAATGGGTATTTGGAAGAAACCTGAAAAACCATCTAAAAAACAATAATAAGCATGTCCTGATAGTCTTTCTAACATTTGATCAATAAATGGAAGAAGGAAGTGATCTTTTCGCGTAGCATCATTGAGTTTGCGATAGTCGATGCAAACTCTCCATCCAGTAACAGTTCTTGAAGGGATTAGCTCATTGTCGTCATTGAGTACTACCATCATTCCTCCCTTTTTTGGTACGACGTGGATAGGACTGACCCACGAGCTGTCGGAAATTGGGTAGATAAGTCCGGAGTCAAGTAATTTTACAATTTCATTTTTCACCACGTCTTGGACTTTTGGATTCAAACGCCTTTGGGGTTGAATGGTTGGTTTGAATTCATCTTCCATGAGGATTTTATGTGTACAGAATGACGGGCTAATTCCCTTAATATCAGACATACTCCACGCTAATGCTCCTCTTCGTTTATATAGTACCTGCAAAAGGGATTCTTTTTCTTTTGGCGTTAAATTAGATGCAATAATAACGGGCGAATTAGTGTTCCCATTTAAATAGGCATATTCCAAAGTAGAAGGGAGATCCTTAAGCACAGGTTTAACATCATCAATTTCAGTGGCACTAGCGGAATAAACTTGTTCTTTAACTATATCGCTGCTGTCATCAGATAGATGCGCCGCATCGATATTTTCGATGCGCCGTATGGCGTTACATACAGCAGAGTCAGCAGCTAAAGTATTATCAATAGTATTCTCATCAACTTGATCTTCTATAGCAATTGTGTTTTCTAAATTTTTAAGCAGAAAAGAATCAAGTAAATTACTTTTTAACAATTTCTGAGTAAATTGATTAATCGTGTCATCAGAAACATCGATATTATAGCATTCATCGTTATCGGAATTATCTTTACTCATAGATTGTTCCATGTTAAACTCAACCTCATCTTTTCCTATGGTAAGAGTTATCTTTTTATTAAAAACATCAATTATGGCCCTAGCAGTGGCTAAAAATGGTCGTCCTAATATTATAGGAGTTCTAGAATTTTCAGGCATATCGAGGATAACAAAGTCGATAGGTAATTCAAATTTATCAACTTTTATTAATATATTTTCAGCTATTCCTAATGGGTATTGTATGGACCTATCAGCTAGTTCTAAGCACATCCTAGTAGGTTTTGGTTCACCAAGACCTAATTTATCATACATAGAAGAGGGCATAAGACTTATACTAGCTCCTAGGTCGGCTAAAGCATTTTCAATATGCAAATTTTTAATTTGACAAGGAATAGTGAAACTCCCTGGATCTTTTTCTTTAGACGGAAGTTTGTTGAGCAATGCTGCTGAGCTTCTTTCCCCCATTGTTACAGTGCAAGCCTCTTCAAGTTTGGACTTGTTTGTAAGTAAGCTTTTCAGATATTTAGCGTATTTTGGCATTTGCACTAGGGCTTCCATAAATGGTATGCTTAGCTGCAGCTGCTTGAGATTTTCCAAGAACTTCTTTTGATAGGCATCTTCTTTCTCCTTCCTTACCCTATGTGGGAAAGGTAGTGTTGATCGTTTAGGTTCAACAGAGGGTTCTTCTCTAATTACAGGTTCTGGATTAGTCTCTTTTGGTTGCTCTTGCTCAGGTGATAAAGATTCAGGGGAAATTTTGTTTGTACAGTCATCCTCGGGTGTCTCTCTGATTTGAAAGGTTGACTTTCCCCCTCTAGTTGTAATCCCTTTCAAATCTTGCTTTACCAAAAGAATCTTGTTAAGCACCGTTGACAATTGGTGCACTTCAATTGCCAATCCATTAATCATGTTGCTTTGCTCCTTTAGTAACAGCTCATGACTGCCTTTGAATTCATTAATAAAGTTTCTTGCTTCATGATGTTCTTTTTCATTTGCTTGAGCGATTTGTAGTGCAAACTCTTCCATGGTAAGGCTTCTTCGGGGTCTTCCGAACCAGTTGGGGAAAATATCGAACATTGTTCCTGAAAATTAAAGACAGGTAGATTTCAAAGTAAAAATTTCCTAGTATAAGGGTCAGAGTATTTTCCGTTCGGAGATAAGAAAAATAAAAGTTGCTGATATCTGCAGACGATGCGCCGTATCCAAAAAGTTGGATACGCCGTATCTTATAATCGTTAAAATTTAATCAGACTTTATTCAGAAAATAGATACGCCGCTTATAAAGTAGAATGCGCCGTATCAGTTTTAATTATCAAAAATCGATATTTATTTAAAATTAAATGCGTCGTATTAACAAAAGTTAATGCGCCGTATTTTCGTTACGTTTCAAAATACAAGATTTTTGATTCAGAAGATACGCCGTATCGACAGAGATCGATGCGTCGTATCTGTTTAATAATTCGAAAACTGTTTTTAATTAAAATAATAGATACGCCGTATCTGCTAAGGCAGATGCGTCGTATCGCGTTAACGTTTAGAAAAAAATTTCTTATTAAAAACAGATACGCCGTATCTTGGGGAAAGATGCGTCGTATCGAATTAATTAAACGCGTTGTATTTTATAAGAATTAAACGCAATACGCCGTATCTGAGAAATCAGATGCGCCGTATCGTTTGAATAAGCTCAGTACAACGATAGCAGTATGCAGAAAATACGAAAAATAAAAACAAATAAAAACAAACGAGAACAAACAAAAATTAAACACACAAAAACAAGAAAATATGCAAAATAATACAACGAATGCAATTTAACCTAATATACAACAGAGTTAGTGGTTAGATTAAAAACCTAATTAAAATACTAATCAAATTAACAGATAATAACAATTCACTCCCCGGCAACGGTGCCAAAAACTTGATGGAGCGTTATGTGTCGTTGCGGTTTAGCAGTATTAATGCCTACTCAAGTTTTAAATTTATATTTAGCCGACTTATCAATAACACACACACTTAACGAGCAGTGTACCCGGTCAGTATGAATATAATGGTAAGTAGAGTGTCGATCACTAAGAGTGGAACGTATTATCTAGTCATTCTAATCAGTATTTTAATATTCTAAGTTAACTATACAACCTAATCTAACGCAAGGGGGGTTCAGCCTGAGAGACTGGCACGTTTTGGTTGCAATTAAATAATAAACTAAACTAATGAGCACGAATCAGCGATAGGCATGCATGTACACAGATAAATACACGAGACAATAAGAAGACCTGTCCTGATGATTAAGTAGATTGTCACTTGTTTTATTGATAGTTTTATATGAAGTGTATGTAATTAACCCTTTCTCGTTGGCCCTAATCTTATCGGCGAGAAATCCCTTAATGATTACTTATGTCTAAAAGTTATTCCTAAGTGATCAATTTAGTAACAACCGTGGGAGCCACATTCTCTTCCGTAGTCAAATGCGCAGGCCACTAATAAACACAGAGGTTATCAATGCACTAATAAGTAGTAACCAAAGACATCAACATATAAACTTTAATTGATGGGAAAGCAGTTTTAAGGGAGTGCAATCTTTCTCGTCACATTACACAAGCCACCAATCCTGATGAATTAAAGTTTACTAACACAATAAAACAAAACTACTTAATGAATTAAATACATGCAGGACCTTCTTACAGCTCTTGTATCTTCGTTCGGGTGTGTCTTGTGCTGCCTAATCGTCTGAATTCGGCCTTAGGTTTCTGTGGTCTTCGTACTTCGTATATATTATGTCTCTGGAAATTCGTCTGGTCTTGGGGTATTTATAGTTTCTGTCTGAGGGTAAGATGCGGCGCATCTAATTAACTTCGCGTGGGGTCCAAGATTAATATATTCAGGAATATTCGTACACCGCCAGAAGATGCGGCGTAACTCCATTCTCAGATGCGGCGCATGTCCTTGCTGTCTTGGATCGTATCTTGTGAAATCTTGATAGTGATGCGCCGTATGTAATAAGCGAGATGCGGCGTATCTGGAGCTGATCTTGTACATTTCAGTAGACTCTTATCTTCTTGCTTGTTTTGCTCCATAATTAGTCCAAAATCGCCAAGTTTCACCAAATGCTTGTTTTTAACTGAGAATTACAAAAGTAAACGATTAAGTATCAATTCTCACAGATAATATAATAAAACAAGTCAAATAAATAGGATAAATGATAGTAATAAAATGTACTTATTTGAGTTCATCATTGGGCATCCTTTTTCACACACAACTTTCTGAGTTCAAAACTCTTTTCACATCTTCTCTCATTTGATCATTTAGTTTAGTTTTATTTTGTTTAAAAAATGATCCAATCATCCAACCAAGTGATCACCTTCATTCTTCTACTAGTGCAAGAGAAGAACACGAAGTATCAAAGAAGATACAAAGTGTTGTAGTTATAGTTAGTGCACTTGTAACACTTGTTACATACTTGTTGTATCCTAGCATACACCAAGTTGATTTTCTTTTGTGTAGTTTGTGAGAGTAGATCATTGTGATCTTGGAGATCTCTTGTAGCTTGTGGGCTTGTGTGTTAATCAAATGGATCAAGGGTAGATCGGGTGGATCGAGTCAAGTGTGTTGATTTTGTGAAGTAGTAAGGATCGTGTGGATCGTGGTAGATTGGTACTAGCTAAGATTAGTACTCAACATTTAGCTTAGTGTCGGAAATAAGGATAAGCGACGTTGTACGGTTTTCTCCTTCTGAAGGGAGCTTTGTTGACATAGTGCTTAGAACTCTCGAGTTTGGTACTCGGGGAGTGGAGTAGGGTGAAGAAGAGCTTCGTGACCGAACCACTATAAATCTCTTTGTCCCGGTTTGATCTTTCCATCTCATTTCTTTATATTTATTGTTTATATTAGATAGTATTGTTTAGTATTCATATTGATGTTGATTGATTTCACAAAAGAATCGAATCAAAGTTTTTCACTGGTAAAGTTTTTAAAACTAATTAAAAACCGGGAAAACTATTCAACCCCCTTCTAGTTTTCCACAATTTCTTTACACACATTAATTAGCAACGATCATTTCTCTACGCTTATATTAACAAACTGGTTCCAGAAAAAAGTGTTCACAATCTTTGCATTTTTACATAACTTTATGCCCTCCTCCTCCGCTTTTACTTACGTCCATCTTCGTATACCCACGATGTCTCCTCTCCCTCCCGTAAATCAGCCAGAAAACAAGCGAAAACATAACAGCCAACGACACTAACATCAGTCCTATATATATCCAATTAAGGTAACACTTTAGCCCAGGACAATGATCTCGTGATATGTCACTAAATGTTTGTCGAACAAATGTACAATCTTGAAGATCCACTAAAAATGGCCCGTAAAGGTATAATGAGTAACTTAATTCTATGCCGGCCGAAATTTGTGTAAACGAGTCAGGTGTTAAGCGGCCCGGGGTATTGCACATTTCACCACTAGGTGTCACATGACAAACATATTTTCTATATACATTTGTGGCCTCACTTAACGGGACTTCATTGGGATCACACGTTCGGTTAGTAAAGTCAGGATTGAAGGGGTTGCAAAGGGTTGGCATTAACGGGCCAGATTGATTAAAGAAAAGGGGTGCGTAACTTGGTGGGAGATTTGCATTAGTGACGTTTCTTATGACTTGGTTGATCACGTTTAAGAGTTGAACCGTGATTTCTTTGGTTCTTTTTGAGGTCTCATGGGCTGTGGTGTTGTCGACACATGGAAGGATATCATCTAAAGCTGTATGAGCGGTTGGATTCTCGACCCATTGGTTCATTGCCTCACAACTATCTGCAGTAACGCTATTAAACACATGGGTACAAGTTATTAACACGCTATACAATTGTTATTAGTGATTCAATTGGTAATTAAAAAAAAACATACTTGTGAAGACAAAGGAATACTCCACACAAAACAAACGTTATGGTTACAAAAACCCATCCAAACAATACGAGTCTGCAACGATTAAACGTATTTCTCGTAAGAAATAACACTCCATGAACATCTGATTATATAATGAAGAATTTGTATATTTCACTCACGTATAAACCATGCATTGCAAGCCAAATATCGAAAACACTGCAATATAAAACAGAAAAACATCACTCAACCTTCAAAGAAATACAAAAGGAGCAAATTGCATAGAAACTAAACCAATTTTTGCTCCAATCAACCAATTTTTTTTGCTAAAAAGCCATAAAAGTGTTAAACTTATAAATTATTGTTAATACAAAAGTTAATTAACGTACCTTTAAAACTAAGAAGCTAAAATTAAGAGAGTGGTTAAAGTTATCTGTGACACTTTATTATTTTGATCGAGTCTGTATATACTTAAAATAGAAATTTCAAGTTGGTATTTTGAATCAAAGTAATGGTTTTGTGACAAAGTTGGTGACCTAAAATGATTTTCTCATCAAAGATTGGTTAATTATCTTTATAAGCACATGTCACACAAAATTAAAGCATGTGAAGATGAACTCATCATATCCCGGTATAAAGAGTGAATCATATATAGTAACTTACTGAAGCCAAGAAACGTCCATAGGAGCATCACTGCCGATATAACAATCAAGGCTATTCTCCTACAAGAACACATATCGTATATATAAAATGTCTGAATGATAGTTAAATCAATATTTTAACGCTCTGAACCTTTCCAAACAAGTTGCGGGGATGGGTATAATAAACTTACACCCTTTCAAGGATGTCTTGGATATCTTCTTTATTCTCTTTAGTTCTTCCAGAAAGTTGAATAGCCGAAGCATTAAGTTTTGTCTGTATCTCCTCAATATCCGATTGAACATTAACTGGCAAGAACACTTGTGCAACGGTTATTTTCTTGGCAGCAGCAAGATCATCAGACACATTACCAAGCGCTGTAGCTGTTATATTAGCTTGATGCACGATATATCTCAATGCTTTTGTTGTACATTGGTGAAATTTCCACTGACCCGTGTACAAAACTATGCATCCAACACTGTAAAAACAACGGCTTTCAAAAAAGAATGATGAATTAATTTGTAATTAGTAAGGATTTTTGAAACAGTGATTACACTGCCGTGATAGCGAAGAGAATTAGAAGAATGAGCGATAGAGTGTAAGCTGTGTTTGAATAGCCATAAGGTTCTTTTCGGAAACAGCAACGGAAGCAGCATATTAGCGATAGAAATAGACCAAAGATCACGAACCAAGCTGCAGCCACCACGAAGAATGGTGCAGCTGTGAACGCCATAGACTGCAATGCATGCATGAGAATAATCATTAAAGTGTCCTTGCACAATCTTTAACTATCACTATTAATTTAGGCTTTTTTTAGAGAGACAAATTCTATTAAGCAGTCATGGAGCTAGATAAGATCGAAGGGTTACAATGGAATTGCTACAAGATGAAATTGGATCACTAATTCATGCAAGGCAATTCGATTTTAGTTTCCTATTTCTGTGGAGGATCCAAGCATGTGAAAATATTTTTACATAGTCTTCAAGAGTACGTGTCTCTACATGGTGGTTCAGATAGGTACGAGTTCAAAACCTAGTACGTAACTACCTAATTAAAGAAGCATGCATACATAAATGACCAAATGTTAGAATTAGTTGTAGAAAAGGGATTTTTCTACCTTTTCTTCATTGTATACAAACAATATAGTTAGAGAAATTCTTATGGGTGCGATTAGCCCTAATCATAAGATTACCAAATACATATATGAATCTCTTAATGTGTTTTTTTGCCATTACACGACCAATTTGTTTATGAGCAATGCTACATTCACAGAGTGTACAAACTTCTAGCAATCTTCAGTACTTGACATGCATATTCAAATCAAATCATGAAGCTTAATAGCTTATATAAACCCATAATCTGGAATCATGATGCATAAACTAATGATATGAAGGGTTTTGATCAACATTATCCAATCTAAAAACAATAAATCACTTGATAAATAAAAACTAAAATCAAAATATCAAGAAACTTACAGCCCAATAATGTCGTTCTTTAATATTCCATCCTTCTCTATATTTCTTGAATCTATCAAGAGGATCTTTTCTTGTTGTTCTATCTTGAGCCAACACAAGTGATACATTTCCATTCTTTCGTTCCTCGCCAAGTAACCCTCTTCCAAATTTTCCTACAATAATAAAGTAAATAAATAAGTAATATTTATCACCTTTGTTAAAAACCCTCAAATTATTTGCAACAAAAACCCGTGTTGGTATAAAAGTTATACAAATATAGAATAAGATCGCGAGAACAAATGAGGAACCTGAATAGGGTCTTGACCGTGGGATTTTAAACTGTGATTCACCCTCTGATAGAAAGAAAAAAAAGGTAAGAAAAACAAGAAAATAAAATGGATATGAAATTTTTTTTCCCATTATGATTTTAAAAGCTATGTTTTTGGGTATGAATATGGTGTTCTTTCAGGAATACACTTGAGCCATAGAAAATTATGGGGGCCGAAATTTGCTCTAAGATATGATTTTTTGTAGGGATTTATTACAAGTAATGAAGGTCTATGTTTCTTTTTTCCCACATACACACACACATGATGTGTATGAAGAGTGAATATAGGGAAGAGATAGTGTGGAATTAGAACTGTTCAAATTTATAAAAAAGTGTTTGTGACAACATTAATCATATCCCTCATGATTTTCAACATTGCAATCACATTTATGTTATTCATTCGTAACGATCATTTGATTTAAATAATTAGTACAATGCAACTCTAATATACGTTAATGTTTTTTTAAAAGGTAATCGAATTAAAACGACCTTAGTAAGTCGCTAGGGATTGGATAATAAAAATAGACTCAATTCCATATTTCTCCAATATAAACATTAAAATTCCATATTTCCCCAAACATGCATCAAAATAATTGCACATTATGCATTATTCAATTGTAAGTTGGGTAAATATGACAATTTAAGATTTATATTGGGTAAATATTAAACTATCCCATAGAAATAAACATTACAAAGATACTCCTATATAGCAATCAATCCAACTAGATGAAGATTTTCTGTATCTCTTTGAGATCCATGTAAATGTGAAGAGTTTGATGTCGTTAAGAATAAGCTCTTTCTTAAGCACTATGGTCTTGAAGGTAACTTCGTTACAAAAGCACCAAAGGGGGACTGGATAATGACGTTAAAAAGAATTGAATAAGCTCTTTCTTAAGCACTATGGTCTTGAAGGTAACATCATATGTTGTCGATATGAATGCTCTTGATATTCAACTATTTTAAAACCTTCAAACATGTATTATTTTTTTTTTTAATCAAATCTTTCACTTAGCAACAAATGCTCTATCGTTCAAAATCATCATCAAACGAGCAACAAATTTAATGTAAGTCAATGCCACTATGATCTAAATCAAACCGCGTAAGGGTTATCGTGTTCTTAACTCTCTGAAAAAAATATTTACCCTCACCAAGACATAATGATTCCATCTTGTAAGAGTTAAATCCATTTTAGGGGACGTATTGTGGATAAGATCTCTAAAACCTTTCTCGTTGAAGCTTCGTGATTAGCCAGTCACACATTTCCATTTGTCTTGATCATTGGAAAGGAAAAGATTTCAGGGAAGACTTATAAGTAGAAGAAGATCCTTTGTTTCTTCAACAGACCTTAGGACCCTTTGCCATAACCAACTGAATGTGAGACTAAATGAGTTTTGAACCCAATAAAAATGGGTAAATTCGAACAAGAGAGGGAGGGTGCCAAAACTGCGATTTTAGAGCCCCTAAAGGCGTGCTAGTCTAAATAGAATGGAGAGGAACGTCAAGGTAGTGGTTATCCTATCACATATAACACAACACACTTGATTTGATTCTAATGAAACAATCAAGGAAAATGAGTGCTAAAGGGTGTATTACCGACCCAAATATCCATCAAAAGCTAGTTGACGATGTATCGATGGTCCGATCCCAGACCCGATCCAGCTGCAACAAGGCAGTCTTCCGGTTGCCGGAACAGTCCTTTGGAGACATTGACCTCGGGTGGAACCCGATTAATTTCGGAGGCATTAATTAACATCCTTAAAGGAACAACCTGCTAGCCGGTGGATTGAAAACAAAGCACCATGAACAAACAAGCATAACACCAAGACCACGTCATTCGGTCCTATGACTTTAAATGGATCTGTAAGGCCAACGTATTAACCCGAAGAACAAGCCTGAGCCACGAACTACAAGGTAAAAGGTTGCGCCGAAGAGATAAATATCCTTTGTTGATCCCATATACAGACCGATTCCTTGAGCTTGCAAGGTTAAGTTACCTTGGATAAATCCAAAACAACTTTATTTGAAACTTTGTGAATGCCAAAGAGTATGCGGAATCTACTCTTTAACACTTAGAAGAATATTAACAATGTTAATGAAACAGTAAACTTGAACAAACAATATAACCAAACGCTTCAATATTATTAGAATGATAATACGAGTACTCTGAATAGCACTAGGGTTTACAACCTTGAAGCTTATACGTGAGAGATTAAATGATAAAATTCTGACTTCCTTTTATAGGCACAAGGAGTCCTTTACAAGATAACTATAAATCTACAATATACGTATCTTTCTAAACATATAAGATATACACTAAATATCTTCTATACATATCACATCACACGTCTTCATAACCTTGGCAGTACCATCTTCATCAGCAGTCTTCTGTTAGTCTGGCAGTACTAACATTTACACTAGCAGTACTAACTCAGTTAGTACTGTTAGTTATAACTTCAACAGTTTTAACTTTTGGCTTGACAGTACTAAGTGTGAAGTACTATAATTCCCAACAATCCTCCCCTAAACTTGTGGTTTACCTCCAAATCATCAAGTTTTTGAATTAAACCTTTAAGCTTGAGAGGATTCTTCAAAACACTTCATTTTCTTTCTGCTTGTGTGAAGATCTTTCTCAGCAGCTCTCTTGCCATCTCTGTCTCTTCATCCACTGTGAGTTTAACAGACAACATCTCAATGAGAATACCTTTTCTCAATGGATATTCTTTTTCAACAATCATATATACATCAACTCCAGCTTTTGTAGATATATAGTGAACTCCACATGTATCATACATCAACTCCAGCTTTTGTAGACAACATCACAATGAGAATACCTTTTCTCAATGGATGTGGTGAAGTTGGTGGTGTAGCAAAGAGTTCAATGGGTTTAAGTTTTGGAGACTTGGGAGGTGATGCTGATTTGGGTGGTTGTGATGGAGCAGGAGGTGGTGTGGTGGCTATTGGTGTTTTGGTTGGTAGTGGAGTAGTCACAATGATAGGAGATCTTGGTGGAGGTGTTGGAGTGCTTAAAGTTAGGAAGTTTTCATCTCGGATAGGTGATGAGATGTTAAGAGGTGAAGAGTCTGACGATGATGAGTTCAAGTTCACGAAACAACAAGATTTGACACTAATTCTAGCTGTTCTTCTAGGTGGTCTAGTGGAAGGAGATGAGTTTGTAGATTTAGTCGTATTGACTTTGCTTAAGAAATGCTAAGATTCAAAAGAAGTTGTGGTGAAGGTGTGAATAATGATCATCCTGGAGGTGCTAATTTATAGAAGTCAAGATTCATAGAAAATTGTGTTTTGATTTGATGTTAATCCATACAAAAATGGTCTTTCCTAATGATATGGAAGTGTTAAAGAACAAGTCCAATCATCTTAAGTCAATTCAATGAAGTTGTGTTGAGTGATACAACAAAGATATTGTCACACCCCCAAAATTTGGATTGCAGTGGAATGGAATTCCGGGGGCGTAACGTACATGGATAACAAAGTACAAGGAAATAAAGAATGACCACTAAGTGAGTCATTTTAAAACAAGCATTTGATTTAAACATAAACATTTTACAAAACATTAATATCAGAGTTCACCATCAAATGTAAGATTTTAATACATAACCAAACGCTAAATAATGCAAGAAAATCTTCATCATGATGTGCTTCCAAAATGTGACTCTAGTATACTCCATTCATAGGTGGTTATTATCGTCTAGTTACCTGAGAATACACGCTAAAAGGGTCAACATAATTGTTGGTGAGTTCATAGGTTTAAGTAAACAAGTAAAGTGCGGACCACAAGATTTCAATAGCATAACAATCACAACAAATATAACGTCATAGCAAAAAATAATATACAGTGCCCTAAGCTCATGACCCCAAAGCTCAACGAAATGGTATGTAATCAAGCATAATAATAATCAATGCCCCATATAAGTGTTTGCCAGACACTCGGAAATAATCCGAATGATATGCGTCCGTTTGACAGGTTGGCGCGACCAACTCGGACGGGGGTGTTAACCCAAATAGATCTATTCATAACATCCGCGCTTACAAGTAATTAACGGTTCATGATTCAAGGGGACTTTAATGGCAATGCGGTAACTTAGGCAAAGTAACGGTTTTAATACTTGTGTCCGAAAAATAAGCAATGTATTCTCACCCCGAGGGTTTAAAAATGATGTATAAATAATGTAAAAATCGGGGCTATGAAACTCACCTCAGTTATCAAGTCTCGATTAGAAATACGGTAAACTGTGAATAAAGGTCCAATAACTCTAACCGCAACCTAAATAAATACCATGTATTAGGTTTGAAAACAGGGTCGTGCATACAAGTTCATATACTATCATATCACTTGTACATGTCTGTTGCAATATTTATCAACAAAAATATAGTTACGTCAATGTGTCCATTCATTAAGCAAAGTAACCCTTTTTAGAAAACATAACTAGTTAATCTCGTGATTAAACTATAGTTGTCTTGTTAATAAGTATTTTTGAAAACCTCTAACGCGCCTAACAAGTACACATAACGTTCTACCATTTTTGTTTACGTCATTTTAGCTAAAACCGACTCTAAAAGTGTCCAAAATCCACATTAAATATTTCTATCAGCTTTCTAATAGCAAAATAAAAGCTGTCAAAAAGTTTATATTTCGTCGCAACTTCACTAGGCCATAACTCCCTCGTCTTAGCTCCGATTCTTAAGTTTTATATATCCCCGGGTTCGTGTTTAAGTATACTAACATGTTTTTAGTGCCTCGGCTAGTCTAGTTAACTTTTAACATCAGTTTTTACCTCTTCTAAATTCTCAACAGAATCTATATTTTCAGAAAATTCATTTTTGTCGCACAACTTAAAGCTAACGTATCTTCTTCGTTATAAGTCCGTTTTAACTCATTCAAGCGGCTACGTTTTTGTTATATAGTCTATTTTCTATATTTCTAGCCTAATCTTGCCACCAAGCAACTGGTTTTTCTGGGTAAGGTTGAATGGGACAGCCTCTTTTCTAAAAGTGTCAAAACACGTTTCCTAGCCTTCTAGTTATCCAAAACCGCTTAACAACAACTCCCAAACTAATCCTAGCTCTTCCACCAATATCTCAACATGTCAATATTGATTTATCAGTAAACTTAGAAATATGAAAGGTTCAATTCATTGTAAATAAAGTATTCACCAAAACTAGTTTAGCTAACTTACTAGCTCATATGTCATGTTCTTAAATTTTTACATCTTGTTAAGATTTATAACCAACTAGTTTATTCATGAAAAAAAAAATATGTTCAAGACATAGTCATTAGATGTATTCTCATTATGGTTATAAGGTTTCACAAACATGAACAAAGTTATAAACAAGTATATGCAACTTGAGACTAATATTATGATATAAAGAGTGTGAAACTTATGGAAGTAAAGTGTTACGTACTTAAGATGATTAGTATAATGAGGAGATAATTTATTTGATTAACCCAATTCCAATGCTTCTAAACCCCTTACAAATGTGTCCTAATGATACTTGAATTAACCAAACAATTTTTCTTCCTTCCCTTGCTCCCTTGGTGGATCGAATTGTATGAGTGAGTGAGTAGTGATATATTTTTTTTCTCTTCTAGTGCTAGCTACTAAATATATGTATGTATATATACTTGAGGACTTTCAAACTTATAATAGTGAGTCAAAAATATCAATGTGGCTAGTGTTGATGGTTGTGGCCGATTGGGGGCTAGGAGGGGGGAGACATAATCTCTAGTCAAGTCACTGATGCGTGGTTTTGCGACCTTACAACAGGTTTTACCTCTCGAGGGATCTCAAGAGGCTTGTAATCCCCACCAGGCAGTGTACCTGACCGATGTAGTATAGTGTAGTGGCAAGTACCGGGGGATTGATCGTTCTCTAGGGGAATAGTGTCGTTAGGATTGAAAAACTACTCTAATAGGTCTAAGGGTGAGGGAAGATTTTTTTTGTATTTTTTTATATTTTTTTATAAAAGCAAGTAAAATCTCGGGTTTGAAGGAGTGGGCGGAATTAGTTGCTAGGCAACTAACCCAAATAACTACAATTGCAAATAAAATAAAATAACTAAACATAAAAAGGTTGTGGAACTTATATGGAGAGAAATGTGTTTACTTAGATTTCCTTACTCCCTAACTATCTTTTACCGATTGATTAGTGTGTATTAATTGCGTGGATGACGGGTGTATTCCTTAATACCAATCGTGGGGTGGCGTACGTACTTCCCCAACTCTATAAGCTCCTACTTCACTCCTATGTCGAGCCGGCTAAGAAGCTCCTAACATGGGATCACTAGAATTCGCTCATGCATTAAATACAACCATAAAAACCTTAGTACGCATTGGTTCATGTTTCTTAAGACGTTCAAGCAAGTTACCGTATAGGAGGTTAGCCAGTTTTCTTAAGCCTAACATCGATAAACAGTCATCCAATACAATTAATAACACACCAACAACCAATAATCAATAGTTAGGTTTCATTAGATCTAAGCAAACACAAGATAAATCTAGCCTAGCATGTTAAATAAAAGACAAGAACAAGATATAATCAAACAACACATAGACATATTGAATGATTAATTGATTACTTATCTTCAATTGAACATGGGAGATCCAAGGGTATAAAACCCTTAAAAGTAGCAGAAAAATCGTCTTAGGGTTTCTCCTCACAAAGTTGCACACTAATGACTAAAAATTATGAGAATATATATAGAAAATCAGATCTGACGGCGTCACGTTATAGAGCTGACGCCGTCACCTCGCCGCGGTTAGGGTTTCTTGATGGTCTTCTTGACGTCGTCCCCTTTTAATCATCCAAAATCCTCTCTGGCGCGTCAAGGGTTGACGGTGTCACAATGGTGCTTGACGCCGTCACAGGTACTTTTCCAGCCGATTTTGAGACTTTGTCGTTTTCTTCACTTTTATGCTCCAAAAACGTCCAAAATGCTTCCTTTTCCAGATTTCTTCTCCAAAGTACCTAAAATGACAAAAGGAACGATTTAGGGCAATATTTGATCAAATAAATACGATTTAAGGCTTAAATGACCCCCTAAAAGCGGTACACTTTTCGCTTCATCAAATACCCTTACACTTGAGATTTGCTTGTCCTCAAGCAAATGCGCTTTTATTCTAATCAAAATACAAGTTAGGGGTCATTTAACGCTAATATAAAAGTAATTACAACAAATAGTCGTTCCACTTTAATCATAATAAGCACGGAGATTACAAACTAGCACCTCACAAGTAGTGTTTAGATACTCACATCTCTCAGGTGTCATAAACGTATATCTCATAAATGAAAATGAATAATATCTCTCACTACCTGTCATAGCAAATAGATTACCATAGGCTTGGGAAAGGATCAAAAACCTCCTCCACTAGGCGTAAGCACCTAAGATAAACTATCAAAGAGGGCTTTTAAACGGGTTATAACGTTAGGTGTAGGGATATGATAAACACGATTTTGTTGGATAAAGGATATTTTACTGGTGGCGAGTTAAAGATCTTGATTAATTACATGTACAATATGGCGTTGCTAAGCCAAGACTAGACTCGACTTAAGCTAATGAAAAAAATAACAAAAAGATAAAATAAACATAAAATGAAACGGGATGGTAGTCCGTTTTTTTTTTTTTTTTTTTTTTTTTTTTTTTTTTTTTTTTTGCATACACTCTTGCCCTACCATCCAAAATAATACATCGTAGGGGGGTTGTATCCCCCTTACACTTGAACTTTTACATAACTTTACAATTAACTATTCTAATGACTCGAATTAAGATAATCGAAACACTTGGAGTACTTTTAAGATATTTAGCATATATGGGGGTAATAATGTTGTTCTTCCCCATTACTCCATTACACTAGTACTTTACCCATGAGTCCCAATCGTCCCAAAACAATATGTACAAGGATATGACTCGACTCAGCAACCATGTAATCAATTAGATAATTAACTTGGGGTTTAAACAAATGTTGTCACAATAATGCACTAAAAATGAGTGCATACAAGGTAGGCTAAGGCGATTTGGGTGTACATTTAAGTGGGGTGTAAACAAATTCTTACTTTAAGTAAAATGCTTAAAGTTAGAAACGAAAAGATAGGCTCTGAGGGGTGTACTAGGGGTATCGTGTACTAAAAATGAGTACAACGCAAAGGGTGTGGGAGAATTACTTGACCAATGTAGCCAATGTAATTATAACAAAAACACATGTGTAAAACAATGGGTTAATCCTAATGCCTCTTATCATGTAGTAAATCTAACTACACGAATGTAGTCTCACTTGTGGCCTCGGAATGGTCCTAACGCAAGTTCTAGAATCTAAGTGCTACCGGTACACACATCATAGCATAAATACTTTTCCTACCAATTCTAGGGGCGAACCTCACATATTTGGGGGTGGAAATTTTTTTAGTGGTACAATTTTGTGCTAGTCATATAACTCCTATCCGTGAGACGCTCATTAAGACCAAAGTTTCACTCCTATATGTTGTAAAAAAATTTAAATTTGGCACTAAAATTGCCTTAACAGGTATTTCTCTCAGTTTTATTACACATCTACCATTAAAGAAATGAAAAATCAAGCGTAATAGCATTCTCTAAGGTATCGTACTTTACCCCCCCCCCCCTTACACTTAAGATGAACATTGTCCCCAATGTTCAAATAACAAGATGTAAAAGTAAATAAGGTAAAAGAATGAAATCAAATACTCCCCTGATTCGCTCGGTGGATAAAGAGGTAACATGGTTAGATCTTCTTCCAAGGTAATGTTGAAGCTTCAAGATTAAAGCAGCGCCAAAAGCTAGATTCCACATACATCTCCTTGTCCAAAATAACCTGTTAAACCTGAGAAAACAAACACGAAAACCTGCATAACATCGGCGGGATAAATCTGTATAAGGATATAATGCTTGTGGAATGATTATTTTGCAGATTCCTGGAGTTTATAAGTTAGAGATTTAATAAAGCATTTTATGATTCCGGAAGAAAAACAAAACTTTCAAAAAAATTTCCAGAAAACTGTTCCTGACGCCGTCAGACTGGGGTCTGACGCCGTCAGAAGTGATCTGACAGATTTTTCATGTTAAGTTTCCGGAAAATTTCTGGAAAAACTTAATCCTTATTTCCTGAAAATCCTGCAAAATATCATTATGACTCGATACAAGCATTTGACTCAAACAATTACTAATATGTATGTTAATTTAATATTGTTATGATTCATGTTCATTTGTTCTAATAAACCGATTTGGATTTCCCTTACACTTATCTTTTGCAAAATACCTTTATATGTAGTTAAGACGAAGTTAAAAACAAGATAAAGCATTTTCACAATTTAGTTTCGAACATGAATCAATAATAATAAAAATTAAACATACATACGGAAGCAAATAAAATCAAACAAACAAATAAATAAACACACAGAGCAAATAAAGCTTGGGTTGCCTCCCAAGAAGCGCTTTTCTTTATTAACGAGTCTTGTAGCTAGACTCAAAGTCACCGTACATTACGTGACTCCATCATTGGTCACGGTTTCTAGGTTCCCCTTTGATTCTCTATCAGAATCACTTTCATATTAAAGGTATTTCGGGTCCTCGAGATCAAAAGGATTGTTTTGGTATTTAGAACTAAGCTCCTTAACATGCTTAAAGAATCTACTCGACAGGTCAAAAGTGTCCTTACATCCTCTTCTCACATCATCATCACATAACACGAGTTGGGAACTTAACCCATCGAGCCCTCCATAATCAATCTCCTTGAATTCTCTCATCTTGTAAGGCGTTTGGTATGAGATTTCCCTAATCCCATCGGTGAAAGTCATGATCCCATTGAGCTCGTCCACAACCAAGCTTGTGGCCTTGCAAAAAGGTGCCCCAAAAACAACTTGTGATAACCTGGGATCGATGTACTTTTCGATATTATCGACGATTGCGAAGCTCATAGTAAATGTTATATTTCCTACAAACACCTGTACATCATCATCTATGCCAATGTCATCCTTCCCTTTATGAATCATCCCCCATCTGCAAATGTTGTTATAATGAAACAAGGACATCACATTTTTGGGTAAACATGTGTCAATGTAAACATTATAAAAATGCTTGTGACCAATCATGCAAGGTATTTTGAGATTATTCGGATCACGTCGCTTAATTCGGCCAGGCCTTCTACCGTGTAGCCCCCATGTGTTGCAAATTGCTGATGGTTGATACTCATACACTTCTTCACTGCCATCCCGAAAAATCATTTTCCTGAAACCATCGGTAAATAATGCACTACTATCATCCTCATCGAGTATCACTCCCGTTGCTTTTATGAATGGTTTGCCTAGAACAAGGCTAGTTAAGGATGGGCTGATGATCGAGTTCATGTTATTAAATACAGTTAGCTCGATATGAAAGAGGAACTTTTCTATCACAATTGGTACCCTTCTTATTACCCCGATGATATTAAACCCTTCATATTTGACCTGTTTGGTGAAGGCTTCGTTATATAGAGAAAGGGATATTGCATTCATAGAAGAGTTGGGGTTTATGTAGGCATCTTTTATAAACTTTTTCCTAGTGGTGCAAGATATCTTAAAGACCCTGGGAGCGCCATCCTCTATTCTCTCTCCAAATCCCATAGGCAGCTTTGCTGTACCCCTCTCAAGTTCCGCCACCAGGGGGCGGTCTAGCAGTCCTGGGAGCCCATGAGGCATTTCGGATTTCTCTTCCGAGCCCTCCTCATCACTCACCTCTCTTGTACTAGAGTTCTTTGGTGAGTCTAGATAGTCGCCGGGCGCCTCGGGGTTCTTTTCGGGAACTTCACCCTCCATTTCATTGTCCACATTCTCGGTTGATTGTTTGTCCAGGTTGGGTTTAGGAATAGGTATTGTTGTAATGGTGTTCACGAAGTGGAGTGGTTTTGAAGGGGTATGGGTATCTCTAGTTTCTTTTCTGTTTTGTGATATGTGCTTGAAGAGTTTACTAGGGTGCTTGATTTTTACAGGAGGGGGTGTTTGGTGAGTCACCGTGACAGATTTGATCTCATTGACTCGTGCCAACTCACAAGTTGACCTGCCAGCAATGCGATCATTGATAACCTTTAACAGGTTATCAACCTTGTTGTTCATATCAACTTGCTGTTGTCTGAATTGATTCTCAAGTTTGGAGAGCTGTGTTTCTTGAGAGAGAATGAATTTTTGCAGTGATTCCTCGCGATTTTGTTGTTTATGCGTATGCTGATGAGGATAATGTTCAGACCAGGTGAGTGGGGGAGAGTCATTGAATGATACGCTTCGAGTTTGGTTCCAACTAAAATTTGGCTTACTCTTCCATGCCTCATACCTATCTTCGGAATTCTTGGGTCCATAATTAGTGGTGAGCCACTTATCTCCCGCCTTATCGATTCGCGAGGATGCGAATTCTTTGAAAGCCTGTTTGGGGAGTTCCACGCAATCACGAGTGTCGTGGGGACCACTACATAATTCACACGAAGAAGTGATTTTGTTCACTTGGCTTGAAGGTTTAGGAGCCTCGTAGGATTTCATAAGAAACTTGACTTGGTCTTCAAGTTCTATGATCCTACGGTCGGAAGTGCTTGAATTGTTCGAAGGCAAAGATATTGCCTTGACCGTTTTATTCAAATCACGGGGATCATTCCAACTTTCGTTGTCATAAAGAGCAAGATCTTCCAGGAGAGCCCATGATTGTTCCGCACTTAGATCACGTAGCTTACCACCGGCCGATTGGTCAATGGTTTGCCTCGTGGAGAGATTGATGTGGTCATAGAAGATTTGGACTTGGAGCCAAAGTTCTATGTCATGGTGAGGGACTTTTTGGAGTAAGTCCTTGAATCGAGTCCATGCCTCGTAGAGGGTTTCGCCTTGACGTTGTTGGAACATCAAGATATCATTCCTTAGCTTGGTAGTTCTTCTTGGTGGGAAAAACTGAGCGAGGAAACGAGTGGTGAGATCATCCCAAGAGGTGATGGATCCTGCGGGTAGACGCTCTAGCCATTGACTAGCTTGGTCCCGCAGAGAGAATTGAAAGAGACGCAGTCGGGTCGTCTCTCGAGTGGCAACATCAAGGTCTATGGAATCAACGATTTTGAGAAAGTCCTTGAGATGTTGATTAGGATCTTCGGAACGAAGTCCATGGAATGCGCATCCGCTTTGCACCAACCGGATGGTGTCGGATCGCAAGGGAGTGACATTGGCTCCTTGAGTGAGCTCAATGGTGTTTCGATAGCCATGGTGGCTAGGACGGGAGTAGTCTCCTAAGGTACGGGCTCTAGGAGGTGGGTGTTGTTGTGGTGGTGGGTTGTTGGGATCGAGGATATTACCACCTTCCATGATGTCGGATGGTAATGGTTACGAACAAAGAAACGAAGAAAAAAGATAGACTACAGAAAACCTAGAAAAATAAAATAAAAATCTCACTAGAAAGGAATCTAGTGAGTAGACCTAATAAAATAAAAATTCAACCTAAACAATAACTATTCCCCGGCAGCGGCGCCAAAAACTTGATGCGTGGTTTTGAGACCTTACAACAGGTTTTACCTCTCGAGGGATCTCAAGAGGCTTGCAATCCCCACCAGGCAGTGTACCTGACCGATGTAGTATAGTGTAGTGGCAAGTATCGGGGGATTGATCGTTCTTTAGGGGAATAGTGTCGTTAGGATTGAAAAACTACTCTAATAGGTCTAAGGGTGAGGGAAGATTCTTTTTGTATTTTTTTATATTTTTTTTATAAAAGCAAGTAAAATCTCGGGTTTGAAGGAGTGGGCGGAATTAGTTGCTAGTCAACTAACCCAAATAACTACAATTGCAAATAAAATAAAATAACTGAAAATAAAAAGGTTGTGGAACTTATATGGAGAGAAATGTGTTTACTTAGATTTCCTTACTTCCTAACTATCTTTTACCGATTGATTAGTGTATATTAATTGTGTGGATGACGGGTGTATTCCTTAATACCAATCGTGGGGTGGCGTACGTACTTCCCCAACTCTATAAGCTCCTACTTCACTCCTATGTCGAGCCGGCTAAGAAGCTCCTAACATGGGATCACTAGAATTCGCTCATGCATTAAATACAACCATAAAAACCTTAGTACGCATTGGTTCATGTTTCTTAAGACGTTCAAGCAAGTTACCGTATAGGAGGTTAGCCAGTTTTCTTAAGCCTAACATCGATAAACAATCATCCAATACAATTAATAACACACCAACAACCAATAATCAATAGTTAGGTTTCATTAGATCTAAGCAAACACAAGATAAATCTAGCCTAGCATGTTAAATAAAAGACAAGAACAAGATATAATCAAACAACACATAGACATATTGAATGATTAATTGATTACTTATCTTCAATTGAACATGGGAGATCCAAGGGTATAAAACCCTTAAAAGTAGCAGAAAAATCGTCTTAGGGTTTCTCCTCACAAAGTTGCACACTAATGACTAAAAATTATGAGAATATATATAGAAAATCAGATCTGACGGCGCCACGTTATAGAGCTGATGCCGTCACCTCGCCGCGGTTAGGGTTTTTTGATGGTCTTCTTGACGCCGTCCCCTTTTAATCATCCAAAATCCTCTCTGGCGCGTCAATGGTTGACGGCGTCACAATGGTGCTTGACGCCGTCACAGGTACTTTTCCAGCCGATTTTGAGACTTTGTCGTTTTCTTCACTTTTATGCTCCAAAAACGTCCAAAATGCTTCCTTTTCCAGATTTCTTCTCCAAAGTACCTAAAATGACAAAAGGAATGATTTAGGGCAATATTTGATCAAATAAATACGATTTAGGGCTTAAATGACCCCCTAAAAGCAGTACACTTTTCGCTTCATCAGTCACGAAATGGTTCTTGACAACTCCATGTTTCTAGGGTGCTTTGTCTAACATTAATGTAGGTTGAATATTTGTCTAGGTATTATTATGGAACAAGGGGGGGCGGGGGGCGGCAATACTTGTAAAATTAGGAGTAGAAGACTTAAGTTTGTATAAAAGTGTATATATTGTATGTATTGGGTATTAAAAAGAGGTATTGGTTATCGGTTTGGTGATTAATGTAAGTTACGTGTAATTAAACGTAAGGAATAAATAAATTACATTAGGGGTAAGGAAATATTTTTGGAACTTTGGTAATAATTTAGAAAGTATAAAAATGCGTTAAAAATAATTGTTAGGAGTATTGGGTATATCGGGTGTTTATTTAAATCGCGAATAGCGTTTGTTAAATTAGCAATCGTAAATAAATAAAAAGGGAATTGTTTTAGGGTTTAAAATTTCGAACCGGAGTAGGAGCAAGGTGTTGGAATGTTGTGGACTAAATATAGCCTAAGTCCTAGTGCACTTGAAAGGTATTCTAAATTTTACGTTGCTTCAAGTAAAAAGTTATACGTAAATTGTTCTCAACTAAATGTCAAGATAAGTAATTTGAGTTTATTGAATAGTATTGACCTGTAAAATAGCTGGTTGTCATAGTCCACCACCCATAAAATGAATCTTGTCCGCGAGATTCGGTCAGAGTTGGTCGTTGGAGTGTTGTCGGTGAAGAGATGCGGATACTTTTGACGGATCTGGTCTTCTCGTTCCCAAGTGAACTCGGGACATCGCTGAGAATTCCAACAAACTTTGACGATAGGAATTCTACTATGTTTCAATTGCTTGACATCACGATCCATAATTTCTACCGGCTCTTCGACGAAATTAAGCTTGTCATCGAGTTGAATCTCTTCTAACGGAATGATGAGGGATTCGTCGGATAAACACTTCTTAAGATTAGAAACATGAAAGGTATTGTGCACACTGCTGAGCTCTGGAGGAAGCTCAAGTCTGTATCCCACTGGACCGATTCTAGCTAGAATCTTAAATGGTCCAATATACCTAGGGTTCAATTTCCCGCGTTTCCCAAATCGTATCACACCTTTCCAAGGTGATACCTTCAACATTACCATGTCCCCAGCTTTGAATTCCATGGGCTTACGCCTTACATCGGCGTAACTCTTTTGACGGTCTTTGGCGGCTTTCAGTTTGTTTCGAATCTGAACAATCTTCTCGGTTGTCTCGTGAACAATTTCTTGACCGGTGAGTTGGGCATCTCCGACTTTGGCCCAACAGACAGGTGATCGGCACTTCCTCCCGTAGAGTGCTTCAAATGGTGCATCCTTTATACCTGTGCGATAACTATTGTTGTAGGAAAACTCAATCATCGGAAAATGAGTATCCCAGCTATTACCAAAATCAACTACACAGGCACGGAGCATGTCTTCTAGTGTTTGGATGGTCCTCTCACTCTAATCATCGGTTTGTGGATGATATGCTGTGCTCATATCAAGGCGAGTTCCAAAGGCATCATTAAGTAATTCCCAAAATCTTGAAGTGAATCGACTGTCTTGATCCAAAATGATTGAAACTGGTACACCATGTTTCGAGACTATCTCCTGGATGTAGACTCTGGTTAACTTATCCATCTTGTAGGTTTCTTTAATGGGCAAGAAATGAGCTGATTTGGTGAGACGATCGACGATCACCCAAATCACATCGTGATCGCTCGGTATTTTAAGGAGTTTAGTGATGAAGTCCAGAGTGATACGCTCCCATTTCCATTGAGGAATCTCTGGTTGCTATAGTAATCCAGACGGCTTCTGGTATTCGGCCTTAACTTTGGAGCAAGTAAGACATTTGCTGACATAAGTAGCAATGTCGGCCTTCATATTCGGCCACCAATACAGCTTTTTGAGGTCTTGGTACATTTTATTGGAACCTGGGTGTATGGAATATTTGGACTTGTGTGATTCGTGCATGATCAACTCTCTTAGGCCACCAAAATGTGGTATCCAACTCCTATCTTTGAAGCATAACATCCCATCGGCTCTTTTTGCAAAACCATTCTTACTTTCTGGCATACCATGAAGATTCTTCTTAGGTCGGTTCTCTGCCTTAAGTGCTTCAGCCTGAGCCTCATGAATTTTGGATGGGAGAGGTGAACTAATTGTCATACCCAATGATCTTACTCTTAGAGGTTTAAGTCGCTCTTTCCTGCTAAGGGCATCTGCAACCATGTTTGCTTTGCCAGGATGATATCAAATCTCGCAATCATAATCACTGAGTAGTTCTAGCCAACGGCGCTGCCTCATATTAAGCTCTTTTTTATCTAAGATATGTTGAAGACTTTTGTGGTCCGTGTACACTATACACTTAGTACCGTAGAGATAATGTCTCCAACTCTTTAGTGCAAAGACAACCGCTCCTAACTCCAAGTCATGAGTGGCGTAATTCTTCTCATGAACTTTGAGTTGTCGAGAAGCGTAAGCTATGACCTTTTCCTTCTGCATCAAGACAGCCCCAAGTCCTTTATGCGAAGCATCACAATAAACTACAAATTCCTTCGGGCAATGCCAAAATCGGCGCACTGCAAAGCTTTTGCTTCAACAACTGAAAGGCGGATTCTTGTTTCTCTCCTCATTCGTACTTATGATTCTTCTACGTTAGCTTGGTCAAAGGCTTCGCTATCTTAGAGAAACTCTCGATGAATCTTCTGTAGTACCCGTCAAGACCTAGAAATTGACGAATCTCTGTGGGAATCTCTGTGGCAAGACCTAGAAATTGATTATATCAGCCCGTGAGAAGATTTCGATTAGTCGTATGGCCATTTCTCAAACATCAATCAACATGTAGTTTATTCACCCTTCTCCCCCTCAAAAATTGCATATGACTGCCATTTTTGATTGAACGAGTGAATAAGAATACCATCAACGGTAAGTAGATCCACTTGATAACTGACATTTTGTTTATTCACCCTTCTCCCCCTCAAAAATTGCATATGACAGCCATTTTTGATTGAACGAGTGAATAAGAATACCGTCACCGGTAAGTAAATCCACTTGATGACTGACATTTAGTTTATTCACACTTCTCCCCCTCAAAAATTGCATATGAGGTTGCCATTTTTGATAGAACAAGTGAATAAGAATATACTCCACAATGTACGTTGATCCACTTGATGACTGAATGAGCATGGGAAGAGCATGAAGCTTATTGATGAGAATGGTCATAAACAAGTAGATTTCTCTTCTTTCGAAGATAAAGCGCACTCAAGCGTACGCCTTTCTTTTCTTTGAGGAACGGGGCCTGGAGTGTTTTCAGCAGACGCCATTATGTTGACATTGACGCCCGAGGCTTGAACTGCAGTGTTCAAACGTCATTGTCGTTGAAGAACAAGGCTTGAACTGATGTGATCAAACGTCATTGTCGTTGAAGAACGAGGCTTGAACTGATGTGTTCAAACGTCATTTCTCTCTTTTCTACTTCTCTCAGCTAACTCGTTACCAACCCCATTATCATTCAGTCGGCTCTTTGTCGTGACTACTGATGGAGAAAACCCAATATGATGAACTTGAGACTGAAGTAAAATAACCCGAACTTGTGACTTAAACTTGCACTATTTTCTGACTAAGAACCAATACTGAGAATTTTAATAAAGGTAGAACCATTTACCCATCCAACCATCCTTAACTGTATATGAACTTCTCTCGAATTATCCACAGCTTTTTGTGACACTTGAGCACTACAACGTAACTCCTTTAAAGTGATAGCTATACTCTGTGAGCACAACAACGTAACTCCTTACATCAGGTATAACTAGATAACTCAAGTCGTAATCATTCTAAAGGTTATAAGCTCGAACAAGGATCTCGAAGAATCATGCATCCAACCAACCCCGATATCTTAAGATACTAAGTACACGCACCCGTGAAATTTCACTTCAACCTCAAATAAATAATAGTGAATTAACGCCGTAGTCACATCTTGTGGTTTAAATGCCCAGATCTAGCCCTTTTTTATCTTTTAAATGAACGTTGATAATGGTTTTATCCCGATCATTGTCAAAAGCGCATAACCCCGTAAAACTTTGTTATAGCCAAAATGCCATGAAGTGTCTCAAAAATCATCCAATACATGAAGTACACACTTTATCCCTTCTTCGAGGTTGAAACCGTAGCACCAAAATCAACTAAGATCCGGAAATGCACTTTTCTTTCTCCAGGATAGTTCCATCATCACGGAATTTTACAAATCTATGATTTAAACCGAGAAATAGATTCTTTCGCGGGATTTTACAAAACCAAGAAGAAACCTTTGAGACAATGATAAATTGAATGTGTCACGACAAATTTGGTTTTGGTGAATATCTGTTTGGGGGAACATGCAAGAGATAAGCAACAATTCTTCTCCCATATGTAGAATACTTCACAAACCATACTAAGTAAAGTAGTATAAACTACTTCCCCCTGGAGGTTGACCTTATATCATCAAAGTACACGTTTCTCCCCCATGATGGTTTCGAACATTCGGAAGCATCATTGACGTGTACGACTATATACACGAGAAGATCTTGTCTGGAGCAACCATCTTGAAAAATCAACTCTTTAACCAACTACGTTATTCTGTCGGCTATTTCTGTGACCACTTGGTGAAGTAAACCCGATATTCCTAACTAGAAAATGAATTAGAATTCCCCAAATTTGTTACTTAAGCTTGCACTGTTGTTGGAAGAACGGTGTAGAGAATTTGTGCACCATGCAAATCTCTAAGTACTCAATATTATCCCTACAAAGTATGAGACTTTCATCACCTCTTGCGATTATCCACATCGTCTTCTGCAGGTGACACTGAGTACTATAATGTAACTCCTTTAAGTGATAGTTAACCAGGTCTTCAACCATCCACCCCGACTTCTGGAAACTAGATAAACCAAGTCTTCAACTTAAATCTTAAGCACGAGCAAGTTATCATTGAAAGTCATGGATCCAACCATCCCCGACTTCAATATAAAATAAGTACGCGCCTTCGTGAAATTCCATTTCAATCTCAAATTAGTAATTGTAAAACCCAGAATTCTAAAACATGTAAAAAGACCAAAATGCCCTTACAATCTAAAATTTTGATTTAACAAGTCCTTAATGCACCGAATTGATCCTGAAGCTTGGTAAACTAATAAATTACGAAACCAAATAATCCTAAGCTACAATTGATACGTTTAAAAGTTACATTGGACCTTTTTAAATCTTACTCTAGCCGAATATTACATATAGCATACAAATATATTATTTTGAATTTTAAGGAACAAATAAATTTGGAAGATTATCAATCTTGTTATTATGATTTGGTCCTATCCTCATTAAGCCGAAATTCTTGCCTCTCCTCCACTCCAAAATCTCGGCATTACCCTATTAAAAATCATTCCTATCTTTTCTTCTCCTAAAACATAAAACCGAACCACATAAAACCCTAAAACTCTCAACACAAAACAAAAAACTCTGCTGCCTCTTTGATCTTGCTGCTGTGTCGAGCCTTTAACCCCACCAAAGGAGGCTTAATCTCAATCCTAATTGGTGTCTCATCCATTCTAAGGTAACCATGTAGTCCATGCTATGACCCATTCGAATTCTTGAATCAAAAACTAATTAAAACTTGCTTGTCCTTATGTTTTTTTTTCCTGCTGCTGTCGATCAAAAGGAAGAGGAAGAAACATTCGTGTGGTGTTTTGATCTCTTGTTTCCCGTGTTCTTCGTGGTCTACGAGGGTATTGTATCTCTTTTGTCCAATCTTTGTTCAAGTTCTTGTGTGTATTCGAATGATAGATCACATAATAAATCACATAAAATCATAAACAAAAAAACCCTAACAACTAATATATATGGATCGACCCAGGAGCTATGTAATGAATTTAAAACGTTTTGAATATGTTAAGACCTGTTTTAATCAACCTAAATATGTTATGGACTCACCTAAAAATCGTTTGATGTCAAGAATTAATGAACGGGATGAAGAAACCCTAAGTATATGCATGATTCTGTGATAACTGTTTCTGATCTGGAACTTTTCTCGACTTTAACCGGCTGTAAATAAATGATGTGAACGGGTATTGTAATGGTTTTTGAGTCTAAAACTAAGTTCAATGAAGTGGCTACCTGGGAAAATTTAGTTTGTAATTTTTGGAGGCCTGGAAGGTTACTTTTCGATTTTTGTAAAATTATGTGTCTGATCGGATTTGTAAAGTCTGGAAAAACAGTCCGGGTTTTTCATTTATCATTTTCAAACCATAAGGAATTAGGATGTGTCCTTTTATCTGAGTAATATATCACATGTTAGCTAATTACTGGAATTTTTGTAGAATTTTATAAATTTTCTAGACTGGGAAAGAAGATGAAAAATGGTCGGGTGTTTTTAATTAATCCGGTTCTGGAACAGGTTGGGAAAAAGGATTTTTAGTTCGTATCTAGAAAACTTAATAAAATCTGGAAAAATTACATAAAATACTCAAGACCCTGGGGAACGTCTGTGAATTTTTATAGATTTTATTTCGAAGGTTTAATATGGTTTACAAATTATTCAAAACGAGTCCAGTTAATACCTGAAAACTGTCAAGACATGTAAAAAGGGTGTAAATTGTTATTTTCCTAAGCTAAGGGTTATAAATTGTGAATCGTGAAACTTGAGGGTATAATTCGTATAATAAGTTAATTTGAAGGTACACTCTGTAATCTTGGAAAATAAAATGCGTGATGTGTTAATAAATTAATGAGAGGGGTTAAAATGTAAACTATGTAAATCTAGGGTTTCATTTTGTAACTTTGATAAGTAAAGGGGTATAAAGTGTAAATTATGAAACCTAAAGGACTAAAAGAGTAACTTGAGGAATCTAAAAGCTTAAAAAGAGGAAACCTTCTAAATATGGAAACTTGCTAAAGTTGGAAAGTTACTTAAAATGGAAAGGGTTGTGATTCGTTTCTACCCCTCTAGGTGTGAAGAAGGAGAGGACCTGATTCTGTTTCATCTTATTCATTTCTGAGTTGTTTTTGCTTTTGGAATAAGGTACAGATATTCTGACCTTCTCTGTAAGGTTTCCTATGACCTCTTTCATGTTCTGATCTGTTTAGCCTCTGATTTGATACCTGGGACTTGACCTCATGATAATGAACCCCTGCATTTATATCCTGTCTTGAACCCTAATATGAACCCTAATATGATACCTGACATTTGATACCTTGCTATGAATCCTTTGCCTTGAACCTTTGACCTATTATATGAACCTAAACTGTGAAGCCTTTTAATTCTTACCTGAAAATGATTTGAGAAAAAGCCATTTTAAAATGATGACTACAAATGTGATACAATACTCTTTTAATTGGGATTTTACTAACTTTTATGAAGACCATTTTAAAAGGTTATCTTTATGAAAAACCATTTTGAAAGATCATTTTAAGAAGATCATTATTAAGAGATTATTTAAATGGACTCTTAATTAGAAACCTTTTTAAATGAACTGTTACTATGGAACCTGGATTATTGACCTCCTGATATTGACCTGCTGATATTGACCTGCTGATATTGACCTTCTGATATTGGACCTTCTGATATGACATCCTGATTTTGATATGAACCTTTGACCTTCGACCTTTGACTCCCAGTTTGATACCCGAGCCAAATTTGTGACCCTAGCCATGAAGGTAACATGGCCGTGTCTGTGATGCACCACTGGCATGACTAGTGTGTAGCCCTAGTGATTTGGTTACACCGTCCCCATCCTGATTCTGATATGTGCACACTCCCGTTATTATGGCCAATATGATTTGTTCTGGGGGGCGAATGGATGCATCCTAGACCTGTTCTGTTTCTGATATATCTGGTATGTCTGGTGACTGGTACTGTGTGCAATACATGCCTTTCACAACCCTGGGAGCTTGCAACTCCAACCCCTGGAGGTATCCCCTCACCCTGTCCTGGTATGCTGAGGTCACCCTCCATACACCCTGGTATGTGATTTGATATGATATGTTTCTGGGCTCGTGGTGGATTACTGTCCTAAACCTTTACTCTCTCTCTGTACCTTTACTTATCTATTTCGTTATACTATATCTGTTCTTTTCCTTTTACTTTCATTTCTTTTGCTTTCGTTTCCGTTTATTATATATCTGTTCACTGGGCTTTTTAAGCTCAGCCGCACGTTTCTTTTCGTGTGCGGCAGGTTTTAGTTGGAAGCTGGGTATGAGTGAAGAGACTTTTGGACTTAGAAGACCATGATAGTTTTTCTGAAATAGAAGTTTGTAGAAGGTTTTGCTTTGACAGACTTAGTATTTAGTTTTGTTTCTCGCTTGTAATCTGGTAGTTTCAGTATTTCATTTGTAACCTTTGAAATTCTATTGTATTATTTAAGTCGTATGTTATGCTTGCCTTTGATATGTCACCATTTGCGTGACACTTCTACCCTTGCCGGGTTGGGGTGTTACAATTATGGTATCAGAGACCAGGCTGCGACTTGTAATACATTTACCCTTGACCTGTGAAGTTTGGACCACTAGGTTTCCACTGTAGGCGCTCATAAGATAACCTGTAAGAATTGCTCTCGGATTTCCCCTGTAGGAACATAAGTTATGACTAGTAAGGATCTAGGTTGGCATTAGGAATCTGTTTGATGTTCCTGTTGTGCTTATGTTCCCCCTGCTCTTTCATGTTTAGTTTCTTGAGTTCATGAGTAGTTTAGACATCTGTCGGATTCTAGTGCTTAGCATCGCGAATGTCATTTTCAGAATGGCACCCCCCGCACACAACAAGCGCCGTTGGACAATCGCTTTTCCTACTGGCCGTAGATGGATTGGGAAACTGAGGCGGACTGCAAGGAGGATCTCAATTCCTGCGAGTATGTGGCCGTGCCGTATTGAAGAAAAGATGACCATGGAGAATCGAGACGGAATGGAGGTGCAGGTGTACAGTACAAAGATAACCGATAAAGACGAAGTCATAACCAGATACCCGGGAGAGTGTCCCAGGTTTGTTGAAGAAAATGGAGTTGTGCGAGCTGAGCCTCGCAATTTGGATGGCCTTGTGGACGGCGAAGCAAATGGAAGGAGAGACTCTGAAGATGGCTTTGCCAGGCGACCCCTGCCACAGCCTGAGGGGAACCATAACGGATGGCTCAGCGAAGATGATGAAGATTTGGAGTCCACTGCAAGCAACTCGATCTAGGGTTAGGATTAGAGCTCAAGCCATTTATGCTATTAGTGTTTAAGACCATGTTTGGATTCCTTTGACATTAGTACCTTATTTGGATTTCGGGTTTTCCTAAGTATTTTTACAATAAGGCTTGAGATATGGTTGAGGTATTATATGCGATACGTGTTAAGTCATGGTTCTCAATCTTTTAGGTTTTGTTCTGCGTGTAACCTGCTTCCACTATCCGCTGTGTTTTCTACTTCTTTGCAAATTTCGAGGACGAAAATTTTCTTTTAGAGGGGAAGAGTTGTAAAACCCAGAATTCTAAAACATGTAAAAAGACCAAAATGCCCTTACAATCTAAAATTTTGATTTAACAAGTCCTTAATGCACCGAATTGATCCTGAAGCTTGGTAAACTAATAAATTACGAAACCAAATAATCCTAAGCTACAATTGATACGTTTAAAAGTTACATTGGACCTTTTTAAATCTTACTCTAGCCGAATATTACATATAGCATACAAATATATTATTTTGAATTTTAAGGAACAAATAAATTTGGAAGATTATCAATCTTGTTATTATGATTTGGTCCTATCCTCATTAAGCCGAAATTCTTGCCTCTCCTCCACTCCAAAATCTCGGCATTACCCTATTAAAAATCATTCCTATCTTTTCTTCTCCTAAAACATAAAACCGAACCACATAAAACCCTAAAACTCTCAACACAAAACAAAAAACTCTGATGCCTCTTTGATCTTGCTGCTGTGTCGAGCCTTTAACCCCACCAAAGGAGGCTTAATCTCGATCCTAATTGGTGTCTCATCCATTCTAAGGTAACCATGTAATCCATGCTATGATCCATTCGAATTCTTGAATCAAAAACTAATTAAAACTTGCTTGTCCTTATGTTTTTTTTTTCCTGCTGCTGTCGATCAAAAGGAAGAGGAAGAAACATTCGTGTGGTGTTTTGATCTCTTATTTCCCGTGTTCTTCGTGGTCTACGAGGGTATTGTATCTCTTTTGTCCAATCTTTGTTCAAGTTCTTGTGTGTATTCGAATGATAGATCACATAATAAATCACATAAAATCATAAACAAAAAAACCCTAACAACTAATATATATGGATCGACCCAGGAGCTATGTAATGAATTTAAAACGTTTTGAATATGTTAAGACCTGTTTTAATCAACCTAAATATGTTATGGACTCACCTAAAAATCGTTTGATGTCAAGAATTAATGAACGGGATGAAGAAACCCTAAGTATATGCATGATTCTGTGATAACTGTTTCTGATCTGAAACTTTGCTCGACATTAAACGGCTGTAAATAAATGATGTGAACGGGTATTGTAATGGTTTTTGAGTCTAAAACTAAGTTCAATGAAGTGGCTACCTGGGAAAATTTAGTTTGTAATTTTTGGAGGCCTGGAAGGTTACTTTTCGATTTTTGTAAAATTATGTGTCTGATCGGATTTGTAAATTCTGGAAAAACAGTCCGGGTTTTTCATTTATCATTTTCAAACCATAAGGAATTAGGATGTGTCCTTTTAGCTGAGTAATATATCACATGTTAGCTAATTACTGGAATTTTTGTAGAATTTTATAAATTTTCTAGACTGGGAAAGAAGATGAAAAATGGTCGGGTGTTTTTAATTAATCCGGTTCTGGAACAGGTTGGGAAAAAGGATTTTTAGTTCGTATCTAGACAACTTAATAAAATCTGGAAAAATTACATAAAATACTCAAGACCTGGGGAACGTCTGTGAATTTTTATAGATTTTATTTCGAAGGTTTAATATGGTTTACAAATTATTCAAAACGAGTCCAGTTAATACCTGAAAACTGTCAAGACATGTAAAAAGGGTGTAAATTGTTAATTTCCTAAGCTAAGGGTTATAAATTGTGAATCGTGAAACTTGAGGGTATAATTCGTATAATAAGTTAATTTGAAGGTACACTCTGTAATCTTGGAAAATAAAATGCGTGATGTGTTAATAAATTAATGAGAGGGGTTAAAATGTAAACTATGTAAATCTAGGGTTTCATTTTGTAACTTTGATAAGTAAAGGGGTATAAAGTGTAAATTATGAAACCTAAAGGACTAAAAGAGTAACTTTAGGAATCTAAAAGCTAAAAAGAGGAAACCTTCTAAATATGGAAACTTGCTAAAGTTGGAAAGTTACTTAAAATGGAAAGGTTGTGATTCTTTTCTACCCCTCTAGGTGTGAAGAAGGAGAGGACCTGATTCTGTTTCATCTTATTCATTTCTGAGTTGTTTTTGCTTTTGGAATAAGGTACAGATATTTTGACCTTCTCTGTAAGGTTTCCTATGACCTCTTTCATGTTCTGATCTGTTTAGCCTCTGATTTGATACCTGGGACTTGACCTCATGATAATGAACCCCTGCATTTATATCCTGTCTTGAACCCTGATATGAACCATAATATGATACCTGACATTTGATACCTTGCTATGAATCCTTTGCCTTGAACCTTTGACCTATTATATGAACCTAAACTGTGAAGCCTTTTAATTCTTACCTGAAAATGATTTGAGAAAACGCCATTTTAAAATGATGACTACAAATGTGATACAATACTCTTTTAATTGGGATTTTACTAACTTTTATGAAGACCATTTTAAAAGGTTATCTTTATGAAAAACCATTTTGAAAGATCATTTTAAGAAGATCATTATTAAGAGATTATTTAAATGGACTCTTAATAAGAAACCTTTTTAAATGAACTGTTACTATGGAACTTGGATTATTGACCTCCTGATATTGACCTGCTAATATTGACCTGCTGATATTGACCTTCTGATATTGGACCTTCTGATATGACATCCTGATTTTGATATGAACCTTTGACCTTCGACCTTTGACTCCCAGTTTGATACCCGAGCCAAATTTGTGACCCTAGCCATGAAGGTAACATGGCCGTGTCTGTGATGCACCACTGGCATGACTAGTGTGTAGCCCTAGTGATTTGGTTATACCGTCCCCATCCTGATTCTGATATGTGCACACTCCCGTTATTATGGCCAATATGATTTGTTCTGGGGGGCGAATGGATGCATCCTAGACCTGTTCTGTTTCTGATATATCTGGTATGTCTGGTGACTGGTACTGTGTGCAATACATGCCTTTCACAACCCTGGGAGCTTGCAACTCCAACCCCTGGAGGTATCCCCTCACCCTGTCCTGGTATGCTGAGGTCACCCCTCCATACACCCTGGTATGTGATTTGATATGATATGTTTCTGGGCTCGTGGTGGATTACTGTCCTAAACCTTTACTCTCTCTCTGTACCTTTACTTATCTATTTCGTTATACTATATCTGTTCTTTTCCTTTTACTTTCATTTCTTTTGCTTTCGTTTCCGTTTATTATATATCTGTTCACTGGGCTTTTTAAGCTCAGCCGCACGTTTCTTTTCGTGTGCGGCAGGTTTTAGTTGGAAGCTGGGTATGAGTGAAGAGACTTTTGGACTTAGAAGACCATGATAGTTTTTCTGAAATAGAAGTTTGTAGAAGGTTTTGCTTTGACAGACTTAGTATTTAGTTTTGTTTCTCGCTTGTAATCTGGTAGTTTCAGTATTTCATTTGTAACCTTTGAAATTCTATTGTATTATTTAAGTCGTATGTTATGCTTGCCTTTGATACGTCACCATTTGCGTGACACTTCTACCCTTGCCGGGTTGGGGGTTACATTCCATTTCAATCTCAAATTAGTAATACCAAATCAACCCCGTAATCACTTTCACATTCATATACCCAAATACTAGCCGTGACGTGTGTGTCCTCGTGAAATTTTGTAGATCCAAACATACCACTCTTTTTGGCCAAATAATTATACCAAAAATATAACACTTTGTATTAAAAAAAGGGCCAATTCTACAAATAGCCCGGTCTATTAAGGTGTTGGGCTTTTTTAGCCCCAAAAAAGTCGCTTTCTCAAAATAGCCCAAGAAATAAGCGACCAAATGTGAGAGCGACATGTGGCGTGTACTTTTTGGCCCCTAGCGAAAAGTCGCTTAAAAAGTCAAAAAGTCACTTAAAATCTAGCAAAAGTCGATTAAAAAAGCAACTTTTTGGCTGCAAAAAGACACAAATAGTAAGTCGCTTAATTGACAAAAAAGTCGCTTTAAGCGACTTTTTGAAAGTCGCTTATTTCTTGGGCTATTTTGAGAAAGCGACTTTTTTGGGGCTAAAAAAGCCCAACACCTTAATAGACCGGGCTACTTGTATATTTGGCCCTTAAAAAAATACATTTGAATAATTAAAATTCAGCCCAATGTGTCATTTTCGGTTCAAGAGATATAGGTAAGTTTTCAGCTCAAAACAATATGTGGATAAACATTTTTAAGCCCAAGAAGAGTCCGGATCCAACCAAGACGCAGCCCACATCAATTTATCATACCGTGCCCAAACATAACAAGACAATTATTTAGCAGGCCTAGTCCAACAACGTTATACCATTTAATTTAAATGAGCCTAACACCCCTTTTAACCTTAAATTCGGACAGCCCATAGACCAATCCGTTCAATGAAATAACCAAATCCATTCTTAAACCCGATCCAATCTAATTAACCTAAGTCCATATCCGTGTAGACTGATATAACATGGTACCCTAATCACACTTAACATTTGACCTAAACCTAATCTCTTATTATCCGCCCCCATCTTTCCCTTTTGCAGTCATCACACACACTCCTAATTTTTCCCATCAAAGTAAGCATAATTGTTATCTCACTTATCCCATCATCAAAGAATGATAAAAAAAAATAAACCCTTTTCTACTTTTTGGTTTTTCACGGATGAAGAACACAAGAAGTTGTTGCTTCCAAATCTATGTATGGGTCTCGGGTAACGTTATATGATTCTTGTATTTTTTCCGTTTTGTACATCGAAACAAAGGATGAATATGAACACATTTGTTCTTGTTCTCTTCAAAAGATGTTTCGTATATTAACAAGATGCTTGTCTTCTTAACAGATCAGTGATATTATATTCCTTTTTGTGCTCGATTTTTGAGGTCAATGGCTATTGTTATAGCACTCGAATAGAAAAAACTGAGATCAATAGATACTTTCAATTTCTGTGTTTAAGATCTATGAAGATATGAATTCAACTAAAAGAAATCTGTTAAAGATTAGACAAAAAGTTGAAACATTGCTGAGATCTTTTGTTCTTTTTTGTGTTTGTTGAAGTTGTAAGATCTATGATGGTTTGTCTTTATGTGTTACTGGACTTTTAATTTCTGATAAGCTATGTTGTAAGACAAAAGAACTGAGATCTTGTTTCATATCGAGTCTTGGATTAGAGGTAGATTAAGAGTTGGAGTTGTTGTAAATATGTGACGAAGGGATTAAGTTACTAGAGATTTATTGTAGTTTGTTGGTCGTTAGTTTTTTTTTGTGTTAGACGAGGTGTGATGGGTTTAGGGATATGGATTTGTTAAAATAGTTGTTGTTGTCGTTTCAGGTTTTCTCCTTTTCACCTCCTTTCTTCTGTTTTTGTTCGACCTTTTTTTTTTCTTGTTAATGGACCGAGGATTGTTAAATACTGAGGTTCAAAAGAGTCTGTGGTATTTTTAGTTTGTGGTCTTCTGTTCTTCATCTTAATTCTTCTATAGACAAATCACAACTTTTGAAGAAAATTTGACAGCATTTAGTTTAGATTATCTTGATAAATGGTCTTCAAAAAGGCATATCGCAGTGGCAAAATGCAGACACAAGTCGCAGTAGATAGATCAGTCAAAACGCAGCCATCAAAACGCAGTTGACCGGTTAAAACACAGTTGACCGGTTAAAACGCAGTTGACCAGTCACTTTCGTGCTTTACCATAAAAACCGGATCCGGATTAACTCTTTCTTCAAAATGCAACCAAGAACATGTGTTCAAACCGCAACCAAGAAAAACTACAATCTTCAAAATAAAACACCACCAAATAACTTAATTGAACCAAAGCAAACAAACAAGTACACCCGCGGTCGAATTAAAACAGTTTCAAAACAACTTCAAAACAGCTTAAAAAAAACGTGAGTCGAACCACAAAAATCAACACAACTAACAACCTGTCTCTGATACCAATTGTAGGATCGATTCAATATGTTGATTATGTGGGATTCGGGAGGTTTTGGATTCTGGAAGAACAAATCCATGGTTAGAGTTAGAGAGAGAGAGTAAAGTGTGGGAAGTTCTAGTTAGAGAAACACACTAGTTGTGTTGTGTGTGTGTATTAAAATGAACAACCAACCCTTTCCCTTGGGTGAGAAAGGGTATTTATACTTATACATAAAACGCCCCACATGGGCTGTGGAGTGAGCTGACAGTGGATAAAGACCCGACCCAACTCCACAAATACTACTATGACTAAACTATTATTACGATAACTAAACTAATACTAACAAAACTAAGAGCTACGCTAAGCATGAAAATACACGAGGTGACCAATCCTTTTTCTTAATCCTAACGCTAATGTTGATTACTAACTCCACCTTTTCAATCCATCGAGTATATTCCAATGCACCTCATTTAACATCAAACTCTTTTGGCTTGCATGCCGTAAATTCCTTATACGTGCATCCAGTTGTGTTGTTGTTATTTCCATTTCCGCCTATATCATTGGTGTCGTCATTTCTGCTTCCGTGGTTTCCCGAGTTATTGATATGATTGCCAACCTGAGTGATAATAGTAAGAAGCAAGTTTTGAAGCTGTTGAGCGATGATAGCGGCAAAATAAGGATTTCTACCATCGTTGTTATCGTTGTTACTAAAGCCGCGACCACCTCCTCTACCTCTACGTTCACTAGTCCTTCCACCCCTTAGTGTCGCACCTCCTCGGTTAGTGTTGCTGGTTGTCCTCCTTGATGCCATTGTCTCTATATGGAAGGACATTTAGTGAACGTCAGAGATGAGGAAAACCGTTGACTATCCAATCTATACTTACCGTTCTCACAAAACCATGTCACAAGCTGTTTCCTAAAGGGTGCCAATGCTGATCAACGTAAGCATGGTTACATATGTCCATGTGAGTCGTGATGCATTTATAATTATGTTGGCCACATAATTATAATTGCCTCCTTTCACATGTGTACATATCACCAAACACACATATCTCGACGATCGACGTTACTTAAATGGTGAAGGAGTAGTGTGGTTATCTGGGGAGTGTCTCACTTGGTACATAGGGATCCTTCCTAGGTGTTTGAGTCAAGGAGAGTTTACTTTCTAATGATTCCTCAAAAGTATCCTCAAGACAAATTTCATCCTCGAGCAAAATCATCAAATTTCTACAGCTAAGTAATAACCTTTATTTAACTTAATCTTATGTCTCATCAAACAAGAACTGTCACAAGATCAAGTTAAATAGTCAGTTATTACTGAGCTCCACACTTTTGATGACTCGACTAAATTCTGAGATTTCCCTATCAATATAAATACTATAACATCCAATAGCGTGGATATAAACGAAAAAGTTCTAAGTATGCAAGGCGATAGGGAGGAAAGTCTCAACGTATATAGTAGTTATAGTCTAGGCACTAAATGCAACCTAGTTCTTTATAACCAAGTCTCTGATACCAATCTGTAACACCCCCAAATTACCGCAGCGGAACAAGGTATAGAAAACGACCTCTAAATGAGACGTTTTGAAATGTTACCATTCGAATTATTTAAATCAAAGTTAATACAAGAAGTTCCAAAGTATATGATTACATAAACATTTTCAAAGTGTATCGAATGGTAAAGGATAAAGGAATAAGTCTCCAAAGTATGCAAATGACTCTAAAATCCAAGCATCCACTATCGCCTTATAAACCTGAGATAAACATGCTAAAAAGTGTCAACCAAAGGTTGGTGAGTTCATAGAGTTTAGTTTAGTTGTAAAGCATTTGAATAAAGTTTCCACAGCAAAGGCATTGTAAATCCACTCAGTCCCAAGTCCCGCCCATACAAGACTTACAGCCTATGTGTTTACAACCCACTGCTAAAGTATGAGTAGGGCATATGTGTATAGTTGAATTGTAAGCCCTTGAATAAAGTTACCAAAGCAAAGGCATTGTAAATCCACTCAGTCCCAAGTCCAGCCCATACAAGACTTGCAACCTGTGTACTTACAACCCACTGCTAAAGTATGAGTAGGACATATGTGTATACGATATATAAGCACTTAATGTAATGAATAGCAACAAACTGAACCTCCCGACGGTGTATAAATGTATCATAAGAATACCGGATTATATTCACCCAAGGTCAAGAATTGTAGGACACAAGGGTGGGGGCGTCAGCCCGATAGTTACTATCAATACCTCTCCAACGGCTCCTATCCAGGAGTTAAACAGTTGCTAAGAATAATGTGTATATGAATAAGTTTAACCCATTAAGGAATATAAAAGCGTAGCGTATCATAAAAGTATAAAAGTTTTGAGTACTTGCATCAGTATGTAAATCATGTATTTGATAAACGAGTAAAGTATTTCTAAGCATGTATCTCCCCCAAATAGTTTAAAATGATTAATAAAATCGTAAGAGTGGGGCTATGACTCACCTTAACCGTAGCAGTCAAAGTAATCTGATGTTAAATGTAATACAAGAATAGCTCCAACACACGACCCGAATAGTAGGGAAGTCTGAGATTTTGATGGTTTAAGATTGGCTTGATGTGAATAATGATTGTGGAAAAATATCAGATAACGAATTGGTTCGTGATGAGAATGGATGATATGCTTAAAATGCTTAAAGTTCAAAAATAATATTATATATAATATTATCCTGTTTTTATGTTTATTGAATCCGTAAATATCGTCTCTTCAAAAGTTGGTGGATGATAAGTTATGTTTATTCGTTAAAAATCCGTTATATAAATTTATATACGTATCGTTTGTTATATAAATCGTACGAATTGTAAAATGGCTTTTTAGGACAAAATGTAATAAACTCTTTTATGGAAATATGTAAGGAAATAAGTTACTGAATGGTCCTTGAAGTTATATGAAATTTACACTTTTAACCCTAACGGTGAAACTTTTGCACCGTTAGTCCCTAGTTAGATTTTAATTACATTTTTAGTCCAAAACATTCAAATATGACATTTTAAGACCTCTAGTTACTGTATGTTTCTTTTCTACCCTTAAGTTATCAAATTGACAGTTTTGACAATAGTTTTTGTGAAAGTTACAATTTATACCCGATTTGCATAAATATTTGCATTTTAAGTCCAAAAGTCATAAACTTATGAGTTTAAGTTTTCCGAAAGTTTTATAAGCTTCAAACAACTTAATCAAGTTTATAAACACTGCTTATTTCATAAAAGAGCTTATTTTTAGCTTAATGGGCTTTTAGCGAATTAAAGACAGGCCCAATAAACGTTAACGATCCAAAAGGTTTTAAATTGTTTTGGGCTTGGTTTTGGGCTTATTTTATAGTCTCAATAACATAACCAAACTGCTTATATTATTGCTTATTCGAATTAGCTTATATGAGCTTATTGGGCTTATTGGCCCACTTGGTAAAACATTAAGTTTTTAAACTGTTTTCGAGTGCAATAGCTTGCACATTTAAAAAGGCGTTATATAAGCTTATTAGAAGAGCTTATTGATGAGTGTGTAAATACTCATCATTTTACACCCATTAAAGACACAAAAATGACTAAAAACACCCAAATAGATCATATATTACTGCAAATATTCTTGGTTTGTGTTTTTATGTGTTTCAGGTACAAAAGGATTGAAAACGAGGCAAAAACAGACAAAACCGAGCACAAGATTGGAAAAGCGTGAAAAGCCGAGGACGGGGAAGAAATTTACGAGTTTGGACCAGGATAATGCTCAAATTGTCAAAGTCAACTTCCAAGAATGTTGAAATGTCACAAATATCCCTTGGAGATGATTTTCAGAAAATACATGATTGGTCCCTGAAGTTTAAAACTTGGCAAGTTTGGTCCTTGAAGTTTCCTAAATTACAATTTGGTCCTTGTGATTAAATCTACAAAAACCGGATCAAACTAAAACCTATTAAACTCACTAAACCCAGCCAACCCATTTCTATCCTATAAATTAACCCAGCCCACACACAAAACATAAACCCAAGCCCAAAACCATTAAACCCGATCCAACCCACCACCCTTAGCTAATACCAGAGTTTGACTCAGTCAAACTCATCTTCCTTCCCACTTGACCCGCCAAACCATACCACCCTTACCCACCGTTTCTACTGCAAAACCACCCCTTATCCCTGACACTCCACCTCCCCCCTCCTCCAATGAGAAGCCTTCACAAGCTAACCCCCCACATGCTCAGAAAATGTTAAAACCCACGTGACTATTTTTCCCGCGAAAAATGGATATGAACGAGTGAGATTGATTTGATCTAATCCAACGAGTGGGATTTGCTGAGGAAGAGTCAGAGAAGCTTTTGGGATTGTTATTTAAAGAAAAGAAGACACACAGAGATTAATGTCACTGTTTTTAGACCATTCGTAGTGTAATTGTGTAACACCCCGACCCGACAAGGGTAGAGATATCACAAATACATGGTTTCATATCAGATAAACATAGTATCCATGAATAAAATAGCGGAAGTCAAATACATAATCCCACAATAAGTCAACATGACTTATATCCAAAATGAAAGGAAATAAAAGAAGTACATAAGTTCAATGCCTAAACAATGGCAACATAATGTCTAAGGAAATCATGTGATAGATAAGCTATAAAGAACAAGCTCCACTCAGGTGCACTCAAACCCCAAAGCCATGCCCAGCTCCTAGCTTAAATACCTGCCGTGTGGAAAGAAAACACGGCTGAGCTACACGAGCTCAGTGAACAGATATAACGGTAACAAGCAGTAGGATAAGAAATAATAATAACAGTATGCATAAATAAAGTTAAGCATCAATGTGAAGTAGCAAGAATGAAAGATGAAGAGTAAAGGTGTAGGAAAACAGTAATCCTCTACGAGCCCAGTATCAGTAATTCAGTAACAGTAATCAGTGTAATCATGTAACCATATAATCATATAGAGGGGAGACCTCTCAGTAAACCAGTAATTATGAGGGGAGTCCTCAATCAATAAATGGAGTGATCAGCTCCCAGTATGTGAAAGACGTGTATCGCACACACCATCAGTCACCAGCAATAATATATATCATGTAACAGGTCAGGTCAGGTCAAGTCTAGGATGCATCCATACGCCCCAGGTGGCCAGAATCTGCCTCTACGTAAATCATAATCATAACAGGGACGGGATAGGTCATCACTCTCCTACCCTAGAGTCATGCCATCGGTGCATCGACTGACATGGACATGAAACCCTCATGCCTAGTGAGTGGCTCGTAGTATCAAACTGTGGGTTAAGGTCAGGTATCATGTATCATGTATCAGGTGTCATGCATCAGGAATCAGTATCATGTATCAGGTGTCAGGATTATGTATCAGGTATCATCAAGAATCAGTATCATGTACTAGGTATCAGGTTCAAGTATCGGGTGTTAGGTTCAAGTATCGGGTGTTAGGTTCAAGTATTAGGTGTCAGGTTCAAGTATCGGGTGTTAGGTTCAAGTATCAGGTGTCAGGTGGACCAGGTCATGATTTATATCAGGGTTTAAGGCATGGTTTAGAACAAAGGATCAGGACAGGAGTTCAAACAAGGGTTCAAGTTGAATGGTTCATATAAAATATTTCAAAGTTCAAGTCAGGGTTTATAGTAAGGTTCATGACAATTCATTATAAGAAGACAGGCAAGGTTCACAGAACAAGGAAACATAAAAATGAACCAGAAGTCAGAAAATGAGACGAAGGCACCTTACTAGAGAAGGGCAGAATATCTGTACCTTATTGCTGACAAAGGAAACACACTGAAATAAGATGATCAAGATCACAGGACTACTCTCTCTTCACACCTAGAGGAGTAAAGACATGGTTACTAAAGATCCCATTTCCATATTAAGTAACTTTCTATTTTTAGCAGGTTTCCATTTTAAGAAAGTTTCCTTATTTAGCAAGTTTCCAAAATTAGCAGATTTCTATAATGAGTAAGGTTTAAGTATTATGATTTAGTTAAGTCTTTAATTTAGTCTCATTATGGAATTAGGGTTGGTTTTAGCAAGTTATAAAAGTTTAGGGTTAAATATGACAAGTTTACATAGTTTAGGGTTTTAATTGTAAAAATATCAAATTAAAGGTCTAGAATGAAAATATCATGATTTACTTATTTAAATACTCCATTTATTCAGAATTACATCTTTAGCCCCTTGAGTTCCATATTTTACACTTTAAACCCTTTATTTATAAAAGTTACAAAATAACCCTAAAGGTTACATGATTTACCATTTAATTCAAATATTAATTCTAATTACACCACTAGTCCTTATATTAATTTAATTTCAGCATATACCCTTAAATGTCATGCATAGTACGATTTAATCCTTTAGTTTCTCATAATTACACATTTAGTCCCTATAATTATAAAACATATATATTAATTTGCAAATTCCAAATAATTACATATTAGCCCCCATAATTATCCAAACTTACACAAAACACTTTTAATATCATTATTTACTCAGTACAACCTCAACTTTCCAGAATTTACCTTTTTAGTCCCTCTAGTTTAATTAATTACAAATCATACCCTTTAATTACCATTAATTCATTATCTTGAAATATTTACACTTAGGACCCTCAAGTTATATTTTTCCCACATTGCAACAGTCCTAAATAACATTTTAAAAATAGTCCACGAGTTTCAAAAGTTACAAAACACCCCCTTGACTTTTATATTTTAAATCGGTAACACATTTAATACACAAAATCAAACCCTAATTATTTTCAATCATCATGTAATCATTACCATATCATTTTAATATCATAAACATCCAGATTCAATTATATAAAACTTAATTCAATTGGTTTAGGGTTTTGTTCATAATTTTCCCTTTTATTTCAATTAAGCCGATTATACACAAATTCACCAATAATATTTTTAGGCTTCTAAAATTCGAATGGCCATTTTTGTGATGATATATGATGTATAAGAAAGCCACGAAAATTATAAAACTTGCCCAGAAAATTCGCATGAGTGATTTAGATAATTAATACGATTCTAGGGTTTCGAATTCAATAATTAGCATGCGATCAATTTACAATGCATGGATGTGTTTTATCATTTTTCTCACGTTATATAGGATTAGTATAAGCTCAGAAAAATACCAGATAATTTATAGGACGAGTGGATAGGGCGTTTTGAATTTGAACCTATCGGATCTAAAGCTCGACACCAAAGAATTCACCACGATCACCACAGCCACTCCACGACCTTGTAATCATTTTTCACAGACCATACATGATGTGAGGGACGTGAGAAAAATAGAGAATGAATTTCACATTGATCGAATCAATAAAAATGGAATTATTACCTATCGAATGGAAAAGAAGAAGAAATTTCGATATCTTGCAATCCTGACCTCTAAAATTCGTGAAGCTATTTTTCTAGGCCTCTTGAGAACCTTAAGAACACAAGAAAAATGGTGCCTTATTTCCAGAAATTCGGATGGATGATTGGAGAATTATTTGGTGAATTATGGTTTAATCGGTTGGAGAAATTTTGGAGAACAAATATGTGTGTGCTATAAAAGAGGGTAGTAGCCGATTCTTAGGGGAATTAAGGGACCCTAATTTCAGGAATTAGTCAATGGTAATTATTAGCAATTAATCATAATTTTAATGTCCTTAATTTCCTATTAATTTCCTTTTATAATTTCATAACTTTTGAATTTAAATGATATTAGGCGCCCAAGGGTACTTTGGTAATTTTCATGGCTTGTATAAAAGTTAAATGAAGTTTTTAAAATTATTTGGGATCATATCTTGTTCATTGCTAGAAGTTTGGAATTTATTTTGTGCTTTACATATGTTTTATTTAGGTTTTAAATTCCCAGGGGCAATTTGGTCATTTTACATGTTATAGAATTTCAGGTATTCCAATTTATGCATGAAATTTAAGGGTATATTCTGAAATTAAATTAATATAAGGACTAGTGGTGTAATTAGAATTAATATTTGAATTAAATGGTAAATTATGTAACCTTAAGGTTTATTTTGTAACTTTTATAAATAAAGGGTTTAAAGTGTAAAATATGGAATTCAAGGGGCTAAAGATGTAATTCTGAATAAATGGAGTATTTAAATAAGTAAATCATGATATTTTCATTCTAGACCTTTAATTTGATATATTTACAATTAAAACCCTAAACTATGTAAACTTGTCATGTTTAACCCTAAACTTTTACAACTTGCTAAAACCAACCCTAATCCCATAATGAGACTAAATTAAAGACTTAACTACATCATAATACTTAAACCTTACTCATTATAGAAATCTGCTAATTTTGGAAACTTGCTAAATAAGGAAACTTGCTAAAAATAGAAAGTTACTTAGTATGGAAATGGGATCTTTAGTAATCATGTCTTTACTCCTCTAGGTGTGAAGAGGGAGTAGTCCTGTGATCTTGATCATCTTATTTCAGTGTGTTTCCTTTGTCAGCAATAAGGTACAGATATTCTGCCCTTCTCTAGTAAGGTGCCTTCGTCTCATTTTTCTGATTTCTGGTTCATTTTTATGCTTCCTTGTTCTGTGAACCTTGCTTGTTTTCTTATAATGATTTGTCATGAACCTTACTATAAACCCTGACTTGAACTTTGAAATATTTTATATGAACCATTCAACTTGAACCCTTGTTTGAACTCTTGTCCTGATCCTTTGTTCTAAACCATGCCTTAAACCTTGATATAAATCATGACCTGGACCACCTGACACCCGATACTTGAACCTGACACCTGATACTTGAACCTGACACCTGATACTTGAACCTGACACCCGATACTTGAACCTGATACCTAGTACATGATACTGATTCTTGATGATACCTGATACATGATACTGACACCTGATACATGATACTGATTCCTGATGCATGACACCTGATACATGATACATGATACCTGACCTTAACCCACAGTTTGATACTACGAGCCACTCACTAGGCATGAGGGTTTCATGTCCATGTCAGTCGATGCACCGATGGCATGACTCTAGGGTAGGAGAGTGATGACCTATCCCGTCCCTGTTATGATTATGATTTACGTAGAGGCAGATTCTGGCCACCTGGGGCGTATGGATGCATCCTAGACTTGACCTGACCTGACCTGTTACATGATATGTATTATTTCTGGTGACTGATGGTGTGTGCGATACACGTCTTTCACATACTGGGAGCTGATCACTCCATTTATTGATTGAGGACTCCCCTCATATTTACAGGATACTAAGAGGTCTCCCCTCTTCATGTTTATGGCTATGATTATGATTATGATTATGATTTCATGTTATGGGCTCGTAGTGGATTACTGACCTTTCTTTACCATGCACCTTTATCCTTTACCTTATGACACCATGTATTCTTACCATGTACTCATGCTTCCTTTCTCTTTTACTCATGTATTATTCATTATGCTACTGCTTGTTACGTTATATCTGTTCACTGAGCTCTAGTAGCTCAGCCGCGTTTTCTTTTCCCGTGGCAGGTAATTAAGCTAGGAGTTGGGCATGGCTTTGGGGTTGAGTGCACTTGAGTGGAGCTTGTTCTTTATAGCTTATCTACCATGATTTCCTTAGACATTATGTTGCCATTGTTTAGGCATTGAACTTATGTACTTCTTTTATTTCCTTTCATTTTGGATATAAGTCATGTTGACTTATTGTGGGATTATGTATTTGACTTCCGCTATTTTATTCATGGATACTATGTTTATCTGATATGAAACCATGTATTTGTGATATCTCTACCCTTGTCGGGTCGGAGTGTGTCGTACGACTTCAGGTGCTTGTTTTAGATGCGGTTCTACTATGCATTTGGTAAGGGATTGTCCTAAACAAAATCCGACGGCAGATGGGAACTACCTTAAACCTCCTCATATTCCTAATACCGGCCGTGTTTTCGCACCTGCTCGTGATCAGACAGATAAAACGTCGGGTATGTCCTGTTTCGTTTCCGTTCTATCTTTCTCTTCTATGTCCTTGCAAATTTCGAGGACGAAATTTTTCTTTTAGTGGGGAAGAAGTTGTAATACCTGAAATTCTATAACATGTAAAATGACCAAATTGCCCTCGAGAATTTAAAACCTAAATAAAACATATGTAAAGCATAAAATAAATTCCAAATTTCTAGTAATGAGCAAGTTATGATCCCAAATAATTTTAACAACTTCATTTAACTTTTATACAAGCTATGAAAATTACCAAAGTACCCTTGGGCGCCTAATTTAATTTAAATTCAAAAGTTATAAAGTTATAATAGGAAATTAATGGAATTTAAGAGCATTAAAATTTATATTGAATGATAATAATTTCCTTGACTAATTTCCGAAATTAAGGTCCATTATTTCCCCCCTAATAATCGGCTATTCCCATATTTTTATAGCACACACATTTTTCTCCCAAATTTCTCCCACCGATTAAACCCTAAATCACCAAATAATTCTCCAATCATCCATCCGAATTTCTGGAAATAAGGCACCATTTTTCTTGTGTTCTTAAGGTTCTCAAGAAGCCTAGAAAAATAGCTTCACGAATTTTAGAGGTCGGGATTGCAAGATATCGAAATTTCTTCTTCTTTTCCATTCGATAGGTAATAATTCCATTTTTATTGATTCGATCAATGTGAAATTCATTCTCTATTTTTCTCACGTCCCTCACATCATGTATGGTCTGTGAAAAATGATTACAAGGTCGTGGAGTGGCTGTGGTGATCGTGGTGAATTCTTTGGTGTCGAGTTTTAGATCCGATAGGTCCAAATTCAAAGCGCCCTATCCACTCGTCCTATAAATTATCTGGTATTTTTCTGAGCTTATACTAATCCTATATAACATGAGAAAAATGCTAAAACACATCCATGCATTGTATATTGATCGTGTGCTAAATAATGAATCCAAAACCCTAAAATCGTTTTAATTCTCTAAATCGTTCATGCGAATTTTCTGGGCAGGTTTTACAATTTTTGTGGCTTCCTTAGTCATCATATATCATCACAAAAATGGCCATTCGAATTTTAGAAGCCTAAAAATATTATTGGTGAATTTGTGCATAATCGGCTTAATTGAAATAAAAGGGAAAATTATGAAGAAAACCCTAAACCTATTGAATTAATGTTTATATAATTGAATCTGGATGTTTATGGTATTAAAATGATATGGTAATGATTACATGATGATTTAAAGTAATTAGGGCTTGATTTAGTAGTATAAATGTTTTACCGATTTAAAATATAAAAGTCAAGGGGGTGTTTTGTAACTTTTGAAACTCGTGGACTATTTTTAAAATGTTATTTAGGACTGTTGCAATGTGGGAAAAATATAACTTGAGGGTCCTAAGTGTAAATATTTCAAGATAATGAATTAATGGTAATTAAAGGGTATGATTTGTAATTAATTAAACTAGAGGGACTAAAAAGGTAAATTCTGGAAAGTTGAGGTTGTACTGAGTAAATAATGATATTAAAAGTGTTTTGTGTAAGTTTGGATAATTATGGGGGCTAATATGTAATTATTTGGAATTTGCAAATTAATATATATGTTTTATAATTATAGGGACTAAATGTGTAATTATGAGAAACTAAAGGATTAAATCGTACTATGCATGACATTTAAGGGTATATTCTGAAATTAAATTAATATAAGGACTAGTGGTGTAATTAGAATTAATATTTGAATTAAATGGTAAATCATGTAACCTTTAGGGTTATTTTGTAACTTTTATAAATAAAGGGTTTAAAGTGTAAAATATGGAACTCAAGGGGCTAAAGATGTAATTCTGAATAAATGGAGTATTTAAATAAGTAAATCATGATATTTTCATTCTAGACCTTTAATTTGATATTTTTACAATTAAAACCCTAAACTATGTAAACTTGTCATATTTAACCCTAAACTTTTATAACTTGCTAAAACCAACCCTAATTCCATAATGAGACTAAATTAAAGACTTAACTAAATCATAATACTTAAACCTTACTCATTATAGAAATCTGCTAATTTTGGAAACTTGCTAAATAAGGAAACTTTCTTAAAATGGAAACCTGCTAAAAATAGAAAGTTACTTAATATGGAAATGGGATCTTTAGTTACCATGTCTTTACTCCTCTAGGTGTGAAGAGAGAGTAGTCCTGTGATCTTGATCATCTTATTTCAGTGTGTTTCCTTTGTCAGCAATAAGGTACAGATATTCTGCCCTTCTTTAGTAAGGTGCCTTCGTCTCATTTTCTGATTTCTAGTTCATTATTATGTTTCCTTGTTCTGTGAACCTTGCTGGTCTTCTTATAATGATTTGTCATGAACCTTGCTATAAACCTTGACTTGAACCCTGAAACACTTGATATGAACCATTCAACTTGAACCCTTGTTTGAACTCCTGTCCTGATCCTTTGTTCTAAACCATGTCTTGAACCCTGATATAAATCATGACCTGGACCACCTGACACCTGATACTTGAACCTAACACCTGATACTTGAACCTAACACCTGATACTTGAACCTGACACCTAATACTTGAACCTAACACCCGATACTTGAACCTAACACCTGATACTTGAACCTGACACCTAATACTTGAACCTAACACCCGATACTTGAACCTAACACCCGATACTTGAACCTGATACCTAGTACATGATACTGATTCTTGATGATACCTGATATATAATCCTGACACCTGATACATGATACTGATTCCTGATGCATGACACCTGATACATGATACATGATACCTGACCTTAACCCACAGTTTGATACTACGAGCCACTCACTAGGCATGAGGGTTTCATGTCCATGTCAGTCGATGCACCGATGGCATGACTCTAGGGTAGGAGAGTGATGACCTATCCCGTCCCTGTTATGATTATGATTTACGTAGAGGCAGATTCTGGCCACCTGGGGCGTATGGATGCATCCTAGACTTGACCTGACCTGACCTGTTACATGATATATATTATTGCTGGTGACTGATGGTGTGTGCGATACACGTCTTTCACATACTGGGAGCTGATCACTCCATTTATTGATTGAGGACTCCCCTCATAATTACTGGTTTACTGAGAGGTCTCCCCTCTATATGATTATATGGTTACATGATTACACTGATTACTGTTACTGAATTACTGATACTGGGCTCGTAGAGGATTTCTGTTTTCCTACACCTTTACTCTTCATCTTTCATTCTTGCTACTTCACATTGATGCTTAACTTTATTTATGCATACTGTTATTATTATTTCTTATCCTACTGCTTGTTACCGTTATATCTGTTCACTGAGCTCGTGTAGCTCAGCCGTGTTTTCTTTCCACACGGCAGGTATTTAAGCTAGGAGCTGGGCATGGCTTTGGGGTTGAGTGCACCTGAGTGGAGCTTGTTCTTTATAGCTTATCTATCACATGATTTCCTTAGACATTATGTTGCCATTGTTTAGGCATTGAACTTATGTACTTCTTTTATTTCCTTTCATTTTGGATATAAGTCATGTTGACTTATTGTGGGATTATGTATTTGACTTCCGCTATTTTATTCATGGATACTATGTTTATCTGATATGAAACCATGTATTTGTGATATCTCTACCCTTGTCGGGTCGGGGTGTTACAATTTATTGAACCCTCTGAAATATAAAAGTCTTGGATCTCACGAAAATATTCTTGTCGTACTATGCATGAAATTTAAGGGTATATCAGGGTTCAAGACAGGGTAGAGACATAGTACGCCCTTGAAAATATTCTTGGATCTCACGATATGAATTTTTGTAACATCAGGAAAATTATTCTTGTCGGGTCGGGCATGTGCGGCTGAGCTTAAAAAGCCCAGTGAACAGATATACGGAAACAAAGCAGTAGTAACGGAATAATAAAGTAAAGGAAATAATACCAGGAGTAACAAGAGTTAGGAACAGGAACATAAAGGTTATACAGATATAACATGATTAGAACTAGTTACAGTAGATAAGTGTAAAGGTGTAATCCATAATCCTACCACATGCCCAGGTCAGATCAAGTCAGGTCTAGAGTTAAGTCATGAATCAGGTTACAGGGTGGCAGTAACAGTAATGGAAAGTAAAGGTTTTAAGGTTATAAGGTTACAAGGTGCAGGGTAACAGAAATCCTCTACGAGCCCAGAAACCGTAACTTGTAACAGTAGCAGTATCAGTAACAGTATCAGTATAATCATGTAGAGGGGAGACCTCTCAGTAGCCAGTAATCCTGTGGTCTTGATCATCTTATTTCAGTGTGTTTCCTTTGTCAGCAATAAGGTACAGATATTCTGCCCTTATCTAGTAAGGTAATTAGAATTAATTCACAAGAATAATTTTCCTAGCACGACAAGAATATTTTACGACCCAAAATATAACACACACATTTTTCTCCCAAAATTCTCCCACCGATTAAACCCTAAATCACCAAATAATTCTCTAATCATCTATCCGAATTTCTGGAAGTGAGGCACCATTTTTCCTATGTTCTTAAGGTTCTCAAGAAGCCTAGAAAAATAGCTTCACGAATTTTAGAGGTCGGGATTGCAAGATATCGAAATTTCTTCTTCTTTTCCATTCGATAGGTAATAATTCCATTTTTATTGATTCGATCAATGTGAAATTCATTCTCTATTTTTCTCACGTCCCTCACATCATGTATGGTCTGTGAAAAATGATTACAAGGTCGTGGAGTGGCTGTGGTGATCGTGGTGAATTCTTTGGTGTCGAGCTTTAGATCCGATAGGTTCAAATTCAAAACGCCCTATCCACTCGTCCTATAAATTATCTGGTATTTTTCTGAGCTTATACTAATCCTATATAACGTGAGAAAAGTGATAAAACACATCCATGCATTGTAAATTGATCGCATGCTAATTATTGAATTCGAAACCCTAAAATCGTTTTAATTATCTAAATCATTCATGCGAATTTCCTGGGCAAGTTTTATAATTTTCGTGGCTTTCTTATGCATCCTATATCATCACAAAAATGGCCATTCGAATTTTAGAAGCCTAAAAATATTATTGGTGAATTTGTGCATAATCGGCTTAATTGAAATAAAAGGGAAAATTATGAACAAAACCCTAAACCTATTGAATTAATGTTTATATAATTGAATCTGGATGTTTATGGTATTAAAATGATATGGTAATGATTACATGATGATTTAAAGTAATTAGGGCTTGATTTAGTAGTATAAATGTTTTACCGATTTGAAATATAAAAGTCAAGGGGGTGTTTTGTAACTTTTGAAACTCGTGGACTATTTTTAAAATGTTATTTAGGACTGTTACAATGTGGGAAAAATATAACTTGAGGGCCCTAAGTGTAAATATTTCAAGATAAGGAATTAATGGTAATTAAAGGGCATGATTTGTAATTAATTAAACTAGAGGGACTAAAAAGGTAAATTCTGGAAAGTTGAGGTTGTACTGAGTAAATAATGATATTAAAAGTGTTTTGGGTAAGTTTGGATAATTATGGGGGCTAATATGTAATTATTTGGAATTTACAAATTAATATATATGTTTTATAATTATAGGGACTAAATGTGTAATTATGAGAAACTAAAGGATTAAATCGTACTATGCATGACATTTAAGGGTATATTCTGAAATTAAATTAATATAAGGACTAGTGGTGTAATTAGAATTAATATTTGAATTAAATGGTAAATCATGTAACCTTTAAGGTTTATTTTGTAACTTTTATAAATAAAGGGTTTAAAGTGTAAAATATGGAACTCAAGGGGCTGAAGATGTAATTCTGAATAAATGGAGTATCTAAATAAGTAAATCATGATATTTTCGTTCTAAACCTTTAATTTGATATATTTACAATTAAAACCCTAAACTATGTAAACTTGTCATGTTTAACCCTAAACTTTTACAACTTGCTAAAACCAACCCTAATCCCATAATGAGACTAAATTAAAGACTTAACTAAATCATAATACTTAAACCTTACTCATTATAGAAATCTGCTAATTTTGGAAACTTGCTAAATAAGGAAACTTTCTAAAAATGGAAACCTGCTAAAAATTGAAAGTTACTTAATATGGAAATGGGATCTTTAGTAATCATGTCTTTACTCCTCTAGGTGTGAAGAGGGAGTAGTCCTGTGATCTTGATCATCTTATTTCAGTGTGTTTCCTTTGTCAGCAATAAGGTACAGATATTCTGCCCTTCTCTAGTAAGGTGCCTTCGTCTCATTTTCTGACTTCTGGTTCATTTTTATGTTTCCTTGTTCTGTGAACCTTGCCTGTCTTCTTATAATGAATTGTCATGAACCTTACTATAAACCTTGACTTGAACCTAGAAATATTTGATATGAACCTTTCAACTTGAACCCTTGTTTGAACTCCTGTCCTGATCCTTTGTTCTAAACCATGACTTGAACCCCGATATAAATCATGACCTGGACCACCTGACACCTGATACTTGAACCTGACACCTGATACTTGAACCTGACACCTGAAACTTGGACCTGACACCTGATACATGATACTGATACCTGATACATGATACTGATTCCTGATGCATGACACCTGACACATGATACATGATACCTGACCTTAACCCACAGTTTGATACTACGAGCCACTCACTAGGCATGAGGGTTTCATGTCCATGTCAGTCGATGCACCGATGGCATGACTCTAGGGTAGGAGAGTGATGACCTATCCCGTCCCTGTTATGATTATGATTTACGTAGAGGCAGACTCTGGCCACCTGGGGCGTATGGATGCATCCTAGACTTGACCTGACCTGACCTGTTACATGATATATATATTATTTCTGGTGACTGATGGTGTGTGCGATACACGTCTTTCACATACTGGGAGCTGATCACTCCATTTATTGATTGAGGACTCCCCTCATAATTACTGGCTTACTGAGAGGTCTCCCCTCTATATGATTATATGGTTACATGATTACACTGATTACTGTTACTGAATTACTGATACTGGGCTCGTAGAGGATTACTGTTTTCCTACACCTTTACTCTTCATCTTTCATTCTTGCAACTTCACATTGATGCTTAACTTTATTTATTCATACTGTTATTATTATTTCTTATCCTACTGCTTGTTACCGTTATATCTGTTCACTGAGCTCGTGTAGCTCAGCCGTGTTTTCTTTCCACACGGCAGGTATTTAAGCTAGGAGCTGGGCATGGCTTTGGGGTTGAGTGCACCTGAGTGGAGCTTGTTCTTTATAGCTTATCTATCACATGATTTCCTTAGACATTATGTTGCCATTGTTTAGGCATTGAACTTATGTACTTCTTTTATTTCCTTTCATTTTGGATATAAGTCATGTTGACTTATTGTGGGATTATGTATTTGACTTCCGCTATTTTATTCATGGATACTATGTTTATCTGATATGAAACCATGTATTTGTGATATCTCTACCCTTGTCGGGTCGGGGTGTTACAATTTATGGGGTGTTACAAAAGAATAATTCTTTTGTGCTTTACATATGTTTTATTTAGGTTTTAAATTCCCAGGGGCAATTTGGTCATTTTACATGTTATAGAATTTCAGGTATTACAACTTCTTCCCCACTAACAGAAAAATTTCGTCCTCGAAATTTGCAAGGACATAGAGGAGAAACATAGGACAGAACGAAACAGGACATACCAGATCAGATAAGCCTTACTCACGGATAGCTTGGAATAATTTAGCAGAACGGATCTTATCGTAAGATAATGGAAACAAACGGATAGAGTAAAACCTATTAAGGTAGAGCAGAAGTGAAGAACACCATCAGTTTTGTCCAGCGTATCATAATCATAAGAATTCTCAGAGTGAATAAATCAAATCAAAATCTCAAAATTTAACATGGGATAGAATTATTAAATTAGACTTCAAAATATCCGTACGAGGAATCAATAAAGCATCGAATGTATCATAATCGTAAAAGAGAAAATAGGTATCAAAATATCCAAACAAACGGAATGAAGAAAATAACAATTCGCGAAAACGATCTCCTCACTGAGCTGGCTTGATATCCTTGGCACTCTCATAGTTGTCGTGGTTACCTCCAATCTTAGGACAATCCCTCACTTGATGCTCAGAAGATCCACATCTAAAACATGCCCCAGTAGCCACACGACAAGCCCCAGCATGACGTTTCCCACAAGTAGTGCAAATAGGAAAAGAATAAGAACCTCCAGGTGCACCTCCTTGAGAACTAGAACCCGAAGCCCTGCTCTGCTGATTACCCCTAGCAGTCTGGTCTCTCCACTGTTTCTGACTGGTGTTGCGTCCCGAACGATCATCTCTCTGTCTAGAATCCTGCCTCCGATGATCATGTCGTCGATCCTCCTGCCCACGAGAGTCAGAACCCTGATGAAAGATCTCGATATTGCGAGCTGCGTCGCAACATTCTGCCGGGTCTCGAAACTCATCATTAAGTATGCGGTCTAGTACCCACCTCTTGAGTCCCCATTTGAATTGTCTAGCCTGCTGCTTAGCATCCCCAGCAAGCGGACCCACAAAACTCACTAATCTCTGAAACCGCTCCAGATACTGTCCAGCATTCTCAGAATCAAGCTGAGAGATAGTGTTGTACTCCCTAATGAACCTCTGCTGTTCGGAAACTGGGAAGTACCGATTATAGAACGTGGTACGGAAATCAGCCCATGAACAACCAAGAACATATGCATCACCACCCTTTGCTTCTTTGTGCGCTTTCCACCAGTTGAGCGCGTCACCCTCTAACTTGAACACAGCCAGACGAGTCTTGAACCCGTCCTCACAACCTAGCACCTCGAACAGTTTCTCCATGTGGGTGATCCAGTCTTCTGCTGCCTGAGGAGTAGCAGCAGAAGAGAAGGACAACGGCTTGAGCTTATTAAAACTCTCCAGCCACCCATTAATGGTAGTGGGTCGGCCCCCACCACCAGAAGAACTGCCAGCACCCCCAGATGGACCAGCTCCACCACTGATAAGCCGGTTGACCACCGCCTCAGTGTTAAGGCCCGGTAGCAGACGGGCTACAGCATTAGCCACCATTTCCTCCAGATTGGGGATTTCAGCATCTCCCCCACTGTTATACTCCTGATGACGAGTGTTAACCATCTATAGAATTATGAAGACGATTAGCAAGATGAAGCAAAATATGACAGAGCAGAATAAGGAAAAAGAGTACGCGAACGGAAAACCTAATGTCTACCCAATCCTCACAGGTCAAAGGCCTAAGCCAACGGGTTTCGGAAACCTGTTTTCTCTGATACCATAGATTGTAACACCCCGACCCGACAAGGGTAGAGATATCACAAATACATGGTTTCATATCAGATAAACATAGTATCCATGAATAAAATTGCGGAAGTCAAATACATAATCCCACAATAAGTCAACATGACTTATATCCAAAATGAAAGGAAATAAAAGAAGTACATAAGTTCAATGCCTAAACAATGGCAACATAATGTCTAAGGAAATCATGTGATAGATAAGCTATAAAGAACAAGCTCCACTCAGGTGCACTCAAACCCCAAAGCCATGCCCAGCTCCTAGCTTAAATACCTGCCGTGTGGAAAGAAAACACGGCTGAGCTACACGAGCTCAGTGAACAGATATAACGGTAACAAGCAGTAGGATAAGAAATAATAATAACAGTATGCATAAATAAAGTTAAGCATCAATGTGAAGTAGCAAGAATGAAAGATGAAGAGTAAAGGTGTAGGAAAACAGTAATCCTCTACGAGCCCAGTATCAGTAATTCAGTAACAGTAATCAGTGTAATCATGTAACCATATAATCATATAGAGGGGAGACCTCTCAGTAAACTAGTAATTATGAGGGGAGTCCTCAATCAATTAATGGAGTGATCAGCTCCCAGTATGTGAAAGACGTGTATCGCACACACCATCAGTCACCAGCAATAATATATATCATGTAACAGGTCAGGTCAGGTCAAGTCTAGGATGCATCCATACGCCCCAGGTGGCCAGAATCTGCCTCTACGTAAATCATAATCATAACAGGGACGGGATAGGTCATCACTCTCCTACCCTAGAGTCATGCCATCGGTGCATCGACTGACATGGACATGAAACCCTCATGCCTAGTGAGTGGCTCGTAGTATCAAACTGTGGGTTAAGGTCAGGTATCATGTATCATGTATCAGGTGTCATGCATCAGGAATCAGTATCATGTATCAGGTGTCAGGATTATATATCAGGTATCATCAAGAATCAGTATCATGTACTAGGTATCAGGTTCAAGTATCGGGTGTTAGGTTCAAGTATCGGGTGTTAGGTTCAAGTATTAGGTGTCAGGTTCAAGTATCAGGTGTTAGGTTCAAGTATCGGGTGTTAGGTTCAAGTATCGGGTGTTAGGTTCAAGTATCAGGTGTCAGGTTCAAGTATCGGGTGTTAGGTTCAAGTATCAGGTGTCAGGTGGACCAGGTCATGATTTATATCAGGGTTTAAGGCATGGTTTAGAACAAAGGATCAGGACAGGAGTTCAAACAAGGGTTCAAGTTGAATGGTTCATATAAAATATTTCAAAGTTCAAGTCAGGGTTTATAGTAAGGTTCATGACAATTCATTATAAGAAGACAGGCAAGGTTCACAGAACAAGGAAACATAAAAATGAACCAGAAGTCAGAAAATGAGACGAAGGCACCTTACTAGAGAAGGGCAGAATATCTGTACCTTATTGCTGACAAAGGAAACACACTGAAATAAGATGATCAAGATCACAGGACTACTCTCTCTTCACACCTAGAGGAGTAAAGACATGATTACTAAAGATCCCATTTCCATATTAAGTAACTTTCTATTTTTAGCAGGTTTCCATTTTAAGAAAGTTTCCTTATTTAGCAAGTTTCCAAAATTAGCAGATTTCTATAATGAGTAAGGTTTAAGTATTATGATTTAGTTAAGTCTTTAATTTAGTCTCATTATGGAATTAGGGTTGGTTTTAGCAAGTTATAAAAGTTTAGGGTTAAATATGACAAGTTTACATAGTTTAGGGTTTTAATTGTAAAAATATCAAATTAAAGGTCTAGAATGAAAATATCATGATTTACTTATTTAAATACTCCATTTATTCAGAATTACATCTTTAGCCCCTTGAGTTCCATATTTTACACTTTAAACCCTTTATTTATAAAAGTTACAAAATAACCCTAAAGGTTACATGATTTACCATTTAATTCAAATATTAATTCTAATTACACCACTAGTCCTTATATTAATTTAATTTCAGCATATACCCTTAAATGTCATGCATAGTACGATTTAATCCTTTAGTTTCTCATAATTACACATTTAGTCCCTATAATTATAAAACATATATATTAATTTGCAAATTCCAAATAATTACATATTAGCCCCCATAATTATCCAAACTTACACAAAACACTTTTAATATCATTATTTACTCAGTACAACCTCAACTTTCCAGAATTTACCTTTTTAGTCCCTCTAGTTTAATTAATTACAAATCATACCCTTTAATTACCATTAATTCATTATCTTGAAATATTTACACTTAGGACCCTCAAGTTATATTTTTCCCACATTGCAACAGTCCTAAATAACATTTTAAAAATAGTCCACGAGTTTCAAAAGTTACAAAACACCCCCTTGACTTTTATATTTTAAATCGGTAACACATTTAATACACAAAATCAAACCCTAATTATTTTCAATCATCATGTAATCATTACCATATCATTTTAATATCATAAACATCCAGATTCAATTATATAAAACTTAATTCAATTGGTTTAGGGTTTTGTTCATAATTTTCCCTTTTATTTCAATTAAGCCGATTATACACAAATTCACCAATAATATTTTTAGGCTTCTAAAATTCGAATGGCCATTTTTGTGATGATATATGATGTATAAGAAAGCCACGAAAATTATAAAACTTGCCCAAAAAATTCGCATGAGTGATTTAGATAATTAATACGATTCTAGGGTTTCGAATTCAATAATTAGCATGCGATCAATTTACAATGCATGGATGTGTTTTATCATTTTTCTCACGTTATATAGGATTAGTATAAGCTCAAAAAAATACCAGATAATTTATAGGACGAGTGGATAGGGCGTTTTGAATTTGGACCTATCGGATCTAAAGCTCGACACCAAAGAATTCACCACGATCACCACAGCCACTCCACGACCTTGTAATCATTTTTCACAGACCATACATGATGTGAGGGATGTGAGAAAAATAGAGAATGAATTTCACATTGATCGAATCAATAAAAATGGAATTATTACCTATCGAATGGAAAAGAAGAAGAAATTTCGATATCTTGCAATCCCGACCTCTAAAATTCGTGAAGCTATTTTTCTAGGCCTCTTGAGAACCTTAAGAACACAAGAAAAATGGTGCCTTATTTCCAGAAATTCGGATGGATGATTGGAGAATTATTTGGTGAATTATGGTTTAATCGGTTGGAGAAATTTTGGAGAAAAAATATGTGTGTGCTATAAAAGAGGGTAGTAGCCGATTCTTAGGGGAATTAAGGGACCCTAATTTCAGGAATTAGTCAATGGTAATTATTAGCAATTAATCATAATTTTAATGTCCTTAATTTCCTATTAATTTCCTTTTATAATTTCATAACTTTTGAATTTAAATGATATTAGGCGCCCAAGGGTACTTTGGTAATTTTCATGGCTTGTATAAAAGTTAAATGAAGTTGTTAAAATTATTTGGGATCATATCTTGTTCATTGCTAGAAGTTTGGAATTTATTTTGTGCTTTACATATGTTTTATTTAGGTTTTAAATTCCCAGGGGCAATTTGGTCATTTTACATGTTATAGAATTTCAGGTATTACAAATTGAGTTATTGTTCTCTTTTCAGTTTCAACTTCAGTTCTAAACTTTAATTTAAGTCATTTTAAGCTTTATTGTTCTTAATTTATTCAGCTTTGTTCTAAATTCCAAGTTCTATATAAATTCAAGTTTTTAACTATCACTGTTAATTCGAATTAATAGTTAGTCAATGTTACAGGTTTCAAAAACTCTTTTCCTAGTTTCTGTAAGCTTATATAAGCTATTCTTAGCTTATTGAGAGTTCCATTTGGTTTGATTCAGTTTAATCTCAATATTTTCCAAATAGTCAACTAAAGTCAAACGATAGTCAAACTGCTTATTTGCTTTTCTCTACTGCTTAATAGCTTTATGCTTGCTCATTCTAGTTTGCTTTAGTGACTTGTTGTTGTTTATTAGCTTATCAGTCAAATTAATTCAGTTTCCTTTTTTAAAAAAGTCTTAAAAACCAAAAATAGCTTAATCCGTATTTAGCTTATTTATATGCTTAATTTATATTCAGTAGTGCTTTTTACACTCTAGTGTAGCTAGTTGGCCATCTGTTGTTAGTTTAGTGAGCTTATTATGGTCTTGCTTAGTTTAAAAATTCATGACAATCACATTAAGGGTTGTTTGGGTCAAGGTTGCAAAATGGTCAAAACAGGGTCCCACTGTTCATGTGCTAGTTCTTCAACTTTGATTAGCTTTATTTACCTCATTTAAGCTGATATCTAGGAATTTAAAACTCAGTTAAATAATATTACAGTATTCAGTTGATTTTCTAGATTTTCAAAGTTCATAAGCCACCTCAGTAGCTTATTTGGATAATAAGTCATATAGACCTCTTCTGTTGCATGTTTTGTGTTCTAACAGGTACTTAAAAGGTGCTTGTCAAGTGTCAATAGCCACTCATTCAGTTCAAGTGATCTGGTCCATTGCTGCACAAGGCAACCCCATTCAGCAGTCTGCATAAACTTTCCCAGGTTCCTCACAAGCTTTTAATAAGCTCTAAGTTACTTGTTTTTCTTTCTTACATGTTCTTTGGTACTAGACCTTTATATACATAAGTTTTCAGTAGGATAGCTTGAGGTTTAACAGCTCTTAGATAAGCCTAAAATTGCCCTAGTTACCTGATTCTCCCCTGCATCAGCATTTGATTTTCACAACCATCTGATCTAGGTAAAAATTAGAGTTCAATTGGGTTGTTATAATTAGGGCTTTTGGTGTTTTAATGTAACCTGTAGTACTAGGAAGCTTTTGCCCCCATAAGTTTTCACTAATCAGCTTATTTGAGGTGCTTATTTTGATTTGCAAGTAGGGGTTTTAACTGTCATTTCTGCATAAATTGTGAAACTGCTCAACTGCTTATCTGCTTATTCCATGTGCTTATCTGGACTTTAATCAGTTGTTTTATGCTTAAATAAGTTGTTTGAACTATTTCTGAGCTTGTGCTATCTGTTAGTGCTTAAGTGCTTATTTTAGTGCTTATTTCAAACTGCTTATTAGCCCAATTTGCTTATTATGGTTTAGATTGCTTCTGATTTTATTTTTCCTAGATTAAGAATTAAATTTTAGATTTACCTTAAATTTTTCATATTTTTCCCAAATCTTTTGTTATTTTTAATCAATTAAATATTTTATTTTAGTTTTTAAATCATAATAAAAAATATAAAAATCAAAAAAATATAAATCTTTTTTCTAAAATTTTCTTTTATCATTTATAACTTAGGAAAAATAATTTAGTACTTGTAAGATTAAATTTTATAGATTTCACTTTTTAATCCCGTTTTTAGAATTTTCGTTTCGCGTTTTTTATATAAATTGTGTTAATTTTAATTTTCTAGTGAGAATTTGTTTCTCATTATTTAATTAGCTTAGAATTAAAAAATCAAAATTTCATATCGTAATCATCAGTCACTCTAATTCCAAACCTCACGATTGTCCATTCCATCCTCGCTGGGACACGACCCGGGAAACTGATGAAGCGAAAAGTGTACCGCTTTTAGGGGGTCATTTAAGCCCTAAATCGTATTTATTTGATCAAATGTTGCCCTAAATCGTTCCTTTTGTCATTTTAGGTACTTTGGAGAAGAAATCTGGAAAAGGAAGCATTTTGGACGTTTTTGGAGCATAAAAGTGAAGAAAACGACAAAGTCTCAAAATCGGCTGGAAAAGTACCTTTGACGGCGTCAGGGATTGTTCCAGACGGCATCATGGCTTGGCAAAAGAGGTGGATATGAAAAATACGCATGATAAGCCAGCGAGTTTTACAAAGGAAAGTCTGACGGCGTCACCTTTTGAAGTGATCAAGGTCGTCACGGTTTAAGTTAAAGAGGGACGGCGTCAAGCCCATTTCTGACGGCGTCAACCCTTGATAGGCCAGAGCGGATTTTGGAGGGCTACAAAGGGACGGCGTCAAGAAGGCCATCCGGAAACCCTAGACACGGCGAGGTGACGGCGTCAAGATCTACAACGTGACGCCGTCAGCCCTTAAACTCTATATATAGTTTTGCAATTTTTTGTCATTAGTGTGCAACTTTGTGAGGAGAAACCCTAAGACGAATTTCTGCCATTTTTAAGGGTTTTCATACCCTTGGATCTCCCATGTTTAATTGAAGATAAGTAATCACTTAATCAATCAATATGTCTATGTGTTGTTTGATTATATCTTGTTCTTGTCTTTTGATTAACATGCTAGGCTAGATTTATCTTGTGTTTGCTTAGATCTAATGAAACCTAACTATTGATTATTAGTTGTTAGTGTGTTATTAATTGTATTGGATGATTGTTTATCGATGTTAGGCTTAAGAAAACTGGCTAACTTCCTATATGGTAACTTGCTTGAACGTCTTAAGAAACATGAACCAATGCGTACTAGGTTTATATGGTTGTATTTAATGCATGAGTGAATTCTAGTGATCCCATGTTAGGAGCTTCTTAGCCGGCTCGACATAGGAGTGAAGTAGGAGCTTGTAGAGTTGGGGAAGTACGTACGCCACCCCACGATTGGTATTAAGGAATACACCCGTCATCCACGCAATTAATACACACTAATCAACCGGTAAAAGATAGTTAGGGAGTAAGGAAATCTAAGTAAACACATTTCTCTCCACATAAGTTTCACAACCTTTTCATTTTCAGTTATTTTATTTTATTTGCATTTGTAGTAATTTGGGTTAGTTGACTAGCAACTAATTCCGCCCACTCCTTCAAACCCGAGATTTTACTTGCTTTCATAAAAATATAAAAATACAAAAATAATCTTCCTTCACCCTTAGACCTAATTAGAGTAGTTTTTCATACCTAACGAACACTATTCCCTATGGAGAACGATCAATCCCCCGTACTTACCACTACACTATACTACATCGGTCAGGTACACTGCCTGGTGGGGTTGTAAGCCTCTTGAGATCCCTCGAGAGGTAAAACCTGTTGTAAGGTTGCAAAACCACGCATCAAGTTTTTGGCGCCGCTGCCGTGGAATAGTTATTGTTTAGGTTGAATTTTTATTTTATTAGGTCTACTCACTAGATTCCTTTCTAGTGAGATTTTTATTTTATTTTTCTAGGATTTCTTGTAGTCTATCTTTTTCTTTGTGCCCTTTGTTTGTAAAACCATTTTCATTTGTCACTATGATGGATGAAATTCCATTTAGATCATTGACAATAGAGGAACAATTATATTTCACCAATAGATTTGTTTCCTATCATTCCTATGAATTTTTGTGTGATCTTTGTGATTTCCAAAAGGAGTTAGGGGTAAGGTTAGATGGGTTTAATGAATTCTATGCATGTGAGATTTCTATTAGATGAGCATTATCTGGATCAATTCCTTTTAGTCAGGCCCTTTGGATGAATTTTGAGGAAAGCTTCCTAACCATGACCCATAAGTGGAACGAATTGGTGGATTCATATGAGCAAAGAGACCTAGTTTCTAATAACATGGACTTAGAATCAAACCAAGATTCTGAGATGGTTAGTGTTGAACTACCTAGTTGCATGAGTGGGATAGATTTCACCAAAACACATGATGAACATATAGGTGATTTAGATACTATGGAGAATGAGGTTAGAAATGCAAGCCCACTAAGTACCCCACAAGTCCTACCATCATTTGAGGCACACACACCGCCCGTGACTTACCCGGAAGAAGTTGAGGAGACTATAGGAACCCCAATAGAGGTAGAGCCCTTGGACCAAACACAACTAGAAGAAATAGGTTTGAATGCTTTTAGTGATCACAACCTTTCTTTTAGTCCTATGGAAGTTCCTAGTTTTGATGAGCCGGAGCCTCAACCAAAACCGTTACCTAATCTTCCATCCTTGGATGAAAATTTAGGAATTGAATTAGGTCCCGATCCACCCATCAAAACATATAGTCCGGGTAGTCTTAAGTTTAAGGTAGTAGACATTAAGCCTTGTAGTGAGGAAGACAATATAGGAGTGAAAAATGACCTTACATGTCTACATCACCCATTCATGATTGATCACAAGAAACATTATGGGTTTAAAGCGGGTCTATTGGGTCAAGATGGATTCCCAATTAGGAGTCTCTCGAAGTTGTTAGAAAATGATCCCTTTTTAGGAGAACACTTTAACTCACCCATTGACCAAAGTGAACTAGGTAAGGTTATGATGAAAGGAGCACACCCCTTTGAGCATATAATTCATCCACCAATCTTTCCTCACGTGGCATACTCCTACCGAGCTGGTGTGTATCGCTACTATCACCCGCACTTAACCCTAAGTGTAGGGAAAACCTCCCCTATTTCCGTTAAATAAGGGTAGAGTCAGGCTTGTGACTCGAACAAAAACAAGCGCTTCTTGGGAGGCAACCCAAGCTTTATTTGCTTTGTGTGTTTATTTATTTGTTTGTTTGATTTTATTTGCTTCCGTATGTGTGTTTAATTTTTATTATTATTGATTCATGTTCAAAACTAAATTGTAAAAATGCTTTATCTTGTTTTTAACTTCGTCTTAACTACATATAAAGGTATTTTGCAAAAGTTAAGTGTAAGGGAAATCCAAATCGGTTTATTAGAACAAATGAACATGAATTATAACAATATTAAATTAACATACATATTAGTAATAGTTTGAGTCAAATGCTTGTATCGAGTCATAATGATATTTTGCAGGATTTCCAGGAAGTAAGGTAGAGGTTTTTCCAGAAATTTTCCGAAAACTTAACATGAGAATTCTGTCAGATCATTTCTGACGGCGTCAGGCCTTACAACCTGACGGCGTCAGGTTTTAATTTTCTGAAATTTTTGAAAGTTTTGTTTTCATAAAAAGTTTTTACTAAATCTCTAACTTATAAACTCCAGGAATCTGCAAAATAATCATTCCACAAGCATTATATCCCTATACAGATTTATCCCGCCGATGTTATGCAGGTTTTCGTGTTTGTTTTCTCAGGTTTAACAAGTTATTTTGGACAAGGAGATGTATGTGGAATGAAGCTTTTGGTGATGCTTTAGTCTTGGAACTTCTACATTCTATTGGAAGAAGATCTAACCATGTTACCTCTTTATCCACCGAACGAATCAGGGGAGTATTTGATTTCATTCTTTTACCTTATTTACTTTTACATCTTGTTATTTGAACATTGGGGACAATGTTCATCTTAAGTGTAAGGGGGGGGGGGTAAAAGTACGATACTTTAGAGAATACTATTGCACTTGATTTTTGTTTGTTTGATGGTAGATGTGTAATAAAACTGAGAGAAATACCTGTTAAGGTAATTTTAGTGCCAAATTTAAAATTTTTTTACAACATTTAGGAGTGAAACTTTGATCTTAATGAGCGTCTCATGGATAGGAGTTATATGACTAGCACAAAACCGTACCACTAAAAAATTTTCCACCCCCAAATATGTGAGGTTCGCCCCTAGAATTGGTAGGAAAAGCATTTATGCTATGATGTGTGTACCGGTAGCACTTAGATTCTAGAACTTGCGTTAGGACCATTCCGAGGCCACAAGTGAGACTACATTCGTGTAGTTAGATTTACTACATGATAAGAGGCATTAGGATTAACCCATTGTTTTACACCTGTGTTTTTGTTATAATTACGTTGGCTACATTGGTCAAGTAATTCTCCCACACCCTTTGCGTTGTACTCATTGTTAGTACACGATACCTCTAGTACACCCCTCAGAGCCTATCTTTTCGTTTCGACCTTTAAGCATTTTACTTAAAGGAAGAATTTGTTCCCACCCACTTAAATGTACACCCAAATCGCCTTAGCCTACCTTGTATGCACTCATTTTTAGTGCATTATTGTTACAACATTTGTTTAAACCCTAAGTTAATTATCTAATTGATTACATGGTTGCTAAGTCGAGTCATATCCTTGTACATATTGTTTTGGGACGATTGGGACTCATGGGTAAAGTACTAGTGTAATGGAGTAATGGGGAAGAACAACATTATTACCCCCATATGTACTAAATATTTTAAAAGTACTCCAAGTGTTTCGATGATCTTAATTCGAGTCATTAGAATAGTTATTTATAAAGTTATGTAAAAGTTCAAGTGTAAGGGGAATGCAACGCCCCTATGATGTATTATTTTGGATGGTAGGGCAAGAATGTATGAAAAAATATATATAAAAAAAAAAAAAAAAAAAAGAAAAAAAAAATCGAAAAAATCAAGAAAAATACAAAAAAATGAGAAAAAGAAAAGTAGAAAAAACATACGGACTACCATCCCGTTTCATTTTATGTTTATTTTATGTTTTTGGTTATTTTGTTTTTAGCTTAAGTCGAGTCTAGTCTTGGCTTAGCAACGCCATATTGTACATGTAATTAATCAAGATCTTTAACTCGCCACCAGTAAAATATCCCTTATCCAACAAATCCGTGTTTATCATATCCCTACACCTCACGTTATAACCCATGTAAAAGCCCTCTTTGATAGTTTATCTTAGGTGCTTACGCCTAGTGGAGGAGGTTTTTGATCCTTTCCCAAGCCTATGGTAATCTATTTGCTATGACAGGTAGTGAGAGATATTATCCGTTTTCATTTATGAGAAATACTTTTATGACACCTGAGAGATGTGAGTATTTAAACACTACTTGTGAGGTGCTAGTTTGTAATCTCCGTGCTTATTATGATTAAAGTGGAATGACTATTTGTTGTAATTACTTTTATATTAGCATTAAATGACCCCTAACTTGTATTTTGATTGGAATAAAAGCGCATTTGCTTGAGGACAAGCAAATCTCAAGTGTAAGGGTATTTGATGAAGCGAAAAGTGTACCGCTTTTAGGGGGTCATTTAAGCCCTAAATCGTATTTATTTGATCAAATATTGCCCTAAATCGTTCCTTTTGTCATTTTAGGTACTTTGGAGAAGAAATCTGGAAAAGGAAGCATTTTGGACGTTTTTGGAGCATAAAAGTGAAGAAAACGACAAAGTCTCAAAATCGGCTGGAAAAGTACCTTTGACGGCGTCAGGGATTGTTCCAGACGGCGTCATGGCTTGGCAAAAGAGGTGGATATGAAAAATACACATGATAAGCCAGGGAGTTTTACAAAGGAAAGTCTGACGGCGTCACCTTTTGAAGTGATCAAGGTCGTCACGGTTTAAGTTAAAGAGGGACGGCGTCAAGCCCATTTATGACGGCGTCAACCCTTGATAGGCCAGAGCGGATTTTGGAGGGCTACAAAGGGACGGCGTCAAGAAGGCCATCCGGGAACCCTAGACACGGCGAGGTGACGGCGTCAAGATCTACAACGTGACGCCGTCAGCCCTTAAACTCTATATATAGTTTTGCAATTTTTTGTCATTAGTGTGCAACTTTGTGAGGAGAAACCCTAAGACGAATTTCTGCCATTTTTAAGGGTTTTCATACCCTTGGATTTCCCATGTTTAATTGAAGATAAGTAATCACTTAATCAATCAATATGTCTATGTGTTGTTTGATTATATCTTGTTCTTGTCTTTTGATTAACATGCTAGGCTAGATTTATCTTGTGTTTGCTTAGATCTAATGAAACCTAACTATTGATTATTAGTTGTTAGTGTGTTATTAATTGTATTGGATGATTGTTTATCGATGTTAGGCTTAAGAAAACTGGCTAACTTCCTATATGGTAACTTGCTTGAACGTCTTAAGAAACATGAACCAATGCGTACTAGGTTTATATGGTTGTATTTAATGCATGAGCGAATTCTAGTGATCCCATGTTAGGAGCTTCTTAGCCGGCTCGACATAGGAGTGAAGTAGGAGCTTGTAGAGTTGGGGAAGTACGTACGCCACCCCACGATTGGTATTAAGGAATACACCCGTCATCCACGCAATTAATACACACTAATCAACCGGTAAAAGATAGTTAGGGAGTAAGGAAATCTAAGTAAACACATTTCTCTCCACATAAGTTTCACAACCTTTTCATTTTCAGTTATTTTATTTTATTTGCATTTGTAGTAATTTGGGTTAGTTGACTAGCAACTAATTCCGCCCACTCCTTCAAACCCGAGATTTTACTTGCTTTCATAAAAATATAAAAATACAAAAATAATCTTCCTTCACCCTTAGACCTAATTAGAGTAGTTTTTCATACCTAACGAACACTATTCCCTATGGAGAACGATCAATCCCCCGTACTTACCACTACACTATACTACATCGGTCAGGTACACTGCCTGGTGGGGTTGTAAGCCTCTTGAGATCCCTCGAGAGGTAAAACCTGTTGTAAGGTCGCAAAACCACGCATCAGAAACACTTGCCCGGTATCACACATATCACAAACGTGAGTTTTTGCAAGTTAACCTTTTTTCTAAATGGTTGATTTGTCTTTATTCACGTGTATCTGTCTGATATTATTTATATATACACTTTAGCACGGATCAAATTTTGGCGCCGCTGCCGGGGAGGTTGTGTTGCGACAATATCGTTTAGGTCTAAACGATTAGTGACTTGAGATCCTTCTTTCAGAAGTTTCCACTTTCATAAAACATATAAAATACAAAAATATTTTTCTTTTCTTATATATATAATATCATATAAAAACAAAAACCCAGAAACATTCTCGTTTTATTGTTAAATAAAAGATAAAAGCAAAATCAATATAATTCCTCAACTTGGAGTATTATCATAATAAGTTCCCAAACCAAAGATTAAAACTTGCCTTTGTGTCGCTTGCGAATTCGGCTCACCTTTGATTGATAAACAAACTATAACGGAGGTTTAAGGAGGGTTTGACATTAAATTGACAAACCGAAAGGAGCGGGTTTTTAAGGAGCATTTATTGCCCACCTTTGCTCCTCCGCCACTCTGTGCGTTTTTCTTTCAGAGAGCTACCGTACGCTTGTTTGATTTAACGTTTAAGTTTTTTTCCAAAAATCTAAAAAAAAAAAAAAAAAAAAAAAAAAAAAAAAAAAAAACCCAAAAATATTGCTCTTCACCCTCTATCTGTTTAATTCTTTTTCTTTATGTCTTCATCTTACCACTATGGTTGTCAATGGTGTGGAGGTCCTCATAATGGTGGGAATTGTCCCGGTTGTAGCATGGTGGAATCAGGAAACGGGTTTGTTTATGACCAAAATCCTTATTCTTACCATGAAACACCCGACTTTTTCAACCAGCCCCCACACCATGAGATGGAAACATATTCTTGTGAATATTGTGGAGGTCCACACCCAAGTTTTGATTATCAAGCAGGGAATACGTCTGTCTATGAACAAGATCCATGTAATCAAAACTTCGGGTATGACCATTATCCATATAATTCACCGAATCAGTCACAGCAAACGTATTGTTGTGAGTACTGTGGAGGTCCACATTATAATTCTGATTGTCAAAAAAGGAACCCGCTTGTCTATGAGCATGTCCCTTGTAACAATTACGACTATTCTTGTCATGACCAACCTCCACAGTATCAAATAAATCAAACACCACCTCAGCCAATTCCACAAGAAGTTCTCCATGATCTTCTTGATTCAATAAAAGATTTTAAGGCTTTGGTGATTAAACTTCCCCAAGAAGATCCCCATCAGAAAACTTATGGAGGATTTCTAGCTGAAGAACAAACAGCTAGAATAAGTTCCAAATATCGTCAAACTTTCATTTGCGATGACGATGATGAAGATTCTATGTGGGGAGTTTGCAAGAATTCGTCAGCTGCAATCACACCTGTCCAGAAAAGGCAGGAAGACAAGAGTATTGCAGAATTGCTAGCAGAAGAGCAAATGGAACGTATAAAAGCCATTTATGCTAGCAATTTTGATGAGGAGGATGACGAGGAGAGTATTATTCCTTTGAGTGATATCATTTCTCAACTCCCTCAGTCTATAGCAATCACACCCATCTTATAGTCTGTGGACTCCAAGGACCCTCTTATTATGGGGGATGAGCATATTAGCACTATTCCTGAAAAGGAATCGGACGAATTCATAAAGTCTAGTGCTGAGAACCTTATCCCAATCCCAAGTGAGTCTGAGGATATTTCCGACAGTGAAAGTGATGGTTCTTTTCGTAGTGATCAACCTCTTGACACTACTGATGATTTTTTCGGGACGTTTTCTAACCCTCTCTTCAATTCAAACGATGAATTTTTCGGGATTTTCTCTAATCCCCTTTTCAATTCCAATGATGATTTTTCCTCTAGTGATGACGAATCATTTTCTGATGAGGACGTTCAAAATGAAAGTCTCAAAGTCTATTCGAATTCTCTTTTTGAATTTGACGATGAGTACTTTTCTAGCAAAATAAATCCTCTCTTTGATGAAGAGTTAGAGAACGATGAGGTCAATGACTCTATTATTCATAAACTTGATGATGTGACCTCAACTCTTAATCCCGATATTGATCTTTCTCCGACATATGTGACATTTCCCGTTGAGGATTGCCATTATATTAAATTCACATATGTCGTTCGAGTTTTTCTACCTTTCTGTGCTTATAAGGTAGCTTGTCCTATCATTCACTCGTTTGGGAATAAGGACAAAGTTTTTGATCCCGGCATCTCCATTTATCAATCTTTTGAGCCGGATGTATCTCATCGGAGTGGAACTTTCAAGAAATTCAATGTTGATCCAAACATCTTGAATGAAAGTCCGATGGAGACTTTTTCTTCCACATGCTTCCCCAAGAACAAATGAATTCGGGGTCGAGTCAAGCTAGTGACTCGGTTAACAAAAACATTAGCACCACATGGGTGACAACCCATGTTTCTGACTTCTTTCTATTTTCTGACACTAAGTGTGGGGGAATCCCACTGTGTTGTGCATTTTGTGTGTTGTTTACTCTTGTTTGTAGGTTTCCCTTGGATTGTGATGATTGTCGCGCCTGTTTTCAATCCAGCCGCCCAATATCCTATCCTTTTGCTAACGATTATCTAGGGATATCTTTTTAATCCTGTTTGTGAAAATAGAGATTTCTTTCACAAACTTGGCTATTAGTATTACCTTTTTACGTTCTAAGTGGCGGCATAATAGCCGGTACTTTGAATATTGAGGGCAATATTCAATTCTAAGTGTGGGGGGGAATTCTCTCGAATTTTGTCACATATGTACCTTCTAGTGCCCTAGTACCCCCGTTTTGGCCAAAATTTTAAATTTTTTTCGTTTTTAGATAAGTAATTGCAATAAAAAAAAAAGAAAAAAAGAGAAGTGTTTAGTCTTGATTAGGTTAGAAAAAAGGGAATCCTGACTCTGCCAGAGTATTGATCTGGCTGCTTCCTTAATGGTTAGACTAAGGTTTTACGATTTCTGCAAATGAAAATGCTAAGCGTAGAATAGTTGGTTTTCTTTAGAGCTTATATAAGTAATCTATGGCTTTTCCTCCCAGGAGATAACTAATCTGATTAAATGCGTGCTGTTTTCAAATGTTTGAACGTTAAAATCATGTTGTTATGCAAAACAAATTTTTATACAATTTTGATATAGAGCCCGAGTTCAACTTTTTATTTTAATTTTTGAGAAAGCATATATGTAGTCATATAAAAAAAATGATGAAAAAAAAGAAAAAGAAAAATAAGAAAATGGAATGATATTGCAAAATGCAAAAATAGAATGATATTGCAAAATGCAATAAGTTTTGATGTTGCAAAAATAAAAAGAAGTATGTGTTGTATAAATGTAGAAAAATTGCTTTCTCTTAAATTTAAATCGGAACTTGAACTTGGATTCGTCAATTTTGTATAAAAGTTAAACGATAATTTATTAGATTGTTGATTTCAATGACCTCGAAAGCTCCGGTATTATTCTCTGTGAGGTGTCAAAAGCCTGGTCACCTAAAACCAACTGGTTTGGGATGTGCCGAGAAGAAAGCCGTTACATGGAGTGATCTCATCGTTGAATCTCTAATATCTAAATGATCGTTTGTTGTTATCTATTTAAGTATTTTAATACTAGCTTAGTGGGAATATCTTAAATCTTTGAAATTGAAATTCCGCTGATTCCGGTACTATTCTCTGTGGGGTGTCAAAAGCCTGGTCACCAAAAACCAACTGGTTTAGGATGTGCCGAGAGGAAAGCCGCTACATGGAAAAGGCCCTTTTGATCCTTAGATTTTTGAGGTTCCCGGTAAATTAGTATTTGACTTAAACGAATGGCAACCATAATAAACGTCGATTTTTGCGGTCAAAATTTTGAAAATGAGCACAGTCGCCTAACTTGAATATATGTGGGAGTGAAAAGTTAAGTTTCGGCTTACATAGATTATTGATATAAGTAGTGTTAGCATTTTTACAAAAGCATTTGCGCATTGAGTTTAAGCTTAGTTGGGAGTATAAAAAAAAAGAGGATGGCGATTTTAATTCCCTAGAGACACCCAGTTTGTGTGAATCCCGTTCCATGATACCATTTTTGTAAATCAAGTATGTTATATATTTTTGTTCTAAGTTTGAATTTCTTGCATTTTATTAAAAAATCAAAACGGGGTATACTTGGTATTCTTTTGATCCTTTCATTACTTTATATGATCGGATTGCTAGGGACTAGCAATAGCTTAGTGTGGGGGATTGATGAGTGTGTAAATATTCATCATTTTACACCCATTAAAGACACAAAAACGACTAAAAACACCCACATAGATCATACATTACTGCAAATATTCTTGGTTTGTGTTTTTATGTGTTTCAGGTACAAAATGATTAAAAACGAGGCAAAAACAGACAAAACCGAGCACAAGATTAGAAAAGCGTGAAAAGTCGAGGACGGGGAAGAAATTTACAAGTTTGGACCGGGATAATGCTCAAATTGTCAAAGTCAACTTCCAAGAATGTTGAAATGTCACAAATAGCCCTTGGAGATGATTTTCAGAAAATACAAGATTGGTCCCTGAAGTTTGAAACTTGGCAAGTTTGGTCCTTGAAGTTTTCAAAATTACAATTTGGTCCTTGTGATTAAATCTACAAAAACCGGATCAAACTAAAAACTATTAAACTCACTAAACCCAGCCAACCCATTTCTATCCTATAAATTAACCCAGCCCACTGATGAACTCAAATAAGTACATTTTATTACTATCATTTATCCTATTTATTTGACTTGTTTTACTATATTATGTATGAGGATTGATACTTAATTGTTTACTTTTGTAATTCTCAGGTAAAAACAAGCATTTGGTGAAACTTGGCGATTTTGGACTAATAATGGAGCAAAACGTACATAAAGTGGAAGTCTACTGACATGGACAAGATCAAGTCAATTCTGCTCCAGATGCGCCGCATCTCACTATCAACATGCGCCGCATCTCTATCAAGATATCACCAGATACGATCCAAGATACAAGAGGACATGCGCCGCATCTAATAAAGAGTTACGCCGCATTTACTGGCGGTGTACGAATATTCCTGAATATTATAATCTTGGACCCCACGCGAAGTTAAGTACATGCGCCGCATCTACTTAAGTAGATGCGCCGCATCTTCCCTCAGACACAAACTATAAATACCCTTAGACCAGACGCATTAAAAAGTTCGGAGATTCAGAAGTTCGAAAACCTAAAAGACCGAACAGAAGAGAAGGACGAATTCAGTCAAGAAGGCAGCACAAGACACACCCAAATCGAAGATACAAGAGCTGTAAGAAGGTGCTGCATGTATTTAATTCATTAAGTAGTTTTGTTTTATTGTTTTAGCAAACTTTAATTCATCAGGATTGGTGGCTTGTGTAATGTGACAACGGAAAGATTGCACTCCCTTTAATACTTGCTTTCCCATCAATTAAAGTTTATATGTTGATGTCTTTGGTTACTACTTATTAGTGCATTGACCACCTCTGTGTTTATTAGTGGCTTGCGGGCACCCGACTGCGGGACAAGGTGTGGCTCCCACGGTTGTTTCTAAATTGATCACTTAGGAATAACTTTTAGACATAAGTCGTCATTAAGGGTTTACTCGCCGATGAGAATAGGACCAACGAGAAAGGGTTAATTACATACACTTCATATAAAGCTATCAATAAAACAAGTGACAATCTACTTAATCATAAGGACAGCCCTCTTATTGTCTCTAGTATCTATCTGTGTACGTGTGTGCTACTTGCTGATTCGTGCCTATTTGTTTATTTTATTATTTAATTGCAAACAAAACTGTGCCAGTCTCTCAGGCTGAAACCCCCTTGCGTTAGGATATTAAAATACTGATTAGATTAACTAGATTATACGTTCCACTCTTAGTGATCGACACTCTACTTACCATTATCTTCATACTGACCGGGTACACTGCTCGTTAAGTGTGTGTGTTATTGATAAGTCGGCTAATTATAAATTTAAAACTTGAGTAGGCATTAAAACTGCTAAACCGCAACGACACATCACGCGCATCAAGTTTTTGGCGCCGCTGCCGGGGAGTGAATTGTTATTTTCTGTTAATTTGATTAGTATTTTAATTAGGTTTTTCTTTTTATTAGATTAATTGCATCATTGTACTATTTTGCATACTTGTTGTATTGTGTGTTAATTGTTTTCTTTTATTTTTGTGTGTTTTATTTTTGTTTGTGTGTTTAATTTTTGTTTTTATTTTTCGTATTTTTCTGTTCTGCTATCGTTGTACTGTGCTAAATCAAACGATACGGCGCATCTGATCTCTCAGATACGGCGTATTGCGTTTAATTTTTTTTATATACAACGCGTTTAATTAATTCGATACGACGCATCTTTTCCCCAAGATACGGCGTATCTGTTTTTAACAAGAAAATTTTTCTAAGCGATAAAGTAATACGACGCATCTGCTTTTGTAGATACGGCGTATCTGTTTTGATAAAAATTTTCTCTGAACGTTAAACGCCATACGACGCATCTGCTTTCGCAGATACGGCGTATCTATTATTTTAATTAAAAACAGTTTGCGAATTATTAAACAGATACGGCGTATCGATCTCTGTCGATACGGTGCATCTTACTGAATCAAAAATCTTTTATTTTTAAACGTAACGAAAATACGGCGCATTAACTTTCGTTAATACGACGCATTTAATTTTAATTAGATAAATTGATTTTTGATTAATTAAAATTGATACGGCGCATTCTAATTTCTAAAGCGGCGTATCTATTTTCTTAATAAAAGTTTGACTTATTTTTAACGTATTAAGATACGGCGTATCCCATTTATTGGATACGGCGCATCAACAGCAGATATCAGAAGCTTTTATTTTACTTTGATCGTTTCACCCTTCTTTTGCACGAGTAAGTTTTATTTCAGGAAGATGGACGATCCGGATATTACAATGGAAGAATATATCAGATTTGAAGAGGAAAGAGCCTTGAGCAATTATGGGATATACGATTGGGAGAGAGCAAGATATGGTGCACAAGTCATTGAAACGAAAGAAATCACTATGGAAGAATACTTGATTCTTGGACGAGAAAAGTTAAAGAAAGAAAGAAATAGGTTGCCGTTTCAACACACTTGGTGTATGTCAAATGATGATGAAGAAGATTCATATACCGTGAAACCAATTCCGGCAATTGTTATTGATAGTACTTTTTCCTCGGAGATTGAACAAGATGATGTGTATACGGAACCCTACGTTGAAGAATATTCTGCAATCGTATTACCACCATTAGACAATCCAACGGATGAAGATGAAAAGTATTCTAATTTTGATTTCGAACCAATTGACGCCATAGTTTATGATGACATACCTCAACCAGATTTTGACCCAACGAGGGATTTTGAAGAAATCTGGGATTACTTATTTAAGGATGAAATTCGGGACGATGCTAAAATAGAAAGACCACTAGTTGAAGATGGAGATTCACACGATGAATTGGAGTCACTTACAATACAAAGTGGTACAAATTTATTTAATATTATTAATCCCGTTACTAATAATCTTGCTAGTTTTCCTAAACAGGTTGCAAAACAAAAAGATGATGAGGTGAAATCTATTACACTACCTATTGAAGCACCTGTGATCAACCCGTATTTGGTGGAGCTCGAAGAAGAGTTTGGTGCTGAGCTCTTAAACACTGCAATGATTGATGAAGATGATGATTTAGACCCTATGAAGGTTGTAGAGGAACTCGAACTTTTACTTGCCAAAGACCCTTTCTCATCTTCTGCAGAAGTCAAGGGACGCCTTACTACCAACGAGACTAACCAAGAAGAAAGGAGACTCATTTTTCCTCAACATACTACTCTTTCAGATGTGATGGTCAAGTCATCCAATTTATCAACCAAACCGGGTAAGAGTAGAAAAGATGTACATATATTGCCAAGGTATGATTTTTATTTATTTCTTCCATCTTTACTAGCAAATTTACACTCTTTTCGTGTTTATTGCTACTATCACCCGCACTTGACCCCAAGTGGGGGGAAGAATACCCTATTACGCGGTAAATAAGGGTGGAGTCAGGCTCGTGACTCGAACAAAAACAAGCGCTTCGTGGGAGGCAACCCATGCTTATCTTTTATTTTATTTTCTGATTTTGTATCGAGTCAGTTCAGGCCGCTGAGGATACGGCGCATCTCAATTCTGAGATGCGACGCATCTCCTGCAAATGGTCATATCTTATTTTATTTTTCTGCATTTTCTATTTTCGAATTTAAAACTATTTATCAGTTTATTTTAATGCGGCGCATCCCTGGTTAAGGATGCGGCGCATCTTTATTCTGATCCGTATTAATTCCAGGCTCGATACGGCGTATCTTCTTCAATAAGATACGGCGCATCGACTGACCTGATGATTTTCAGTTTTAATTTTTAAGTTTTATTTTTATCTAACTACTAATGTATTATGCAAGTTGAACCTTTCTTATCTTAGGTGTGTTTTAAAGTGTTGGTGGTATTATAGTTTTCTGGATTTCCTGTGGATACATCAAGTATGAAGCTTTAACGTTCTAATCCACAAGAAAGATGATTTTTGCTCTTACACAAATGGAGGATCATACCGAGCAAATCTCAGGGGAGTTTTCTGTTCTAATTCTTTTTATTTTCCAGTTTTTAACCTTTTATACAAACAACGAGGACGTTGTTTAACTTAAGTGGGGGGATAGGAGAATTAGAACACTTAACACTTACTTGTCCTAAACTTTTTCAAAAATTATGCTTAAAATGTGCTTAATATATCAAACTTAAAAATTTTTAGCATGTTTTTGTTTAAGATCTAAGTTGCATAACTGCACACATGACATTATTTTCAAAAATTGTGATTTTCCAAAATTCACAAATCTATGAGTGTGCCGGTGACTTGTAAACTTTAGAACTTGGCTTGTATACTATTCGAGACCACCATAATAAGTATTATTTTATATAATTGGAATGACTTGCCTAACTTGGTAAAATTCTAGGATTACACCAAATAGCCTTTATATGTTATGTGTTATTAACTAACTACACTGGTTAGTTAACCCCCGTTATAAACCCTTTTGTTACTCTCATTTTTAGAGTAAGATACCCTAGAAAAACCCTCAGAGCCATTCCTTTCGTTTCTTACACCTATGTTTAAAATGTTTCGTTACACCCTTACACCTTAGCCTACCCTGTAGATTAAGATCCGTGGTTGGTTAATTGCTATAGGCAGAGTGTGTTTCCTTACATTACCTGTGTTCGCGTGCGTAATTCATTATCTATGGTTAGGTCGGGAAATTGCACAATGCAATTGGAGTGAAAGTAAATATTGTATATTTTGGAGTTTATTTTTCGTGTGTTTACTACTTTCACTATTTACCATTATTTCTGAAAGTATGAAAAGTATAGAAAAATTATCCGGAAAGAAAGTTGTAGTGATGTGGTGAAATTTTACACATCTATGTTTATGTTTCAAAAAAAAAAAAAAAAAAAAAAAAAAAAAAAAAAAAAAAAAAAAAAAAAAAAAAAATCGAAAAAATGAGAAAAGAAAAAGAAAGAAAAAAGAGTTGGATGTTTATTTTAAGCCAACGATGTAGAGTTATGTAAGTGGTTCATATGGCCACTATTTGTTGTATTATATCTATGGATTGAATGGGAATTGGCAGTTATGGGAATGCCAATTAAGGATTATTCTTTGATTAAGATTTTGTTGAGTATAATTCGTGTCTACCTAAAGCGTGTGTTTCAAGTGTTAAAGCGTGAGTTATTCAATGATATGAGTCTTATTCATGGGATGGTTGGGATAGTAATTAACCACACTTAGGATTTTAATTTATTTGTTTTTGTTTATTTTTTTTATTTTTACACCAATTTATATCCCAAAAATTATCCATACCCTTTACTATTCTTTATCCAACCAAACCTTTGATTTATTGAGATTAGGGATTTGAGCAATCTTAAGTATCGTAGTCGTGGATTCGGCTATGTATTTATGATTTTGTCGCCCTTTTTGATATATTATTATTGGTGAAGTTTGGACCTATCTTTAGCCTATTCGAGTTAAGGATTTGAGCAATTGCAAGTATCGTGTTCGTGGATTCGATCATGTATTTGTGATTTTGTCGCCTTTTCTGGAATTTGAGATCGATAGTGTAAATAAGAATAATTAACCCTTAAGCCTAAAAACCCTTTTTACCGCTTTAGACTTGTTATTCCTTAGCTTTAGTGGTGGAGATGTGTATACTTGCCAAGCTTATGATAGAATATTCGTCGCGACTGGACAGTTAAACGATTAGATTTGCTTTTATCGACTTATTTTATTTTACTTCTAATTCGTTAAGTGTTTAGTTGTGTGATTATGAAATGAACGAATACATGCTTAAATATAAAAATAAATCCTAACATCTTTTAGGATACATTTTCATGAGATTTAATCTAAGGTTTACTTGGGGACAAGTAAAGTTCAAGTGGGGGGATATTTGATGAACTCAAATAAGTACATTTTATTACTATCATTTATCCTATTTATTTGACTTGTTTTACTATATTATGTATGAGGATTGATACTTAATTGTTTACTTTTGTAATTCTCAGGTAAAAACAAGCATTTGGTGAAACTTGGCGATTTTGGACTAATAATGGAGCAAAACGTACATAAAGTGGAAGTCTACTGACATGGACAAGATCAAGTCAATTCTGCTCCAGATGCGCCGCATCTCACTATCAACATGCGCCGCATCTCTATCAAGATATCACCAGATACGATCCAAGATACAAGAGGACATGCGCCGCATCTAATAAAGAGTTACGCCGCATTTACTGGCGGTGTACGAATATTCCTGAATATTATAATCTTGGACCCCACGCGAAGTTAAGTACATGCGCCGCATCTACTTAAGTAGATGCGCCGCATCTTCCCTCAGACACAAACTATAAATACCCCTTAGACCAGACGCATTAAAAAGTTCGGAGATTCAGAAGTTCGAAAACCTAAAGACCGAACAGAAGAGAAGGACGAATTCAGTCAAGAAGGCAGCACAAGACACACCCAAATCGAAGATACAAGAGCTGTAAGAAGGTGCTGCATGTATTTAATTCATTAAGTAGTTTTGTTTTATTGTTTTAGCAAACTTTAATTCATCAGGATTGGTGGCTTGTGTAATGTGACAACGGAAAGATTGCACTCCCTTTAATACTTGCTTTCCCATCAATTAAAGTTTATATGTTGATGTCTTTGGTTACTACTTATTAGTGCATTGACCACCTCTGTGTTTATTAGTGGCTTGCGGGCACCCGACTGCGGGACAAGGTGTGGCTCCCACGGTTGTTTCTAAATTGATCACTTAGGAATAACTTTTAGACATAAGTCGTCATTAAGGGTTTACTCGCCGATGAGAATAGGACCAACGAGAAAGGGTTAATTACATACACTTCATATAAAGCTATCAATAAAACAAGTGACAATCTACTTAATCATAAGGACAGCCCTCTTATTGTCTCTAGTATCTATCTGTGTACGTGTGTGCTACTTGCTGATTCGTGCCTATTTGTTTATTTTATTATTTAATTGCAAACAAAACTGTGCCAGTCTCTCAGGCTGAAACCCCCTTGCGTTAGGATATTAAAATACTGATTAGATTAACTAGATTATACGTTCCACTCTTAGTGATCGACACTCTACTTACCATTATCTTCATACTGACCGGGTACACTGCTCGTTAAGTGTGTGTGTTATTGATAAGTCGGCTAATTATAAATTTAAAACTTGAGTAGGCATTAAAACTGCTAAACCGCAACGACACATCACGCGCATCACCCAGCCCACACACAAAACATAAACCCAAGCCTAAAACCATTAAACCCGATCCAACCCACCACCCTTAGGTAATACCAGAGTTTGACTCAGTCAAACTCATCTTCCTTCCCACTTGACCCGCCAAACCATACCACCCTTACCCACCGTTTCTTCTGCAAAACCACCCCTTATCCCTGACACTCCACCTCCCCCCTCCTCCAATGAGAAGCCTTCACAAGCTAACCCCCCCACATGCTCAGAAAAGGTTAAAGCCCACTTGACTATTTTTCCCGCCAAAAATGGATACGAACGACTGAGATTGATTTGATCTAATTCAACGAGTGGGATTTGCTGAGGAAGAGTCAGAGAAGCTTTTGGGATTGTTATTTAAAGAAAAGAAGACACACAGAGATTTATGTCACTGTTTTTAGACCATTCGTAGTGTAATTGAGTTATTGTTCTCTTTTCAGTTTCAACTTCAGTTCTAAACTTTAATTTAAGACATTTTAAGCTTTATTGTTCTTAATTTATTCAGCTTTGTTCTAAATTCCAAGTTCAATATAAATTCAAGTTTTTAACTATCACTGTTAATTCGAATTAATAGTTAGTCAATGTTACAGGTTTCAAAAACCCTTTTCCTAGTTTCTGTAAGCTTATATAAGCTATTCTTAGCTTATTGAGAGTTCCATTTGGTTTGATTCAGTTTAATCTCAATATTTTCCAAATAGTCAACTAAAGTCAAACGATAGTCAAACTGCTTATTTACTTTTCTCTACTGCTTAATAGCTTTATGCTTGCTCATTCTAGTTTGCTTTAGTGACTTGTTGTTGTTTATTAGTTTATCAGTCAAATTAATTCAGTTTCCTTTTTTAAAAATGTCTTAAAAACCAAAAATAGCTTAATCCGTAATTAGCTTATTTATATGCTTAATTTATATTCAGTAGTGCTTTTTACACTCTAGTGTAGCTAGTTGGCCATCTGTTGTTAGTTTAGTGAGCTTATTATGGTCTTGCTTAGTTTAAAAATTCATGACAGTCACATTAAGGGTTGTTTGGGTCAAGGTTGCAAAATGGTCAAAACAAGGTCCCACTGTTCATGTGCTAGTTCTTCAACTTTGATTAGCTTTATTTACCTCATTTAAGCTGATATCTAGGAATTTAAAACTCAGTTAAGTAATATTACAGTATTCAGTTGATTTTCTAGATTTTCAAAGTTCATAAGCCACCTCAGTAGCTTATTTGGATAATAAGTCATATAGACCTCTTCTGTTGCATATTTTGTGTTCTAACAGGTACTTAAAAGGTGCTTGTCAAGTGTCAATAGCCACTCATTCAGTTCAAGTGATCTGGTCCATTGCTGCACAAGGCAACCCCATTCAGCAGTCTGCATAAACTTTCCCAGGTTCCTCACAAGCTTTTAATAAGCTCTAAGTTACTTGTTTTTCTGTCTTACATGTTCTTTGGTACTAGACCTTTATATACATGAGTTTTCAGTAGGATAGCTTGAGGTTTAACAGCTCTTAGATAAGCCCAAAATTGCCCTAGTTACCTGATTCTCCCCTGCATCAGCATTTGATTTTCACAACCATCTGATCTAGGTAAAAATTAGAGTTCAATTAGGTTGTTATAATTAGGGCTTTTGGTGTTTTAGTGTAGCCTGTAGTACTAGGAAGCTTTTGCCCCCATAAGTTTCCACTAATTAGCTTATTTGAGGTGCTTATTTTGATCTGCAAGTAGGGGTTTTAACTGTCATTTCTGCATAAATTGTGAAACTGCTCAACTGCTTATCTGCTTATTCCATGTGCTTATCTGGACTTTAATCAGTTGTTTTATGCTTAAATAAGTTGTTTGAACTATTTCTGAGCTTGTGGTATCTGTTTGTGCTTAAGTGCTTATTTTAGTGCTTATTTCAAACTGCTTATTAGCACAATTTGCTTATTAGGGTTTAGATTGCTTCTGATTTTATTTTTCCTAGATTAAGAATTAAATTTTAGATTTACCTTAAATTTTTCAGATTTTTCCCAAGTCTTTTGTTATTTTTAATCAATTAAATCTTTTATTTTAGTTTTTAAATCTTAATAAAAAATATAAAAATCAGAAAAATATAAATCTTTTTTCTAAAATTTTCTTTTATCATTTATAACTAAGGAAAAATAATTTGGTACTTGTAAGATTAAATTTTATAGATTTCACTTTTTAATCCCGTTTTTAGAATTTCCGTTTTGCTTTTTTTATATAAATTGTGTTAATCTTATTTTGCTTGTGAGAATTTGTTTCTCATTATTTAATTATATTAGAATTAAAAAATCAAAATTTCATATCCTAATCATCAGTCACACTAATTCCAAACCTCACGATTGTCCATTCCATCCTCGCTGGGACACGACCCGGGAAACACTTGCCCGGTATCACACATATCACAAACGTGAGTTTTTGCAAGTTAACCTTTTTTGTTGGGCTACAAAGTACTGCTACATGAAGAAAGTCAAAGTACTGCTCAATAGAAGTTAAAGTACTGCTCATGTTCTAAAGAAGTCAAAGTACTGCTAAAGATAAAGGACTGATATGCAAATACGTTTAAGGATTAATGTATAATTCTAGAATGTTCTTTGAGTTATTATTATATTAGATTTAGAATTGCTTGTCGTTCAAGTATTGTAAACCGACTAGGGTTTTCCTTGTGCCTATAAAAGGACCCCTAGGTTGGCATTTGAGATACGATTAGAGATATAAGTTCATAAGAAGTTTTAGAGAAAAGTATTAGTCGATTATTAGAGTATTAGTGTTTAGAGTTTGTTAGTGAATCTGTGTAAAGTAAGCAGGTTCAAGGTTTTAATAATATTCAAAGTTGTTAATTCTTCTTAGCTTTGTTGAAGTAGATTCCGCATACGTAGCAAAGTATATCAGTGTTTCACCATTAACAGTTTTGGATTTATCCAAGGTTGTTAAACCGTAGACAAGCTACAAGTTAGTTTGGTCAGAGTATATCGATCCAACAAGTGGTATCAGAGCTTGTGTGGAGACTCTGATGAAGAAGAAACCCTTAAAACCGATTTAACAACAAGCCCTAAACGATGACGACAGAAGTTGCACCAATTCCATCCATCACCTCACTTAGAATTCCTATCATCAAGAAGGGAGAATATTATCTCTGGAGCATGAAGATGAGACAGTACCTTGCTATTACAGACCATGCTCTATGGGATGTGATTGTCAATGGTAATGTTGTTCTTGATGAACCTGTAGCAGTTAAAGGACAACCTAAACCACCTCAACCAACCTTGCCAGCAGCTACAAAGAGAAATCAAGATAAGGCTCTCAACATACTGTTGTCTGCTATTCTTGATGGTCACCTACTAAAGTTTCATGATGCTAAGGATGCAAAGCAATTGTGGGCTGCGATCAAGAAAAGATTTGGAGGTAATGATGCTTCAAAGAAGATGCATAGAAACTTATTGAAGCAACAGTTTGAAACTTTCACTGTTGGTGAAAGAGAAGGTCTTGATGCTGCCTATGACAGATTTCAAAATCTACTTAGTATGCTAGAGCTGTATGGAGCAGAGGTATCTGTTGAAGATGCAAATTTGAAGTTCTTAAGGAGTTTGCCATCTGTCTGGCATGTGGTTGCTACCATGATTAGAGGACAACCTGGATTGGAATCTATGGACTTTGATGATCTCTACAACAATTTGAAGGTGTACGAGCAAGAGATGAATGGTCAAAGTTCTCAGAAATCTCACAACATAGCTTTTGTGTCTTCTGAAAACAGAAGCAGACTTCTACTAAAAGTACTGCTTATCCTTCTCAAAGTACTGTTGGTGATACACAGCATGTTTGAACAACCACAACCACCCCCAACCCATCACCAACAAACAACACCAATTCTGATGATGTTGTATGTTCCTTCTTTGCTCAACAAGCCACTTTACCTGTTACCTATCAAGAAGACTTGTTGCAGATTGAAGAAGATGCTTTAGAGGAGATTGACATCAGATGGCAAGTAGCCATGATCACTGCAAGGATCAAGAAGTTCATGAACAAGACAGGAAGGGGAATTGATTTCAAAGCCAAACAGGGTATCACTTTTGACAAATCCAAGATTGAATGTTTCAATTGTCAAAAGCTTGGACACTTTGCAAGGGAATGCAAGTTTGCAAAATATCAAGCAAACAGAATGATTGAACAACCCAAGGTTGAAAGAAAAGAGGTTCCTATTACTGAATCACAACCAAAAGCTTTGGTGGCTCAAGAAAATCTAGCTGAGATTGACTGGAGCAGTGAATTTGATGATGAACTAGTAACCTATTCTATGGTTGCAATGGAAGAGTTTGATTGGAGCACAGCTTTTGATGAGGAACCAGGATATGCTGCTTTGGAATCAAGAGATGGTCTTGGAAGCTTTGACTGGAGCATGGAGAATGAAGATGAACCTGTTCAGATTGCTATGGTAGCTACTTCACCAAGTTCATCCAATGTCTCTGAGGTATGCTCTAAGTGTAATGATGTGTATCAAAAGTTGCTTAAAGAATATGTAACTGAAAGAGATAATTGTAGAACAGCTAGGTCTGAGGTAGCTGGTTATCAATTAACTTTAGAGTCAATGGAAGCCAAAATATTAACACATGAAAATAATGAAATGGCTTGGGCAGAAAAATATGAGCAACAAGACTATCAATTAAAATTAAGTGAATGGAAGTTAGGATGTAAGGTGTCTGAATTAGAAAAGATTACTAAGGAAAGAGATGCTTTGTTAGAAAAACTTGCTAGCATTAAACAGGCTGGTCTATCACATGTTCAATTTGTTGATAAACAAAGAAGAATAAACAGTAGAGCTAGACTAGGTTATGGTGAAGATAGTAGTTCAGATGAGACCCCACCTAGTGATAAGGAAGAGACTCCACCTAGTGATAAGGAAGAGATCTCACCTAGTGATGATGAACTTACTAGCTCAGAAGAAAACACATCTAGGAATGAGGAACCAATTAGTGAAACACCTCCTGAGTTTAAGAAAGATAAGGGGTACCACTCAGTTCCCCCACCCACTGGTAGGTTTCAACCACTTAGGACAGATGTTTCTCGTTATGGTGTAGACAACCTAGAATTTAGGAAGAAGCTTACTAGTCAATCTAGTTCTGAGAAACCCAAGGATGATTTTCAAAGGGGTAATGATCAAAAGTTTCCTACAGCCTTTCAAAAACAAGCAGTACCTCCAAAATCTTTTCAAAGTACTGCTAGACATTCAGCAGTACCTCCAAGAGAAACTTTTCAAAATACTGCTAACTATAGGAAACCTTTTAATCATAGAAAAGGATTTGGGAATATGGAGAGAAAATTATGTTATGTATGCTATAGTCCTGATCATTTAATTAAGCACTGTGACTTACACTCAGAATATTTAAGTCAGTTCCCAAAGAAAAGACCTGCCACCCATAAGCCAAGGGAGACTAGACCAGTTTGGAATCACTCAAATAGGGTTAACCATAGTAATTTCTCTAAAGACTATAGGTACCCTCACCAGAAAAGACCTTTTTCAAAACCATCAGTACCCTCAAGTACTGATAAGTCTAAGGATTCTCAAGCAGTACCCTCTAAAAGTACTGATAAGTTTTCACCCAATCATGGTACTGCTAACACTTTTTCACATAAAAGACCTAAGAGATTCACTTCATATAGATCTAAAAGGTTTTACACCTCAAGCAGAGTACCTAGGTCAGAGAAACCTAAAGTCAAACGAAATTGGGTTAAGAAAGAAAGTACTGATGGGGAACAAGCAGTACTTTCATCAGATAAGGGTGAAACAGGGAGTGTTGTTGATAATACAACACAGGACATGGGACCAACGCAAATAATCATTGACCATGCCTTTAACACCACTGGAGATTACATACTGAAGGAATTCAAGTATGTCACTCCACAAGGGGAACACAAGTCAGTAATGGCTTGGGTTCCTAAAAGAAACTAACCCTTTCTTTTACTGTGCAGGGCAACCCAGAGGAGGAGCTTAAAGATCATATTATTGTTGATAGTGGTTGCTCTGGCAGCATGACAGGGGACAAGGAGATCCTGTCAGATTTTAAGGCATATTATGGAGGAAGAGTAGCATTTGGTAATGATCCTGATGGAGGGAGAATCACTGGCAAAGGAACCATCAAGGCTGGATGTATTGATTTTGAGAATGTTAGATATGTGAAGGAGCTCAAGTTCAATCTTTTGTCAGTATCTCAGATTTGTGACAAGAAGTACCCCATTCTGTTTACTGATACAGAATGTCTCTTCTCTCTCCTGAGTTCAAGTTTGTTGATGATCACTTGGTAACATTGAAAGTACCAAGAACCAATGATGTGTACAGTTTAGACTTAAAAAGTCTCAATTCTGCTGGAAGAGCAACATGTTTAGTAGCCAAGGCATCATTGGAAGAAGCACATCTATGGCATAGAAGACTAGGTCATGTAAATTTCAAGAACATCAACAAGCTGGTCAAAGGGAATTTAGTTAGAGGTTTACCTTCCAAAATATTCAAGGCTGATCATTCATGTTTGGCTTGCAAGAAGGGTAAACAACATAAAGCTTCATGTAAGAAGCTAGGGGAAAGAGATATTAGAGAACCTTTGGAGTTGCTACACATGGATCTGTTTGGACCAGTTTCAGTAGAAAGTTTAAACAAGAAGAAGTACTGCTTGGTTGTGACAGATGATTGTAGCAGATTTAGTTGGGTCTTTTTCTTGGGATTCAAAGATGAAACCTTTGATGCTATCCATGATCTGATAGTAGCCCTTGAAAATCAATTGAGACTCAAAGTAAGAGGTATTAGATGTGATAATGGGACAGAATTCAAGAACAAGCATATGGATGAATTCTGTGCCAAGAAAGGGATCAAGAAAGAGTTTAGCATTGCTAGAACTCCACAGCAGAATAGTGTTGCAGAAAGAAAGAACAGGACATTGATAGAAGCAGCTAGAACAATGCTTGTAGATTCACAATTACCTATTCTCTTTTGGGCTGAAGCTATAAGTACTGCTTGCTATGTTTTGAATAGAGTATCAGTTACTAAACCTCAGATGAAGACACCATATGAGCTGCTCATGGGAAAGAAACCAAACATTCGTTTTCTAAAACCTTTTGGCTGTCCTCTGACTATTCTAAATACCATTGATTCTCTGAGAAAATTTGATGGTAAGTCAGATGAAGGTTATCTATTGGGATACTGTACAAATAGCAAAGGTTTTATAGTTTATAACAGGAATACCAAAAGGGTTCAAGATTGTCTTCATGTTGAATTTTTGGAAGATAAAGAAACTCAGAAAGGAAAAGGTCCTGATTGGATGTTTGATCTTGATCTCAAGTTCACTCCATCTATGAATTATGTGCCTGTTAGAGAAGAAAATCAGGCTAATTACAAAGAAGATGATTCACAGTACATTGTTCATGGAGTCAATGTTAGACCAGAAGATGTTCCTGATAAAGAACCTGAAGTTACTGATAAGGAACAAAGTACTGCTCAACCAACCAATACAGTATCTGATGAAGATCAAGCCATACAAGATGAACTTAATAGGATGCTTTTTCAAGAAACTATAGCAAAATCCTATGAAGATGAACAAAGGAGGGCTTATGATGCTACAAAGAAACAGGGTAACTTCAAAGATACTGCTCACAGTACTTTTGATCAAAGTATTGATGATCCTTTTGACAGTACTTCTGGTGTGTTAGAACCATCAAATTGGAGCAATGATGATGATTCCAATGTTGATGATGAAGATTTGGATAATGCTAACATTCCTGGGTTAGAAGAAATTGATGATGAGCTTAATCAAGAAGGTATTTTCTCAATCAATGAAGAACCTGATGTTACTAATTTAGAATCTGATCTTCCAGTTCCACCAACTCCTACATTGAGAGTTCATAAAGCTCATCCTCAAAGAAATATTATTGGATCACCCTCTTCAGGAGTGGTTACAAGAAACAAAGTTAAAGGTCTTTCTAAGCAACATACTGCTTTACTTAGCTTTGTTTACAAACAAAACAGGATGAATCACAAGGATCAACAAACATGCCTGTTTGCTTGTTTTCTATCTCAAGATGAACCCAAGAAGGCAGCTCAAGCTTTAAATGATGAAAGTTGGGTTGAAGCTATACAGGAAGAACTTCTACAATTCAAACTTCAAGAAGTCTGGGTATTATGTGATCTACCAGATGACAAGAGAGTCATTGGTACAAGATGGGTTTTCAGAATCAAAAGAGATGAAAGAGGGAATGTTATCAAAAATAAAGCTAGATTGGTTGCACAAGGATATCGCCAAGAAGAAGGAGTAGACTATGATGAAGTTTTTGCTCCTGTTGCAAGAATAGAGGCAATAAGGTTATTTCTTGCCTTTGCATCATACATGGGATTTCCTGTCTACCAAATGGATGTAAAAAGTGCCTTCCTTTATGGCACAATTTCTGAGGAAGTTTATGTTAAACAACCTCCTGGTTTTGAAGATCCTGCACATCCAAACAAAGTCTACAAGGTAATCAAGGCACTGTATGGCCTTCATCAAGCTCCCAGAGCTTGGTATGAGAGACTCTCTAATTTTCTATTACAACATGGTTACCGGAGAGGAGCAATTGATAAGACTTTGTTTATCAAAAGGGATAAGAAAGACATTATGTTAGTCCAAGTCTATGTGGATGATATTATCTTTGGAGCCACAAAGAAGTCTATGGTGAAAGAATTTGAAGAACTTATGCAGCGGGAGTTTCAAATGAGTTCTATGGGAGAATTAACTTTCTTTTTGGGGCTTCAAGTTAGACAAACAAGAGATGGAATCTTCATTAATCAAGAAAAGTATGTTGCAGACATACTTAAAAGATTTGACCTTCCAAATCTCAGGCCTGCCACCACACCCATTGATAACAATAGACCATTAGGCAAGGATGAAGATGGATAAGTTGTGGATGTCAAGCTTTACAGATCAATGATTGGTTGTCTTATGTACTTGACTGCATCAAGACCTGACATCATGTTTGCTGTATGCTTATGTGCAAGATATCAGGTTACACCCAAGGTTTCTCATATGCATGCAGTCAAGAGGATTTTTCGATATCTCAAGCATCAACCAAAGTTAGGATTATGGTATCCTAAGGAGTTACCTTTTCACTTGGAAGCTTTTTCAGATAGTGATTATGCAGGAGATAACTATGATAGAAGATCAACCACTGGAGGATGTCAATATCTTGGAAGAAGATTAGTCTCATGGCAATGTAAAAAGCAAACACTTGCAGCGACCTCCTCTCCTGAAGCAGAATATGTTGCTGCTGCAAGCTGTTGTGGACAAGTTTTGTGGATGCAGAATCAACTCTTGGATTATGGATTCAACTTCAAAAACACTCCTATCAACATTGATAATGAGAGTACCATCTGTATTGTGAAGAATCCAGTTTATCATTCCAAGACCAAGCATATTCAGATTAGGCATCACTTCATTCGAGATTGTTATGAGCACAGGCTTATAAATGTGGTCAAGGTTCACACAGATGACAATGTAGCTGATCTACTCACAAAGGGATTTGATGTTTCAAGGTTCAACCACTTAGTTGTGAGTATTGGGATGATTAACTACTAGGCTACATTTGAGGGGAGGCTTTAGTATTAGTTAGTATACTTTCTTTCAGTTCTTAATTAAAGTATTGGATTTTTTAGTACCTATGTTGTATTTAAGGGGAGGCAACATAGTTATTAGTTAGAAGGTTGTGGATAAGAAGATGGAAAGTACTGGTTCTGCAAAGTACTGCTTCAACGTACTGCTTTGAAGAGTACTGGTTAGGTAGACGTACTGCTTACGTGGAAGTACTGTTCCAACGGTCAAAACTGTGGGGCTACGGTTATTTAATTCATTTGGGAGGGGGTAAAAAGCCAAATACAACGGTAACACTATTAATTAGGCTTTGATTTTTTAAATCTTACCCATATTTATCCTATCCCATTATACCGATTTTCACTCTTCACTTTATTCTTATCCAACCATTTATTCATTCGGTATCTACGATTCTCATCGCTAATTACCTTCGTTTACCACTCTTCACACTCAATGGCTAATCGTGATTTCTGTTCTAAGCATAACATGGTCGCGAACTTAGATAAAACGGCGAAGAATGTTGATTTTCATGCGATGATTGACTTCTTGACTGGGTCATCAATCAATTATGCTATTTTAGTAAACCCTGATGTCATTGGACCATGGATTCAACAGTTTTGGTCTACTACAAAGTATGATGACCAAGATGGTGTTCCTTTTATTCGTGCTAAAGTTGCTGGTCAAGCAATTAGGGTTACTGAATCTTCAATTAGGGAAGATTTACAATTTAATGATGAAGGGAGTGCTATTCGTTTTGCAAGACAAGAGATTTGGGATACACTCAGGGATATTGGGTATGAAGGTGATCTCACCATACTTACCTTTCAGAAGCCATTATTTAGTCCTCATTGGAAATATCTTATAAATGTTCTACTTCACTGCTTGAGTCCTAAGAGTACTTCATGGGAGCAGTTTGGTCAGAACATTGCTTCTGCATTGGTGGGCTTAGTTACAAATCGCCCTTTCAACTTTTCAAGGATGATTCTTGATGGAATGCTCTCACACATCACCAATGGTTTACCATTCTTGATGTACCCAAGGTTTATTCAGGTTTTCTTAAATAAGCAACTTGCGGGGATTTCTAAACCACAAAGTTTTCTACCTACTGTCACACTTCCACCAAAGGTGTTTACATTCATTGCTAAGAAGAGTATCAAGTTCTCTGGAAGAAATACACCTTTGACAGCTCATATCTTGGAAGTTGCACAAGCAGTTCGGGATGTAGAACTAGAGCCTGAACAAGAGCAAGAGGAATCCTCTGCATCAGCCATTAGAGAGCAACCAACTTCAAGAGAAGAGAGTGCTTCTCAACATACTGCTTCTCATCATACTGTTTCGTCTTCACAAAGTGCTGCTCAGGAGCATTAACCTCAACATAGGCATCCAACATCTGAGGAAGATGAGGAAGTGGTTGAGGATGTCTTGACCAATTATGAACTTTCAAGGGAATTAAGGAGGCTCAAGAAGGTTACTAATGATCAAGCTGATCAGATAAAGGATTTGGAAAGAAAATTCAGATGATTAAAGAGGTTTGTTTGGCCATTAGTGAAGCAACACAGGTTATGGGTAAAGTCTCAGAGAAGAAGTGGTCAGAAACCTAAGAAGGCTTCTCAGTCAAAGACAAGAAGGTCTAAGAAGTATTCTTCATTCCAATTGGGGAGGAATTTAGAAAATTTGAATGAAGATACTGAGTTTAATCAAGATAATGAGTTCAATCAAGATACTGGACTTTATGATGATACACCACTTGAAGAAATTCCTCATGAAGATATTGTTGAGAGGAAAAGTGATGAAACAGAGCGAATAAACATTGAAGATGCTATTGTTTGAAGTAAAAAGTGGTGATACTGAGGAATTGGATTTGGAAGGTACTGATGTTGAAAGTATTGCTCTTCAAGGTACTGCTCATCAAGGAACTATTACACCAAGGACTTTGGATTTTGAGGAAGATGTTGGACCTTCAAGTCAAATTCAAGAGGAAGTTGGCCCTTCTAATCTAGTTCAACAGGAAGAAGAGGTTCGAAAACATACTGAAAGTGATGATGAGACCATTGCTGACATCATATTGAACATGTCTAGAACAAGAGGCATAAGTATTGTTGATGTTGAACAACAACCTCATACTTCTTCTCAACCTACCCAGGAGTTGGATCCAAAAGACAAAGGTAAAGGGATCATGGTAGAAACTAAGAAGAAGAAGCTTACCTTGAAAGAACTAAGAGCTATTCAGGATGCTAAAAATGAGGAAGCTGCAAGGAAATTACAGGCTGAGATAGATGCTGAAGAATCAAGGAAAGTTATCAAACCTAGAAGGCCACAAAGTAAAGCTCAAGAAAGAAATTCTATGATGGCTTATCTCAAAGGAAGAGGATATACAGGTTTGATGAAATTGACACATACAGAGATGAAGGATCTGTATGATGCTGTCAGGGAAGCTATAGAAAAAGATCTTGCAAGAATTATTTCATTTGAAGATAAGGAGCTTGAAGATAGCAGAAAGGAAAGAGTTGTTACAAGGAGCTCAAAAAGGAAGAGAACAACAACTGATGAAAAGTCATCAAAGAAGCTCAAGGATTCTATTGAAATAAGAATAGACACAACTGATGAGTTAAGAAATTATTTGAGAGTTGTTGATTTTGAGCATCCAAAATCAGAAGATGTTGCAAACAAGAAGTCCAAGATTTCTACATTCTCAGTTGTAGAATCACAAGAAGGGGACTATTTAATATTTCATAGACAAGATGAAAGTTTTAGAGTATTCAATTCGTTATGGGATATACTACATCTGATAGATAGAGAAGACCTGCTTCAGTTATATCTACAAGTGCAGACTTATTTTGAACATATTCCACCACAAGGAGTGGGTTTAGTTCTGGTAGGAGATCTCACAACCATCTGGGAAACAGAGGAAACAAAGGATAGTACTTTGTGGGAAAATCAAGAAAATTGGGAGATTAACATATGGAGATTCTTTGAATCAGTTGGAATACACGTTTTGGAATTAGAGGATGGTACTATGATTCATATGCTAGCAGAACAAAGATATCCACTCACAAGAGATCTGATGATCAGAATGCTTGAGCATGGCATGGAAGTGGAACAAGAAAATGAAGTAGCATTGATGGTTATAAAATTGTTCATCAAGTGGACAACTGAATCTGAAGATTGATGCATAACTACTGGTATGGTATTTATAATATAAATCTTTTGAAAAATAAGTACTTTATTTAAAGTACTGCTAGTCAAACAGTACTTTCTCAAAGTACTGCTTGCAGCATGAAACCAGTAAAGTCTTTTGTTTAACAAATAAGTGATTTTTGAAAAAGTGCAAAAACATTTTGAAGCACAAAGATTAAACAGCAACAAATGGTTTTGAAAGCAACAACATGGTGTTAGTACTTGTACTACACAAAAAATGGTAATCAACTCACCATGTTTAATAAACAAGAAAGAGTTTGACTCATCATGAGGGTACGGCTCTGATGTGATTATCAAATCCGTTTTTAGTTGACAATTTACTAAAAATTGTATGGTTTTCAACTCACCATATCTATGATAGTGAAGAGTTGGCTAGCCTACGAGATAATGGCTTGTAGTAAAGGCTGTGGAAAACCATTGTATGGTAATTAGTTCACCATGGTAGTGATTGTACTAAAAGAACTAGCTAGTCCAAAAGCAAACGGCTATTTGGTAAAGACTAATCAAATCCGTTGATAGCTGATGATTTGCTAAAAATCATATGGTTATCAATGTACCATGGTTCTTAAACCTAAACATTGGCTACTCCAGAGTTAATGGCTTTGGTAAAGAGACATCAAAATCCATTAAGTTTTCAATGATTCACCTCTCACAGGAGTTAACACACCTGGAAGTGATGAGAATAGTATGAAACTTTTAAAGATCTGATGTACCTATTGCCAATATGATGCTGAGTTGCTGAAAAGATCTGTTGCTGATAAAGATTGCAGTTAATGATTACTTTGATGATGACAAAACAAAGACATGAGACAGAAGTTAATGATACAGTCTTTCCTTGAAGATAAAGTGTTGAAGTTAAAGAAATACAAAGGAACTTGAAATCAAGCAAGTGGAATTCAAGTTAGGGGAGGATTGTTGGGCTACAAAGTACTGCTGCATGAAGAAAGTCAAAGTACTGCTCAATAGAAGTCAAAGTACTGCTCATGTTCTAAAGAAGTCAAAGTACTGCTAAAGATAAAGGACTGATATGCAAATACGTTTAAGGATTAATGTATAATTCTAGAATGTTCTTAGAGTTATTATTAGATTAGATTTAGAATTGCTTGTCGTTCAAGTATTGTAAACCGACTAGGGTTTTCCTTGTGCCTATAAAAGGACCCCTAGGTTGGTATTAGAGATACGATTGGAGATATAAGTTCATAAGAAGTTTTAGAGAAAAGTATTAGTCGATTATTAGAGTATTAGTGTTTAGAGTTTGTTAGTGAATCTGTGTAAAGTAAGCAGGTTCAAGGTTTTAATAATATTCAAAGTTGTTAATTCTTCTTAGCTTTGTTGAAGTAGATTCTGCATACTTAGCAAAGTATATCAGTGTTTCACCATTAACAGTTTTGGATTTATCCAAGGTTGTTAAACCGTAGACAAGCTACAAGTTAGTTTGGTCAGAGTATATCGATCCAACATTTTTTCTAAAAGGTTGATTTGTCTTTATTCACGTGTATCCGTCTGATATTATTTATATATACACTTTAGCACGGATCACTTATTTATATAGCTTATTAGGGTGGCTTATGGACAAACGAGTTGTGCCATTTATTCGATATGGTACACGATTAAAAATGATTTAATGAGGCGTGTTCTAGACGATAAAACAAGAGGTTCAAAAATATAAAAAGATATATATACTTTTGATATTCAAGTTAGGTTCAAAACAAGTCTCGTTAAGCATTAATATGAAGAAATAAGTGTTGAATGAAGTGAGTACTTGATTCACTAGCCATCCATTGAATAGGAGGTCATATGCAATACGTAAAATGAATACGAAAATTGAAATAAATAAAAGAAAGCTTGAAATGGAACTCGTATGAAATAAATAAAGATGCATGAACTTGAAAATCATAGGTAAGTATAGAAAATGATTTCGAATGACTTACTACACGAATATGGTGGTGAGAACTCGTCAATATGAATTAGGATCGAAGGGTATTTTCACGTTACACGCTAGAACTATAACAAAAGATTCGAGATCAACCTTATATGTTGGGAAAATGGGACGAATGACTAGAACATGGCCTTGTTTCTTCGAATGGACTTAGCAGTAGAGAAAGACTTAGAAAAATATCATGGAATGAGTTTTATGAGTGAAGGAATGTGTGTGTGAGTAGTATACGAGTATGTATGCATGTATATAAGAGTATATTTTATTAAAATCATCAAGTTGGGACTTGATTCGATTGTAGCAGGTTTAGATAAGGATTTGAGAGATAAGAGTAGCTAGGTACTTGAGTTTTAGAATATTTAGGAGAGGTGGGAGGGTGATAGGTTTGGTTAGGAAATCAAGTGGCATGTATATATTTATTTTTGATATGCTTTGGGTCGAAACAACTTCTTATCATGACAAAAGGAATTAAGGAAAGTGTGTTAAGGTTTATATAAGTTTTTTTTGACTAGACATATCATAATGGCTTTGGTAGAAATGAGTTTAGTTGAATTGGGTTAGCATTCGAATGGGTTAGATCATATGCCGAATGGTGATAACTTTGAGGTTCATTTAAATAACAAATGTTCGAACTAGGTAATAAAACTTGTCATTCCCGAATCCTTGGAATGCAGAGAATCGAACCATGAAAAATGTAGTATAGTTTATGTGTCAAAATTTGGAATAAAAGAGATCAAGTAAATGCACGTTGGGTCGATTAAGAATAAAAGGAAAATAAAAGTTTGGGCTGGAAATGTGTGGGCTTGAATAGTAACAGTCCTAGAATAAGAATTAAGGATCTGTTTGGTTTTTATTTGTATACTGGACTATCGTGTTGCGTGTGTGAACTTGTTCCTAAGTATTGTAATTCACGTAACAACGTGTTTGAATCATGGTAATGTAATAAACAAAAATTTCAAATTTTGCTCGTAAAAATGGTTAAATGAACTGTAATGGTGGATTAATACTTCATTAACGTTTAATAATGACTTGGGAATTCTACAGGTTGCTATAGAGTAGACTACCAGTCATTCCTCTATATTTAGTGTTATCTACAGATTCACCTTCTTCATCCTTGGTGAGTTTGGTTTCCGAAGACATAGGCATTTTAATAGGTTTAGAGTCTTCAAGACCAAATTTCTTAATCATTTCTTTTATGTATTTAGATTGGTTAAAGAAAATTCCATCTTCTAATTGTTTGATTTGAAATCCTAAGAAAAAGTTAAGTTCTCCCATCATACTCATCTCAAACTCGTCATGCATGATTTTTGAGAAATCATCACATAGCTCTTGACAAGTTGATCCGAATATGATGTCATCCACATATATTTGAACAATGATAATATGTGAATTCCTTTTCTTGGTGAAGAGAGTGTTATCTATTAAACCCACGGTGTACTTATGTTCAACTAAGAATGTTTTAAGTCGATCATACCATGCTTTTGGTGCTTGCTTAAGTCCGTATAAAGCCTTTTTAAGTTTATAGACATGATTAGGTTTTTCAAAATCGATGAAACCTGGAGGTTGTGCAACATATACTTCTTCATTTATAAATCTATTTAGAAATGCACTTTTGACATCCATTTGAAAAAGTTTGAAATCATGTGCACATGCATATGCAAATAAAATTCTAATAGACTCGAGCCTAGCAACCGGAGCAATAGTTTCATCGTAGTCAATGCCTTCTTGTTGATTATAACCTTGTGCCACTAACCTAGCTTTGTTTCTAGACACTACACCATTTTCATTCATTTTATTTTGAAAGACCCATTTTGTTCCAATAATTGTTTGACTTTTTGGTTGAGGAACTAATGTCCAAATATCATTTCTAACGAATTAATTTAATTCTTCGTGCATTGTTATGCCCCAAGATTCATCTTTTATAGCTTCGTTTATATTTTTGGGTTCAATGGTTGATACAAAACAAAAGAAGTTGCTTTGATTTTGGACTTGTGATCTTAAGGTTCTTTCATTTATTTTTCCTATAACACTATCTAATGGATGACTTTTAAGTTCTTTGATATTGACAATTTTTTTGTTTAGTAGTTCATCTTCCTTGTCATTATTTATATTCTCTTCGTTTTCGACAAGTTGACTTTCAACTAAGTCATCATCTACTAAAAGTGATGTCATAGAGGGAGGTGGACTTTCGTCAAATGTTACGTTTAACGATTCCTCGACTCTCAAGGTTTCTTTGTTTAAAACAAAATAAGCTTTGCTATTTTGAGAATATCCAAGAAATACACCTTCATAAGACTTTGGGTCAAATTTGGTGAGCTAATCCTTAGTATTTAAAATAAAACATTTACTTCAAAACACTTTAAAGTATCCTAGCGTAGGCTTTTTACCTTTATATAGTTCATATGGTGTTTTGTTCAAAAATTGTCCAATTAATACTCTATTTAAAATATAGGTTGAAGTGTCAACGGCGTTACACCAAAACTTTTGTGGTATATTTTGCTCATTAAGCATTGTCCTACTCATCTCTTGAAGAGTACGATTTTTACGTTCTACTACACCATTTGACTGAGGAGTATGAGGAGCCAAAAAAATTATGTGTTATGCCGTTGACATCACAAAAGTTTCCAAATTGTGTTTCATTATCAAATTCACAAACATGATCCATTCTTATTGACACAATACGACTATCTAGTTGGTTTTGAATTTTCTTAATAAGAATTTCAAATTGATCAAAAGCTTCATTTTTACTTTTCAAAAACTTTGTCCAAGTGTATCTTGAATAATCATCTACTATGACCAAAGTGTAGAAGTTGTCTCCATAACTTTGTATAGCAGATGGACCAAATAAATCCATATGCAAAAGTTCTAGACACCTAGATGTAGACACCATATTTTTAGCCTTATGGCTACTATGAACTTGTTTTCCAATTTTGCAAGCATCACAAAAGTGTTGGTCATATTTCAACTTGGGTAAGTTCCTAACGAGATCTTTTGAGGATAGAGATTGGATAAGTCTCATATTAGCGTGCCCTAAGCGTCTATGCCAAAGATTTGACGAATCATCTAACGAAGTTAAGCAAAGTTTATACTAAAAGGTTTTATCAATTTTCATGACGTATACGTTGTTTTTCAAAACTCCTCTTGCTACGTTTATTCCATCTTTTAGTATTTGACTTTCGTTTTCAATAAATAGAACATTATACTTCTTACGGCATAGTTGACTAATACTAAGTAGGTTGAATCCTATATTATCAACATGAGCAACATTATCAATAAAGAGAGAGTCATGAGAGATAGTACCTTTTCCGATGATTTTGCTTTTTAATTTGCTACCAAAAGTGACATTACCTCCGTCATATTCTTGGTAGGTTGAGAAGAGACTCTTGTTTCCCGTCATATGCCTTGAACAACCGCTATCTTTTATCCACTCGTCCGGTTCCAATCCGACTTTCAAGCATACCTAAGTTATATAAAAACTCAAGCATTTGGTCCCCAATATCTCATGGGTCCATTTTGGTTAAACATCCCATTTACTTGGTTCATGTATGGGAATGGTGGATATGAGTTCCATGGCATGTAGTCATGTAACACCCTCACAATATCGCAGCGGAATGTAATATCATTGGGGTGCTACTTCTTTGTACAACAATTATAATTATAGAAAATGACTCTAAATGAGACGTTTTAAAAGTTTATCATTCGATCAAAATAAAATATTAGAGTTACAAGGGGTCCCAAGTAGTTTTAGAATACATAATATATAAACATAAAAGTTTTTAAAAGTTTATCGAATGATAACAAAATGCAAGCCACCAAAACATTCTCCGTGCGACTTCGTGCTTGCCAAATACCTTAAGGACCTGAGATAAAACATGCTAAAAAGTCAACACAAAGGTTGAGTGAAATTCATAGGTTTATAAATAAATAATGGACCACAAGATTTCAGGTTTAAGAGACAATTGATAAAGCAGTTATTATTGCACTAAGCTCATGACACTCAAAGCATTAACGTGGGGTATCATATAGATGATAATAAAGCCCTAGAAGTAGGTAATTTTCCATTATACCTAGATACTCAAATATAGTGTGTTTGTGATATCCATCTGATCAACACAAACGGGATTCGTCAATCCCAATACGCCTATTCACAATATTCGCGTTCACATCGAAATGATTAATGGTTCATGATGCAAGGGACTTATTTTTGGCAATAATGGTACTTAGGAAATAATACATTTAGGTAAGCATACAGTTCAAAACACTTGTGTCCAAATTGTAAAATAGCATGTATCTCCCCCAATGGGTTTATAAACAATTTAAAGAGTTAAAGTGGGGCTATGAACTCACCAAAGATCAAATAGCAAGATCAAAGTAAGAAATGAGGAAACCAAGACGTTCTATGAGCAACCTAAAAATAATATGTTGCGTCTTAGGTTTTTAAAATAATAGAATATGGATGCAAGAAAGTTTTATATATTTATTATATCAATCATGCAATTGTACATAGAGTTTTTAAGGTTTATAAAGTGACAGGGACTAAAATTGACAAGTTCAGAATGTGTTACGAGCCCTAATATATATGTTGTCCTAAGTTTGGGTTTTATGATATTTTATAGTCCAAAAATCCTATGGTGTCGATATGCGGTCAAATTCTCCAAAGTTAAGTTTATCGGGTTTATTTCCGAAAGTGAGTCCTACCACTTCGGGTAAGTATAAAATTTATGATATGTTTACAAAATTATAGCTTATATATTTTTAAGTTTGTAAAATAGTTTCATAATTTTTATTATCTCCTATAGTGTTTTTAGATGTCATAAAAATATTTTTGACTTATTTTTAAGTAAATTTTGATTAGTTATAGAATTTTAGGTTAAGTGCGGGTTTTGAATAAAAGTGGATATTCGTCACCAAAACTCCGTTTCTCCTAACCCGTAAAGAGTTATATTACAAATTTTACATTTTTGGGAAGGTATTTAAGTGTAATAATCAGATTTGTGGGTCCCAATGTTATGAAAATCATATAACTTAAGTGAAATTACCATTTTACCCTAATATGTCAAGTCTGATCGGGGACAGCACCTAATAGTCCCACCGATTTTGCGATAAGTTGAGTTCCGTAACTCTTTTTTATGCGGGGTTTTTGGATACGTTTAAGTTAATGTGTTAACTACAACTTTTATGTTTTGTGTAACAGAGGGTTCTATACAACTTTTTAGACTTTTTAACCATCTAAATCTGGTGTACTTTTTCCAACAACCTTTTGCCGTTTATTTTCTAATTAATTCATCGGGTATCGTCTCTGATGAAGTGAAAAGTGTACCGCTTTTAGGGGGTCATTTAAGCCCTAAATAGAATTTATTTGATCAAATATTGCCCTAAATCGTTCCTTTTGTCATTTTAGGTACTTTGGAGAAGAAATCTGGAAAAGGAAGCATTTTGGACGTTTTTGGAGCATAAAAGTGAAGAAAACGACAAAGTCTCAAAATCGGCTGGAAAAGTACCTTTGACGGCGTCAGGGATTGTTCCAGACGGCGTCATGGCTTGGCAAAAGAGGTGGATATGAAAAATACACATGATAAGCCAGCGAGTTTTGCAATGTAAAGTCTGACGGCGTCACCCTTTAAGGTGATCAAGGCCATCACGGTTTAAGTTAAAGAGGGACGGCGTCAAGCCCATTTCTGATGGCGTCAACCTTTGATAAGCCAGAGCGGATTTTGGAGCACTAAAGAGGGACGGCGTCAAGAAGGCCATCCGGGAACCCTAGACACGGCGAGGTGACGGCGTCAAGATCTACAATGTGACGCCGTCAGCCCTTAAACTCTATATATAGTTTTGCAATTTTTTGTCATTAGTGTGCAACTTTGTGAGGAGAAACCCTAAGACGAATTTCTGCCATTTTTAAGGGTTTTCATACCCTTGGATCTCCCATGTTTAATTGAAGATAAGTATTCATTTAATCAATCAATATGTCTATGTGTTGTTTGATTATATCTTGTTCTTGTCTTTTGATTAACATGCTAGGCTAGATTTATCTTGTGTTTGCTTAGATCTAATGAAACCTAACTATTGATTATTAGTTGTTAGTGTGTTATTAATTGTATTGGATGATTGTTTATCGATGTTAGGCTTAAGAAAACTGGCTAACTTCCTATACGGTAACTTGCTTGAACGTCTTAAGAAACATGAACCAATGCGTACTAGGTTTATATGGTTGTATTTAATGCATGAGCGAATTCTAGTGATCCCATGTTAGGAGCTTCTTAGCCGGCTCGACATAGGAGTGAAGTAAGAGCTTGTAGAGTTGGGGAAGTACATACGCCACCCCACGATTAGAATTAAGGAATACACCCGTCATCCACGCAATTAATACACACTAATCAACCGGTAAAAGATAGTTAGGGAGTAAGGAAATCTAAGTAAACACATTTCTCTCCATATAAGTTTCACAACCTTTTCATTTTCAGTTATTTTATTTTATTTGCATTTGTAGTTATTTGGGTTAGTTGACTAGCAACTAATTCTGCCCATTCCTTCAAACCCGAGATTTTACTTGCTTTCATAAAAATATAAAAATACAAAAAAGAATCTTCCTTCACCCTTAGACCTAATTAGAGTAGTTTTTCATACCTAACGAACACTATTCCCTGTGGAGAACGATCAATCCCCCGTACTTACCACTATACTATACTACATCGGTCAGGTACACTGCCTGGTGGGGTTGTAAGCCTCTTGAGATCCCTCGAGAGGTAAAACCTGTTGTAAGGTCGCAAAACCACGCATCAAGTTTTTGGCGCCGTTGCCGGGGAATAGTTATTGTTTAGGTTGAATTTTTATTTTATTAGGTCTACTCACTAGATTCCTTTCTGGTGAGATTTTTATTTT